>LR990497.1:8269975-9661176 GCA_905147785.2 Thyatira batis
GTAACTGAAATTGTTAGCAGTTGCTTAAAGCTCATGAAGTGGTACCTATTGCTATTTTATGTCAGAAGGAACACAGTCAAACGATTCGCCTAATGTTAAGTACTCTGTACCGGAGAATTGCCAATGTGTTCCCGGTTTATACAAAGCCTCAACGGATTTGCCAATTGGGCGTGGTAGCCAGCCTGTGGAGTAAAATAGCTACTGACTACGCGCTCTGTAATTGATATTTGCTGTATTATTCTAGCTGGGTTTGGGTTCTTGTTTGAGACGGGGCGACTTGGGTGAGGGGGGGTCGTTAAGAAACGCTCACAAAGAGAGATTCAATCTTCCCCAGACTGTGTATATGCCAGTGACGTGAGAGTAAATGTTTGTTGTGTGGTGTCTCCATCCAGCAGTACTCGAGCTTGTTTGCTTGTAGTATTTATGAAGGGCTCACTTAAGGTTTGCTTTGATTGGGTAGAAAAATTGGTTTATTGTGCAGTCTGTTGATATAGGTATGTTGGTACAAGCAATGCGTTCTGATTTAATGGTGAATAAACAGTAGCCGAGCTGAGAAATAGGATGAAAGCCTTATTTGATACTTACAACTGGGGTACCTTTAAAACTTCGTGTGGCCTAATTGGTGAATGAAAGTGAATCAAGTGAAGGACGACAAACAATACAAACCGGTTAATATACTCACATTCCATAGAGTAAAGCAAACGTTGCACACCGAAGTAGGGACATACGTGATCTTGTAGGCAAATATTAGTTTTGGCCGGTAACTGAATAGTTTAGCAGACAAAGCTACGGCCTATATCGCTTATGCATAGGCTAGGATACAAATCGAGTTTGAAGCTCTCATACTAAATCACTGTAATAGACAAACAAATCAAATTTCACGGTTTCACAGTTTGTCTTACCTATATGATATATATTACACAATTTGAATCCATAAAACAAGCTATGGTAGCCAGATACGCAATATATGTCTAGGCATTTCATTTACTAAGCCCCAAATATTTTGAATCTAAAAAAAATAGAAAATGTTCCAATTAGCCATAACTTTGAATCATCACGAAGCTTGTTCGATAAATGTACATTTTTAGGCGAGCACCTATTGTGCCCTCGTTTCCATTCATGTGCATTAATACGCCGTGCGATTCGGCCCGTATTGCCCCGAGCGTGCAATGGGGCGATTCCGAAATACCAAACACATACGATATTTGTGGGTTGAACCCGGTTGAAAGGGGTTGAATATCAGACTCGTAATTGAAACAAAACCGGGTGATTCGCCTTTCTACATGCCAATAGTTGCGTGTTCGTTTTGTTTTGTTCTTGTGTCTTGTGATCTTAAAATTTCGGTAAGGTTACTGCTGCTGCAAGCTTACTGCTGGCTATATTATTTTAGGATTTCCCAATTAGTTTTCTGACCTACTGCATTCAAGAGAAAATTTTGGGATAGTAGTATATACGTTGTTGCCATTAAACAGCTTAAGAATTAATAATCATATTAATCGATTAATACCTATTGTAATTTTTACACCGTACTATGACGAAGCATAATTTATCTGTCTCATCATTCAATTACTAGGAATGTGTATATAAATGTTATTGTTTTCATTACCCCACCATGCTTTGGATAATTTAATCATAGTTCGATAAGATCTTTGTAACATGACTCGGCATTCGATGAAGCAATATTATAATTAAATAAACAGGATGATTTACCTACAACATATTCAACACCGTATTTAAGTACTCTAAATACAAAACATTTATTATATTTCTATGATCCAAAAAATAACTCAAATCATTCGATTTTTTTTCTACTATAGGTGCAGTCATTTATATAGCAGAAAAATAAAATAAATACGGAAAAACATGACGATAAAAAATGTGCAAGAACGAAACCACTTTCTAACTATTTCAATTGCATTCCCTCAAGCGTAAAAGTCGCGAGTGCCGCGGAATAATCACCTATTTAGCATATTTGCTTTAACCCCTTTTACGTTTTGCTGAACTTAAAATTAAACGCTTTGTTCAGGCTCGTCTGAAATGAATTACAAAAGAATATCGTATGTAATATTCATAAGGTGGTTATTATTCATGTTATGCGTCTTGTGCGCAATATTAATGTTGGCAACACTCAAATGTTAAGTCCCTTTGAATACGGTGATTATGTTAAATATAAAAGTGACGTCTTTTGTTTTGTGCTGCGTTTGTTTCTTGCGTCTGGCACTTTTATACTTTCCGCTTACAATTAGTGCAGAATGGCTCGTTTAGTGAGACATTTCACATGTGTAAGTTTATTAAGTTTGATGATGAGAGACTGGTATGTACTGTTTGTTTTAAAATAACAATAGCAGAGAGCATGCAGCGCATAGTTTAAATCAAAAACTATCAGATAAAAATCATCCATCAATTAGTGGAAGCCAAATGCATTGTCAATAGCGACAGCCGGTGTTACCAGCGTGTATAATATCACCGTACGTCAGAGCGGCGCGGCGCCCGTTATCGCACGACACACGGACGACAGACCCGCGATTTATGACCACCGAAGAATTTACGAAGTGACATGATTTTCGGCGTCGAATTTAGATTTGTTTCGAATTGAGATTAGACTGTGATTTATCGGTTGTCGATACCATTTTCATGAACATGTTATATCAATACTGTGTTATGATGTTTGTTTTTTAGAGTTAGTATTACCAATACTCATTCATAAAAATAAATATTATTACATAAAACATAATATGTAAATTGATTACACATTTTATGTTACTATAAAACACACTGGGAAATCGATTAGTCGTCTCGATTGCCTTCAATTTATAAAGAATGCACAACACCATTACAGGTTTTTGCGCTGTTAATTCCCGTCTAGGAACTAATTTGCAATACAATGCGGTCAGGCATCGCAGCCGCACTAAAACACAAGCTCACAACGCGTCGATCTACTACTGCGTTTAATCTAACTTTGCTCGCAAAGTGTTCTCGGAAACGACAACTTGGTCTGGGGCGCCTTGCATTAATTTATTAGCAGAACAGTTCTAGTTTACATAGTTTAATAAACATTGACAGATGTTCAAAGAAATTATGTTTCCACAAGTTTAAATGGCAACTGGCTAAATAAACTAAGCTATTTTCTCGACTAACTGGAAGATTAAGTGTTTGGCTTTGCTTATCAAATTTTTGGGTTAATCTATTGAAACTTGCTGAACTTTTATCAAAGACGTCACTGAGTTACCATTTTCATTGAAATGAGATTTATTTTAAGAGATTTAATTAAAATATATAGTTTATTGTGAAAATGGAAATGAATGGGACATTTTTGCATTAGGTATCTGAAAATTTTAAATCCTCACTGTTACAATACAATAGTTTTTGATTTTCAGAAACTAAAAATAATGTTTCTATCACAAGTTTCTTTAATTAAAAACAATAAATTCTAACGCCAGAATATCGAAAGCGAAGAAGTAGTTAGTTATATTAAATTTTAAAATATCCCACCTTGGAAACTAATTAATTAGTTTCAAAAACTTTAAGCTGAGTGTTAAACGATGATCTAAGCAATATACAAGTTTGAGTCTGCCTCCGAGCATTACAGGCCAACGCCTAACTCTGACTAGAATTCCAAACCAAAAATCTGTTGCTTTATTCTTTGTAAAATTACCTCAGGCGTATGCATCAGCCGGTAATCAAAACCCAGACGAAACTTCCTGGAAAACTTTTTTAGATGCTCATGAATAACTTATGGGGTGCGACACGCCTCACTTGTTATGTTTAAAAACTTTTTTTATTTTCTCCTCCATTAAAAGACGGCGAGCTGACGATTTAGCGAGGAGCCCCGATGAATAATTAGGGAGTATTTCTTGCCTGTCACGTCGCTAATGAATATTAGAGCAGCGTTGTACTCTTCGAGGGCGAAAAAAATTGCAAAGAAATCTGCGGTCGACTGGTCAGAAGGAATTTCGTTAATTATACCCGCTTCGGAGATAAATAAGTCACTAAGCACGAATTTGTCCATCCATCCTGTTTTTGTTTCGACTCACCAGTGGAGTTACTTAGTTATTGGGTCATTTTTTTTCTGTGTCTAGCGACCGAGTGAATTATATTAGCCGTTACTGTGCGTGGGTAAGGGGCGTAATAGTCCATTTTCGCTGTACTGTGGCCGTAAGAGGCTTTCGAAAGGTAAACAATACTTTTTGGTCACAAAGAGTGAATCTCTCGCTCGTAAATGGCTTTTCGGCTTATATGTCATAATGCGAATACATTATAACGTTTTATTATGAATGAAGTGAATGTTATTATCACATCAAATATTCGGTGGAAGAAAAGATAACACGTTATATTTCTTAGTTATATAACCGGAGTTATTTCCTATTGATAAATTTAGGCATTACTGATTTATTAACCCTATCGTATGCAAGTCACTCTGAAATGACAACGCGTGAAAATCCAAAAATCACACATCAGCGTGTTGAACCGGCATCATCAATCAACTAAAATATTTTTCCATAAAATCAAGGGTACTAAAGAACTTACAAATATATTTACTATTACCAAATTCCTCGGAGAGTTCGCGTTTCTAAAGGGAATACGATAACAAAGGCCCATTGATAGGGCAGTGGACAATGGTTTGTAAACAAGAGACGGGGCCTTGTACCACTTACTGGTTCGGAAAGATTGGGAGATTATAAAAGGTATTCAGGGCAAAGGCCCCCGAGGGTATGGGGTTGATGTTCTTGACGACTGCACGATAACATGAAAAACTAACATGTAAGTCTTTTCATGTTCATCTCGACGATATTATTTTTACTGATACATTATCGAACGTGACCGACGTTGATGTAAAATTATAGATGGGTACATAAATGATGGGTTGTTTTTACGTCTTTATATATTGGGTCAACAGTACGCGGTAACCGCTTATTATCATATCATGCGGTGCAGTACTTTATTGCCAAAATAGTGGCATAAAAATATTTCATAGTAATAAAATTGTTTTGACAACATTCCCATTGCTTGTTATTGAAACTTACAAACTAAGGTATTTTTTTTGAGAAAATATAAATAAAAATGTCATTTTCACGCACGGTCGCTCCGGAGAAGGGTGTCGCGGCGCACCGTTCCCTGTATTTCAGTTCTAATACAAGCTTCATCGGTGAACGAGGTCATATCTGCTTCGATAGGAATTCTCACGTGATACCGTAGTCAATGAAAGAGACAGAGCATAGATGTCAACATTGGGCAAGTGAAGGTTTACTTTACTGAATTGAACCTGTGAATCGAGTGGCGGCGCGATGGCGGCCAGCAGTAATGGGTGATAACTTAGTTTCACCCTTTTTAGCTACAAACGTGCGTGTTACAAAACATTTAGTTGTTTTTTGTTGGTCCACGTGACATTTTTGCGTGAAGAGGTAACATGAGAGTATGAATTCACGAAGGAAAACGCAGTATTATACTTACTTACTTAGAAAAAGTTGAATTATATATAATATAAAAATTTAATTATTTTAGAACATATAAAAATCTTATCAATTACAACTAGTGGTAGAACAACACTCGATTTGCTATTACGAACGTCTTAATACCATAAATTACTCGTTTCATTTCCAGCTTAACTATTTACACGGCTTACATAAAAACGCTATGTAGGTACTCGACCGACTAACGCCACAAAGGAATAATGTAAGCAATCCTTTGAACTGGACCCGCCACCGCCGTTCAATTTACCCCCTGACCCACTGATCGGTATTTCTCCCCTATATTGAACATTGGTGCAAGTTACAAGAGACGTTATCTTACTAATGCAACGGTAACGGATAATAACCGGTTTGTATTGGGTTCTCGGCTCGATAAGTTTCGCCTAGGTTTCGCGCTCACGACAGAGAGAGACAGATATAGAAGAGAAATATATCTAAATAAAATACCCCATATAATATGATTTCGCTTTCGCTTGTGACCAGTAGCTAGAGTCGATATCGGTGTCAAGTTCCCTTGTTGTCGCACTAGAAGTCGGCTTGTGTAAGTAATGAAACAGTTGTTTTTGCTGACGACCCGAGTTTATTGTTCTGCGGACAGTACTCATAGCGTATTCCTCTTTCATTATCCTTTTCTAATACTTGATGAAATGCAATACAATAGATACGTACAAAGCCTTTGAGAGTAATTTCTCTTATTTTTTATTTATTTGTGTCGATTCTAGTTATTAACGTGTTGCTTTACGCGTTCCCCAAGTGATTTTATGTTTTCCGGGGGAAAAGTAGAACACATCCCTATAAAAATTAATAAACTCAATAAACAATACTGAAAAAAATATGTTAATATTGAGTTTCATTATTTTTAATGAAGAAATGCTTTTAAACAAATACTATTGGTGAAATAAAAACTTGAAGGCAGTAAATTTAATTAAAAAAACTGTTCTTATCTATAAAAATTATAATATACAGCATGAACTGCAAACCATAGCAGGATATAAAACTAATCCCCAACCCTACATACTTCGCTGAAAATACGAGTACATAACGTATATAATATACCCAATATTCCGGAACGTACTTATGCAATTGCTTCGTGCAGCATTGCCCCGGGATTTCGAGGAAAAATTCCCGATCCCGGGAACAGCTTCCCCGGAACATCATTTGGGATTGGCTTAGCTCACTTTAGAACCTTTCCTGCACTCAGCTCCGCTCTGCTTGTCGCGGATATGGTGTGGTATGTAGTATGCAACACGCAAAGTACAATTGTAAATGGACGGTTTTGTTGGTTGGTGGAGAGTGAACCATGAGTATTTTTAACTCAATGCAAGGTTCTTGAGTCTATATCTTGTAAGATATTCAGACGAATGTCATTTTTAGGAAAGTTAGGTTAGAATTTTTCTATTATAATGCTCATTGCATATGAATCTACCAAACGCCCTAACTGACATTTTATGGTAAAAACAAACTTGATACGTAAACAACCAATTGTATTAACCTCATCCTTTTCTTTTGAATGTCGGATAAATTTTGGTGTCATTTAGTATTTTCATAGCCTGAAATCATTATAACGATGTACGCAAAAACAGCTTATACCGAAGATTTTAACAGGCATCTACGTACCAAAACCCGTCCTAACATTCGCGTACGATATCAAAAATAATTCAATATTTCTCCAACGATCTCGGACTGTGACACGACTGCTAACTTCACCAATATAGAGAGTATACCTGTCTCTATTACACCCACTTTCTTTCTCTTTCATACCTTTTAAAACTATGCGATGTAAGCAAATTAGCTACAAAGCTTCCCTGTTAAATCAATAAGGTTCCAAAGAGCTCATCAATTATAAACAGCTAATTAATTAATCAACGGTTTCTCGCGTTAATTATTTGAAATTTCACTTAATTAATGTTAATAACAATATTTATTGAAAAGAAAAATTTCGACGAAACCTGTGAAGTGAAAGACTTCGGTTGGCTAAAGGAAATTGGTTTTATACCCTATATTTTATACCCTCCCTTATATTCTTGTGTAAATGTATTGAATTAAAGTGTTTTAATGAAATAAAAATATCAGTTGGAAGTATTTTAATTGAAAATAAGTATTTCAATAATAAGTTATATAGGTACCATCAATGGAGTATTGATGATGATTCAGTAAAGAAGTACCATAATAAAATCAACATATAAATTGCGTTAAATCTATATCCAATTTGTAAAGCACTTTATTGAAACTTAAATCAATTAAAAGGGGAATTCTAAAGGATTATTCGATTCCCTTTCAACTAATCTATCTTCGAGGTAGCCGAGTGATAATGCATCGATATCGACACGTATTCGAATGGTAACGATGTATCGAAACGTGAAATCTCTCACGTCGTTCCTTCGATAAATACGTCGGCAACACTTTAAAGGTATCGGGAACTCGTTCTGATATAAAATTATTTTGAAAATCGTTCGTATCTCATTTATCCAGTTATTTATATGGCACAGTATTATTTTCAGAGTCATCTAGAAGTTAGTGTGATAAAAAGTAATTCAAGTACAAGTAGAATCACTTTTGAAATTTATTTATTTATTAGGAAATATTTGTGGCCTTTAAAACTCAAAGTACTGAATCATTGATTGATACTTATTAGGTGTTTTATAAATTTTCGCGAACAAAATTCGTATATACGAGTATATATCGGGTCAATAAATACTAATAATATATTTTTACGATAAGTACCATACGCGCAAATACATTTTGCAGAAATAAAAGGTTATACCTACGAGAGAAATTGCTCTGTCTATATATACAGCATAGTACATATAAAATATGAATTTCCAAATTCAATGAGAAACGAGCACAAATACCTGCATTTTATGGTTTCCATTCACGTGACATCATTATTGGGTAACGTAGGTAGGTATAGGTTCTCAAGTGCCGCCAACGTAGCCTATATAACCCTTCATTAGTGGCGCGGGTCTTTTTACCCCGGCCTATTTGAAAGCGCAGTTCTTGAGACGGATCTAATTTGTTTCTTTTCAAGCACGACCTCGTTCCGTGGAGCTGATTGGTGGTTATTCGCTCATCTGACTGTAAAACCCTTGTCTGCAATTTGTTAAGGTAAGACGATCGTGGGATTCACCTGATAGGTGGATTTGTCTATTCAGCCCACGGTGAATGGGTATTGATTTTGTAATATCGGTTCCGGCTTAGTGTTTAAGAATGAAACTAGTATTTCGTCCAGATTTCACGTCTCAAGGGAGAATGCTTTTCATAGTTCTTACCTACATTACATTACATTAATAAGTTCCAGTCCTGTTGTTGTTGTAATTTTTTTGTTCTTCGCTTGTGATCCTCCCAATCTCATCATGACAACAAATGTTTAGCTGAATTTTGAATGGCTGACTGTTTTAAAAACAGAACGTGGTACTCAGGTATTCCGGTAGTATGGTACTTACTTTATCACAGCGCTACCTTGTTTTCCTCCACCAAAAGCTTAAGCCGACCTAAATTAGCAGTTAATTCGGTCAGTGTCCACGTTACACATTATTTGAACGCGGAGAAACAATTGCGTCTGTTCACACGTACAAACCCCATTTTTTGCCGTAATCTCATTTGCACCGTACGTTTGTTAAAACCTCATTAAAAAGGCAAAACGGCTTTATTACTTTGCAATTCCGTGTGTACCGGCACATCTTCGCATGTGACGTTGGAACCGTGGGGTAATGCTGTCGGTCTTTGTTTGTTAAAATGCGTCTAACGAGGTACCGCTGCGTTTATGGGTTACATCATATGTGATTATTCCGTAAATGAAACAGCCTTGACGATGTATTATTTCTATCTCCCTCGTTAGCTACGTTTTTGCTCGAGAGATCCGCTATCCGCGACAGCGCACACTGAGTCTGCAACTCTACCTAGTAATAGGTACTGTACGGTTAGAATTTGCAACCGCGTTCTGCATGCGCCATGCAAATACCCTCACCGAATTTTATATGAGATGTGGTGTGTTTCAATTTTCTTCGTTCGCCATTAAAATGTGAGTAGCGACCGTAGCTACTTAGGCTTCACTGGTTTTAATGTTTGAACGTTTTGATCCCGAACCGCGTTGGGTCGTAATAACTTATGAATAAGCTGGAAGTAAATCTTTAAGGCATTTATAATTTAATTTAATTCCCAGTGTATCATTCACACAACATATTGAGGGCAAGTTTATTCGCATTAAATGATAAGCCAATTATATTTGTATTGTTTTAAACAATCCATGTTTCCTTTACAACGGAGATTGGGCGTTCGAATCCACCCATTCCGAACAGGGACGCAAGATCTTTTCTGTACATTTCTACCAAACATTACATAAGTGAATAATATGCTTATTTATATCTAGTAAAAGGCATTTGAAATAACCTTACATTTTTGTTTAAATATGTCGAAAGGGTTCCCACAATAAGCAGGTTAGGTACACTCTGTAGTTCAAAGATTACCTGAGTCCTCTCCCATACCTAGTGTCATTACATACCACTAACCCGTGCTCGCCACTTAACAAACTCCTAATTACAGTTCCAACAACTACCGGATTCGGCCCTCGGCTTCCGTAAGTGGAATTAACCGGAGATTTGTGAATGATTTACTTTTCCAAGTTATTTTACAAGTTTTAGTGACGTAAGCAGTTTAGTCGGTTTGTGGGATAAGTGGATCGGTCCTTTCGTACATTTTAGAAATCTATAGAAGGATTTGCATTTTGTATTTCCGTAGTGTTTTGGTACCTATATATATAAAAAGACATATATGCGTAATTAATGAAACAAAATTTAAAAACAACAAAATATTATTCTTTGCGTGATAATCATACTGACATAAATCAATTGTTGATAAGATATCTTATGTTCAGGGAATAATGGAATTTATGCTTGTCTGATATTCATGGTACTGAGCAGGTAATATAATATAAAGGTTTATGTTTATTGAAATAATAATTTCTTCGTATTACAACAAAAGCATATTAAATTTTAATATTCATTAATTCAAGTTCCTGGAAATGAAAGTTAAATTATAAAACGGGAACGGTCATCAAAATGTTGAAGGGTTTACTTTGAACATAAAAAAAATATATACACCTCTGGCCTTCCTTGAGAAATTGCAGTAAGTGACTTCTCTCGTACACTTTCAGAGGTGGCTTTAAATGAAGGCTTTAAAAAAATTCAACATCCGTATTTATTCATTTTCGTAATGGAATTTGCGAGTCTCTTTTAACCAACCATACTTTGTATTTATTTTCGTGTTGGTTCAGTTATTATTTTAACGGATGATAATTATTATTACTTTGGTGTATTTACTTTGTGATGAAAAATGGTATAAGTAATTTTACATGACAACCCGCTTCGTTAGTTTGCTACGAATTAATTAAAAAATCTGGGTAATAAAAAGTAAATTAGCCACCTTCATCGGGGCAATAAGCAAATATATGTAAATCGAGACACCCATTAAGCTCAGCATCGATTTTAAAAGGCGTTTCTCGAATAAACAATTTAAGGGAGCGAGTCGAGCCTGGCTGTGGGGTTGACCCTAATTTATCGTTTATTATTCAACAGTGGGCCAATCGCTATCGCCAACTCTTCTCAGACAAGGCCCGACAAGCCGGAATCAATTAGCCTCAGCACACAAACACTGACGAACAATTTATGTGTGTGCACAACTGATTATGTGTGTGCCAAAGTGATTGTGTGAGCGGACCCTGTTGACATTACCGATTTTACAACTCAAATTTGCGTTTTATACGGCTTAAAAACCGAGATCGGATGAATACGATAGCCATTTGTGTCCTGTGTTGCAATTTTTTTAATCTTTTTATTTGTAGTTTATATATAGGTACATATTTATTCGGCTTGACATACTCAATATCCACCCTTTAGTTTGCATTCGTTTCTGACATGTTTCAATGATACTCTACTATCAAATATCGTGAAGATTATAAATATACAATATGAAAAAAACTGTAGGTAATCTAACATAACTGCCTCACGCAACTTATCTTCAGGTGTAACAACTTGATAAAATATCCTATATCTAATCTACCTGACAATTTTACTTCGAACGTTAAACGTTTTTAGTGACACAAAGAGACCTAATTTCGGTAGCATAATAAAAAAAATGATAAGAACACTAGGGTGTGTATGTGGCATGGTGTCATATCGCAGCAATAAAATAATATGCTAAAATAACATATTCACATTCGTTAACCGTAATGGCGAGCCCTGATAAGGAATATTAGCATACCAACTGATACCTTGTTTGATATATCACCTTCGCCCACTAGAATATACCTACGTCCATTGAATTATATTACTAGCGTATAGAACAGACAACGCGTTGCATGATTTTTGCGCCACGCTTTGCGGTACAGTGTACCGCAACTATCCAGTGAGTATTCAACCCCCGTAGAGAATAGTCTTGTTTGGCTCGCATAAATAACATCATCAAAATGCTTGGTTGGGTTCTTAAAGACTGCCGTAAACACTCTAGAACATAAAAAAAGTGATGGTTTAACTTTTCATCGGTAAGTAGACCTTAAAACCTTTTAAATCATTTGATTGAAATTTTTTTGCGGTACAACAATGCTCATGAAAGCCGGACTGTTGGTGGCCGCCATTTTCAAGAACTAAACATAGAGTAATAAAAACAAAAGACGCAGATACGCAATATACATTTCTACCTATTTTGTTGTTCGTTTCGTCAACAGTAGGTACCTATATGACGTGGTATTTATTACTGTATAGAATAGATGTAAAATAAACAAATTGTAACTTTTACCTAAACAAGCTAAACAATTTTGAAGGTTTCTACGGCTGGGTCATGAGAAAAGAGAAACGTGGATTAAATTTGTGCAAAATAATCGGAATGAAGAAACATGGCTTCCGACTCCTCATACATACATATTTTCATTGCACTTTTAGTACGAGAACAAGCATTTAACAAAAACAGGACGAGTTTATCTTAAGAAAACTGCTGTACCATATGATAAAAATACCGGACTAATATCGGTAAGTGTGGTTTCTATATACATAGTTTCTATTAACTTTTGTGTTCAGTAGTTTATATAATATATATTAATATAAAATAAATAAATATGTTTTTTTAATTTTTATGAAAATGAATATGTGTAATGTGCAATAAATAAATTTAATATAATTTTTTTTTTATTTACCTTCGTTTATTTAATGATAAGGTATTAGGTACAAAAATTGTGTCACTTCTGCGATGAAAAATCTATGGGAGCGACATGTTGTTAAACTACATTGAACGAAACGCGTAAGCGCCATGAAATTACCGGCGCTTATGACGTTTTCGTCGCAAGAAAACTGAACTCTCTAAGCTATTTAGCGCTGCATCTTTTAATAGTTTGGTTAGGTGACATAGCTATTCTTTTAGCGCTGCAGCGGACTTTAGATTTAACGCTTACCAAAAAGGAGCAAACTTTTGTTTCGGGGTGTCTGTTCTATACGCTAGTAATATAGTTCAATGCCTACGTCTCGTATTGTTGCTAGTTAGGCACCGTTCTCCGGTTTCGTCTTGTAACCCAGGAACGTAAAATGCATAATGGCAACTATATTCGGTACTCTGTACGATATTTATTTATTTATTTATTTATTTAAGGTCTGCTAGCAACATTTAGTTATTTTTGTAAGAGATAAAGTGACTGTTACGTAATTAATTTGATTTTACATTTAGATAATTATATACCACAGAGATGGTACCTAAACTACATAGGATTCTTATTTTTGGGTAAAATAAATTGGTATACCTAGGTATAATTACAAATTTGTTATTAAACTATGCGTCATAATAAAGATATGGTATTAAAAAAGAAATTGCCTAATTTCGTACAGCAATATGGCGGCAATTTTGTAGTCAAAAATATAGTCGTACCTTCGAAACATAAGTTTTAATAACTCAAGTTCAAAACCACGATAAAATCCAATTAACAAAACCAAACTCCGTACTACATAATGCAAACAGCATGAATAACCAAGGATTATTTCGAGCATGACTCGAAATGTAGCCTCGAGGCTTTCTGCCCCCTGTCTAATTTCAGAGAAGGCATGTATATGTAAGATAGGAACAAGTTTAGACTTGTTAGTGGGCTGTTCTAAGTTCTTTGATAGTGTTCGCCGGGAGATTCGTCAAAGAAAATGGGTCATTAACATGAAGGGCTTGGGTCATTATGATATTAAGTCATTCCGCTTCGCTTCCCTTTACATTTTGTGTGGAAGATTTGTGTTGTGAAGGAGCAAAGCTATATTCAAATCAGAATGAAGGTAAGTACACACCTACCATCATTACACACTACACAGGTGTGTAGTGTGTAATGATGGTAGGTGTATTTTTTTTGGTATACAATAATTTTAGTAAGTCGATTACCATTTTCGCTTATTAAAGGAAAGTACCTACTTTCCTCGACGAATCGACTTACTAAAATTATTGTATACCAAAAAAAATACTATAAATATAGTACATACAATGAGAGATAATTTAACTTTTACTTTCTTGAGATTTAAATGAAAAATAGCATTGGTACATAACATAAAAAAAACGTTATACAACCAACATGAAAACACACATAACCCCAAAATAATCCATTATTAAAGCTCCACTACACAAATTAGTGAGTTCACATGCTGTCTGTCAATCCATCGATACGTTGACCATGTTAGATCAATCGTGGTCCCAAACAACGACACAAAGCTTTGACGTTGCCCGCGGGACAAACGAAACCGGGTACAAAGAACGGTGATTTATTAAGAATGTACCTACAGAGGTTTTATACTAATGAAAATGTTGATGAATAGGTCTACTGTACCTCTATTTCTATTTATTTGTCTAGTTTATGTGAGATCGTTTTTTATTAGAAAAAAATCGTACTTAGTTGTAGTTTAAGTAAAAATTTAGTTTGACTTTGATCAACTAAAGAACAATAGGTGATGATGTAGGAAAAGAAAGATGATTCATAAAAATGAATTGGCTATAAAATGTTCGTAATAGATCAAATGAGATTTAAAAAAAAACTTTAAATACCTAGTAAATTTGGGATCGAAAGTAGTTTCTAATAAAAAGCAATTATTTATTCAGTAATACAAAGCATACACAACACATAAGCACATTGATGAGTATATATATCTTGTTATACCTTTTCGCAGAGTCGGTTAATGCTTCTTACAATCGTTCCGAGGCGCTCCCCCACTTAATTGACGATAACAACTGAGATACCGACTTCCGATTAGAACAAATGTGCCTTCTTAATATACCGTGTAAGTTGTAGAACGACTTCTTAACTCTTAAGTGATGTAGTGAAAAGAGTGTTTCATTTGATCTCTTTTTATTTAATGCTTGGTTTGATTTTTATGTATTGCTGAACTGGTGATGGGACGATATAAATAAATTTGTTGTACATCTTATTACATGGAATATAGGTTAACGTTAATTAAATTTGTAAAATCATAACATCAAGCATTTAATCCAGGAATTTCTGGATATTTTTAACTTAGCATACTTCACTTACAAGCTACCGAACATGAATTCAACCTGCATAAAATATACAATAACAGACAGGTGCAAAAAACGCCGGCAAAGTAAATTAAACGCTCAGGGAGGGCTTACCGCGACACACAAAATATCTTTGTCAATCAAAAGCCCGGCTCTGGGTGCGTTTAGCCCCGACAAACGGGGAACAAACACCGCACATTTGTGCCCCAGTCACGTGCGATCATCCGTAACCAACAAAGGACGACAAAAGCCAACCCCGTGACTTGTGGTTGCGGGACAAGCGACAAGCGACAAGCAACATGCGTCGAGCGACAAGCGTCGCTAACATTTGCCAATTGGAATACCATTCATTGGTTTTTTGTTTAAGCTTACAGCGTGGCTTATGTTAGTAGAACGAGTCTGCGTTTGGGTCTCTAGCTAGCGGATTTGCGTCATGAAAACATTTTTTTTATCCATTCAAATTGGGCTTTACAGGCACCTATAAAACGACGATTATGATGTCCTATATAAATTCATATATCTTCCTTACTACATTATTACAATAAATAAATAAATAGTAATTGTATTTTATATATGACAATTGTTTAAATATTTCCATTCAGTACCATCATAAAACGATATTATTTAGGAACCTACCTACTTGATTCTAGAGACTCTAAAACTATTCGGACCTACACAGCCTTTGTTTAAAGCTTCACATACTCCAACTAATTCAGTGGCAGCTAAAACCAAACAAGCTAAGATTACTTTAATTAAATTATTGCAGTATAGAATCCGCTGGGATTTCTCAAGCGGGAACATTTTCCTACCAAAATGTGGTTAGAACGTTTTGGATTCTGTCTACGTACAAGTTGTGAACGCCGTTATAATTAGTTGTGTAACGTTTGAAATTATGACGATTACGCGCTTAAAGACGCTTTCTTGTAAAGTAACATTATTATTCAAGCGCCAGACATGTTCCGGCAGCTGCACTTCAGAGCCAGCTTCCTTATACTTCTGCTCGCTATGTACGCTTACCACCTTCGTTTAAATGATCACTTACCATGGTGAGATTGTAGTCAAGCAACGCTATTACTAAAAATAATACATAAATGATACGGTACTGTGATGTAATAAGATTTGATTTTGTCTTTAGGTTGTAGCTAATGTCACCAATCATAATGATTCCTTACAAATATGTATATGACACGCTACAAATATAAAGCAAAAGTCAAAGAAGTCATCTTTTAAAATCTAAGTATGTCACTTAAATGCCTAAACACACTAACACCCACAAACGCAATCGCGAAACGCTCATACCTCGTTCACTCAACAAAGAGTACACAAGCCGAACACAGTTCGCTGGACATTTTTCACACAAGCACGTGTAATGTCATAGCATTGTCTAGTGCATTATTGTAATTGTCAGTGCATCCAGCGGGGCCGGTGGCCATCAGATAGCGATTTGATGTTTGCCATGACATGTCAGCCTTCGCAACACTGACGCGATTTTGTTGCGATACTGCAATGTGGTTTGCCTTTGTTGCCTTTGATGTTCAGTGTCCTGGTATAATAAGGAAGGTTGTTTCGTAATTAGTGCATTGTAAACTCAGAAGAACGGTCAGAACATTTTTAAAAGGTACATACATTATTCTTGCAATGCGAGTGAATACTAATTAATAATACGAAATCCAATAATATTCGGATTGCGACACTACCCAATAAACTTTACAATTAAATCGAATAAATAGGATAGTGAGCGGTTTTGCTTTTGTAAGGCCGCAGTGTCAGTGTGTTATCGCCCACGCTATTAGTAACTTGTTAATTAAGGGTAGCGACAATGTTAATTCAGTCGAGAAACTCAGTTTGTTTCGGTTTACGTTACCATTAGGTACACAAAGTGGGGTTGGAAAACTAACACATCTATACCCATTTATAGCCATCTATACTCTTTGATGGTATAAAATGCGCTTCGCTGGTTATTCGTTAATGGTTGTTAAATAATAGTATTATTGTTAATTAAGCTGTATTTTGTTAAAATAAACAATTGTTTGTATGAATGGGGAAATGGGAGTTCAATTTTAGTAGGTACGTCATTGTTGATGTTATTTTAGATATTATTGAATGATGAAATAATTTATACACAAATAAAATGTGTAGGTTTATATTTAAATTGAAAACGTGTAATGTATAATATAAGCCTATCTAGCCGTCTACCTAGTGGTTGGTAAATCGATCGCGATAATAAAGACAAAAAAAAGTTCCTAAGATTTCGACAATAGATTATGAAAAAGTTGACATATGTAAGTAAAGAAAGCAGATCGCACACGAGCGCCTATTCCACGTGAGACCAAGCAGCATAAATGCGAACATAACCAGGGCTGCCACTAACTAATATATGAGACACATAAGCTATTTGTTTTATGCATAAACAAAAAAACACATTAAAATGACAGATCTACTAGATTTCTGTTGATTTTATCTTGATCATCTTCTAATGGCTTAGGTACCTATATGCTTTTCTTATAGGATCTTATAAAATGATAAATAATTATCGGAATACAAAAACATGCTAAGTGGCATAAACAACTCTACATAAGAACAAACTACAGCTTTTAAACATATATTTTTAAGTCAACTATACAAATCGGTATTTGAAACTCAAGGAGGAAGGCAAAGAACAATATGCCAAAACGAAATGGCGGCAACCCTATACGCAAGACAGGTGCGCTCGAGTTCAGGCCAAATCGTTAAGCTCGAACTGTTCGAAATAATAAGTAGTTCCACCGTTTGAGTTGCGGAAAACGTCGCCGGCAATTCTATTGAAAGGCCGAATGAAGATAAATGGTGGAGTCGGCTCCATAACGAGCCAAAGTCGACTGTTTTCAATTTGCTCGCTCCCGCTTCAAGTTCGATTTAGTATAAATTCTAAGAAAATGTATTTTTGTATTCCCCGCGTGCGCAAAGGGCCGTGTGTTCTGCGGGAGATTTATTCGGCCTATAAACGGGCCGCTATTGTTTTTAATTTTTTTTAATGGTCACATTGAGCACTAGCGGCTGCTCCGCGAGAGTATTCTTATCGGTTAAAATGTCGTAAAGCTTCTGAGCAAGATGGTACCTTACTTATTTTTTTAGGAATTAAATTGCATGATAGCAGTAGGTAATGCCATGGTGTCACTCATTCATCTCACTTCAAAGTTCCTAAAAAAACTACCTACATACAAAGTCGAACCCGAAATCTGATAAATACGGCAAACATCATACGCCCGAAACATACAGTACAACATATATATTACATCCCGAAGCCATAAAAATATTATCTTTACCCGTCTTTAAATCTAACATGTAATTTGAATAATTCATAATTCACGATGTATCCGAGTCTTCATTCATTCAGATGATTAATTTCAAGATGGCGACGGATGAAAAACGGATGCTTCTAACGAGACGTCTTTTGTACATTGGCTTTTTGCTCGAGAATATCCTAGATGGGTATAAGAGATTAAAAAAATGTTTAGAAAAGTTTTCGTGTAAGAGCCGACTTTTTGGTAAATAATTAACTGTGGGAGTAACAGAATTGGTAAAGAGACAAAGTATTTCGGTACCTAAAAATATATGAATAGAACGTTCAGGGTCCTTCCAAAGAATATTTTAGTTTTACGTAGGTATAATATGACATAGAATAATAAAATTAGGACTAGATAAGTAGTAGTAAATAGTTTTCTATGTGATTATAGGTGGTAAGCACGTACAACAAAAAATTACTTCACGAAATACAGCAACAAGATTTATAACTGGAATTATGATTTATGTCACAATTTAATCTGGATTTATGCCAATACCGAAACAAATGCGAAAACGATTGGACAAATCCATGTAATCCGAAATGTTGCGCATAAAAACCGAGTTGCGGTTCACGCAAAAATCCACATTTTTGTGACCACATTCGATAGTTTTCAAATTTGTTTCCAACACATGTCACGTGGATTTAATAATTAATTTATTTATTTCCATCGAAAAGAAAATCATAAACCATACAAACATTCATTAACAAAGTAAACCTTTATTTCTGTCCATGTTTTTTTATCTAAAATTATTCAAAATGACTAAGGATCAAGCCTATAATCTTATAGTTGTAAGTGTTCGGATTTAGCGACGACATAGGAGGAAAACATGGTAGGAATCCTAAACGATCGAAAAGAAATTCCGTGTAAACCACCAAATACCAATCCGGATCGGACCCGCCCAATCTATATTCCAAACTCAATCCCCGACTACTAAAAAAGGGTTGCCCCAACAGGAACGGTTAAAGTCACACTTTACTAGTTATATATTAAGTCCCATTATTCAAAGATCAAACAGTATTCGGCGTCATCCATACGTGAAATGAAACCATGGTTTAAATTATGAGTCCTTAATAATCGCATTCTCGATTGGTTTGGGCAAAATTACCGGAAACTTGAAGCCGATATGGGCCGTATTTGGTGTGATTTATTGGGCTACAGTTCTTTTTGTAAGACTTTGTTTTTTTTATAAACAAAGTCATTTCGATCCGGTCATTTACAGTGAGTTCATTCACACCAACTGATAAACACAAACATATCGCAAAACGAGAGAAATATTGCTTTTGGATTTCCAGAAGGCTTTATACTAAAGCGCCAAGCCCATAAAATGTTAGTGGAAGGCCCGTAATCTTAGTTTTGGCCAACTCGAAGACAAGGCAGCTAAGTCCACCTCTGTGTTAGGCCTTATTTATTGAACGGCCGTGAAATTTTGTGCGGCAACGGCCCCAATCTGGGCGATTAATGAACTGTAAAAGATCTTGGCGAATTGAGTAATTTCGCCTACGACTCCCCCATTTTAACTTCATTTTTAAATGAGAAATGATAATGTCATTGATTTCCAAACCTTCGGAGGGTGAAGTAAAAAATTAAATTAAATATAACTTGATTTTTATGAATGTAATCAAGCATTTGTATATTTCCTAAGCTATGTATTTCGTTACCATAGATATATTACATGTTCCATATTTTTGTATTTAACCTGTAAGGAAACAGTATACAAAAAGTATTTTATATGAAATTTATCGTATTTTACATAAAGGAAATAAATCAAAATAGTAATTTGCGATACCAACCCATTTGAAACACTGGCACAATATTATACAAAACCTGTCTGAATTCAAATAACAAAACCCTCGTTTCTCTTTATCGCCTACTATAATTTGGGCCGTAATGAAACATAGTTTTAACATAAACCGGTTAAAATTTTTTGCACTAGTAAGGAGGTCGTTTCCCATGCAAATATATCTGCGTGGAGTTTGTTAGCTTAGGACCAGTTTGAAACAAGCCTCTTGCCTCGGCAAATAGGCATAGCTTGAGCCTATGGAACAGTGCGCAGTGGCTTTGACATTTGCGTTAAATTTTGACTGACGTCATTGTTTTAGTGAGCCTAGATTATCAGCTAATGGCTCAAAGGGGATTTAGGTACTTAGTGACAGTGGCGGTAAATGCTATAGTCGGGTTGGAATTGGAATGCAAGATTATTTTAGTTATTCTGAAAATAGATCGTAAAATATTTTTTAACATGGCAAACCCACATATACAGCTGGATGCTGATAAGCAATAATGTGTCAACCCACAAAAAGTTGAAAACAAAGGTTTAGATATAATTTTATAATGCATCGCGTATTTAACATTCTACAAAAGTGTTTCAAGTCTGAATCTAAAACATAAATGTACCTAAAAAATGGATTTATATCATACAAAAAGTGATAAATCACATAGACATTATAATCTTTAAACGCCATTTTCTCAAAATGAAGTTTGTGAGGGTTAACACATTATTGCTTATCAGCATCCAGCTAGTATTCATATTTATACACTGTTAGGAAAGCAAGTAGGTACGTACTACATTTGCAAGTAGGTAATGTTTTCCTTCTCAACCTCACTTTCCATTACTTTATTATTCACGAAAATATAATATGTACTCAAGTTGTTACAAGAATAATGAAAGAGCAAAAATAACTCACTTTAGTAACATGGTGGAAAATCACATAACTTTCTCATTAGAGTTTTAAAACATGGAACGCCAGTGTTACCAGTAAATTAAATTATATAGAGATCTGAAGGTTAATATTAATTAAACGTTTTGAAAACAATATTGACAAAAATTTACGTGACTATCTCATGAATTCATAATTTTTTATTTCGACTTGGCCACCACACCAATATGTTATTATTTAAATAAGTGCAACTTTGATCCTTTATTATTATAACCATTTAATAATAATTTACAATAATCATATAAAAATAAAATTCCTATATGGTCGATGGGAATCCAATTGGAAACTAGATTACACATTATTTTTACATAACGAATTACGATTGGAGATGAGATAGATAACTACAACAAATCCCGTATTTTAACAAAAGAAAATATTTTAAACAAAAAAAAATACAGGAAACCTTTGACTTAAAACAAAACAAACCCATACATAACCGTTATCTTTAACAAGAAACGTTCAAAACTCAGTACAAAAAGGAACAACAAAATGTAAAAACATCAAAGAACAGCATTTCTCAGGATTTACAGTTAGCACACAATCGCGTGTCTCGCGGCATATCGACCCCGCGGCTACGCTCGACACTCGCTCATTTTCCCTCTAAATAATACCCCCTGTCCCTATCTTATTACATAAGTCAGAGCGAGAAGCCGCTGCCCAATCAAACACTAATTAGTTGACGGTCAGCCTACGGTGTTTTCTACGCTTCTTCAATGGAGGGTTTCATGAATACTCAAAGGCTTATACTTGAAAGATTAAAATACTTGTGTAAACAAAATGAGTCCTATAGATCCTATAAAAAAAGTCCTATAAACCACTAAAACAATGGATTTTTTATAATATTATAAATTATTAATGATTTTTTTATAAAATAAACATTTACCAGAGGCCAGTCTTCTTTAGGATTTGACAGCATATCGTACCTACTATTCATATGTGTGTGGAGGCAATTAATACGTAAGAATTGAAATTATTCCAATAATTGTAGCTTCAATATTCAGTCCTTACAAAATAATCTAGAACCAATAAAAAAAATTAAAACCAATTAACAAAATCGTTCAAAAGATACTTAATATGAATAATTACTAAGAAATCGTTCGTTTGTAGCAATTACTGAAGACAACTACTGTGTGACATCAATTACGTGACAATTATTGTACGTTCAACATATTTTTTTAAATAGAAAATCGACGGAATCACAATTTGAGATTAATATTTAATTGTAAGAGGCCATTATTCTCGATAGCATCATTATCGAAGGGAAATAATTGACTTGAAACATGATAGACACCTCATTAGTTATAATTGATTGTAATTATTTGATTCCATGAAGAAATGATCCATAGAGGAGCAACCAAAAGGATGATACTTAATGAAGGACTATCGAGCAAATTTAAGTGTAGCGGAGGCAATCGAACACGGAACATAAAACACGATCCATCGCTGACTGTATTATTAGCATCGTAGTGTTTGAAACCCATTACTGTAACTATTTTGTAGGAACTCCACATTAAGTGTATTACTTAACGGAAAAATAAAAATTCTGGTTTTCAGTCCATATATATTTTTCCAGGAAATGCTTACGATGTTTATTGAAATCATTTCACGGTAAAAATATTCTTATAAAGAGGCTAACTGAATAAACTGGTTGTAGGTAAATGAAGTTAATGAACGAGGAAAAGCTGTGCATCAAATATAGTAAAAAATGTGTAATATAAGCTTTACACAGTAATACGTTATATATTAAAAGAAAGAAAAACCCCATTGGATCAGTTATTTAATTTAATAAAACCAACGTAGACGAAGCCTGAATACAAGGCGTATATCACATCAACCACTGCCTGTCCATAAATAAATAAACATACTAGCTTAAGTCGAGAGTTAAAAAACTTTTTTTGACCACACCTACATACAGTGATCTACTAGAAAGAGACAAACAGAGCGATAAGAAGAGACACCCCATAGTAAAAATAAGGCAATTAAATTGGCATAACTATAATTACATCACCTAGAGTAGCATACCTTACTGAATATAACATTAATATTAAGAGTAACTGAAAACTATAAACTCTTAATTAAACTTGAGTGAAACATTCTTAACAAACAGTAAAAAAGTATTTAAAAGAACGTAAAAACGACAAGAAACGCGAAAAAGTTTTCAAAAAGTATGGTTGCAACACAAGTGTTTTTATGGATTGGCAAACTTCATATGCCCCCTTTTTAACCCGACTACGACAGAAGGAGGGTTATGTGTTTCGAGGGTATATAAATCAAACTTTAAAAAGTGGTACATAATCTTCAGAATAAGACTTACCTACTTTTTCTATCCCGTAAGTATTGGCCGTGGTGTAAAAATAAATAATTTCTTATCCTAATATATATCATATAAAACCAAAACTTAGGAGAGCTTTAAACGTATATACTAAAGCCTATTTATCACTAAACAACAACGATGATAAAATTATTTTATCTTTTCCATTCGATAATTTTTCATAGTTATTAAATAAATAAAAATATATGGGGTCTTTTTATTATTTAAAATAAAATCAATAACCTTTTGAGTACGTTATGATACTTGTCTTACTGGTATATATTTATTTCGATGGTTATAATATATGTTATGCAGGTATGTTTAAGTGTGTGCGTGTCAAAACAAAATATAGAAAACAATTAATGCTCTTATCAAACCCAACTCAATTATTATCAACAAACGAGGTACAAACTAGCCTTCTGTAGAAATCAATAATTTTATTATGTAAAATAAGGAATTCATGTTGTTAGGTCAAACGCGCTTTTATAACAAGCGATTAAATCAAGCATAATTAGTGAAAGGTGATAAAATCCCTAGACCTTACATACATTTCATGGGGTAGATATGGGTACTTAGAATTTTTGTAAACGTCTACCAAAAATTCCATAATTTAGAAATATATTCGATAATTACGAACGAGAAAACCCCTAATTAAGTTATTTCCTCAACTCATTACCACTGGATCAGTAACGAGTAAATTATGCAGTTAACGAACATAACCACTCACAAAATTCCTTATCACTATGAGATCGCCGAATAAAAAGAGAACACATATGCGCATTCCAACTCCACGTAACACATTTATACACAACACACAAAAAATTTAATTACATGTAAATACACGATCACTACACTGTGCACTTCGTAGCTCGCTACGGCGTAGCGGGTGCTACGCGGGCGGCCTACGCGACGAGTGTCGTAGCACTGGCGAGGTAGGGGCGGGCACAACTCGGATGATGCCGAAACTCGACGCTTTTCAATTAACTGCAGTGTTGCGTCCCTGACACGGTCGCTGATTTTGATTATATTTTGACATTTCATAAATATTATACCACTTTTTATATCTCAGATCAAATTTATTACACAACGTATTTTGCTAAAGCGTCAATTTATTTTTTAGCTTCAGCTCCTGTATTGTTACTGAATTGTTTTATCTGTGGTCGGTTTTTGATCATTTTTATATTTTGGATTATAAATGTGTATAAGCAGCAGGTTATTTGTCAATGCAGTATTAGTTATTTGTACTGACAAATTGCCTATATAATGCCTCAAACATACTTGAGTAAATAAAAAAAGTTACATTTATACACCCACAATCTAATATAAACTAACCACAAAAGTACCTAATGGCCTAACATTAAGGTTATGATTACAACCATCACTTAGTACACTATATTTTCTGACAGCGCCAAATTAGTTGTGTCAACATACTGTCTCCGTAATTAACGTACAATCCCCTAATGACAGGTGTGACAACCTTGATTTTTTAAACAAGAATCATTTCCTCGACCTGCGAATTGTTGCAAATTTATTTTTTTCGCTTAGGATAAAAAAGCTTTATAGTTATTTACTTATAATGAGAACAAAACTATTGAATTTTTCCTTTTACTATAGATATGCCGGCAGTAATCTATAAAATATTTATGGTGCATGGTATCATTCGCTATAATCGTGTCTTTATATAATAAGACACAATAAATAGTTAAAAAAAGGCTTGTTAAAATGGAAATAATAATAAGAAAATTACTATAAACTGCAAAAGGTAAAAAGCGACGGCCATCGCGACCGCAACCGAGCGAAGCCGGCATCGCCGTGTCCGAAATGAAAAATCGTCTCGCTGACAAGTTAAGAACTCTCCACTTTCAGGCAAAGAATGGAGGCGAGCCGGGTTCCCACTAAGTAATAAATTAAAAACATAATTAAATTCGGCCTGTCCTTCTCGCCTCGATCGCATAATCTTATTGTCAATTAGACGCAGATATTGTATAATTTATAAATTTCCGGCCATTGCTTCTTTTCTTTTTTGTAATTGAATCGTTTTTTTTCAACTTCGAGAGTTTTCAACCGGAATAGATTATATAACGGCTCTAGATATAACCGCGTGTCGATTTTCATTTCCTACAATATAAATAGATTTAGATATTCTAGAATTAACTCCTAAGGTAAAGTCTCAATATCATTCACTCAATTTTCATTAGCGTGGCAGTATAAATTGATATAAACTATTGATCTCGACATCTAAACTGTAAATAAACTACTTAAAATTACACGAATTTAACTTCTAAATAGATCGATCGCTAAACGTTACCAAGCTACATCATGACGTCATTTATGTTGACGTCACAAATTACAATCTCTACAAACAGACGCGAGCTACAAACGAATCCCATCAGTCGGAAGCAAATTGAATCCCCCGATTTAAAAAAATGTTTGTATTAATGATTTATTAAGAGAGGATTGCTTACGTCACGGGCCTTTCCCTGCCATTTTTTTTACCGTCAACCGAGGATATACTGAAAGCGGCTTTACGAAGAGATACAAGAGAGGCGGGAGACAAATAAGGCAGTCGGCGATCCGAGAGAAACTTTTTGTCTCGCGAAAATATACGAATGAATATTAAAATCTCCGTTCCGTTTTCATGGTTGCTCATTAATGTTAAGATCTGTATTAAATTAGCGGTGTACCGCGGTTGGGTGAGCGCACACAATGGAATGAAAAATCGGTTTCATTGTTGGCAAAAAATATCCCTACTACACACCCATCTCATACTATTTAAATCTACATACATTGTGTACTCAGTAATATATACGTACGTAACAAGCCCAAGATATATTGCACAAATTAATATTCACGCGTCTATTTATAATTAGAAAAGACCACATCGACTATCATACTACAAGTAACGAGCACACGAGAACAAGGGTATAACAACTAGATCTATTATAATAAACATAATACATTGCACCAATTTATAATTAGCTGGACTGAGTACAATTAATTTGGAGCAGGTGTGTGTTTATCCCACGGGATTTGGTTTGATACTTATGATTGACGGTGGCGACTTAAAAACTGTTCAGCATTGGTATTTACTAGTACCTTTGTCGACGAGCGGGAGCTAGACCTCGCTTCGACTTCTCACTTGACAGTATTGTTATAGAAAGAGACAGAGCATAGACACCCCGTCGAAACCTCATCGAGCTAGTCTACAGAATTGAACCCCTGTTTGCTTCTGTCACAAATTAAGGTACATTAATCAAGGGTATACAATTAACTTTATTGATAACATAGCTTAGAACAGTGCTTGTAATTTCGTTTCTGAGTAATTAAGTTTATTAAACAAAATAAACTGAAATAAGGCCAAGTGAATCATAATAGGTAAAGGATATTATTTTTTATTAAAATCTTTACGATATTTTTTTAATAACATTAGTATATCAGTTAGTTAGTGACTATAGTAGAATATCTGCTTGGTATTATATGGTACGAGTATTATACACCAAAATGAAATTACGAATAATATTTAATGAAATTACGAATAATATCAAATTCCAGCTGGAAATTCTAAATGTTTCAGCTACTGGAATTTAAGAATTGATGGTAAAACTGGGCAGGTGTTTAGCCACACTATTTATCAAACGTCAAGTTTCGGATATACCTATTCCTATAATCAGATTATTCATTGTAGGCAGAGATATGACATTTCCAGTGTTGCAGTTTTTTAGACCCAAATAAATAGTGTTGTGGTAGATTCGAATTTTTACAACTAAAAGTCGGCTAAGGACAAAGGAAACTCGACTAGAGTTTCCTTTTTTTTTATCCAATGTCAGAATGCCTTTATATAAATAAAAATATAAAATTTATGGTAATAAAACAGAAGACATACACGGTAGGTAATTAAATATTACATAGTATATTATTTGTTTTGGGCTATTGAAAGAAGTCATCACTTGTCACGCTATGGACCCCATTTTGTTTTGGAAGTGACTATTTGTACGGGTACTGGACAAATAAATTATATTTATTCGTACATTTATTAATTTTTTTTTAATTATGCATGAATTGGATGATTAGCCTATGTTAGGTTAATTAAATTAATAACATTTATTCGATTTTATTTATTTAATTTTGGTTTCAATTAAATTCAAATTTAGTTTAAAAAAAATTAAATTTTGGGATTTTCGACTAGATTTATGTATCGGATACTATAAGAACAAAACTGCCGTAGGTACATCACTATTGTAGCGGGTCACCCTTTTTTGTATCAGTGACAGTTGCACTTGTCATTTCTGTGACTCGAATTATTAATCCGACTATAAGTGTAAAATGAATAAATTATTTTATGTACCTATTCCTATTCGAGTTTATGTTAAGTATCGTAAAGTTCAATGGTCGCTTTCGAACAAAAACATTTCTTCATAAAGTAGACTAAAATGTTCCAATTACCATTGAAAAGCTGTATAAAATGTTTTATTGAATACGATCAGACAGTTACAAAAAAATCATTCGACACTTAGTAATTGAGTCTAGATTGTTGCTTTATTTTTTCCCAGTAGTTTATAAATACTATAAAACAAACAAAATAATGTTGAGACTTATCGAGTGTCTTTCGAAAATGATTACTATTGAGTACTTTAGTTTATTAGAATCATTTATTTATGATGAAAATATATCGTACTGACATTTTAGATGGAAATTTTAGATACAGTAGGGATGTTAGTTAAAAATGATTAGGAGGGCACTGATTCTTGAGCATATTATATTGAAATAAAAAGACAGACGTTTACAGCGGTTTAAAATAAAAATAACTTGTTCTAAAAGTAATTCCGTTTGCAGTAGACGCAAAGTGCGGAGTAAAGGCCAGTTGGCTTTCTGAATAAAGAATGCAGATTAAACTGCCAGGACGGTGTAATTAGTGATTTTTTATTTTAAGTAAAGTCTTATGCTTAAACGGTGAGATGGCAACACTGCAAAACTTATTCGTTTTAAAAAACTGTAAAGATTACTGTATGTCACTTCTCATATTAAAATGACATTTTTAATTCAATAAAAGATCGTAGAAGTTTCACCCAAAGGCGAGGCAAGTAGCTAGTTGGAAATATAATTGTAATGCATAGACAGTTAGGTTTAAACGCTTCAGTCTGGCGTCGACATGCAACATTAGTGCAAATGGACCCAACTTTGTGATAAGCATGCTTGTCTAAGTTGTTAACTCTGGGTCACAGTTACCAAACGACTGCCGCCTTGTATGAAGCGGAAGAGCATTCTAGAACATTTTGTCGATTGTTTTATACATCTACATAAAAAAAAATAATGCGGTTGTTTGATCTCGAGACCGATTTGGCGGTTTTTCTGATGTGTATAGTCCGAATAAAGTATTCGACATGTATATAGCACTGTAAAGATATTTCGGTGGAAAATCTTCATGGTTAACAAAAAAAAATTGGAAAAGACAAACTTTAAGGGTTGACCAAAATTTTTAAATAAAGTATGTTAAATTATATTTTACTAGCGATGTGTTTAATATTCATTAAGAATAATGCAAAATAAAGTTATTTATATGACATAGAAAACAACATGAATGCACTAGGAAATCTGCTAAATCTATAATGTACAGTTATGTCTTATGAGGGAAACTAATTGATGTAGCTTTGAGGATAAGCTTGTTGTTAGAGGACTGCTCGTGTGGAGTGTATGGTGTGGGATTATAATATAACCACGAGCTTACAGTTGAAGCTAAGTTCCTGAAATGTTGCTTCCATGATTTCAGAAAGAGAAGAAACTGCATTTAACGCTTTGTAACATTATTTAACATGAACTAACATTATATTTTAACTTTCCATCTAAAATTAAATTAAAAGCAAATTAACAAGATTTTTTAAAGATTTGTAGTTGATCGATATAAAATGAGTTAACTAAACAAAACATAGTAGTACCAAAAGTCACAAGTGAAAGATGTATTGGTTTTTATACTATACATTACTTCGAACTAAATTGATTATTTTGCTGGTTATTAGAAACTAGCTGCCCCCGCGCGGTTTTACCCGCGTAGTTCCCGTCCCCGTGGGAATACAGGGATAAAATATAGCCTATGTTACTCGGGGATAATGTAGCTTTCCAAAGGTGAAAGAATTTTTGAAATCGGTCCAGTAGTTTCGGAGCCTATTCATTACAAACAAACAAACAAACCTTTCCTCTTTATAATATTAGTATAGATTACCGGTCATAGAAAAACGCATAAAGTTATTTAAAAACCTACCAGTTTATGATAGAAGATAAGGCCGCACTATAATATGACACTACCGCAATAAAATGTAGCGAAACGTTAAATATAATTAAAAAGTACCATGTCAAGCCAATAGTCCCATATCTGGTTTGAATATCTTAATGGCGTGTGCAGTCAAGGCTTGTTTGCTCCGTCCATACGCCAGCACGCTTATTATTAATGCCGTGATATCCAGCAAAAGCGAATAGTCGCTGTACTTGAGTGGTTTGCATGAAACCAATGAGCTCCGACGCTCGGACGGGTAATACGTTTCGTGCCAGGAACAATGCATTATTGAAGGCAATCATGAGCGCCGGCCAGGTGGCTGTTTACTTCGATTTGCTGATCAATTATTGCTAGTGGATCTAACGTCCATCTGTTCGGTTTTAAACTTTTGAAATTCTAAACACGCGGTGAAGGTGTTCTATTTTTAAATTGACTTTTATTGGAGTCAGGTTTATTTTTAAATTGATTTTGAAACTTAGATTAGGTACGTAGACTTTTTGCCTCGCGGTCAAGTAGGGGGTAGATGTTTTATGCTTGTTTCAAACAACGAGCAAAATTAGTTTTTCATTGTTCATCCCAGAAAGTAATAAGGGTTGAAAATGCAGATAATGGCACAATAAAACGCCAAGTTTTAACTCGTTACAACTCGTAATGATACGACCCAACGGTAGCTAATTAAGATTTGGGGTAACCTCCCATTCACATACTTATTACATACAACAGATGGTAATCTGTAACATGGGGAACCGAAAGACTTCCCATTGTCCGATGGTACCCTGAACAACGGACAATGATAAATGTCTTTATACTTAGTCTGGCCATAAATACTGTTACACCTAAAAATAACAAAATATTACATTTGAATTTTGAATCTGTCATTTTCATATGATTGTTCAATGTGTTTTCTCATTTTAGCGCCAATACTTTGTACAATATTTTGCGATATTATAATGGTGTGGAGTGATAAAGAGAACCGAATCGCTGTGATTGCGTTACACAGAGTAGGTATGGAGCCCAATGCAATTTTGAAAACTCTCCATACGCTTGGTATTAGTAAAATGTTTGTGTACCGGGCTATTAATAGGTACAATGAGACCTCCTCTGTTTGTGACAGCAAAAGATCTGGCCGTCCACGTAGTGTTTGTAGAAAAAAGGTGGTGAAAGCAGTAAGGGAAAGAATTCGAAGAAATCCTCTCCGAAAGCAAAAAATTTCATCTCGGGAGATGAAGATAGAACCTAGAACCATGTTGCGTATTTTAAAATATGACTTAAGACTTGCAGACTATAAGAGATGTACTGGTAATTTCTTAACTGATAATTTAAAAAAGAATAGGGTGGTAAAATCGAAACGACTACTGCAGCGGTACGCAGTGGAAGGTCAGAGAAAAAAAAAGTTTACTGATGAGATTTTTTTTATAATTGAGCAATATTTTAACAAACAAAATGACCTTATTTATGCGTAAGGCTCTAAGGAAGCTTCCCAATTAGTCGACAGAGTGCAACGTGGGCACTATCTGTCTTCAGCGATGGTTTGGTGGGGTATTAGCTATGAAGGAGTGACTGAGCCATACTTTTGTGAAAAGGGAATCAAAACATCGGCACAACTGTATCAAGATAGCATTATTTAGAAGGTAGCGAACCCCCTTAAGAGCACCATGTTCAATAACCAAGAATGGTCTGTCCAGAAAGACTCGGCGCTGGGTCATAAAGCTCGGTCTACGCACTCTTGGTTGGAAACGAACGTTTCGGACTTCATCAGAGCTGAAGACTGACCGTCGTCTAGTCCCAATCTTATTCCGCAGGATTATGATTTATGGTCTGTTTTAGAGAGAACGGCTTGCTCTAAACGCCATGATAATTTGGAGTCCCTTAAACAATCCATACGATTGGTAGTGAAGAATATTTCCATGAAACGAGTGCGTGCTTCTGTTGATAACTGGCCTCAATGTTTAAAGGACTGTATTGGAGCCAATGGAGACCACTTCGAATAAGCTTTTTATATTTTAAATTGTTTAATACTTATGTATCAAACTAGCACACTGTAAAAGTAATAAATGTTATTTGCGGAAGAAAAAAAATTGTTTTCTGTGTATCAATATTTATGGCAAGACTAGGTATATGCGTACCTACTTGATTAAAACTGGGGATCACGCACCAATAGGTTTTGGAACCCACTGTTTAAAAGGAAAACTCAGGTCTACAATTTATTTATCACTTTTAAGGCCTGGTTACTTTGATAAAGAATATAAGGTTAAATATAGGGATGTAGATCCACCACCTTTTCTCAATATTGGTGTGAAATAATATAAGACCCTATGTCTTTACCTATATAAACAATGAAATTATTATTGATAACCATTCAATTTGTTCAATATACGTTTATTTTATTCAATGGCAATAACATTCCCTTGTTATACAAATATTGAACTCGAGCACTAATATATATTTAATTTCTACTATTCAATATAAAAGAGCCACAACTTGACTGTTATCATTATCAACATCTACATACAGAAATTGATATTAAGCGCATTCAAACAACTGTATGTTTAAATAATTATCCCCATTATAGATGCGATATATCGATAACAGAAAATCGATTACAAAATAATATCTCGATTCAATATTGTTGGCAAAACAACTTTCAGAACTCGGGGCGTGTTTAATTTGATCGTTCGACATGTGTATATATGAGTGCCCTCTGTTTAGTGAGTTGGTGAAATTATTACTGAAACGAGGGACGCAAAAACCTAACAATAAGGGATGTTAAGGACACATGTGGCTGAAAACTGTTAAGGGGCGACGTCAAATTGCATGGAGCTTCAACTAATGTTGTACCGTAAATTGTGACCAAAACAATGCTATATTTACTTATACTTCTTTATATTGTTTTCTTTCTTATATTGATATGAACTAGAGAGTCATAAAATTAACCAAGAGTATAATTTAAAATTCTCTTGTTACAATGTAAACACACTTAAAATAACATTGATACTTTTAGACTTATTCTGCTGGTAATTTGAGTATATTAAGACAAAAGACATAGAATCAAACTCTTAACTGTAATTTGTGTAACGCGTTCGTTTTCAACCACAGCTGTTATACAGTCGTATAACAGCTATAACATTTACAAGAACCACCAACAAAGTCACCACAGTCGAGTTAAGCAGAAACGTGATCAAGCGTAAAGAAATCCAGAAATCCAATTGAGACAACAATTTATAAGCTACAAAAAGAGATACAACAATCGTTCCCGGTAATGATCCGAGGCACGATACCGTGGAAATCGAACGGTCGGAGACGGACGGCTGAACGTTTTCATCCGTCGACGTTTAATTGAAGATTGGATTCAGAAGGCAAACTTCCCAACTCCTCACTGTATGTTCAGTTTGCGGTCATACTGTGAGATTGTTCGTATGTAGAACTTGCTGTTCACTAACTGGTTTCTATATCTGGCCCTTTGATATAACTAGATCTTAAAATCAATAACATTGGGGATTGTTGAAAGTTTGTTGTTTGAGATGTTAGAGACGTGACTTAGACTATCTAGGTATCTATATAAAATGTGTCCTTAAATATGAAAAAAAAGAGAAAAGCTCAAGAACACCTGGACCGTATAGGTTACGTAGGTACGTAACACATTTTTAATAGTAAAAAACGATACTATACCCGAATGGCAAGCGTTACTTTTCTATTCCGGGAAATTCTAACTCTCCCGAATGCGGGTATTAAACTGCAAGAATTATACAATAACGCGATTCATTACGGGAATATCAGAGCAACGGTGGTGTTGTCGACACAGCACGTAAACGAGATGCTCTTGTCACCGTGACGGGTCTCGCAAATTGTTTGCCTACCCTCTGATAACTGATAGCCCATAATCTGCAGAGCTAAGTGGCGCTTAGCGTCACTCAGTGAGCACTCGCCTTGATGGCGACGTGTTGGCGTGCTATGCTTTGTGAGGTGCAGGTGCTTTCGAGAAAAGTAACCAGGTAATTTAATAATTTTAGTAACAACCCACGCCAATACAGATTCTTGGAAAACTCACACTATCGGAGGTTATTTGGTTTATTATAACTGAGCATTCCACGAAGAAAATTTAGCGCAAAGCTTATTGGCAGTCACCTAATTATAGGTTTAACTACAGTACATATAAATCCTATTCCTGCTCTCATTTAACAGGAAAAGTAAGAAATATATTCCAATAGACGTAAATGATTTCCAATCCGTTTGCTATTGAAATCGACATGTTTTAAAACAGTAACGTCAAGAATGAGAATGCATCTACGACTGCGATGCATACACTATCACATTGTATGGACATCCTATTGTTTACCGAGCGAACAGGGTCACGATTTTTCAACATAAGTATAGGTACGTTGGAATATGTCGATATAGAAACTTATTTGAAAGCTATTTATCGTCTAGGCTTTATGGGCCAACTTTATCTACAATATCCTATGGTAAAACTTTGGAAAAACACAAGTTCCCTGATGATCAACGTAAAGGTAAACATCATTTCCTTGCGCAGCTCTCTCCTTCAAGTCAGTTTTCTAATAATTAAAACCGCATCAACTGGGATCTACGATACCACTGAAAAAAGCACTTAAATACGTCAAGGATTAATAAACACTTATCAGGTACGGTACCTCTCCATAATATACATAGATTCTAAATTTTAGAATATTTAAACACTATTTTAAAAGCTTAAAATCACAGGCTCGCTTATGTTTCGGAACATCCAGCGGCGTAACTTTATTAGTCATTTTGGCCTCAGGCGCGTTACATTGTCAACCTACCCACAACATTTGCTACCAACGTCCCCTTGTATACTTACATAAACATATAAATATAGGAGGTCGTCTGCAACCAGTCTGTGGTGTACTATGTAAGGGTTGCCACTTAATTATACCTCTTTATATAAAATAGCTTTGAAAGTCAATTACTTTTCAAATACAGCTAACATAGCACATGCATTATCATCTCCATAATACAGAAAAATAAGAATACCGAAATATCTCTAGCTAACACTTAATATGAATTAAAATTTATTTACTCCAAACTATCATAGTTAAATAAAGTGCATAATACAAAATGATAAATACGTAACATTTATCATCATATTTATACCGAGTCCATTTATATCTTGTCACCTTCAAATGACAAATATTACTGCAACATTAACGGTGACATTTCTCGTGGATGGCAACCCTGTCCCAGACGCTTCCAGAAGCTTTAATACGTAATGAGCAGTAATGGAGCGCGCACCAGGCGAGCTGTTAGTCGCATATTATTTACGAATAATGAACGATTTATTGCTTCACAACCCGTTATGTAATTGAAGGGTACAGATACCGATGCTATATAGGTTTCGTTGCAAAATAACCCGTAAATAATGTTATTATTGTTGTAATTTCTTTGTCGTCTACTGTCTGTAGATAAAAATAATATATTGCGAAAAATATTATGCTGATGTCATTCGAATTGCGTTCGGTTTTTACATTTAAATACAACTAGTATGTAGGTACTAATATAATCTGTTTTTAATGGCTGGATAATGGTTATAATAATATGTGTTGCTAAGTGCAAAACTCGAGAACGCCTGGATCCATTTTAGTGGAGTAAACGAAGCGAAAAATACGGTCTTACCTCCGAATTTTTTTACTGTGAACCGATTTGCATGAACTTTTTGGAATTAGGCTCATCTTACCCTTAACTTTAAAAGTGAAAATGATCTGAACTCCGCCTATTATTTTTAAGGGGTGTAAACCATCCCTTAATGGAAAAAATTACATTGAGCCATTTTATCGCTAGAAAACATGTCTAATAGCAAATGGTGAAATTGTAAAGTATTTTCTTACATAATTACCCCATATTTAAATCATTTTCAACCCCTTGAAAATCTTACAACCCTTGCAAATGTGTCATAGTATGGTATAAATATATACCATATAAATATATTATGGCGATAATATTTGTGTATTATCGCCATAATATATTATTAATATAGGTTAGGGTGCGGCGGGGGTGGCCCTTGGGCCACCCTTAAGCCTCGAACGTCTAAATGTTCTGAAATGAACACAAAAAAAGTGACAAAGACTTACTGTCCTAACATAACATTGATTACTACGCCCAAATATAGTTATTTTACATATTGCCGGTGGACCAGCAGGTATTCCATATAATTCCGAGGAAATTTTACATTTCCTAGGACATCTATGCATTAAATAGTTTTTCAAACAATATTGTACACAGTTCCTAAATAGTATCGGAACTGTACACATTTCCTAGGATTTGTATTCAATTCCTTGATTTCATACATTTCTAGTAGCATATATACACATTACAATAGTTGTGGGTCTCTATTATACTGCGTACTTTCACATTGCTCCAAATATTCGCACTCCGAAATTTTCAGTTACTAAGTAGATAAAAATATGTTAAGTTTTTGGACCATAACTCCTTCAATTTTCATGCTATCACAAGTTATAAAACACCATTGTAAAGGTAATTAAAAGAGCTACAACATCCTTTATTGCAATATATAGTAAAAAACCTTTTTCTGAAACGGTGAAGGGTTAAAGGGCTTAAGAGAGGCTCTGATTCCGCTGCCACGCGCTCTTTAAACAATCATAACTCCGTCAATTTTTGTTTCACAGAAAAACCAAAACATCCAAATTGTTTGTCAGAAAATTATCAATTTTTTTATTTCCACACTTTTATACGTATCTGTCGTCCTTTTTGAGATATTATGAAAAATAGGGTGGAGTTTTATAAATGTTTGAAAGTTTGTTTTTTATATAATCATGAATTTTTTGAAAAATATGTGTCCTGAAGCAGCCAAACTGATACTATCCATCAAACTCTTCATAATAAAGTTAATTCTAGGCGGAATACGATTAATTTTAATTTTGGTGGAAATGGCACTTATGAAACCCATTGATTTAAAAGAAAAAACATTAGATGCTCCCCTTATTTGCAATACAGCTCACTTATTTTACGTGCAAAAGACTTTAAATAGTGCTCATTTTAAAGCTTATTTTATGCGCTACAAAACCCTTTTGTATTAGCATGCATAAAATGCATCTGCTCGCCACTAGATGGCATTGACCACATCGATTAAATTTCAGATAAAATAAAACACGGCTTTGATCTTTAATATCTAGCTTAATATTGCACGTAGAATACTTTATAAAATACCAAATTGTTCATTGTTTTACCTGCTACAACTTTGTTCTGGATGAAATTTTCGATAAACGTATATTTTTGGAGATATTTGCAAAAAACCGATGAAAACCGTGAAAAAATTGCAAATTTTCAATAGCCAATAACTTGAAAAGTATTGGATTTTTTGAAAAGCTTTATATATGATTTTTGCTTAAAATTAGGCCTTCTATTGATATCCGAGGCAATTTTGAAAAAAAAGAAATTCACCCCCGAGAAGGGGTGGCAACCACACCCAGGGTGGTTGCGGAGTTCAAATCATTTTCACTTTTGAAGTTAAGGGTAAGATGAACCTAATTCCAAAATTGTATGCAATTCGGTTCACAGTAAAAAAAAACGGACCCATAATGCTTCATTTACTCGGCTATTTGGCTATTATTGATCTTAAAATATTTTTTGATAGTCTAGTAGGTATTCATTATACTAAAATATAATGATTTTATTGTTCGCATACAATAATAAGTACATCAATGATGTAGATCTCATAGCAAAAGCTCTCAGCCAGAACCGTGTAAGACGAATGTCCCAGGATATATGCAACAAAACAACTCAATAAGTCATCCTTTCAGAATTGTATCAGCAAATATCTTCGGCTTGCAGAAGGAAATATGATCTATTTGGACGGTTGTGTTCAAAAATATATGAAATTGAATCCGGGTTTATCATGTTTCTGGCTTTACCGTAGACGGCTAAAGCATCATAACTTTATTTGTTGTTACAGATCGAATAGATATTTTTTAAATTAATTATTGCACGTGCGCCACTTGGAAAATGGACCGAAACTACTAAACAAATATATTCTGTTGTTCCGATATCCAAATTAAAAAGGAGGGACTAAACTAAATAGATCTTTTTAATATTATGGAATAACTGCTACTAAATTGAATGAAATATGATAGAAAGTTTTCAGATTTTTAGGACATTTTTGAAACGCTTATCTGATCGAAAACTAACTTCTACCTGATTGATATTTATATGGAGACACAGAATAAACAGACATGTTCATAGTACCTATAAAAATATTTGTCTTGAATGGGATTCAACTTTTAACCGGCGAAAAAGGTCGGTTTGAAGACCTCTAAACAATCAGTTCAGAAATCAAATTTAGTAATAAATTCTTTCAGCATTTCATTGTAGATAAATATTTCATTTTCGATGAAACACTTGGATTGAATAGTGTTATAATTACGGGATGTGGTCATTCATTATGTATTTTCACTTGAGGCAACCAAGTCGTAACTAAGTTTCTCACCAATTAAACGCCGACTTATATCAGAAACGTTAAGCTTGAACTTGGAATGCTCCCTTTGGAGAGGGCAAGTTTACTTTTATAGACAATTCTATACCATATTTTAACTGTGAATGAGTTAGCGTTTTAGATGTGGTTATTTTTATACTAAAAGGTTATCTGTCCACTAGGGAAGCGCAAGCGTAACCGTTGCAGATTTATATGAAGCAGGTAGAATTCTCCAAGTCTCAAAATGAAAGTGATGAATATCAAGTAACTGGTTACATAGATAACGAAATAATGGTTTATTATAACTTGATAGAGTTCATATGACAGCAATGGAAAATGCCCTAGTAAGAACTTAAGGACCAGTCCTAACACCAGGTATTTGCTAATATCCAATTGGGAATTGAACCATCGCTTAGATAAAATGACTTCTTTCAGCATATGCTATATATGGTACGAAGCCCCAAGCATACAGCATGGGGCTAGTTAAGGGCCCAATCGGTTATATTATTACCGCACAATACCGCAAAGATAACACGGTATTAAGCCGCGGCGGTAATCCCGCAATGACGGCAGAAGTGTAATCCGGATTCGGGCCGTCAACTTCCTTGTTAGGACATGTCGATACTGCTAACGCAATCACGCGATGTGGGGCATTGGGTTGGGCTCGGGGCATGTGCTCCGTGCGACTTCTTTTTTTTTAATAAGGTTGTGGTGAAAAAGTGGTTTGTAGGTATATGGAAGCTGTTTTGATTTTGAAACTTTTATGAAAGATTCTGTAAAAACGAAAATGCTAATAGGTAGGCACCGAGATATTACATCAAAGTTCTATTGTTAGTAGGTATTATAAAGTTGATATTTATTTTTTATTATGAATTTTTATCAAATTAAATTTACCATAAAATCATCATTCAATATCTTTTATTTTCACAACCACTTAGATTTTTCCCTATGTACCTACCTTTTGTAAATAAAATAGAGCCTTTATTATAAATTTAGTAAACAAAAAATTCAATAGGATCCTCATAGTTAGAATATCGTATCCTTGATTCGTAGGTCCATGTATACCATCTTACCAAGTATGACTGTCGGTTTGTCTGCACCAACTTTCGTCGGCCGATTCCCGCAATTCGTTTCTCGTCTATTCATCGCATTGATTTCTATTCCGCTGCGGGCTCTTATAGATGGGGCCACAAAACAAGCGTTTGACACTAACAATACTATAACAATGAGAGTGGATGATTGTCATGTCAATATGAGTAAGTAATGATAACTCATATAAAATGTTGCTTGAAATTTGTAACATTGTACATAACTGTATGGGTTTTATCGATATCTTTTTTATATTTCAATATTTTAAAAATCAAATATAGGTACATACGTATTCACCAAATAAAAGTTTTATCTGTCTGAGTGGCGTGGCGCTATTTTTGTAAACTTCTAAAGAATACTTAGCTAAAGTTATAGGTAACTTCATAAATAATTTTCCAAAATAGATTTTTAGGCAACTACATAAAATCAGCGCAAATACAGAGATTTTCAGCACTAAATGTAATGAAAAATAGTAAAAACACCGCTGATTCATCGCTTGTTTAGGGGTCATTCAAAGTGGAGTCTGGAGTGCTGGCACTAACTCAATTATAGGCACCCGCTTCATGAGGACCAATTCAGAAACCCTGAGCTTTTCTTTTGAACTATCAAATGATATATAGCCACATATATGGAAGCATATTATACGTTGGTTACCATAACACAAGCTCACTTTGAAGCTTACTTTAGAATCAGATTGGCCGTGTGTGAAAAACGTCCCAGGATATATAATGTAAGTATAGGTATCATAACTGCTGTTTCGTTCAAAAGCAATTGTTTTAAAGGACGGTGCAAAATAATTGTAATCTAAAGTAGCTAAGTGTTGGATAACAATGTACCCTGAATATACCCCCGAAAGAATAGTCTGTCTTTTAAAAATATTTTATGTTAAATTTAAATGAATTTAGGTCAAGCTTTTTTATAGGACACATTGTTATCATCATTGTAATAACAATAAATTTAGCTACTACTTTTCTAAATCATGTAATAAAAATTCATATTAAAAAAATGTTCGACTCTTTAAACCAATATCAGTAAATTATTTTTCAATCACATTTTGTTTGTGACATGTTGAAATACAAGCACTAACTCCAAATTCCCCATACCTTAACAAATTGTTTGCTCAAAGTGTATACTTTTTGCCACCTCTTCAAATAAACGGTCCGCATACTGAGGAGTTTGGGCTACGGAATAGTTTATGAAGTGGAAATTCGATAACGTTGAAATTCAACTCTGCAAATAGCGCAAGAGTTGTCGTTTTAACGTGTTGCTACTCTTACTTGTGTGACACTTTACAATGTTCTTCGGGCAACATCATGGGAAATGAGAAAAAGAATATTATTTTATTTAATTTATCACTAGGTATTCAAAATTGGATATAGGTACCTACACCATAAAAGGAAATCAAAGCCTAAATAACTTGAATCGGTGGTGATGATGGTTTTTTGTGGATCTAAAAGACGTTAGCCTCAGACGGCTTTCAATCAAGGCATGAAGTCGCAATGTATATTGAATTCTATACCTAAAATATATATAGATAAATTACGTATCCACTGTGGCTATACTCTGTCTCTTTCATTAGCTACACACACAATCACGTGAGATGTCCGCTATTACGAAACCTCTTTACGCTCGCTGAGAAAGTATGTGTAAGGATACATCCCTTTTTATATGTATACAGCACTAAGATACTTATATATACTTCACTCGCTTTCCAAGCTTAAAGACCGTGTGTATCGCAGGCAGGGAAGAATTTTCGCCAAGTGAACTTGAAAGCTAACACGAGACGCGTGTAGGGACAAAGTTTGTGCGAAAATATTTATAGTAACTGGATTCGAATCTGCCGGGGCTAAACCCAGATGCAAACTCGCTGCACGTCGAGTAACAATCATTTTAACTGGATGAAAGATGTTACGAAAGTAAATAAAGTATTCTCCAGTTACTTAGTTTTGTGAAAAACTTACATATAAATATAGTGGTTAGAACAAGTAGGTATTAAGTAAGCTAAAATATTCTATTAACACAATTTACATTGAAAAAAATATACTTCTTAGTAAGTTCCCATTTTCTTCATATTTCAATATGGAAAAAATTTCAAAACTAACGTTCTGTATGTCTATTTAATACAAAATAAATGTTATGCTCGGAACTCTTTGTCTATTTATTTGTCTAATATGTTGCTGGGTAAAAAATACCATAGCCATTTGGCTAATTTCACACCCGAAGTGACTGTATTAAAGAGCTGCAAAATTAGCCGTACTAACATCAACGCGAGAACGTCATAATATCCCAAATTATAAAAAATAATGTACCATAAAATTACCAAGCTTACCGCAAAGGTGCAATGCAGTCATAAAAGCATTGTGCCCTAAGCACCACAGAAAAAAAAACGAAACCGTCATTACCCGCAAGAACAACTTCGCCAACCAACAGAGTACTCCTAAAGCGACTCAACGAATTCGATTTACATATGAAAACGTTCACGGCCGGCCGCCAGAGGGCGCTCTGTCGCAAATATCAAATCCCGTAACATGATCTTATTTAAAAGTCAGAGCCGGTGCGATTTTATGAAAGAATGAACACTACGTGAGTAAGTTTTCATGCGTCGTCAAGGTGTGAAAAAAATGTGATATATGCATGCACAACGGTTTTCAACACTTTATTATGTTTTTTTACGCTGGTCTTGGCGTTTTTGTGGCTTTTAAGGACGTGTGTTAGAGTTTTTCTTTATAACGCCATTTACTTTGCTTTTTAGGGACGTGATACTTTTAACTTTAGCTAGAAATATCATTGCGGCTTCTAATAAAACCTAACGAGAATAATAAACGTATATTAAGGTCATATTCATTTTAGCCCCTTTTTGAGGTTTTGATGATTATGTGTTCTCAAGAATGTTGAAAATAGAAAGAAAAATATATGCTTTGATAATTATACGAACATAGTTATAGTTCATAAGTAGTTTGATTATTTGTTTTCCCCAATAAACAGTGCTCTATCATATGATGTCGGGTATCTTTTCACCTCGACATTAAGACGATGAGCAGGTGCTTAAGTTGTCATTTCGCGCATCGGGACGCGTTCCATGTAATCCACCTAATGCTTGAACCCTACTAATGTCATGCTGATATTTCTGTTGTTTAAAGTGATAACTGTTCGAGTAACCTTGTTGAGTGACAGTTTCAAAATTTGAAACCCTACAATTGCGGACGATCTAGAGTTGGTTTATATTAAAAAATAAACAAAATAGTCCTAACATTAATAATGTTAAGTATTTTGTGTTTCACTGGTTTAGATGTCATACACCATATGAGATAGAAAAAGTTTTATTGGTATGGAAATTACCCCGCGTTCTCACCAAGTTATCACTTCTTTAACAATACTAGTGCATCATAGTAGGGTTTTTTAGTTTAGTGTTGGAAGTATAAGGCTCGTGTGCAGACGAAAATGGGAAATTGCTCTTCGTACTTAATGTTGGAGTGGGAGTGGATTCTAAACATTGTGTTGCAAACCTGATGCAGCATTTATGACGCTGTAAAACATCCGTGTAAGAATTCCCAATACTAGAAAAACTAGGTGCCTACCAACGAAGCTTAACTAGTTACTTACTAAATTGTATGCTTATTCGTTATATTTATAATCTGTCATACTTGCTAGTTATCACATCAATCAATACAGTCCATATTCAAATAAAGGGTTGTAGAGGTACTTTTTTCAATAGTCAAATATGTATCTAATAACTATGTAAGTATTTAGGTACTAAACAGAGTGCACTTAAAAAATACACGTAACGGATTCGGAATAGAAATGCAGTACGTTCACAAAATGAAATGTCAATCGAATACGCAGCCGCGCGCGCGTTCTCATCGCTTCGGGCCGGTTAAAACTGCCTGCCACTGGATAAAACTGGTAGTACGGTGCAATTATCTTTATACTAAGGTTTTTAGGAGATAGTTCGCAAATAAAAGTATTTTGGTTATATATGGTGCTTACTTATTTCTTTACCCTACGAGATTTGCAGAGGCAGATTGAAAAGCTTAATAAATAAAATTAATAATATTGTCAAAAAGAAAAAAACTAATGAACCATGAACATACACTTCGATTTTATTATTTCACAATATTTAAAAACCCTCATTATTAAAATACGTCTCGCCATTGTCTTGGGTTGAAAGCGCTAAAATCAAGTTCTGATTTAGATAGTCAGCTAGATTACAATCCTACCGCTGCTGCTTAATTAGGATAACGAAGTAACAATCTCGGAGCGTTGTTCCCGGAACAGCATGAGTATCGACTAGATTCTATTTTCAGCTCATTCCAGCCGGTCTGCAGGCCTGGAATCACTATTTTAACCCGTGCATTTTGTATGAGGATATTCCAACCGTAGCTAGACGCTTCAAATTAGTTACGTCGTTGGGTTATTAGTGTACCGTGAATGGATGATCGTGTGTTATATTTGTTATCTGATAAATAGACAGGTAGAATTGGCAGCGAATTAGGAAGATATTTAATAAAATCGGATGTAAATGGACAAAATATATGAATGTTTTCTTTTCAGTTGCGGTTACGACCGCGTTTACGAGTAATTGAATATATTACAGGTAAGAAATTGACTATAAAGTTATTATCAATTGAATTAGAAGCATCATTATTATTATCAAAATCTTTATTATACATGAATTTACTTTAAATTACATATTATCCTCTTATGACGGATACGGGTACTACGGAGCTAGTAAGTTATATTTAAATATACTATGTAAAAGAAACCAAACCAATTAAAAGCAATCATAAACTAATTTTAATTAAATTTATACATAAACTCTATTAAAATTCGTACTCAGTATTGAGCAGGGACAATAGGCATTAATTTGCTGACAACAAAGTGGTTTTGTGGTCAGCGAGTGTAGGCCGGAATATTAAATTTTATATAGTCTTTACACTCAAATGGCTGTCATTCAAGGGAGATAGCATCTAAATGAATAAATTGAGTTCATTAATTTTTATATTATTGAGGAATACTTTGGATGATTTCAACTTGAAACTTTGAAGTCGACATTATTATTGTTTATAAATTTATATACGTCACCCTTAGTCATAGAATCTTATTATTTATTGCTTACATAAACCCGCTCTTAAAATTAACTAAAATTTGAACATATAAAACTAGTATTTCCAGACAAGCCAACCAATTTATTCAATAAACAGCAAGTAAACATTAATGGACGATTCAATCGAGCGCAACGCTATTGGACACGCGACATAAATAAAGCAATCTTTCGCAACTGTTCAATTCTATGTATCTGAACCATTTCAGATCATATACATGTCCCCTTAACTGTCAGCCAATAGCGATTCAAAACGTGTTATTTAATAATACACCTCACGAAGCACTTATGGAATGGTATTAGAGTTTACATTGGCGTAACAGTTTGAATGGCTGGTAGCCTGGCATACAATCGATCGACTCTGGTTGCAGTTATTTCAGGCTCAGCCACCCGGCGCATTGCCTGCAGACGAAATCAATGTCAACCTTAATTGGGATACACGGCAGAGACATTTTTGTTCTGGATCAATACGGTATCTAAATTTGTACTGAATACAAAATTCGAGATAGTTTGGCTGCTCTTGTTTCGCGTAGATTCTTACTACCTATTTAAAATTTGTAGTTTTGAATATAGAAACTGATATTTTAGGATTAGTAAATAAGTAAGGAAACTAATACTGAGACTTATTTGGGTGTAACATCCGATAACAAATTATTATGGGGTATATACATAGTTAACACATTTTGTCCTTTGATTTTTTTTTTTAATCGACATAAGTCAGTTATTCAAAGCCTCTATAGTATGTACCTTCATTAATAAGAACTATAAAGTTTCTAATATGAAATACAGCATCGATAAATCTTAATTGTTATCTAACAATCTCAATACGACTCTAAGAAAGAAATAAGTTATTCCATATTTTAGTCTAAGTTATTTTATTTTTGTATTTGCATTCGTTCTTATAATAAAATACAAGTTTTGGTAACCGAATTAATAAATAAATTTGAATATTACACAAAAAATGGTATGGTAAAGATAAATTGATATATAGCCTTGCGTCGAATTTTAATTAAATATCGATAAAAGATAGATTGAGGGAGTTGCCAATACTTATATAAACACAGAAAACTTAATCATCAGAAATGAAAACAAACACGATCGGTATAAGCGAAGCGAAAAACCCAGATAACATTGGATTAAAAGGTATTAAGGCCCACGTTTATCGAGATTATCGATAGCGTAAAAACTAGCGCGTCGAAACGACCGACTTTAAAAACAGCCATGCTGAAGCAAAACGAACGCGTATTCCGTATAGTCTTGAGCTTTAAAAAACAACGACGCCACTTTAAAGAACAGCATATCTCGAACGACCAATAGACATTTGCATATTGGCGCAAACGTTGATACTGCACACAAGATGTTATAAAACAGAAGGGTGCAGTTAAAGATGTAACAAAGTTCTTTCTGTCTTATCTTTTAAGTTGAAACGCGGTACGGGGTAAGTTCCAGTGACGTGAGAATGCAGGCAATCTGCATTCTGAAACGCTACAATCGCATTTGCGATGAAATGCCTTTGAATGAGAAACGCAAAGTACATCATGCAGGGTTGCAAATCTTTTGAAGGCTCCTTGGATATATTGAAATGTTTTAGTTGTTCTTTATTCCCTCTTTGTTTCAATAGGCATTTGATTCGTAGTATCTCTTTTCTTTTATATATTAGTTACAAACTCTTTTATAGGTAATTTGGAAAGATATACTATTTTGATTGGTGATCAAATTGTTTAACATCATGTGCTACCAGTACACGATTTATCGATGCCACAGATTGGAAAGTTATGCCGTAAAAGTTGGCCTAACCGTGCAGTACTCTCACAACATAGTTGCTATGGGTAAAGTTCCCTGATAAAGGTATGCATCACCGGCACATCGGTGTTTCATGAACAGGTATTGGCAAAAGCTTTTAGAGTGGATAGTGTCATATAATCCAATGATAAAACAATTAGTGCGAGGAATCATACGTTACCATATATATAACTAAAGTGACCACGGCATCACAGATATATCCTAGTCGTTGTACCTTTTATATTGTTTAAATACCAACGAACGTCTGGTAAGCAATGATTATATTAAGGCAATTTAATTACAAAGTATTTCTTAATATATTATCTGTCCATAGAGGTAACAAAAAAAGTCATTTCGTACTTCTGAAACAAACTACGAAAGTTTTTTTTATAGAAGGTGGGTTATTCATGTACACAATATAAAAAAAAATATGGGATATGCTAAGTACATGTTAAATAAACATTGACAGTTATTAAAAATTTTTATTTAGTTGTCACTGTACCTACCTACACTCGGCACATGAGTGCGAGAAATATGCAAAGTGAACCCGCCTCCACAAGAAATAATTAACAAACTTTACGATAAATATACGGGTATGCTTATCTTTGTCCCACTTTTGTAATTTTAAGATGCCATCCCTAGTATTGTATAAAGTGTAAGCACTGTGTATGCACGCAAAAGTCCCTGGGAAGCGTTCTTAGACTACAGTATTCTCGCATAAACGAATATATCGCGCCTTGTTTTATTAATACGAGTAGAGTGGGACGGGTATGTTTAGAATATTAAGTTAGATACCATCTCAGCTGCGACATTTCTTAGCGCAATTTCTGCACGCATTTTTTTTTATACAGTAGTGTAGTAATCCTGGTACATCTATACTAATATTATAAAGAGGAAAGATTTGTTTGTTTGTTTGTTTGTTTGTTTGTTTGTTTGTTTGTTTGTAATGAATAGGCTCCGAAACTACTGGACCGATTTCAAAAATTCTTTCACCTTTGGAAAGCTAAATTATCCCCGAGTAACATAGGCTATATTTTATCCCTGTATTCCCACGGGAACGGGAACTACGCGGGTAAAACCGCGGGGAGGCAGCTAGTAGTAAATAAATAGATTGTTTCAAAACCTGCATTAAAGGCTGCATGAATAAAAAATATATTTTATTTAAGTTGATTTCATAAATTTGTACCTATCTATTGAATATAATAAATTAATCAACTGCTAAAAATCACGATCAGTGAATTTCATTTGTTTATGCTCTCCTATGTTAGGTAGGTATCAGTAACTATTTAAACTACGGAAACTATAAACTAAGTACTACTTCGTTTACTGGTACAAAACACTTATTTTTAAAAATATCAGGTTGAATAATAAATGGGCCAACAAGGAGCGGGAAAAGGTAGAATAATGATTGGCCAACAAGCAGGAGAAAACTTTCTCATCCCATTCCACTATATTGACTGAACGATCCACGAACCAGCACCGAAAACTCACATTACTTAGTACGTCAGTTTCACCAAGTTAATATAGCTTATGGATGTGGCATTGGAGAGGTTTCATAATAATATTCAGTATGAATTTAAAATACAGAGATGACACTGTAAAACAGTTCCATAATTTTTTCACTAGGTACGTAATTTTATCATTCCTGACTGCGTAAATTAAAATTAAACTCATCAGCATCAACTTATACTAGAGCTAACTGAGAAATACCTAGTGTTCCGTCCGTGTCGGAGCCCCGCACTACCACATCTAGGGGTGTTTGTACATCGATTTCCGTAGAAGTTGGTAATTTTTCAGTGGCGAGGCCGGCCGCTGGCACCTAATTTATGAGGTTCGCGGCCACTAGGAAGGAACCTGAATTACCATACAACGTCCGCGTAACAAAGAAACCGTTGGAAACTGCCTGCTTCCTCACCGATAACTACCACAATGACGCATGACGGAGGAAGCCGACGCGCTGGCCTAATGGCCCATCACCCTGCTTCGTTCGTACCTACGTACATGACCAAGTATAGTATGAGAGCTCTTAGCGCAAAGTTCGTCTTGGAAAGTACCACCATTTCCGCAGTGAGGCAGTAGTGCACTTGTATTGTTGTGTTTCAGATGCAAAGTTATCAAGGAGTGATATTACAACCACAAGGCACTTAATAACTGTTTTAGTGAGGGGTCTGTCCAAATATCAGTTTGCAAGTGCACTGAATCAAACGATTTCAATACATTACGTCACCCTGCGTTATAGGTGACGTGCTTTTGTAATACATAGTACACAGAGTTTGAAACCAACAGAAGATATAATATAGATCTGCATTATTTATTTAACTCGGTGCGTTGAAATGCATTAAACGTGTACTAGACACATCGACAGCTAGCGGCGGATGCGGTGGGAACGATGGGGGAGAAGCGGCGAAAACGCATCACCTATAAGTAAGCACAGCTATATTATATACCCTACTTTACCTTTAATATGCTGTAATAAAACTATTTCGTTAATATCTCGATATATATCAATTTAGAGGCTACTAATAGAAAGGCTGAATTTTGTATAGATAATTTGAATAATCGTCAAAATCCGAATACGGTTTATTGGTTGATAACAATAGGAATGTTTGCCAGAAAAAGCATTCTTATAATGCGAATTCTACTAGTTTTCGTGACGCACGTTACTAAAAAAAGCATCAGAAGTGTATTTTGATTATCAAGGAAACATGAACGGCATAATATTAACATTGACTGCTTTAAAAACTAACTAAACAATGCAAAATGCGGGCAAGCAAAAAACTGGGTAGATTATTATAAATATTAAATAACAGGTAGACAGAGCTTTCGACTTTTAAACTATGAAATATTGCACGTAAAAAGGCTCTTAGCGAACACTTTTTTGCCAAGTTTCTTGTGCTAACTTAGCAAGTATGTCGGTACAGTACATCAGCACTTTAAGCTCTATCTCTTTTTTCCACATAATTCGTAATAACATTAGGATATATCTAAAGGGATTCAAACTTTTCTCGCTCAGTATGTTTCCATACAAAATAATATGAAATACAACAAGTCTATCTGTACTAAAGATTAATGAATAGTTTATTCAACCAACTTTTACGTATAGGTACCTACATTCACGACGAACTTCAAACTGCTCGTATATAAAACTCAATAGCCGAAACCTCTCGAAAAATAAAATTACATTGGACCAATTAAAACAACAGTCGGTATAACATCACAAAGGTCGATTCCTTAGCGGGGAAAAAAATTCAATAAAGCGAAACCAAAACACCCTCGACAAGTAGGTACCTACAGAGACCTCTCCAGTACAAACGACAATATTATTTCAGTTAAAAGTTTCACGCTTATCCGATCCATTTCCTACGCTCCGGGATATTCAAATAGGATATTTTTCACCGCGGCTGGCAATTTCGATGACTCTTTTATCAACTCTATTCCTTTATACATAGAGGTGATAAAGTATATCGAGTGCGCCTTTACGTGGTTATCGTTCATATTTCTCTGATAGTTCTTATTTGAGAGAAAAACGTATAGAATTGTAGTAGATATATAAGTATTTTGTCATCTACGTACTTTGTTGTTTTTTTTGTTACAATTTCCTTACGAAAATTATGTATGAATGTCTGAATGTGTTGGTAAGAACAAAACTCGTTAACGGCTGGACCAAATTAGCAATATTCGGTGTTAATATGTTCGTTAGGATTCAACAAAGTGAAGAAAAATTAAAATATTTTTGTGTAATGAAAACGTATAAGATGATATGATTTCGTGAAATCATTAAATACTCTTATATTTCTTTAATTACAAAGGTACAATTAAATAGAAGGCGTAGTAAAAAGGTTAATGGTAACCAGACACGTAACTCTCGACAATTTGCTCGTGTTGTTATTTTAAAATATATGCTTAAATGTAGCTATTGGGTAAGTAAATGTTTTCTTAATAAATAACTCAACTCGTATCGAATATATTTGTGTTTGGAATACTGATTTAACTATCAAATTTCATGATTGAAACGAAAATTAATAAAACAAATAAATTAGAGTACGTCAATCTAAACGAATGTTTTAGGAAACAAACCAAGCGGATCTAACTTAGAAATATAACCTTATTCAAATTATAACAGGGACAAACAAGATAGACTGCGACAATAACACAAATCGATTTCCGAAACTGCGAGCTACTCTACTTTTACCCATCCCTTAATAAATTGGTCCATGAGGACCCCATATCCTATTCACAACGACCCAATACACAAACAGCCAAGGTGTTTATTTGAATAAGCCAACAATCCCAAACTATTCAGCATACATAGACGTAAAGTAGTCAATTGTTCACAGCAGTGAGGCCGGGACAAAGACAGCTCATACTTAAGCCCGGGTAAGCCACCGGCCAATGTTTGTCCGGAAGGCAATAATGGTGGATGTCACTCCGAACATTTGACTGGGCAAACCCGAGAATTCCGGCCACATCGGCTGAGATTTAAGTTTGAATCTTACAATAGTGGGGTAGTCGCAGGTAAGATTATGCGACTACTCGTATCACCGCCGGATGAACGGTAAATTACACTATAGGGGAAATACGATTTGAAATTTCCCACACAAATATAAACTTAGAAAACTGTAGCATAAAATAAAAAATTGCTGCAAAATTAAAAATGTAACAGGTCGATGAAAAGAGAGTCTTAAAATGAAAGCTCAAACTCAGCACGAGATTTGAATCTTGGTTTTAACGCTGACGTTACTAGCTGTGAAATATCTTCACTTTAAACGACATAGGTATTCCTACATCCGTAGATACATTCCTTAGTTTGAAACGAGTTAAGTTGTTAGTTTATCTCATAGAACACGAGCCTTTGTGGCTGTAAATTAAGGGACTAGCCACGGACTTGCTTAACAGATACGATGCCTAGCTAATTTATCGCCGCCCAATTGAATCTTCGTTTGACAACAAACGGGCCGAACCTTATTGTGCCCTTGAATACTTGGTCGGCAAGTGTTTAGTTGATATTTCACCAAATCAGTGCGTTAATACAACCTAAGCGCTTACGGTTGCCATTACGAAATATATTATTCGTATCTCTTATCAATAAATATTTAAAGGAAGGGCATAGTTTTAAACACAATATTTGACGTAGGGATATGTGAAAAGGTACAGTACAGTCGACACAAATGTCGCATTTCATCATGTGAATGAACGAGCACGACAACATTTTTAAGTAACAACGCTATCAGATTATTTTAATCTAAAAAAAGTATCAACTCTCTTACAATTTCATCGCAGAATGTCCATTACGAAAACAGTAGTCGGCCGAATGTCTCTGTGGGGAAACGTTAAGGTACGTCCGAGCTACGGATATGATTCACGCTCAACCGGCACTAAGTTTTAATTAAAACTAAGAGATATTCTAGCAAAAATCCCCTGAAATAGACGGCGGGGATTGTAAGGCTATTTGACTTGCAGAAATATTTTAAAGGAGGGGAAACTGTCTTACTTATTGTAGGTGCCAGACTGGTTTAACTATGTAATGAAATAATAAACCTTTTGTGCGGAGTTTCAACCGATTTAACAGGATTAGGTGAATGCAGGTACAATAAAAAATATATCGAAAGCTATCCTATCTACCAAACAAAGAATATATTGTGACGAATCTAAAAATAATAAATAAAATGTATTTAAAAAAAAACAAAAGATCAAATCAACTGTAGGTACCTATACGAAATCCACCAAGCAGTCAGTTAAACTTCAATAAGAGACAAAGTTCATACCTTAGAATACCTGTTCAGTTTAGGAATATTTCATAGATTTTTTCGTCATAAATGTCTATAACAAACTAGTTCCATTTTTTCATCAAAAGGTTCGTGCCTTTTATTTATATGTAGAGAGAGAGTAGAGGTTGAATTGCGGACTTTAGTATTTTATATTTATGAGAAATTGATAGATTTTATATACCTGTCCTATGTGCTCCGCGAGAACCTTTATCAAAACTGTCAAAACGTTTAGGGAATAGGGAAGATGTTTCATTTGTAATACATATTTGATTGATTTTGTAAAAAAGTTAAGGTTTATGATCATATAAATAGACCGTACGTAATACAAAAATATTAAAAAAGCCTTTTTGATAAAAACAATTATTTATTGGATAGTCACTGACGTCACGAATTTTGATTGGCAAACCATTTATTTTAAAGCGAAAAATTCAAAGTATCTACATAAATTATACAAAATAACTTTTTGCGAATTTTATTCAAACAGTTTCTATAAAACTTATCAAGGGTGAGAATCTATGTATTGGAAATAAAAATTATCTTTCAGACTGACGTGAATAATTCGTATAAGTACTAGTATTTTTTGCATTTTTTTACATACAGCGTGAGCGCAATGTAATCTATCATATTCAAAAAGGAATTCCGTCTGGACGTCTAAGCATTTCTAATAAAAACACAGGAGAACCGGCTAAGCTCCGTATAATATGAGATATTTCATAAGTAATGGCCGAGGGCGCCGCAAACTATTCCGTTATACGTTTTACAGTTTAAAATTCAATTGTTCGTTGGAAAATTATTTTCTGTAAGAATAGAATATAAACTTAAATAAAAAAAAGTTTTGGTTGGTAAGTATTTGAAGACAATTACATGACATAAAAATAGTTAATTTGATTTTATTAATATATTTTATACTGCCTACAAAAAAGTTACATCATTTCCATAATATAGATATCATAGATATGTCAACCACTATACTCAAAAAAAAACTAACAATGAACTCCTTAAATTAACGTATAAAAATATAAGAAAATATTCGCGCAAAATGTGTTGCAAAAAGCTCAATATTTCAGGCGGGGTGTATTATAACATATTCTTAGCACGTATTAAAAAGGCACCTCATCTGAACTAACACTAAGTAAGCCGGGTGAACGAACGCACCTCTAACCTATTTCAGCCAGGGTTTAGCAACGGAAAGAAAATGGCGAACGTTTATGAGTAAACGGTAGCCTGAGTTAATAAGTCTAGCTTAGATATAAGAATCTAGATAGTTAACGTAGAATTAATCGTAAAATATTTACAACAATGTTAATCTGTATTTATATTAACAAGACTTTGTATGGGAGCTATTTTCGTAATGATTTTACCGGGATTTGACTTTTAAATCGTTCTAGATCTCGTTAGGTGAGGAGAATTAATTATGAAACCTCCAAGGAGAAGCTTTATAAAGGTCATCTATAAAGGTGGAATATTACCAAAGAGAGATACCGTCTGCTATAAATATCTTATTCCTAAAATTACAAGGCAAATAGTTTTTTAAATAACATTGAATGGCAGATAAAGTAATCCTTTCAGCAGAAAACCTTCTGAAACTATACATCTGTCTGTTCGGTGGGTAAATCTTTTATCTCAGATTCTAATCTATGTCTATACCTACAATAGTATCTAACAATAAAGAGCTGAAGATTTATTTTTTAATTTTGGATGCTACGGGTAACTTCTAAAATACTTAACCGATATCAAAAATTATTTCATTGATTAAATGCGGTCATTTGTCTAAAGAGATATTAAATCATTTGAAAACTTGGGTGAAATCGCGAGACGATAGGCTAGTACTAAATATGGTGGTCAGTAAAATATAGCAACTAAAGTGAGTTTAGCGTTAAAACGTGTACTTTTTGTATACAAAATTTGCAACACCTTCCATTACGGTCCATTAGAGAATACGCCAGCCGATTTTAAAGTAGCAAAAACTCATTTTTTGTTGCTATTTATATTATAACACATTTAAATACTCGTATTAGAGCGAGGCCCCATTGGTGCGGTGCGGTGCGGTGCGTTGCGTCGCGTCGACGCAACGGTCATGTCATAAAAAATGTATGGACGCATCCCGACGCAACGCACCGCACCGCACCGCACCAATGGGGCCTCGCTCTTACTCAGTTAAATGAAAGTATGTAATTCATAATCAAAAACACAACTTACTTTATTTTAAAGAGTTCGTAAGTTACAATAAATACAACACATGTGTATATTTTCTAGAAAGAACCTATTACGTAGCAGTTTTAGGAAGACAAAACAATAATTATCCAACGAATAGAGGGAAACTTAGTGGAGAAAACACACAACACAGCTGAAAACAACTCCCACGTCCGCCCTAACTTACCGTTGAGTGCACGCGTCTTAAAACGAATTACCGTAATGTGTTCCCGCCGAGAATTGAGTAAAAATTAACAGGATACCTCTATCTCTTTCCGTCTCACGTGAAAAAGAAGGAGAGACAACGTAAACTGTGACGGGAGTTGCAGCAAAAGTAGCATATAGTTTGTGATTTGCAGGTCTCGCGTGGCTGTAAGAAACTTGGGAGCAATCGATCGAAATGTTTATGTGCGCTTTAAATTTACTAGCGAATAGCGTTTCACTTCTATTTACATAACGTTTATTTAAAATAAATGGTTTATAGCTTGTATTTTTTTAATGATAATTCCCGAAATAATGAATGCAATTTAATGTGTAACGATTTTCGTAAAACTTATATAACGCTATTTTTCTATGGACAAATATTTTTTGTAGAACCTATCTTCGACATTGATAAAAAACAATAATATTTTATATTTCAGTACTGCTAGTATTCTTTAAGCATGAAAATAAAGCAACTTCACTCACTGAAATTTCATATTTTTACATTCAAAAGTGACTCCCTTGACAATAACCTACTCCTGATATCATATGTTGAAAACAAGGCATTTTGGAAAGCCGCTAAGCGGATATGTATTCCCGATGCGACGGTATCAATATCTAAATTACCAATCAATATATGGAAATATTATGGAAAAGACCACAAGAGACTTTAGGTAAAAAATATATTTCACAAAAATTGCCATCTATGTACGGGAGAAGTAAATTAAAGTTGTTAAATTAATATACCTATTATGAGATAATAATTTAATTACGTGTAGTAAATGGTGCGGTTTATAAAATGGGATTTATTATTTTGCTACTGAGGTTATTAAAATATTTACATATAGGATGGAGCGTAGACTATTTATTGAAATGTCTCGAGATGGGAGGAAGGTGGCTAAGAGCTTTAGAGCGTGGAAAATGTAAGCGTATACAAGTACCAACGTACATTACAAAATTGAATTGGTAATCGGTTTTCTGAACCCTGAAAATAGGTACCAACACTAATGTACATTTAAGAGGCAGATAAATATTCATACAGCCGTAAAAGTCGTGTGCCCAAGAAATACTGTGTCAAATATCAATTTAAGATATTGGTTGAAGAAAGTGGCTGAGCAGACGCGCATACAAATGATTACCATTTGATGTACATCTTTTCGTGGCGGAATATTCGCCTGAAAATTCACTTATGGTAACATAAGAAGCAACACCTTTCGCTTGGCGCTCCTTTGGAATATTAATTTATGATCAAGTTATCGACACAGAAAATGTGCGGTATAGAGAACCTGACGGTAATCATGTAGGTGTAGGTATTGGCATACTGACGCGAATTTCAGTGGCAGCGGAACCGTTTTACTTACCGTTTATTTGGGACATTCCTGATAAAGTAGACAATATGTCATGCTAAACCTATTATTTAAATCCACTCATCTAACAAAATAAAAACAAATTGATATTCTAATCATAAACGGCCTGATTCGAAACTATTGTTAGATTAATTTGAAGCTACTTAAATATTTCTTCCTTAAAACGGGAGAAGGATACTTGCGGATAGGAGTGATGGCCAACGTATGGCAAAATAAAGAAGTGACCAAAGCAGAAGAAAGTCAATAAGGATAAGTAAGAATCAAAATCCATTCTGTAATCATTTCATCTGCTCAGAGGTTTTGCTATAAGAACCGTCGCGTCAGTGTTCTAATAGATTACTCGCAAGGAAGTATCCAATACATTGGAGTCATGCTCCTGCTATAGATCGAGGCGCAGGTGTTCGATAGATGCAACGTTTAACCGCCTCGCTGGTCAGGGCACGTGAGCCGCCAACTAAAGTGATACTAAATGAGCATGAGTGACCGAAATACTAAAAGGCTTAATTAAGTTTCGGGAGATTAGCGCGTTATATTAATATGATGTTTTTTGGATTCCATTATTCTTGTACACGAATTTTACCTAGGTACATATCATATCTGTAGATATAAGACTATATACTTTTTGGACAATTACCCAACATATATTTACAAGAAATTTATAACTTAAGTAAGTGAATAAATAAAAGTATATTTTCCTTTGCCTTCCGACATCAAACTCCAATCCGTGAACTGAACGTGCAACGAACAAACAATTTCCACGAAACACAACCGAGCTCATTAACCTAAACAAATTCTTTTAATAAACCCTGAATCATTGGAAACAAAGTACCGAAAAGGGAAACAATTACAAGGGTACGGTGGCATTATTTAGCCAATAAAGTGTAAGGGAGCATCGGAGATCGTATCTGTCCGGATCTCCATAGAACGAGGTGTTTTATTGGGCGACGATCGGCCCAAACCGAGGGTGACAACGTTTCATAAATTGTTTGGAAAAGGGTATACCAGATGAGGAGTTTAATTGGGTACAATAAAAATATATATGTTTTTCTAAGAGCATGGCTGTACTTTGGTACATCGTAGGCGTGCTACGGAATAATTCGTAGCTTATATAACACCGTAGACTAGCTATGACGTAGCTGATAATCGAGGGACGTTGATACCTCAAGATATAGTGTACTGTCGGTTATTCTTAGCGAAAGCAACGTTTTGACTCGAGGCTGTACTAAAAAATTCATAAGTGCTTGTGTCATTTCTCTTCGGGAATTTAGTGTTTCAGACTGCGAGAGAACTTTTTATTACAAGTTAACATTTACAAGTTTATCACCAATTCGGAGTTGACGATTAGGACTTATCCTAAGTAATATAACAGTAATACAGTGCCTACATAGAAAAGGTTATAGAGATCTCAACTTGATTGCCCCGGATCTTAAGTGACAAGGGGAATAGTAACAGGGTTGTATTGTTTATCCGGGTAGTTTACTTTTACTAGATTGGAATCCTTAATTGAAACTGTAATCTTTATTGTGGCGTTAAAATTGTATTAAATGTTTATATTTTTACATTTTATTATAAGAGCTTCAAGGACACATAATATGGGAACAAGCGAAGTCCCATGTATAAACCATATTCACAAGTTAAAGGTGGGTAATACATATATATATTCATTGCAGGCCTTTACAGGAACTTACGAATTGAAGCATTAACACTCTTGTAGTGTTTGGAAGAGTAAATAAGTTTTATCGTAGGTAGGTGTGCCGGGATAAAATAATCTACTCAGAAAACAAGGACCAATTTACATTATAATTATTAACCGTTTATATAAAACCTGGCACATTAAAACTACCTCACTTCATAGGCAAAAAAAACAGTCCAAAAACACAAAGTGCAAACCGACATTTATGACGTCATTCATCATTCCCCACACAAACAGAGAGGCGTTATACCAAACACAACTTGTACAATATACTCATCACAATACTATACATGTGTTAGACTGGAAACTTTAAGACAGGGGTGGGCCACAAATCATGATAACTCGCAATTACCGCACGTTGGTGCCGGCCGAGCCATAAATACTGCTCGCGTTATTACTTGCATAGTTGCGAAAGAGTGCATTGTGGTAGAGATTTCTAATGGCCCACTATTTTGCTGGGCATCCCCCGGGACATTTGTATAGCAGTCATCTGATATGGTAACCAGGTAACTTATTATTTTGAGTATTATAAAATTAAATCCCGATTGCTGTCTGTCTCTTCGCAAGTAGCTTTGAGTCTATTGAACGGATTTTCAGCAATAGACAGTGACAGTTTTTTAAGGTTTTATGTAAAATAACTGAAATATTACAATTACTGTTGGTGACGAAAAATATACAATCTGGGAAATTGACTGGCATGTGCCACTTAAGCCCATAAAAAAAAGTTAGATCTGATAGCCGTGGCGGCTAGTACCTAATATGACGTTCTGTTACTCGGTCTGTGACATAAAAAACACAGACCATTAAATATAGATAAACCACACTCAGATACAGAACAAACAAACATGCAAGCGAATACACGAGCGGTAAATTAACGAATTGTTTCCCCAGCAGTACATCCACAAAGGATGCGTCAGCAAACAGATATGTCCGCAGTGTCCGGTACACGCGAGGACATTACACGAAGAATAAAAGGAATGAATTCACTTAATCTAATACATCCGAGGGGAGTGGAGCGCGAGAGCAAGGTAAATATAGGGGGAAATTAACAAATACCACCTGAACTCATGTATCTGATACTCATCGGATAGAAAAATGGTCAACTTTTATATAGATCAGAAATTCGACTAGGTATTCATCATCATCATTTTTATTACATAGTAGCTAATTTACCTATTTAGTAGGATCATATAAATAAAATGGCCGTGAAATTACCAAAATAAATTAAATAGCATGTAACCCTGACAGCCGATTTACAAACAGGAATAGTTTTGACCTTTATTAGCATTCTAGGACGTAAAGCGAATTGAACTGAAGCTTTGAATTTAAAATCGAAACAAAAAAAATTAAATAATGTTGTAGCAATTCTCTTGACTATCTTGTAACTTCGTAAGATTTTGATAAAACTTGAAACATGACAATGAACAAAACAAAATTACTATGTATTTGAAACAACTATATGTCACATATATTTTTCCACCTGTCCCTAGATAACATTGCCGAAAATAAGCAGACAGACACTAACGTTATTTATGTCTCAGAAGTGTTACGACACTTACGACATATTTACCAAAACATACTACACACCCGCACATAATATCATTTTATGGATTGACGTTTGACAGAAATCCTATCGTGTACGTTTTGGTGTGACTGAAGTGTTTCACTTAAAACCTAGTATAGGCTGACTTACAGGCGAGATCTAATAACATGAAATTTTGCACTTAATCTGTTTGATAACGTAGATAATTGGTAATTTAGTATACAGAGGGTTTGTAAATATCATTCTAAGAGATGAGAAGGGACTTAAAAGTACCTATTGTGCCAATACATCATATCTATTAAAATTCTTCTTCGCGTGAATTTCTCAACACTAAATATTAACGTCGTTACCACCCCGGCAGTAAGACCATCAAATTAAAAACCGTACAAAAATGAACAAAACATCCCAAGCAAAGATGGGACATAGTGAATTAAAGGCGACGCGACTGCGGCGCCGGCTGACGTTAAATTGCGACAGTATTCGGAAGTCGTCCGTCCGGTGGAGTCAGAATGCAGAATAGAACGCCCCGTTTCTTCCGTACCCACTAATTTGCTCCTTGACAAACTTCACAGTCTCGGAAATACCGAATTTAGTTTAAAACTATCCCCGCAACATGCATGTTTGTTAGTTAGTGTGGAAGAATGTGGTTCAATTATACGACTCTTGAGAGCTTTTACTAAGATCACTTTTGTGATAGGCAATTAAGACCTTCATAGTAGATATATGAATATAAAGGTATTATAAAAAAGTCTAATATCAATCCTAATCAAGCAGGATCTCGTTTTACAAAATCCAATTAGCAGATATTTGTTGCTCTCAAATCTGCGGCGTGAGGATATCTATGCATTTAGGCACACATCCCACTGCAGCGACACAAGCCCTATTGTACCGCGTTAAGTCAAGTTAAGCGGATCTGAAGATAATGTAACCTTATTAAGGTACCCTAACGAGACAGAAAATAATTATAGCGACCAATTTTAATGATTACGTAAATGTTTTCTGATACAAGACACTTGCAGATAGAAAAACCGTCTTTTTATACAGTCGCCTAATCCTCACTTGCGTCAAATGGCCGCGATACAACGAAATCAACTTTGCTACACTATAAAACTGTTCGTTACCGTTTGTTGTAAACGTTCAAGTGAGAATCTACTTCGCTTTTTCATCAAACAGAACGTAAAAGCTTTTTAATATCCAGCGATACTGTGCAAAGCCCGTATAAACCTCGTAGTTACGACGGATGACTTTTTTGACAGGCTTTTAAGGATGGTAAATTTCTTTTTTAGCTATGGAGTGTTGGTATCAACTAATGAAGAACAGGCAGAAATTTAAAAAGGTTAATTTTACTTTAATACATATAAAATAAAAATAAATAGATAACAAGCAAATGAAGAATAAATAGCACATGCATACAATGTTTATTTACTGCAGAAATCACACACCATTTATTTGTGAACATCTGGCAACGTTTTACATCACATTTAAGTTTCTCTGTAACACGTAACTTCACCAAAGCAATATTACAGCCCCGAGGAGGAAAGTCTGAACAAACTATATATAAATGGTCAAAGCTAACACAACCAACATTTTCCATGTCAGTCTATCTAGTCAGACCGACGGCAACGAGACGTGACCGGCACGGAATTAACTTGGACTGCACGCAGTTGCCAGCCCACCACACAAACATTTTACACATGCAAAACGCAACCTTATTTCCGAAGGAATAGGCTTGTCAATACCGCAAATGCAGGGATGGTCTTGACACACTTCCACGTTTAAGACACAAGCCAGTATAGATCCTATGGCTTAGGAGATAAGGGAGAGAAGAGGTTACATGCAAACTTTTCCTACGCAACAAAAGCGTCAAGAGTCATGGAAGCAGACAGAAATGTCCACGTCTTTAACCCGCTGCCTGTCAGGACACAAATTTGTCTCTACGATTTATGTTTTCCATTATTGCAGTCACGAAATAAAAAGCAATAGTAGTTTATAATGTTTGTACTTAAATTCATGCGCATATTCTTTACATTTTCGTAAGAACTGTAAAAAAAAATAGATCAGAAATTCTTGGACCCGATGAATCCTTGACACGCAAGAAGCCAATACTATTTCTAATACCTACAAATCAATATACAACATCAAAAACATTATAAAGACAAATCAAAATTGTTTGAAAAGTTTGCTTTAATCTTTAGAGTTTACATTACCAGTATAATATTTAAAACCCTTTTTAGGAATTTCTGAACATCTAAGGGAGGGATTTTACTGGATATTTATCCACCATTAAAACCCTCGGTAATGTATCCCTGGAAACAAGTACCCGGTACGGAACACAGTCGCAATATATCCCTGGGACAACTAGTGCAACGACGTGATGCCAGTGTGAAATTACTCTGTTACCCCCGGACTGATAAATAGTTTTTAGTCTGTGCGCAGAGCGAGGAGCTAATCTTTGTTTATTGTTCATGCAATCGCGGTGGAATCATGTGTTCCTTTTATATCTTCTTAGTTTTAAGATTCCGATTTAGTATAATGTGTTTCTTAAAGAATTTCGGAATAATCTTCGGTAATGTTATTTTTGTCTCCAATTTCACCACATATTGTCAATATCACAAAAGAAATTCTCTCATTTGAAGTAGGCAGCAGGTAGACATATTTGAGTCACATTCCGACAGTTTTTCTAATCTATCAAATCTGATAAAATGTATGAAGTTACCCAGAGGATTTATCATAATCAGAATTTCACTGCACCTCTTTAAAGCCCTGAAGCCTTTTGTCGAATTGAAACTGATACAGCGAACTCTCGTACTTTTAGCATAAAGCTGTGTTCAAAATTCAAAACCAAAGTTGTGCCATAACTCTGGTGCGCTGAACTTGCGTCAATCTCGCACATACGTGGCTCGCAGCCCACTTACACTTATCCAATGTTATTATCGAAGTTTCCGCTACAACGCCCGCCACTCGGCACAACTTCGCACGATCGACTTATAAATCTGGCGAGAAAATAATAGGTGAATCACGAATATTACCAGGAGCACATTAAATCTCACTTAAACTCACGAGGAGGGTGCATGATATGCATACAATTTATAGATGATATGAAATTAAAGTGCGCATTTACGTTTAAGCTCCAAATAATTGATTGCAGCAATTAAAGAATGGATTAATTATAGCGTGTCTTGTAAGTCCTACATCGCCGTAGAATTGTCATCAAAATTCAGAGGCCAATATAATCCTAGATAAGTTTCACAGCCAGAAGCCTTATCTGACTAATGATGAACAAACAGCAATCATTCATCAAAGCACGCCTGTCATTGTAACATAGTGCGTAATGTATACAATTAAAACGCTCAGATAGTTCGCTTATTTGCAAAGTCATTATCTCCGATAGATTAGATACATAAAGAGAGGGGACTACAAGTTCAAGCGTCGAACCCTCGGAATACTCGTTAAGCCTCTAAGTTTAAGGCTTTTGTTTAAATTAAACCCAGCCCTTTATAGTGAAAACACTGAGTGTGTATTGTCCAAATTGAATTTGGAGACAATACATTTGCAATTTAAATGAACGACACATCTCTGTTGGATTCTTTTTGAGAGGATTTTAAGTGGAGTAACGACATCGCTTGCAAGTACTTTATATTACATTTGGGACAAGTTTGAAGCAGGTTCTATAATTCTACATTATACCTCTACTTTCGTACTCCGTACATTACATAAAATGATACCATATAAAATGACATAAAATATCCAAATTGTCATTTCAAGTAATCATCATACAAACACTAAAATATTAGTTTTACGACAAACAAACGCGGTACCAAACAAAATCGACTGTGATTACTCTTCCAAATTGTATGTGTAGTAAAACAGAACGTGTATACGACACGTTAGGTCCTCGGTCGATGTGTTGAAGCAATTAGGCGCTCCCAGGTGGCGACTCAAACGCAACTAGCTGAATTATCTGCTTAAGGTTTTATGTAAGGATATAAATGGTGCTAGAAGAGTTCTGTCATTGTAGATATAACGCATTGATATAACTTTAAGGTGGGGTACAAAATGTGCTCCACTGAGGTAAGTCTACTACTGTCATTGAAATGTAAATTATGTGAACAGAAATAAATGGTAAATAAGAATGTATGTAACGCAACCATTTCTTGATCTTAATCAAATCATGGGAAAACTATTACAAAAATTATTTTTAATCTTATAATTTGTTTGATACATACATAATGGCTATGCCATGTCATAATCTTACAAAATATATTCTTCATACTATCTTCGCTGCTGATAAATAAATACTAGGTACATCAGCAACATTAAAATTGTGTTACATTAAAGTGACCAATTTGCCATCCGCCGGTCAACTTGAGAGCTATTTGCATATTGATGCACCTTCCTTGCAAAGGTCCCGTCTGGAACTTCACGTCCAGGCCTCATCCAGGGACCGTGCATCAACAGTTTTATGTGTAGCACAGTAAGTGCCTCCGTGGGGAGTCGCAGTAAACATTCACGGGTAAAGTTTAAACGTCAACCCTTCGAGGTTCTCGTCAAGCCAAGTTATTAGGGTCTTCTAAACCGTATGCGCCTGTTGTTTTTTCATCATGAGATCACGCGTTCTCTTAACATTGTGTTAGGTGATAGAATGTATCCATTTGATACCTCTCTCTCGGATTAAGCTATTTTCATCATGTCAATGCGCTAATAAAAGATCCTTTGTTTAGTTTCCTTATTCCGTTCAGTTTGATTACGTTATTAGATAGTGAAGGGGAAAGTCACGTAAATAGTGACCTGCATTGAAAAAAATATACAGTTTTTTTATATAATTTTTAAAAATATACAGTGATGCTTACGAATATAAGCGGACGTAAATATCATGTTATATCGTTTCTTTTGTTTATAATTCTGAGTTTAATTACTATTTTCTATCTTACGGTGGTATATACGGTATACAACTAATGACATAGGAAATGGATAAAGATAGCAATACCCTGATTGACTTACAGAAATCGGCGATGTAACCACACTAGCGTGACAACACGGACTTATTCACCGAAGCCCCACGTCGCTAAGTCAAACAAGTATTCCATTACAGTCAAAGGTGGTCTAGCAACATGCAATCAAGTATCGCGATCTATTGCGACTCTATTTACATACAAATGTGAGCATTCAGGTGATAAACATTAACCAATGGCCCACGGTGCATTATGCTAATACAGTACGCACTAAACTATTACAAAGGCCTATTCTATATGCACATCCGATATTAATTGGTCAATAAATGGACGGAGCATTTGATAATGTCGCCGAGTGTTGCTTATGAGATAATGAGCTTAAAACTGAAGTAAACCAATCTAACTATAGGTAGGTAGGTACTATAACTTTAAATTTATTAATGGCTCAATTCAAGTCATTTTCAGATTGTATTAGAAATACACAATGTTATAATTTTCCATGAAGCACTCAGTCGAAACAAGGAAAATTAATCACCCAACATCGATTTCAGACAATAAATGGAAAATTAATTAATTCCATCACAAGTAAACGGTTGATGGGGGTAAATGAAGCGTAAACTCGTATCTCAATATAGCACGCCCACTCAAGGGGTCAACGGCACACAACCTAAACCACTTTTCACAACCTGCGGAGATAAAAATTGAATATTCTCCAAATCGGGGAGTCATGACGCATTAGCGGACGGGGATCATCCGACACGGGCCGGATTTGGGCGCGCGTCCGGAAAATTGCGCCGGGACATGATCGATGACAGACCAGATGTCGTGCCTCGTGATTAGATACCCTAGCTTACATGTGTGCTTATAATAACGTACTACAAACATTGTAGATCCCACATAAGTTAAAAAATATTTATTGTATGTCTTTAACTTGTACCTACGTCCAAGATTTTATCATAAATTGTGGAAAAGTTATACATATAATTACTTTTTTATATGAAAAAAAAAAACATCACATCAATGACTGAAGTTACCTGCATTACCTGTGAATCGCATTTGATAAGTAAACAAGGGTAACAACACAAAGGTACAAAATATAATATAAACGCTGTAGGGTTTCAAATCAGAGTGAACTTCAAAGAACTTAAACCAGACCCCAAGTGAAGAGAATCACCGGTGTACTGAATTGAGATAAAGAATAATCACTGGGCCGTATCAAAAATCAAAGCCAAGAAAGTTAGACAAACAATAAGCAAATATTCTTGGGGAAAATGAAAAAGTAGCTGTACAGTACAGTTATATAGATAGAAACAAAAGGGTTCGTAAGCGCTTTGGAGACAAAACGAGGCCGAGTGTTATTGCATTGTGGAAATAGGTTTACAATGGGAAAACATTAAGATTCAACAATTATGTTCAATTCACAAACATTTCATTTTAAATGTTTGATGATCGTTAACAAAGGTTCACAAAAACTTATTATAAATTTAAAATTAGGTTTATCTCTGTCTCATTCTTTTAAATAATCTTGTTTGTGTCAGCTTCAGTTTACATTTAACTTAATAACTCATAGACTATTAATTTAATTTTGAGGTTAGCAACATCGCTTGATGTTGCTTTCTGAGGGTATAAATACTGCTCCGTCACAGAGAAACGCTCAGTCCGTCGTCGGCTGTCGGAGCGGTAACAGCTATAATTGTGGTGTACCCTCGTAAATATATTTCTAAGGAATATTATGTAAGTGCTGTTGAAACGTAAGTATGTAAAAGTATTTAAATGAAACCTGTATAAATAAATAGATGGATTGGCACCCCGGCAATTTTATTATTTTATTATAATATATATTTGCCATAAAACCACGGCCTCCTAACATTTGATACTATTTTTAGTATGGTGAAATATAATGGGTGCACATATATGTATTTTATACATATGCTAAAATAGACATTGAACTATTCTTAATATGTTAACTTAGTAAATAAATAAACCAAGTCGCGGCTTTCGCCTTCGGAATAGAATTAAGAGAAATTTTATAATCCTTTAATATTGAAAGGTGTAAACGTGTTGCTCTCTGTTCGCATATGATTGAATTCCTGATCCCAAGAAATCCCTGCATTGGATTTTCAATTTCATGGAAATATCGAGGATGACTGCAGGATGGAGTTAAATATAGTCCGGCGACTATTTCAAGGCGCTTACATTATTTCAATATGAGAAATAGACCTATATTCATTTTAGCCGAATTGTAACGTAAGTTTATATGAATTAAAAAACATATCACTATTTAGCAGATCACTAATACCCAATTCATTTGGGAACTATAAATATACTGTAATTCTAATGACCAAGTCCACTTAACGCTTGAAACGAGTTTCAAAACGTCACCAAAGAAGGTTGGTGTCAGATTCAAGTAACCCGCCAAATATCATGTGGATTTATTATGTATACCGATACCAGGTATATTAAGAACAGAGCAGGCATATTAAGGTTACATTACAAAAAATATAACCGAAAGAAAAAGGTAGGACAACAAAAATATTTTGTAGAAACAGGTAACTTTATTTACGGGTGTTCTAATAAAGAATTATGAGATAAGAAGATAAACATTTTTTTCTTTATTTCACACATCGCTAGTGTCCACCAAATGGTCATATAGTGTAAGTAATCGAATTTCCACGAGAAAGCTCTTAATAGCAATACGAAGTCGAGAAAAAGAAAAAGTATCTCGGACAAGCCTCGAGTTAAGTTCAGAGCTACAAGCTGAGCACAAGTTACAAGCTTTTGTGTATGAGACCAGTTGTCCTTTATATGGTAGAGCAAACCACATAAAACGAATAAAATAACTAGCATGTACCTTTATATTTTTACCTACACATTATATAGCGTGTCATTGGCCTCAGTAATAACGAAATCATTCAACAAAACAACGCATCAAAATATCTTCTCAAGGAGTTTTAAAAAGGGAGATACAAAGGAGCATAAATCCCAAGAATACTCGGTTTCTAGCAAACTACGTCGTCAGTCCATTACAATTAACAGAAGATAGTAAATTATTCCTTTTTCTTTTTACCCATCTCATTTTTCTTTTCACTTGCACTGAACCACTAGGAGCGTGACACTCGAATCGTCCTCGGACGGCGGTAATTTAATAAACAACCTTTGCAAACTTTCAGAGAACAATTTACATCGCGCCCGCTTTGCAAAGGCCAAAGAAACAAAAGCTCTAACATTTGCAGTAAAGTGAAAAAACAATATAAAGGCTACATTCGCTTGCAACAAACGTCATTTATTTATGGGCGATAAGTCCTTTCGTACGAGTCTCTTCCCCCGAAACTAGACGTGTATGTTCCCGTTAGGTCCTATGTTTACCTATCTACCATGTACCTATCCTGTTCAACAGTAGGTACTAAAATGATTAATATAACGGGACGATTCGCGCGTAGACTATTATTTTCAAAAGATTATTTTGACTAACCTCGACGTTCCGATAAAGTTCAAGATCTACTCGCGAATCGTCCACCGATATATAAATCGTTAATTTTGTTCGCGAATTTTAAAAACCACTGCTACATCAATTATTATTTAGAAAATCCTGCTTCATGACGCGGAGTAGATTTACACAAAGCAGGTATCTGATAAATACCTACATCTACTCGTGTCTATACCACACCGACGAACTTCTAGTTAACAAGTAGATGTTTCAAGTCGAACCAAACAATTGCCGCGGCTCGCATGCTCAACGCACATCAAGCTTGGGAACATAAAATATTTATTTACATCGAACAAACTCGGATTCGGCATTAACGGGTCCCGATATGTGTGCACACGTAATATTCGCTCGCGTATATATTGTTCGAAGATTTTTGGAGCATCAGGTGGGAAATTTATGGCGGAACAAAGTGAAAACAAATACTTAAAGTAGGTATTACACGTAAAAATATCAAATACTATTTCAAAGTAAAAGCTTCATTATAAACTTTTTCACATGGGTCGAGGAAATCTGACTATTTAATAAATCGGACAATCATCACCGCCTGTAGGTAATTCGCAACACCTAAATGTTCATAAAAATATTAGTTTCAATAATACTAACATAATTTTATCCAATATATCACATCCTAGGTAAATATTGCCCCTTTTTCACATTCACGCTCAGCTAATAAAAAATGGGCGTTCAGGGGAAAGCAACATACATATAATGATTTAGCACTCGTACAATTCCGTACAGACATTAATAAAACATACATATTACCGAAAATAGGTCAATACATTGAATGGAGAGAATGAAAGGGAAGAAGTGAATGAAATTGAAAAGTGAGCCGAGCGGAATCGCGTATGGATGACTCGTTCATTCGTTCGGTGTATTACGGGACTGTTATTGGATTGTAAAAACATTTTACTTTATCTGTGGCCACGCTCTTTGTATTTTAATGGCGCGTAATTAACGTCAACTCTTGTACGGTCTGTGGGAATGTTTTCTTTGCTCTCGCCGTGACATCATTTATTTATTTTTAATGTCGTTGATACAATTTTCCTTTGCTGTATATTAATACAAATAAATCAACGTCGAATTAATTGAATAAATTCGAATGCGACGTATGTAAATACAAGTAGTGCGCTTCAAAGGATACGATAATGAAGTTTAATAGCTTGTTAAAAGCTGTTGTATAATTGTCTGTGTTGAAGTCGGCCCAATGACCATAATATGTAGATAAACACTGTTATGACATTATTTTCCTATTACTACATGATCGCCATCTTCATCCGTCTCTACAATTGAAGTACGAGCCAGGGCTGAAGTCAACTATGGAACATTTTTTTTAACATAGAAAGGGTCTTGACTACGTATATGTACCTAATTCGTTAAGATAGATATATTACTCGTCTATGATCAACTCTTGATACGGGACTGGTTTTCAGGGTGAAAGTTTTTATGGTCACTTTTTTACCCTTTGGACGTGAAGTAAGATTTCATTTAGACTGTGATTTTGGTTCCCTCGTATAATAAATGCCATTGCCTAATAAGCCACATTATACATACATTGCTAATTTGGCCCGCTACCGCTTACAGATACAGAGTACTGAGTAATTGAATGCAAGCCTGAGTATATCCAAGCTGCTCATAATAGCGTAAAGGCGGTTACCGTTATGCTAAATTCATTCTGTGCTCAAAGGAACTGCTTAGCTTATTATGCAAAATTCAACTGACAGCAATAGCCGCGCAACCATCGCGCAAGCGATTGCAGAAAGTTAGATATTTTTCCTGATGCCAATGTTAAGTGTTTATCTGTAAATACATAAGATAGACACAAAGAACCTTTCTAACTATAAAAAAACCTGTGACAAGTTAGAAACGATGTTATTTATTTAAAAAACACTGTCGTATGTAAATTAACATAACATAGCACCATTATTATTTGTCTGACAAATTCATATTACATCTAGCCCTCCATAAAAATGAAATAAAGTTTAAAGATTAACGTGGGTAAGTTAATCAAAATCTATATATATATACTTCAATTCAAAACGCAGAATAAGCAATTGGTAATTGACAACAATTGCACAATTACATACGAGATAAGCAATCAGGCAGCGGGCTAAATATGCCACTTATACAACTATAGTAACTTGATGAGGGCTGTGCAAACATAACAAATGATTTTGGAGTAATTCTCCGGGCAAGTTCGCGGGCACAGACCGCTTTGTTCCAGCACACAGCGATGGATGTTAACTTGCCGGCCCATTGTGAGTTACGTGATGAGTTAGCGAATAAATTATGAGTGGATGTACCCATTATGCGAGTTCTAGGAGTATCGGGTTGGCATAATTAACCGAGACTGGATTCAGTCGAATTTAGATAGTTTACATTAAGTGAGGTGAGGTAGAACACTTTGAACTATCTTTTGATATGATTTTTAAGTCCTATGACAGACAGTTACTTCAAAAAAGAACTATTTTTGCAAATGGCTTATTTGTATTGAAATAAATGATTGATTAGTTATACTACATTATCAGTAATATAAAAGCGTAGCATACATCTATCCTTTGTACCAATATGCAAAACACGATTTCATATTATATTAGACGTCGAACCGTAATAAATTATAAATAAAATCAAATTAAGTACCTATGCATACATATTAGCGAAGATCGGACCGAAATTTATCACCACTCAAATCCAATGCAAACTCAGTTCATAAATTAAAAGTAAGCAGAGAACAGGGGGTGCCACTGCGGCGCGCAATAAACCGCACAAATTGCCGTAAATTCCCGATAGTTGCCGTATTTGGAGCTAATTCACCATAAATTGCCGAGTACCGTTCAAGTATAAAGATTGCACCACCGAGACTATACGATTAATGCAAATCTTGATTGTATTTATCAACATATTAGGAATACGACGATATGAAGGGTACTTTTGGATTCTTGTTTTGAAAATTCATTAATTTTAATATATTTTATTCATTATTTAGAATATCCCTTTCTTCAATAAAAAGAAAGAATCCATGATAATGTTGTAGTTTGACATATTTATGTTCCTAATTTAAAAAACATATCCTATTTTATAATGAAACAATTTTCTTAGCTCCACAGTAACAGTAAGTACCTACCTTACTTAATTGTAGCGATTTAATAAAAAAAAAACACTAGCCTTAAACGAAAAGAAACCATTAAACAGAAAAAGAAATAAAATGCACCTCCATAATTTTCAAGCTTCAGGTCCAACCGTGCGTTATCAATTCGAGAGGTGGCAAAAAGCGCGTTTAGTGGCGTATCGCCGACCCGCACTCGCCCTACGATAGGCACTTACAATAAATCAGATATATTTTTTTTTATTGTTGACTCTATACAATTCTGTTTACCTGAACGCTGGAAATTATACCGCGATGATAATGCCCGCAGTGATTTTAATACAGGATGGTTTATGCGTCGCGTTGGTTTGTTTGAATTTGGAAGTGTTGAGGGACGTTATTTTATGTGGAAAGGTCTGTTATTGGTATTATTCTGTGAAACATTTGAGCTAAGGGAGAAATTTTACTGGTAAATTAAACGCAGCAATTGCCCGTTTAGGCTGTGGGACTAGTTCGTTTATAGCTGTTTAAATAAAACGTCATGAGAGAGGATACGTATTTTATCTACGCCTAATAAGCTAAAATTTATCAAAAGCATTGAAAACAGATTAGAACATCCCAACTGCTTTAATACTGTTTTAAGAAGATATCTCCTCACATCCTGTGAATATAAATGTGCAAATAGTATGTATAAAAGTATTTACAAGGTTGTTAATCAAGTGTTTTCCAAGAATCTGTACTGTTTCACTTTGTACACCACTCTTTGACATCTCTATTTAAACTGTAAGGCAATCTTAATGTAAGTGTAGTACTTCGTAAAATTACCTATTTGCTTATATGTAATTAAATGACCAAGTGTTTATCTACTTATTTATCTTACTATACCTTTTAACAAACTACAAAATACGGCATAAAAAAACGACAAAGATATATCAACACACGTATAAAGCGTAATATCATTTAGGGACATCAAAGGCAGCTTTCACGCAATGAAAGGACTTTTATCTCGTACGCAGCCTTAGGCTGTTTGTCGGTGGACAGAGCACCGAGATGAGCTTTGATAGTATGTTAATTGTCCAAATACCATTGTATAAAGAAAAAATGGTACAAATTTTGGTACGTCCCGAAGAACAAAAAATATCAGACAGGAGTGTCACTATTGTAATAACGGAAAAAAATTTAGTTATGAATATGAAATATAAATTAGAAAATTTTCTGTACGTCCTCCCTTCAGAGAAGGAATATGGTTTACGTATGGACCCGTAAAGAAAGTGATTGTAATTTCAATGTAAAAAAAACTAAATTAATTTCATAATAAATCTTTAGGTGATTTTATATAGCATAGGCATCTATGTCTTTGCACCTCTGCTAAACGTCTACAAACAAAAACCAAGGTCAAACTCGCCCACTACAACATTGGCACATAATGAAACAACACTATCGACAAAATGACAACAGCACCTCAAACACTGTCGCGTCGACAACGCGCAACATTGTGCCAATAAAAGGACACAGCGTGTTCTGTGTGTTGCACCGAGACTAACAAGACATGACAACTCGGAACAACTCGAACGAACACGTTACTTTTATTATCCTTGTTGGTTACACTATTGAGTGATCAGCGGAACTATTACCGAACTAAGAAAATCGCAATTGCAACTTTATTGAGTTTGACTCTCCATAATATGACCGGTTGGTTTAGTGGTTAACTACTTTTAGTAGCACAGCACTCTCGAGCGTTTGGCGTGTAGGCATTTGATGCCCATTCATATGTTATGTATAAAATATTCCAATCATACGGTTTATGATTTATAATTTATTATTATTTTGTGTAAATTGTTTGAAATACAACTATATTTGTTGTACCCGTGCGCCACTAGTCAGTAATATAAACTTTAGTTCTCTGCGCATTCGTTTCGGTTCAGAGTCAGACATAAACATATTTAATACGTTTATGTCTGATGATGAGAAAACAACATGAGGAGCGTAAAAAGTTACCTGCCATTCCTACATGGTAAAGTTAGCCCTTTGATATGAACTAGGTACGCCATTTTGCAATAACCTGCGTGACATGACAAGTGAAATGAAAGTAGAAACGTTATGACTTGAAGGCCAAGATTCATCCATTAGTACCTAGATATTTATGTGAGTAACAGACAAATGTCACAAGTTAATCTAATAAGGTAACATTATACATAATACAATACACTTTATTTGTGCACGCCACATGACACAACAGGAAAACAAAGTAATAATGTAGGCGGCGTTCTTGGTTTTCTCCGATATGTTGTGTAAAAAATACCTACTTATGATTTTTTTAACTATGTTAGAATTCATAAATTAAGACAGTTTCAGTTTACGCTGTGCAGTGCCAGATGTGCTAAGCAAAAAACAGCTTTATTTTAACGAAGTAGGTACCTACTTTATACAACAAATGTTATTGGAAACGCTACGTCCGTCAGTTTCAGGGCGATTAATTTCCTACAACTGCTAATTAAAGTTATGAACTAAAACGCAATCATGTTGTAACGACCCCCATCAATGATGGCCCGATGTCGTCCGATGTTACCCGATGTGCCCCGATGTGCTCCGATAATGGATTGCCTCGTTAAATTTTGTTTGATGAACAAATGGAAGAAAGATAAAACCTTGAGTAAAGGATCGGGCGCGTCAGCTACATCCGTTACTTTTATGAACGAATTTATAAAGTTAATTGTAAGTTTTTCACACACAGCCAGCAACAATATTTGCTAGGTAATATTGTCTGGATAGTGTTTACTAAAACTTATTAGTATACTATAAGATATTAGTATGTATTGTTACATATAAATTTCGGCACCGTAAAAGTTTTGCTTTTACTCACATTTGTTTGGGTTCAATCCATTCCACTAGTCATTCAAATCATAATTTCATTAGTTCTTTTGTTAATAACATACACTTTTCATAAGCATACACAGTATTTACTGGAGTATTTGTTTTCATTTGCATATCTAAATTGTTTGTTTACATTGAGATCTCACTGCACGATCGATACCTTCTAATGTCAATTTTGACACCTGGCGCGAAACGTCATTCATGTAAGGGACGTTCCAGCGATGCATAAACACCTGCATAGTAAGGAGTCGAGTGCAAACATTGCGGAGACCGTGCGAATGAATTGCCGGTCATTCGATCTTTGTGATGTATCGTTTTTTGGGTCACCTCCCTATCGACTGACGTCAACCTTGAAGCCAGTCATTGGGTCAATGACTCGGTCATTTTGATCGCAGAGATCGCTTGCGCCGCATAGGCATAAATCTATTTTTAGATTTAATTTTGTGAGTATTACTTTCATGGAATATTTTAATTTGATTATCGAGTATCTTGTTGAACGTAGGGATTGATTTGTTGTATATTATTTTCAGAAGATTCTTTGTGTGGACTAACGACCGGCGCGTGTCACGTAATTGGAATTCGGACACGCCACGTCTTAATCCTGTACACCTTCCGTAAGTATTGTACATATTTTCATTTAACGGCAATAACTATTGTCGTATGCATTTTTATTCCATACTAATGTTGGTTATTTTACCCTTTAGGCCTGGATTGGTGGAGTTTTTGCTTGGACAACTTGAACGACAGGAGTTGACATTGTCCAGCTATCCCAAGCAGGGATATTTTCCTCCTTAAGGTATTTATGGAACATTATTTTTATTTGCCACGTTAGGGAGTGATAGATTTTGTTTGAGCACATGTGTTGTAGGCACATGTCTGGGTTGGGATGTGCCCACAGGGGCTGTCTTATTAGAGATTGGTTGTATTGTTTGTATTGGCTCAATCTTAAATTGATCCCGAGTGGATTATGTCCAGGAATGACCGCTTTATTAGAACCGAGCACATGGTGGCACATGGTTGGTGTCCGCCATCTTGTGCAAGCTCGGGCCATGTAGGCATATTCTAATGTAAGCAATGATTGTGCATTCCAGGAGGTGCTACGTGGGTAGAGATGGGCGGTGGGAATAAACCCGAAAGGAATAAACCCGGGTTTATTCCCAAATGGGAAAGAACCGGGTGTTTACGTGGGAAGAAACCCAATGGACGGGTTTTTTCAATTGAAATGGTTTATACGATATATCTCTTAAACTATTCATTTGATTTAAAAAAATTGCTAACATTTTTTGTTGCAAATTAAATTCTCTACAACTTTGCTTTAGTAACTTTTTGTCGTAGAACTAGAAATGAAAAAGTTATAAGTGAAAATGTTCAGAAACTCGAGCAACCCGTTTCTTTTTGTGGAGCGATGTGTGGATGTCGAAAAACAGTGCTGAAATGTTCTGCAGTGTGCTTTTATTGTTCTGGAGAGACTAAGAGCAACGTAATGGGGCTCTCAGAATGAATAAATAAAAATGACTTTGACGATGAATCGCCGACATTAACACCCCTTCCTTCTCCAGTTCTCACACTGATGTTCAATTCAGAAAGCTGATCAGATGCTGAGCCGCAGCTTGGTCCATCGAAAAAACTGAGGACGGAGTTCAGAAACGAACTGTGGCAAATAAATGCTAGCATACCGTTCTGCATTTACCGTTCTTTGTCCCTCAAGAGGAATAGTCGCAACATGGCCAATTTTGGAGACAAACGTAGCCACCATTTTTTTGCAACACTCCGTGAACGAACAATTTTTGTTGGCTTTACTCATTTTCGAACACTCAAACACGAGACTGGTTTTTGTTTCGGGTTCGTACGCGTATATCCAGGATTCGTCACCTGATGCAATGTTTTATATAGCATTTGAGGATCCTGCGTGTCTTTCGAAAGTTCTGACGCACCAAGTAACACGAGCCGCTTTCTGCTCTTTATAGAGCGAATGCGGTATCCATCGGGAAAACAAATATTTTACACCTAATTGTTCATGCAAGATTATTTGTATTTGACTCATCTCAATGTCTAGAGTTGCCTGAATTTCGTAGTATATCACATGTCGATCTTCTTCAATCAGCTTACGCTCAGCATCAACGTTTTCTTGGGTGACTGCAGTTTTTGGACGACCTTGACGAGGATCATCACTGAACTTGATACGTCCACGTTGAAATTCAGCAAACCAGCGATGAATTGTGGTTTTGGATGGGGCTTCATCACCAAATGCAGAAATCATCCGGTCAACACACTGTTTTTGTGTTAAACCACTTCGAAAGTCATAATAAATCATCGTTCTTGAATTTTCTCGAGTCCATTTTCTCAACGACTAAACAAGTTTGACAAAACCTTGTGACAAGACCGAGAATCGTTTTTTAAATAAATAAATGGTATTCGATTTGTAAAACCAAAGACTTTTCAATATAAAAGATTTTAATATGACAGGAATGGTGGAAATATTCCATTCCCATACTTTTAGTGCAGCCCTCGTAGATATTGGCTCGTCATCATCCTCATTGTCATGATCTTTGTGTTTATGAAACAGGTTCCAATTGTATGAAATAAAAGGTAATTTGCTGCCATGTCTGTAGTCAATCTGTTTTTTTTGCGACTATGTATATGGACGTGCGTGCTAAACAATCGTTCTGTGGCTGCTGAAGTACAGGGAGCAGTTAGAATCCGTACTGCAACCCTACTCAACAATTTGGAACTGCAGAGTCCTCTCGACCAAACTACTGGGTCCATTTCGGTGACATCCTTCCATATAAATGGTCTACTCTATAAACCCTATTTAGCTCTATAATTGGATAAATAAACACCAACGACAATATTGTGCGATTGGTTAACGTCGTGTATACACTCCATCCACTTCGTGTTCTTCTTCTAATTCAATGCCTTGCTATCTTGGATCCAATAAATATGCAGCATAATGAATGGGTGTCAAACATTTATTTGTTCAGCTAATTACAGCATTTTTTATATCTTGTTTGTGATGCTCATTTAGAATGGATATGTCCGGAAATGCAAAATTAAATGTGGACTTAATATCTTTGAAGGCCATATAAACTTCATTTATAAGTATTCCACTGCCTTCGAGTTTGAAAATAGTATCTGTTATAGGTTCCAGTAGTTTAATACAATTTTCTGACAAACTAACAGATCTACTGTTAATAGTAGAAATTTGTATTCTCCGAAATATTAGTTAAATGTAGTCGTTTAATGAGGTATATCGTTATTAGCAATGTCGTAAATATTTTTGATAAGGCGGTCATATAGCATTCAACCGGGACCTTTGTTCCAGGTTGATATAACCGGTATGATGTTCTGAGCGATGTCGCAGTAAACGGTTTTGACGTATTTATTGATTTTTTTAAAGTAAACAAAGTTAGATTAGCTCTAACTAGTAGTAATAGTACTTAAATAGTACGTACTATTTGATATATACTACACATAACATATTTGTAACATCGCTAAATATGAAAAAACCCGAATACTTTCCCATTTGGAAATTTTCCTCGGGTTCTTCTCTCAATATTCCTATTTTGGGTTCTTTCCCGGGTAAAATCCCATCACTACTTGTCGCTCAAAGCGGATGAACACACAGAAACAGACAGATATGAAGAAGCGGGTTTTGACTTTACTGCATGCACGTGTTTTGTTTCTAAGAATTAGAAAATACCCAACTAAATTAGCTCAAACTAGTAGTAATAGTACTTAGATAGTACGTACTATTTGATATATACATGTATCTACACATTACCTATTTGTTACATAGCTAAAAATGAAAAAACCCGAATACTTTCCCATTTGGGAATCTTCCTCGGGTTCTTTCCCTCAATCTTCCCATTTTGGGTTCTTTCCCGGGAAGAATCCCATCACTATACGTGGGGGCCTATTTGCAACGTGGGGGCATACCCATTTGCAACGTGGGGGCATACCCATTTGCAACGTGGGGGCATACCCTTTTGTAACGTGGGGGCCTATTTGCTACGTGGGGCTCGCCCATTTGTAACGTGTGGCTTGTACAGCGGTACAGCTCGGACTCGACTGCACTTCAAAGCCGAGGCCCATCCTGCTGCGTGCCTGGCACCTGCACTGCATGCTACCCGCTAGCTTTTGGTTTCTTCGGCCTTCATTCCGGTACCCTTTTACATTTACATCGGCCTGGCAGCCGTTCTGCCAGTGGCGCTCATAATATTAACTTCATAAAAGGAAATTCAACTACCCTTCACCTCAGACCCACCCGCTGAGTCTAGCTGGCACTTTATTAATTATCTTTATGTTTGTAGCTTAACTTTAAAACTTTATTTCATTAGCCTTTTCTTTAAGGCATAAATATTAAATTTAAATAAGCTTGTATATTAGCATAGGTTAATTTTTTTTAATTTAATAAATATTATACCGGGTCACTGATGGTTTCATTTATTTTATTTTAAAACAACTTGGGTTGTAACAGTATATAATACTTATATGATCAACCTAAAGGAAAGGAAAATTTGGTTAGGGTAAAGTAACAAAACATCATGGACCTACTAAGCAAAAATTACATAAATGACATTCAAAGTTTGGACAACCTTTACCAACAATACAATGGCGATAACGCAAGAGATCTGCAAAGGTGATAAAAATTGCAACGACCCACCTCAACCGCTCACCGAGTATCCCACAGGAGTTAGTCACCGTTCCAACAATTAATGTGCCTCGAAAAACATTTGTCAAAATCCGTCTGTGTCTATGGAGCATGAGTTCTTACGGTGTGCTTGGCGTTGGGCGTAATTCATGTGCCGTGCTCACACACCATCAATCTTACCATGCACGAAGGTGTGCGCTCGTTACAAGTGGTTGAGTCGATGTCGGCGCGACCTATGTCATTCTTAGATAATCAAACTACTATTCATTTTGGTCGGGTTATATTATAGTGCGTACATATTTCATAGAGCTGTGAACTTAGAATTAAATATGCACAGTAAAGTCATTCGATAGTAAACTGGGGACAATAAAGTAAGTAAGCAGGTATAAGCGCCACAAATTGTTTACCACACATTTATGACACAATTTAAGTAAATAAAACTGCCCTTTGTGAAAACGAAATAAAATCAAATAGTAATGAAATAAATAAACAGATTCAGAACAATGAAATTTTTCGCTCTTTGCGTTGAAGTTTACTTAATTATAGTGCTTGTGAAATAATATTATAATTTCGATTGTTTTTGCTTTAATGTAATGAATCTTTTGAAATAACCGCAGGGCGGGCGGCGCGGCGGGCGGCTCGGCGGGCGCCTCGTTCGGTCGTATATTATAATTTTAAATCAGCTACTTATGAAGTCGGCTCGCTCCGTGCATGCATTTCGTATGAGTTTTCACACACCCACCGAACTCCCAAAGCCAAAATCATGGAATAATATTGACAGATATCAAATATTTGAAAGGAAGTAAACATGGCTATAAATATCCTATTGGGGTCATATTGCGGCTAACCACCAGATCTGGGGTAATACAAGGTGTATTTGATGTGCATCCACCTGTGCATTTGATGTACATAAACAAATAAATATGTGCCAAATATTTCGAGACACGAAACCTCTTCTTTATCCTCTCCTTCTCCCAATTACATGGGACCAGCAATCACTTCACAGGAGTGACAATCGAATTCAAACATTGGAGGGTAAATCAAAATAAATGACTCAAAGGAATCCGTTCCATCTGATGTAAAATGATAAAATTATAATGAGCACCAGCTCGTTAGCCGGTTTCTCTGATACTCTACAAAATCCAATCATAGACTAAAGTTACTACATTCGTTATTAACTTTTAATGCGAAATTCAATGTTAAATCTGAACTCTGGCACCCTAAACTTTTGGCCCCCGAACATATTTTCGTTGGAACTTTTGAGATTGTTTAAAATGGGAAAAAAATACTTTTTCCAGCAAAAATGTGGAGACAGGTCTAGATCTATATAGTTGGTAAATCGGTGAGGTATAGAATCAACACGAATCGATGGGTCACGTAACGATGCAATAATCAAAGTAATGACTATTGAACCCGATGCGTATCGTTAATGACCGAGTCAGCCCGCATGCTAAACACTCGCTTTATGGCAAATGCACTTAAGTTTTTACTGTGGCTGTAATGTTTTACTGCTGTATCGACACACGACCTCTGTATACCGTATCGATATTATGGTGAAAGGGTCAGCGGTAAAATCAAGACAGATATATTTAAACACAAAAAAAATGGGATGCAGACATAAAAAAATGTCGTAGCTTGGCCTAGTCAACTCCTAGACTTATTGTTTTATGCAAGAAGAACGACAATAAGACAGATATTATTCATGTCAATATGTATTTTATGATCCACTGTGTAACGAAAGACTGGAATGCTTAGCCAAATGGCCTAGTATGGATGTAAATGCATAATTATACCTATTTTAAAGTAGCGTAATTCATTGGATGAACAGTACAATCTCCGCTTTATTTACGGACATATTAGCAGTATTAAATATATATAATTGTAGAATATAGTCTAATAAATAAAATAAAACAGAGATAATATGTAATCAATAAAAAACCACACATTATACTAATCAAATTGATCAATTGACAATTGTAGCGGACATTTCAGTAATATAGGTACCAATTAAGTTGATTGACTCAAATGGATTATATGGTACGTGGATTATAAACGAGGATAACAAAAAAAAAATAAAGAAAATAATTCCATTTATTATAATCTATGCGTAAAGCTATAAAAAAAACCCTAATTATACCAATATTTGTTATCTTATTCAGCGGTGTTGCTTGCTGTAAGTATTATTTTTGCTTGTCCTAAAAGCGTGTTGAAATACAATAATTATGTCGATAATATTGATCACACTAGTCAACGAAACTTGTTCTTCGTAAAAGTCAATAACTAGGTCTAAACATATTTGTAATGTTCCAGTACATCCAGTATTCCAACAATTACTTAGGCGAATTGCTCCACGGCAATAAGTTTATGCTCCTATATCGTGTTGGTAGGTGTTCACAGTATTATTAGCATAACAGTACCACAATTTCTGTTTACTCTCCGAAACATGCTTATTTTTACCTCATACCCACTCAATAATAGCAATTTGAACTAGAGATATAAATTTGGCACACAACTGGTTAAAATATGGTTTGAGTTTGAGTAACACAGGAAAAAACGTCCGTGGCTCAATTGAAAAAAAATAAACATCATCTTAAATAGAAATCACCATGAAAATTCCAAAGATAAAAAAAATGTCAGTTTCGTACCTAATATGGCTCTCATAAAGGTCAAAGTTACGGTACAGGAAGTCAGCCTTTAAGTTAGAAGAACCCATCCCGCTGTTTGAGTTATTTGCTGTTAATAAAAAAGCGATACCAATACGACAAAATAATAATGATACTGTATTAATATAGACTGCGGTCGCAAGCTCGGTGTCAAATTGTAGTCATGGCGTCAAACGGCGATGCCACGCGACGCAATTGGTGTAATTGACGATAAGTGGATCATACTGAACACACGTACAAACCACTCGCATACCTGTATATGTCAGCTTTGTATACTTGTTTGGCGATATAGTTGGTAAATTTATATACCCCAAGTAAATTCATGATCGTTATATTTTTTGATCGACGTTGTAAATCAATATGAGCTGGTTATGAAATAATAATCGAAAAGAGAACAAATCACATTCACAATATCCAAATTATATCTAAATAGGAATATCTAATAGAAATAACGTTTTAGGTATAATACTTTCTAGGTCATATTATAAACGTGAAAGTTTGTGAGGATGGATGTATGGATATTTATTACGCTTTTACGCAACGGCTGAAGAAAGTTAGAACTTGGCATAACGATAAAATATGTTCTAGATTAACATATAGGGAACTAGAAAAAAAACATGAACTCATGTAAAACCTAAAGTCTCAAGCTACCGTATAAATAAAAACAACAAACGGAACATTTTTCCGACTTCAAATATATTATTTAACAACATATTATTACAAAGAAAATACATTGGGAGTGAACTCAGTATTTATTCCGACCTTCGACCAAATGCTAGTTAATATTTCATCGAAGATACCGAACGACGGATTGTATACCTACGACCTTGTCCTATCGTATCGCGGATCTATAAATTAATGAGCTTTAACAAACTGTAATTTACTTTTACTAAATAGACTTATATTTTATCCTCAGTAAGATCGTTATATTAAGAGAGGGCTTTCTATTCAGCATCGCATTTGGAATCCCCCGGTATTGCGGATGTCCATAGGCGGCGGTGACCACTTACTATCAGGTGAGCCGTCTGCCTGTATACCTACCTACTGACATAAGAAGGAGACTTGTTCCTCGGTATGGAGGTTTAGAGAGGAGATCTGTAGTAGATTAATTTCTATCTTTACAATGTGTCCTTACCATAATATAAAGTAAAATATTATGATTAAAATTCCTGAAGTATAATACAATATTGTTCCTCTCCTATCACGAATATCATTATAGTGCGTGGTCTTAATACGAGACCATGCCAGATGCGACTTGCCTACTACACTACAGTCAGGTCAGGGAGGTTTATTACGTTCCCACCTAGTTTAATTGATGGAAAAATTTATCAATATAATTTTTATTTTCGGTATATTATACCGGATGGATTATACCGACATTATACAATATCTCTGGTAAAATTGCCAAGTCTACTAACCCACATCTATTAAAAGTGACATTGGGTACCATAAAAAAACAGACACAGCCGTAAATTAAAAACAGACGCGTCATGTATTGTGTCAAACTAATCTCATATACAGGGGGCCGCATTATTTAATTTGGGCCCGCGTTTTGTAAAACGTAAGAATTTATGTCACCGGCCCGTTGGGGTCGCTGGCTGGCCCATCCATCTCGCGGCTCGCGTAAATCACAATAAACCGTGTAGGGTACACAAAAATATCCTAAAAAGTACCGTTTTTACCTGACCTTGACGCGGAATCGGAACACGTATTTAACACAACTATTACTTGTAATCATCTCCTGGTAAATATTCTATGTAGGTATATTACGTTTGCTATGATGGGGAAAATTCATGTAAAATAACTGCCATTTATTTTTTACCACAATATCTCAAGTACCGTAAACAAAAGTGGCCTAACAAATTGCCGTACACGAATATTGGGTGAGTGTGGTAAAAACTTCCATCCAGCCGACTTAAAAAAAAGGCGAAGGTTCTCAATTCGGCTGAATATTTCAGCCCGATAGAATGCCTTCCAATCCCAAACAACGCAACCGGTATTTTAAATATTTAACTCGGCGTATCAAACTGAGTGCAATTTATGAAAACAACATGAAAATGCCTCTATACAGCTCTCTATACGCGCAATTTTGTTATTCCATTTTTGGTAGCTTAGCTTTAGGGTAGCTAAGCTACATAGTATGTTCATGATTCTATCCCTTATCACATGATATGAACAATGATATTAAAAGTAAACAATGCTTGCGGCCTTTCACATTTATAAAAGCAAATCCCGCGTCAGAGTGCTTGCAGGCCGAGAGACTTTTATTTTGTTTTACTATATTGAAATGAAATTTGAAACGTTTATTATAAGTCGACACTGTGAAATTATTTTTTATTAACACTTTACACTATATTAAAAAGCTTTGCTGGTGTATTATTAAGTTAGGACGCTACGGTGGATCTGTTGGTAGTAAATGGACTAATGCAAAAACTAGGCGTTGCAAGAGCTAAAATATCCATTCAATTTGACATCAAAATTCAAACAGCACGCAGTGCCGTGGCGACAACACCACCCTTATTTACCTACCGAGCACAACACACGGAATACAAGCGCATAAACACAGCGGCAAATCCAAAGGCCAACAGGTCGCGAGTGACGTCATCCATCTCACCGCAACTGTGACATAAATCCGGGGAGGTGACGCCGACGGAACTAGGAAATTGGGAATATCCGGGACACCTCCAGAACTGTTTGTCACGGCGGCCACGTACAACTGGCGTCGAATTATTGCAGAATTGACGCCCACGTCACGGGCTCAACGTTATTAGTTTACTATTCCCGGGATTGTTTGTACGGAACTTATGGACAACCGAAGCATGGCCGGATGTATTAAGAAACATTGTGATTTGATAAGGAAATGCGTGTGTGCCAGGATGACGTGCATATACCTACCTACATTATATTATTATATAAGGGTAAACAGAAGACTGACGTACGGAGGTATCTAAACTTACGATATCTAATATGTTGCCCTGTTAATAACAATATCCTCCTTATATTATAAATGTGAAAGTTGGTGAGAATTTATGTATGGATGTTCGTTACTCTTCGCAAGCAACAACGGCTGAACGGATCTGAATTTGGCACAGAGTTAAATAGCATAACTAAAATAATAGCACAAAAGCTACTAAATATCCCGGAAAAATTTAAGGTCTCGCGAACGCGGGTGACAACGCGGTGTGGACGCTAGTAGATACCTTGAAGGCATGTCAACTGAAACAAAGTATTTTAACAATTTCGAATGCAAAATAAAATGTTTACACATTCGACACACAGCCGCTTTAGAGTAGTTTTCGGGTGACAAGCTTGCCATTGTAAAGAAACTAAACATTTTCAGGGCAACAAAACAAAGAGACACAGGCGGGACATTTGACACTGGCATAAAACAGTGTCCCCTCGGTCGAGCCTGGACGAAACTTTATCTTGCACGAAACAAAAGAACAATGAACGTTACAGTCTGAACATATCGCCGTCACAGTTTTTACCTGTCTTCGTGGCTTTAAAACAACTTTCATGTTTTTAACGCTTGCGTTTGAAGTCCTAGTACTACGTTATACTATTAAAATTACTCATTTACGAGGGATTTCCTTATAACACATAAACAAATGACTTAGTTCACGTGACCCGCAAATAGTAATGAAATAAATAAACAGATTCAGAACAATGAAATTTTTCGCTCTTTGCGTTGAAGTTTACTTAATTATAGTGCTTGTGAAATAATATTATAATTTCGATTGTTTTTGCTTTAATGTAATGAATCTTTTGAAATAACCGCAGGGCGGGCGGCGCGGCGGGCGGCTCGGCGGGCGCCTCGTTCGGTCGTATATTATAATTTTAAATCAGCTACTTATGAAGTCGGCTCGCTCCGTGCATGCATTTCGTATGAGTTTTCACACACCCACCGAACTCCCAAAGCCAAAATCATGGAATAATATTGACAGATATCAAATATTTGAAAGGAAGTAAACATGGCTATAAATATCCTATTGGGGTCATATTGCGGCTAACCACCAGATCTGGGGTAATACAAGGTGTATTTGATGTGCATCCACCTGTGCATTTGATGTACATAAACAAATAAATATGTGCCAAATATTTCGAGACACGAAACCTCTTCTTTATCCTCTCCTTCTCCCAATTACATGGGACCAGCAATCACTTCACAGGAGTGACAATCGAATTCAAACATTGGAGGGTAAATCAAAATAAATGACTCAAAGGAATCCGTTCCATCTGATGTAAAATGATAAAATTATAATGAGCACCAGCTCGTTAGCCGGTTTCTCTGATACTCTACAAAATCCAATCATAGACTAAAGTTACTACATTCGTTATTAACTTTTAATGCGAAATTCAATGTTAAATCTGAACTCTGGCACCCTAAACTTTTGGCCCCCGAACATATTTTCGTTGGAACTTTTGAGATTGTTTAAAATGGGAAAAAAATACTTTTTCCAGCAAAAATGTGGAGACAGGTCTAGATCTATATAGTTGGTAAATCGGTGAGGTATAGAATCAACACGAATCGATGGGTCACGTAACGATGCAATAATCAAAGTAATGACTATTGAACCCGATGCGTATCGTTAATGACCGAGTCAGCCCGCATGCTAAACACTCGCTTTATGGCAAATGCACTTAAGTTTTTACTGTGGCTGTAATGTTTTACTGCTGTATCGACACACGACCTCTGTATACCGTATCGATATTATGGTGAAAGGGTCAGCGGTAAAATCAAGACAGATATATTTAAACACAAAAAAAATGGGATGCAGACATAAAAAAATGTCGTAGCTTGGCCTAGTCAACTCCTAGACTTATTGTTTTATGCAAGAAGAACGACAATAAGACAGATATTATTCATGTCAATATGTATTTTATGATCCACTGTGTAACGAAAGACTGGAATGCTTAGCCAAATGGCCTAGTATGGATGTAAATGCATAATTATACCTATTTTAAAGTAGCGTAATTCATTGGATGAACAGTACAATCTCCGCTTTATTTACGGACATATTAGCAGTATTAAATATATATAATTGTAGAATATAGTCTAATAAATAAAATAAAACAGAGATAATATGTAATCAATAAAAAACCACACATTATACTAATCAAATTGATCAATTGACAATTGTAGCGGACATTTCAGTAATATAGGTACCAATTAAGTTGATTGACTCAAATGGATTATATGGTACGTGGATTATAAACGAGGATAACAAAAAAAAAATAAAGAAAATAATTCCATTTATTATAATCTATGCGTAAAGCTATAAAAAAAACCCTAATTATACCAATATTTGTTATCTTATTCAGCGGTGTTGCTTGCTGTAAGTATTATTTTTGCTTGTCCTAAAAGCGTGTTGAAATACAATAATTATGTCGATAATATTGATCACACTAGTCAACGAAACTTGTTCTTCGTAAAAGTCAATAACTAGGTCTAAACATATTTGTAATGTTCCAGTACATCCAGTATTCCAACAATTACTTAGGCGAATTGCTCCACGGCAATAAGTTTATGCTCCTATATCGTGTTGGTAGGTGTTCACAGTATTATTAGCATAACAGTACCACAATTTCTGTTTACTCTCCGAAACATGCTTATTTTTACCTCATACCCACTCAATAATAGCAATTTGAACTAGAGATATAAATTTGGCACACAACTGGTTAAAATATGGTTTGAGTTTGAGTAACACAGGAAAAAACGTCCGTGGCTCAATTGAAAAAAAATAAACATCATCTTAAATAGAAATCACCATGAAAATTCCAAAGATAAAAAAAATGTCAGTTTCGTACCTAATATGGCTCTCATAAAGGTCAAAGTTACGGTACAGGAAGTCAGCCTTTAAGTTAGAAGAACCCATCCCGCTGTTTGAGTTATTTGCTGTTAATAAAAAAGCGATACCAATACGACAAAATAATAATGATACTGTATTAATATAGACTGCGGTCGCAAGCTCGGTGTCAAATTGTAGTCATGGCGTCAAACGGCGATGCCACGCGACGCAATTGGTGTAATTGACGATAAGTGGATCATACTGAACACACGTACAAACCACTCGCATACCTGTATATGTCAGCTTTGTATACTTGTTTGGCGATATAGTTGGTAAATTTATATACCCCAAGTAAATTCATGATCGTTATATTTTTTGATCGACGTTGTAAATCAATATGAGCTGGTTATGAAATAATAATCGAAAAGAGAACAAATCACATTCACAATATCCAAATTATATCTAAATAGGAATATCTAATAGAAATAACGTTTTAGGTATAATACTTTCTAGGTCATATTATAAACGTGAAAGTTTGTGAGGATGGATGTATGGATATTTATTACGCTTTTACGCAACGGCTGAAGAAAGTTAGAACTTGGCATAACGATAAAATATGTTCTAGATTAACATATAGGGAACTAGAAAAAAAACATGAACTCATGTAAAACCTAAAGTCTCAAGCTACCGTATAAATAAAAACAACAAACGGAACATTTTTCCGACTTCAAATATATTATTTAACAACATATTATTACAAAGAAAATACATTGGGAGTGAACTCAGTATTTATTCCGACCTTCGACCAAATGCTAGTTAATATTTCATCGAAGATACCGAACGACGGATTGTATACCTACGACCTTGTCCTATCGTATCGCGGATCTATAAATTAATGAGCTTTAACAAACTGTAATTTACTTTTACTAAATAGACTTATATTTTATCCTCAGTAAGATCGTTATATTAAGAGAGGGCTTTCTATTCAGCATCGCATTTGGAATCCCCCGGTATTGCGGATGTCCATAGGCGGCGGTGACCACTTACTATCAGGTGAGCCGTCTGCCTGTATACCTACCTACTGACATAAGAAGGAGACTTGTTCCTCGGTATGGAGGTTTAGAGAGGAGATCTGTAGTAGATTAATTTCTATCTTTACAATGTGTCCTTACCATAATATAAAGTAAAATATTATGATTAAAATTCCTGAAGTATAATACAATATTGTTCCTCTCCTATCACGAATATCATTATAGTGCGTGGTCTTAATACGAGACCATGCCAGATGCGACTTGCCTACTACACTACAGTCAGGTCAGGGAGGTTTATTACGTTCCCACCTAGTTTAATTGATGGAAAAATTTATCAATATAATTTTTATTTTCGGTATATTATACCGGATGGATTATACCGACATTATACAATATCTCTGGTAAAATTGCCAAGTCTACTAACCCACATCTATTAAAAGTGACATTGGGTACCATAAAAAAACAGACACAGCCGTAAATTAAAAACAGACGCGTCATGTATTGTGTCAAACTAATCTCATATACAGGGGGCCGCATTATTTAATTTGGGCCCGCGTTTTGTAAAACGTAAGAATTTATGTCACCGGCCCGTTGGGGTCGCTGGCTGGCCCATCCATCTCGCGGCTCGCGTAAATCACAATAAACCGTGTAGGGTACACAAAAATATCCTAAAAAGTACCGTTTTTACCTGACCTTGACGCGGAATCGGAACACGTATTTAACACAACTATTACTTGTAATCATCTCCTGGTAAATATTCTATGTAGGTATATTACGTTTGCTATGATGGGGAAAATTCATGTAAAATAACTGCCATTTATTTTTTACCACAATATCTCAAGTACCGTAAACAAAAGTGGCCTAACAAATTGCCGTACACGAATATTGGGTGAGTGTGGTAAAAACTTCCATCCAGCCGACTTAAAAAAAAGGCGAAGGTTCTCAATTCGGCTGAATATTTCAGCCCGATAGAATGCCTTCCAATCCCAAACAACGCAACCGGTATTTTAAATATTTAACTCGGCGTATCAAACTGAGTGCAATTTATGAAAACAACATGAAAATGCCTCTATACAGCTCTCTATACGCGCAATTTTGTTATTCCATTTTTGGTAGCTTAGCTTTAGGGTAGCTAAGCTACATAGTATGTTCATGATTCTATCCCTTATCACATGATATGAACAATGATATTAAAAGTAAACAATGCTTGCGGCCTTTCACATTTATAAAAGCAAATCCCGCGTCAGAGTGCTTGCAGGCCGAGAGACTTTTATTTTGTTTTACTATATTGAAATGAAATTTGAAACGTTTATTATAAGTCGACACTGTGAAATTATTTTTTATTAACACTTTACACTATATTAAAAAGCTTTGCTGGTGTATTATTAAGTTAGGACGCTACGGTGGATCTGTTGGTAGTAAATGGACTAATGCAAAAACTAGGCGTTGCAAGAGCTAAAATATCCATTCAATTTGACATCAAAATTCAAACAGCACGCAGTGCCGTGGCGACAACACCACCCTTATTTACCTACCGAGCACAACACACGGAATACAAGCGCATAAACACAGCGGCAAATCCAAAGGCCAACAGGTCGCGAGTGACGTCATCCATCTCACCGCAACTGTGACATAAATCCGGGGAGGTGACGCCGACGGAACTAGGAAATTGGGAATATCCGGGACACCTCCAGAACTGTTTGTCACGGCGGCCACGTACAACTGGCGTCGAATTATTGCAGAATTGACGCCCACGTCACGGGCTCAACGTTATTAGTTTACTATTCCCGGGATTGTTTGTACGGAACTTATGGACAACCGAAGCATGGCCGGATGTATTAAGAAACATTGTGATTTGATAAGGAAATGCGTGTGTGCCAGGATGACGTGCATATACCTACCTACATTATATTATTATATAAGGGTAAACAGAAGACTGACGTACGGAGGTATCTAAACTTACGATATCTAATATGTTGCCCTGTTAATAACAATATCCTCCTTATATTATAAATGTGAAAGTTGGTGAGAATTTATGTATGGATGTTCGTTACTCTTCGCAAGCAACAACGGCTGAACGGATCTGAATTTGGCACAGAGTTAAATAGCATAACTAAAATAATAGCACAAAAGCTACTAAATATCCCGGAAAAATTTAAGGTCTCGCGAACGCGGGTGACAACGCGGTGTGGACGCTAGTAGATACCTTGAAGGCATGTCAACTGAAACAAAGTATTTTAACAATTTCGAATGCAAAATAAAATGTTTACACATTCGACACACAGCCGCTTTAGAGTAGTTTTCGGGTGACAAGCTTGCCATTGTAAAGAAACTAAACATTTTCAGGGCAACAAAACAAAGAGACACAGGCGGGACATTTGACACTGGCATAAAACAGTGTCCCCTCGGTCGAGCCTGGACGAAACTTTATCTTGCACGAAACAAAAGAACAATGAACGTTACAGTCTGAACATATCGCCGTCACAGTTTTTACCTGTCTTCGTGGCTTTAAAACAACTTTCATGTTTTTAACGCTTGCGTTTGAAGTCCTAGTACTACGTTATACTATTAAAATTACTCATTTACGAGGGATTTCCTTATAACACATAAACAAATGACTTAGTTCACGTGACCCGTCACTGTCTTGCACTTGTAATTTGACGTATAAGAGACAGTAACAAGAACATTCAATTGGTGTAAAAAAATACTACAGTTTGCAAACAATTAGACCTGATTGACGCGTGTTGTCCAGAGAATAAGCCCAAATAGGTCACTAAAGAGGTCAATGCTGCCGAAGCTAAGCTTTATTGTGTAGGTCCATATATTGTGGGAGATCAAGTTGTATGCATCTTTGATGTGCGGTCTACCCTACTATTATGATTAGAGAATACAGCACCCGTGTCTAATCAGTTCATTAATCACAGGGTGATTTATTATAAGTGGGGCGTGCTTCTATTGTTCCCTTGGAACAGCGCTCCGAGTCGGCCGTTGTCGTGGCCACTCGGAAAAAGTATTACAGTTTAGAGAAGTGTTGTTTTAAACCATCGTACTCGTAGCTGGAACGTACGAGGAAATACCTACGCCATTTTGCAGCAGATAAATAAATAAAAGTGTATTAATTTAATAACGGAAATGGGTGAAAATATTTTAACGATATTACTTTTACAATAATACCCACTTATGCCATCATGTGACTACGAAACGCGTGACGAAATGATGATCAATTTTATAATGGCCATTATTTAAATCCTTTGTCAGCTTATCCCTTTGTACAAAACTTGCATGTCAACATTTTTTAAATATATTTGTATGATAAGTAATGTAATTGGTTTGAATATACGAATCAGTCCAATGCACTAAAAATATGACTGACGTACCTAATCCTTGTATAACCTTCATGGAATCAATTAAAATTATAAAAGATATAAAAACGTTTCATAAATATAAGGGCCGGTTCAGAAGGCAAGCAGCAGAGGCCGCACCGACCGCAGCCTCCCTCACTTGGCCTGACATTTGTAGTGAAATCTACACGGCCCGTCCCGCCCATACGTAATAAAGTTTTTGTCGGTTAAATCTGGCCGTTGACTGCTCTTTTGGCAGTCACAGTTTAGTGTGCACACGACTTTATATTTCGGTGATAGTTTTAATTATAGTGTTCTATTTATTTTTAAAATGGAAACTTATTTTAAAATGAAATTTAATTGACGAGTGGTACAACGACTTTCAACTTAAACACCCTTAGTTGCACTTATCACAACAAAATTTTGTACGTTATTCAAATAAAATAAACAGAAATATTTGCAAATAAACCTATTAATACAGATTGGCAAATAAGGACTTTCAACTTAAACACCCTTAGTTGCACTTATCACAACAAAATTTTGTACGTTATTCAAATACAATAAACAGAAATATTTGCAAATAAACCTATTAATACAGATTGGCAATTAAGGTAATAAATGTTACAGTATATTAGCATAAATGTATCCATTATCAAAATTAACAATTGATAGCTGCGGATGTGGGTTTATATGGTAATGCAATGTCTCTTAATGTTTAATGGATGTATAGATATAATATGTTTGGAAACCATTGGAAGAGGAATTTGATTAGGTACTGTTTCTTTAAAAGGGAAATAAACTTTTGCTTTGTGACAAAAAATCACCATTCAATCAATTTGATTGAAACATTTTAGATTTTACCATATGATGAAGATCTGTTACCAAACAATCATTCATCTAAAAATGAATTAACAAAAATTCATATTTTCCACCCATTAAACACCATTTATCGTAATTAAAAAAGACTAATTATCAAATTAATACTTCATTAAATAATTTGTTTATTGGTGCAAAAAAGTTTAATTTATTTTCCGCTCGCTTAAACTCGGCCTTAGGTTATTATATATCTGATGCCGAGCGGCCGATAGAATTCTTTTCTATAAAAATCATCCATATTTTAATTGGAAGGTTTTTGATCGCTTGAAAATGAAGTATCGCTTAATTCACGTGGATTGATTAATGATTCAATTAAAGACATAATTAATTAATTATAAAAATTCTGAAATATAAGCTCGCTGCAAACTTCGTCATTATATTTAGGCTTCTATGTTCCTTTCACACGACTAGTAATTGAAGAATTAAATCATCCGACTCGAAGGACCAACTCACGAAAAACTAATTAGGTTCTTTATCCCCTTACGAGCGTGAATATTTTTCTCCGAGATTAACTTTTTGTGTCAACTCCACGGCAGAAAGATTGAGGATTAATAAGTAATTTTTAAGACAAGAGATGGCCTGAAATTTGGGGTAGTACCTACCGCCGAAAACATTTTTAATAACGTAGCGACGCTTAGGGCCACTTCTCGTCCGTAAAAATAATTTTACAGTGACCCAATTGTTAGATCTGAACTACCTGTGTAGACAACGTACTTATGTCGCCAAATGGAATTGCAAAGCTTCTGGGAATATAGTCATTTCCAAATGAAAACGTTGGTTTAACGAGTATAAATATTACGACCATTTGCTTAATGGTAATGTAACGGAACAGTCGCAAAAAAAACCTAATGAAAACAAAAGAAAATAGCAAAATGTAAATAAATATTAGTATATACTAATATATTCAATTTTACGACTTATAACCAACTACTTAAAATACAATATATTAATTAAAAATGACCTAATCTGCAAATAAAAACACCGAAACACAACAGTATCTGTATCATATATCAAGAGATTAAATAAATTAGGAGTGTCCAAACCACGAAAGAGCCTTTTTTGCCCTACAGACCAAGTTGCGCATCACATTCAGCTGGATAGTCCTGAAACTTTGCCAAGGTTGTATGTCACAAACTGCATTTATTATACATATTTTAAGAGCTCGTAAATCTTAAATGAGGTGAAACTTCCGTCTAGAGATTACAGTTTTGTTTTATGACTGAAAGTTTTGTCTGTGTTCTGTGTGTAACATTGTCACAGATGCGACAGCGCGAAATACTGAAGGTCGATCGATCGTAATGATAATTCTGGCTCCTATTACCAGTCAAAGTATTATTCACATTTTTTTTAACACGAATCGACTTAGTTATCTGTAGAGCTAAAAATAGTGCAATACATTTAGATATATCTATTTATCCCAAGGTAACTTGTATTGTAATTCCTTGTAACATCATAATAATAACAACATAATATCATCTCAATCGGTGGCGGAATGAAACCACATTTTGATATGAAACGTAAACCAGAGTCACGGTATACATTCACAAACACACATACAGAAACATCAAGTGGTGCTTGATGCGAAAAGTCGCTAGGAAGTTAGTTAATTATGTAAATTGCGGCGTGTACCCTGAAATATGGGCTGGATTCACTCAACCCGGCCGGGCCAACAGATAAAACCGGCGGCTTAACTTATGGTTCGTCCGACATACTTGTACGTTCAGAAATCGTATTCAAATTAGAATCGGTAGTAGCGTAGCTTATTTATTCTGTGCGGATTTTAATGTGCTTGTACTACTTATATTTTATACAAACTTGTGAGACTGTTTTAAATTTTGTGCCATTTTATTTGTATATGCTACGATTCTTGGAACATTGGTTAGTTACCATTGAGTTTTAAGCCGCTTTTCTACTTATCGTAGGCAATTTACTACAATATTACCAAGCAATTATGGTAAAACCAAAGTCTGAAATATATCTGTTATTTTCTGACCTCATGCGATAAAATAAATCCCTTTGTTTCTAAAATGAAAGCGCTCTTTTCATATAGAATTCCATTGTTTCTTTACGTTTCTTGAATAAGCTACCATAAGGTTACAAACAACCAATGCTATATCAGTTCAATCACCATTGCTGAGATTTTTCCAACACATTCCAGATTCTTATCATCCCAACTGTCCCTTAACAAAATAGCGTTAAAGTCCACATTCGCATGTTATCAACAGATTCACAGATAGCAGACGATGTGTCTAATCTTTAACAGCGCTTACTCGGACGTACAAATACGCAATAAATCGGCAAACTTTTAGCAAGCAATTTCCTTTAGGTTTACAAGAAGATTCATGATTCCAACTAACTGGTGCGATACCCCCGTTCAAGTTTTAAACGGCGGTACTTTTAAATTGTGAAACGTTCACTGATTAAATATTGTATTCGAAATTGATCGCGACCGATTCGCGAGCACTTCATAATTAGTTCTTGTAACTTTATATCGTCTGTGAGGGAGAACGTTTAATTTTCCCTTAAATGATAACTGGGTGGATTCATAGCGCCTCGATATAGTTTTACGGAACATATTTTTGTGGCTTCGTTTTATCTGTTCACTCATTTAAACTCTTGCGTACAATACCTATCATTTCAACATATACCTAATACATTCCAACTCTTCGGTATTGGACCGCGCCAACAAAACAATATTATGACCCTACACTGATCTGATATTTCCATAATTGCACTTGAACTAAACACATATAAAAATACATGGCGCATAGCCAGAGAATGATTAATGGGGGGGCAACCATCCGTGCGAACGTTTATTCATATTCCGAGCAATACCGTCGTCAGAGCCTTCAAACGCACTCTCTTTAATGGCGAAAGCCTCTAGGTGCCTCACGGGAGTTCTCGGACATTTTAAAATACCTATACAGCTCTCAAATTTGCGGAGTACATGGAGAGTCTGGATTTGAAAGGTGAACGCCCGTAGGTTTGAATAGTGCAAACTATCTTTATCGAATCTTCCTCAAAATTCTTCGTAGAGATAAGTTGATTCTTGTGTCGATTCTGACTTCATATGGGGTTTAGTTTTTAGTCAGTCAGTTGTTAGTCAAACATAACCTTTTTAAGTCTATGTTTGACTAGCGATGAGTAATATTCAGCTTATTTTACTCGATAAATTATTACAATAGCAACTAGTTTTCTATGGCACATAAATAAATGGGTGAAGGCAAACAATTGATGTTGATACGTACGAGGGCATTGGAAATTCAATAGGTCGTTATCTTAAACCTTACTATACTAGTCTTACAACAGTAGAACAACTATTTGCAATAATCCTGACCTATTCCCAGATGCTCTGTAAACGTTATTGACTAATCGATAGATGTATGTCACTAGGATTGATGTCTACAGTCAAGTGTAACGTGCCTGATTAAATTATCGTACCTACTACAAAGAGATTAGGTAACGAACACTATAATCACCGACTAATTATAAAAAAACGCCTAGTAGTCATCAGTTTGCTAAGAAAGGGAGAAGGTATCTTAGCTTACTCGCTAAAGTAAATAAAGTATACCTAAAAAACATCCCAGCATGAAATGTATTTGAACACATTCCAAAAGTACCAACGATTTCAATCTACTAAAATTATTACCTCAAAACTACGACATAAGTATGTTTATTTACTATATTTAACTTACCTCCGCGGTCAGCCGCCATGGCATCAAGCCAATCGAAAATGAGCCAAAAATGCTACACAATTTACTTTGTAAAAGTTCGCGTGTGTAACAACAATTAAGTGACATTTCGCTTTGTTGATTGCCAACACCGAGAATAATTAACTCGTGTTCTGTCTCACTTCGTATTCTAAAGAAACTACTACGTGCTTTATCCGGGATATAAATTCATGTTTTGTGGTGTGACAGCCTTGTTATGGACTTATGGGTTGTAGTCATTTATTTAGTTCTTTTTATCATCAATTTCAAATTTGAAAAAGCTATGAGCAATCTTGCCAGTATTTTATTATATTCTCTTTTAATATAGGAGTTTTCGATGCTATGTTTAATTCCCACGGGGACACACTCTTAACGAAGACGATAAGATTGTGTGTGAGGGTATGAAGTATGAACTCTTGCCGGGGCTACCCCCGCATTGACCGCACGAGTGGTTGTCGTGATCACGCGCCCCCGCTAATGATGTCGCTGATCATGTCTTAAGGTTATATTAGATAGAATATGGCGTTTGATACAAAGTAGACATAATATCTGCCGATTTTAACTAAACACAGGAAATAATTACTAAGGACAATTGACAAGGAAATTTGTGTATTGAATGAAAATAGTTTTTTAAGAAATAAATAATTTTGTATTTGAATAAAAGCTTAAGCCGCAAGCAGCATTTTCTCAGTCATTTATTTTAAGTTTATTACAAAATAGTAACGTAAATCATTGCAGGCAGTAACATTAATTCAAGAATGTTTCACATTCACGCGTGTGCACACTAAAATCGTAAAACAAAATTAATATCACACTTTCATTACTACTTGAAATGAAATGCAAACATTTCGCGTGCCGTTTTATTTACTTTAATGCTCTGTAAGTTACTATATGATGAACTAGCTGACCTATACAACTTCGTCAGAGCCGCGATCCCCGTTTTAACAACCTTTTTGATTATAACTCCGCTCCTAAAAGTCGTGGCGTGATGTTATATAGCCTATAGTCGCCTATCCGTCGATAATACGAGCCAGTAGTTCCAGAGGTAAACGCATTGAAACCTACATAGAAGTAAACCCTTAAGCTTTATAATATTTTAAGTATAAATATCCCCCGCAAAAGCTTGCACCAAGGCATATACCTTAATTCGGAGTGTTCACTGTGTTAACATCACATCACGTTCCAAGACATTCAGTTACGAAGATGAAGGAAAGAAAAAACTACACATGAATATATTATTAGAGGATCTAGTTAACTTTCTTAATTAACTAGCTGGATATCTGTATAATTGAATAATACCGACTAGCGACTGATTGATTGACCGACCGACAGTGAGAAAGAGGACCAAAGGTTCAAAAGGACAAAAGCTTTTCATTATGTAGAATAAAAAGGCAAGACTTACAAATACAGCAATTTAAATCATTCGTCTCTCACAATTTCAAGGGAAAACAGAACAGACAGATAGATGCAACTGCATCTGGTTATACAATTTCATCCATAATATAATAACAGACTTGCCGGGAGCACAAAGAGTTTGGACCATTTAAAATGGCAACAAAGGGAAGGCAATGGACTAAAAATATACTAATAATAAAGTTACCTCGTACACATTGTGAGCGAACAATATTGATTTAGGGCCTCTACAGACCGAGTCGGCAGCGGTATTGACAAACACATTCCCCAGCTGCAATTTTATACTAAACTGTGTATGTAATATACTCAGTCGCTATTAAAATCCACGAGATATCTTGTATGTTAATTACCTGTGACTTAAATTGTGTGCATTTATTTATAATTTAGGATCCAACTAGTTGGCTGCATTTATATACATGACTCATAGAGATCTAAGCGAACAGAGGGACAGGCAGCAAGTATCTCTAATTTTTTTGTCGGTTGAGTATGCACAGTGCCTTACCCAGCATCTCAGTATTGAGGGCAATCGTGATCGAAAACAAATTGAACCGGGTAACAAAGTTACGCACTTTTCGAGTGCGAGGGAGTGCCGGGAGGGAGCGAATTGGGAGGACGTGATGAAAACAACATGTGAGATACCCTTACGTACCTACTAATTGATTTGACATAAAAAAAAGTCCTATTTCCTATGTGTGTAAGACGATAAGTGATATATTTTTGAGACATTCTCATGACGCATATAAATACTATTTTTCATAGACTAACTATATAATTAATAATGTTATGGAATTTGTTGATATTGTATTTGTGGTGTATTGGAAACTTCGTGGACGGCGTTCTCTAAATTCACTAGCTGTCACTTTGTTATTCTCATATAGAATTTGAACATGATTTGTTAATGGCGACGAGGATGGGATAAACTATAAAATTCGTGGCACCCTACGTAGAATGGTCACACGACTCGACACATACGTCGATCAGAGGGCAACGATGTCTGACGAAGAGATTACTGCTCGCTTCCGAGGCCTGACAAAGACGATCCTGGGTATTCGGGAGGTACAAGAGAAAATCGAGAACAAGACCGTCGACGTTAGTTTAATAATATTTTGTAAAAGTACCTAAGGTTATTATGGTAATGATTTAAAATACCTACTAACAAAAAATTCAACAAGAGACTAATTTGAAAGCTTTTTTCATAATTAAAAATTGTAACACCCGAAACATTTCGGGTGTTACAATTTTTAATACATTATATTTCCTTTTATCTTCAATGCATGAGGTGATGGTTTTTTTAGTATAGACTTGCGAATATGCGGGCAAGACGAAAACTAGACAATGAAAAATATTCGGGACACTGATTAAGGGATGCGATTAGAAGACAAAGACAAAAAGAAAAGCTAGATCTAGATGAGGCCACGAAACTTCAGCAACGGTTAAAAGTGCAGGACCGTGTGCAAGCTTTAGAGCTAAAAAGAAGATGTTGGCCTCTCACATTTGCAACCCTCCAATAGGATCCTATAAATGTGTACAAACTTTCGCAAAAGCGGTTAGAAAAGTAAAAAATCACTACCCGAATCGCCATTAAAAAGATCTGCAGTAGTCAAGAACGTCATTAGTGATGTGTTGGAATTAAATCTATAAGATAATGAATAAGAAATTAAGATTAAAGGCTTAAAACTCAGTAAGGATGTGCAAGCAACGGTGAAATAATTTTTTTACAGAGATGTTATCAGTCGCCAAGCCCCAGGTATTAAAGATTGTAAAAGCGTCAAAGATCCGCATTCTGGGAAGAAAATAAAAAAAGCAAAAACGGACCCTGGTCACAACTGTTCTTGAAGCCTATTAATACTTTAAAGAAATAAATCCAAGATTTTTTTAAAGAAGCTGCTAATTTATGTTAAAGGAAAGATCATTATATTTATGTTTATTTGTTCACTACTTATTTTATAGTACCTAAGCTAATAAAACACCGATTTTGTTCATATAAAGTGTTTAATTTTTGTGAAAACTTTCCCCTAGAAAATTCCTGGTCAGGTCATAGAGGTAGAATCATGTAAAGCCGAAACGCACACTTTTCGACTTATAAGATTGATCCCTATGCTAAACTCTACTAATTTCACAATTAAGATAAAACATTTAAAAACGTAGAGAATAAGACATTTTAATCGCTAAAATATCATTTCAAAATACATTAAAATGTAGACTTTGGTTGCACAAATATAACACCCGAAAGGACGGAATGACACCAGAGTGACTTTTTTATTCTGCTCAAGACATGCTTTTCAATATTTATAAATATAAAGACCTTAAAGCCAGCTCTCCAGTCTCCAGGCCGTTGGCGCCCGGAAAAAGGGGAATCACCTACGCACAAACCGAAGTAGCATTTTCGAAATCGTTCCCGTTATATGAACGTGAATGATTAACGTTGGGGAATCGAGGGTTCTGGGTGGCATTCTCATGGGTCATTGTATGTCCATACAACAGATCTTCCTACGCTTAGAAATTGTGCATTGCTTACCGAACCCGATCTCGTCAACAAAGTGAAATGGAGAATGGAAATGTATAACATGATTAGAGGACAGGTGTCACGGCTGGCTCATGCAGAAATTATGCATATGCATTCGAGTACATATCATACTTCTTCCACATAATGCCTCAGAAACAGTTACATGTGACCGAGCCGGGGACTACGATCATATCACTAAACTAGCACAGCATTATGGAGCCCAAAGTAATCAAGTAATCGGATTCACAAAAATGGGTACCTGAGTATATAACGAAAAATATTTCAACTAAACAACTCAAAGCATCCGCATACAAAACATAAAGCCGAACTGCGACAGTGCTATTTAGGACAGAGTTACACGCACACAAACACAAAACGGGACACAATACGTAAAATACACAGACTTAAGTCAATTATCCGAACAAAACATGTCATCTAAACACAACACTGAAGCCGTGCATACGGAGAGTAGAGTGGCGCGCGGCCGGGCTTAAAAGTACCAACATAAATATACGAGGGTACGGCGCACATGACGCACACATTTTTATGTTGTAACGTGAATGCTATGCACCTCATCATGATAATGGACACTTCAATACAAACATTGCAGGCAGTTTGCGACCGCGCCACCGGGCCCATGTTAACGTACAACGATTGTATGTGTATCTATTTACTCTGTAAAAAATACATACGAGTAGTTTGCATAAAGCTCGCATATTTTCATTTAAAAAAATACTCAACATCAATATCGAAGTAATTGAATTGAATGCTTTAATCCGGTAGAAAAATACGAAATAGCATGTAATGATTGAGTTATATGGATGGAAGGTAAATTATGCGTAAGTCAAAATAGACAAACTTAATTATATTCATTGCATATGATAAACATTTTTTTATAATTCGTTACTGTCAGTCATTATTGCTACAAAACCCCGTTCCATGGGAAGTCAAATTATTTACTGGAAGCTAAAAAGCTGTTTGCAATAAGGTACGGTTACCCTAAACGGGATGAAAGGGGGAAGGCCTTAATGGTTGAACAGAACCACCAAATAATCGACAGTTGTTAGCCGACGCATCTATTACCGAGAGGATGATTCCAGTAAAATAAGGAATTTCACATGTACCATTTAACAAACCATTACTGCGAAAATATCGATTAACGAAAAATTTTATAAATACGAAGGGATGAAAGTGATAATATCTCTAAATGAACCAATCAATTAAAGTATGTGTGACCAATCTATTAAGTTCAAGAGGTTGTTACATGAAAATAATTACTTTTAATACTTTGGATCCTTAATGAAACTGAAAGCGCGAACGCAACTATAAAGTGGTGACGTCATTCGCGTGTTTCTACCCCATTTGTGTGACCTCGGGTGTTAATTAAACGATTTTGATAAACAAAAAACACAGCCCTTCCCGACATTTCCATAACAATTGCCGCTAAACTGTCTCGTCGAGTTACTTTAAAGACGGTCAGAAAGGCTCCACAGGGTATTAATTGAATTTTTTAGTAACACTTAGCGCCGCTCTAAATTCTTGATACATATTCCGCTGGCAGAAGATTACAATTTTCATAATGTAAATCTAAATGGCTTTTTATGACAAAAAATAGAGCAGACATGATTCGCTATAATTATTTAATGGGTTTATAATTATTTAAATTAAAAACACGTCTAAGATCATTTACTTATGAAACTACGTCGCTACGGAAAAATATAATTTTCTTCAGCGTAGAAATAAAAAATAGGATACAAAACTCACCGATACCTACATCTAATACGAGCACTAATGATGACTAAACCAAGGCAAACTAAAATACGCCTTCATCATCATTAACCCAAGCAACGAGAGTATCATCTAAATAATTGAGTTCCTAACCTAGATCCGAGGGATATTTAGACTGTCTGCCATCTGCGTTCAATCCTATAGCAATACAATAAAACAGCAGCAATACTTCTCCCTGATCCTTATCAAGATTAATGGGGTTAGTACCGAAGCTATCCGAATTATCGCAATCCAATTTCGATTCAAGAGTAGCCCTCCAGTTGTTGAGTGGGTCAATCGAAAATGATTATAAATTACGGGAGGTATAAAATGGACTGTTGTCAACTGATTTGGATTTTATTTTTAAGCTTTTCCGGGTATTTTCATTGATGCTGATTCAATTTGATAAGTAAACGAAAATGTAACAAATTATAACGCTAACCAAAGATATTGCTATGGACCTAAACCTATCGGCTCTACGACTTCTCTGTCAATCAGACGTGTAAGTACTTCAATTGGAAAATCCGGTAAAATAACTATAGGTAAAGAATACTCAACCAAAAACCTCCCAAGGAATCTTTACCAATAAATCCTTCCCGCATGGTTTGCGAAAATCGTATCAGTCAGACTATCTACAATAAATATTGGACTGTCTACGTTACATTACTCCGTTATTAATCATGCTTTTAATTACAGTACCGTGTGATGATAACACTATAATTAAATACTACATTAACACGTTGTTTAAAATAAATTTTATGGGTGAACTGTATAATTTGTGTTGTCCGTTTTAGTGACATCCCCTCTATAACATCCCCTATACAACAGGGACCAGTCGTATCATTTAATTGTTCAGATTTTCCGCGAAGGTACACGTTTGCTCGAGTCCTAGATCCAGATAGAGTGCCAAGCTCGGTTATTACCCAAATGGTGTCACCGTCTATTGCCTGGTGCACACCAATGTTGCGTGTCAAGCCACACTCGAGCCTACGTCGCATTAATTAATTGGAACTTTTCCACGTACAAAGTTTCAGTGTTAATTGCGCTTTCGTCTGCCATTATTGCCCGGTTTCCTGAATGCGACGCCGCGCCGTTTGATTACATTAGGGGCTTCCTCCATATCGTGTCATTATCTTTATGGAATAAAGTAGTTTTGAAGTATGGTTTTGATGGAAGTTTGCAACTAGTTGCTTCCATTTCCATGACGTAGTTTCCTACGAGTATGATGAGTCAAGGGATCACTGTCTGATAGAACTTCAAAATTATTTTTACATAATTCATAACCTCATAACTCACAGCCATAATTCTCGTTCATGTCATCGCCGCCAGCTCAAAAAATGGCATGTCCCAGCATGTCCATAAAACAACCATAAAAACATGGAAAAATGTGAAGAGAAATTCTGTGACAAAACAGGCTTGCTTTGTCAATTCAATTCCATGCCTCATCGGAAGGTGAACATCGTATATTTAAGCTTAGTCTCTCACGTGTCATGTTTATATGAGTGAGTGAGATAGCGAGGGATTGTTTCCGGCTCTCGTATCGGTAGGTATGGGGTACATAAATGTTCGAGTGGCGTGCGAGGCGTAAATCATAAGGCGTCATCCAATCTGCATCGGTGGGGGCACTTAAGTGCCAACAGGGTGTGGTAGCTGTGTGGCAGGCTACTGGCTCTAGTTTCATTCAAAATATTAATAACTCCTACAGTAAAGAGATTTTAGTAACACCTTTAATTCAGATTATATAAAATGGCTAAACACCGATATATTTTAACATTTACATTGATGATACATCTTTATAAATATATTAATTTTAAAATAGTCGACGAATGGCGAAGTTATTAAATTTAGATTAGATTTAGATTATTTATTTATTTCTCTCATAACACAATTTTACATAATATAATACATAGATACATTTTAAATATTTTCCAACTAACTTGTTTCTTGAAACGAAATATTCTCTACCATCAAAGAATCTCATCCAGCTACCTACCGTCTCGCACCCGAAGACGACAGGTGCTGCAACCGTGAGCGACCGTCTTACCCGCCCGCACTTTGTTTTTTCCTACCTTCGGGGCTCTTCCTAGTAGATACATTATCCATACAGGTTGCGTTGCCAATTTATTACGACGCAAAGGAGCGTAAATAACGTGCCACGGTGGTAAGGCATACAGTCAACATGTCAGCGGCGAGGTGTTTACCATCGAGTATTCTATATTAATGCTATTTTAAAACTTAAAATCTTTTGCAGTAGGTATTTCTTAGATTGAGCAATTTGGTCTATAAGTAAGGTAAAATATCTTCAGTCCAATTATAACGAAAGAAAGAGATCAAGTAAATACATCTTTTTAATTAACATTCTCACCTTACGATTCGAGCCAATAATAAAGCTATTATGTCGGGAACGCCCTTAGAAACACATCGAGCCATTATCAAACTCAAGTTTGCTCGTTTATAAAACAATATGCTCAATCAATACATTCAATTGCAAAGTAGTCACCTTCATACATACAGCCGACAACACAGCTCGGCGCAGCTACGCTCATACGAATAAGGATGAAAATCGAGCGGTTGTATCGACTTGTATTACCGGCTGTATGTAAGGCATTTGTAAATTAGGCACCGCCCGTACCGACTTATTCATTAAACGAAAGGTCCCAGAGGCGTAAATTTCAAAAACAATTCCTTTATTGAATCGTAAGCCTAAGAGAGTGGATCTCAAAGTTGTTTTATTCTTCGCCTCGTTCGCCAGGTGTGAATATTGAAATACTTGTTCGATTTCATTCAAGAATGAGCTCTCTATCACTAAGTTTAGAAGGCGATAATTACTGTAAGTGAGTGTTATGTTAAACTAAACATTAATTGTTTCACTAACCTATTTATAAGGACATGCATATCAATGGCGACAACCTTTTGAGCTGTCTACTCAACGTTTTTCTGAAATCGGTCAAAAGGCCTATAAATATTTCACGATCTACCCCGTTCGCAGTTAATAACGTCCCGTGCGTAAATATTTTATTTGTTGCTAAAATCGCTGCCAACATACGACACTGCGAAACCTTACTATATTTTCTATAGATAAAAGGGGCAACATTGACATGTTTGGGAGCCAGTGACCCACGAAAACAATATTTATTTACCATATCCCAGTCGCCCGGGTACCCGAAACACATAATTTTATGCCGAACTTATTAAACCCTCTTGAATTTCTTCAAGTTCACAATATTAATCGATCGCGTGAAGTTGGCCAAGTTTTATAAACTGACAAGCGGCAATGAAATACGGCTCATGTTAAGTTGCGTTACAAAAGTTGTGGCGGAACTCTCAAGACGAGTGTAGCAACAAATAAATAAACTTCCGAGTAACGAGAGAAGTAGATACTTCAGTATTCGCCCCGAAAACAGATAAAGGACACGAGCTACAAAAGAAATGGTAAAATCCAAAACATTATAACTATGTGTACCTATTACGCATGGGAGTACGGGAATAAAGTAAAAAGCTTTTATTTGTTGATGCAAGAATTTTTGGTCCGTTTCGCAATATTTATTTTATACAAATAAAATAAACGAATGAAGTAGGAAGTACATCAAAATTCATACAGTTCATTATGATACACATCCTTGCGTGAATAAACCGTATAAAACGGTCGCAGCTATCATTCCGGCGCCAACAATTATCAAGAGAATAATTTAATTAAAAACTTGCGAGTCGACGGCAGCGCAACAACGGACCACGACTACGATAAATAAAATTATTTCACTAACAACGGAATAAAAAAAATGGAAAAATCTGGCCGCACACAGTTCACTAGCGCGCCGCGTGGAATGGAAACGGTGGGTTTTACTCTTGTTTGCGGTTTATTTCGTTGAGTAACTGCTTCCAATGCAATGGGACCCATTGTAATATGTATAAATAAGTAAATAATAAATAACATTGGAGGTTTTTTACATACGGCCAATCTGATCACAATATAAGCAAAGCTTGTTGAGCTGATATATCTACGTACTATAGGTACATTTACTGCACACAAATGTTGGTCCTGAGATTCAGGGAATCGTACCCACGACACGCGGCAGCGGCTCGAAAGTCAACTCCGCTGACTACAAAGCCAATCGGTTATTATATATTAAGTAATAAGAAGTTATTTTTTTATTAATTTTTCAACACAAAATTTTATATATTTTATAATTAACATTAAACGGAAAGTTCAAATTTATATCTGCTAAGAATGAATTAGAATTTAAAATCATCCTTTGTAGAGACAGGCCTAGACATTTGAACACAGTAGGTACCTCTCAAAAATGTATTGCCTTTCAATTCAATCGAAAGTAGAATTTCTCTTATTTATTTACAAACTATATCGATTATATTATGAAACGCAAACTAATTGAGAGATAAAAGCCATTAATAAATTATAGCAAAAATCCATCGAAGTCGATTTGAATCAAATAAACGCAAAATAAAGAAACACGAGTCCAATACACACCGGAAATTAGTATTTGGATGGGATAAAAAAAAAAGCACAATACATTTTTTTGCAGAGTGCAAGACCAACGCCTCAATTTCAACTATCGCACGCCGTAAACATCCATAAAACTGTGGTAACTAGGCACACAGCGACCGCACTTGTATCCACCACCCAGACAGCAGCTGTAAGCGACAAAAGGCGCAATTAATAGTAAACAAGCGTAGAACGGAACGGGGCGGGGAGTAGAGTCTCGCGTCCATTAGCAAACCCGAGTAAAAAACGCTTTAAACGCCCCGTACAAAACAACGAAACAATTTCACAGCAATCCCAGCCCGAGCGACGTGTTAACGCGCGTCTAATTCAACTATATTTTTCAACCAACAAATGCAAATAGAAACGTCCAAATATTATATGAGATTTGTGTAACACGGTTAGTGCTGCCCTAACTTGATTTTGTGTTACATTTCTGTTTGGAATCAACTGCGCTGAGCTGACTGCTGAGTTAAATTTAAATAGTGAACACAGTTGGTGAAAAATCTCGCTGAAGAATCATTACGCTTCAGAACTTCGCTGCTGTAACAACATTATACACAACAAGTTTTAGTTATCTGGTAGCATGAATAAACAGTTTTCGGTTGCAATAAATCCAAACTATCGACTGGGTTTATAAATGTTTCGTTCATACTGAGATGAAACTGGGACTGAACTCTACTTCACTAAAATATTTTAATACAGAAATAGTTTCGATCGCACAGTTAAAGTTCCTTAGTAGTCTGCCACCGCATAATATAATTTTAAAAGCATTCTGCATTATAGCGTTTTATGCGGAGATAAAAATGGTGTCTCGATAAGTATATAAAATGAGTAAAGTGCCCGACAGACGCTGTGGCACCTCGCACGCCAGGCGTAATTTATTTGTCGACTCCAGGGATCCATGGGGCATTATTCTTATGGCGGACGTGTAAATTTTAAATGGATTTTATAACGCTATATTTTAAAGGCTACCATTAGGTTTGTTTCATCAAGCGACCTAAATCCAAATGCTTACTCCCTCCACCGTCACCATCGAAGATTTTCAAAGTTAAAGGCATAGTCAATTTAGAGTCAGCGTTTAATTAAAAATCGCTTTTGTATAACCTATGCAGTGTACAAAACATGTTATAAAAAAGTTGCACCTTCAAAAGCACGAATGAAAAGTTTTTGATTAAAAAGCCAGTGATATAATTTCGGTTGAGAGAGCACATCAAGTTGACGGCATAAGCCATCATCAGACAAAAACAACGATAGATATAGAGGTACATAAACCAGTTATACAAAAGGAAAAAGCCTTTTACGCTTACCACCTTCTAATATAAGAAAGGTAAACAATAAGTAAATTTGCTGGTGAGTACAGGTGGATGATGGATGACTAAAAAAGCTAAATTATAGCACGTGTGATTCTGAATACGTTGGGCATTTGCTGTAAAAACAACGCCACACCACAATTAATGCATAAAACCATAAGTTTAATGGTAATGCTTACAGGCAACGTACTTTTAGAATTCTTTTCGTTTACAAACATGAACATTGTCGGAGTAGGTGTTTTCGTTTCATTCTTTAGTTTTATGTGAACATTAACTTGAGTGATTTAGTGGAATAATAGGCTTAGTTCTGATCATATTTTCGCTATATTCCCAACTTTTTATTACCGAAATGGGTGTAAAATTCTCCTAGCAAAGCGTAGATCATTTTTCATTTGTATTTTATGATTATTTTTAAGTAAATTATTCAAATAGAATTCGTGAACATTAAAATGTTATTTTTCTGATACCAAATCATTCCTTGGTATATGTATGCATTTCACGTGTGGTATTATAATAACGTATGCACTCGCACTTACTTTCAATTACGAAGTTTCCCCGAGTTTCGCCGAAGAGTTAAAGCATTGCAGACAGTTGAGCTTTAAACGAACCCAAACTCTGTCTGTATAAATTCCTTTATGCTATCAGCATTAGGAGTACCATGTAAGCTATAACATAATAACGTTTATTTCTAAAATGCAACAATGTTAAAAACCTTAAAGGAAAAGCAAAATCAAAATGTGCTGATCCTGTGTCAAGGAAAACATGAGATTCCTGATAACTAAAACAAAACCATTCACTTAAAAATATAAATAAAGCAGAAATGTGTGAGTTAAAGCTTCCGTAACTCCCGTCCCAATAAAAGGTTTGGTACTTATAGCCACCCATTTTAAAACCCGTAACAACCACTGAACCACCCCTGGTCGCAGCTCATTCCTCATTTTTAGTAACTTGACAAGGGTCACCGAGCATCACTCCCAACAATTTGCGATAATAAAATATAGAAGGGGATCGATGGAATCGGTCGCCTGGCGCACAGCGTTATTCCATTAGGGGGGCTCACAGAATATGAAATGAAAGTTGACCCTTATATTTCTGTGGTCACACTGCAAGATAATTGGACGCCGGACATTATTGTCATTTTGAATTCAACTACAAATATTTGGGGATATTGTAAATTGACGTCCATTTTACATTCATCAATTTACAGCCAGTATGTGCTGGTATTAAATTTGTCATCATTAATATGGTAGGTACTATTACTATTCGTAACATTAACATGGTAACTTTTACATTAACACAGAAAAACTTCTCAACATCGTTATAATATAAGTAAAAGGTTTTTGCTATCTGGATTTTCCAAGAGGACAGCAAATATTGTGTAACAGTTCAAAAAGCTTTTATATTGTACTTACCAACTAACTTAATCTAAAGATTTTACTAAGACGATTCACCTTTACCTTTATTAAAGTTGAAACTGTTTGTCCTTTCGAGTAAGTATTTAACAAGAATTTGTAGACAATATAGCTAAACTGTTGTTGAAAACATTTTTATTGTTCATTATTTTTACGTCTTTAATTTGATATGTATGTCTACGTGATCACATCTTAGTTTCATTAATATAGCAACGATGTTACTGCGCTCAGAGCCGATGAAAATGAGGTAAGGTGAGAAAATAACGAACGAGAAAGAAAAAAATCCAAGCTGAATTATTAGGCAACTTGTCAACTCCTAGGTAATTATATCGTCGAAACCATTAGCGGTGCAATGCGAGTAACATTCCACATAGCACGTATAAGGAATGGAGTCTATTCGGTGAATATATCCGGGGGGGTTGTATCGTACAGCCGGCGGTGTGTGACCACTGGATGGTTTCCCACAAATCTGGAGCCGAATAGCACGTATCCTAAACTATCTCTGTAAAGGTAGCTTAATGGTGCCCTTGTTGCTACGATGCATGATCAGAAGCAGTCAAGGAACCTTAGCATATAGATCGCATTTTAATTAAAGGTAGACTTCATCATGCCAACAGCTTCACGGATTTTAATGGATGGATTTGTACCGGATAAACTTTAAATTGTCATCCTCAAGACCACTGTGTTGAATCTTGTTAAATAAATAATTTTTGTTACATGTGAATTCATAATGTCTTTCATGACTTTTTTTTCTCATATCAAAGCGTATCTATAAATACGCACTGTTGCTATTTTTTTATTCATCAAAGGATACAAAACCGCATACCATCGACACGCGTCAATGATCAAAGCGGCATGGGTGATTTCATGCCTCCGTCTTTTTCATACGTAGTGTACCTTAAGAAAGGCCATCCTGCTCTAGAAATGTCTCCGCATCTTAACGATTCAATTCGGTCGAAGTAACCGCAGACAAGACTTGCTACATCGAATGGGAATAAAATCTAACCGCACACGCTCCAACTCACTGCACGTAATCATGAATGTCCAATCGAAAACCGTATTTGTGTTCGAACACCGCTTTTATGGCGATCGCGATTTCGATACTTCACGTTAATTAATGTCAGAGTCGTTTAATTAAAGGCGTCGAAACATTAACTTTATGATTTTCACAAAAGGGCCGCTGTAAATGCTTTCGAGCGATAAAAATTTGCAGGAGGGTAAAATTAAATACAATTAAAAACTTTATTCGGCATTAAATTAGGTTTATTTGTTTATGACGAACGAGAGGAGCTGAGCGAGGATAGCGTAAAAAGATTAACAACTGACGTCGGTTGAGTCGAAGCAAACTAAGCCGAAATTAAGTTTACCGTCAGCTTTAATACTGCTAACGTTAATGGCCAGTGCTTTATCACCATCAGTATCTTAGTATTTATCCGGCAGTGGCTCGCCATAAGCCCGGATCACTAGAGACGCAGGTGTTCTTAGACCCCGAACAGTTGAAACCGATAATTTTGCTCTACACTTTATAGATGAATTCGATTTCATCCAAGGGTTAACGTTTACTCACATTTGAGTAAAATCAATAACAATCTATTATTTGGACTTTTTTTATCAAAGTTTTATTTATTTTAATATCGGTTGGTAACTTTGAACCGAACATATTTTAACTTATTCAACATTACATTCTGCAATGTACGCACGGTTATACAATAAAACAAATAGGGATTTTAAGCTAAGAATAAATAGATATCGAAGCAGAATTCTAAACATTCAACGTTTAGAGTAAATAGTGAAAATTCAGCAGCGCCTTGTTTTAATTGTAACTGCGAAGATATCTCACGTTTTAATAGGGTTCCTATAGCTGATTCGGTGAATGTGAATACAAAATAAGAGATTTGCATAATATACGGATTAAGCAGATATAATTTGCTATCTTAATAACAAGCATTTATAACTAGAATGCACACGCATATTTGTTTGGAACATTAAGAATCCGTTATAGCATTATTACAGACTTTATATTAAAGTTTCCAAGGACATTGTTACAGTGTTAAATATAAATATATAAAATTTAGTTAATCGTGCTTGTAGTTGTCGGTATTTAAGTTCTGTACTGGTTGCTATTTAATATTGACTGCTAATGTGCATGCTTAATCTAGATTACGACAGAAACGGTACGTATTGGAGCATTAACATAAATGCCATATATGTTCAAAAAAGCAATACCATACACGAAGACTAATCGAAAAAAAAATACTGCCACTATAAGCTAGGTACACCTATTAGTATCCAAAAATAGTTAAGGTTGGTGAGGCGTTGCCATTGTGAGGGTAGATTGATAAATGCGCGGAAGCACTCGGCGCCTAATGAATGGGGTGTGGCACGCACGCCGCATGCCATTGCAGTATCTGCAACCCTTGCTAACTGCGCCATGGCATCACGGGAGATATTTATGATATTCACGCTATTACTGATGCAAATGGCGAAGCACTTGTTTAAAATATTGAATGCACGATGATTTTGTATGCGATATTGCATTTTTGGTGGATGAAAATTTCTGCACATTGTTTGGTGGGGTATGTTTGTAAATAACAATTTGTAATTGTTTATCGCTTTATTATTTCAACTAGCTGCCTCCGCGCGGTTTTACCCGCGTAGTTCCCGTTCCCGTGGGAATACAGGGATAAAATATAGCCTATGTTACTCGGGTATAATGTAGCTTTCCAAAGGTGAAAGAATTTTTGAAATCGGTCCAGTAGTTTCGGAGCCTATTCATTACAAACAAACAAACAAACAAACAAATCTTTCCTCTTTATAATATTAGTATAGGCACTGCAACCGACCGATGAGGGCAAAAAGAAGAAGAAAAATGGTCGAATGTCTAGAAAAAACTACGAAATGTCAATCAACAAAAAGCCTACACTACTTACCTCTCTAGACAATCCAGTAAAGGAACACGGAGATAAATTAATATTACAATAATTGATAAATCAATCAGTACAGTGACATCGCCTCCCATGATACTTTTGGACATTTAAACTGAAAGCAATTTCGCGAGGATAACACTTGTACAACGCTCCCATTCCGGTCGACCAGACGGAGCGGGCGATTCATTTCCCTGATGGCCACCCATTACAACGGTCAAGATGGATGGATAACACACCGGCAATTACACTATAAACGCAATGACAATCGAATGTTTTCACTAATTGAAAAAGCCACACATCGGTTGGTATTTGTATATCGATTCATCTGAGAGCACTATATGAAATGAAAGTTCAACTACGGTATAGCGTGGCGTGACGTCTGATATATTAACTCCATTGACTTTATGAGTGGTGGTGACGTTTATTAATCTAGTGGGTCACCTCCAAATGTGAGCGTATGTTGAATTAATAGAGCACTTTACCGGTTGGACGTAGTATGCACACAAATCGACGAAGTAGCCCGAGTATTCCGGTTTTAGGTATTACCGTGTTAAATTTATTTAGCTTTGTTTATATTTATTTTAAAAGCTTCTCTTTTGAACCTAGAATTTCAAGATAAAACATTGTTAGGAGACTCGTAAAGAATGAAGACAAATTTCACGACGACCGCCTTTAAAGAGTAGAAAAGATAACAAAAAGTGTTATAAAACGTTCACAAGTGAGTAAAACTAAAACGATAATGGAGGAATTAGCGAGTCCGCGTCACTTGGCAAAGAATCCTAATCATAATAACTCAAGATGCTATCGCAAGTGGAAGGCGATGAACAAAAGGCGGTGGAACAACAATGGCGCCCAACGCGGGGCCTGAGAGGCGCGCTAACAAATTACAAGCCCGCAGATAACTAAGCAATATTAAATCATAGTAATTTGTGGTTGCAAGACGCAGCCCCATTTACGACGAGTTATCTTTCTAGGCCTAAGAATGGCTAAAATATAATTTTTCCTTCTTTCTTGTGTTAAAGAAAAATAATTTCAGATTTAGGAACAATTATGTTTCATTTTGTTAAATTAAACTAACAATGTTATTATTCGGTGTTTGTTAAGCATTGAATGTTTAACTTACTCTTATTGCAAACTTTATACAAAGAGTCTGCAATAATATAAAACAAGGAAGCGGAGTATTTAAATCATTCCGGAGCATAACATTCACCAGTAGTTGGCAACTCGGCGTGAAACTGCAATTTTACCGCTCGTAAAACAGGAACCGGTGGCGTCGTCGGACGGGTTTCGGTGCAATCGCATCTTTTCACTCGGCTCCTTCAGCGGGACATTAGCAATTCTAAACGACGCAATAGTTGCTCGGAAATTGTAATATTTAGTCTTAATAAAGCCATTCGTAACGTTGGATATCCGGAACAGGCGTGAGCTGAGCGCCGCATCGCGACTCGCTCGAGGCGGAGTTACCCGCACCCGCTTGAATTTATGAGAAGGCTTTATTCATATTAATGTGAAATAGTTCTTTTTCATAGACACCGTGTCGTGTACTATAATTTATCCAATACAATATGTTACAATAAATTCTGAATTCAACCATTTTCCTCAAGCTACTTACCAGCTTAGCTTTTTTCCTGGCAAAAAAATATCATAAAACTCAACATGTTGTATTATTTGCCTTTATGATATTTTTTTTTATAAATTGAAAAAGCGGCAACCCTGTAGACCAGATTGAAACGAATATTCAAAGTTCTAGCCACAATTTTCCCACACGAACAATTCCGAAACGGTCTGCGGCTATTGTATTGTATTCGGCAACAGGATATAGTTTATTAATGAACCGATAGCGAGCGATATGAGGGAACGCATTCTATGAATTTGCCGAATATTGCCGGCGGACAATGGAAACACTGCCAGTTCTACGGTGCCATGAACAATCTTTTAAAATATTTTAAATGCGAAATCCCGTGCCAAAATGTGTTAATTCAGCACTTATGTAACGGGCCACGGATGCCTGGTGAAATTGCGCGAAAAATGTACGTGCGCAGTCCATATAGAGCATTAAATTAAGCCTTCATGCGAGACGTATTTTAAGTGGGTTGGAATTTTTTTATCCGGATGAATCAACTCTGGGACTGTGATTAAGAGTGATACATACATTGATTTAATGTGAGACCATTATGCTGCCTTTATTATAATAATTTCAACAATAACCAATACCTATACTTGTATTGTTGATCTTCCCGGGTTTACACTTAAACAAGTTTAGCGTCATCTATCGGAGGGTAGAAAAATTAAACATAAGGACGACCTGACAAACTTTCTCCCACTTTCAGTACCAAGTCTGGCTTACAACAGCAGCGCCACCTTTTAGCTTACTGTGGAAAGTTTACCAACGCCATCTATCCTTACTTTCACTACCTACGTGTATTTCCTCATTTTCAGTTGGCTCCAACAGGAACCAAAGCTTTGTTGATTCATGAAACATTACACAGATGGCGTTAAAATAAATGGACGAAAACTTGTTTGTGGTGTGTTACTTATAAGTATAATTTAAATTAAGAATTTTTATTTATTTATACATTATATTGATTACTGTCTAAGTACTTACGGGTGTGGAATCGGCCTCCATTATACGAAAGCACGTGTCTGGAACTAAATTGTCTGAAACAAAAAGAGTTCAATCACTATAAATCACGTCAGCAAACGAGATTTGTGGTCGATATAAGGCAATGACCTTCCAAAAGCCTTCTAACCGTCACACAAGAATTCTAGATTCGTCTGCATTTTTTTTTTTTGGGCGAATGTTTGATAAATCGCGTTACAAGCTAAGCTTTATTCTTACCCAAAAAATATTTTCGTTAACATTTAAGGTTAAAATTGCTTTGAAATACAACACGCTGCTAATGTTTCGCAGAAATATAATATTAATTTAAGTAAAACGGCAATTTTTCAGACTTGATTCATTTTGGATCAGGAGAATGAATAAAAATAATGATTAAGTATATAAGTAAAAAATTCAAGACTACAAATCATTTAGATAATTCCATTTCACAATAAAGCCTGTCGCAACATATCGCCATCGGAATAACATGAAACATCAAATAGGCAATTAGGTACGGGAGGTATTTAGAATAACTATTGAGAGCATGTAGGTTAGTTAACAAGGTTAGGTTACCTGCGTTGAATTATTAATATGAGCCAGAATTTCCGACGAGACCATCAAACAATGTGCAAATATTGTTTAAACGGATGCAAGGCCAGGCTTTAGTAATTGTATTGTGTACGGGGAACTTTAGAGTGGTGAGCATAATGAGAGGGAGCATTCCACTATAGTATAAGCTTTTAAGCATATAAATAGAATACAGTAACGTTAAGGTTCCATCAAATAAAGAGCAGGTCCACACATTATTTGGTTATTAACAAGTAGATTTTTTGTTTTGCAGAATCCTATCGATTCAGAATAAAAGCCAATTTCCTTTATTACTGTTATTCCGCAGTTAATAAATAATCAATTGTATGTACTCCGATTCTAAAGTGCTCCTACCAAAATGATAAGCATACTTCACTAAAGGATAAAACTCAAATAGATAGAACTTAATTTACTTGAAGCTAACTACATAGTAAATGCTGAAGTCTTTAATAGAGCAACATTATAGACACGTAAATTCAATAGGTATGCAGCATTTAAAAACATAAAATAATAACGATTTATCTGTGATTTTATTGAAACAAACTATAGAAGATAATGATGATTAGATACATATTATTGACATGATTTGCAATAAGGAAATCCGTATAGAATTTATTGTCACTTCACAGTAGTTAACTAATTTATCTGTTGAGAGCAGTTAAATTGAAATCATTTAAAAAACAATACGCAGTTCACGCAATGAGATATTTTAATTAGGTTTATAATTCTTGCCAATGTTTTACTATCATGGGATGATGATAACCAAATAATGTTGCCTGGGTGTAACAAGAACGAGTAGAAAATAAGTAATAAATATAGGTCTGGTATAAAGTGTAGTTTTTGTATTAATCAACGCCATTTCCCAGGGAAACTATATATCACTATTTAAGAATCACAAAGTACTTGAGAAATCTGAATCCAACATGATGGATTTACGAAATTCAATCGAATACAAGATTGCTTCGTAACATAAAAGGTACGTGCAAGCAAGCGTGTACGTTTTTATTCAGTGCGGTATTGTGTTGATAAATTGCATAGCTTCTGAGAATCGTGTGAAGGCTACAAAGATACTTTCAACTTAATACGTAGAAATGCAGACGTACCTTAATAGGAATGTAAATACTAGTGATAAATCATTCCTGGATAACATTAGTCACCGAGCCACATACTTACATAAAGACCTACATAATTACGTTATAAATATAGATAAACATAATAGGAGCCTAAATATACGGAGTAGAGGCGAGCACAATAGATGTTTACCTCAAAATCGGGACGAATGAACGCATGAGAAACACACCAAAGAATCGTCCTTTGACGACAATTCTGTAGAGCATTGTAAAGAGCACAAATATAAAACGGAAGGACACAATTACAATCGTCATTATGTTCTGTGGGATGTTAATAAAGGAGCGAATTAAAATATATGCTTGAAAGAAACACGTTCCTTAACAAATAACCACTCACCACATAGAAACATTTTAGATCAACGAAGTCTCAATAATTCGAAATCACACTGCAATATACAAAATAGAACCATCCGAACGTGTTTCTGTAAAGAGATAACTCCAGCATACCGTTAAGGATAAGATTTTCCGACCTCAATACAAAATACTATCCTTCAAAAGTAAAATGTAGCAGAAAACATGACTAAACAAAAGGTAGATTATGAAATTCCTTTATCCATCTAACCGGTCGTCTAAATCATTTTATGTATGAACTTTTGATGTTCCGAAAAGTAATTTCACGCTCAAATTCGTTTGTAATTTTAGATTCAACGTAGATGTGGCAGATACGGATGTTTTAGCATACTACTTTCGAATGCTTTTCACATACATTTGGCTATTTAGTAACATCAAGCATTGGATAAATAAATAACTATGTACAGGAAATGAGTAAAGACATTACACAATACAAAACTATTGAAAACATTGTAATCTATACTAATATTATAAAGAGGAAAGATTTGTTTGTTTGTTTGTTTGTAATGAATAGGCTCCGAAACTACTGGACCGATTACAAAAATTCTTTCACCTTTGGAAAGCTACATTATCCCCGAGTAACATAGTCTATATTTTATCCCTGTATTCCCACGGGAACGGGAACTACGCGGGTAAAACCGCGGGGAGGCAGCTAGTCTCAAATATATATATTACAGTCACTAAAAGCCAAAAAAAAAATTGCATGTGAATATAAAAAATTGCAAAAACTTAAACAAAAAATATTATTATTGAGATAATACTTACAGATAGGTAGGAGGTACCCTGATATTTTACTAAATACTGTATTTAAATGCGAAATACCTATGACCACTTTTGTCTATTTAACCGTATTTCGGATTATCATAACCCCATAGCCCCAAAGGTAAATATTGCAAATAAATCAATAGTGCTTCAGACAATTTGAAAGCACAACTATAAATTAGAAAACAGGAGTGTTATGCGCGCAAAATCGAAGAGACTCCCGAGATGAACTTTGTTCAACGGTTCAACGAATATGGATTGGCGGTCGGGCACGGGTCGGGTTTACCAGGCTATTCCTTTAATAGGGGAAATTATGGCGAGGACAATAGCCCGGTCTTGGAAGAACTCCCAAAAGGATACCAGTGTATATTTTGTTTACACGATTCAATCTTGTTACAATCTATTTTCTCTGCCATCCGGAAAATCTATTACTTGTTTTACAACAGAGATATAGATTTCTGCGATGCAGAGAATCATCATTTTTTTGATACGCTTATTGTATCAAAATTATCTACATATCCAAACATAAACTTAATTTTGAATTATATGGAAATACATTCGAGAGTTTTACCAAATAAACCTCGTCGTTTTACGTTAGCGTAGGACGTAAGTACACTAAGCACTAAAAATATATGTGAAAAAAATTGGTATAGGAAATTTAACGACCTTAAAACTTTTATGGTTGAGATACAGAAAGATCAGCTCCTTCGTTTCGTTAGGAATAGGTGAATAAGAACAGAGGATAGGTGATAAAATAGCGTGCCAAACAGGTGCCTAAAGGTGTTGCAATCGAACATTCCGAAATTGAATACAACTTTGTAATCAAATAGAGCATGGGAGTTTCGGTCAGTCTCTCATTTTCCCAGATTTTCTATACCTAACCTGTTCATTTTTTTCATTTCGATTGGATCTATTCGTAGTTATACCAGTATATATGACCCAATATATTATTTTACTTAAACTAACGGTTTCGAGACCGTTATTCCATGGTACAGGTAAACAACCTGGACCAGTACATAGCAAAAATAAAACAAATTATGTAAAACTGCAGTCACTTTGTAACAGATAAAGTTTATATCTATTAAGTTCTAAAGAAACTGTTATTTTTCACAACAACAAGCTATCGATCTGAATACAATTGAAGAATATGTTCCCCTGCATCATAGACAAAAAAACTTAGATTGAATTATAGGTAGGTAGTTAGGTGGAGCTCTGGGGTTAAATCTTAGGAGGGCTGGGGTTACGACGCTGGCACCTAGGGTGTTATAAATAAGGGCTCTCTTCGCACATTCCAAAACAGTGTTCGTAATTTTGTGGAACCATTTTTCATTTATGTCATAAATGTGATCCGTTCATCGCCAAAGTTCTAATGGTTCCGGTGGGAACCGCTAAATCTGGAATACTTCCGACAGAAGACAGAGAAGCAATTATAAGTACAACTTTGATATATTTGATAGAATTAATCTATCATTAAGGAATTCAAGAAAATATTGGGTTAGACAATTTAGACAAATTTGCATACAGACAGTTTTTTATTTATTTATTTAGCAACGCTAAAGAAAATAATAGATTTAAAACATACCTACTTATTATTTTATGTAGGGATCAACACTCTCTACAGTGTGTAGTATTACCTAGTCTCATTTTCTACATCAACTAAATAAAACCAACTTACTGAATTCAAATAAGAAATTTACGAAAACTGTAAATTAGTCATGCGACAACAACTTTTTTACTTTGGAAACTCAATAATCCCATAAACGTTAGGCCCTTTCAAATTAATTTATGAAACGCAAAAAAATGTTTTTAATGGACTTCAAAGAGGATCAAAAATTTTAATTGCTTTTAGATATTTTTTCCTAACCAGGAACATAAAAAGAGGTCCTACTCAAATCAGACAAAAATGCAAAAGTTAGCAAAGTCTAATATTCCTTCGCTCAGCCAAATACAACCCATTAAGCTGCTCGAACGCTGACCAATGGTTTTTACTTCCTTTTATTAGTACCATTAACGATTTGGAACGGAATTCAAATGCGATCATCGCTTCTACACTGGCTGTGTGCATTTGTATGGACGGAGACGAATTTAATGGTCATCTAGGTTTTATCTCGGTATTTAAGTAAATTCTCAAATTCGACAGAGCTCAACTGACAAAACAACATTCTTTACAGTAATTTTAATTTAAGATTCTATTTTTAAGTTATGGAATGAATCAATTGCAAATTCGCAAGAGTAGAACTATAACATGAATATCATGCTTTGGATTTCAAGTAATTTCTTTGGCTATAAGTTTACCTCCATATACTCATAATCGTCAATTTCTGATAAACTAACAAAAGCTAAATAAAGGAGTCTAGTAGCCAACCTAAACCAAAGCGTCTTGGGACACAAAAGATCTTAACATCGATGGCAAAACCTGTTGATCTATCGATTATTGCTAAAAATAAAACGCTGCCCATCCCAAAACACATGCGAAGTCGTGGTTAAAAGATAGTTAGGTACACACATTTCCTGAGGGAAACGGTGAAAGCTACTACCGCTATTGTACTTCGTTCTAGGGAAAGTGACTAAGTGGCGACGGACCTTATATTCCACAGTTACCATGCTGTTGGAGTAACTTGTTTCTGTTTTAAGCAAGTTATAATACCTAATATTTAGTGATGGATAGATACTTCAGTTTATATAAAGAGGCCACTTGAGTCATATTATAGGCACAAAAGATAATGTACTTTTGACAAATCGAAGTGGTGGTAGGTAAGGGAGAGACTATAGTTTCTCAGGGCGAAGACGTCGAGCTAATACGTAATACCACGTGATAACTTTGTTCATTGGAGGCAGAAATCCTTGATATAATTCTGCTTCTTGTCGTATCCTAGACATTATGAGGCGTTACCTCAGTTCATGATGTTTCGAATAGAGTTCTAAGATGGATAAGTCAGACAAATTAAATAAGGAACATATTGAGATAATTTTCTCGTGGAATACACCTTATACATTGTAGGCATAGTTAAGTTAATTTAACAATTCGAAAAGTTATTCTTAAACGGTATAGGTACTTATGTCTCATATCGCCCTCATCGGGTACCCTTATGGTCTGATAATCACGATAATCAATAGAATATAGCTGCAGCATGTCAAGTATCCAACTACACCGTTACATTCAAATTCAAATAGGTAACATACACAAACAAATTCAACTCAATTCAGCTCCAATCGTCGATTGTTAATAAACCAGTGTTCTCTGGATACGCCATCGCTATCAATGATCTAGTCCTTGAACCGTAATCGTGAATGGCGCGAATTCTATATGACTCATAATTGATCGCAGACTTACGCAGCCGCTTAAACTTTATCATAGGATGATAGTAATAACGTAAATAACGTTGCATGAAACCGGCTTGCATTCAATAAGATGCAGTCTATTCTTATTCCGAAGCGCAAAGTTTAATATGATTTCCACATGTAAGATGCATTATTAGTTGCAGTCGTGAGAGACCTAAGAATACATGCATCCGCCCCGCGGTTCCATCTGCGTTCCCGGAAGATGTAGAATTAATAGAATACTTAATACCGCTCAATTTGATAGTTAATCAATTTAGAATAATAAAGGCTAGTTAAAGAACTCGTTGCCATCTAATAAATTTACAAATTGTGTATGGATAATAGAGTATAACACACATAAATAAAGGAAATATATACCTACGAACCTACTTGAATAAGTCATTTTTTTCTACAATATTTAGGACGTTACATAGAAATTCAGATATGTATTTAAAACGTACAATTAATAAGTCTAAAAGATATTTTATCTTGTTATTTTTCAAGATCATTAAGGATGTCACAAAAAATACTGTAGATAAGGCTGATATTTTTCCGGAAGTACTTAGCATTATATTTTATCCGCTATTGAACTTATGTATCGCCTACAAAGTAGGTAAATAAAAAGTATTACTAATAAACGTTATGTAAGCTCAAGAATGAAAATTGGCGAAGAAATATAGATATATAAATATAGAGACCTATGCTGAGCAGTTGGTTGATTATACTGATAGATATAAGCTCAAGGTTATTTTATGTAGCTACACTAATAATACCCATCACTTATATAGCTCGCTATCCTATAGCGATAACACGAGATGAGGTCAACGACACGACGGCTACGGCTAGTGATTTGATTACATGCCAAAGATAAGATAAATCTATGGTATCCAAGCGTGGTAGGTTGTGGGGAATAATTATAGAGAGGAATAAGATGGTACGCTTACATATTTTTACGTTTGATTAAAAAAATAGGCCACCTACTTCTTTAATTTAATGCATCCATTGTGTATCTATACGGAATATATGAAGCTGACAAGCCACCAGACAGATTTAAGTCAGTATTAAGGAGATAAAATTCTGTAAATTTTAATACATATTGAACAATGCCTTGACAGTCATTATGGACATCACTTTACAAAATTGGTGGCAAGTGGTGATGAACCATGAACTATATTATCAGATATCAGTAATTTACATGCCAGTTATGTGATAATTTCTGGAGATGAGTGGCAACTGACAGAGTTCAATGGCGTCAGCTGGAGGAGGCCTTTGCCAAAAGGCACTCGAAAATCAGTGACATTTTATAAATACTTATTGTACATCAGTTTTCCATATTAATAAGGCTATTTTATTTTATTTATGTGATAATTTTAAAGATATAGATAAACAAGTAACTTATTTTCTTGTCTATCATGAGAGAAACGTAAGAGGAAGGAATCAGAATCTCCTTCACAGACTTTACATAAACAATTAATGTTGATAATATACTTACCTACAGTTAATGAATTTGTATTTCTCAATTAATTTACAATTCACTTAAAGACACACTAGGGAGATCATGAGCACACACTGAGACAAGCTTAACTAATATTGATACTGAAATTCTAAATTAATATATAAACATATGTAGGCATTTGTGGTCAATCATAATAAATAAAAAAAATGTTTATTTATAAACATGTTTCAACATATTACCTACCAACTATCATAGACACATCTGAGTCATATGTTTATAATTTTCTTTATTATGCCTAATAGGTTAGTATATAATATATATATTACATTTGGTTAATTCATTTATGGGCAAATCAATGTATTTATAAACTCTTAATTGCTACAACTAGAAAAAAACCCTTTTAACTAAGAAGGATAAAATTAACTACTACTTACTTAACCTAGGTGAAAATATTAAATGCACAGTATGTAAGAAATTCAACACAATTCATATTGAAGCTAAAAATTACTACCTAATGATTGTGTGTCAACTTACACAAATAGCAAATTAAATCTATGATATAAGTAAGTAGTTATTGACAGACTTAGATTAATTAGTATAAATATCATAACACCATAATAAGGATGTATGTTTAATGTACTCAGGTATAGTTTTGTATTATGTCTTTAGAATGTTTATAATATTAACCTTCAAAAACTCGCATAAAATCCAAATCTCAAAGCACTATGGCACAGATGGCTTTTACACCTTTATTTGGACTGCTACTGTTAACCATTATGGGTTATTTTAATACTAACACTAGATAACTATTTGTTTTTTAATTATCTCTCTACAACACAAGGAAGGTGGCACCCAAGATACAGGTTAGACCCAGTTCGGGGACTAGTAAAATACAACTATATTAACAAATGTTCGTATCAATAAATGTAATTTATTTATTTTTTATCGGCATAAAAAGGTTTGCTTATTTAGTAAAGGCCTAAAAATAACTGAGCTGATAGCAGTGCTCATATCATCAATGTTTCACAACTTAGGTATCTTCAATTTATGTTTATAAATAAATATGCAATATGAATAATGTTTTACCTAGTATTTATTACAGCACTTGGAATTGTACATAATATAAGTTAAATGTAAATATCGGGGTGCAATGACCTAATATGTGAAAAATGCTTTAAATTTATTTATTCATAAATTTTATTTATTTGTAGGTACATAATTTATAAATGAAAATGTTGATATTTTATTGAGGCCATTGACCTAAATGTCAAATGTATTGTATAGTAACTATAGGCACTAACTAGTGAATGTAATAAATAGCGATAATAAATTACAATTGCACTGATTAAAATGGCCTAATTTCAAGTCTCTAATAAAATAGAAATGGTATTTCTCTATTCCTGTTCTAAATTTCTAGTCAATGATAAATCTTAGTGTAAGAATGTCAAGTCTTATTATAAATCAGGACATATGTCTTATGAATCATGGGATGATGGTATAATAACACATGTGTCTCCGTTAGTTTCTACACAATGTGTTCACACACTCAACAAATGTATTACATAAATAACATTCTTAGTAAGTTTATTATCTTACGTTCTATGTTTACACCTCATTTAAAACAAGAGGTTACGGTATAGAAAAAGTGATATCTGCCTTTTTACTTGATTGTTTTTTAATACTATTAGGTAAGTATTTTATAATGAAATAAAATAGGTCACTAAAAAGTTTGTAAATGGGTAGTATGAGAAATTCTATAGTCAGTTTTATTCAAAATTAAGTTTGATGTTAATAACTATTTTAAAGTATAGGTCATAAATACGGTTTATTATATTTTGATTTCAATTTGATGTGTTTTTATTACAAGATTAAGGCAACCAATATTACCTGTGATCAATATAGTTATGAACATTGAAATCTAGACGATTTTTCAAAATTGAGGACAGGTCAAAACAATCAAACACTGCAACAGGGTACACTTGTGCACTGACTTGTGCTCAGAAGTGATTATAAATTGCAATTATACAAGAGCTTTCAGATAATTTGCGAAAAGTTATCATCTGTCGATAACCTGTGCGAGAAACCAATCTATCTCGCCACAACAATTTAAATATGTTACATTTACTGTATAAACGGCACGAAAACTATCATAACATGAGGACAATTCATATCTGAATAGTCGCAATCAACCTATAGGTCATCTAGACTCCTAGTACTCTATAAATCCTAAATTATGGGAGAAACATAAAATAAATACGTACCCTTATAAGTACACCGAAGAGACAAAGTTATCCAACAGTCCAACGATGTAAAACATTATCACTAACATAAAACACAATTCACAGGTTCCACAAGCACATAATGATTTATAAATTATTTAATCCACACCCGCGCAAATGTTAAAAATCAGTTTCTTATTGACATAAACACAAACTGAGCGTCCGCCATATGCAGGTACGTTCCGCACATACGCACACGTTTTTTTTCCTCCCGCGTGCTCTAAATGTTTGAGATCGAATTCCGTTTTACGTTCACCAAATATGTAAAATTTGGATTGAATATAGTTAATATTAGTGGAAAATTATTGGAATAATTAACTGTTTGTTAAAGTTCATTATTAATCCTAATTAATATCTCTATAATAAAATCTTTAACATCCATAAAGTAGTACGAAATTTTATAGCATATAGTTTCATTTGATCGTTCCGTGTGTTCAGAACGCAGTCCGATTTGCATTTCACTTCACTCACATGCGAGCAACGCTCGAACTTCATTGCGCTCCAATCCCGACGAGCTTTGATTTCGATTTACGGAAGAGTCCAGATATATGAGTAAGAGAGATGGGCGATATTCTAGTCAACGGCCTCCGTGAACTATTGGGACACTGCGAGAAACGAACAAATTCGTAGACTGTGACATTTCTCGTAGCGCTCGTTCGTAGTACTCGTAGTCGTAGAAGTAAAGGATCCACTATTATATGTAACTAGGTACTTTTATTGTATTGTAGCTAAATAAATAAAGTACAAATTATCTGTTATAGAATATGCTTTGATTACCAGAATAGTTATCTTAATGTTATATTTTAAACATAACTTTACTTAAGGTACTTTATTACATAACAGCATGATTATCGTAAATGGTTTACCTACCTACGTATGCTGAATTATTCAGAACGGTCTAGTAGTTTCGGAGCCATTCATAACAAAAAATAAATAAAAAATATTTTCTTTCCCCTATAACATTAGTTTAAATATTGGTAATACCTACCTATATACACGTGAATGTATACTATGATATTGTCAATGTTAAAAACTTTTTAAGGTCTAACAGTGCAGCCTAGAATAATGGCACTAGTTTGTTAAATTTATAGGAATTACATCATTTATTTATTATCATATTTACTTCTTTCGTCTATTTATATTTCAATATTTCTATTCTTTTCATTCTTCAAGTGCACCCGAGTGCATTTTCATCCGGATATATGTAGTGCTGTATTTACGGCGCCCATGGGAAATATCACCCCGTCTGCCAGCTAAGTGGTAATGTATAGGTTTACACGAGAATTGATTACAAATATATCTACAAGTAATATGTAGGTAGTGTAATACTGTATAATGTATGTTGTAGGTGTCCCTTTAATAATAATTTTTTAAAAAAAAGGAGCTCTTCCAGACGAAATATAGTTTTACCAGTGGCTTCCCATTTCACCCGCGTTACCGGAGGATGTTCAATTTTCCCATAAAAAGTAACCTATGTGCTAATCCAGGTTATAAACCATCTGTGTTCCAAATTTAATCCAAATCCATACGCTAGTTTTTGCATGAAAGTGTAACCAACATACATCCAAACTCACAAACTTTGCCATTCATAATATTTGTGTGTATATTATACACAGAAGGACATATGTAGGTATTTATATAAGAGCGTAACACGTGTAGGCAGACATATAAACTTAAAAGTTATTGTTATGGAAGAGCGGATTCTGTTAATAGAGCTATTGTATGCTTAAAACGAGGCTTCCACTGCTATTTGTAAACGTAAGCATTTGAAACCACTTTTTTATTTGTTGACCAAATCCTTCACGAATGGGAGTGCCTATGTGTGAGCATAGACACCCGCCCTCGGTCTATAAAAAGTAAAAACGACTTGACATTTTTAATATTTGACATCTTTCAAATAAATATTTTCCGAACATATTTAGTTAAATCCGGTAAGACAATCTATGCCGAGAACCCCCTGAAGAAGATCCCTGGGTACCTAAGTCTGTGACCACATCGTCGAAGGTCAATACAGGACATTAATCCCTAGTTGGCCACCCCAATACCTATTGTATATGTTTCTAATTTTCCATATACAATAGATAGTGGGAACTCTGTAGGTATGTACCTAGTACCTGTACTCGGTAAGTACCAAGAGTTATTAGTTATTACCTAACCTATTAATAATAACTCTAGGTAATAGGTAGCCCGCGACAGGCAACCACATAACCAACCGATTTGAAGAGAAAAAGATAACTCAACATACAAAAGCTTTATGCTAATGCAGTAGCAGATACCTACTAAGGCAGAACAAGGCAAAATTGTAGACAATATGATTTTCACCCCCAACCGTAGAGATAAAAATTGGCCTCACTTGTTAAAAACGTGACATTTCGTGTCTGAAAATATGAAGATTTTCAGCGTGTGGTGAAAAGGTCATTTTAAAACTAGTTCTATGTGTCTAGACACGATTTAGACTTCCGTCGCTGCCACTTGATGCTGAATTGCTTTTTTTTTCACGCAGATAAAAATATACTTATACGAGTAACTTTAAAACAACTTCATGATTGTGTATTAGATATTCTTACACATTTAAAAAAAGTTAAATCATTTGCTCTTGAATCTGTATTTGAATCTGTTCCCATCCTTCAAACCCAAAAAAGCTTACATATCGATACTGTGTTAACACACAAAGAAGTAATATACCGTAACAGTACTTCATAACTGTTTATTGCATGCAGTTCAGTTTACAATATGAAAGGTATAGTACAACAGACGGGGCGGGTGCGGGTGCGTCCGTTTGTCCCCGGGGCGCGGCTGGAGCGGGCGACACACTGCTTCATAATTGCATTTGAAGCCCCCTCCCGCCAATATTGCTTGCACTCTGCACTCCGCGAACTATGGTGTGGCACCAGCTTTATTATATTACATTATGAACTCTTTTTTGACACTGGCACTATATTGATGCAATAAAAAAATAATGGATCTTGATCCACCAACGTGTTCGGCCAGCAAAGTGCTAGTAAATTATGTGAATAAGTTATAGGGAATTTATACCGCTTCAATTGCTGTTTTAGTTCTATTAATAGAAGATATTCTTGCAGAGTCGGCAATGCGCGAGTCATCCCTCTAGTGTGGCAAACGTCACTGCTTCCTTGTTACCAGTGTGATATTAAACAATATTATGAATAGGTATATAATACACATATAATACAATATATGAATATAACATATTATTAAAAAAAATATATTTGAAGCATACCTATTTGTGGTTTGACTACATGGTAGAAAAAAGGACATGCTATTGAATTACTCACAAAAGGCAATAAGTTTATTTGTTATATTAGTTAAGCTACAATAAAAATAACTATACAATAATACCCTCTTATCTCAGCAAGTTTAGGTATCAAACAATTTAGTTCCACCGTTTATTTATTGGATTTAGATTCAGCTCAACATTTTATGTCACACACAGTATCCGCGCTGATATATGTCCCGTGTGTAACCAGCTTTATGACCAACAAGCGAACGCGACAAATAGACCGTGATATGTGGATAACCATTTATTTTATAAAATAAAACCACGTCGGGTGCTCCACGTCGCACGGCTCTGTAATATAAACGATAAAAATACAGTTAATGCATTTTAAATTCTCGCCCAGTCGTAACTAAGCTTAATTTTTAATGACGATGTTGTATTTTTTTTGCACTCGTAGACAATTTTAGTCTGAAATTAAATGAATACTGGCGGACGCGGTGTAGACGAGAGAATAACAAATGCCACGCCATTAAATAACACAGTTTTAAACTGCCTCTAAGTACCTACCTAAATAGAAGTATGTTTTATCTTTCCCATTATTTTTTTTAATGTCTAAAAAGTTGTTAATTGAGATTTTTTTACGTCATAGTTTAATTAAAAATGCCTTTGCTAGATTTAAGTTTATGGTATGTAGGGTGCAGTAAATACATTAAGTTTGTTAAAAATAATATTACTTAATGTAAAAAATAAATTAAAAGAGTATGTCTGTATGAAAACTGATACCGAATCGGTTTTCAATATCCGATTCTTCAATCACGGCGTATAAGTTGCTATTCTCTATGCCTTCAGTAAAATTAGTTGCGAGAAGCAAACGACTTCTTTTTTTTATTACGTATTGAACGTATTGGTTTCGACCAAGCAATCGAACAGAATCAAAATCAATGTATGAAAATCGAACCTCGACCAGTGGCCTCAAAGTCAGGACTGCTAACCACAAAGCCAACCGGCCATACCTAAAGCAAGAGTTTCTCTAAAGATCTTTGAGTGCCCGCTCGATTTGCGAATAACACGGCTGACCGCAGTGAAGGAAAATATGAGAAAAAAGTAATTAGGGACCCGATAAGGCAGGCAGCTGATGAAAAACTTGAAAGAATCCGTAATAAGAAATGTCGCCGACATTCGTTCTTGAGATCGGTTGATGTGGTCCACAGTCCAATGGAATGAATAACTTCAAATCAACGAAGGTTAATGGGTAGTTTTGTTAATGTTACTTTTAGATATAGGTACTCATTATAGGAAAACTGACATAGGGACCTACTTTCTGACCGGCTGGCTTTGTGGCTTTGTGGACTTTTAAGCCGCCAGTCGTGGGATCGAATCCCAACCAGGACAAACATTTGTGTGTATGCATATGTCTGTTTGTTCTGTGTCTGGATGTAATTATCTATATAAGTACGAATGTATTTAAAAGTAGTATAAGCAAGCTCTGCTTGGTTTGGAATCAGATTGGCCTTGTGTGACAAAAATCCCAGGATATTTATTTAATGTATCCATTCCATGTATCACTAAAAGAAGAAATTGATTCAGTAACATGAAGCTTCTACGCCTTCTTTACATTAGGTAGGTACATAGTATAAAACAATGTCTCTTACTGCCATCGGTACCTATGCTTAGATCTTTTAACCCACGCAACGGACTATAAGGTTTTTTATACCACTAAGGTGGCAAACAGGCATACGGTCCCACCTTATGGGAAGCGGTTACCGTAGCCTATGGCCGCTTGCAACACCAGTGGCGTCACTCACGCGTTGCCGACCCTGTAAAAAATAAGGTTTTAATAGGTAGAGTGATTCTAGTGGAAGGTTTATACTTAATACGTATTGTACAGTTGTTGAAGTATGCAAATGATACTCTACTACCAAGCAAAACCGGGGCGAGTCGCTAGTTTACCAGATAATTTTAAAATTAATCGTTTTAAAACTGGTAAAACATAAATGGATCAACGGTAAAGTAGCTAGTTATTAATAACACAAAGCTTACACATGAAAGTACTTCCGTTCATTCCTTGTAACGATTTAACTTAGCCGCTTAAGTACTTAATAAGATAAGTTGGTTAAAACACGCCAAATTACCATAATACCTTACGCCTAAGCCTTTCTATGATATAGAATTATTAACATTAACAACTTGATGATAATAATAATGAAATAATTTATTTAAAATTTAAGGGCAAAGTAAAACCGCATTAGGTAAATAACTACTTATTTCATTTAAATCTTTAATTGAATAAAAAAATAGATATTTATTTTTCTACTGACAATTTTTTAACTAGGTAGGTACATATTGTATTCTACTAGTCAACTTATATATAATTTTAATTTAAATAACATTTTTCCCACATCACATTAGGTAGGTATATATCAGAACTAAATATCAGACGCTCAAAAAGAAAAAGAAACCCCTTTTAAAAGGCTCTCTAGTCCTTAACACAATCACTAGGACTTATCTCAAACTTTACTCCTACATTAGTCATGAAGACTGAACATTCACTGATAAAGTATTCTATTTGAATTTCTAATAGAAAGTTGCCAAACAATCAACGACAGTCGATCGACTGAACTGTTTTGTGAAACGAATTAAAACGATATCGAGTTATCCGCCAATAAGAGGCTTTATGGGCTAACGCTTCCGGTAATCCAGTTGATACCGATAAATAAACCACTTAACACAAATACGATTTAAACTATTCTGTTTGTTTAACATTGTGACAGCGGTTTTGAAACTGTTTCGTAACATTATTACAAATAAGTATCCACTTTAATATACGTTAAGACTACACTGTACAACTAAAACATGTATAGGATTAATGAGACTGCTATCCCATCTTAATTCTTAGGTAAAAGCCGCAGGCATTTTGTTCCGTGGTCAAGAAAAGCATACTCAAAGATGGTCGGAGTAGGATAAGTTCATTCTTTCTTACCTAATAATTTAAGAATATTGTAAGTAATGACGGAATGGAATAGATAAGAAAATAAACGTTCAATTTATTCAGTTTACTGTGAAACAAATTGTCTAAGTATGACATTTCAATTGTGTTTTTAAACATTCGCGAACTCTAAATTCATGACATAATTCTACGCACGAATCATCGAAACATAGAAATACTTGACATTTTATTGACAATTAACAACATTTAACATCGTTCACTACTCGTATGAGTATGAATAATGTAGATATAAAATATAATTTATTTACCTACGCCATCACTAGGCAACCTCCCCAAAATACTCGCATCATTGTCACATCGGACAGCAATGTTAATTTGAAAATAAATAACCGTCACCTAAAAACCGCGCGACCCAAAAAGCACGCATCAGAAAATCGCGCCAAACCGCAGATGAAACAAAATGGCGGTGCACGACACGAGGATATGAGTATGACATCGGTTGCCGCGCTTTTCACATTTCCCGCCAAACGCGAGCATTTACGAGAACCGCATTCACATATGACTGTGTCATTGTCGTTTATGTCGAACAGGACGGGAGCGGCTGGCGAGCTCCGGAATTGATTCACGCGACTCGCCGAGTTGATGGAACAATGCAGATGCGTTTAACTGAAGCATTCGAAGCCACTACGGAACTGGTAGTGAAGATTCGTGCTACAAAAATGTGAAATAAAATCTTTATTTTACGTCGTCGGAATCTAGATGTATCTTTATCAAAATTAATTAAAATTATGAAGAAGAATGGAACTTAGACTAAGTATATCCCTATTTATTTATTAGATTAGCTATGTACTTAAAGCTTACATAGCTGTTCTTAGTTTCATGTCTAAAAAATACTCAACAATACCTACTACCAATTATTACATGTAACACCATTCATATACATGAGTTCCTTCAAAACCATATTGTTTTTGTGAGTACTACCCTCACCCTATAAAACATATCCCCTAACAAAACACAATGGAAATCAAAATACACTAGAGCCACATCATCAATCTTGGACAAGTTTAAAGAACCTTGCACGTATGACATCCCTGGGGTTTGATTCTGCAAGGGGGACCCTAGTTGCGATGTTTATTATCTGTCTCTGTCATTCCCTCGTTATAAAGTGAGAGGTCCGATCCCAGAGTTCTCGTTCCGCAGGGGAAATTAGTATTAGAGAATGCAAGGGCTGAACCCACGTAACGGGGTGACGTGTCATGTCACAAAGTGTGACAAAACAGGATGCCCCGAGGCGCCAGGGGAGGCTTTTAAGGAGCGCCCTCATGTTCTGTGACGTCACCAAATGAGATTACAATACCGCATACAAGTTGTCACTTTATATTATAAGTTCCTTGTGTGTGTTGAGATACTCTTGTACACAAAATGAGGCTCATAAGTTTCTGATGAATTAATCTATAGCATATTCGTTATAGTGCAAATAAATCTCCTCATAAGTTTTAAAAGATATATTTTAAGTCGATTTCCAATATCATTCCGCCATTGCTAAATTTAAATATACGAGCATTGAAAGTAAAATGCATTGCAGATCACATTTATCAAGATCTAAAAACAATTTATTTGAACAGAGAGAGAGAGACCCGACAAAAATCCCCTTATCGATGAAACATTCAAATTAAATTTCCATATTAATGACGCGAGCTTTCAATCTAACGGAAACGGTGGGGGGGAGTGTTGGGTAAAAAGTCTTAGAGACATTAAATCGTCAGAAAATAACACCATCAAATCATTTGAGGCGTCGAAGCCGAGTAAATTGCATGTCAAATGGTCGGGAATCCAGAAATATTCCTCGATAATTTCCGAGGGCCTCCCCCCTCCTCGGGCCTCAGGAGGCCTCCCCCGACCTCGATGACAAGGATATCTAAATGTCATTATAAGTTTGAGTGGAACTCTCGGAATTCCGAGCTGACGGCTGTTTCCAACGGTTTTCTAAAACTCCCAGTAGTTGGTAGTTATTGAACTGGTACTAGTTTAATAATGATACATACATAGGTTAGGCAGGTATTCGTAGTTGCTGTAGTTCGTATATATTCGTAGTTATTATGTTCTTGATATATGCCAAAACCTATATATAAATGTTGTCCCAATTTTGTACATTAACGAGACATATTATAAGTAACTTTTTATTATCTGAACCATTTAAAGTTGTAAAGTTAGAAAATCAGAAAAGGTCATTAGAATAAACGAAACGATAAAGTTGGCCGGATTAATATATCATATTAATATACGTTTAACTCTAGACAATTTACTAAATAGGCGAATATCTAAAGCTTATGAAGCTTGCATGGGTAAAATCCTACTAATATTATAAAGGCGAAAGTTTGTAAGTATGGATGTATGGATGTTTGTTACTCTTTCACGTAAAAACTACTGAATGGATTTGAATGAAATTTGGAATAAAGATAGCTTATAACCTGGATTAACATATAGGCTACTTTTTATCCCGGGAAAATGGAAGACCTCCCGGGTACGCGGGTGAAACCGCGGGGAGCCACTAGTTGATAAATAAAGTGCAAACTGTAGGTAATTAAAATTATAGTAGGTAATGTAAATAATAGATACCACAAAAGTAGGTAACGAAAATCCTGTATCTCTGCGCTATACGTTTCATTTGCCGTTTCAGAACAATACCAAAAACACTCGGAACAATTTTCACTTACAAAGCGTGGCAAAGCGAACTTCTTATGAGCCTTTAAAAAGGGGTGAGGCACAAATGTTATGGCCTTACACACGCAACGTTGTCGTGCGTTTAATAGAAAACTTCTGCACAATGAAACAACGATAAAAATAAAGCTTTTCCACGCATTTATATCGCACAATCGCTTCATAAGCTTTAGCGCTAAAAATATAACAGCGAATATTAGATCTGAATTTTCATATCGATCATTGAAGCTCATTGATACCTACATCAGGACTGATTTTGCAAAGCCTTAAATTAAATTTGACACCTACACTGGACATAAAAGCCCGACTATCTTCTAAGCTTTATGTGCTTACCTTTGGGCACATTATCAGTTTACTACAATAAGATTATACCTAGTCGAGAATATAACTCCAGCTACAATGTGAAACGCCTGAACGTTGAGAAAAATGCAGAGTGACCGTGTAAAAGCGGCGCAGAGGCAACAGCCCGCTCCTCGAACCATTATTCAAATTTATACAGCCCCACGATTTTTGGCGGGCTCTCATTGAGCGTGCTCAGAGCAATTTGTAAATGGAACGTTTCATGGAGGAATGATTTACCGCCGAGTGGTGACGGGTGGCTACCATCTCATAATGATGGACTCCTTAATACTATTGTGTCAACAAACGTTAAAATCGCTTAACATAAATCGACTGTGGTTATTTATTTAGCCACATACTGTACCGGTCATTTAAATCACAAATATAAATCCTATTACTTAAAAAAAAAATCGAATAAAGTAGTACATGGATGGAAGGATACATTATCCAAAGAAAGGAGACAATGCATTGTTAATAGCTAGAAATTAAATAAAAAACAACATTATGTTCAACAACAACTGTTTAAGTAGGATAAGGGACAGATGTATAATCTGACTAAATGGAATAAATACTTAACTAACATTTACTACAGTACTCGCAATATTAAAACCGCATCACTTTGTTGGACCTTTTGTTTTTCACCACATATGTGTGAAACAACGGAAAGCGGTACGGTAAGTAATTGCAAAGCCAACTACTCTCTTCTCAACATATTATTATTTATGCACTACAATGCTTAATGGACAAAATTCACCTATACACAGTAGTTTATGGTAGGAAATGGGACTATTTATGCCATTTAAGAGTTTGATCTAAACTTTGAGCGTAGTCAAATAATTATACCTATATTAATCAAAGGTTTGTTTGAAAATGAAATGAAACTGTTTTGAAGCTGGAATAAAAATGCAGCAGAACTACTTCGAAATTCGTCATAACTGTTCAGTTAGAATATTATATTATCTCCTACCCATATATTACATTAAAACATTTGAATGTTGCTGGCAGAACAGTAGCTTCGGAGATTCTTTAATGTCCAACATACAAGGTCAAATCAAGCATTTTGTAGACTGGAGGAGAAACAGAACAAAGAAGCATTTAAACATATTTTTTATGTATTAAATGTCTTCTTCAGTATCTACTCAATACTAAGAGATTATCTCACACGACACAAGGTAAACATGAAAACTACCGAGCTTGCATTCATAAATTCATGTCGCTCATATATCGTCTGCCAAGTTGTGTACATAATTGGTTTTGGACTCTATGGGACGGCAAGTTGGAGCATGTGGGATGAACTATCGCAACACTAGCTATATACCCCGACTGTGCTTGGGAAATCGTTTTAATAGAAACGCGAAGTTCGTGAAAGAGTTTTTGGTACATTGATCACATAAATAATAAAATATCCTGGGCCATATCATACAAGAACAAGCAAACGTATGACCTCTTTGGGAGCACAAGAGTGGCTGTGGCTTGGAAGTATTGGTCGCCAACCACACAGCAGTTACTTAAGTAATATACTAAAAACATTTTTTATGCTATGTCGTGCGACAATAAATAATACTACAGTAAATTGTACGATTTCATGGATTTGACATCCTTAAAAGTATTCCCAAACAAAAAGATTGGCTATCAGAAGCGAACTTTTCAACTTACAGATTAGATTACAAACAATTTTGAGAAACTTTCACGAATCAAAGTCAAATAATTTCGGATACAGCGTCAGGTGTTCGGAGGGCGCTGTTTCCTAAATGAACCAAGTTTGTATAAATAACATTTATCTAAACAACCTTCCAGTAAAGTTGTATGGATTTATTTATTTAAAACTTTGTTTCGATTAACAATTATGTATCCCTATTGTGGCTTTGATAATAATTTGAAAATTGTTTTACATATGACATAAATAGGCCTTTGTAGTACCGATCCCCTTTAAATTAAATTAGTTTTCTGACCGTTTTAGGTTAGGTTATTGTTACATCTCATACAGTTATGTTCTAGGTGCTCGACCTTTTTTGAATTTTATTTGACTGCTTTTTATTTTGGGAAAACATACAGTATCTTTATTTCAAGTGATAATGAAGTACCTCGATACTTCCCCATTAAGATAATTTTCTAATCGAAAGACACGGCTAATACGACCCATCTTACCACTGAAATCTTTCATAATCTTCATGAAAATTACCGGATGAGAAATAAGTGTCTTCACCAAAAGTTCATAATAAATCTAACGTTATGACTGTGTGTACATTCAGAGAGCAGTCATATAGGTAGTTGGTTGGGACTCGGGCGCCACTGGGTCGCGGCCGGGCTTACTCCGTGTCCTTATTACGGACTCGATTACGTATAAGTATATTAATATAAAAATAGGAACATCCATAAAAACTAATAGGTTATGAGTATGTTCAATCGTAGATAATAGAGTAAAATATAATAATTATATTTGATTTTATTTCTTATGAAAGGTATAATTTAATGTTTATATATTTTTTACCACAGCAACATTGCGTTCGTTCCTAAAACATTGTTGCAATTTAAACCTACATCAAAATATAAAAGTCTCATATCACCGACGAGCATTTACGAACCTAGTTAAAATATCTAGTCGCCTATTTATATCGTACGTAAAAAATACCTTAAAAATAAAACCGGTATTTGACTTTAACAAGACCCAGATTAAAACCATATTATGTTACATGATAGATAATCTTCTCATATCACCCTCATTTTGCTTCTTTATTTAAAAAGTGGAGTGACCAAAGGCTATACGTAATAACGATGCATTCCAGGCACGTTGCCGGCCCGTGACGTCAGGCATCTTTGAGCTAAGGAACCGGGATGGCTTCGCAATCCCCCTCGCCGTAATAGGAAGGTCTAAATGTGAGAGTTTCATATTATTCCGGTGTAATTGGAATAAGAACCCTGCATGAAAGGTAACAGGTTACAAATTACATTTCAGGACCTTTATGCGACTTTTTCTACGGCATTAACGAAAAGGATACAGAAAGGATAGTATGGAATGAAGTTAATGAATATTTGAGGGAGATGGTAATCCTGCTGTACATTATGGTGAGTGATTTTATTCTGATGTTTCTATTTGAATAAAAAAATAATAAAATTGAAAATAAAAGACAATCAGTACAAACAGATTGAGAACTCATGGAACCAATGTGTTTCACGCTTGACCAAATAAATAAGAAGCTTTACTATTTTATTGAATTAAGGAATTAACGGACACGCACTATTTCGAACAATATAAAAGTGTTCCCTTCTGCTGATGGTTCACAAGTGAGAAGCGACTGGATAAGTCGGACTACTCACTTCGTCACTAAACATCCATTATTTTAAATCAAACATTAATTTATAAATATTTCTGTAAATGGTACAATAGTTTAAATATAAATATATTCTCAATAGCGCCATTTTGTTAACATTTGTCGCACAAAATGGCAAACAATTTCTCGGAATACGACATCGGGCCAATGGCTTATCCTCTGAAAATGTAAGTATCTACTTGCTTTCTAAACTGCATACCTACTTCCATTTTAAAATTTTACGTTTACTATCAGCTTTCGCTTTGGGAATGGAATATTTTCCCGGGATAGGGAAGTGTATGTTTCAAATCTCTTCAGATGTTCTTCAGCCCAAACGATTAATTGACTTTATATGCCTATATTAAATGACATTTTCCAGATCTTAAATTAAAATGTCATGGCAAAAATCAACGACATACATAGGTACCATCCTTCCATTACCATAAGATTCACTAAACGTCATAATTTATAAATTTCTCTTAAATCCTAGGGTATCAAAGGAGGTAGTCGACCACATGCTGGGCTGGAACATACCCGAGGAGCACCAGGACCTAGTCCACGACCACTGGCGGAACTTCCCGGCTGTCAGCAAATACTGGCACTACTGCCTAGCCCTTATCTACACAATGCTGATGGTCACCTCCCTTACTGGCAATGGGATCGTCATATGGATATTTAGCACGTACGTATCTTTCAAGTGTTGAAATTACTATTGCTTATATTATTGCTTCGAGCGAAAATTTCACAAGGCATTAAATACTTTCACGAATAACTACGCTTAGGTATCTACTTACATCTCAGAAAATTTTCATTCATGTGCCCTGAGTGTTTAGGAGTCTAGTCCGATTTATTTGATGATAAGTAAATCATCTAAAAGGGACTACAAACTCCCTATCTCTTAGCCTCCAAGTTACTTGTTTGGTTAACGGTTTTGAAATACTCGAAAATAACTTTGGTAGTTATATGTTAAAAAGAACTATTAGGTAGGTACCTCATTAAATATGAGAAGATTAGTTGAATTATCGTGCATTGTTTTAAAACCCTACAAATTAATATACTGACAATGCTGGGACGATTTCAATAAAATTTGGTATTTATCATTTCATGCAACATTGCATGCAAAATAAATTTATATTGCTCGATAGTTTCTAACGAATGCCAATATCGGCTGTCGTTATTTATCAATAAAACTATATTGTTCAAGCAAAATGAACTGGGGGACTATGCTTAAGGCTGCCCGGAACTAGGTCATGTTTTACTGCAAAATATCACAAATCCCGCCACGACGTTACGCTATAATTTATTTTTTATTTCTACCCAGACCTTATTAAATAACTGGCGGCTCTTTCAGCTCGACTTCTTATACTTTCTAAAGGCCAGTATCACTTAAGCGAATGGTTTTTATTATGAATTTAGAATAGAACGTTCTTCTTGCACTACCCTGGTGATATATTAAATGATGGATCACGTCCCTAATGATATGACTGAACTTTTTGAATTAGTTAGCGATTTGAATTGGGCAAAATTTAGGTAAATCTTTCAAAAACTCGAGCATCTCAGTAAGCCCGGGCTGAGTTAATAACGTGGAACAATTTGACGATCGGATCGAGTGCTGTTGACTGACGCCAGTCGGCGGTGATTTAATTAAGTTTCTAAACGCACCGAGATGCGATGAGACGGCTTGAGTGCCGCCACCGAGCAAGAAAACTCCTGACGTGACAGTGAATTTAATTAAAATATCTTAAAGTTGTTCGCCTAATTAGGAATGTGCTCACTAATCTGAAGACATAAATCTGTAGCTTAATTGCAGTAGTATATTTTAGCAAGCCTTTATATCTATACACAAATCGCAAGCAAATCCACGTTTATCAAAGATTTCAATGTTTGATGATAAATCGGCCTAATCTTGGTTAGAAAGTACTTACATAATTAAAAATATTAAAATCTTATCTAATTCTGTAGACTGCAAGTAGCTTATACTTTACTTGCAGGTCCTTTGGAAAAACTTCCACCGCCGGCGTCGCTTCGTTTTTTGCTTAGCTTTTGTTCTGTGTTTGCATAAAAAATCAAAGGCTCCTATTAAAGTGTCCTGAAGCTTCCCACATCCTAGACGCGGTTCCCCAGCGGGTGTCAGAAGCAAAGTTCTAAACCACTCGTCGCGGGCCGCGCTCCGCGAGTTCGCAAAACGTTTCCTATGTTCCGGCGTAACACTACCAGTTTTTATACGAGCACCAATTTTATTTATCTTCGTCTATTCTCAATTTACTCTAGAGTGTCTGATAGTGATTATGGTGGAAATATGGGCAGAGCACCTGATTGAAGTTAATTAATATATAAAAGTACTTAAAGCAAAGCTTTTTTTTTAGTCTCAAGTATTCATTTATATATTAATACATATTTACAAGGTTCCAAAACATTTGATGTTTAAGAATATTAAATAAAAATTAAAATATACATGATTTAATAAGGACAATATTCAACGAAGTTACAAACTTATTGATTTAACACATAACATATATTTTTCTGTATTAAATCTGAAACATCTTAAGTGACGTCGAAATTCCACTCTATAGGTGAGCGAAAGCTCATTTCAAATAATATTACACTTAGCTCCTGCATCACACTCTTGTAATCTACTTTACCTGCATAAAAGTTCAAAGAAGACCGCCTAGTTTTAAACTCTAAAGTTCATCTTAACTGCATTGATTGTGTGACTTCACTCCCAAGTTCTTGCATGCATTTAGAATATATTTACAAGTTCTATGTTTTATTTAACTTAACCTAAGCAGGACAGGGACAGACAGTTCAAATTGGCACCTTAAAATCAGGTTGCAAATGTAACCTTTTAGAATGGCATTACCATTACGAATACCTGTCTTAAATAGTAATGTTGCAGTTGCATGTTGAATTTAATTTCCGAGAGCTAAATAGAACAGGTTACTGCTCATGTGTTCTAAAAGATTAGTATTATTGGATGGATAAAGACGGAATCTGTCAAAAGAACTATGCTGTTTTCATTCAACGTTATTTCAGCGTGAGGTGGTCTAGATCTGCATCTCTGAACTGTATTCTCACTGTTGTTTTCAGGTCCAAATCCCTCCGAAGCGCGAGTAATATGTTCGTCATCAACCTCGCAGTATTCGACCTGATGATGATGCTCGAGATGCCGCTGCTGATCATGAACTCGTTTTACCAGCGGCTCGTCGGGTATCAGCTCGGCTGCGACATATACGCCATCCTCGGATCCTTATCTGGTATTGGAGGGGCCATCACCAACGCCGTGATCGCTTTTGACAGATATAAGTACGTTTCCTCTTGATTGTTCCAGCTACTTCTTTCCAAAGCTCTTTATAATTAGCAATTTGAATAAAAACAATCGCTAATTGTCTCTGTTTTATACACCATGATATTATTTTGAACCATAATGGAATGTACCCTGTATTCGATTGCTCTATATTGAAACTTAATAGAAGATGTACTGCACAGGACGATCTCCTGCCCCCTGGATGGAAGGATAAACAAAGTGCAAGCCGGTCTACTGATCGCCTTCACCTGGTTTTGGGCTCTACCTTTCACCATCCTACCTGCTGCGAAGATATGGGGACGTTTTGTGCCTGGTATGTATTGAGTATAAACTTGATAATTAAAAACTCAATAAAAGGACACAGATAACTTACTATAAATAAATTTCCCTTCATTTTTTGACTTTACGATAAAATTAATTTTATCTTAGCTAAATTCAGATTTAGATCAATGAGTTATCATTAGAAATAAGTGCTTACATAACAAAATAAATATGAGTATTTCACCGTTTAGATTTCGCATCGTATTGTGTCTAAATATTAACAAATATAAGCTTAATAGGTTAAAAAGCATTTAGCACCCATACACATAATGCGCTAAATGGCTAATAAGTGCATCAATTGCGTGCAAATTGTTTCCATCCGTTGAAAGCAGGATTACATCCATTGTCTCCTCAAATAATGCATAATTCGATGAGTAATCGACTGTTTGCCGTTGTATTACATGATCCTTGTTTATTTGGTTTTACATTGTTATAATCGGATTAGCATCAATAATTATATGATCGTTTATTTGTTTCAATTCTCATATATAATTTTTACCATCGAAAAACTCAGTGCACAATGCCGTTAAATATGATTACTTTAGAAGCTAGGTTCGGAAGTGTCCTAGAGGGATAGCTACCCTCTAGGAGACTTATGTATTTCTTCGTGGGAATATGACTTCTTTTTGTTCATCCCGAGTAACAGATTTTGATGTTTCTTTTTTATTAAGACAGATATTATTTGCATTCACTTCTATATGTTTCTTTCTGTTCCACAGAGGGTTTCCTGACAACCTGTTCCTTCGACTACTTCACCGATGACCAGGACACGAAGGTCTTCGTCGCCTGCATCTTCGTGTGGAGCTACTGCATACCGATGACACTCATCTGCTACTTCTATTCCCAGCTGTTTGGTGCTGTAAGTATTGTGTTGTAGCAAAGATATTTTCTTCGACCAAATATAGCTAATGCAAATCAATCTGCATTTGTAAATGTTGAGATTCGCATAGAAAGATAGAAAGTCAAACACCCAGGTACCGCATTACCATTTTTGAGTGATACATTTATTTATTCGTAACAAATAAGGAACCATCCATCTCATTTCAGGGTTCATTCCTTCTCACTATTTATCACTGACCAATCATGTTAAACAAAATATTTCAACCGTGAAAGATCTCAGTCATTCTGGTGGCAGTAATCGATCGAACGTGCATCTGTTTTACATCAGGATTCCGGGAACAAATGCTGTTAGATAAATCCGACCCTAAGCAAATATAACACTGATTCATCTCTTATATACAGACAGACAGGCAGACAGCATTAACATATGAGCCCTCGTTTATGCCGTCAAGTCAATGCTGTTAGGTCTTAGCAATGAAATCAAATGTAGGGCATAAACAATAGACTAAGACAGAGCTCTAAATAAGGCTTAAAATTCCCATTTATTCCCTAAAGATATACCTAAACGAAGCATCTGGAAAAGCCGATTAGGGAAAAGATTAAATTATGTTATAATTCCTATGATTATGCCAAGAAAATAGATCTTTTTATATCATCATAATTTATTAGGTCTAAGTGGGTAGCTAATCTAAAATGTCTACGAAAATGTCTTAAAACGGTAGATGAAATTGGATAAAATAAATTGCGCGCCTACGTTCAGTCTGAACCGCTAATGTCAACTAGAATACTTAGACGAATAATTTTACCCTTGGTCTAAACAAATAGAATTCATAAAATGGAATTACGGCTTAGCATAAATGTTGAAATATTGAATTAATTTTCAATGATATAATGGTCATAGTATATAACATATTGTATAGGTACTTAGTTCTAGTATTTATAAAATTATATTAAGTCTTATGTTGATCAGTATTTATTGTGACTATTTTAACATTTTTAACATATTTTAAATTCTGTACCTACTACCATTTTGACAATATTTCTAATCGTTATTAGACGAAAGAGCACATTTGTAAACACTTTTCAATGGAGATACAACCTAAAAAACAACGTAACAACTTCACAATTGAATAATTTCCTTGTAGGAAAGGTTTTCCCTAACGAGTGTTCGTAAGGACCAAGGGCCGCTTCCGACCTATTTAACTAGCCGGCCTGGCCTCAATGTGAGCGGATTGAAAGACTATTATTAGTCCAATGCTCCATTACGATTCAATTCACATATTTGTAATGGAAAAATAAAATATTGGTGCTAAATTTTATTTACGATTTGAACTTTCTTAATAAAGATTTATTTTCAGACATTTTATATTGGGAAACCGCTAGGGCACCAGCCACATATACTTATAATATCTTTATCGAGAATTTTTATTCTTACATACTTAGTGTTTCTTTTTCTATATTAGTGTTAGTTAGTACACGGCGATCTAGCAAATGCCAGGTGAGATATGAGGCTGAATAACGCATAAAATAAAATAACATTTATAGAATATCGTTTAACGTCCCGGGCAAAGATATCCTACAGTAATGTAGTTAATTAAAACCGCGGTTATAAATCTAAATGATCTGCTTTTTAATCATAATCATAATTTAACCTTTCTATTTATGTAACCGTTATTTGCAAAACTCTCGTGACATTTTAAGTAATGTATGAAACACATTTCATGTAACACTGTAGCAATTTCAGTCCACAGAAACACTAGTTTTGCTTACATTTTCCGCGCAACTCAATTTTAGACTTTATACTTAAATGGAAATATATAGGGTCGGATAAGAAAGTTGGTGGAACACAATTTTCTAGACATAAATCCCTCGCTGTGGCCGGAGATAATTTATGCACTCCTATCTTGAGAACTCTTTCTACACTTTTAAAGGTCCCTCGGGAAATTCTGGACTTTAGTTCACCTCTCATTAATGAACAACTTCGGTACAAGTACCTAAAACTAGTTTAGTTTTAAAACTACTACACTTTTGATATGGTTGTGTAGTCAGTCTTTTACTTCTAAAATCTTTTAGACGACTGTAGTATAATAACATTCTGATTAGTCCCAAAATAAATCACAATGTAGGTACATACATCATTTTCACAAATATTGAATTTATTACGGTGCAATTTGAAAGCAGAAAAAATATTATATATTATTATATTATTTTCGTAAACATAAGATAAAACAGGTAAACAAAGACAACGCACTTACTTTTATTCTTGTAATTGAAATATCGTGTACAATTGAAGAGCACTCAGTGTAGATTGTGGATTATAATAACATCAAAGCTCCATTCCCAAGAAATATATTTTAAAAGGGAGAAAAAAGTTCTCGCGGCAAGTGAAAATCGTTTGTGAAGTTCATCATCTCGCGCAACCAGGGCCGGGGCAGGGAGGGAGCATAGGGGTGTCCCTAGAGTATTTAATACAATAGGCCAACACCGACCGACCTCAGTCCGCCCTCAATAATCACGCGATAGTCGCGTATGAAAACTGTAATGAACGTCATTGTTTTTCTGCCCCTAGAGGCCCTTAATATATAGTCTTATCAATGTAGTTTAAAATCTTTTCTTATTATTACCGTTGATAAAAAAAAGGATTCCAAAGTTTTACGCCATCATTGGTCAACCAAATTGCCCACATTGCCCACGTCACTTATGCCGACCCTGTTCTTTTAAGTACAGAGTGAACTCATAATGGACGGAGCAAGTTTAAATCTGAACTCGGTTTGAGATAAAGTGTAATTATTAATTTTATACAACCGTTGCTTTATTGAATTAACAAGCGACCGGGAAGTGGGTTAAGTAAGTCGATTAGGAACATTTTTATTATCAGCTTCATACTTAATTAGCTCTTTAGCTAACTTCTGTAAATGACAGTACCTACTAAAATTTGAAGATTGGTTAGAATTCATTTTCCCCCAAATGGCTACATTTTACATAAACAAAGACATTTTAGTGCATTTTACTTAGTTATTATTCACGTTGTATTAATAATGTTTTACCGAGAACTATATTATAAAATATGCTCGAATGTTCTATATTTATCTTGAATTCATTTCCTCGTTTAGTAAATTATATTTTACTTCATCGTAATGTCGAAAAAAAATCGCTTTATCCCGTGTTTTTTTTCGTGAAACCGTCCATCGTCCGCGCTTTCACGTTATTTAACAAGAGTGATAATTAAGGCTGATTGCTCGGATTTTTTCCACGTTTTTCCTTAAACGAATAAGTATTGGACGAATAGATTTTTCATTTGCAAATTTAAAAGTACAATTGTAAATTTTGGGTATTTTAGACCGCTTATCCCTATTAGGGTACATTTTTAATTAATATTAAATTGCGTCATTTTGCTCAATAAAAAAGCAATCTTCATACATGGGTTTTTGAGAACGAAACTATCAATAAATTCAACCTATCAGTTATACGGTATCATATCTAAGAGCAAAGAAAAATTAAAAGTTCGATTCTACTTTACCATATCGGTTTTAGATTTAAAACAAAAGTTTCTCAAATGAATTAGTAAGTATCTAGACAAAGTTTTTCATTCTTTCTCTTACAAGTTTAGCGGGAATGTAAAGTTCTCGTCCTAACCGTGAGCGCCATTATTTGTGTTTGAACGAATGCACGAATACCCAACTACGATCGGAATTGGCTGGGAATGTTATAAAAATCGTAAAGGCTTCTGGATTGTATTGCCAAGTATTAGGCAGTAAACTCGTACAGCGGTTTGACCGCTACGGGCGGAGGGAACATGCTATTTATAACATGAAACTGAATAGACGACTTATGACAATTTTGCAAATACCTTTTAGTAATAATAATCGCGCTCGACTTAGGGGGCACGGCAGAGCCCCCGCCGATTATATAATAATTGTACCAAACATTTGTAATTTTTATCATTGTAATCATTGTAATAACCTATGTAACAGAGCCACGAAAATCTTTAATTTAAGTCTAAAAAGCCATGAACTTTAATTAAAATAAATTGGGTGTAGTTATTTGCTTTCAATAAAAGCTGAAGGGATTTAGACATAACTTGGCACACCAATAAAATACGATTTGGATTAAATAGAGTACCTACTTTTAACTTGAGAATAACTAAGATCCCGGGAACGCGGGAGAAACCATGGAGCTAGTAATATAACCGGGCGGTCTGCCAGCGTTCGAAACGTCGCGTGCGGAAAGCCCCTATGTCTACAGTCACTGCGTCCGTAGTGATCGTGTACTGTCGATAACAAACTGCTTTTCAATTTGCTGAGCCACCGCACTTTTAATCACTTTGTCAATTGATTTTTAATCTAGATTTTTCAACGTACGAACCAGATGATATTAAATTTTTACCGCCATTCATTTCCATTTTTAAACAACATCGGTTGAATAACGAAAGATAATATTAATGAGTAGATACTTATTTTGACAATAATCTCTATGATTATCGGATACTTGACCAAAACTTGTACATTCTACAAAATTCTATAACCTCCAAAGCTTACCGTCAATTACCTAAAAGCAAATAATACTATAATCTGTAACCCCTACATCCTAACTGTACAACACTGTACCTACATTGTAGTCGATATATAAACCACATAATGCTAGGTATCTATATAAGTATACACACTTTATGTGTACTAGATACAGCCCTTGTATTCTCTACATTCTTCGCGCACCAAGACTTAAGCAGCATCCTTCTCATCTAATGGCTAAATAACAAAAGAGACACAGCATATATGCCCTGCTGAAAAGGCGTCGAGCTAATGTCATACAATACTGAATAGAACATCAAGCTCCAACAGATATCTATAACACAAAATAAAGTGTCGGTATAGCATTCTTCAGCTGGCTGGCTGGCACTGATTCGTTTATTGTATAATTGCATTCCCTCTTTTAACGTAGTTAGGGTTTAAATGAAGGTCTAACTATGATTTACATAACGCCAACTATGGCGCCAGAGCATGTCGTAAATTTTTGTACATATAGAGTAAATGTCAAATGAAATATAGGTTTTCAAAAGTCTGTATCAATCAGTTTCCCTTGCTGCTTTACCCTAAAGATTGTCTATCGTGTTTATTTCAAGCCTCGAACCCACGTCCATCATTCCAGCATGCGACGTCTCGCATTATAGCCAACCTAGTGCACTACACTAACTCGCATAATGTTTGGCAGCGAGCCACTTATTCCACATGTCTCCGCTGGTTAAACCACATAGATCGTTGTGATCCAAACCGCACTATATAATTTCAGTTTACGGTTTCATTAAATTTATTTAAAAACTACACCGCCATATGGTTTAACCTGTATATAAAGCAATACCTAGAATTCAGATTCTATACATTTATGAACGTTTTGACTGAAATTAAGCTTACACTTACTACCTACTGGTTCGATAGTTAGCCTTCAAATAAAAAGAACCAGCAAGAAACCCAAGTTAACATCTTGAACTTAGATAAGGCTGTGTTTTAATTCGAAAAGTATTGAAAGAATTGAAATTGTTAAAACAAGTTTTGAAAAGAGTAGGTAAGTAATTGCTGAGTTTATTGCCGGCTCTTTTCAGCAAAAGCAACCATACGAACCGAGCATTAGACTCGACGTTTCATAAGTGCCCGTGAAGGCCTATTTGAATTAATAAATATATTTCATTCCATTTCATATACTTATTATATTTATCTTAATTTCGCAACATTGAATTTGTCTGAACTCATCAAGTCTCAATTTTTCTATGAATCATTATTTTCTAAAGGTCCGTCTTCACGAGCGCATGCTGCAAGAGCAAGCCAAGAAGATGAACGTCAAGTCACTGGCGGCAAACAAAGAGGATGCAAGCAGGAGTGTGGAGATCAGAATCGCGAAGGTCGCATTCACGATATTCTTCCTATTCGTGTGCGCGTGGACGCCATACGCCTTCGTCACTATGACTGGAGCTTTTGGCGACAGGTGGGTGTCTTTTAATTGTATTTTTAATGTTGAATTTGGTTCCGTACAAATATGGTGGACGTAGAACAAACCAACGATAGATTGATTCGCTTAATAAATTTTAAGACTTTTTTGAAGTGTCCGTAAGATTATCTCATTACATGATACACTTTACACTATATTATCGCCTACTTTATATCTGGATAGAAGCTTTTATATATATGTAAGTTTTCAGGAAATGTATATAACTGCACAAATATTGTTGACAACACACGTAATTACTTATTAGATACTATATTACTGCACTACAATAAGTATGTGCGTCAAATTATCTCCAAAGCCCTCTCCTAACACAAAACACCACAGAAACCCTAATTGGAATCCTTAACTCACTTATCCTACTCATCAACTACTAATCGCGTACATATTGGCGCTGATCCAACCTGACGGGACACGTGTTTGGCAACAGGAACCTGTTAACACCGATAGCGACCATGGTGCCGGCTGTCTGCTGCAAGGTGGTCTCCTGCCTGGACCCCTGGGTGTATGCCATCAATCACCCCAGATACAGGTACTTAATAGCCGTTGTTTGTCACAATAAATACCAAATATCTTGCAACTAGTATAAATGGGAAAAAAATGACGAAATGAATAGCAAGCAATTTTTTGGGCGGAAAATTTAAGATCTCTCAGGATCGCGATGTGAAAGCTTATATGCATATATTATATTTAAAGATAAATAGATATATCTCTATTTCACTATCGGACCGATTAAAAAACACATTAATTTGCCGACAGCTAAGAAAAAGTTACATTTTTTTTATAAAAATATGTATACAAAAGTCTTCAAAAATGTTTTTTGTGGTAGGTACCCTTAATTTATATGGGTTCAACCTCCATAAGCTACCGTCAGTTGTTCCAAAATGTTCTAATTCCAGGGCGGAGCTGACCAAGCGTATCCCTTGGTTGGGAGTGCGCGAGCAGGACCCCGACTCTGTATCCACCACCACCAGCGTTGCCACCGCACAGTCGCAGGCGCCAGCTGTCGAAGCTTAAACATCTTTATACCTCTCCTATTCAACTAATGCAGTGACTTATTTACTGTTTTAAATTACCTATAGGCCTTGAAACAATACTTGCAAAAACATTAATAAGGACATTTAGAACTAGACTTAGCATAAACATGGGACCATTCTAGAAAGTTGCTTTTGAGACAAGATTAGACACTTTCTATTTCTATTTTCTATTTCTATTTCTAACAATCCGTCTAACAACACCCCAAAAGCAAAAAAATCGTTCTATGTCTACTCTTAAGTATATTTTAAGAGCATCTCTCAGTGGTGGTGCTATCCAACGTAAACACTTCACTGAATTAGATCCATCATATGCGTTACTAAATATGGATCATCATAACAAACTCCCCTCTTTAACTACCGAGCAATAAGGGTGCTAACACATTAAGCTTTATGGCCTCGTATCTACGTAACATTTGTTTAGTGCCATATAAAGCATTTGCTTCATTTCCATGTCATTATCATTACGGTAAGTGTTGAGTTGACTGAATTTGCCTCTTAAGATATGTATGAAGAATAACCTTTGGAATTATATTAACTTGAAATAATTGATAAAATGTAGACCTACCATAAGGACTAATAAGGGGGCTAAGACGTAAATACAATACGAGAATAAGTCCTTAATGTAGCATCACCCTAATAGACAAAGAAAACTTAAAGAATGATTGTCAAAGAAATCCTTGAAGCTCGCAAAGGGATTGTTTGTGCTTTGAAATAAACATACGACATCTGTTTTAGACGTAAGAACCTATTCAAAAGCGTATCATGTCACAATTGTACGAGTGTTCAATATCCTCTGCAAGTATTGAATGTACTTTTTAAGGTTTTATAATACCTTGCATAAGTTCGACTATGGAATTGGTAGAAAACAAATGAATATCGCATGTTTTATGGACACTGATAGATAATGCTAATCTTGTATTTTTATACGAAGCAAAATAAATGTAAAAAAAAAATAAAAACGGACCGACCCCGACGACTAAGGCAATTTTGTTTATGAGCAAATAAAGTTATAATATTGCAATTAAGTTGTTTCATTGTGGATTCTTTTTTATAGCCTGAGGATTTCCATTTTGTGAGAGATAAGACGAGAAAGTTTTTAGATGTGTACAATATTAACTAATTCCTAAATTTAGTACATGGTCTACGTAACTTTATTGTAATAAGTTTCAGAATTACATCCTATATTTTTACTTATTTCATTCCATTGCAATAGTATGAAAAGAAAAAAAAGCTATAACCATAGTGATTTAGTGTTGACATGTGCAGTTTTGCCATAGAATCTGATTTAATGAGTCATTAATTCGTCTATTCGTGGAAAGCAACTATAAATAGATAAGTACCTATATCTAAACTACAGAACGTTTTTAAATAGCATGGAAGGGTAATAACACACACGTGCCCGTCGAAAAAAATAGCCACAATTATAATTAGTAGTTAGGTACGTATAAATAGAAAAATCACTGCTGACTTTGAGTCAAGTATTGATACAAATTTCATCGTAAATATAAAAAAATATATATACATAGACCATCAATATGCTCGTGATAAGAAGAAGATTTTGACTTGCCTACTTTTGTGCATATAATTAAAATAACCCCACGTGAATGTGGCTTGCGGTAGACGTCATTTGTTTAAACAAAAAAGAATCAAAGTTAAATAAGCGGGGAAAATGGAAAAAAATGTGAGGAAACCGAACATAACGAGGCTCGCTGTAAAGAAGCTTAAACTTGGAGCCCCTTTATCAGGGAGCGGGATCGGATCCTCTAATGAACAGTAAAGTCTGCGATAGACATTTTATGAGTACAATTTCCTTTTGCTAAGATACCAGTTTCGCGATGAATGGCTGTATCTTGATAAATATGGTTTTTTTGTAAATACTGTACCTACTTAAAAATTTGTATTTCAATTCGGGCTTCAAAAAAAATTCATACCATATTATTAGAAGTACATATATACGTACTAAGTAATAAGTACCTACTAGTGATTAATTCCCTATTTTTCCCATTTTACAACGTTATTTATAACCTTAAAGAGACAAAAACAGTAGGTACCTACTTTGACAAATCTCTGGCAGTTTATAAAGCGATGTTTTATTTATAACGTAAGTACCTACTGCGGAGTACACTCATTCCACATTTCCGAGATAAGGCACATAATGAAAAATGTTGTGAGAGCAATCAATTAACGCAGACTTCGGTGGTTAGGGTTCATTCACACTATACGTTTGATGACGTTTAACTTACTTTCGTCTTTTTTATACCTACATGATTTCACCTCAAACTTTATACAAAAAAACATATTTTAGATTAAAACGACGAAAGCCTTCACACACCTACAAACTCTTGTTCTACTTATATATCAAGTACCTATCTACTTTAAACTGCATTACCATCCCATTTATTATATACCTAGTTAGGTAGGTAGTTGTGATTTTTCTGAGGTAACGTTTTTAACATTTTTTTTGGCGAACGTGGGTATGAGACCGGAGTATGCACACTCCATAAGTTAGCGGTTATTGGGTAGCCACGGATTCGATTCATCACGCCTGTAAGCCGCCGCTGTTGGCACTTTGTTAACAGTTAATTAAATTTGAACTCACTCCCATTTGTGTGTACGCCGCGAGAAGGCGAGAAGATTAGGTTAATCGTTTCCGAACGAATGCCCTATATTGTAACACTTTCGATTCGATTCTAAATTGATTTTAAATTATCGTTGCAAAGCGACCTCGATACACATCGTTACACTGATTTATCCAGTTTCAAATGAGAATAAATACTTTTTATTTATTTAGGTAGACATAGACAAAGTGATTACATATAGGTAAAGGCTTTTACTAAGTTGTGAGATTATTAGTTATGTTTTTTAATAATACTGCTAATAATTTTGCTCTTAATTAAAAACAACGAAAATTTAACGTAACTTCCTACTAATATTATAAATGCGAAAGTTTGTAAGTATGGATGTATGGATGTTTGTTACTCTTTCACGCTCCAACGGCTGAAGGGATCTGCTTGAAATTTGGCACAGAGCTAGAATATGTTCTGGAATAACACATAGGCTACTTTTTATCCCGGGAACGCGGGTGAAACCGCGGGGAGCCACTAGTTCCCAATAAAAACCAGAAAAAGATAGCACATTAATAAAGGGTTTATCTGGGCTCGACCAGCAATTTTTATTCTTCAAAGTTCACACAGCCGGTCTGCGCCAAGTTGCCGGCCTAAAGGACTAAGTACTGACGTAGAAACTTGCTAATTAACTAACTTGTATAATTTAGGTAGGTACATCGCCTCGACAAAGGACTAGGCTAGCGGTTTTGGAACAAAAACCCGTGGGTTTTACACAATTGAATTGCGTAGGCACCCAATTAGTGTTTAAGCCGAGCTTGCTACAGATTTTTTCTTTAAAACACATGTAACTAACGATTACCAAGACAATAAAATGTCCAATGAACCAATTAGAGATGTACGTATGTGGTATAATAACTACTTACTTACTAGTACCTACCTACTACTACAAACGTACCTTAATAAAAACATTTTTAAATATAAAAAAATGCGCAACTTCCAACAAACCCGGGAATACCTTTGAAGTTTCAATAAATGGGTAATTTAGTACCCTTAAAATTTTAAAGAAGGAAATCCACCAACCAACACAAGACACATCGAGAAAGTTACGATAAAGACACCGTAAGGGCCATCAAAGGCGCACGTCAAAATTCCCAAACAAAAAACAAAGTTCGCGTAATCTGGTTGTTGGTAAAATGCGAAGTTCAAACTCATTAGATGTTGTTACTCGCCTCTAAGCCTTGGGGCGCGGTCGCGTACGTAAATACACTCGCTTTGAGTAAAGACACTTTGTTTGACATACGACCATACTACGCGTTATGAATTCCTGAAATGCTCGAGCACTCTACCGCAGACATGAAGTAATACTTAATACACTTTACTGAAGGCTTTGCTTGCAGAGGACGTTCAGGATTTGTTCTTGTTGGATGTTATCACCTAGCCGTTATGTAGGCAGCCGGGTTTGTGACAGGTGTGGTATATAGTTGAGTATCTTGACCCAATATTCAAAGGATTTAGTAAATAGATAAATGTTGTTTAAGTCCAGACAATGTAAAACATGATTTTTACCCCAAATAAGCAGAAGAACAATCAAGATGTACCTACATAATGTTAGTGGTTACAGTTTTCAACCGTATACGTAATAGATTCTCAACTACATGTAGGTTTAAGTTTTTAAATATAGTATGATATATTTAACTCGACTATTCGCGCGATAACTATTATCAAAATCTAAGTATACTAATATTATAAAGCGGAATAGTTTGTTTATCGCGCTAATCTCAGAAACTTCTGGTGCGATTTGAAAATTATCAGATCAGTTCATTAGTATTCAGTTTTAGATTGCCAATTTATCGAGGAAGGCTAAAAGCAATAAATATATCATCACACTACGACGAATAGGAGCGGAGCATCATTCAAAAATGTTGCAAATACGGATACCTACCTAAGTGACGTTACGAAGTTGCACGAGTGAAGTACATAGTATAAATTATTTTGACTACTTACGTTTCGATCAAGTTGCATAGATCGTAGTCACAAAAAGGTCGCTACCAAATTTATTAGTATTTTGTGATTGGAACTCTCAGTTTTCCGTCTGACAATGCGATCTTCGAAGTCTAGCCATAGACGAGTCCCAACCTAAAAGAAGATGGATTATGAGAAGTTGAAATAAATAAAAAAAGACTTTATAATATTTTATTCAAATCCATAATCTGGTAGCACTGCATCACTTAAACATATTTACAAGTTATCAAATGTTAAGTACAATACAAACGCTTCAATGAAAATGGAATGTTATAAAACTGCAATATTATTAAAATGTATGGTCTGGTACTAACTTCTGTCACTAAGAAGCGTGTTATTTAAAACGGTTTACTTATTTCCCGTTTTGTGTCAAAGTTATATTGCAATAAAATTCCCGCAATTTTATAATCGGGACTGATAAACTGCATGCGTTATTTTACCACTGCACATGAACATTAATATTCTAGAAAAAATATTCTTATATAGGTAGTTTATTTTAACGGATATTCTAATTTAGGTAGATATAATAATTAATAAATAATCAACACAATTGGGTGGTTGACTGTATGTCAAATCAGCTACTCTTTATTAAATGTCAAATATACGGAACTGTGTTACAAGTGACGTCATCTCAGTACACAGATTAAAGAATTAGGTATAGGTACCTACCTATATTTTTTTTTTTATTAAAAATCGAAAAGTATATATTTTGTCCTTAATAAAAAAAGAAGAATCTTTACATGACAGTCATCTTCCCAATTATATAGATTAAAATATATTTTTACTATGATTTTACGTCGTCACTAAGTCTATCATCCAGGATATAAATAGCGTTTGCTTATAATTTTTAAATGAAATATAATATCTTCGAAGCTTGGTCTCCTTAGGACATGCATTTCTATTATTGTCTGTGACTACATATTTATTTTTTAAGGTTATGTGCAGTGGTATCTTGCATTATGTGCTGGGTTTGTTTAACAATCTCACTATCACTAAAAAGCATATGAACAACACAATAAAAACCTACGATATCTAGCTGATCCTATTCGTCGATGATTCTAAAAACTATTTATTACTCACTTATAATTATAAATAAAGATTATGTATACCATACTCACTTATTTACATCAAAATCTTTGAATTTTTTTTTCTGTTTCCCGCATTCTTATTGCTTTGTGTTACAATTATTAAAAATAATTTATCAGTATAAAATCTCAATTATAAATTTCACTGTATTTTTATTATATTTAAAATCGAGTTTCATTGATACAATTATTTGGTGTCATATCTTAAAGGCATATCTTGAATTTCATACGTTAAAAAATGCATAATCAGATAAAATTATTAATTCGGAAAATTGTTAAAACGCAAATTACTACCACAATGTTAAGTTTCTCACATAATTATACATATTCAATATTTAAATGCACACAAAAATCTAATAAGGTTTAATATTTTAACATTTTATTAAAGAAAACATACGAAGCATACAAGCAGAGTGAAAATTGCAAATGTAAAAGAAACGAATAGTTTTTTTTTATTGGTGGTCCAAAAACACACAATTAATTAATTTACTGAAGAATAAAAACGACTGACAATATTTATTATTATTAAAATATTAACCCTTATAGTCCTTAAAATACGGTATATAATCATTTACAAGATATTCATAATAATATTCTGAATACAGATTACATAATAAAGGGAAACTACCGTTGATAATCTAAATATATTGCTAGGAATCAAAATGTCTCATTATTACTTTACTTTAATGTAAATTATTTATATAATTCTATGACTAAGCAGCAATCTAGTACATATTTGACTGTCCAGTAATAAAATATTATTATGATAGGTATATACATGAAAAGGGCCGAAGATGAATGAGTAAAATAGTCAATTAAGTCTCGATAGTCTAAAATTTTGTATAAATTCAAATTAAACTAACTTCTGCCGCGGTTTCACCCGCGTACCCGGTGGATCTTAAATTTTCCCAGGATAAAAGTAATGCGTTATTTCAGCCGCAGACAGCCATCCAACCAAACTTTCTCATATCGAAACCTTAATTTGAAAACTTAATAACAATTTTTTTTTTCATTTTGATACCAACATGATGAAGATGTCATCTAGTGTCTGCCGGTATCAAAATGAAATTTTCAAAAAAAGTGGAGTTAGGTATGCAAATTAATGTATGGATATATAATATTAATAAGTTTTAAAAATTGTTCACTTGCATAGTAACAAATTCTACCATAGTGGTTCATTTGTAACAATTCTAAGTTTTAGCATAATGCAATCATGGCGCTAGCAACACTGTCCGTATTAATTTTAAAACATATACTAATTACATCAAAAAACTTGTGTATGCAACTTTTATAGTGTATCCGTCAAGTCTCATAACCATATAATACTAAAGGTATTATATGGTTATGAGACTTGACGGATCATTATTTCTTATAGTACTTTTTATATAAATGTATGGGAATTGACTGTAGTATATAGTATGCAGGAATATTAATTCTTCAGTATTTTATGTATCTATGTGAAAAAATAGACATGTAGCTCTCACCATAATTCTGATTATACTAAAACGAGATGAAAACTACTGTATGTATGAAATTTTTTAAATATAATTGCCAAGCCTTTTTCTGACTGAGAAACAAAGACTTTCCACATTTACTACTAAAGTTAGAAAGTCTATGAACAATTATTGACTTCAAATTTCTGATATCATGCAAACAAAATTTTGCTTTTGCCTTAAAACGTGAGATCTTCAAAGTTTAACATATATCTGTCATTTTCTAATTTCATACATTAAAAAGAGATGGGTATATTGTTAAACTTCAGTTTTTCTCTCGTAATAAGGGATTATGTTTTATTTATTCGAGCTATATATTTTTGGACACTAACAAAAAACTAGAACCTTGGAGCATAAACAAGCTATAGAGCGAGCCGATGATTGTGGTCTATAGTAAAATGCACCCTCTAAAGCTTGCTTATTAATACTAATCCAGGGAACTTTATATTACGGCCTCTGGAAACCAAATGATACAATATTTATAACCAGAATGAGCTTAGAGTCTATTTTGTTAGCTACCCTCAAAGCTTGTGGGTTATAATTTAGCATATAAGTTATCTATTTACCATAGTACAAGACATAGTTTGGAATCACATTGGCCATAAAGAATTCCCTGGACATATTTATACATGCTTTTGTCAAAACACTAATAGTCTTAACAGTCACTGTACAATGAGCTCGATAAAACAGCTCAAATTATTTAGGTCCAGTAACTCTGAGCCGAGTGGTCGCCCAGTTATATATAAAAGTCCATAGTTCAGAGGCCCCGTCTAGAACTTTCCATATAAACCATGAGTGAGTGTAACGTCACAGAACAGGTACCGTGTGAATGGCTAACTAGGATCGATGCTTGTTGCGGGCGATGTTCTGCACAAGGCGGCAGCCCCACCACTTCTCCAGGTCAAAGGGTCTGAAGTTGGCGAGCTGGCGGGGAGACAACACCTCCTGGTAGTACTTGGCGTCGTCGCTGCCGCGCTCCAGCTCGCGGGTCACCTGGAATATGCACATTTCGAATCTTACTGCTTCTGATATTTATAGCAGTACCTAGATTTAATGACGTTTTACCATAAAAACACTTTCTAATGAACTAGAAGGTGTTAGCCTCAGATGGCTTTTACACCCTGACATGGACTGTAATGAAAACACATTTGAATTAACTTATAAAGCTAAGTCTTATCTAGATGCAAACTTTGATTCAACTCTTTGCCATTCTGAGTTTCTATTCTATTGGTGAGGATTGAAACATCAAGTCTCTTAAAAAAACTGGGGTGGGCCTAAAGTGTAACACCCATCTTTATAAACTTTAACCTGCAACATTTGTATGATAAAGATAGTGTTCACAGGTCTCACCTTATTCCAAGAGTCATAGATATAGTTGATGAGATCCTCTTGATGGTTGTTATGTGATGGAGGCTGGACTGGCGGGCTGAGGCGTGCACTGTGACCGTTCCCACTGTGCCCATTCCCGCTATGGCCATTACCACTGTGGCTATTACCACTGTGACCATTACCACCATGACCATTCCCACCATGGCCATTACCACTGTGACGCTTCCCCATGTGTGGCAGGGAACGAGTGCCGCTGCTCACATATGATCTGGAATTTAAAATTTAAAGAAACAAATGTATCTAAAAGCTGTGATATACTGAGAGGCCTGAAATATGCATTTATTAACATAGCAATAAAACTAGTGCATGATCAAATTACTTAATTTCCAGATTTATTTTTAGATAAATGAAAGCTTATTAACATCAATAGCTATACAGATAATAATTAGTTAATTGTATAAAAAAAATATTATATTTTACATGCATTTTAGCTCATCAATTGCAGAATTTACTCTCCAATGAGTTTAATATATTTTCATACATTTATACTAACACACATATTTAACCCTACCAAACCTTTTGTACCTTTTGACCTTCGTAAAATATTTGATGTTTAAAAAACGGGTTTTATTGTCACTATCATATTGGTAGAAGTCTAATAAAATAGGCTTTACAGTATTTACAGTTCATTGAACACATTATTTACCATACAAAAAATATGACATTGTTACATTGTGATCTAAGCATCAAGGTTAACTGACTGATAGCAGTTAGTCTTCTCTATTTTAGACAATAGGTATATGAGGGCAGATAAAGGGTAAAATAATGTTAGAAATAATTAGTAAATATAGTGGTTCAGATAAGCAAAACGCGCGCTAATGAAAATGCCATGCAGTTGTATCGTGATATTCCTTTGTTTTATTAGTATCGCACGAACCACGTTTAAAGTCCCCATAGCACTTGACCTACGCGCTTGATTTGGTTACAAAACCGAACAAAGTTATGTGTTTATGATTTTAGATGGGAGTCAACTGCCAACGAGTGATTCTTATGTTTACAACTCGCTTTCAACGTTTCGCCAATGTGAAAGTAAACGAATAATGAATCTCTTACCTCATATTATTACGGTCCATGTTTCCACTATAGAACACGCAGAACTTTCAATATATTCTTCAATATTATTCTTATGTGCCACTAAACTATTTTAAACTTACTCTTTAATACATCTCTTAGTAAAGGATTGAGTAAAAAATCTGTAAATAATAAATTTCTAAAGATAAATAGACGGGACGCCACACAACACGACACACATCTGTCAAAAAATAAATCTATCAGCTGCAGCAGCACGTACGTTGAACTCTGCTTCTGAATCCGGTGATTGGCTTATAAACGAAGCGTTCTGTATTTGAACCAATAACGTACGAGTATTTTGATTGCACAAATCATTAGATCCAATTAGGCGGGAAATAGATGTTTTAACTTTATCTGTTGCGTTTATGAAGAATGCAAAGACCTTACACTTATGTATCTTTGGAAGAATGCTGTCTTATAGATAATATAATAAATAAATAGATATATTCCCATTAAATTGATACCAGAAAGTGTAAGAACCTCCGACTTCCTTTTAAGGCGTATTCATTAATTTCGACCGCTACTGAAGTGTCGATCGAAGTTACACACAGATAGGCACTATATTTTGTATAATATAATAAGCTAGATACTGGCTGACGATGTCCCGTGTGGAAAGTCACTCTACCTACATACTTATTTTCAGTTTGTTCGAAAATATTTCATATTGGTTAACACACAACACCAGTCTAATCAGTTTGTTTATCTTTGTATCGAGTATATTATTATTCTGTATCTGTACTATGTACACTCTGTACATTCAATTCAATCATTCAATTCATTCATATATATATTGAATTGATTATATTGTTTCTGTTTGACTGCCTGTTTTAACTGAACTGAAGTTTCACTAAATTATTTATTGATGAAATCTGTCTGAATTTGAGATTATACGTGCTTTGCATTTAATTTAACATGACAGAAAAAGGATTTGAGCAACTTCGAACAAAATTCAAAGTAAGCCGAATTTAACCTAAAAACTGTTCTATTTGTATTTGTATTGATTTTTTAAATAAAATGCCTTTGTTTGGTAGGATGTACTCTCCAAAGCGTTCACAACAAACAACATCGACTTGTTGGATTCATTTTCTAAGAGTACCAATGAAGCTGACAGAAAAGCTGCGATGGATCAAGCGTTCAGGGACAAACTGCTGGAATTATTAATCGAGGACCCTGATACTTTAGAGACCTTCGTCTGTTTCTGCATAGAGTCATGTAGACGGCAGATGGTGACTCCAACAATGCCCGTCGTTCTACTCGGTGACATATTTGACGCACTTACATTGAACAAATGTGAAAAAATGTTCACGTATGTTGAAAACGGTGTGAATATTTGGAAAGAGGAGTTATTCTTCGTCGCTTGTAAGAATAATCTGCTGCGAATGTGCAACGACCTCCTCAGAAGATTATCACGCTCACAAAACACAGTTTTTTGTGGACGAATCTTGTTGTTCCTTGCCAAGTTCTTTCCATTTTCTGAACGCTCGGGACTTAATATTGTATCAGAATTCAATCTCGAAAATGTCACAGAATTTGGTGGTGACAACACAAGTACATTGAAAGATGCATTGGATGAAGAAATGGTTGTTGACAATGAAAAAAGTAAACTGAACATAGATTATAATTTGTACTGTAGATTCTGGAGCTTACAGGACTTTTTTAGGAATCCAAACACTTGTTACAACAAGATTCAATGGAAGACTTTTGCTGCGGTAAGATATTAAATTTACTTCTTTTAACAATGGACTTATTACTTAAATAAAATATTATCTATGTAATGATATATGATATAAACCAGTTGGAAAAAAGAGTAAAACATAGCCTTAGTCAGATTATAAAAATATTTAAATGAAAAATATACTTAACTTTACTAAGTTTATTGCCAGTTTATCATAAGTGCCCTTTTAGGGCATAAACTGAATAAATGGCTTTAAATTTATATTTTTTTTGCTTTACATTTGTGTAGCAATATCTATTCAGGCATTCTATACAAATTGCAGCATTCAGGCAGCATCTTATCTGCCTTTTCATCATACAAGCTCGAAGCTATCGAACTACAGAAATCTAAGCTGAACAGACTGAAGGCAGTCAACACGGATGTAGAGATGCAGGAGACGAACAAGGAACAACATTACTTTGCCAAATTCCTAACAAATCAGAAACTTCTAGAACTGCAACTATCGGACTCTAACTTCAGGAGATGTGTCCTCATACAGTTCCTAATATTATTCCAGTATTTGACATCTACAGTTAAGTTTAAGATGTAAGTACTAAGTGACATGTTGAACTTATAGATATAATGGTACTTTATTATCAAATACCCAAAACCAGGGTCCCGGCCCTAGTGTTGCAAACATCCATAGGCTACGGTAACTGTCCCATGGACTGCCTGTTTGCCAACTTTGTGGTATAAAAAAAAATTATTTAAGCATTTGCATTATTTATAACTTCTTAAACAAGCTGTTATGATATGACCAACTGGTCATACAACAGTCAACCTGTTTATAGACAGTGCATTATATTGTAATATTTGAGTTCAGGTTAATCATCTGATCTTGTCCTACATTTATGCTACCATTTATAAAACTATCCAATCAATCAGTATATATTTCCCGTTTAAGTAAGAGTTAGCATTAAAATTACTATACATATGACAGCCCGGTTGGCTTTGTGGTTAGTGACACTGACTCTCAAGCCGCGGGTCGTGGGTTCGAATCCCACCCAGGACAAACATTTGTATGCATGAATATGTCTGTCCTGTGTCTGGATGTAAATATGTATATAAGTATGTATTTAAAAATAGTATATGTAGTATATCAGCTATCTGGTTACCATATCACAAGCTCTGCTTAGTTTGGAATCAGATTGGCCGTGTGTGCAAAATGTCCCAGGATATTTATTTATTTATATAACTTCTAGGGAATCTCAAGAATTGAAATCAGATCAAAGTGATTGGGTGAAGGAGACAACTGCACTGGTGTACCGTCTCTTGGGCGAGACACCACCAAATGGTAAACGGTTCTCTGAATGCGTGAAGCAGATCTTGAAGAGAGAGGAGCATTGGAACAGCTGGAAGAATGATGGATGCCCAGGTAATGACTACACCATTTTTACCCGACTGTACCAAAAGGGTTGTGTTTTTTATATATTTAAGGAACAAATTGGCTTTGTTGATAAGATAAACCATATGTTTGACTGCATGAACCATTATTGAAAAATTTTATAGGTGCTACATATATCATCTAACCTAACCATACTAAAGAGCTTGTACTACAACTCGAAGCTCTCCCAAACTATAGTAGTTATTAATATCTTCAAGCTCATTCCTGAGGATTTGATACCCCTATCTATATTTTAAGGCATTGAAATAATGTGTGATAAATATGTTATACATTATACAATCAATTATTTTTCTAACAAACCACCAGTTTTTATATAGGCAACTATATAATTATGTTTCATTAATGTAGAATTTCAGAAACCAAAGCCACCAGTGCAGGTTGATTCGTCGGATGACATCAAAAAGACAAGAAAGCGCCGACGCCCTGTTGGCGATATTATCAAAGAGTATGAAAGCCAAGACAAGTCTTATATGGGAAAGTAAGTTCAATTTACATTGCATAATTTTTTTATAAAACATGTAAATAGCTATAATGTTTGTTATTGATTAAGTTACTATTATCTATTTCAATTGTCACTTTCATCAATATGCCAGTTCAAATTATCAATGTTGTCCTGAAGCCGACAGTCTTTATTTTGTAGTCATAATATATATTTTGTTTTAAAAACAATTATAAATTTTTCAGCAATGAATTAACAAAACTGTGGAACCTATGCCCCGACAATCTCGCTGCGTGTCGTACTAAAGAGAGAAACTTTATGCCATCTTTAGGTAAGTTTAATCATACTTTATGCTCTATATCTATCATATCGAGTTATAACTATGTAAAAGTATTGCCAGATATGTATTTCTGTACTCCAGAATACTGAAACTGGAAATTCGAAGTTTATCTGTAACAAAGAAAAATACATTAAAATATGAATTATTAAGGGCATTTCTCATGCAATATGACTTTACTAAACCCACATTCATTTAATTAGTTTTATTGGTCACTTTGAAGCTTTGCTTTTTTTGGCTGTGTGTGAATAATGTCCAGTATATTAATTATTATTATTGGTCTAATACACAGGCTTTTTGGTAGAGAGGTAGGTCACAGAAGATTTATACACAAAATATATAATGGAAAACACGCCGAACGCCAGTTAGAATAGCCTCGACACTGGCAAAACTTTCCAAAAATGTTGCCATATACTTAAACAATTATTTTGTTTTCCTAGAATCGTACATGCTAACAGCAACAGAGGGCGGGGGTACACTCAAGCGCACGTCGTGCGGCGGGTGGGGCTGGCGGGCTCTGAGACTACTCGCTAGAAGGTCACCGCACTTCTTCGTACACACTAACAACCCCATTGGACGTCTGCCTGAGTATTTGGATGCTATGGTTAGTATCACACGTATTTATTTGTTCATGAAAGAGATAGGTATTGAGATCATTACTGTGAGAATATTTTAGATGTCACAATATGACATGGCCCATGTTAAATTATTTTTTAGTTTATCTACTGTAATGTAAAGAGAAGTGACATCCCCAGCCTCACCAACAGATTTACATAAAGAGAAGAGAGCAACTAGGAATCCTGGGACATTTTTCACACACGGCCAATCTGATTCCAATTTAAGCATCAAAGTGAGCTTGTGTTATGGTAACCAGATAGCTGATATACTACATATACTACTTTTAAATACATACTTATATAGATATTTACATCCAGACACAGGACAAACAGACATATTCATGCATACAAATGTTTGTCCTGGGTGGGAATCGAACCCACGACCCGCGGCTTGAGAGTCAGGGTCACTAACCACAAAGCCAACCGGGCTGTCAATATGTGTATATATGAAGCCAATCCAACAAACTTGAAGTTAGCCAACTCAGTGGCTTATTGTCCCAATACCAATTGCCATGTAGCTGAAACAACAACAAAAAAAAAAGTTTATGTACTAATTACTATTAAATTAATGCTATTTGCTACGAACGCAATACATACGAAAATGAAATAAAATAATTCAGGTTTATATAAGTGTTATAATATAAAGTAATTATATTGCAGCTATGTAATAATAATTACTTTTTAAAGGTGGATCGCGTTACTCGTGAAGTGGCAGCCAATGCTGCAGCCATTGCAAATGGAGAGTCATCCAAGAATAACGACAAGACTGCTAAACAGGTAAATGTATAAATAATGTAAAAATCTAGTCTTAATATTACAATTATTATTTGACATGTTTTCCAAATCCGTCAATTTTTGATAACAAAATATAAGTACATGTAAAATATCTACATTAATATTATAAATGCGAAAGTAACTCTGCCTGTCTCGCTTTCACGCTAAAACTACTGGATCGATTTTAATTAAATTTGTATATACATATAGTCTAGAGCCTGAGAAAGGACATTGGCTACATTTCATCCCGGGAAAATGGAAGATCTCCCGGGTACGCGGGTAAAACCGCGGGGAGCCACTAGTTTAATATCATTAAGACTTCAAACATTCAGATAAATAATTGACTTGCTTTCAGGATTCCAATGAAGAAGAAATAACTGAGGAGCAGATGGAAGCCGACCTCATCAAGGAAGGAGACGCCAATGATATTGAGCAGGTCACTTACCTTTATTATTTACTAGCTTCTGCCCCGCGGTTTCACCTGCGTTCCCGGTGTATCTACTTAACGTTTAAAAATTTTCCATAAGAACCTCAATTGGACTATTGCGAACATTTTAAGACCAAAAAATCCCATTTCTGTCCACCTGTTCTCGAGTTATGCGCTTACCAACACATTTTGCGATTCATTTTTATATTATAGATTAGGTTAAATGCTTATATAGCTCTTCTGACTTTGGTTTAAGGTTGTAAATCTAACAAGAGAATGTCGTGAGTAAATCACAGGTATATATTTGGTCCAGATAAGTTAGTATTTACATATTAGATTTTATTATTGCTATGAGGAGAATTACGCTATGAACTGTGTCACAGTCACATCTGTCTTTATATTACGCTTGTCATAAAGAAAAGTAACGAGTTTCAAAGAAATTGGGAGAATAAAATGCTTTTTGAAATCAATATTCTGGATTGACACTACATTTTAAATGATGCCTATAGAACACCCTTCACCCATCACTCACTTATTTAAACGGAAACATTTCCTTTTCCTATCGTATTTAGGTTCGACTTCGTCGTGTTTTTTATGTTAAGGTTTAATGTAATGTTAATAATTCGACTGTAATTTTCTATTCAGGCACCAGACTCAACTCATCCAGTCGATGAAGATTATGATAAAACACAGCGCTCCAGCGTTACAATGATCACTCCTGCGCAACTAGACGCCGTCTCAGACAATCTCACTGAATGGAAGAAGTTAGCCGCCAAACTAGGCTTTAAACCCGACGAAATACAGTACTTCGAAACTGAAAACGCCACAGATGAGAAAAGGGCAAAGAATATGCTCCAATTGTGGTTCGATGACGACGAGGATGCGTCCGTCGAGAATCTACTCTATATCATGGAGGGATTGCAGATGACAGAGGCTTGCGAAGCACTCAAAAATGTTAAATGACATTCAATTAAACGTAGTTGTAAGAGGAAACAATAAAGTACTATTTCGTAATCATTTTGACTTCATTTCGAAACTCCCGCGAACGCGAGGCAATTATATCTTCGACACATTCAATGTAGGTACACGTAGCGCTCGCTAGATAAATGACAAAATTTCCAACCTAACTGCCGATTTGTCTATTTTATTTCCAACTATAAAACATTTTTAACTATTTCAAAAGAGAAAATATTGCCACCCACTTAATTTTTCATGGCAACGTATCGCTCTTGATATTTATTAAATCATTCAACAATGTCGGCCGCGCCGAAATTATAACTTGCACGCATTTCCTCATCCCGGCTGAGTCACGGCGTGCCCAAAACAGAACTTATTGGTTACAAAGTTCCCGTCGGCCTCGCGCCGTCCCTAGTTCCCTACCAACTACCGCCGGTCCCGCCCCGGCATAAGGTCCACTGCGTCTGCGCACGTACGTTGGCGCGACCCGCCCAGATACCGATCTAACTTGACCTATCACGCTTCCCGCACCAGTACCCTTCCACGACGACACCGAAGAACCCACCGAGCGAGACGCGGCTCAACCTACCTTGGACGAGTTTTACCACCGATGCGGTGTTTACAGAATCGCGGAATAGTCGCTGCACCGAAATTAGTTCGAAACGTATGCGTCAATGGGCAGACGGGACGCGCTGGTAGTTGCGCGCGCGGTCGATCCTAAAATATTTTATATTTTTATGATTCGACTCGAGAATTTTATATTAAAAATATATCGGGGTAGAGTTGGGCGGCGTTGTGACGTGCGTACGCGCAAGGGTGGCGGTTCGACGTGGAAAATATAGTGTGGTTTGTCCAAATTATCACTGTAAGTAGCTTAATATGTATTGTGTTGTATGTGCTTTCGTTCAATGTTAAAAGGTTGCATCTCATGTTTGTAATGTTCTGGGATTTAAATTTTTACCTCCTATTTTAAATTTAAATGCAATGCAAAATCTTGCAATATAAATACATCTTCGGTTTCGTTATTTCAAAAATTTTAACGTTACCTTAACAAACTATATAAAGTGCTAATATTTATTAAGAAATAAAACATTGTAGCAGTTATTTTTGTGCGTTTCGGCACTTTCAATAGGTATGCCAAGCCGTAAACTTTTATGACGTTATGATCTCACTAAATACCTTATGCATAGTTACAGAATTTTATATTTATGACTATGTGCTTTTTGCTACATATTCTGACTGTACTAGTTTCCGCTCTGTTGTTTTTTTTCGGGTTCCCGAGGATATTTAAATTTTCCAAGATTTAATCAATGTGTTAGTTCAAAACGTATTCAATCTACGTACCAAGTTTCATCGAAATCGTTGTTGTTATTGCGTGAAATAGTTATAGCCATCTCCACAAACTTTCTCAGTAGTAGTAAGAAATAGAGACACCTTTTCAAATCAAATATGTACCAAATTTTTATTATTCTTCAATGTATATTGCATCATCATATTTTATCTATTTTCTAGTTAGGTAATGAACCCAGATTTTTTATGTCTAAATCACGATTTTGCCATAAACATCGATAGACAATGGTCGGAAACCAGATAACATAGTATTATAGCGCATGGGTTGGCATATTATTTTCTAATTTCTTGAAATAAAATGAAAAATATATACATTCCAATGGGCTTTACTTCGAAGGGACTTATGTATTTTTGTACATAAGTTTAACATCGGTACCTACCTTACGTATTATTTAAAACTTAATTCGAAGACACAAACATTTCTACGTTCAGCTTAACAGCATATTCATAGTTTGGCTCAAAATAATTATGCTTCCTGATTTAAAGTAATAGCATTGTCGCTACATATTTCACTGGTGGCATGCGTTATGAACTTTAAGGCGTTACGTTTCGGTTACTGGTTTTAAACACTGACCATTTACAAAAATATTTTATGCACACATTAAATTCTAAGCGAGAAGACGGTTGTAAACCCGAGTTCCGTATCACACCAGCCATCTCGGCCGCGCCAGCATACCTGCACTTCAAACACCAAGTCTAAAAGTAGAGTTATAGGAAATCGTTAAAATTGATGCAAACGGGTCAAATCCTGTGGATAATATCTGTGTAATTTGAAACGAAACCCTATGCCTTCGGATACATTTATTGATTCGCATGTAGGCTTTTTTTATAGTAGAATATGCCTAATACAACAATTAGGTAGATACTTTCATTGAACCTCAATAATAAATGAAGTTGCAAGATATATAGGTACCTATTCATTTATAAATATCATTTATTTAATATGCTGGTTATTTACAATTTTGCTTATGCAAGTATAACACAATAGAAAATGATAATATGGCTTCAATAAGTACAGGCAGCTTAAGCATAGAAAGGTTGGCTCCCAAGTACAAGTGACGGAACTCTTTCAATCTTTCAAGAAAAGAGCGTACACCTTTTTAAAAGGCCGGCATCGCACTTGTGACTCCTCTGGTGTGGACACCCCCATGGGCGGCGGCAATCGCTTACCATCAGGCGATACGTCTGTTCGTTTGTCGTCCAATACATAAAAAAAAATAAAAACTCACTAGTTGGTTGGCCATGACAGCTTTTCAACATGAGGGTAATATTCCATAGGACTCATTCAGAGAAAGGAGCGAAATACTTTAAACACTTTGGCGTTCCGATGTGCAATTTAGAATCTGTTTGAAACCCTCTGCTGGTAAGTTTCCGCTTAACCATCGTTTAGAGGTATATAATGTAGCTTCGTCGTCTTCAGCAGCATAGAATTAAATAGATTAAAATATAAACAGATATTTAAGCTTCACTTTTTATCACCTTTAAACTAAAAAAATATTCCTAAATTAAATATCGGCGTGTATTTATCGCTATCTACATCTCCATCGTCTCTAGATGAACCAAAATGTTTCTAGGTTTAAGGTCTCTTAGAACTCGCAAATGTCAATGTGTCGAACATATTCGACATTACACTATCTTGTACATCTGTGTTCGACATTTCGAAAGTGCAAGTTCATGTTTGGCATGCTCGTCTTTTTAGAAATATATAAACGAAAGGATGACTTTATGGTTAAATATCGTGTGGGAACACAAAATCGAAGGCAAAGCGTGTAACGAGCTTATATCTGTGTGCCTTACACATGAAAGTTTTGAGACCACACAGAGTTGCTACACCAACGTGTAAAACTTGTTGAGTGTCGTTACTCGTTTGTCACTTCAACAAAAGCATTAGGTACCAAAGAAAGGTTTGCATGACACAGCCGTGAATGTTATACCTATAGGTATTCTTGAGGTAAAGCACACATTGCACCGTCGAAAATTATAGCTTAAAGACTATGTTTCAGCATCATAGCCCTAACAAGGATCGTTATTAGTAATCATACCGTAATTTTGTTTTAGTTTCAAACATCCTTAACTATTATTAAAAGTAGTTTCTAAGTATTCTGCCTTAATTGATTACATATGGAAGGAAATTAAAGTAGTTCCCGCTTTCCACTGGGAAAAGGAACAGCTATCCAGATACTAGGTTGACTATTCCTCTGGACTATTGCCAAAAAGGACATGCAACCAACTCTATAACATAGATTAGTTACCATCTTCCGCAGACAGGAAGTTTGTGACGGTGTAGGTATTCAAAACAAAAACGTTAGTATTTATTTATAGATGAATCTCGTGTTTTATGTGGGAAAATGCACTTTATTTGATCGGATCCATACTGGCAAATATATCTACGTAGGTAACACGTCCTTGACCCTTCATAGTGCGTGACGACTTGGTTGGTTTTTACGTAAACATTCGTAACTCATAACTCATACAATTTATTTACTAAACTATATTGAGAATGGGGGCATATGCTAACATATAAATTTTCATAAAACTGAGTGGAATCGCTTTATAGTGTGATAGTTAATGTCATGTAGGTAAATCCAGCAATAAATTCTGGAAATTAATCTAGACATTCACTGGTTTTATAGATAAACCATAAATATAACAATATGAGATCGCCTTAAATGAAAAACCAGAAAATCCAGATGATAAATACGGAAATAAACAGTTCAATTAAAATGGGATATGTTCATACGCAGACGCGAGTAATTTAAACAAACCTATTTGTACAACCTACAAAGGTATCACAAATTGAACTCTTAATCCAGTTAATTTTGTACGATGAAAGAAAGCAAAGCAAGCACACCAGACGGGGAAAAGTCAAATAAACATCATAATACACATTTCAACGGCGCAACTAAAAGTGCGGGGGATCGCTGTAACACGGGACAAAATCTAGGGCGTGCCGACGAAGACCACACACCTAGTCTCAGACATATTAGTACTTATGCAAAGGTCAATTTATAAAAGCACTCTCATAAAGACATGACAAAGGTGTCTGGAGTAGATACACACACGCTATAATTATATTTGACGTTTGTTCCGCCGTGCATTTTCACTGGCTGTTGTAGGTACGGTCTGAAAAAGGAAAATTATACTCACATGTACCGAATAAAAATGTATAAGTATTCGCTATAGAAAAATGTTCAAATATTTAAAAATGAAGAGTGATAATTTTAAATTTGATTTTATAATATTAAGTGATGAACTATCAATAATCCAGTAAAAGCTCAAAATCAAAATATTTATATAACTAATAACTGCCACTCTAATGCTCGGTTCGGAAAGTTGCTTGCTACCTAGGTACTCCTGTGGTTTCATATTTCAATACACCCAACAGCTTAAGCTTAGACACTTTATTTGTCAATCATTCATCAAGAAAACAGATTCTTCATTACAGAATCTAAAGAGTGCTCTATTCCACAAATATTACATTACAGATGCTCCGATTTCTTTAAAAAACCATGACACAGCCAAGTCGACTCCAACGCAACATATACACATTTAATTCCGATCGATACACAAACATCCGTCAGTTTCGGCGGCTTGCAGACTGAATTTCATCAGGCCATTTTTCAGGCTATTCCCAAGGCGTAGGTATAATTTAGTAATGTGGAACGGCGAGCTGTGCTTGTAAACATTACCCAACTATTGCTGAGTTTGCACGTAAATCCGTGAACGCTGCTTTATAAAAGATCTGGTGGAAATAGCACAACGATTCGAACCTCATTGGCCAGCCACTTTATTATAGATCTCGTAAAAATTTACGGTGTTAAGTATGTTGCTTCTAGGAATGTGTGGTTGTTACTATTCAGTCATATTAGAATATACAAATCTGTTTTGTGGTACGTAATTACAAGGAATGTGTGCATCTGGGTTGGTTAGTAACACGTTCTGAAGTGAATACTTCTTTGCGATTTCCTGTCTTCCGTTTCTTAGGTAACTCTGGTGTTAGAGCTTTCAGGGCATCGACCCCTAGGTAGATATTAGTCATATTTCCTACTCAAATACATGCTACCGTTTAGTAACACCTAAATACTCGTACATAGATACTAAATAGGTACGTAGCTTATTAATGACAAGTTGAAAAAATTTATTACAAATCTACTGAGTATTATTTCATTGCTGATAGATCAAAGCGTTTAAAAATATGCTTTCAACTACAATAATAACATTTAAAAATAAATTTGAAAAGAAATATGGAAACAAAAATGACCAAGGCGTGGGTAGACGTCCCACATGTTCAGTTTATATATTTAACAATACATTTTAAAAATAAAACGCTAATTAACTATTTCCGAGTGTCAGTGATATGACATAGTGAACAATTGCGTCATAAATACACGTCCACTAAAATTAGACATACCCTCTGGATTGCACGTCAAACATAAATCCTGTGAAACTCTGAACAGCTACACTTCCCATTTTAACTCAAATCTAAACATAAAGAACGCTTCCTGGTGTTATTTTTAATTACATGCGTAAAGCTTTAACTACACTCTGTATAATATAGTCTCGCTCGACGTCAAAACGCAGGGATTTGCTAGAACTGAAAAAACTAAATTACTTGGTTTATTTTAAAACTGATTCCCGCTTACTCGTGCGGACTCTTACACGTGCAGTAATCTTGCCAATAGCCAAGAGTATATCATGATATTTTTTACTTCAACCAAGGCCTTTATATAAAATAACGCAGATTTTTTCAATCAATTTGTACCATAATATAAGCTGTTGTAACAACTCATGGAAATTAATATAAACAATGGATTTACGTCTCAATCAATCTTTGTTTACCAATCTAATGAACAATCTTTGTGAATATTGAGCTAAAAGATGAACTCTATAAGCCTCTGGAGTCTATGAATCACACAACTATAATCTTCATTGAGATATTAATACAATATAATAGCAATGTCACCGACTTGTCACACGTTGGATATTTCCACAATCCCCTGTCCACAATAAAACGTACGACGATATGAAAACGTTGATAGTCCATTAATGTCACCAGTTGGTGTGAAATAGTAAATATACTTGGAGAAATCAACGAAAAGTTTGCGTTTCGTCATAAGGTAGTGGCGAAGATCGTGAATAAAAAAAATGTGATGGTATATTTTAACTGACTTGTCCGTCGTTGGGTGTTCACATTTGATACTAATTTGAATGGTGGATAATTTAAATAGAGAAATGAATAACTGTCTTTGAAATGGATAGAGAGAAACAAGTCATAAGCAAATTAAACAACTCTACAAGCTCTTTCAATTAGTAATGAACAAATATTTTCACTTAATTGTATATAAAGTGCCACAGAGTTCATTATTGCATTTAATTAAAGTGATGTGAGATCCGAAAGATTATCTCAGATTTTAATTTTATCTTTCGCCTTAGAATATACCATAATTGTTTCTAGTCTATTCACCTTACCTCGCTACAACTATAAGCCGTATGTAAAATTAAATAGAAATGTTTGGCGTAGGTATCTGTATTAAAAATCTATATGTGCATTTTATTTACGTTACCAGAGCTATAAACCTATCAGCAAGACACTAAAGCACACAATAATGAACTTGCAAAGTCATCACCAGCGGACCCATATGAAAAGTTTCAAACCATTTTATTCTGTTCACACTCAACCCACTGTGCGATACTCACATCTTATTCCCAGAAGTCAGGAGTTTTAAAATAAGGGCGTTACCCTTACGAGGTATCCCGAATTAAACCAAGCTTACAGCCGTGAACAGTTCGCCTCAAATAGCCACAATGTGTTTCCTGATCCGTTTATTTATCGGATCGGACCGTACATTTATTGGGACGCGATGAAATGCTTTGATATTGATTCACTATTTTCTTTTAACTCAACTTAGTAACATTTCAAAGAGTTTCGGGGGTACGATGGTGCACAGATGGTATCTATTATTTCGTATAGATTATAATGAATCGTTATGAGATCAGCCTCTACAGTATAAATTTGATTCTGCTAAGCGTGCATAATACATTTATAATTTGGCAGAGCTCTGAAGAAAGAGAATGGAAATTAATCAGTAAATGATAGCTTGTTCTAAAAGAATCATAATGTAAAAACAACGTAATACCCCGACATGTAAATCGTTAACAAAAAGACACGTTTGTACAAACAACTGAAATCAAAACGCGAGCTCTGATTCCGTGGTGACAAGCAGCTGAAAGCGGTGCACTACTGAATGAATATCTCCTAGTGGACATTAATAAATTGTGGCCGACTCATTAGCAGTGTATTTCTAGAGTGCACATGCCTTCATTCATAATATCGTTCACATGTTCGATATATCGCTGCATAATGTCAGCGACACTACAGCTTACAACTATCATGCTAAGAAGGTGTCTCTATAACGTCGTAGTTTAGTCTAAATAAACGTATTGAGTGGCACTAAAATTGTATTGCTTATTAAGAATGTCAAATCATAATTATCTATCATTAAGAATACTACAATCAACCAAATCGTGTAGGTACACGTCAACAGTAGATACAGCAAAATCGATGAAAATGCACAGAGTAAAAGTGTAACGAAATTAAATGAACTCCTCCCAGAATATACGTTTGAAAAGTGACTTTTCATAAGACAAAAGTAAAATGATAATCCTAGCAAATACAAAGCAGACAAACGCCAGACAAAGAGCTAGAGACCGTATGCCAACTCAAATTGCTATGGATATTGGAGAAGCACTCGAACGAGATACCATTGCAGCGATGCAATTTAATATTACATTACCGATTCATGTTTTCAAAATTTATTAACGTCCATAAAATTTTACTTGCGAGTGGCTAGCTTTTAGATACATGATATGACATCTGACTAATTTGATCATAGTTACTATATACTTAGGTACGACTTAAAATTTTTGGTGAACAGTTTAAATAAATTTAAGAGATGAGGATCTAGTCTGTTGTATAACTTGTATATGCTTACTTACTCAATGCATAATTTGTAATTGCATAGAAGAAGGTCAATCACACCAGAAATAAGGTATCTCTCTCCTTAAGGTCATGAGACTAGAACTAAAATGATGGCGGAAATATATTCACCTTAACCAACATCCTGACATATATTTACATCAGGAAGAGGTAAAATTAACAGATATTTATGTTACCACAGTGAACTCTTTACCTACCTGACGGAAACATAAAATCGGGAACCATAAAAATAAATATTAATAAAATGCTACAATAATATCTGTTCTACACGCTTTCCGTGGCACCTATCATGACTAATCGGATAGTGATGAAATTAGGTGACACAAATTTTATGGGTGAAATATAAAAATAATTGGCTTGCACAGGTGATATATACGTTCAACCAACGAAATAAACACGTAAAATACCTATATTATAAAATAAAAAATATATTTTAATCATCAGGTCAGAGTTGCTCATTATATTCGAATAGAGATAAAATTTTATTTTGTTGCCTGTTACACTAAATTCAAAGCCACGATGCATTTCTATATCTATGCTAAACCCAGTATCTTTATAATTGCTACAATTCTTCCTAGAACCAATGGATTAATTTATTACGTCTACTCTAGTGATTTCACAAAAATTTTCAGGCAAATCCACTTTATTCAACGATCCATTATCTTGGCGATCTATATCGCTGACCGTTGGTTCCTTCGTACGTGAAGCATCAGAAATCATTGAAATATCCCATTCTATTTATAATGTTATGCATGAACTCAAGTTTGCGTCATATGTGTTTCCGTTCGCAAAGATGCCAAAACTCCGAGAGGGATGGAAGGAAGCTGCAGCCAATCCGCCGATTTGTTTCAATTAATTACCTAATCATGATATTAATGTTTCACGCCTGCTAAATACTCACAACATAATATAAATAGAATTAAAGGTTGAAAGCGACTATGCCAAGATTAGCGTAATGTTAACCATATGATACTCGACGATACGAGTTATATCAGTGGTTTTGATACATAGATTTTTGAAACTTCTAAACTTTATAAATCCTTTCCAATACGGGAAACAAGTCTTAGAACGTTCGTATAGTATCTATCTATTTATTGACTTAATAATATTCTATATATAATAAATTATGCGTACATTTTAGTACACAGTTGAAAATAAGTGATAACTTATAATGATGACACGTTGTCTCATATCTGATACCGATGCATTAAAATTTCATTTTCTCCAAAATATATGTATCTATATACGTATTTTGTTTTAATTATTTCTTAAATCCTTGCTATGGCAGCGGAATTCTAGTTGTATATAACTTTGTTTATATTTATAATAACAGTCAGTAATAAATTTAGTATCGGGGCGGGAAGTATTATAAGTAATTCTACAATATTTTTCCTACTTTTCTCACGTGACATAAAATAATATGTAAAAATATTTTAAAATAACAAACTAGATTTTTTTGCAAAAAAATATATAAATACGGTAAGAACATTATTGTATCTAAGCTTGTTTCAGGAACATGACTGTGTGTTTATTAAAATATTTCAACTGCGCATAAGATAAAAGAGATTTGTATTTACTTTGGAGCTTGTTTAGATACAGAACGATAGCAAATTCTATCAAACACTACAATCAAAATGCCGCAAAATTATTGTGATTAGAATAAAGTTGTTTATTTTCGTAGCAATTAATTGGTACTGAAACAGGAGTCAAACAAAATTATCACGCTTATCTATACTAAAAGCTATGGCTGTTTATACTAAAAAACAAATAAAAATAGCCGAATCTAGATTTTCACGAACAACAGAGCGGGGCATATGGGACGCATGTGTAGGCTGATAAGTCATCGGGCGCAAATCCTAGACGTTCAATGACTCCTGGTATTCTATTAAAAAAAATATTACCAACAAATCAGTGGGAGGCGGGACGCGGTACATTGACGCATTCAGTATGTCTGGATATAGTAGGTATGTACGATTGTACATTGTACCCATAGCATAAAGTATTAGCTATACCTACGTGCGTGCGAACCGGGGCTACTTCTACCACCTTTTGGCCGCACACATTTTAGTACGTGTTTATTTACGCATTAAAACAGTGGACTTGTATAATTGCTTCGGTTTGCACTGTTGCACTTTGAATTATTAGTGAGAAGATTAAAGAAATGTACAATAAGAGATAATCTCTGATGGTCAAAAAAGCACCATGTGTACCTAACCCGTATATAGAGGTGGCCACGTACGTTCAAATGTTTGGTGGCCTATAGGCTATATATATATGTCATAAAAAAAATAGTTTTTCCGCTTCGCTTCGCCGTCGCTTCGCTCGCGCATATGTGACTAAAGCTTAACCCAGATCGCGAATTTATTTTTCGGCATTTCTGTATCGGTGAGGAATTTCTCATGTAAACACTGTGGGTAGGTAGGTACTAAGTATTGGATATTTGCGGTAGGCGGACAGCATCATAGGGATCCCTCACCACTTCGCAAAATAAACAGCGTTCAATCAAAGTACATACCTACCTACGTGCTTCTTTTGTTAGTCATGGGATAATCTCGATTGTCAAAATATTTTGACTAAGATCGCCTCAAATTGCTCGACGATAGGTTTTATGGAAAACCGTGCATCGATCTGTCGCTTTATAGCTCAGAAGGAAATTTAAAGAAGATAGTTTGTTAATGATATCTATTAAAATTTGTATTCTATAAGTACAATATTCTGTGCCTTCTTACATTTGATTAAAATACATTGAAGTACATTTTTGCATCGCCTGAATTCAACGGTCGAGAGTCAGCGAGTGTGCCAAGTCGAAACAGAATTTAAGGAATTTTCCAACTGCATGACGCGTGCATATGAAACTTTAGCAGATTTTTCATTTCAGTTTTTTTTAATACCTACTTGTTAAATAGCAATATAAGACAATAGATGCCATCAAGAGCATTTGTATTATTGTCCATCTGGCTTTCTGTTCTAGAGTCATAAAGATTGCCCTCTCTGTCACTGGAGGAATGAGAGGGTCAAGCATATTTTTAAATTACGAATAATTTAGCTTTTCGAAACTGAGTGATGATTTTTGCTGTCGTAAGTTAAAGCATGTATAAATTAAAGTTGTATACACATTATATTACGATTAGCAAGCATTGAATGTAGTCTAAACTAATAAATTCGTCTGTACGTCCAGAAACCTACGCTCACCAACGCAAGTTGTTGATTATTTAGAGATCAGCCTTGTGCTATTCTGATTCTCGATCAAGCAGACTGCGTAAAAATAGTTACATTTCAAATTTAAAATGTACGAATAAAATAGTCAAATTGAACACACCTGGATCTGTAGCGTTGGATACAAGCCAGTTAGATAACAGTACAGCGGAGAAACTATTGCTTTTACATTGGTGTATGTACCTACCTCTGTATTACCTACTGAGTCTAGATATACCCCTATTACTAAAAATCCTTCGATCCGAACTAAAGATTGAGTTAGACAACTGGGAAAACCGACACCAGGGAATGATATATACCTATATTAAGAAGAATATGAAATTGTAAGTGTAAAAGTTTTGATAGAATAGTTATGTGTGGAACCTACTTCTTAGATATGAAGACATTGATGAATCGGGAACAAGCTTAAAACCATGGGGTAAAAGGAGTGTAAAAAAGCCAACACTAAATTAATGAAGGCGAGAAATGGTAATCCATTTCATGAAATAAAAAAAAACATACAAAGAACGATATCTCTTACCAAGTGACACAATGAAAATCTTGAAAATGCGATGCAAACTTGACAAATGACCTTTGGAAAGAAAACCAAGAATCTTGAAATAAACCGTGTGATATTAGAATTGTGTGTATGGCGCCAATGAATTTACAAGACACAAAAAAAATAATGGAATGCGCAGTAAAATACCCATTAAAAATGCAAAGCAAATGTATTTCAGAACAGTCCAATCAGATATACAAAAACAACGTTCATTATTAAGAAACATGCATCCAAAGGTTTGAAGTCATTTATCAATTAGACAAACTCCAAAACGAAACTGAAATTTTACAACATTCCTGTGTCAATCTTTTTCCAAATGTCACAAATCTATTTGGCCGTACGCCAAAACGGCATGCACTTTAAAACAGTTCTGCATGGAAAGAACAAAAACAAAGGAAAATAATACCTCATCTGTTTGTTGACAATACGTTAAAAGCCGGCCTTTCTTTCGATTCTCAGCAGACATATAGCATCATTAAATTGTAATAAGTAGGTCGTGAAAGTCAACTTTAAATCTTTGTAATGTATCAGAACATCAGTTCCATCGAGAGTTATTATAGTAACGAATCGTTACAGCTGACTTATGAAACTGTGTCGGAAGACAGAGACTTTGTTTTTATATATTTATCAAACGAACAATTATCTTCATATCGTTTGTCTTGTGGACAAAGAACAGTTTTTCGTCTTGTTAGCCACCGTTTTATTTTCAGCTGAAGTAATAAAGCGTAAAACATTTTTTATCTGCCAGAATCTGGTGCTATATACATATGAAAAGTGGTTATGTGTTGTCTGCTTTCGTCAGTAGATATGTTTAAATATAACCAATAGCAATTGAATATTTGTAAGGGATAGGTGGATTTGGAATGAAGGAATTTGGAAACTGGGTGGAATGTGTAAGAAGAGAGTGATGACTGAAATGACGAGACAGAGAGGAATGGAAGAAAAACACATGTTGTTCCGACACTGCTTAGGCGGGATAAGGGCAGGAAGAAGAAGGTGATGTTAGGAAACTAACATAGCTTTCACTTACTTGTTACTTTGCCTCATAATTCTATTAAGGGTTCTAAAGTCTTCCTTCGTCTACAATGGTATAGCAATTATCTATTAACAATTTAAACATATCTACTTTTGACTGAATACAAAAAGTCAACAGTTGATGGTTAATAAGCTTTGTTCCTTAATAAGACATGACATGTCTATTATGAGAACCATGTCTGTCATGTCATAATCTTAATTAGAATACTACGGTATATTTTTTTTGTTTTAATTTTGAGTGACTCAATATTTAAAAGAAACTGACCTATATTTCTGGAAAGTTTGTGAAGGTATTTGTTACTCATTCACTCAATCACCGCTGAAGGGCCAAGGATGAAATTTGGTACAGAAGTTGTTTAGTCTTAGCTTGCGTATCTCAAGAATACAGAAAAAAGCATGACCCTCCTTCAGCCGCAGATGGTTACCGTGCAGTGCTCTACCTACTGCTTTACGGCAGATATAGGCGGTAGAACTTTCCCAAATATACATGCTAACTACTCAAATCACTTAAGACTTATAACTACTTCTAGTTTTCTTGGCAGGCTGCAACCTCTCCGCGATGAAATTCTAATCTTTTGATTCAAAAGTCTAGCCGAAGCTATTCAGTATAAAATCATCCAGATTCTTATTCAGTTTTAGTTTCGGTTGCGGCCTTCGCTACTCGCTCCCATGTATTTACACAAACATAATTTTGTTTACATACGCTGAGCAATGATATACAACTTACTATAAATAGGATACGTACAGACGCATTGCCAAGAGCTATTTTCTCAGTAATAATTGTAACAAACGCTTTTCGAAGGGGTCTGTAAAACCTACGCTGTTAGTATTCATATTTTATTTCTGTCAGACGTTGACTGTTGTTAAATGTTTATTTTTGAACCATAAAATCATCTGGAACATAACTCATTGTACTTAGTTATAATATTGTGTTTAATTTTCTCACCCAAATGTTCTTAATGCCAGAAAATATGAAAGTATTGTAAAATATATAAAGTTAAATTTCGTTTCTGACTGTATGTGCCCACCTCTGCCAGTTTTGTGTAGTGAGTAATTACAAAAATATATAATTATTCTATGTGTAAATTTTTCTGTCTATCGACATTAATATCATTAAGTCAAAGAACATCACTTGCTGATGCAGTCAGGTAACACAATGCAATGTCAAACATCATAGAACCGGGTTAAAGATGACTGAAGAAGGAAATAAAGAAGAATGAAAAGAGAAAGAAAAGAAACTAAGTTCTCCATAGATTTGTCTTTTTCCGCTTTGCTGCTGATACATTATCCACATGTCAACAGCAAAGTGAAAAGGTCTCCTTTATGAGAACATGCTCCGTTGAGGTCAGACTACAGTCAAGATCCAGGGAAGAAAAAACCATTTAAAAACCGACATTGGGCGCTTACTAACATCACTATTTCGACTAAGTAATATTATAAAGCTAAAAAGTTTGTTCGTTTATTTAAACGTGCTAATCTCAGAAACTTCGGAAAAATGTGTTGGATGATAGCCCATTTGTTGACTTCCCCTGTTAGATAGTCAAATGTCCTAGGACATTTATTTATTTACTATTATTGTTAACAAGGAAGGCTGTAGGCTATCACGCTGCTATCAATAAGACTGGAGAATCATTGAAATTTTTTGGAAAAAAGTGGAAAATGTGACGCAGACGAAGTTGCTCGGATCAGCTAGTTGTAAAATAAGTATTAGTGTTGTAAAATCTACGCGGGAGATCAACGCTATTTTTTCACCATAAAACGTTGAGCTCTTTTGATGTAGACGGACGGATTAGTTATAATTTGTAGTTATTTTTTCCAGCGAACTTTACCGTCCGACTTTCATAACCCGCATTTTAGTGTTGCTCAAATGATTTACGACGAATCCTATATGATTTGTTTATAGTAATATATAATTTTTTCATGTTTTATGAACATAGAAATACCGGACGGGGCCGTGTGATTTTGAATTTTAACACGACGGAATAAATTTGGTGGGAGTCATCCTGTCCTATATCCTACACATACCTACCTACAGTACAAAATATATTATATCTTGATCACGTCATTTCACACGTCAACTGAGATAAATAATTATATTTTTACTCAAGTATCCAGTAAATTCGCCAATAAAAATATTTACTCTAACAATTTAGTTGTATATACAACTTTATGTTCACTACTCAATTTATAAAAATTAATAGAGGTTAGGTTAATTTTGGAGCCAGTGGGGGTCTGCTTATGATTAAATTTATGTATGTAAAACTTTTATGTTAGTATTTCAGCTATCTGGTACCAAATATCTGCTACTAGCTCTGTTTAGTTCGGAATCAGATTGGCCGCATATGCAATATGTTTCAGTATATTTAAACAGATCAATCAGTTTCTTTTGGGAAAAGTAGGTAATTATTGAGTTTAGAACTATCTCTTTACGACAATAACGACCTTCCAAACCAATCTAACTATTCATGAGTTCTTTTAAAGGCCTAACTATTTGATTAAATATATACCTATTCCACAACTTAGTATCTACACTAGGTACGAGAAACCACCATTTACATTAAATATTATTTCATGACAGTTGATGTCCATTAATTTGCTCCCCAAAGTCGAGACATGCACTGTCACACAGGAGAGCATACCACACGCGGCGCCACGGAATCTGATAAATGTTGTCGACTAACACACAAAATCGACCACTTGTCTTAAATTAGCGACCGCTCGCCGTAAATCAAGGGATTCGGGCCAACATTACGCTATAAGAATACCGCACATATTTGTGTAACTATGTGTTTATAATATGAGCAATGTGTTTATTATATGTTAATATGTTTACGCCTTTTGTTAACACGAGTAAACTAGCTTGGTACTTGTGAGAACATATAATAATTTGGTAATTTTCATGAGATATGGTCATTGCTGTAAATAGCCGTTTTTGCGCCCTGTGCGATTATACTCAAGAGTTTTGATTCAGATAACTAACAAGTTCAAATACCTTTATTAACCTCAAAACTAACTCAGAAATACATGTACACCTAACGCCATAGCTTCTCTTCATAACTTTTAACTGCTCTATTTTATTATTTATTTAAAATGGTTGTTTATAATCTTCATTTCGTAGTCAAACTTACGACGCTGAGTTATATGCATAATTTTATTTACTGATTTTAGGAATCAGCATTAAAGACGGCACAAGAAGATATGATGGAAATGATCTACAAGCTACAAGTTCTACAATCTAATCAGTAGCGTAGCGTAGGGGGGCGGAGGGGCGGACCACCCCGGGCGGCACTATTGGAAGGGCGGCAAAATTGGAAAAAAGGGCGGCAAATTATGAGCTCCTTAAAAAACAACACCATCATTTTGTGACTTCCTCTAACAAAAAAACACACCATCATTATTTTTGTGACGTCTAAAAGGGCGGCAAATTGTGACTCCTTTTTAAAAAAAAAGCGACTTCATTATTTAACATTATTATTTTTGTGGCGACAAAGGGGCGAAAAATTATTAGTCCGCCCCGGGCGCCAATGACCCACGCTACGCCACTGAATCTAATACAGTGAGGATACAAATAAATACATATAATTAAGCTTGGTAGAAACATAATTTATTACTCAAATCCAATATCAACAATATATAGTCTCATCTCATACATATATACTTTCATACTACACCACGTCCTTATGTTACGTCACAAATGTTATATTCTCATTTTTTTACACACAGATCATAAAACAAAGAGGATGTTTGTGTGTTCATGGATTATTATTATATATCTTGCTATAAAGATTTTTACTTATAAAAGCGATCAACACTATGTCAATACCAATATTGTAATCATAACATACCTCTTTGTTTCTACGATCTGGGGTTGCATTTGCACAAAAATTGTGATGTAACACACGAACGGCCGAAAATTAACATAACAGTCTCACATTTAGTGTTCGTCCAAATGCGAATATACTCTTCTTAATTTTTCCCTCTTATTCTTGTTCGCGTGTTTCTTCTCTAGCTTCCAAGGTTTGCCGACCTGAGCTGGCTGAGCTCCTACAGTCCTGGAAAAGAGACATCTCATTTAGTTAAATACCAGTGGACTATGGCCTAAACCCCCTCGATGTTAGAGGAGGCTCGAGCTCCTCGGTGGAGACGTATATGAGGTGATGATTAAGAAATACCAGTGGCTTCTCGCGGTTTGACCCGCTTATCTGGGAGATCTATCTTCTCGGTACAAAAAGTAGCCTATGTCCTTTCTCAGGCTCTAGACTATCTGTGTACCAAATTTCATTTAAATATTCGCATACTTAGTTAATTTGGCATTATAATGCGCAAATTTTATATGCAAATATAATGTTGTTGTAATTTTTTTCGGGGTAATGCTTGTGGGTCGCGATACAGGTTTATCCTAGTGCGGGGGCCATTGATTTATTAATGGGTACTTAAATATTATTTTTAAATAAATGTATTTGAATATTTGAATTTGAATTATAATATTAGTTAGGATAGTCATAGTAACTACAGTGGACCCGCGGTAATCCGACAAACGTTTTGCAGGGCAGTGTCGGATTAGCGAATTTGTCGGACTATAGAGTACTGCCTAAAACCCCCTATAGTCCGGATTTTTTTACGAAAGAGTACCTTGTAATCCGACAAATTACAGATGCAATGGTAAGATTCTACATGTTACATGTAGTCAAATTCTAAGTAAGCAATCAGAATCAAAATAATACCTACCTACTCTACGCGTCGAGCACAATAGTGGCGGTGCATACAAGTTATAACTTGTTCAATCATGCATTAGCGAAAATTGTAAAAAAAATATTCAATACATAATAAATAATTGACCATGTCGGATTACAGGGGGCCCCGGACTAGCCAGGGGCCGGATTATCGGGGGTCCACTGTACTTTATAATATCCCTTGAAACTTCAAAGACACTTGGATTTAACACTTATATGGCGAAGAAAACGATGGCTGCCACATGCGTCATACTCGAGAACTTATGGGGCCTTAAGTCTGTCGTTAAATCAACCACTATTATTATGACAGAATTTAATATTATACTTAACAGTATTTACTTGGAAATAGTATTTATTGGCATGGCAATGGAAATGGCGAGGAGATTTAATATATTTTTGGGCGAACTTTAAGGCGGCGACCATCAATCACTTCACGTTAATTAGTGGAGTGACATATGAAATTTGAAAGACAAGAACTAAGTTTTCAACAAACAATCTGCATAAGTCGTTCTTAAATTTTAAATCCTAGTGCTGTTAAAGTCACTTTATATAAAAGTTCTGTGATCAAATTAAACCATCCACTGGTTATTTTAAGGTCGCTTTTCGAATAAACTTAAGGGGTTCAAGAAGTTCCAGTATGAAATTGCTACCGTATGTTCAGATACTGCATTAAAATAAAATTCAATGAGATAATGTTTCGTTTTATTTTAAAATAAGCGTTGAAAACTCCCAAAATAATGTGGTAAAGGAAATCAATGACGTAATAACCGATTGTGTATATAAAGAGTTCAAAGAGATATAGTAGTTCCAATCAATCATTGTTTATGATTTTAACGGAAACCTTGAATTTATATGTGGACGAGAGACTTTTTGGCTTAGAAAGATGCATGTTCTCTATGAGATTTGTTTTATACAACTATTTAAAACTAGTGTCAGCCCCGCGAATTCACCCGCATCTCTGGGAACCTTCATCTTTCCAGGGATAAAAGGTAGCGTTCTTTCCCATGCTCCAATCTAGATAGATTAGCTCTTTCTGTCTGTTAGATTTTTATGAAATTTAGTAGGTAGGTACAGATTTCTGAAAGAATCTAAGAAACAGCTACTTTCACATTTATAATATAAGTAGGAATCTACTATATTCGTTACATTCCAAACTATACACTTGAGTGACCAAACCAAATTTTAATGAAAACTGACACGGTATTTTTAAAGTCTAGAGATTAAAGAATGTTTAAGAAATACATGGTGACATTTTATTTAATAAATAATATTATAAAGAGGAAAGATTTGTTTGTTTGTTTGTAATGAATAGGCTCCGAAACTACTGGACCGATTTCAAAAATTCTTTCACCTTTGGAAAGCTACATTATCCCCAAGTAACATAGGCTATATTTTATCCCTGTATTCCCACGGGAACGGGAACTACGCGGGTAAAACCGCGGGGAGGCAGCTAGTATTTAATAAATTTCTCTCCTCACTAACATTTAATTGAAGGGACGTTTTGTATGTTGTTCAGATACGCTGCCTGTCTATTTACCAGAAGCTCAAGAACTACAGTTTTGTATATTAATAGCATTTCTTCTATAAGCCCGAGAGGGTTTTCTTAGAGTTATTAACAAAATCCTTGTTAATGTTTTAACGATACAAAAAAAAATTAAGGGAGTATAAAATATCAGTTATCTTTGTAAAAGGGTATTTAGTACATTCAGAAGTAGTTCTATCTATAACCAGCTACCTAGACCTAGCAAGGATCACGTAAGTAAGCCTTTAATCGGCACAATAGTCTATTATGTAGCGTACCTCTGTATCTTTGACAAATAAATACATACATTTTTCAAATAGATAATACATACATAACTAAAATTCACGAGTATGGCAACATAAAATTAAATTCCACAGTATTAAGTAACACACATCAACAAAAGCTTTCGCATTTACGATTTTAATAGAACGGCGATACAATTTTCTAAGTATGAGAACATTGCAAATTCTGTTACGACAACCTATGCTATTCTGAATTTATACTCGACACTGAAGTCACTCGACCGAGTATTACCTATCTCCCTCACACGCACAGCAGCTGCATAAGTGCCTCTCGCTCGATAAAGTCGAATCCTGATCGAGTTTCGGTTTGAGAATAGCATGGAGTATTCAAATTAGTGCGTGTATACTGTGCAGTGTAATTGCCGCGATCGTTAACGCAGGCCGCTCGTAAAGTTCCGAAACCTTATGAATTAGCAGTTGGCGGGTGTCCAGCCACCCCGTTATGACTTCACAATGTTTATTTAGGTTTCCCTTAGCTCTAATTGATAATAAAGATGAGATATCTTTCATCTTCGCCTGTTACTAGGCGGGTTATTTATGGATCATTTTTTTGCTAGTATGGAAGCTTTCATGTCTTCTAAGAAGGGAAATATTATAGTGAAAATGAACATTCAGATTTGGACATAGACATAACATTATATAAATTGATTTAGGCATTTAAGACTAAATATGTATGTATGATTGAAGTAGCTTAAATATAGTTTGGTATAAACATAAAATTATCCGTATTATTTACTTCAATGGTTTATAAATTCCAATAACCCTATTAGATAGAAATTTCTACATACATATTAAATTGATATTTAAATTTGAATCTAAAGTAAAGGACTTATAACAATAACTTACCCAAGAATAGGTTTTCCTTTAACATGTGCCGTACTCTTCTGCATTGCGAAGAATGTATTGTCAATTTCCGCTGATTTATTTGTCCAGCCCTGTTGGGAATAATTTTTACTTATTAAACCTTATAATTTTTGATGAATATTCAAGAAGCAATGTCAAATAATGGCCAGAACTTAGTTTCATAGGTACCTATAACCTAAAATTAGACCTAAAATCTTATAGACTACGCATTTTTGGGCGTGATCGGACGTCATGTGGTTACTATAGTACAAGCTCCGTTTACTTAAGATGAAAACAATAACTTTTGGTAACTAAACCACAACCATCTTAGCCTCCCTCGGGGGAAATTTCCTCTTGTCCTGCCGCATAATAGCCGCTAGAATCTACTTACCACAACCACCCTTTCCTCCTTCGGTGTTAGCTTCTGTTCTACTCTCCAGCACCTGTTCTACTGGTATCTGTTAAGAACTACTTACCACAACCATCATAGCCTTCCTCGGTGTTAGTTTCCATTTACCCTATCCACATCCTATACTTCAGAAACTATTTTACTGGTACTAAGTAGTAACTGTTCTACTGGTACGTAGTTCTTAACAGTATCTGTATCCAACCACAACAAATCTGCGTGAGGGCTAGTTTATTATTAGCCCTTGCATTATGCTGAGTCGCGACCTATTCCGGGCATTATGCAGTATTACATTTACCTGTGTTTGTTTGTTCATATATATATATACTAGTGGCTCCCCGCGGTTTCACCCGCGTTTCCGGGATAAAAAGTAGCCTATGTGTTATTCCAGAACATATTCTAGCTCTGTGCCAAATTTCAAGCAGATCCCTTCAGCCGTTGGAGCGTGAAAGAGTAACAAACATCCATACATACATCCATACTTACAAACTTTCGCCTTTATAATAGTAGTAGGATATATGTGTGCGTAATGTTGTGTGATGTCTAGAATAAATACTTTTTCTTTTTCTTCTTTCTATCCTAGCCTCCCTCGGTGTTAGTTTCCTTTCATCCTCCTTCCTCTCCACCATAAACTGTATTAATAAAATAAAAAATCCACTCACCACAACCATCCTAGCCTCCCTCGGCGTAGGTTTCCTCTTGTCCTGGCGCCTCTCCTCCAGCAGCTGTTCGAGCGGCGGCGGCGGAGCACCGGGCGGCAACTGTTCCCAGCGCAGACGGCCGCTCGCCGCGTCCTTGAGCAGCAGCCGCGCCGAGCGGGACACGTCCGGCTGGCCCGCCGCTGACATGAACCCGCGGTTGTCTACACACCATTAAAATCCATACTAATATTATAAATGCGAAAGAAACTCTGTCTGTTTGCCTCGCTTTCACGCTAAAACTACTGAACCGATTCAAATGAAATTCGGTACACAGATAATCCAGAGCCTGAGAAAGGACATAGGCCACTTTTAATCCCGGGAAAATTGAAGATCCCCGGGAACCCGGGCGAGGCCGCGGGGAGCCACTAGCAATAAATAAATATCCTGGGACATTTTTTACACATGGCCAATCTGATTCCAAACTAAGCAAAATAACTATCATCATCTACCTATATCAATACTTAATATTTAAACCTAGTTTGTTTGCGTGAACGCGTTAATCTCCGAAACTACTGGTCAGATTTGAAAAATTATTTCCGTATTAAATTATAGGCTATGTATCATTACGGACAATAACAACACTTACATGCATGAGCGGTAAGTATCATCTTATACTCGGCGTCCTTGGACGCTTCCTGCGGCAACAGTAGTCCGTACTTCTCTTCAAACGTGTGTTTGCTGACCAGTTGACATAGACGAGCCATTGCTGCGTCGTGGGCACGCATCTAAAAGTAAGAATTTTCACATAATTAAAGCAAAAAATATTAAAAACTACTTTCTTTTTCAAATTGATGAACGAAATATAAAAATAATGTGAAGCATCTGAGTCTACCTCAGAACCTATCAAGTTTGGCACCCATATCGCTAATCATACTATTTTATAGATAGATAGATAACAAAATCTAGCTGCAACACTCGCATAAAAGGATAAGCAATAAGCATAAGCAATAATGTGTCAACCCACAAAAAGTCAAAAACAAAGAGATTTGATAAATTTTTATAATGCATCACGTATTTAACATCCTACAAAAGTGATTCAAGACATCTAAAACATAAAAGTACATAAAAAATGGATTTATTTCATACAAAAGTCGTGAATCACATACATCACATAATCTTTAAACGTCATTTTCTCGACAACAAGTTCATGAGGGTTAACACATTGCTTATCAGCATCCAATATAAACCTAAACTGAACACTAACAGAGCTTAAATTCCCTCACCTGATCAATAGGCAGCACAGCAGTCAACAACAAGTCTGGAGCGACGGCATACGCTGGTAGCACTAACCCGGGACAGTCGAGCAACTCTAGATCGTCGTCTAAGATCAGGGACTGGATGTGACGAGTGTGTCCAGGCATTGAACTTACACTTACCTAATAAATATAAATACACATTTTAAAAACCATAAATAAAAGTATCTATGTGTCAGTTTTTTTTAGATCATATCAATTTGAACCCTATTAAATATAGTAGGTATATTTTTTTAGAAGATTACAAGGTTTTTTTTTTTTTTATTATTAAGGATGGGCTTGCATTTGGTCTCTGACCCGTCCATACAAGACGCTGCCGAAACCTAGGATGGAGCATGCTTGCCCAGAAGAAACCTATTCACCCTAGCCGTGAAAGTTACAAGATTGTAGGCGTCGGGAAACACAGACGCCGGAAGCAAATTCCACTCCCTCGCTGTCCGCATTATAAATGTGGAAGCGAACCGATGTGTCCGTATGTTCGGTATGTCGACAACGTATGGGTGGAAATTATCCCGGCGTCTTGTGGTTCGGTGTAAAAAAGGGGATGGTGGAATAAGATCGAATAGATCCTGTGCACACTCTCCAAAATATATCCTGTAGAAAACCGATAAGCAAGCGACTTTTCGTCGATGGTCTAGGCTCGAAGGTTACAGAATCTGATTATCATCAGCTCATATACGTCTCTACCGAGGAGCTCGAGTCTCCCGTAACATCGAGCCGGTTTAGGTCATAGTCCACCACGCGGGCCTACTGCGTTACAGAATCTAATAAAATGTCATAACGCATTTGAATATACAACTATTTCTTTCGACCTCCTTGGCCTTGAAAGTTGTCTTCATTCAGATCTCCTAGCATCATCATCTCTTAAAACTATTATTTTAATCATAAACTAATACTTAATTAATATGTGAGACATATAATGATATGTGTGAATAAACCTTACCTTCTTAGTCTGCATTAAAACATTAACTGTACTTGATTTTCCCACATTTGGATACCCGATCATGCCAACACTTAACCTTGGAGGATTCTTCAACCTATCTACTTTAGTTTTCTTAAGCATTTCCAATAACTTATTCCTATCAAAAATTTCGTGAGAATTTTCAACTTTATCAACATTTTCTTTAGGTTCTTCCTGATTGCTTTCTTGGTCAGTTGATTGTTCAATTTGAAAAGGTTCTATTGGTTGTCCTAACCTCATGTTTTCAACAACCTTGTCTAATGCTAATTGAATCCTGTCCAATCGATCAGCTGTATTTGTCACTGCATTGTCTAAATCCCCCAATTGCCTTTTAAACAATTCTATGTCTTCCTCCGTTGATAATAGAGCCTCCTTTTCGTCAATATCAGTTTCTATATCGGAATCAGCTGACTCTGTTTCAGAATTAACTTCCTCTTCAGTTTTACTTGATAAGTCCTCACTTGCTTCTGATATTTTTCGTTCATTTGTACTTTTGGCCGCGGAGAAGAACATTATAGGAACATTCTGAAATAATATATTGTAAATTAAGATAAAGATGTCAGTTTAAAAACACTTCCAAAGATTATTTAAAGTGAACATGGAAAGTTTAATTTCCACATTAATTTGAAAGTGCATGCTATTTGGTAGTTTATCCATAGATAACTTCAGTTGTAATGAAAATAAAAATATTTATGATTGATAACTAGGCACAGGACAAGTAAATGTTATGCTTATATCTGAAGGAGATCGTTATAATAAATACACTTACTTCATTGCTAAAATACTCTGCCCAGCACTTTCTTTCATATTCACTAGTTAAATCAGCCTTGTTCAGTAACAATATACACTTGCATTTCTGTTCTGTCGCATATTTTTCCAAGTCAGCACATCTGTAACATTAATAAAATTATATAACATTTATTATTGTTATAACATTATAATCATGGAAATCTTATGCTCAAAAAAACTTACACCTTACAAATTAACAGGAACACTATTAATTTTAAAGAAATACCACTTAATTTGTTTGCAAGTGATCTCATGTTTTATCTGTATTATTATTTGTTAAATAAGCACCTGGATTTGATATAACAGACATGTATACACATGATCAACTCACATAACTAAATTGATTGTCATTTGCATAATAATTTACTTTGAAAACATAATATTACCTGAATAAAAGTGGATTCCTAGCATCCAGCAATATGAGTACAACATCAGATTTCTCCAATGTTCTCCACAACTGCTTCCACAGCTCTATATTCCTCTCATATGGAGTAACTGCAGCACCGAGTTTAGCTTGCAACTCATTTAGATGTCTTCGCCAATCGAGGAAAGCTTCCCGTTCACGGTTGATCTGTTCCTCAGCTGAAACACCAGGATTCCAACCAGGTCTGGAATAATAAATAAATATATCTTGAGATATTTCCACAAATGTATCTGATCCCAAGCTAAACATTAGTAGTAGCATATAGAATTACAACTCATGTCTCTATGTATAGAAGTAGATTACCACCATATAGAGCATCTAGCAGTCAGTAACCATACAAACTGACCAATTACATTGTGTTTCTATATAGAGATGCATTAAATACTACAATATTCTACTAATACATATTACAAAAGTGAAAGTTTGTGTGTATGAATGTATGGATGATTGGATGTTTGTAACTCTTTCATGCAAAATCTACTGGACAGATTGGGATTAAATTTGGAACAAAATAGTTTATAACCTGGATTATAGGTCACATTTTATCTAGGGAAAATTAAAGATCCCTAGGAACATGGGTGAAACCAGGGGGAGCAACTAGTAATATACTATAACAAACCATACCTTCTTGGAACTGTCAACGGCTCATCAAAGTTAGGCTGAGAAGTCACAACCGCCACTTCACTGGGTGCCGACTTCACATACTTCAAGTTAAGTTTTTCAGCTGTGAACTCTCTCTGAGCTAACTCAGCAGTCGAGAGAAACTCCTGCAGCGAGGATTCTGCGGTAACTGACTGTAGATTCAGCCGACCCCAATCAAATCCATCATTGATTTCAGTTGTATGTAACTAGGGAAAAAATTTAAGTAATGGTTATGTGCACAATTAGAAAATGTATATATTTTAAAAGCTCTTTACAAGGATGGAAAAAGGTTGTGAACTCTTTGGATATCTTATTATTGTACAGAATAATGCCATTATCTTTTGGTAAAGTATCTAAATAGTAATTAAACTATTAAAAGTAGTATAGCAAATTGAGTTGATGAATGTTCCGAAATAGGTAGTTACTTTTCATTATTTTTATAACTATAGTTAGAATTTCTGACTTCAAGCGGCTAGAAATTACTAAGGACGAACCCTGCATAATAAAATTTTCGATTAACCCGGTAGTCTCAGCATTATAATTTCGCACGAGGTAAGCTCTAGAACTCAAAACAAACATACCATTGTGTTGTCTTCGACATGTTTTCGATGACGGTTCTTCGAGAATCTATCTTTAATAAGAGCTCGCCCTAGAGACTCTTTGTTCTTCTTTCCCATTCTCTTTTTCTTTTAACCAAATATATTGAAAAACACGTTTATTTACAAACAATTGAATTACTTCACACACCCGAACGATAGAATGCGAAGAAAGTTCAAAAACACATGGGCTGATTTGATTGATTGATCAATAACTTGAATTTAGGGATGGCGATCTGAGATCGATTAATCGAAGAATCGATTTTTCGAGCAGAAAATATCGATTTTTTAAATCGATATGAAGTACTGTGTCGATTCACTGAATCGATATATCACCCTTGAAAATCGACATTCGATTTTTTCTGTTTTGGTATAAACCATACAATTATTTGCATTTAGTTGAATGTGCCTGAATTATAAGAGTGCTGCCGGTTAAAGAGTTAACTACTCATAAACTCGCGAGATGGCTGTATGTTTAGTATCCTTTACTCGCCTCTCTTTAATAAAAATGTTACGTTTGTAGTCTTTGACTTTATGTATCTATAATCTGTGACGATTGATATTGCATTATTCATTTGTTGTTGTCGTTTAATGAATTATTAGCGTTATATAAGTATTTTCATGATTGATTTTCATCAGATTTTCATGTAGTGTTTGTTGCGAAATAATAACTAATTGAGAGTAGGTAAGTAAATAAGTAAACCGCTTCTTATTTTTTACTTTTTTGCAATCAATAAAAACATTCAGTATATAAATTCTTATTTTTTTTTATAGTTGATCTTATAGTTTGATACGGTAATAAAAATAATTATTATTTTTGAATTCCCTGATTTTATTGATAAGATATCGTTAATTGCAATATTAATCTTGTTTTTAGTAAAATTGATACAAATTTACGTTGTAAACGCAAACTTGAAAAAAATATCGATTTTTTAAGAATCGATTTTGTAGGCCTCGATTTTTTCGTGAATCGATTCATTAGACTACGATTCGAATCGATTTAAAAATCGATCTTTTTCGTAAAGAATCGCCATCCCTACTTGAATTGAATGAATGAGGTTGTAGCATTATCTATGGTTTGATTTGAGATTGCTATTTGTTTGACATGATTATTGAGCGACTGAAATTGATAATCTCTTTCATTTATTTATGCAGTTGATAGTAGGATATTTTATTCTTTGTTCTGAAGAGAATTAGATGGGAAATGTTTAATATTTCGCCATTGCTGTATTTGACGTCACTTTATTTATCATTCATTTCCAACGAAATCCATCTATTATATAAAAGCTCTTTTCTGATGATTTTCTCTAATCGCTTCGTCACATACAGACGAATCTGGAGTAAATCGTTATACTTTCACAGTATTTTTTATTTAAATGAAATACGTAGTAACGGAACGGATTTTCTGTCAGCTCTCTTTTTGTTCAGTCAGTCATTCAGTTCAGTGAGCTAGTGAAGTTTGGTTAGGTCTTCGATTTTTGTGACGGAAAGCTTGTAAGTGTAAATTAAATCGAATTTTAAAGTGCATACTCAATGATTATGGATAGAATAATAACTCAACTTAATATTTGTGCATGACTACAATTATATATTTACGTGGTGGAATGCATGTTGAATAAACTTCATTTCAGCAGTTCGGAATGATGGCAGAGTACTACGACCACTATCATCGCTGGGAACCTTTGGCTGAATTTAATTTCAATATTGATAGCGAAGATGAAGAGATCGACGAAGAGAACTACATATACTGCTTGTGCAGCAGAGCTTTTATAAGGTAATGTTACTTGCGACGAACCATAAAAAAATGTTGAAATGCAAATTTTTCAAACGAAATGGTTTTCTGTTGCGAATCATGTATTTTACTTGCAAAAAATATCTTAGCTAGAACTAATCATGCATAATGATTAGAACTGCTAACATGAATAAGTTATTTTTTAATTCTCTGGCCAATCTTTTTATCAGATTATCCCCAATATTCTTAATCCTTAACCTATCCATTGGTAATTACAAGGGACTTACCAATGGATAGGTTAAGCCGTGGTGGCTCAGTTGGGAACGCACCGACTCACGATCATGAGGGTGCCGGTTCAAATCCCTGGCCCGTACCTCTGAGTTTATAAAAACTTACGTACGGATTCACACCACTGGCTTTCGGTGAAGGAAAACATCGTGAGGAAACCTGCATGCCTGAGATGTCACAATTAAAGGCATGTGAAGTCCGCCAATCCGCACTAGGCCCGCGTGGTGGACTATGGCCTAAACCCCCTCGATGTTAGGGGAGGCTCGAGCTCCTCGGTGGAGACGCATATGAGCTGTTGATGATGATGATGAGATGGGTATGTGGTTTTTTGATTAAATGAATTGATATTGGATTTGTGTTACTTAATTCTTGAAAAAAGTTAAAAACAACAACTTCAAACCAACTAAAATAATAATTATGATTTTAATCATAACTTCTTTCTGTTGCTTAGGGATGGAGTGAAAACATATTATGCAGATAAAGAAGATGGTAGTGAAAGTGAAGTGGAAATGCTGCGGGATTCTAATTCTCAAGATGAACACTCTCATGTACACTTCTCATTAGATACCTCCTACAAAGTCAAGTGTGAGGTAAGCTAAAATATATCTTGCTACATTTTTAATTAGAGCTTATTTACATTACCAATATCCGCATCTCAAACAAAATAGATATGCTAGTATGCTGCAGATGTTTCAATGTACATTAATAATATGTCAAGCTTGTACTATGGCAGTGAAACAAAACAAAATATATAAAAAAACACAGAGCAAACAGACTTGTTCATGTAAAAAATGTTTGTGCTAACAAGGAATTATACCCAGCAGCCTCTAGTAATATAGCGATATATGTTCTGACAATTCTATAAACCTTATAAATATGTACTGTATAATATTTCAGAAAGATGAAACTGCCAGTTGCTATTGCAGCGCGTCGCACACAGACAACTGTTGCTCAACAGACGAGCATGATCCAGCACAAATACATGGCACAATGTCCCATGCCTTACAACCCAGCGACAGTGGAGCCGACCTCACATACCAAGACTACCACTCCGATAACACCACACATGATAAACTTGAAAGAATGGATCAAGACTTCCCCACCGAAACCCCTCAAGAAACAAATGAGAATTACTTTTCAGAAGAATCATGGGAGAAATTCTGGGCCATCAACGGAGAACGACTGATCTGGGCATCATGGATTACAAAATACAGTGACTATATAAATCCAGCATACTTAGACGAAAATAATGATCTGTTAATGGATGACAATAATGTGCCAAAACAGCATTCATCTGATGAGATTTTCAGAGAACAGCCAAGCCAGAAAGTAGAAGAAGAGAGTATGAGAGAGAGAAAGTTCTCTTACGATTCTAAAGTTAATCCTTATAAGAAGAAGCAGGATAGAAATGTGAGTCAGAATCAGGCAGAGAAAACAGATAAGAACAGAGATGATGGGTGGTTGTCTATAGGTAGAAGGAGGTCTTGCTCGGAACATGATAGGATAGTCAGCCCGAGAACTGTAACTGCTACTGACTCTATGACCAATGTAACCAAACTTACTCTCTCCAGTTATGATGTAACTTCAAGTCATGTCACTTCAGAATCATCACCAACAGATGACTACAGTGTTTCCTCATCAACTTCTGACGATCAATCAAATGATCAAACAAGAATTGCTAATATTGATGAGAATTTAGACTTTGTACCTTCAGAAGAATTAGACACAGAACAATACTGGCAGTTTTTATGGAAGAAACACTTTGGAGAGCAGTATGCATTGCATTACGCGAACTACATTGAACAGCATGATGTACAAATCAAAGAAGTACCAGAAATTAATGTAGAACCAACTTCTGAGATCAAGGATAAGCCAGAAAAACTGGATATTGAGTGTGAGAATAGCGAGGGAAACTCTCAAGAGATGCCAACAATCATTGAAGTGCAAGCTCAAGTAGATCAAATAAAGTTAGACGATAAAGTTTCAAAGCCAAAGAAGAGGAACAAAAAAGCAAGCAACAGGTATATGGGTTCTGTTGGTGTGTTATTACAGAATTTGCTTAAAGAAGAACAAAGGAAAAGTGAACTTGAACCCAATGACGCGGGAGAAGGGAACACAGATAAGAATGAGACTGTGGTGACCATAGATGCAGTAGATGGTAGCGGTGCTTCGTCATTACAACAATCTGTGAGCAATAATAACTTGACTTCGTATAGTTATGATGATGGGGACGATGACCCGCCTGAGGAGACGCCTGTATCCTTAAAAAGGAGGTATGTAAATTTTTGTAGAAAACTAAATGATGTCATCTATATATATAAAACAAAGTCCCCACCGCCTCTGTCTGTCTGCCTGAACGTGATGAACACAAAAACTACTGAACAGATTTTCATGCGGTTTTCACCAAATTACGGAGTATTGCATGGGGAAGGTTTTTATCTATAATACATCAATTTGGACCCGGTAGGTGGCGCTGGTGGGCAAAACGAAGTCTGCCGGGTCCGCTAGTTATGTATAAATAACTAAATGTGTTATCCAAGAATTGATATATTGTATTTCGATAGTATATATATTAACAGGTATAAAGACTCCGAAAGCTTTGGATTAAACTAGTCCATTCAAAATGAACTGTATATTGTGTTTCGATTGCTCTTAATTTGTCATATGGCCATATTTCAAAATTTGTATAATTTGGATTTTCAGAGTATGATCGTGTGACTAAATCTATGGTATTGCATTGATAACAAAGCTTTTCCTTCACAGCCATGAACTAGATGATGAAGAGATTGTATCAGAAAAGATTAAGAGTACATTTGAAATCATGGGATTCAGTCTACATTCAAATGAAATGCCAAAGGGGCAGATATTGTATAGAAAGCGCCTCGGTAGGTTGAGACCACCCCGTTACAAGCGATTTGCATCAACAAAGAAGACTTATTTCGATGACGATGGTAACCCTTATCAAATTGATCAGGTGAGTGTTTTTTTATTTTCTTATTTGGCTTTTCTGCCAGTAATTTATTTGAGGTTCCATTTTGTAATTTTAGTAGAAAATAATTTTATTTCAATCCCCTTGTGCGCAGCTTGAATAGCACATAGTAACCATCTGTGTTCATAGTTCTTTCCTTTATTTGTGAAATTTTAATAGGTTCAAAAAGAAGATTTTAAAAGTTATTCAATAAATAAAATTCAATTATACTAATCACGTGTTATTATCTTTTGGGACACGAGAAGAACATATTTTTTTTTAATGTATCAAATATTTTTGAAACTACACTTGAAGTTTTACAATTCCATTCTTTCCAACTCCTCCAGAACAAAGACTCACAAGATGAAAAAGAAATGCAAACAGAAGATGAATGTCCAGATGTCAAGTCTGATACTGAGAAATCAGTTGAAAACAACACTGCCTCTATAGCCTTAGATTATAACGTGCAAAATAGAGATAGAGGAGACATAGTTGATAATAATAAAGATATAACGTTAGAAGCTGCCTCTATGCCTTTGCCTTTGGACGTGGAACAAACGTTGAGTGATACTCCAGATGCGATTGAAGAACAGAAAAGTGAAGATGTGATACTAGAAAATATAGGTATGTGTTCAGATATAAACTAAATTATACTATTCATTAAAGATTACTCATATACCTTCTAAATCTCAAGTATATGCTCTTGAAAAGGTAGGAATCCTTTTGACCAATTAAAATTCTTGTAAACTATTTATGCTACTGCAAATTAGTTAATGAACTATAGAAATTGTGTAACTTAAATAATTACTGCATACCATTAAAGGGTTATCTTCACTTCAAATAACCTAATTACTCTCACTCTAATTACATTATCTATTGTCATGTACTTTTCGACCACCTCCCAACTAAAATGTGACCATTCAAAGTTCCTTTATGTCTCTATATATATACTTGGCTAAGACTCCGGACAAATTCATTCCACATTAAACCTTCAAGCTAGTGACACAGAATTCAAAATGAAATACAATTTATTAACAAATTTATGGGCTTTAGTGACGCAAGATGTAACAAAGCGCAGACGGCGTCCGAAAAGGTACTCGAGACTGGACGAGGAGACAGACTTGCCTGAAGAGTTGAAGGACGATCCCAAAATGCTGAAGTATTGGAAGAAAAGGCATTCTCTGTTCCACAGGTTAGTTAAGAAATATAACTAATTGCGGAAATTCTACAAATGAAATATAGTAAATAATACCTAATGCTTAAAGTTAAATTTATATTTTTTATGCTATTATATTATGCTATAATAGATATAAGTAAAAAACCCTAACCGACGAAATAAAAGCATAACAGGTTGAGTTACTTTCGCATTTATAATATTAAATAAATAAATATCGTGAGACATTTACGCACACGGCTAATCTGCTGATATACCACATATACTTTAAATATTTACTTATATAGATATTAACATTGGGACACAGAACAAACAGTCATATTCACCCAGTCAAATGTTTGTCCTGGTTGGGATTCGAGCCAACGACCGTGGCGGCTTGGAAGTCAGGATCACTAACCACAAAGCCAACTCTATCAATTAGTTGTCATCTATACTAATATTATAAAGAGGAAAGATTTGTTTGTTTGTTTGTAATGAATAGGCTCCGAAACTACTGGACCGATTTCAAAAATTCTTTCACCCTTGGAAAGCTACATTATCCCCGAGTAACATAGGCTATATTTTATCCCTGTATTCCCACGGGAACGGGAACTACGCGGGTAAAACCGCGCGGAGGCAGCTAGTATAGTACATAATGGTGATGGTGTATGGTCAGGTTCGACGAGGGCATCCGTCTAGACCGTGAGAGTTGGTTCAGCGTGACCCCGGAGAGCGTGGCGAGGCACGTGGCGGCTCGTCGAGCCTTGCCAATCGTACTCGATGCCTTCTGCGGCGCCGGCGGGAACACTATACAGTTTGCGAGGGCCAACACGTGTGACAAGGGTATGTATATATGTAAATACAGTCGAATTGAGAACCTCCTCCTTTTTTTTAAGTCGGTTAAAAAGACCTTTGGGCTGAGACTTCGATGTTTAAGCCATTGTTAAGGCCAGTGGTAATTTGTCTAAAAATGTTGTCAACTTAAAAGGCACTGTTAGAAAACTTTCTAAACCATACCACACATTAAATGACAATTCGTGAAAATAATACTTAAGTGTAGGAAATTATAGTCTAATTTCATGTGGGCACTGGTTCATTATTTCAGGAAATGGGAGACATCCCATTTGCTCAATAATTAAGTGACAGATATATTAAAAAACTTCACTTGCATGTTCAATAACGTTTATCAAAATATGTACATATATTATTTTTGACTTAACCAAATATGTACAAAAATCCCCTTCACTTAAAAATATCCTACTTATATTATAAAGGCGAAAGTTTGTATGTATGTATGGATGTTTGTTACTCTTTCACGTAAAAACTACTGAATGGATTTGAATGAAATTTGGAATAAAGATAGCTTATAACCTGGATTAACATATAGGCTACTTTTTATCCCGGGAAAATGGAAGATCTCCCGGGTACGCGGGTGAAACCGCGGGGAGCCACTAGTGTTATAATAATTTTATTATAAACAAGCATATGTCAAATTAAGCCATGTGAAGTCCGCCAATCCGCACAAGGCCGGCGTGGAAGACTGGCCTGCACCCCTTCGATGTTAGGGGAGGCTCGAGCTCCTCGGTGGAGACGTATATGATCTGATAATGATACATTAATAGTGTTAACTGTCCTTACAGTGATAGCAATAGACATAGATCCGGTTAAGATAGAGATGGCTCGACACAACGCGACCGTATACGGAGTAGTAGATCAGATAGAGTTCATTGTTGGGGACTTCTTCGAGTTGGCGCCGAAGCTGAAGGCTGATATGGTGTTCCTGAGCCCGCCGTGGGGAGGGCCCAAGTATTCTGAGGTATGTGTATTTTACGCTGATGATCTGTAGTAAGCAGGTACCTCTGTTGTTGGAAGGGTTGTAGTCTATTATATCTATCTATTTTCTGTGTTCAAAAATTAACTAATAAACTAACTAAGATGAATAACTGTGTGTTATTTCACTAAAGAGTGGACATGTATATGAGCTGATGATGATACTTCTAAGCAGGTAATCTTCACCATACTAAAGCTAAAATAAAAATACTTGCTTTCGAAGCTAAAGGTAATCATTTGTTGGTGTGTATTATATGGTTGTTTTATATAGTAGGTATTACACATTTTATGAACTACCAATGAAATTCATAAGTGAATGGTAATTTTTTTTTGGTAAGAGTTTTCCGATGACAACTCATAAATTAACATCACATATTATAGTCTTTAAAAAGACTGGAATTTGTCATGTTCCTTTTGTCTAAGCCACGGTGACTTACAGTAGTAACATACATATTGATATAAAACTAATTATTTAAATATTCTTACAGAACCACCAATACGATATTGAAACAATGCTTGAGCCCCGTCCCGCTTCGGAACTAATGAAAGTTGCCAGAACTATATCGCCCACTATATCCTTGTATTTGCCAAGGAATAGCAGACCAGACCAAGTGAGTACTAAATAATGTATTTTTTTGTAGAACTTTAAATTAAATCTGCGCTCAACAGCTATAGAAATAGAAATATTTATTTGTATAAATTTGGGTAGGTACATGGGTGTTATACAATATGTTACATACAGTTCATTCCAAATTCTGCTTTTCCAAGCATATACATTTATTATTATTACATTTATTCATTATTATTTTTATTTAGTACAGAACTCCATTTTAAAATCTAATTAGTCGGACGCAAATACACAATCAAATTACAAAATTCCATATTATATTTAATTATACACATATTACACATGTCTCAAGTAAAATAAATGTCCAAATCAATAATAAAATAAAATAAACAGTAAAAGTCACAGATAAAATGTCATTTGTAGTCAAAAAATTCCTGAATACTATAAAAACATCTAACATTTAACCAGTCGACCAACAGTTTCGAAAATTTTGAAATAGGTAAATCTTTAATATTTGCAGGAAGTTTGTTATTCGCCAATATTGAATTCTAAAATAATAGTCTTCATTAAGGCAAATATTTTTATTCAATGACATTTATGAAACCTGTCATCTTTTTACTCTTCTAAGTATATATAGCAGAACTCCCCCCTTAATTATCCCCTCCTGACCGACGTGCCCAGCATCTGGTCGATGTGCCTTCTCCATGTTAAACCGGAGTCCGTTAAAATTTCATAATGTAGACGTCCAAAACGTTTAGTTATAGTTCCGAATTCCCATTTCTTGTTATCACTATAGTTTCTTACTTGGACTCTCTGCCCTTTATATATTTTGATTGCCATCATGTAACAATTGTTTGTCACAACAGTTAATTTTGTGAGCGGTTTGTACAGTTTATTTTTGTTCCGTAGTCGTGTATTATATTGTGTTATTTGTTCTGTCTGTTATAACAATTTTATATCTATATTTTTGAAAAAAAATTGGTTGCCTGTAAAGTCGGTATACGGGCGAAAGTTTTACGTGACAACGACTTTGAGTGGTAAAATAATTTTAATGTGAATATTCATTCGTATAGTAGGAAGAAGGATGAAATAATAGTAACAATTTAAAACATAACGTCACGTTACGTGAGCGGAGCGTAACGCAGTTTCTTGAAGTGTCACCCGGCAAACCAATTTATAAGACGTTGTCACGTCAAAAAAAATTATTTAGTTTCACTATGTATGTATTATATTGGTTTGTAAGAAACTGGCTCTCTAGTAATAGATTACTGCTGCATAGTTTGTTTGGTAAATTTTATTTGATACTAATCGCGAGAGGAGTTAAAATTACACACTGTTATTTTAATGTTACCATGATTTTGAAACCTTCCCCACAGAGTCTAAAGATCTTTGTTTTTTCTTTTCAGATACTTGCCCTCGCAAAAGATGTCGGCGGTTCCGTAGAAGTTGAACAGAGTTATCTAGATAAGAGATTCGTCGCTATCACTGCATATTTCAATTGAGAATAACTAGTTGTTGGATTAAAAACCTTATGGAATTGGAATTAGAGTTCAATTACGTTGTAACTAATTGTATTGGTCTTTAACAAGTGAATATTGTAAGACTATACTTTAGCGGAGACGAAGAGTGGTTTTGGGCAATATTATATATTAAAAGCCCATTTTACGTTCCATTCGAAATGTAATATTTCATAATTATTAAGTATATCTCCTTCAAGTACATCGTTAAGTTGTATAACTTGTCAGTTTTGCCTGTTAATGTCTGAGTAGGCAGTTATTTCTCATTATTTCAAACAATTAGAAGTTTGATAAACATTATCCCATGCCTTATGTAGCGGGTAATTATATATGCAAAATTCTGTCATTAATATCATAGATGAATCTTTTGAAAATAAAATAAAATTTGTGTAATTCCTATTGTGGACACTGTCGATAATTTATCTTCTGTGATTACCAATTTACTGCATTTATTCACTTAATTATCCAATTTCATCATTAAATTTTAATTCGATTCTTCAATTACTAATTAGTAAAAGGTAGTATTGTTATGATACATATGAATTTTAAATCCATGACAATGAAAGAAAGTACATCATAAGTAATATACCTTCTTTTAACACTGATCTAATGAGAAGTATCAGTGCATTTACAATAAATCATATAAACCGCATACTGTTGTATGTTCTTTATATGTAAACATTTTTGTTTACTTTTTTTATGGCAATAAATAATTTAATGTTACCAGTATGTACATTACAGCTCAAATATATTTTAAGATTAAAATATTTTCTCACACATACATTTTAAATGTAAGCTTTAGCTTTACATAGTTGAAACGGTTACAATTTACTTCCGTATTTTATAAATGAACAGTGCCAATACTGAATTTCAAATTTTATGAATGTTTTGATTGTAAATGTGTCTCTGAATAGAGATGGTGTGAGAGAAAAAACTCACAAGTCACATCTTAATAGCATTATACACCTTTTCTTTATGCTTTAATGTTCACGCGCGTAGTTTCATATCGGGAATGTTATTATCGTCGCAAATATTTTACTTCAATATGAATTAACATAAAATATAGAGTAGAAAGTTAATTTACTTTCAAGTTTTTGTCAAGTTCTATTTCAAAATTACCAAGAGATGGTAACCTTTTTTTAACTCCTTATTTCTGCTTGATGCAGTTTGTGATAAAATGTCGTTAATGTAATGAAGATTATATTAGTCGCTTTTTACATTGTCATTTACTTAATGTATATGTTCATGTAGCAATAAAAATGCCACACAGATAAGTTTGCTAGATGTTTCACTATAAATCGAGATTTGTAGACATTGTATGTGTGACTGTAATAAATGTTGTGATCACTGTAAATATTTGTTATTGATGAAAATAAAATATACTTCAATCAAATGATTATTTAATTTATATAGATCTCCCTTGTTATGTGCAGTGCAGTTTACAATCAGCACCTACTGTTTCTCCAAGCAGAAACAATTTAATCTGTGCCTTAATGTGTATCAAGTTAACTTTGGCTAGATATTATGGCTTAGTAACTATAAGCTATATTGTATTTTGTTACATGTATAGAAAGCTTTAACAATACAGTAGCTATAGTATAAATAGACCAAGATACATAATTCCAGACTGCATCTTCTAACTATGAAATTAAACAAATGTTTACTGGAATAAGTTTATTATATAAATCACTATTGAAAAAACGGCAAACTCTAATTGCATCAGACATTTTTCTATTTAAATACTGGAAAAATTAGGTTTTATAAAAGTGGAATATGTACCCATAATACAATTTTCTTGTAATCAGAATCAACATTCAGGGCATGTTTTCTTTCTTACAATACAGCCATCAACTTAAACTATCTTAATAAAATGTAACTCATAAATAAATCTAATGTCATTCTTTCATTTCCCCTTCTTCATCTTCCTCTTCTGCGCCTCTTACATATAACACATTGTTGCACCTGATAAGGACTTCACCAAGGTTACCTGAAAAACAAATAGTTAAATTTACATTCCCACATAACTGAGTTTGCTTAAGGTAATGACTATAAACATAACATCAGAATAAAGCAATGATCCAGCAATTTAGCCTGTTAATTTAGTGGTTAGTGAACCTGTCCTTAATGCTGTTGGTCGGGAATTGGTTCCCATCCAGAACGAACAGTTCTGTTAGTTCTAGAGATAGGGCTAAATCATAGTATCAATCTCGAGTTCTAGAGATAAGTTATATAGAAATAAGCCAACCTGTGCAACTGCCGTCAACAATTTCTTCAGTATTAGCGAGCTGTAAATTCATATAGCCGTCAGCAGATACCAAAAGTCCTTTGTATTCGTGGCCCCATTTTAGTTTTACTAGCACAGATTTTCCCGTCAAACTGTTGAGGAAGGGTTTGGGATTGATGGGCATAGCCGCCGCCATTTTCAAGGATTTCTGCAATGCAGGATAAAATTTTATTACAAAATTAAACGAGATACAATACAAATGTATGTTCTTTTTAGTATAATTACCTTAGGTTTTCGAGTAAATAACAATAATCACAAATATTCTTTAGGTTTATAACCTATCAGTTAAATGCCGCCGCTTTGGTTTTTCACAGATTAAAAATATAATATTTATCGATCGAGTGGAATGAATAAATTATAGACTATAAAAAGATAAGATTATTGAATAAATGAAACAATATAAAAATAATAACTGTTTTATTAACACGAACCATAATATAACACAAAGTAAGGTCAGTAATTAACTGTCTGTCTTTTTTATAAAATAATAAAAGATATTGCCTGAATGTCAGCACTCTGTAGTCAGTCTGTAACGTCATCTGTCATAAGTGTCATATCAAGGCCGCTTTCCGAATTACACTGTCATCGTTCAAAGCGCTAACGTCGATAATTGGCGTTCCGATTTAGATATCACGACTATGACAGCTTAGAGCCGTCAACAATACGGAACGCTTGTGATCGCGCTCACACGGCTCACAACCTTAACGTCAAACGTCAAAACAAAATCACTTCACACTTGCACCGGTCTAGTCTAATAATTACCTTTCTTTTATAACTAATACAGCGAATACTATTGCATAAAGATATTATTTAAAAATGGAAGATCAACGGTAACGGCTTGGCACTCCTGTATTTTTTGTAAATAATACCTGAATACATACTAGCTTTAGCAGTACTACATAATATTTGTATACTGCAGAAAGATATGGTACCTATTGAAGAGCATTTACGGGTGGTGCGAAGAGGGTGCCTTATTAACGACGGCTCTGACGGGACAGTGACAGGGACAGGGAATGCAGATGCGATAAACATTGACCAATAATATAAATTAATAAGGACAGTGTAATATTAATCAATAAATATTGATTTAATTATTGTATATTTTGTAGTTTTAACATCCTATAACATACACATAAGTTAGTTTTATATTTATTTAAAACTTAAATTTTACATAATGTAACTGGATGCGAGAATGTGGAATTAATTTTTGGCAATACTATAGTGTTCGGCCCACTGTATTGTATGTAAAGTATGCAAGATCTACATGCCAAGTAGCTAATTTGCTGTTTTAATTAAGTACTCATATTCAAGTATTTAAAATATATGAAAAGGTATCTTGTTATCTTTGGGATAGGTAAGTAAATGGTATTCAACACTTATAATAATGAAATAGTTTCTATTAACAATAATTTCAGATCACAGATTAATCAGACATAACATAAGGTGCCACACTTGCACTCCAGGGTCATATTCTCTTCCTAATTATTAATAAATGCTAATATAGGAAACGGGAATATTTTTAATCAATATTATGCTAATGAAAGAGCAGGCCTGTATAGAAAAATGATGGCAATTTAGTAGTTGTTGTATGTAACAACAATAATAATTAACTGTGTTTTTTATAGTTCCTTATGTCTATCTCTCCAAAATTTCCATCTTTTCTCTATGCTGCTGCTCTTTCATTAGCATATATTTATTAAAATTTTCTTGTTTTAGTTTTGTTCTTTCTTCCCTATACTTCATGTCTTTTCTAAAATACAATAAAATTTTCTTTTCTTTGGTTCAGGTCGTGGACTAATATTTTCTTCATCTGGTGTGGGTTCTAGCTCTGAAGCCAGCGCTACAGGATTAGCCCATCCAGTGGAGCCAAACCACTCAGTCATTCGCTGAAAAATAAATAACATCAAGCATGATTTATTTGTTATCAACTTGGTCTTTGACATTCTCTTTTAAACTTTGAAACTTAGCATATAGATAAACATACCCTGGAATAAAACAGCATATTTGTAATATGCCTACTAAAGAAAATGCAAAATTAATTTTCTTTGAATTCAGCAAGTTCTACAAGCACCTAAAAAACTTACTGCTAACATACTACTCTATGATTAAACAATCAAACACTTAAATACAAACAGTTTTGTTGAAGATTTGAATATTGTAATACTACAATGACTAACCTCAGTTTATTTGGTCACTGTAGAGTAAACATGATATTACTAAGCAAAAAGTGTCTACACATAGCCAGATATAAAATATCTCAGTAATTACCATGTTGTTCTGTTTGTTCATTCTGCATCAAAGTCATGCAGGAACTGCTGTACATATTCAGTATCTGTAAACAGCAAGTACCAGTTCAGTAAACATTTAATTATTTATCAGAAAGCATACCATGATTTGCATTAAGAATGCAAGGGAGCTCCCTGGCAGTTCTAACGACTGCTCAAAGGATGGAAATTTCAGCCCTTATGTCACTTACCTCTCTGAGCCCTCTCGTATTGCTCTAATGTGAGCATACATCGATAGAATTTAGGTCGATGTGAGCATAAGAGAAATTTGTCGCTCGTTAGGCTCGTCGGCTATAGTAACTTGAATACTCATGATTCGAATATTTTCTTGTATCTAAACCACAAATTTATTGTTTTCCTTTGTTACTGTAATGTGATTTCACCCAGAGCAACAATCACTGAATCAGAATACTTGAGCACAAAATGAAATGAGATGCGACTCAAATCAAAACAAAACAGAACAACTTGTCATTTTTGACAGCGCTCACGGTGATTTCAATTTGTAGCTGGGTCGGCGTGAGCGCAAGATGGCGCATGTCATGACGTCATCTATGACGACATAGGAGACATCGTTATCGCGCTCAAGCTAATACGGTACGGGCTTATGGACGCTCAAATCGATTTAAGCGTAATTCGGAAAGCGGCCCAAGTCAAGTCAACGTCAGTTTGCCAGCACGGCTAGCAGCATGCAATTTACGAAACTCTTTCTTTTAATTGTAAATAATACTGCATTATAAATCGTTTTGTACCGTGTGAGCTTTTAAAACAGTTTCAGCAATATTCATGTTTATTCACGATTTGACGAAATCTGTAAAACCAAGCCACAGTATCGTAAAATGTCTACGTTTACGGGTTTCAGTGAAGATGATTTAATGCGAATAAAATCTGGGGAAACTGGCTCAGAGAACGGTAAATATCTATTATTTTGTATTTGTACAATGTCTTTCTTATATATTGTTACCATTAGAGTCATAATAGAGCTTAAATAGTAGGTTATTAACGGTTCGCACTTTGTTAAACTTACTTTCAAAGTAAGTTTAACAAAGTTCATTTTAATTCCCTTGCGGCTTGTTATTTATACATTCGATATTTGAAGCTGCATTCTGTTGATATTTACAAGCAACAAGTAAGTTTTTTTCTTTGTGTTAGCTCTGCAATAACAGCTTACAATTTATCAGTTAATGTTATTATTTTATCAGTTAAATTGATTTAACTAGAAGTATGAAGATTCCTATTCTATCAGCTTTAGTTAATCTAGGCAATTTTTGGCAAACTTACCTACTTAGAGTCATTTCTGAAGTAATTAATAGATAGGCAGTAATGCTATATGTTTATTTTGGATGATTATAGGCAAATTAAGAGCTTGTGCATTGATATGGCCACATCATCACTTCATAATGACCTTGTATTTAAACAAATTATTTTATTCTCTATAAAAATAGTAAACACCTTGTGGAGATGATCTAATGTATGATGTAATAGAAATCATAAACAAAAAATATATTTTCATTCTGCTGCATAGAACAATGCTTTGTTTTTTTTTGTTGTGTTGGTACCTTGCACTTTATCTTTAATTCGTTTTTTAAGTGTTAACAATAGAATTAATTTTAGTACTTAGTGTAATTAATATACACAGTTCAGTTCTAAAAAGATTTTATTTAAAAGAACTGATAATTGTTATTTCTGTTTTATATACTAGTTTTTACTATTATATATATTATGTTGGCTTTTGAAGTAGATAATAATTTTACAGGATGTTGATAACTCCTACTATGTTCATTTGCTTTATAATTGTAGCAAATAGGACATCAACTAGGTCTAGGCATGTTTTGTAATCAGTTACATTTTAACATTCAGAACAAACATTTGAGATGTAGATTTCTACTACTGAAATAAATGTAGGTGAGAAAAATAATGGACATTCCAAGAACATGAGTTTCCAAGAATAATATTCATTAATAAAATATTTTCTATTTGCAGTCCCTCAAATTAATACAAAGAACATCAAGAAGTTGGATAAAATAGGAGCCAAACCCAAGAGGGTAGTAAACCAATATAAATTACCAATGCTTCAAAAGCAGAGCTCTGACGATGCTATAGATAGCATGCAATTTGACAAATGTAAACTAAGTATTAAAACACCTGAAATGGTTAACATTAATAACAATAATGATTCTGATAGCAAAGAGGATAACAATGAAAAAGATGATATTATAGAAATAAATAATCCTGAAAGTCAAATTCAAGAGAAATCAGATACAAATAATGTAGAAAATGGTATTGAAGGTAACACAAGTAGAAGGGACAGTGCAGTGGTGACTCCAGATATTGTTAGAGGTGTAAGTAACTATTCAGAAGATGAGTTGGCATCGCACAGAGCTAAGGTGGCAGATCTGCAACTTAAGCAGAGATTAATGGAGGAACAAAACAAGAAGAGGAAGGAGATGTTAGCTAAAGCTTTGGCTGATAGGTAAGATTTTATTTACCGTCTGTAAAACTCCTGGGAAGCAGCTCATGACGTATTTGTGAACATATAACTAACTCTGTGTTAAATTGCATCCAAATCCCTTCAACAGTTCCAAACAGTAACAGTAACAAACATACATCTTCACATTCTACATTAGTATGGTTAATATCTCCCAGCATTTTTGGATAAATATTGTGTAATCTATACTAATATTATAAAGAGGAAAGATTTGTTTGTTTGTTTGTTTGTTTGTTTGTAATGAATAGGCTCCGAAACTACTGGACCGATTTCAAAAATTCTTTCACCTTTGGAAAGCTACATTATCCCCGAGTAACATAGGCTATATTTTATCCCTGTATTCCCACGGGAACGGGAACTACGCGGGTAAAACCGCGGGGAGGCAGCTAGTTATTAATATTGACATAACAGTAACTCCTTTGTTAAAGAGTCAATCCAGTTTCTATACCACTTTTAATTTATAGAATTAATTTTGAAGTCATACAAGATATAGGTCATCAACTAGAGATCCTACATTTAAAGTGTATCTGCAGAAGAAAATATTCCACTTATCCAATGTTATCTTTCATTGATATCAAATACAAGTACAATATCTAGAATTCTTATCAGATCTCGAAAGACATTTGATATATGTCAATACTTTCTGTTTGTAGTAACTTAGTGGATAAAATGTGATGTACAATTATGATTCATAATAAATTTTATCAGCTTATTAGCAAAACAATATGGTATCTAAACATTAAATAATGCTTTTTCTATATTTATGTGCCTTTATGAAGTGGAAAATTTATTCCAGGACCAAACAGACCACAGAAGAGGTTATGCGATTGGAAAAGATAAAGAAGGAGCTACAAGTCATAGACGGACAGTTTACACTTGGCGTTGCTGTGTTGAGGAAGAAGATTGATCTTGCTTGTCTAAGCTATGCTGAAGCTGAGTGAGTAATTAACTTATCAATACTAATTTAATCTCTAGATATAATATTTATGTATCTTTTGTTATCATTCTGAATATAAACACTGAAATGTAATTAATGATTTCAAATCAATGTATGATTCATTGTAAAATCTAAATAATGATAAATATGATAGGATTAAGATAAAAAGTATAATGGTACAAAAACATTCTACTTTTGAACATATACATATTATGTATTCATATCTAAATGAAGAACAAGTAGAATTTATTTCGCTCAAATGTTTGTCTTGCATAGAAAATAGATCCACAACTTTAAAACAATGCATTCAAATAATCAGTTTATATTAATACTGTTATAAATAAATTCATTATGTATGGTAATGGTCATTCATTTAGCTACTACTAATTGTAGTGCAAATTACTAAACAATCTACCACGTAAGTAATATTATGTTAAAGAAGCCATACTAATTATATTCCTTTGACATTATTTTCAGAAAACAATACCTGAGAGTTGAAAAAGAATTCCTCCAAGCAAAGATACATCTGCAAAAGGAGAAGGAGAAAAAAGAACTTCTGACCGAACACTTATGTGCTCTCATCACACACAATGAAACCAGAAAGGCACAGAAACTAGAAACCCTAATGCTTGAACTAGCCAGCGATAGAAAAGCTGAAATTGATATTACAACTGTTGAAGATGACAAACCAGTTATAATAGATGGTGTTGATGAAAGAACTGGTAAGATGGTTGAATTTACTCCACCAAATTAATTTGTAGTAGTAGATATAATATTATCTCAAGTTGTGCCTCCCGTCTCAACGACAATTAATGTTAATACTGCTAATTTAAACGATAGTGGATAGTGCATCTGTTTTTATTCGTACAATACAACAATTTCTTATGAGATTATACTTAAACGTGCCTCGAATTTGTGCCTTGATATAGTATGTTAGTTAAGCTAGAAAGTCGTGTGGAACATGACAAAAATAAATATATTTTAAGTGCATTTATGGTAATTATTGGCCAGTTATTCCTAATTTACTAAACCAAATTACAAGATATTTTTACTTCTATGTATTTTTGTATGTTATATTTTAATAAGTCTACTTAAGTATTATCATATGTGTTTTTTGTAAAACATAAAATATTTTTTAATTACAAATAAAACAAATGAGTATCTATGTAGAGTTTATTTTCTAATTCACAAAATTGACTTAAAAATATAATTTCTCTATTTATTTTTACATAGAAATGGAAACATTTATTTTAATGCACTCTTTGAGGCATTATCAAATTCGAAGTATAGGTTAAATACTCTTTGAATGCCTTTGTATCTGTTGCGACATGCGGATTCATAGTCCCACCAATTTTGCTTAAGTCAAGTCAAAAGACGCCTTAACCAATCTCCAGATTACTCTGTAAACTGTAATGGGTTGATATTTTCGAAATGGCGTCATTAATTTCTCTTTCGCTCAAATCTATAGTTGAAATTGGTGGTACTGTAAATAAACATTCATTTACAATATCCATAAACTATTATGTGATGTCGATGGCAAATATCAAAGCAGTAAAGACGAAACCTGACATTAATTTTAATAGTAATCACCCACTGCACTTTCCGCGTAATTAATAGCTTGCCAGTCAAATTTCAACTTAAAGTCGAAAGGAAAAAAGTGCCTTTTATCAGAAATATTATCCTGTGACTACTATAGATTAATTAAAAGATACTCTTCTGCTTAATGTATAAAGTCCTGACTTGAATGGCAAGCTATAACATATGCTGGTGCGGTACGGGTGACCACAGAGCAATGAAGCTAAGTAATGGTTTAATTGAAGAATCGTGCAATATTTCCAAATGATTGACAACCATACATACTATTCAATAATGTACCATATCTTATATGGACATTTACTTAATGATAGTATGTCGTTCAAATCGATGGTACATTTACCTATTTATCTACAATAATTACTCTAATAAAGTCAACAAATCACTATAGTATTGCTAATCGAAAAATACTGTTTTGTCTTTTAATTTGTTTATAGAAGAATGCTCATCTACATTTTGTGAAGAACATCCTTCTGCCTGTATGCTATCCCCAATTCCAATATGAATATTTCTTCTCGTGATCTCGCAAGATAGTCCTTATGTTCTTATCGGCGACCTGAATGTCTTTTCTCTTATCCCTTTCCATCTTTATGAGTTCCAAGCCTCGTTTTGCAGCGCAATGGTATCTCTGACTGAGAGACGCCTCCGATCCCTTAATCCGGGGAATATGTCCAGTGTAGCCAGCTATTGGAGGAAATTCCGGTGAAATAGTGTTCTCTGAAAGAATATTAAATAAATTTGTGGTGATATGTAAGAACCCTGAGGGACGCTCATCTAAAGATAAAGCTGCTACATTGACAAATAACAATATTTTTAGAGAAAACTCATTGACAGCTATTTTTAAATTAATAATTTACATACCATTAAAAGTGGTAGATTGGTAATGTATAGTTCTAATTGCGTTCTATATGATAGCGTTAGTATCTAATGCCTTACAACAGTCATAAGTACCTTTGTATTTATTGATCTCTCTGAATCTGTTCAAGTCACGTCGTATTTCGTCTCGAGAGTGGATTGTCTCCACTTTGGGAGCACTTCTAGAACGCACATAGCTTCTGTTGAGATCAGCTTTGCGTCTCAAACCGCGCTGGTTTTCCGAAAAATCTGCCATGCAGTCATCAGCTGCTCGCCCATATGACTTGCCGTATCTGTAATGTTAATAAGTTTTAAGTCTCAGAATAGTCATCTCTCTATAGGTCCATTAATTTTACGACTTTATTCTTTTATCTATCTACTTATTGTATGACCTGTCATTTACATCATATTATTATAGTATGTGGAGGGGAACTACCTATTTCGTGTCTCCTATAGTTTCGACAATATATTTTCCTATCTACTTCCTTCAGCTGATATTTCATTCATAAATAGATTTCTAAACGTTATCCTATCTATCCTCACCTGAAGTTCATACCAGGTACATAGCCAGTATAACCTGTCATGTACGCATTCTGTCTGTTGTGCATGCCGTCGTAGACGTCGCGCTGGGGCATGTCGTGTCGCGGAATGTTATTGAGCTCGTAGTTGTCGCCAGGACGGTATTCTAGAGGCTTACTGCAATTGTGAATAGTAAAAACAGACTAATTGAGTATCTCTCAGCAAGTCGGTTTAATATTGGCAATCTCCAAACATTGGATTTTGTCATGTCTAAACAATTGAAGGTAGTGACAAATTCTGAGTCTTTCGTGTATCCACTTGATTAAATTGTAATGAAAGCGGTATGATTTATAGTAGGTATTATTTGATATCTGGTGGATGATCATTGGGAATAATTATTATTTTCTTTATTTGCGATGTATTATCGCAATTTTAAGAAGTATTATCTAACACTATCTATCTAGTACTATCTAATGTGTTAACATATTGCGACCCTAAATTCGATGTAGGTCTCTGGTGCAAGCATTTTAATTTGACTTTTACTTAGCGTACATCGTTGGGTACCGTATTATTCTTGCAAGTTAAACATTAGTAAACAATAAAAAAACGTGAGAAGTAAATGCGTTAAGACTTCGCGTCGGACCCCAATCAGTAATCTAATCATGGAAGGATTCAGTGTAATTACTAATTAGACTCGTGAATTATTCTGACCGATGGCTTAGATACGGGTAAGATTAATTGCGGACAAGTAACAAGTAATGTCATTTATAAAGTTAAATAAAAAGTTACACTGCCTTATCTAACTAAGGCGCGAATGAATAAAAACATGACTATACTCTCTCCAGCAAGTCATCTTCAAAAGTGTCGAAAATAAGAGTAAATACATTATGACGTGAACTTTATACACACATCAAATCGAAAAAAATGGATTGTGTTAACAATATTGGTAACGAGCTTCCGCTCCGCAGTTTAACCCCCGTAGTTCCGTTCCCACAGGAATGTAAGCATAAATTATAGCCTATGTCACTCTCTGATTATGTAGCTCCATTCCATTGGTGAAAGAAATATTCAGTTATTTCGGTCCTGTAGTTTCGGAGCCTACTCAATACAAACAATATTTTTCTCTCGTTATATTGGTACAGATAAATTTAGATAAAACCAGAGTGGATAAAGTGATAGTTGGTATCTAACTTACTTAAAAAGTCCTTTTGAGCGTATTTTTCGTAGAATTTGCCGAGTGTTGTCACCATAACATTTCCCAAAACGAAATTTCAGCATAGGACAGTGTCCAGTGTATCTGAAACAAACCCGCACTTTGAGAGCAATTTTGATAACTATGATGAAGGGCATAAAGTCTAATCCTGTTTACCTGGCTACTTATAATAGCTATGAAGTATACATATGTAGTTATTTCGTTAGGAAACTGCTACTGGTTAAATGTAGCACTCGTTTGATTGGCTCATGAATCATGAGAGAGTCTTTCGACCACTAAAATGATGCATATGCATACTTAGGAAACAATGGCACATGAAGTCTTAAGAGAAATCAAAGCATTTCTGCATTATGCAGAATATTCTTATGGATGGGTGCCTTCTTGATAAGGTGCTATGTTTTCTTGAATGCTGCGTTTTCGTGAATGCACACTATAACTACTACACCAGCATTTACTTACATAGGTACCCGATTCAAGTCCTAACCTCCTATAGTTATCATTCATCTGTCATTAAAATTCGTCGACTTTATTCCAATTATTTTCTAACCCGAATATCATATCCAAATGTACAGTTAGGTAAACGCAAATCTATTAAATAAAACGTCAAAAAATACGAAACAATTTATTTCCAATCACAAAGTAATACGTCGTTTAGGTCCAAAATTACGGTATCCATATTCGATAGGGCACGAGATTCGATCAAGCCGATCAAGGATTCATTTCGGATCAGGGGCAATCTTCGTAGACGAAGCAGTAACCGGATTGTACGTGTAGAACGAATGGAAAGTCGCAATCGCATCGGGACCAGTCGCATATGATGCCCATAGACAGTGCAACGGGCTCGTCACACGTCCGCTGCGACGGCGTCGGACGACACTCGCTGTTCAGTCGATGCATGTTCTCCGGACATTCGTCTACACCTGCCGTTGGAATTACTTTATTATTACATGGTGTACTTTTTGAGAGATGTTGTTATCTTTAGGGGTGGGCTACTATATTTTCCCTTTTCAAAATCAGACTTGACAAAATATCTTTGTGCAAATTATACTAGACGAATAAATACCATTTTGTTAATATTTCTCTGTTCAAATACTACAGCTTTTAAGAAAATGTGCGATCTAATTTACGAAGTTATAAGTGTTCACTCACTTTTAAAAACTTGAGTCATAAAATGATCCACTTTAAAGTCTAAGTTATTTAATAGCTTGTCAGCGGTAGTTAGTTATCAATAAATAACTTACATGTATTGTTAAAGGAGAGGCATCCAGGTTTCCCAACTGTTCCATAGTAAACTGCATCTATAACTTTGATCAAACATAATATTACGAGCGCGATTTGCATGACGGCTCTGGAACGACTGGAAAAACACTACTTATAATGTTTGTATCTTTTTGTTTACTGTAAACAACCATTGTCTGTTTCCGTAGGTACATGGCTTTGTCGATTTCACATTGGTTATTGATTATTTTGATTTTAAAACATAAAGATCTTTTCCCCTTTCTGTATAGCTTTATGTTATGAAGGAAGTCTTAACCCCTAATCTCTGAAAATAGGTTCTTACAAGGGTATTCACATACAGGATATCTAGATAAGACTATTTATTCCTAATCGGGTGATATTATCTCACTTTCCACGCGCGTAATGAAGGGATCTTAGTTTAGCTTTTTTTCCCGACCTCCCTTCAAATTGTCTGATTAAAAGCCAACATACACAATTGGTAGATACATAATCAAAAATGTTGTTGATAAAATCTTCGAGTTTTTGGGCTTGAGATTGCAAAAATAATTATACAAATTCGAAACGATTCTATATTAGAGGGTTTTATAAATGATATTCTATTCACACTATATAAGGTTTATTTTACTATAAAGAGTTAAAAACGCATTATTGTAGATTCATCATCGGTGGATCATCAGATTCGCGTCGTGGCAGCTTCAGTTTTTTCGGTGGTCGGTATTTATGTTTCTTAGCCTTTGCACCCCGAGCTCGCCACCTCGTCGTTGGACACGATTCGATCTGTACGCATAACCCTTCGTCTTCGAATAGGACCAAGTCGCCGTTGCAATCACAGCGAGACCAGCCGCAGGTGTAGCCTATGGACGATTGAAGACTGTGTTCTTAATGAGGAAATTGGAAAGAACAGCAACAAATATTTCATCAAACAGTTTATTACTCCCCACGTTCCCGTACGTAAGTAGCTTATGTATTAATCCAAGTTATAAACTATTCGTTTTCCAAATTTGACTCAAATCCGTTAAGTAGTTTTAGCGTGAAAGAGTAGCTAACATACATTCATACTTACAAACTTTCGCATTTATAATTAGTACTTAATATAGGTACACGTAGAAAAGACTTTTGGGATCATCCAAACTAAGCTGAACTTGTTTTTTTTTTAAGGGTTTCTTTATAAATAGATAAACTATTCTCAGTATGGTTTGGTTTATGTGGCTATTAGATATTTTTAGGAATTGCCTATCTTTTCCCTCAGTTACCTAAATTGTATACTTCAGGATTCTCGCAAGTCCGTTGCGTTACCGTATCACGGTCACAGCGTGTGTGATAAGGGTGCATTAGACGGGGACATCTGATTACACCTGGAATTCAAACATGCTTTAGGAGTCTCTTATATTTAATCTCTAGCACAAAACTCTTCTGTTACAAGTTTAACGTGTCTGTTGTGATGTAACTCCCAAACGTATGGACCGTACTTGAAGTGGCTTTATTCGTTTGATGGAGGGTTAATAGCATGTTTCAACCAAATCTGGTTCAGCCGTTTGTAGATCAGATTTCATTGAGATCAGGTTTGTAGATCGCTTTTAAAATCTTCGAGGGAATATTTTTGAGAGCTTCTAAATCCTTCCTTAAAACAAGCTTACTTCATTGGCATAATATAATAAGTAGGGATGTGAGTTCTTCTAGCTGAAGTTTTAGTTACCGAAAAAGAAATACGTTAGTTTCAGCATTTTTATATTTTTTGTAAGTATTTACCTATAATAGTGTCTGGAACTCGTCGCTACTTCGTACTTTTTTTTAGGTCTAGTAGGTGATTGTCACGAACGGACCTGCGTGACTTTATACCTAGTCCTACACTCTACTACTTAAGTCCTAACCGTTATATTTTTTTATAAATCCAGACAGGGTCACAAAAAATCATCGATGCAAAAAATATAATAGGTAACATGTTAGTAAGTAGGTATGTAGGTATGCCGACTAAATAAATGCTTATAATCTGCAAACTTCTGAATAGTTCTACTAAATTCGTTTCATATCTTACAACGCTGTCACAGACAGACACAGAAACTTATAATACTGATCTTTTTGCGGGGTTAAAAATAGGTCTTGATTTGGTACCATAGAGAAAGTATACAGGAGCACTTACATTTATCCAGTAATAACAAACAACGAGTCATATAATTAAAACCGTTCACGATTGAAACCATGGAAAGTAGAATCACAACATACAAATTCATTGTTATCCAGCGCACACAATGCGAATGCACTCACTATGTGCTGTGCTTGTTCACACGACGACACGCGGATGCCCAACTTTTATATTTCCATTTGAGTCGTCGTGTTTTCGAAATAACGAGTAAACTTTAACATAGGGCTGTCATATCGTTAATCTATTTCATACTAACTGCCCCGAAGTTCCCGGGACTAAACTTTGCCGGGATAAAAACCTCCTTTCCCAAGCTCTAGTCTATGTACCAAATTTCATCTCAAAATCGGTTCAGTTTAGGCTTGAAAACGTAACTGACAGAGTATCTTTCGTATTTATAGTATTAGTAGGGATTTTGTGCCTTACTCCATATTGTCATTATCCCAGATTTATATTTTCCACTAAATTCTGGTCTACTACATAAAGATGATGCATTCCCAACTAACATTTTGGTAATAAGAATAAGGGCTACATGAGCTGCTTAAGAGGATTTTTGTAACCCAAGGTTCTGTAAAGGCACTAACAACTTGGTGATAAAGCGTTCTGTAACTCTCTTATAACCCTGATTTGGGCCTGTTCGTACGAGAGCTTGAGGCTATTTAATGGTTATAGAGAGTGATAAATAAGTGTTTATTAAGAGTTAGAACAGTGCTACAGTAGCAGTGACTACCACTTCAAGTGTTTTATAAGCTATACACAGGGTATAACTGCAAGCTAAAGTAGTAAACAAGTTATGGAAACCACTTAAATGACTTTTTTGGTAGCAATAAATTTCACCGAAAGCGCTAAATATTTAAACTGTTTCGCAGAGTTTTACGTTCTTGTTAGAGTCAATAGTGATAGTATTTTATAGCACGCATTCATGTCATGGCGTTTTAATAAAATAATTAAGGTAAGTACCTAAAGTGTTTAAGATTACTGGGTGTTATAGGGATTTAATCACATGCGGCGGTAAGTTTACGGTAACAATATATACTAGTTCTCATCTCATTTTTGAAGCGCCCTAAAAATAAACTACTTTTGATGATTAAATGATGTAAAAAAATACTGCCAGAATTTTTTTTTTCTTTATTTATCTTATTTATCAATTCCTGGAGCCTCCTTAAGATATTTTAATTGAAAATTATGAACAATGTAAGTAAATAATTGGACTAGGAACATTGCAATAAGGTTTTTCTTTCACAATTTTATAGTAGGTATATCTTTATTAAATGGCGTCTTAGTTCTAATTACTTAAGCATCCTGATATCTCTGTTATTCCTCCCGTAGTGATTAAATACTGATACTAAGGTGGATTGCAGAATCTAGCTCTATAGGACTTATAATAAACACTTCTTAGATCCTTATAGCTTTCTTAGTAGCTCTTAAGACTCGACAAAACTCGTTAGGTGATATAAAGTATTTGTCTAACTCTTTTTAAGAATACCAGTTGATAGTAAGTGTTAGTAGACACCTGAGTATCACTCAGAGTGTTTCATACTTCTTGAAGCTATTAGAGTAAGACTTCAGGTGTTACAAGACCTTTCACTACCCCAGTAGTCGAACATCACCCGTTAGTAAGTGTTAGTAGACACCTTACAATTGCTTTTATAGGTTTGTGGAACTAAAAGCTATAAGAATAAGTTATACAATGGTTACGATAAACTCCATACTACCGTCTTGATTTATATTTTTTTTAGACAGAAATTCAATTATGACGATGTAAACGGTGCATTATCTAAGGTATTAAATTGGTTTACTGTTAATAATCTAGTTTTGAATGCAAACAAAACAAAATGTATCAAATTTGCATTACCTAATGTAAAAAAATTGGCCTCTAATTTAATGTTAAATAATGAGGCCCTCAGTCTTGTTGAGTCAACAGTGTTTTTGGGTATCACGTTAGATTCGAAACTTCAATGGGGCACCCAAATATCATGTCTTGCGGGGAAGCTCAGCTCAGCTGCTTACGCGGTTAGAAAAATCAGACTACTTACGGATGTAGAAACAGCTAGATTAGTCTATTTCAGTTATTTTCATAGTGTTATGTCCTATGGTATCTTGCTTTGGGGCAGAGCAGCTGATATAGATACAATTTTTATTTTGCAAAAAAGAGCAGTCCGTGCTATTTATAATTTAAGCTCGCGAGCTTCCCTCAGAGATAAATTTAAGGAAATTAACATTCTCACAGTTGCATCACAGTACATTTATGCAAACATAATATTTGTCCGTCAAAACATTAGTCTTTTTGCAAAAAATTGTGATTTGCACTCCATTAATACTAGAAATAAGCATAAACTTGTAACATCTGCTTATAGACTACAGAAAGTGCAAGGATCATTTTTAGGACTTGGTGCACGGTTTTATAACAAAATCCCCACAAATATTTTAGAATTGCCTATGAATAAATTTAAGGAACGAGTTAAGTCAGCTTTGGTACAGAAAGCTTATTATAGTATAAATGATTATATTAATGATGACGAGGCATGGGTATAGCGCTCGTTCTATCAGGACTAATGTTATTATTGTTAAAGAAATTGTTAAAACTTGTTTTGAAAAGAGTAATTGCTGAGTTTATTGCCGGCTCTTCTCAGCAAAAGCAACCTTCCGAACCGAGCATTAGAGTCGACGTTTCATAAGTGCCTGTGAAGGCCTAGTTGAATTAATAAATTTATTTCATTTCATTTCATTTCATTTATTTATTACTCTTATTCCTCTGGAAGGTTTAATTATTCATAACTAACCCTACTGTAGAGTCGAAGGTTGCTATCGGAGTTCTTATATACCTTAAATAACAGTAAGAGCTCTAAAAAAGGCTGCCGCTAGCACTAAAATGTTTGTTGGGTTGTGAACGCTCGCTTTTATAACATTCGCTCCCGAATTTACTAGATTTTCCAACGGATCAAATGATCCAGGGATTTTCATCCCATTTAGCCATTATGGCGTAATTTTACAACCATGGATATTTCCAATGTTTAGTATTAGTACTAAACTGAGTACTTATTGTTTAATTTAATTGTTCTCCCGTCAGACGTTTTTGATCCAGCTTCAGAATCATTAAAAAATATCCTTAATATAGATGCGAAAGTATCTACGTTTTCAAACCTAAACCACTGAACCGATTTTATGATGATACTAGTGGCTCCCCGCGGTTTCACCCGCGTTCCCGGGATAAAAAGTAGCCTATGTGTTATTCCAGAACATATTCTAGCTCTGTGCCAAATTTCAAGCAGATCCCTTCAGCCGTTGGAGCGTGAAAGAGTAACAAACATCCATACATACAAACTTCCGCATTTATAATATTAGTAGGATTTGGTAGAGTTCGAGCTTGGGAAAGGACATGGTTGCTTTTTATCCCGAGAAAGTTCAGTCTTCCGGGAAAGCGTGGGTGAAACTCCGGGGCGTAAGTTAATTTATAAAATTTCATTGAAATCTTTGGGAACCGATACCATTTCCACGTCATAGATGCACCATGTAATTTGATATCATGAAATCGGTTGCATGTGGCCTGTAAATATCTGATATTCTCAAAGGTGAAGTGAAATGCATTGTTATGACGAACTCATTTAAAATACCTATTCTATTTGAAATTGAATTTTATATCTATCAGTTCGTATTTAATTAATACCATTTGGAATAAAATTTAATAATAACCACATCACATACTTAGTCATTAGACCGTTGTTCAGAATATTAATGCAAAATAAGCTTTATATAATGTAAATTTATAAGAGCGTCTCTAAAAAAAAGAGATTTCTCTTCAATCCTTAGCTTTGTATTTATTTATACTTGTTTGCAAGTGTCAATTATTCAGTTAGATAATAAAGTTACTCTACGATCATGTCGCTCGTAACACTGCGGCGAAAATATCGGGAACTCGAAACAAAACCAATCACTAACAAAATGTCTCGTATATTTCAGTGATAATATAATTAATCTTCAATTATGTTAGGACCGCGAATAAGTGTAAAAGTGTGTATTTTAGTCAAAGTCTGAGTTCCGAACCGGTGTGTCTTCAGTAACTTTATAAGTCCCTATTTAGGCCTAACTTAAATACGAGATAGTAGCTTAATTAAAAAAATAAATGGAACTAGCGTTGACCCCAATCATAGACAGAAAATTAAAACTATCCTCTACAGAAAAGACACGACCAATTAATCACAATCTAACAGGGTGGCATACCTACTTAACAACGTCACAATTTGCAATAAACTTTTAAAACAACTTAAGTGGCATCACAGCTGTTAGTTAACTGACAAACGAGCTGGTATCACGAACGTATGGCCTATTTAAACTGTGAAATATAGGTTGAATAGGCGGGCGGTTATCTAATTGTAGTGGTGTAGGTATACGGTGTATGCAAACGGTTTAAGATAGTGTGCCAGGCACGGAACTCACGGCCTCCCTACGCTACGTCGCCTCGTACTTCCGAGATAAAGATAACTATAATCAAGGCAGTGTTGCCATCCTACAGTTAAGGAAACCGTTTTGTGTTTTCTGCCATTTGCGATGATTTATTAATGTTCGAATAAACTGTCGCGCTCGAAGAAAAGTTTCACTGAGGTTTTTTACTCAATCACCCTGTCAGGATCCAGTTTAGGTAAGGTTTGATCACGGAAAGAAAAAGATCTGAATTAACATATTGAAGACAAGAAATCCACAAGAATGCTAGTGAAACCGCATACAGTGGCTAGTCTGGTACAGATAAATTATTAAATTATTCATAAATGAAAGCAATTATGTACATTCATAATTATTTCTTACTATGAAGCACTTTGGAGCTAAGCATTCAAAGTAATTTTCCATTAAATTACAAACATTTCTATGAAAATTTCTGCTTTGATTTTGCAATTGCCTTTAATTACAAAGTGCCTTAGTAATTTACGATAGACTAGTTAATTGCCTTATGAATTAAAGATGAAAATTGAGACCTCATTGATTTTCAAAGGAGTTCGTGATATATCGTAAACTCGGAAGGTAGAAACTTTGATGGCACTGTGCCATGTTTTCGCGTGAATTGTTTGTTTACTCCGCCGACGAACTTCCTCAAGAATCTTCCCAATTAAATGACTTAGGTATCTACATACGTATTTGACTTCACTAAAATACTTGAAACTTAGCAACATTACGCTTAGACGGATTGCAAGTGAATTTATCGCAAACCAGAGGGCTTACTCCCGACGCTTTCGAGAAACGAGTTCGAATCGAATAAATGTCATTTCATACATTTTTGATAGCGATTCTAGCGCACAATCGTGCGGTGACACTTTTTGGAACTAACTTCGATCAAGAATTTCGTTACAATCGAAACCGAATCGAAAAGTCCGTACTCCTGCCATTAAAAGACATTTGTGAATCGAATGGCGGGAACGACTTTAAACGTCAAAATACACGATTAGTAAAAAGGTACTTTTTCAGGATCGAGTTATCACATCTAGGATAAATTTATCTAATCTAAAAAATTACATCTAATGTACAAGATTTCGTTTTAGAAAAAAATAAGGAATTGAATATTTATTTATTTCTGTAGAAACGAACCACACACAACTTAATAGAAAATTCTGAAACGTCAAATACCGTTACCGATCGAATACATGTCAATCTTAGCGGCCATCTTAATTTTTTTTAACCAATAGGAGTTCAAATTGAAATTTTTTTGGTTCGGGATTAACCAATAGGAGTTCAAATTGAAATCAAAACAAAATCAAATTCGAATCGTTTTCGGGAGTAAGCCCTCAGCTTCCAGTTTCGCGTTTTCAGTAGATCAAATAAAGTTTTTGTAAAATCCTCGTTTGGTTCATTAACAACATTTTAGGACCTAAAATAGCGAATCGTATCAACCATTCATTTATATTTTTAAAGCAAAACAAATAAACAAATATAATTTTTTTTTTATGATTTTAGTTTAAAACTGGAGATAATTTCTTCGGTTTCGCCAAAGACAATACAAACCCACTATACGTACCTAAGCATAAGGACTTCTTCCGGCTCATTTACCTACTTGAATTACCGTTTGCAAAGCGAACTACCTCTGATAGTGCCCAATATCTAAAGGGAGGCAGATGCTTGGCGTCAGGCAGCTCGTAAAATTCTAGACAAACTTTTGTAATAAATAATTTATCGCTACCATTCCAATTGATTAAGATAGGGACATGATTATGGAATGCTTTGGAGTAAAAGATGTAGGGGAGAGGGGGGCAAGACGGGGTAGCGGGCAAGACAGGGTACCCGTCTTTTAGCAGAAACCATTTAACCAATCACGATCATTTCTTTGCGTGACGCAGGGCTGCCATAATAGCTTTTAGTCAGCGCAGTGACAGATCGCCGAAACCACTGTTTTTGGCTGTTATGTAGAAAAAATTGTATTTGGCAATTTTCTTAGCGTTTTTTCGCTTTGGTTGCACCGTGATTGTTCTATAAGTAACAATATTCCGAAGTATAAATAAAGTTATTCACATGGGGCAAGGACTACTCATGCAGGTAAGGACCTGTTTATTTGTGTGCGAGAGCATTATTTTTAGAGGGTAATTTGTTAATTTATTTGGACATGAGAGGGCAAGACGGGGCATGGGGGATATTTCTAATGTTTATTTTACTAAATCAGTAAAAGACTAATAATTTGTGATATATCTACTATTGGTGTTTTTTTATCATTGGAGAATGGTGAAATCTTATAAGGTACTAGGTATGTCCCATCAATAGAGAGCAGTGATAGTAAAGTTAAAAATACACCATGTTTTTATTGTAATGGTTGTTATTTGGAGTAAATTGAAGGCTGGGCCGCCTGTTTTGCATGCGACAAATGGCCTCATACTAGCTGTGCTGGTATAGATGATGAAGATGCAACGTTTACATCCGAGTTTTGTCAGCAAAAACAAATTTGTTTTCTTTAAACCCCATCTTGCCCGACGGGGGGGCATGATGGGGAGATCTGACATTTTCTACTTTTTGTCAATTTTCTATTTAATTATTGAACATATGTTCCAAATTAGCATTAGTGATGGTAGATTGATTACCTAAGCTGATTACTAAAACAAAATATATAATATAGACACGTAAATGTTGGTTTTATTGAGGTTCAAACGTTAAGTACCCCGTCTTGCCCCCCTCTCCCCTATTCAGTAAGTACAGATCGTCCTTTGTATAGTCCTTGAGGGCTTTAACTTTCTGACGGCTGGATGGGAAGAGCAAATCGTCTAGAAGACTTTCGTGCTTAAGTTATGTATGCCATGAGATCCGCTCTTCTTGGATTATCCCGTCCAAGGAAGTTAGGTATTTAGTTCTAACTAATTGGAACTCTCATACCTATACTCGACTTGTTAATCCTATTTGCTGTTTCCGGAGGTCAAACGCGACTGTTTTGGTACTCAAAGCTTAACCTAATAATTATTCAAATTATTTCAATGTACGTTTATAAATATGAATGCGAGCATGCAATATAGGAGTTGACAATCGATCTGTCATGATACTTACATACTTTTTCAAGGTTGACAAAATTAAAATAGAACTTTTTTTCCAGCTTTATACATTGAGGAGTCATTTGTTTTTATTGTATTCGTGACGTTTTGTGTTGTCTCATTATTTAAGGGCACGCAAGTTTAGGTACAAATTGATAGTCTGACAATAATTGTGGTGAAAAAATAACTATAAATAATATTAAACTTGAATTATGTTATTATTATGACTGAAGTAGATGTTATTATTTAATTTTCTGACTAAGTATATTATTAAGCCATTATGTAGTCAGTTTAAAGGGAGTTTTTGTAATTGCTGTACTTATTAATTTGTAATAAAGTTATGATTACGTCATTGTTTTTATACCTAGTGATTGCATAAATCAACTACCTAATAACGGTTTATTGAATAACACGTGCAGGGTATAACATAGTTAGTACATTTATAATATGGCCGATAATTCTTTAACAAATACAATTTCAGTCACGCTCATCGAAGATAAACAATCGAGTTGGAGAATCGTGAGAACAATCGAATGTACGTTTTCACTATCGATGAAAGTGATCTTCACACTATTGTTGATCGAATTCTAGTTGTATAGACTAATCGGTGTACTTTCTCTTTTGTTTGTGTATCTTATGTGTATGAATATTTTTGATACCATAATTTTTGGTTGCTATCTGAAATTATTTGGTGGAATATGTAATTTAAATTTTTGGCTTCGGTTATAACAGATTTTAAATTTAAAAGTAGTAGGTATATGTATCTTACCATGTTTCCGCCATTTTTTATAACAAAAAAAAACTCGGCGGGAAACATCCGGCACATTTCCTCTATGGTTTTTACCTTCGCTCGCAGTAAAAAAAAACGATAAAACTATAGCAGCAAGGTTATATGTAGCCATATGAATGAATATATTGGTTTTATTCTCTTGAAATCAAAGTGGTATACTTACCTACCGTACTAAAGTATAACAATAACTTGTTCCTTAATATTTTGGTCTAGTAGGTCATGAAAATCCTTTTTACCATCATAAGCTTCGATCAACAATTCTTATTGTTCATCAAAGACCGAAAGAGTAGATAATACTTACAAGATTTTTAAATTTAGGGAATAGGGCTATTTATATTATAATGTATACTGTTTAGTTAAAAGTACCTACTTCTCGGAAATAGCCTTATATTTTATCTGTGACCCTACATGTCAGTAAGGATAGCGATGGTACCTATTATTCTTCTACATACTATTAAATATATTGTTCATTAGGTACACAGTACACGGCATATAAAATTTTTTGAACGTCCTTGCAAAGGTAATGTGTTTTATTTATTGGAGGGCAACTATGCAAGGTCTGAATGTATGTAGGTTAACGCTTTATTTATTTTTCAATACGTAAACATAAACTTGACCTTGGCATATTTCAAAAGGTGGCTTATACGTACGTATAGGTTTTTTTTTATTGCCCTAACAATTTCCATTATTGAAATGTTTAAGGCAATTCGATTAAAAATATTTTAGTGTAAAATTTTTCTTAAAATAATATTTAGTCTATGTCTAAATCTGAGATTTTTATTAACAGTATTTTTAACCCTAATATTTTACGTGTTACCAAAATCTAGTCGTTATTTTTTTTAAATGGGTACCTGACGCAAGTCACGTTATAGTATTAGGTATTAATAACCTTCTAACTAGCCAAAATTGTGAAATACATAGGTACATAAAAATAATAGATTACCGGGATGTCCCGAGCCGCTATGGGTGACTTTTCCGGATACAATTTTGATGATTAATCTTTTCCGGATATAAGTTTTGATCGATTACTTGAACCATGCTAAAAATTCTGTCATTTTTGTAGCTAACGTTTGTCAATGTCTAGAAAACTGTTTATATTTCTAGATACATTAATAAGAAAAAAAACTGTTTTAATTTTATTTATTCCTAGCTATTAGAGCTGTTACTGAGTATGTACGATAGAAATTACAGTTACCTACATATAGGCGTTCCTTCCTATGTAGGTATTTTAAATATAATAGGTATAAGATTATCAGTCATATAGGTCTTACATATTTTAAAAAGGTTATGGTTATCATATTAGGTAAACATTTCGTGGGCTTATTCACCACAATTTTCGATTTAATATCAAGTTTAAAAAATTGCTGTTACGTGAAGGGTTTCCCTTTATACACAAAATCCTTTGTAAATTGGTCGAGTAACTTCACAAAGCCTTGGTTACGTGACAAAAAGGCCTAAATTATAGGTAGAGTAGGCAGTTGGGTAACCTACCCTACATATAACTCTCGAAAAATTACAAGGTTGTAAGTACCTATCGTAAGTGTACCAGTCGTGGCCACGGTACCAGTAATGGCCAAAAATTAATAGAAACATCTAGAATTCGGACATGAGCGAATGTTTTTACATTGGGATCACTGTGACATAGACTTTAGACATCGAACTATCTAAGTTTAACGTTTTATTGAATTCAGTCAGTTACATGTACAAATATGCGCGAATACAAAGTGTAAGGTGATTTGAAATTGACAACGACGGCTTTTCATAAAGAAATCGTTAAGGCGGTGAGCAGAAAGTTTCACTTGTAAAATAGTATTGCTTAATTAAAATCAAAATTAGTTTAATATGATGTGTTAACCATAAAATTAAGATAAACTAAGACTAAGCCTGGGGTATCCATTAATGAATTTTCCCTGTCCATGACTGGGTCACAAAACTACAACTTTTATTTGTTAAATTAATTGAATCCAGCTTTGCTGTATCTCACGTGCAACACATTACAAATATTAAATAAGGACTGGACTTTACAGTTTCACTACTGAAACTTTCACAATTTTGGCAATATTTCACAAAAACCAGTTTTTTTTTTTCTTAAACTGGCCACCATTGGGTCATTTACCATAGTCACAAGCATGCTATGTACCTACATATCATGGTTTCTGTAAGGTAATACTTTTTCAAATGAATTTAGTATGCATGCTGGAAAAATTTTTATAAACGATACCTTATTTTGTGTACCTACATAGAGAACAGGTACCTCTCAATATTGTGTGTAGGTAATTCTAGTACCTAAATAGATAATTTAAGTTGAATATATCATACTGTACCTATATTTTTTGTTTCAATATCAACACGGGAAACGAAAAATTATCTATGCGACATCAAACTAACTTTACAGTAGACCTGTTTAAAGTTTGAATTTTCAGTGAAAAAAGTGAACTCTCGCGAACTTCAAAATATCGAAGCGACATCAAAAGTCGTCGTAGGAGGACGTGAGTAATACCAAACGACGCAGAAAAATCAGACGATTCCAACAATGTATTAACTCAAATTGGCCCAAAATGTCGCTTGGATAATTTTTCCTATCCAGTGTCGATATAAATAAGATTTAAAATATCTTCCAATAAATCTGAGCTTCAGTAATGAAACATGTGGTTCTTGTTAGTATAATAAGTATAAGTAGGTGTATGTAAAACATTCTTGCATTTAATAGCACGTTAATGTAGGTTACATAAACAAAACATCGATTAATTGTCACTCGTAAGGCTGAACCAGTTAGCACTTAGCTATTCAGGTATGATGTAGAAAACACATAATAAAGTATGCAGTACCTACTACTAAGTACTAGTGTTTAGGTTTCTAGGCATTTCCTTCAACCGGATATCTAGGCTATATACAAATACCAAGTATTTGGCAATGGGACCATCATGATAACGGGGTATTTACAGTAAGAGTATGCTGGGGCAGTTGATAGTCCTATTAAATCCATGATTAAATTTTAAGAAGCCAAAATACTGGTAAGTAAAGCAGAATGGATGTTTTAAATTTTAATATTAAAAATTATGTTGACTTAATCTTTTGGGTACCTATGTTATGTTAACGCTTTTGTACGTGAGTGTACTCACATTATATATTTTATACAAAAGCCAAATAAAATATAATAAACTCATCCCAAATAAATTGCGGTTAAGAAATGGCAAACCTCGGCTATAAAATTAATCTTGATTTCTGCCACCCCATTATGTCCCTCCCGCGCCTAAAGCAAAGCTTTACAATCATATTGGTTACGTTACGTTATTTCCGGTTACTCGTTTTCTTAAAAAGAAAAAAATCTCACCCGGGTATGAATGATCCGTTGGTTTGCGATACGTAATTATGTTTCTCCCGCCCGCTGACGTCTACCCACATTTTTAATCAAACTTTGTTGTGATCAAACGAAAACAAGCCATGTCGCGTTACAGCGGCGGCGTTTGCCCGCCAAGAGAGCACTTTCGTAACTACCGGCTCATGGTGAATGAAAGTTTCTTTCTACCGAAGCAAGTGCAAAGGGCTAACCTACTAGTAGATTGCGCGCGCAAGTATTATATAAAAATATAATCATAAGTGTGTTATCGTAAGTTTAACTAAGAAATATGTAGGTATATCTGTTAAATACATAATATAGTAGAATTAGAAGATGGTTAAGGAAACTAATGAACGCCTGTAAAATATTTATGAGCAAAATTTTAACATTCCAGCTGTAGTGTAGTTTGTTGTTAGTTATAAGTAGGCGCTATTAAGAATAATTTCATTATCTGCATTCAATATTTAAAGTCTATCTGGATTACTATATCGAATATTAATCTTAGAGTAAACATTTTAGGGTAAATTAAAGGTTTCATTCATTATATCATCAGATATCTCCTAAAATCCTTGGACACTCGGATTCTAATTCAGTGACTAAGCATTTGGTTTGGCAAACCAAGGTTTACTTGGCTGGCATCAGAATATTTTCCTTTGGCAACATTAATATCTGTCAGTGGGACCCGGGCCGTCATGTTCAAGATTTATGTTGTCTATGGTAAAACTGTTGTGAGTCAGGGTAGGCGACTCAACTTTTTATTTCGATTTTCCTTGTAATTCGGCTGTATAAAATAAAAAAATTGTTACTACAAATAATGTAAAATGGCCATCAATTTGGAGAAACACAAACAAGCCCTGATCGCCGCGTGGAAGGATGTATTGGACGAGAAAACCGAGACGAACTGGTAAGTGCACATTGGTTCACCGACCTACTTGTTGGAAATTAAATAAACAGCGCCGACTGATTACAATAATCAATTGAATTATTAGCGTGGTATTTACATCGAGACCTTATACGAGACAACAATGCCCTCAAGTGCAATATGAATGACCGACCACCCCTTATCTGGTGATAACATAAACGCGTTCCTTAATATTTTTACGTGGAGCAGCTGCATTTGTTGAGTAATAACTGAAACCTGCTTCAAATTAGTTTTTATCACAATTTATTTCAACATAAATTGCATTGTAACCCGAATAGTGTGCTTGCCCATGCATGTAATAGATGCAGTTTAATTTTCACCAATAAGTATTGGTAATTCTATTAACTTTTAACAGTTGCATATGCAGCTATTTGGGTGTGTCATAATGTGTTGTTTCGATAAGTGTACCTTTAGCTGGGAAACACCAATTTCCAGTGACCATCTAACTTCACATTAAAGAACCCTCTATGAGTCCCAAAAATAAATATTCCTCATTACTATATTTGTTTCATTATGATTAAATTGATGTAATCAAATACACTACTTTCCAATACTAAATAATCAATACAAATCTAATTTTGAATCAATACAGTTTAGCAAATAAGAAGGTATTATATACCTTGTACCTAAGCACTCCATTACACATGGGTTTTTACCTAATAAATTCCTTAGATAAATCCTGTAGGTACTTAATGCAAAATGTCTGTGACTTCTAAAATTCATTGACTTTAGTTCATCAACCCACACTGTGGTTATACTCATATCAACTTAGCTTATAAAGCTTTGTTTTTAATTATAACTTTCTTAACTAGTTACCTACTTGGAAATTTCAATGTTCTTAATTTTAGTTTTTGGGTTTTAAAACATAGTGTCATTTGGGTATGTTATGATTTTGAACTATAAATATATTTTTTTATTTAACATTTGTTTTGAGTTCAAAATGGATTAAGTAACATATTATATATAACGAGATTTAGATTACTGAAAGCTTTACTATTTATTTAAGTCTTAGTTTATTTCGAAATTAGTAATTGCTGAGTGTCGCACAACCAACCTTCCTAACCAAGCGATAAAGTCGGACTATTCATAAGACTTTGTGAAGACCTATTTAAAAATTATATTTTTGTAATTTCTATCCATTATGAAAATATTTACAATTCCTATACATAGTGAATAAAAAGCAATACAGTATACTACATATTAACTCTTGTTACAGGGCATTATTTGGCTACGATGGACTTTCAAATGACTTGAAATTTATTGGTAAAGGGGACGGTGGCCTATTGGAGTTGATAGACGATTTCAACAGCGGGAAAATTCAGTATGCATTCCTAAAAGTGGACCTACCTAATGGGAGCATATCTAAATATGTTCTTATCAACTGGCAGGTGTGTATATTAGATAAGTGATAAGAAATTACAATGTTATTGTCTGTGTCACATATTATGGTGTTATCAGTATGTTGAATGTGATTTTTATTATTACTATGGTATTTTATCATCTGTTTATATCATCTACTTTGCCTTGGTAGATAGATATCCAAATATTTTGGTTTTTATAATTAATATTATATGTAAACTAGCTGCCGCCCCGCGGTTTCACCCGCGTAGTTCCCGTTCCCGTGATCATAGGGGTATGAAAAATAGATGTTGCCCGATTCTCAGACCTACCCAATATATACCCACCCAGTATCGGAGGAGTTTAATCACAAACACCGCAACACGAGAATTTTATATATTAGATAATAATAAAAAGGTTAATGTATTGCTTAGCTCTTTCTAATTATTGGACAAACTTGGATATTTTAGATTCTAATATTAGTAATGGTTCAGATAAGGTTCTTCAGAAAAATCAACCCCTATAAGGCAATTGAAACCGCAGGATGTTAGTTAGTGTACAGCCATAACAACACAAATCTAGTACATAGTTGACATTTCATTAGTGCCTGTGAAGGCCAATTTGAATGAATAAATATATTATATTTCATTTCATTTTACATTATTGTATTCTATTTTACAGCATAACAAGTATAATCTATTAATAATGCATAAAATATTCATATGGCTTTTATAAACATTATTTGAAGCGCAATAATTGCCTGTTTCCTCAATAATAGGAGACGTCTTTACCTATCTCCCCATATTTAGTCATTTATTATCCTCAAACAGCAAAATTACCCATAATACTTAAAAAAATATTTAATGTTTGCTTTGTGGTCAGGAATAAAACAAAATAGGTTTTATGTATACATAGCTATTAACTTGTATTTGTTTATATGATATTAATACTTAAATGCATCCTAGTATACTATGAATAATAATAATCTTTATTAGTATGTACTTATAGTATGCAATAACAATTGATTACATGATGAGGTAGGCTGCTCCCTACTTCCCTACTAATATTATAAATGCAAAAGTAACTCTGCCTGTCTGTCTATTATGCCTTCACGCCAAAACCACACCAATTTTAATGAAACAGCTACCTAGAGCTCGGGAAAAGGCTTAGGCTTATTTTTATCCTGGGAAAGCCAAAAAATAAATAGATTAATAATTCTACCCTACTCATTGCATCATGTGCAATTTTAAAATATGCTATAAATCTAGAAAAAATAGAATAGATTATAGATTGAAATTAGACATTTATCACAATATTTAAAGCCCTGTAACTCCTTAACTTTCATTATTATGTTATTTAAAACAAATTTATAATCGCAGTAAGTTAATTGTATTAAAGGTGGATGTATCAGTATATGTATACACATTGCTTAGCAGATATGATAGAAGTGTATTATTATTTGAGTGATAAAACCCACGCTTACACATAATGCATAATAATATATGCAACAATCATACTTCCTTCCTAGTAATATATATAAATGTGTTTATTATTTATTGTAGGTATGTAATACCGATGGAAATTTGTCATTGGCTTTGTATCAACACTAGTTGACCCGCGCAACTTTGTTTCGTTTTTACAAACATTTTTGACTGTTGATTTGTCGTAGCGTGATGATATATATAGCCTAATAGCCTTCCTCGCTAAATAGACTATCTGAAATAATTTTTCAAATCGCTCCAGTAGTTTCTGAGGCTGAAGACCGTATCAGATGGATTCTAGTAGTCATGTCTGGCACAATATGTATCTAGATTAATATATTTTGTGCGAAACAGAATATAGAGAAAAGATGAATTCCTCACATAATTTCACGAAGCTACTCTGCAGTAAAACATCTCATACCATAGTTATAATTTATCTTATATTCTAGGGTGAAGGTGCCCCAACAGTTCGCAAAGGCACCTGCGCAAACCACATCAAACATGTGGCTCAGTTCTTCAACGGTTTCCATCTAACAATGCATGCGAGGACAGAAGATGACCTCGATGAAAAGGTCATATTAGACAAGGTGGCGAAAGCTGGGTCGGCCTTCAACTTTAAGACGAGCAGGCCGGAGGAAATGCCCCCTAGTGGGCCAGTGGGGACTGCGTACCAGAAGGTCAATCCGGGTGAGAAGTTATAACTTTATTAGTGCGAATGTTACTTAGGTTTTAATGAAATTTGACAAATATGTAAGGCATAGGGTATATTTTCACATATACATATAAAGTAAGTACTTACAAAGTTAGAAATATAGTATAAAACAGAGTTGTTTGCCGCCGTCGCCAATTTAGATCTTGTAATGAATAGAAAAAGTGATTTCAAACGGAAGATTTATGTGTATAAATTATTAAGATTTTAAATAAATTGGCCGAATTGTGACGGTGTTTCATACACAAGTGCGAAGTCGTGTTGCTAGTATTAAGTATTGTCCTCAAATGCAATCAATATATGTATAAAAACGAAATTCGGTATAACAATATAATCTATTTGCGCTAAAAACATGAATAATGTCACTATTTAGTACAAATTACTACATAACGTAGGACACGCCTGTATTCTAGACAGTAGGTATTTTTCATTGTAATATAAAACTTGATTTAATTTACCAATGTAGCTCTTACACAACAGGTTTCTTGAGAACGAAACCATAGCGCGATCTATTATGTACAAAAAACGATAGTCAAATCAATGTAGGTACAGTACTAGAGCTTAATATTCAAACAGCAGGTATCTATAGATAAATGTGTTGCATATACTTATGTTGATCCAGGAAATGAAAGGTAGATCTAGTGCTATAGTAGACAATATCGTGCTAAAATGAAGACTATATTTTACAAAAGCAAGGGGAATTGTTACATAGGGTAGCGTTTATCTATCATATCGATATGTGGAGAGTAAGGGGAAATGGGTTTCTCCACCCATTTCTCAGTAATACACGACTATGTCTGTATGTATGTAATAAAATTTGATTACAAATGTACTTAGTTTTGCATTGCTAATTGTGTAAGAGGAATAACAAATAAGTATTTATTTATGCTGCTCTCAAATTTAAAATATCGCAATGAAAGTACCTAAAGCTTATTTTCTCAGTGAAAAATGACCCTAAATATTTATTTAATGTATGCTTTCATGATGGTTTTGAAAGAATTAGACTTTTTAGTATTATGCTATTTTAAGCCTTAAGTCACCACTTAAACACTAGACAATAACTAAAATCGTCGTCTCTTTTCATTTCAATAAAACAGAAAGAGATGTATAAATGAATGAAGTTCTTGAAATTCCATTATACGTACATGAATAATTTTGTTTATAAAACCGCGTTAATACAATAGCGCGGACATAAAGGTGTTTACTAATAGTATGTCTATAAACGTTAATGTATAGACATAAGTGTCAGTTGAACTTGTAACTCTGCTCACTAAAGTCTCGAGTTCAAGAACGAGTGATTTAAAACTAACGAATCGCCCCGGTTTTACATGTATAAATTGTTTATTAAACTAGTGGACCAGGCAGTCTGCGTGGTGGGCAGACCACCAGCAAATCCAATTGTGAATCTAAACCATAATCGAATTGAAAACACACAAAAAATTCATTAAAATCGCTCCAGTCGTTTAGTTCACAGTCAAAGCACTTACAGAAGAATTATATACATATAAGAAATCCTCGTGTATCGTTATTAAAATCAGTGAAAATTATATTAGAATCCGTTGTGTGGTTTAAAAGTGCAGAGAAACGGCAGATAGATTTTGTTGATTTGTTCTATAAAATTCAGAGATGACCAGTATTTTTATGTCTCATTGTTACGAAGTTATTATGTCCAGAATGGTTGCTGAAGAGATTAAGAGACGGAAAAGCACTTTGCGAAGAGGTATTGAAATCTATACTTACAAGGAGGTAAAGTTTTTGAGATTGTAGGGGTATATCTGGATCTATTGAACCGATTTTGAATATTGTTTTATCAATAGGAAACCACGTTATTTGTGAGTGTTATAGGCCATATTTTATCCTTGTATTCCTACGGGAACGGGAAATATGCGAGTGAAACCGCGAAACTGAATCTAGCATTATATATGCTTTGTTGAAAACTGCTTTTTAAATATCTTAGCTATAAGACTTATTTCTGGGTTTCATTCCCGAGATACGATTGTTTATTTATTTATTTATTTAATAATATATTGCACAATGTAAACAATAACTGTAACAATGATTAATTACAAGGATTCTGGTAGGGTATGGCAACAAGAACATTTTTATAATTAAAAATACAGCATTATTTTCTATAAGCTACCTATTTAGATATGTTTTTGGTTTAGTTATTTGCGTAAATGGACTAAAAAATTCTTCAGTTGAAGCCTGAGATATATCAGACGATATTATTATTTCTATTTTTAGTTTATCTTAATCGTTAAATTTAAATATTTATTATGTTTCAGTTCAAGAAATCAATTCAAAAGAAAGAGATCAATTTTGGTTAAAAGAAGAACAAGAAGAGAAGAAGCGCGTGGAAGCCGAAAGGAAAAGAAGAGATGAGGTATGCCTTTAAATATACCTAATATTATAAAGATTTGCAAGTCTGGAGGTTGGTTTGTAAGAGGTAATCTCTGAAGCTACTTCCTATTAAAAGAAAAGATTTCATTAATGCATAGAAAGCACATTCAGAAAGGATGTAGGTAATATATTATCGCGTTTATTTCATGTAGATGAAGCTAGTTTTAAGCTGTAACTGAGAAACGATAAATGTACACTAGATCTAAGTTTAGACTCAATCTTGAAAAATACATTACGAATTCAGAGAGAGATTTTGACAATATTGATGTTTTGTTATCTTTAGGAAAAGAGGAAAGCAGAGGAAGACGTCAGAAGAAGAGACGAATTGGAAGCGGAGAAGAGAGCTAAGGCTGAACAGCAGAAGTAAGTTTAATTTTCTTATGCTTCAATTTATGTGCTTTTTTCTTCAAAGCTATTTATGATGCTAACAATGCTTCTAATCCTGGGTCTTTCGGTATTATTTATTTCATAATTTAGAGCTTTTATTTGACTAAGATCGATATATCCATCCAGATATTAGTTATCTAATAATTAAGTTGTCTGGTTATTATACAAGGTTTGTAGTGTGGTACCAGATAGATTTATTTATTTGTACGATACTTTTAACTATGCAATTGCGTTTCTTTCTTCCCCTCTTGTTAATTTTTCTTCATTTATTTTTACTCAATATACTGTAGTAACTATATGATAAAGTCTTTGTGTTTTTACAATCCTTCTAAAAATGATCACATACAATATAGTACATATAACAAGCATATTTAAACTACACTAATATATTAATTTCAATTAAATTATTAACATTAGAGACCTTGCCGGGTACAGCAAAATACATAGCATTTGAAAACTATTCCTTTCATTTTAACTTTAACTAGTTGACTCGCGCAACTTCGCTAGCGTCACTTGATCGTTTTACATTAGAAACCTCAAAAATAACAGTATTTCTCAACTATTTAATGGATTTTTATATTATACATATAAACCTTATTCTAGTTAAAAAAACAGCATCAAAATCCGTTGCGTAGTTTTAAAGATTTAAGCATACATAAGAATATAGGGACAGAGAAAGCGACTTTGAGTTATTCTTAGTGATATGACCCAACAGCTTATGTGCTAACTATTCCATAGGGGCACTAGCGCAGACCCCCACGGGGCGGATGCGGGGGCCGGGGTGGGGGTGGGGGGCGAAGCCCTACGGCGACAACGGTCGCAAGAGGCTCGCCAGCTCATCGGAGCCTCCACCGCCGCCGCCAGAGCCCTGTTCCAGCAGAACTTGGCGCAAGGACAACTGCCACCAAGGTAACCTCATAACCTCTGACCTGGTAGACTTAGTGACCTATGATATTTGTACTAGAAAGGATTTACTAGATCATAAATTAGATTTAAATATCTTGTAACTGTACATCTGGTAACCTGATGTTCCATCACTCCATGTTATATATCATAACCTCTAACCTGACCTGATAGACTTACTGACCAAAGATATTTGAATTATGAAATAGATGGGACATTAAAAATTAAAGCTCTCCAATAAATTAAAAATAAGTACACAAATTTGACAAATAAATACAATTAGTAGTAATTAAATGTAATTGTTCTATTGTAATAAATTTTATACATATTAAGACTCTTCGTCAAAGTTGAACTGTTCTGCTGACAAAATATTTTTAGAACTGATATATGTAAAATTTACTGTTACATACTCAATTCTCTCAAATTAAAATATCAACATGTCATTTACAGATCAAATTCATCGGTACCAGAAAAACCAGTGCGGAGCTCAGTCATAGCGCAACGGATCAACACATTCTCACAACCGCCACCACCACATCAACCTACATCACCAACAGTCAAAACACCACTCAAACTCGAACCCAAAACCCTACAAGAGGAGCCACAGGAACAACCGAAAACCAGCCCGTTGAAAAACATAGACAAAATCAAGATGAGCTTAGAAAGTCCATCGCAGATACAATATGAACCGATAATAGATCCAGCTGACCTAAGCCCTAGTACAGATAATGAGCCAAGTTCATTCAGCGCAATCAACTACTCAGAATTCAATGAGAATTCATACAGGAACATTGAAACGGAATCGCTGAAGCAAAGTGAACCGATGATCAAACAGAACATTCTTGAAAATGATATGTTTGATGCTTCATATTCGAGTTCTAATGAGAACGATGATGATGATAGTGATAATAAGTTTAGTACGATCAAGCGGTCGCCGTACAGCAAGAACAATATAGCTGATGATACAAGGTCGGAGCTGAGTCGCCAGAATACGGTTATAGAGAATGTGAACTATAAAAAGGATCAGAATGGTACTACGCTTGATGGTAAGTGTGATTGCTAATTAGTTTTATAATGAAAGAAAAACCTAAAATATAGAAATGAAGAAATAAATAAAAAAATATCCTGAGACATTTTTCACACACGACCAATCTGATCCCAAAGTAAGCTTCCAAGTGAGCTTGTGTTATAGTAACCAGATACCTGATATACTACATTTTATACTACGATTTAAATACATACTTAAATATATATATTTACATCCAGACATAAAAAACAGACATATTTATGCATACAAATGTTTGTCCTGGGTGGGATTCGAACTCACGATCGGCGGCTTGAGAGTCAGGGTCGCTAACCACAAAGCTAAATAATCTGTGAATAATGACACTTACAAATAGACCTTGGGCTGTAAAATTTTGGTGAGTTTATTCCAAAAAACAATATATTAAACAAAATCCCTTACGTATGTAGGTAACTAATACATCGTTATGTTATTTAATAATATTGAACCACATCTATGATTATGTTCATATAGACGTGTCCCCGGAGGGTTTGGAAGACGAGGGAACGATATACGAGGACCTGGACGACGATCCCGGACTAACGGCGAGGGCGCTATACGACTATCAAGCAGGTAACTAACATAATGCTTCTATTGTGTTGCCATCCGAACTATGGCTATGTGAAAGTAACTCTGTCTCGCTTGAAACCGCGGGGAGTCACTAGTATACCATATTTATGAGAAAAGGGGCCTTATATATGGGTTTTATTTTTGTTAACGTTTTTCGAAACTTTTAAATACATATATAAATATTTTACTTAATAATATAATATCGAATTTCGACATTGGTATAATCAAAATAAATGTAACATTGATATAAAAAAACCCAAGATGCACAGTCTCGAACAAAAGTAACACTCGAAACCGTCCTCAAACACTCACCAATGATACCTACGTTGTTATAGTTATACTTTAAACATATTTTGTTGCAAATTCAACCTTACTAGCATTATTAAAAGTTGTTTTTAGCACGCAGTGTACAAAAAGCAATAAAATTTTACGACTGAAGTTAGCCGGTAGGACAAGGCATGGAGTGGAGACGAAAATTATTTATTAACTTTTTGTTTATAAGACATTGAGTGAGATTTATAAGTTTGAATTGTGTTCTAAACACAAATTTTCAAGTGTCAGATTGAATCTACGGATCACTCATAAATCTTAAAAAAAATATATTATCATAACATTGAAACACATAATTAATTATGTATCATATGTTTAAAAAAAAAGCTACTAAAACAACTCGTCTGGTTCATCTCCTTAATTTAAAAATATAAATATTTGTTATTTAAAACTTAATACAAAATATCGTAAGTGTACCAGTCGTGGCCACGGTACCAGTAATGGCCAAAAATTAGAAGAAATATCTAGAATTCGGACATGAGCGAATGTTTTTACATTGGGATCACTGTGACATAGACTTTAGACATCGAACTATCTAAGTTTAACGTTTTATTGAATTCAGTCAGTTACATGTACAATTATGCGCGAATACAAAGTGTAAGGTGATTTGAAATTGACAACGACGGCTTTTCTTAAGGAAATCGTAAAGGCGGTGAGCAGAAAGTTTCACTTGTAAAATAGTATTGCTTAATTAAAATCAAAATGAGTTTTTTTTCATGTGTTAACCATAAAATAAAGATAAACTTAGACTAAGACTGGGTTATCCATTAATGAATTTTCCCTGTCCAAGACTGGGTCACAAAACTACAACTTTTATTTGTTAAATTAATTGAATCCAGCTTTGCCGTATCTCACGCGCAACACATTACAAATATTAAATAAGGACTGGACTTTACAGTTTCACTATATTCAGTGCTGAAACTTTCACAATTTTGGTAATATTTCACAAAAACCAGTTTTTTTTTTCTTAAACTGGCCACCATTGGGTCATTTACCTTAGTTTAAAAGTGTGCTTATTAATTTTAACTTAACACAATAAAAAAAATCGACTCCATCAAAAAAGAACAGGGTCATTTGTATTATGCGACTAAAATAAAAGAGGCGTGTAATGTTTCCTTCTTACGCTGACAAAGCCGCCATTTAAATCTGCCGTATTATACTTGGACCGTTGAGTGAAGTTTTGAGACAAATTAAATCAAAATCCCACATTCCTCTCTATATTAATTCATAAAAACAACAAAAACAAATCGATAAAGTCTTTTACTTACCGAAAATACGATATCCCATCCTTTTCTAACGTTCTAGACGTAATATTTTTACAATTTCGTAATGAACACTTCGCCATTTTTAACGAGTGTTCAGTGAGGCGAGCGACGGGAGACTATTTGAAAAGAGCGCACAATTTCAATTTGTGCGCTCATTTTATGCGGACGTTTTTGAGACGCTGAGTGTGTATCTTGGGTTTTTTTATATCAATGAAATGTAAACTAAATTAATTTAATAATTTTAATAATTTAGTTTGCCAAATCTTAGGAACACTCAGAAGCTCATACCAAAACGGCATTCCAACCTATTTATTTTTATATTATTTTTTCAGCGGACGAATCAGAAATCACCTTTGACCCCGGCGACATTATAACGCACATAGAGCAGATAGACGCCGGATGGTGGCAGGGGCTAGGTCCGCGCGGCCTCTTCGGTTTATTCCCCGCCAACTACGTGGAGCTCATGCCGTGCGCCCCACGCTAACCGCATGCACCTTATCCGGTTGACGTAAGATCGAAAATCACTTGAACATTTTACATTATTTTAAGTCAAATCATGTTCTTTTTTAACAATGAATTTTTTAAACATCCGGTTTTTTTAATTGGGTGGATGAGTGACTATGAAATCAGCATGGACGTAATATATTAACAGGACCGAGCACTCTGATCTGAAAAACGAGCCGAGCGAGATAGTTAGTACAGAGGCCGTGTGTCCCTTTCTAACAGGGTGACAATAAATTGTTTGCTAAGTGAGACAAATTAAAGACTAAATATTTTTTTTTAGCTTTCTGCCTCTTACAATTTTAAGATAAAGACCCTTAGCAATTTTTTTTTACTTCAACAGAATATCTTACACCTTTCTTGGTTTTATCTGTGTTCAATCTCCTCCTTCTTTTTGGGAAGTCGGTTAAAAATATGCTTTATCGATTTGACATATGGTTCATTTTCCAAAAATACAAATTTCAGAGTTATCAGTCCTGTTAGTATATTAGGTCCATGGAAATCAGCAACTCTTTATGTAATGTCAAATGGTCAAATCAGCAACTCTTTATTTATGTTTGGAATGCATTTGACTCATAGAGCATGTAACCATGTTGGGTATATGCTCGATGATTTGACAGAACAAATTTTAATAACATCATTTTTATTTCTCTTTGTATTTAGATTGCTAATATTTTTTTTGTTGACATCAGCCAATTCCACATTGTCATAATTTTTTTATCGTTCCATATTTTAAATGGTTCTGGTTTCTCATTCATAACAATCATGATTTCTTAAAACTTATTTTATAAGATTGAATAATAGTGCTTATTTTATCGTTTTATATGAAGTAATTAGGACAGGCATTAAAATTGAAGGTTTATTTTTAAACAACTGCACATTTTACCTGCAAAAATGTCGTTTGAAAAGCTTAATACACGTTTGAATGAAATCTGAAAATGATTTCAAACGTAAGTCGTTTAAGTTTAAATCAGTATACGTGTTATGCTTAGCTTTAGTGTTGCCTAAATTATTATCGATATAATACTTAAGTTACTATTACTACTTTAACTGATAGTTTGACCGCTGTTATAGTTTTTCCTTACCATTTAAGGTTATTATGAATATTTTATTTTATCGATAACTTTGGGCTACACTAATTATAATTTAATATTAAGATGTATATGTAAAGATGTTAATTTAATAACTGTCATGTAGACTGCCATTTATTTATTAAATTCTATTAACGCGATTATGATATTTTTAACAATCGCTTAAGGTCTATAAATGATTTCGGCTAATGTACATTATGGACCTTTGACTGCTTTAATTTTAGAATGGACTGCATTTTATTGTGCTTCTATAGCTGTACTTAGTATTATGAAATTGTATTATTTGATGCTTTTTAGGTGAAATTAGGATAGCTAAATCTTTTTGAAATTCTTACTTTACGAAATTATTTAATAAACGCCCAATTACTTTATTATAATTCACCCAGTATGTTAATCATAAATTTTTCATGAAAATATCGCGCAAAAGTATTTTTGCAATTAATATTTTTTAGCCATATTATTATCGCTTTATATATAATTTATTACCTTCCAACACCATTAGGTACTTCCCCAAAATTGTGTCTTAATAGTGCCAAACATTTTTACCCAATTTGTAGAATTTTGTATTGAAAACTTATTAAATCGGTCACACTGTAGTCACAAATGTTTTTTATATATAAATAATTAAATGTAAGGTACTAATGTTACTAGACGCATTTCTTTTTATCTTTTGACTATTTTTTTAGCTTCAATAAACTATATTTTACGAGCATTTATTTATTTTATAAGGACATTATTTAATCTATACCTTATACTGTTTTGCACTGTGTTTTTGTGAATATCTGAAATGCTTATAAAAAAAAAGTCTTAAATAAGAAAGGACTTAATCCAATGGAATGGCATGATTAAATTGCATAAAAACACAGTCACATTCTCCTTTAATTTATAGTTAATTTGTAAACACTTGTCTACAAATTAATTATTTAATTCTTAAATGTGAATGTACACTAGGATATAGGTAAATTGTTTGTTTCCATGTTGTGTACATAAAATAAGTATAGTCGGTAACATAAGTAGCGTATCCAAATTTATTGATGGCGTTGTTATATTTGCATATTGATGATTTGTAAACTTGAATATACTTATGTTGCCGACTGTGCAAGTGTGTGTTTTGTGATGACAATATCTGTCAAAACATATATAAAATAATTCCATTAATAGTTCCAGATATTGATAAATTCAAAGCATTTTGTTCCTCTTGCTAGATCATACTTTAACCAACATACTTCTGCTTGTGATCCCGTTTAGATTTAAATAATTCCTATCCTGGGACATACCTATCTCTGATGAAAAGCTATTGGCTAAATAACTGCTAAGAAAATGTGTTATCTCATGCAAAATAGTCATAATTTTATGTCGCAAATATTTGTTATGAAACAATTTATAGTCATTTTATTGTTGATCTACATTTTCATTAAAAATATGTACAGACTATAATATAAAATTTAATACTGGATTATGCACTGTAGAATTACATACTAATTTCGTGTAGAAGTATAGAGTAATGTGCCCCAAATTAGAAGATAAACTAAGACTAAGCTTTGCCTTTATCCTTCTATACATATTAGTGGTAAACTATATAAGTGAGATGTATTTTTCATGTAAGTTGATACTGTGTCTTGTATGTACCTATATTATTGCAATATATAATTTTATGTGTATGGTGCTCCATTGTAACATAGGTTTACATTTGTATCCTAATATTTTCGAAATAAACAAGTCTTAGATTCCAGACCGAAATTGTTTTTTTTTTGTTGTAAATCCGTTATTTTATTATATCACCTCATTATCATTGAGCTATGAACCTCGAAAGGTACTTGGTACTTTAGTTAGCATTTACTTTGAGGGTCGAAACTCATTCGAACTTTGTTGGTGTCATGTATTAATATAAATTGTGATTTTTCCAACACTGCATTATCTATTTAAGTAAATCAATGTTTGTCCTCGGTTCACGCCACAGCTACTAATACAATTTAGACACATTAACATTAATACAATTTTAGAAATAACCCGGCTTTTTAATATTATTAATTTAATTTCTTAACATATTAGGTACATGCGTAAATAACAAGTAAAGCATGAATTAATTAAGTGTATTTCTTCACAGGATGTCGGTGAACACTCCATGTTTAGGGAGCGGAATTTTATTCATTAGATCTGGAACAACCTGAAATAAATTTACATGAATTATGTGATATACCTATTTTGTCAGAGAAATCACAAAAAATGTCTCATAGGATTTCAAGATGCGTAACAAAAACATTACAATAATATTTTTTTCCTGCAACAGTGTTTATTAGCGACAGTATTTATACTTGAAGGTCTGACTGACATAAATTTTGTCTTCAAAGAAAACTTGCGGAGGCAATATTAATAGTTAACAGGAACCCACAATTTGAAGTAACTAGTACATGAACTAACAAACCTTAGTACGTATTTCTCTGGGCATAAAATCATGGAAGAACTCGTAGAAGTCAAAGTGTGTTCGCACAATGTCTAGTCGCGCCATCTCGTGCTTTAATACTTTGACTGCGTCGCTCGGGGCTACTTCATGCCTTCGGAGATCTTTAGTGAAGTTGTATAATGTTTCCGCTAGCTTCTCTGCGCGTACGCGGGCTTTGTAGTCGTACCTGAAAATTATAGGTATCATGTGTTAAAGGTCAGTATTATTTACTTGGCCTTTCGAGTTCTTGAGTACTTTATATACATTTTTTTATTATTGAACTCCTATCTTATCGATACAAATGCTATGTGCAAAGTAAAAATGTTTCGAGGATACTTAAGATAAGTGTAGAACACAGTCAGACAGCTACAAAATCCAAATAAAGTTTTTAAGAATTTTAATATACTTCGTGAAGAATGAAAATATATTTTTTGAAACAAAACTACTTTTTCATAAATAACATAATTTTGTTAAATGGTAAGTTATCATAAAACATGATATATAATATATAAATCTAATAATATGTATTCACTTACCTAGGTTCCAATTTAGTTTCCAAGAACTTATACAATCCTTTGGTGATCCATGACGCATTACTCGGCCGAAATCTCTTTGGTGGTTTGTATTTCATGTCTTGTATTATTTCGGCAGGTAAGTGATCAAGTTTTAACTCTCTAACTTTAGGTTTCTGCACCTTGGTTTGCTTCCTTGGCACTGGACGACCAGGCACCTTGAATATATGGTTTTGGGGAGCCGTTTGGAGAGACGCTTCTATTTTCTTCTTTAAAGCTTCTTCCTGTAAATTTGATTTATAATATTTAATAACTTTTTTTAATATTTTACTATATAAACATGCACCAAAATAAGTAATTACATATGTGAGGGAATATTTTCATGATATAAATCTAATAGGGAATATCTTGTATTATAGAGCACCAAAATGATAATTGTAGGCTGTAATAAGCTGGGCAACTCAGTTAAAGAGTAGCGTGTTTCTACAAAAAAAGTCATAATAATATCTTAAGTAAATATAATAAAGGTATGTATGAACTTGACTTACCATTTTACATCTCTCTTCAATATTACGTTTCTTAACCTTCTGCAAATACATTTCCAGTGTTGTTTGTCGCATCTGCCTCGAGGCTTCATGATCAGACTCCTCGATTGTCTCAGACTGAACCACATCCTCATCATGATAAGAATCTTGGAACTCTGTGGAATTGGCCTGAGGGATTCTTGTTTCTTCGGGAAGCTCTTCATTGAATTCCGTGCGTCTTTTAGCCGATTTTTCCATGACAAGTGCCCTTAATGACTTCCTCATGGTGAAATCTTTGCCTAAAGTCTGCCGCATAGTTTTGCGCGTCGTTCTATGAGAATCCCAGCCGGAACCTTCGGCGCTAGAATCTTTAGTGCCATCAGAAATGCCTATACTTTCTCTCACTGTAGCAAGACTTGTTGACATGTTTATATTCTTCATGCTTTTAGTTTTTCTGATAGACGTGTTTCGTCCCTTAGCCATGAATGAATCAATTTGATTTGATCTATTGTCGAGTACTGCTTCAGGTGATTTGATTTGGGTTTCATTTTTCTTTCTAAATCTGCCGGTGGTATCGTGGCTTATGTTAGGAGATTCAGCAATTACTTTGCCAGTACCTTGTTTCTCATTTTGCTCTTTACTCTCATTAACTTCTTCATTACTTCCTTCGACTTCGTTATCTGATTCATTTTGGAATTCAACATTATCTACTTCCATTTCATGTTCATTAGATACATCTTGTTCTGCACTTTCTTCAATGTTACTTGTATTATGTTCATTGCTGACCTCATTTTCAGATTCATCTTCATTTAGTTCTTCAGCCTCACTATCATTATTTTCATTGCTAACTTCGACTTCAGATTCATTCTGTTCTTCATTTTCCTGTTCTGAATCATTTTGATCTTCATTTTCGACTATTGAAACATTTTGTTCTTCCATCTCACTATCATTATGTTCATTACTAACTTCGACTTCAGATTCATTCTGTTCTACATTTTCCACTGAATCATTTTGTTCTTCTTCATTTTCCTCCTCGGAAACATTTTGTTCTTCATTTTCGTCTTCGGAAATATTTTGTTCTTCATTTTCATCTTGAGAAACATTCTGTTCTACTTCATTTTCATCTTCGGTAACATTTTGTTCTTCATTTTCATCTTCGGAAATATTTTGTTCTACATTTTCATCTTCGGAAACATTTTGTTCTTCATTTTCATCTACTGAAACATTTTGTTCTTCAGCTTCACTATCAGCATCATTGCTTACTTCAACTTGTGATTCATTTTGTTCACCTTCTTCAGCATCAGAATCATTTTCGTCTTCTACCTCAGCTTCTTCCTCAACATTTTGTTCTAGTTGGTCTTCCTCATTCTCAATTTCACTATCATTATTCTGATCATTCTCATTGTCTTGTTCAATGTTGCTTTCATTTAGTCCTTCATCTTGTTCCACTTCGGAATCATGATCATTGATATCATCTTCAATATTTTCTTCAGGCTGTTTATCTACTTGGTGATTGTCAATTTCATTATCACCTTGGTTACCCACAACACTCTGGTTTAGAGACTTATTCAATTTGCTGTCTTGTTTATTTACTCTACTCCCATTCGATCCAACAGATTTATTTAGTTTCTTTAGTTCAGTATCAATGTTACCAACCTCCTTATTTTGACTTACACTAAGTTTGTTACCCTTTTTATTATTTATCGTTTCCAAATGTTCTTGCTCTTCTTCAATTTCTTCCATAGCATTATTTTCTATTATACTTGTTTTAAGGTTTTCTTGGGCCCGGTTACCTGTTTCCATATGCTCATTGGTTTCTTTTACTACTGGACTACTCTCTTCTGTTAAAGTTTTATTATATTCTACAGCATTACCATCACCTGCATTTTTATTAGCCTCTGACTGAGGATTATTATCATCGTCATATGTCAATGTGAAATTATTTTCATCATCAGCAGCTTCATCCACTTCAGGTATTACCTGTTCATGGTTTAAGTTAGATTCATGTATGCTATCATGACTGCTTTCCTCATTGTTTTCTATGTTTTCAGCAAAATAACTCGGCCTGCGTAGTCTATCCGATGATTTATGTAAAACATGTTTAGGTTCAAACTCAATATCGGTATTTGTTACCTTAGCTATTTGAATTTCAGAGAGTTTACGAAGTTTTGCCCTTTTTACGGGTGTTGATGTTTCTACTATCTCTTCTAGTTGATTTTCTACCATAGTTGATGAGGGTAGCATTACCCACTCGTCCATTTCTATATCGTTAGTGGTATTGGCCGTTAAAGAAGGAGCCCTTACCGTACGAGAGGTGGAACTTACGCGTGTCTCCACCCTTTTAGGAAAACTTAATATTTTTGGTTCAATTTCAGGAATTTCATCATCACTTTCAGAAACTACAAAATCAGCAAACATATTTTTTCTCTTCGCTGTAGGCCTATTTCCAAATATATTCCTAACCTGAGTAATTGGTTCTTTCACCACCATTTCTTTAGTTTTATTAACTGTAGCGTTGTTTGAAATATTTAGAAGGCCAGCTGGAAATACTGGTTTTGTTCTCTTAGCTGCATGACCAAAGAATGTTTTAACATCTGATTTTAACGTCTTATCCTCATTCACTACATTTGTTTTGTTAATTTTTGCCATAGATTCTCTTGTACCAACAATTTCACGATAGTTATTTTGGGGTAAGTTTTCTTTTTGAGTGAATAATTTACGTTGGGGTATAACTATACTGCATATAGATTCACTGTCACTTATTTCGGGTAGGTCTACAGTGTGATGCTGCTTTTCTTGGCTGAAATATAAAAAAGGTAAATGGTAAAAGGTGACAAATATGTTGATATTCTTTTAAAATTTGACTGGCAATGATATTCACAATAGAGCTATACTTAATTCATAAAAGGATTGACCTGGTATTGATTTGGTAGTATATATATAATGTGTTGAATTTATAATCAAAACAATAACATTATTTTTAAGGTCTAAAATAATGATGCTGTTTGATTATTCTAGATTTAAGTACTAATACTACAAGTACTAATATTACATGTATTAATACTACATGTATTATGTACATAAATCGCAGTAATGTTACTTCTTATTCTAGTGAAAATTAATATTATTATTTACTGTTGAATTGGGATATTGGAATCAGATTGGCCGTGTGTGAAAAATGTCCCAGGATATTTATTTATTATTATGTTGAATTACCTCAACAATTCCATATCTAATTCATCCAGTATATTATTTGTTTCAACAACTTCATTGTGTTCCAGTACCTCGAGCACATCTCTTGAATTTTCCTGAAGCTTCTTCCACCAGCTTTTTCCTGAAAAAGAGCAATGTTTATTTTAGAATACTAACATGTAATAACAACAACAAATTTGTTAGTATTTTGTCATATTATCTAGAATTCTAGATGGTTGATAAAAACGTCAGAATTTATGATGAAGTATCTATATATATTTTTCTTATAAATATCCTTTGACTAAAGATGTAACCTCATTATAATTAGTAAAGTAAAGTATTAAAATTTGAAGGAGGTAGGGCACAACGGATTCATCTTGTAGTAGCCCGACTGGGGTAGTTTATTGAAAGTTAGAATTGTAGCAAGTTTTCAACATAATAACAATTAATAATTTAATATGGCCTTTACAGTTAGCTTTGGAGACTTGCCAGGTGCTAGTTGCGGGTTGATTTCAGCTACAGGAAAAGTTGTGTGCATTAACTGGTGGTATATATTTGTATTATATGAGTATAAACACTAGCTACCTATTTGGTTTCCATAGTAAAGCCAACAAATTCTCATGATGTTTGTAACTAGTGATACACAGTTTCCTACACTTTCCCGAGAGATAGAAACATGTTCTGTGGCACTTAGAAATATAAAGAAGAATATTCATCATTTTATAATGAAGTGACTTTTGACAAAAACCTGCTTATTAAATACAAAACTACAGCAATTAGTTCTCTATTAGTATGACAGTACAGATATGAAAGTAATAAAATTTTAATAGAGTGTAAGGTAAAAGATGGCTATTGTATAGTTTGTCGGAGGACAAAAACAATAAGTATAGCGCCAGCACTTTATTTTAGCCAAAAATTTGTGGTTCAAGAGTGAATATACATAATATGCATTTTATTTATAATAATACAGATATTTGATGTTTTGTCTGAGCTATTGGATCTAATATGGTCAAGAATATAATAAATAATTAACTTACGTCTCGGCTCCCCAACTTCAGTGGTGTCTGTCAACACAGATAGTCTGCTGTTCATCGGCGAAAGCACAAGGGAGTCCATATTGTTCTCATTAAACTTTATAAGTGCAGTTAACCTTCCAGAGGTATTTGATGGCCCTGGTGAGTTCACACTGTGACTACGACGGGATCTATTGCGCCGGGGCGTTAGGCCACCCCCCTGAGAACGGGCAGGAGAGGGAATTCTCGTCTTCGGCATGATTCACAATAGTATCCTGAAGAAAATCCACTTTATATTTTAGTTTGTTTACGGGTTGAAAACTAAGCTACACTTTTCAGAAGTAGTAAAGAATTAAATTATAACTAACGATGTTTCCAAACACATTAATTATTAGACTCGATTTCTTATACTATATTAAATAAGCAAAACACCGTAAATAAAATAAAGAAAGATCAAACAAAAACAAAATTTCTTGGCGGAAACCGTTATAGTTGTCACATTTTTTTAAATTTGTTTGATTCCAGTGTTGCCAGTGGAGTCCTAAAAAGACTCAATTTCAATATGTTATATACCTATTATATTATTATTTGTTAAACTAACGTAAATTTACTAAAATCAACGTAAATTATTTTAATATTATCATTCTGGAAAACATGTTTTATTAGCTTCAATGAGTTTATAACTTAAAAACCGTAGACAGAGCTCTGTCTACGTTAAAAACTAAAGAACAGAGCGTGAAACGGACAATTGACTAGGGTTGCCAGTACTAGTAAGCTAAATTACCCGTTTGGAGGCATTACCTTACCACTTACCATTAACCAAATCTCCCGAATGTTGTGGAGAGACTTAACTTTCTAGCGTAAATTTTGTTTGAATTCAAAACAAGATTTTGATTTATTCAAGATTAATAAGAAACTGGCTATAGGCCTATTTATTTTAAATTTTACTTTGGTTTATAACTAATTTATAGTAGGTAGGTATTTATGTTTCATACTTATAGATAAAGTTAAAAATAAAATTAACAGCATTTTGGTAATCCTATACAAATAGACATATTTTAGATGCCCTTTAAAAATACATGCATTGTATCAAATAAACACGAGTAGCGGTTATGACACAATATCATTGTTTAAAGAAAGATTAGACAGTAAATATTTGTTTAGTGCGTTGGAAGTTGGCTGGAGGAGTGTTTTCAAATACTGTCTGCAATCTGGATATTAGTACCAATTGTTGTACCTGTATTTACATTAGAGCACGCCTTCTAACGTCATATTATATCGTGATTTGTCCGTGATACGATGGTAGGTACAGACCGATATTAAAAAAAAAAACTTGAAATTATTTTTTAACTTCGCACATTTCGAACATTTCTCTTGTAGGTACCTTATATACTTTATAAGTATCGAAAATTATTTTTAAGTTTATTTTGGATAAGAAAATAAAATTCACAACATGATGAGACCTGCATTTTTATTTATTTATACTTACCTATTATTATACATCTATTTAGATACTGATGTTTATTTCTATCTTATGGTGATTGTTTAAGACAGGCTATGATGCGGTTGATAACAAAGTTTGCTTCGAAAACACGTGTACCTATGTAACAATATATAATAATCATGTTATATCATGTATCTTTATTCACTTCAATAAACTGGTAACGATCGGTTGGCAAAATGGCCAAAGAAACGGAGAAAAATGTGAAATACAAGGATTTACCTCGAGGGGTGTGTATTGCATTTGTTTTTTAATCTTAAATCTAATCTAGAAATAATAAGGTATCTACTTATAAAAAGTGGGGTAGAGTGTTATCTAATAATAATGAGAGATATATTTTTTGCATCTGGCCATTTGTTCTAAAACTTTTTACAACTATTATTAAAACAAAAATGTATAAAAAATTGTATTTTAGCTAAGTAATGCTTAAAAGGTTTGTTCTCGGTGGTACTTGGTACCGAAACTTATGGGGCATTTCACGCCAAACGGGCAACCAAAAAAAATTTGGTCATTAATTCTGTTTATACTTTGGTCAGTTATACTTCTAGTAGATGTGGATGTGTACATCCAATTTTTTTTTCGTATGGTGCTTAATTGCTGAGTTATGAGCTTTTAAAAATTGACGAAGAATAAAATCATGAATTTTTGGATGCTTATTATCTGTATCAATTTATATAAAAAAAAACTAAAAATTGTTGTTTCTTATAGTAAAAAAGTTGAAGTTTTTAACTTCTTTGTCGAATTCTAAATTTAAATTTTTTTACGTATAGTAAACCGGAAGTGAAAATTTCAAATCGATCTTTTAGTAACTTCGACACTTTTTTTTTGATTTTTTTTCCCATCAGGTGTTTGTCACCTTGTGGCATGAAAAAAAGCCTATACCTAAGTATTGGTTGTTGTTTTAGGTCAAAGACAGATTTCCAAGGATTGTTATCGTCATCGTTTTAGCTGAATTCTGCGAAAGATTCTCATATTCTGGAATGAGAGGTAAGTGAATAGAAATATAATATTATAATACTTATTTAATAAAATTAGTATTACTCGATTTGCGACCTATAATACAACAAAGATACATACCTATTTACACGTAGACACAGAACAAACAGACATGCTCATCGGAAATCGAACTAGAAGCTCGAAAGTTAGGGTCGCTAACAATCTAGCCAACTGGTCAGTCTATCAAATCACTATCTAGGTACATACGATTATTGTGTTATTGTTATCCTAACTAATACCTATTATTAATGCGACAGTATCTCTGTATGTCTGTCTGTCGCTTTTACGCTGAAATTTGGTACCCAGATAGTCTAGACTCTAGACTATCTGAGGCTCTAGACTCTAGAGCCTCGGAGAGGAGCTACTTTTTATCCCGGTAAAAAGCAAGATCTCCCGGGTACGTGGATGAAACCGCGGGGAGCTATAATACTAGTTATTTATGTGTTTAATGGATTAAGGAAATTTGTAACGTTTTCTTTATAAAAAAAGTGTGGAAATTGAAATACTCTCATTTCAATTTGCACACTTTTTTGTTTTTGTTTCCTGTTTATATATATTGTCACGAAGTTAATTTATGCCTTGCGGGCGGCGAAGTGTGACATTTCTAATTTATTTTACCGCTGCCAGTGTCGGTTCTTCGCTAAGCACCTACGAGTACTTTTATGTACAAAAATAATAATGGTATAGCTATATTGCCAGAAGCGAATTCTTTAATTTATAAGGAAAGCCACGCTTCACGCGGCTACCAGAGCAATAATTTTTACATGAATTAATATGTATTATACCTACCATAGGATTTTTGAATTTATCTATCTATTGTTGAAAGCTACATTAAAATCCGTTGCGTAGTTTAAAAGATCTAAGCCTACAGACGGCGAGAAGTGACTTTGCTTAAGATTAATACTAGGTATATGCTATATTCTACTGTATTATTTTTAACGTCTAAAAATAAATATGAAACCTACGTAACGAAATTCATTTGACCTAAGAACAATTTGCAATACTGTATTAATAAATGTTATGTATCCAATACCCCCATCCCTTTCCATATACTTGAAGTACAAAACTTCTAACAAACTTTAGTTACTAAGACACTCGGTTGACGCATTTTTGCAGATCGACATTCTTCTTTAAGAAGAAGAACGCTATATGATGTCACTAAGAACTATCATCTCAAAAGATACATTAATACCTGCTTACTTCTACAGCGTTCTTAACGCTGTATCTTCGAAGCAAATTGGGATACACGGACGACGGTGCTACGGAGACGTATCACGTGTTCAGCACTTTCGTGTACGTGTTCCCGGTGATCGGTGGGATTCTAGCTGACAACTACCTTGGGAAATTCAGGTGGGTAGCGGCATTGAACTGATAAAAAAAATAATAATTTAAATCGCTTAGCCCAGTCGAAAGTTATGAGTTAACAAACATAAAAAAAAATACCAATCGAATTGGCACCTCCTCCTTTTGTTTGAAGTCGTTTAAAAAGAAACAGGTGCACGAATAAATCTATATTAATACTATTATTATAAATGCAAAAGTAACTATGTCTGTCCATCTGTCTCGCTATCACGCTAAAACTACTGAACCAAAAAATAAATAAATTATGATTTGGTTTTTATTGTTGTCGCACCTCTTCCATTTCTAAGAATGTTAGATCTCATCTTCTTATTGTACAAAAAAACTAGGTTTAAAGAACGATTGTAGTTGAAACAAGGATATGGGATATGGTGGGCCCACATGCGTGGATTGCTTAGGGCATCAAGTAGTCATAATCCGTCTTTGCAGCCAAGCTTATCCAAACATTTTGGATTAATTTCAGGACAATCCTATACATGATGTTCGTGTACGCCGCTGGTAACATGCTGGTGGCGGTCACGGCGATACCACAGCTGGCTTTACCGGGACGGTGAGTTCACTCATGTATCTATCTATTTAACTATCTTCTTTATATATACTACCTTCAGTTTCGGTTTCACATGGTTTGTTCCCGTTCCTGTTAGAATACAGGGATAAAATATAGCCTATGTCAGTCCCTGATAATGTAGCTTGCCGTTGGTAAAAGAATTATTCAGATTGGTCAATTAATTTCGGAGCATATTCAGTATAAATAAACAACCAAATCGTTCCTCTTCGTGTCTTAACACGTCCCCTAGTCAGCCTACCAGACATTTTTGCGCTCATGTTTCGCTACCTTTGCTTATCTAACATATAAAACTCTCGTGTCGCGGTGTTTGTGATTAAACTCCTCCAAAACGACTAGACCGATTCTCATGAAATTTTATATGCATATTCAGTATGTCTGAGAATCGGCTACTATCTATTTTTGATACCCCTGTGATCACGGGAACGGGAACTACGCGGGTGAAACCGCGGAGCAGCAGCTAGTAATCATATAAGAGTTTAACCATGTTAATTGGTTTCCAGTAAATTAGTAGGTATCAATATAAAACTTATTTTTTCCACAGACTATGCACATTAATAGGTCTTTTCATGATAACTGTTGGAACGGGAGGCATAAAGCCCTGCGTCACAGCCTTCGGCGGCGATCAATTCAAGTTGCCCGAACAAGAGAGACATCTCGCTATGTACTTTAGCATATTATACTTCAACTTGTGTGTGGGTAGCTTAATAGCGAAGACCGTGTCTCCTATATTGCGATCTGAAGTCCATTGTTTTGGTGATAAGGACTGTTATTCCTTGGCATTTGGTGCGCCAGGATTGGTGGTTCTAGCTTCTATTGGTAAGTGAGTCTTCAGGTTCTTGATCTTCTCATATATATTACACTAGTTTCTGCCTCGCGGTTTTACCTGAGTTCCCGGCGGATCTTAAATTTTCGCTGTATAAAAAATAGCCTTTGTGTTAATCCAAGGTGTCAGCTAACTCCATATAAATTTTTTTTATTGCTCCAGCCTCTTAGACGTGAAAAAGAAACGAACATACATACCTACTCACACACTTTCGCATTGAAAATATTAGTAGGGTTAGAGACTCCAAGAATACATTTTTCTATCACAAAATACTTAGATTAAGATACCAATAAAATCTCAATAAATGTTTGAATGGATGAATATTTGTTACTCAATCACGCTAGAACATGTGCTGGAATATCACATTGGCTAGTTTTATCCCGGGAAAATTGAAGATCCTGATAAGGTGGGTTAAACGGTGGTAGTTAGTTATACATAATGCCAAAAATTCTAAATATAACCAAAATAATGGTGAATATAGGTGACATAAAAATATGTAGATAAACTGTCATAACTGGAATGAAAATGCATTTTTTACCGTTTTATTTATAAATTCATCTAGTTAATCTAATTGCAACATTCAGGCCATACTTATGTTAGAAATCTGCTTGCGTGCGTAGGTTCTTCGATAGGTATAAACATGTTCTAAAAATAACACTGTGAATTTCGCAGAATCTTGAAACGTTGAAACTGATAATATTATTGAGTCGAACGGTAAAGGAGACGTGCGTTTTCATAAAAAAGGTAATGGCTAACTGCCTGTTACACAAATTGCATTTACCCATACATGCTTCGTCCTTACATGCATATTAATTTTTCATATACCTTCTTAGGTAATTACTGTTTATTTTCTCGGACGTCAACAAGAAAAGAAACAAAGGTGCAAGTTTTATTACTGCGCTGAAGTTATAAAAGTCTAAAAGTGACTAATGTTTGGAGGTGATTAAGTATTACTTGTTTATCCATAAATAATATTTTTCCATACAAACAAGCAAATATTTGTCTACGAAAACGCACCCATTCACATTTAACCTTTACAGTGTTCATCATAAGATATCATCAGTGTTTGATGAAGCGAAACAAAATCTATTTTCAGTTTGTTTAATTACGACTGATGTTTGAGGTTTGTTTATTTATACGTGATATTTATGATAGTGCTCGTAAACAGGACTTATTTTGTTACGTCGCGCGTCGTGTAATGATTTGACATTCGTGAAGAGTAAACTTGTATATTTAGTTCAATTAAATTAACAAACAAAAATAGATAGTAATTTGCCTTTTGTTGGAGCAAAATGAAGGGTGATTTATTTAAAATTGATTAATTTATACTTTACAGACAGCTAATGTGATTTACTAAGCTTGTAGGTAGGTATCTAGTATAACAGTAAAAAATAAGCCTATGTGCAATTCCAGAACAAACTCAAATTCTGAGGCATGTTTCGTCTGGATTTCTAAAGCGATCGTACTTTCACATTTATAATATGAATTGGATATATCTTTACATAGTATGAAATAGCCATCTGTACATACGCTTAGATTTTTGAAACGACGCAACGGATTTTTTTGCGGTTTTCAAAAATAGAGTGATTCAATATGAATCCGTATGAGGGCCGTTTGTCAGTTTCACTTTCATGCTAAAACTACTGAACCGATTTCAATGAAATTTGGTACACAGATACGATATAGGCTACTTTTTATACCGGGAAAATTTAAGGTCTCCCAGGTACGTGGGTGAAACCGCGGGTAGCCACTAGTATTTACTATTGTTTTGTGTTAATTTGTTTGCAATCATGCGCTGCTAACCGTACCAATCCGGGGCGGGTCTCTAGCTTATAATATGTGTAGGACATATATGCTATGTAATATCGCCAATATGCTCTTATGTAGGATAGTTTTTGCCTCCGGAATCCGATGTAATCAAAGTATCAGCGGACACAAAAGTTGGCGGTATCCTCTTAAAAGTTTTTTTTCTCTTTCAGTGATATTTGTGAGCGCAAAAGGCCGGTATGTGATGAAAAAGCCCGAGGGGAATGTTGTCGTCGATTTTGTAAAGTGTGTGTCTGTAAGTAGGTATTTAAATCAATGGAATTGTATTGTCAAAAATAACCTATGTGATTTATGGTATTTCTCAGATTAGTTCATTCAGTTTTTTATGTTATATTTTCTTGATTTTTGGGATTTTGGGAACCATTGCAAGATCAATCATTATTCTTTGTATTTTATGTAATAAAAAATACAATCTTACACAAAAATAATATAAATTCTTATAATTCTAGTAATATAATTCTAGTAGTATAATTCTAGTCTTATAATTATATATTATAATATTTACATATATATATTTACATACATACATATATATTTACATACATATTATAATATTCTTATTATTCTTACCTAGTAAGGTATAATAATAAGTAGGTATAATCAATTAAACCCAAATTCACCCGAATTCAATTTGCTTAATGAATTACATATATATTTATTTTAATTTTCCCAGCTAGGAATAAAAAACGTAATACTAAAACGTGGTAAAAACGAGAAAGACGTACATTGGCTGGACAGCACCCAACATTCGTATGACAAAAGATTTATAAAGGACATCAAAAAGACACTATCCATACTGATGCTGTTTACAGTGCTACCTGTATTTTGGTCCTTATTGGATCAAATGGTGAGTTCATTTTCGTTTGCATTCGTGAATGTTAAAGCTCAGCTGATGGTCGAAAGGCTCGGAACAAAATCCAGGGCAAATATTTATGTGCATGAACATAATAGTATGTAATTAAAAGTATATCAGTTAGCAGGTAAGCAAAGCAGTTCTGTTTAGTTTGAAATCCGATTGGCCGTGTGTGAAAATTATCCAAGGTTTATTTATAATTAAGCAAGAGCCCATACAAAAGTTAATAAAATCATTCAGTCGAATTGAGAAACTCCTCCTTTTTTTGGATGTCGGCTTAAAACAAATGAAGAAAAATGTAGTAAAATGGTTGGGTTAGAGGTGTAAGTATGTTATGAGTACCAAAAATATATGTATTTTTATGCGTGTCTTAAATATTAGGTAAAAATAAATAAATAATAAATATCCTGGGATATTTGGCAAATCTGATTCTAAACTTAACAGTGCTTTTAATATAGTAACCAAATAGCTGATATACTTCTTTTGAATACATACTTATATAGAAATTATTAATTACATCCAGACACAAAACAAACAGACATATTCATGCATACAAATGTTTGTCCTGGGTGGGATTCGAACCCATGATCAGCGGCTTGAAAGTCAGGGTCACTAACCACAAAGGCAACCGGCCTGTCATCTTTAAATTTAATATCTATATTTAACATTTTAGATAAATATGTTTTATCATATCTACTTAGTTATTAATAATCATTATTATTATAAGAATGTGCGCCAAGTTTGTTTCACGTAGGCGTATTATCTGCTGACGTGGTTAGAGTTAAGTTACTATATCTGATGGTCACATTTAACAAGTTAAAAATAGATGCTTACAATTTCAATTATAATGGACGATGACGTCTTTGCCTAAACAATGTTTTACAAATATTTCATTGTACAAAGTTAATCTATTCTTAGACCCTTTTAAATGTTTGCGTTAGGTTTAACGTCGTTGAAGCTATTTATGTACTTTTTATATCGGAATAGTTTACTTTTAAAAATTTACAGCCCGGTTGGCTTTGTGGTTAGTGACCCTTTTTTTTTTTTTTTTTTTTTTTTTTCGCTGGGAAAAATGCGTTACGCATACCCTCCCTGTCGGGGGACAGGAAGGGTTATGTGGGACTCCCCGGTTGCTAGTCAACCGGTATACCCACTAAACGACCCAGCGGCACTCCTTCCTCGCCTTTGTGGGGGGGGGGGACTGGGAATCTGGCACAGCCCTTGCGTCCAGTCCCCCCCGGCGACCGCCCGCCCTCTCGGCGAGCCCTTCTCGTCCCCCTCCCGTGCTGGGAGGGGGATCTGGGAATGACCGCGAGTGCTCGGCCATTCCCTCCCGCTACGGTGGTGAACCGTGCAATGCGGGAGTGGGCGCCCCCGCGCCCTTTCTCCCGCTGGTCACCACCTAAGTGGTTAGTGACCCTGACTTTCAAGCCGCAGGTCGTTGGTTCGAAACCCATCCAGGACAAATATTTTTATGCATGAATATGTCTGTTTGTCCTGTGTCTGGATGTAAATGTCTATAAGTATGTATTTAAAAGTAGTATATGTAGTATATCAGCTATCTGGTAACCATAACACAAGCTCACTTTGAAGCTTACTTTGGAATCAGATTGGCCGTGTGTGAAAAATGTCCCAGGATATTTATTATTATTTATTAATAAATATAGACCGCTTTATAATTTAGGGGAGCATTCTTAATTTTCACTATAATAATTCATCCAATATAGTATACATAAGTTTAAAAATCGACAGTCTCTCAAATACCAAACTCCGTATTGTATGTAAAGTTTTTCGTAGCAGTTCTACGTCGTAGCAAGTTTCGAGTTCGTAGCAAACATCCATAGCATGCAAAGTAAAAATCATCGTAGCGGTAAATTAAAATTATTCGGATTATAACCAACGCCACCTACCGGGTCCAAATTGATGTATTATACATAAAAACCTTCCCCATGAAATAACTACGGAGTATAGTAACTTGGTGAAAACTGCATGAAAATCTGTTCAGTATTTTTTGTGTTCATCGCGTTCGGACAGACAGACAGAGGCGGCGGGGACTTTGTTTTATATATATAGAAGAAAGTTCTGCCTTTCGGTTTCACCCAGTATCTTTAATTAGGAAGGTGGTGTGCCAAGTTTCGATATAACCAGCATTATTTGTGAGGAAGAGTAACAAATATCCATCGATCTATTTACACATAGATATCCACTGATGCAAAGGTGCTCATTTGTTTTTTCCAGGGTTCCCGATGGACTCTTCAAGCCACAAAGATGGACGGCAGATTTGGTTTAGTAACTATAAAACCTGATCAGATGCAAGTACTGTCCCCGATATGTATCCTCATTTTGATACCGCTGGCACAAAAGGTAAGTATAAGAAGGATTAAAAGAAATCTGATTAAGAACTTTTTTTAGTCAATTTTAAAGAAAATAAAGTAATAATAAGTTCTGTTTGTTTGCGTCACGTCTTCCAGGTTTTAGCAATATTTTACAATGATCCACTCCTATTGGTTATAACGTTATGTTACATAGCCTATAGTTTTCCTACATAAATGGGCTTCTAACACTTAAGATTTATATTTTTTATAGTTCACACCAGTAGTTTTGGAGCTTATTCACTACAAAAATACAAAAAAATATAATCGTATATCTTAAGCAATACTTGTTAAAAACCAGGAGTATTCAAGAGGGTAGCATAATATGTTTATTGGCGGATCTTCTCAGCAAAATCCACCTTCAGAACTGAGCATTAAAGTCAACGACACGTACCTCTGAAGACATATATTTCATTGTTTAACTCAAATGATTATTTTCACAGTACATTTACCCATACTTGGAGTCTCGCAATATACTGAAGAACCCACTCCATAAATTGACCCTCGGAGGTGTCCTAGCCGGAGTCGCATTCATAGCGTCCGGAATCCTAGAGATTTATCTGAAGGTAACATCATATTTTATGCACAAAGGGCTTTTGGGAAACCCTAGGAGTTTTGGCGTTCTCTGATATTAATATTGCTGTCGTTATTAAGCCAAGACGCTGTATAATTCTAGGTAATGTTATAAATTTGAAAGTTTGTTTGTAAGGATAAAACGTTATTATGAATGTTGACATTAGATGAAGGGATATTTATAGTCTATTCGAATGAAGCGAAATTGCAGGCAAAAAATCTGTAAATTCTGGCTTTATATTGTTATAATTTATATTAAATTAAATTTATCTACCATTAGTTTCTCATCTAATACCTATTTATAAATGTTTTTAATAATATCCTGTACATAAACATATTATTTTCCAGTCCACATACCCTCAATTGCCGCATCCAGGTCTCTCACAAATACGCATATTCAATGGGAACCCTTGTTCCATTTCCATAGAAAATCACGACCAAAATATAACATACACAATACCTCACCTGTCCCACTATGTCAAAAGGGATATTTTAGCGCAAAACACGAAATATCTTAGTCTAAAACTTGGTGGTAGTTGTATTAGACCGAGAGAGGAGATGTTTTTACTAGAAGATAATAGTGCTATCTCATTCTTTTACACCGGAGATAAATTGTTTCGGTTTACGGATAAATTGGATAAGAGCAAGTCTGGATTTCCTACTGTGAGGTAAGTTTTCAATGATTTATTTTTACCTACTTGTACTGAATTCTTTGTGTTAGTTTTTTCTCTTTATTGTGTTTTTATAGTTCAAATTTATTAGCTACTAGCTGCCTCCGCGCGGTTTTAGTCTCACGTAGTTCCCGTTTCCGTGGGAATACAGGGATAAAATATAGCCTATGTTACTTAGTGATAATGTAGCTTTCTAATGAAAAAAGAATTATTAAAATCGGTCCAGTACTTTTGAGTTTATTCGTTTCATACAAAAATACAAATCTTTTCTCTTTATAATATTAGTTTAGTATAGATTCATGAAATATGAACCCTAAATCATTAGACTACAGTTTAATTTCCATACTAACATTTTGGGGAACTTTTAAAATGAACTATGTTGGTGTGATTTGGGCTCGATTTGGGTCGATCTAAACTACATTTCCGGAACGAATCGTCCGGAAATGTTCTCGTTTTGTTGAGGCATCACCCGGATACATTATTGGGCTCCGGTACCGGACGCGGGCGAAGATTGGATTCAGAATTATAATCAGAGTTCACTGAACACAATGAATGGTGCTATGTTGTTTAGCTTTTTTATCAATCTTTGTTGTTTAATTTCAGGATTGTATTCTTTTAAAGTGTTTTTCAAGTCCATTATTCATTGATCTTTAATTCTGCTAATATTATAAGTCAGTGGCTCCCCGCGGTTTCACCCGTGTACCCGGGAGATTTTCTATTAAAAAGTAGCCTATGTCCTTTCTCAGACTCTAGACTATCTGTGCACCAAATTTTATTTAAATCGGTTCTGTAGTTTTAGCGAAAACAGACAGCGCAGACAGACAGACAAAGAGATATACAGACAGAATTACTTTCGCATTTATAATATTAGTAATGATGGGAAATTTTGTTAATATGGGTGTATGATTCTTACTCTTTCACGCAAAATCTATAGAACGGATTTAGATGAGATTTGTAACATAGCCTAGTTTTAAACATAGGCTCCTTTTCAACCCGGGAAAAATTTAAGATGATAGCGAGGAGCCGCAAGTGTATAATAAAAATACAATTTCAGATTTCTAGTCACAGATCGAATTAACTCTACAAATATTACATTGTACAATGAAATAAGACATTACACAGAATTAGACATACACATTGGCGTGTCTAAACAAATTGAGGTTTTTACTTCGAGATACTCTATAACGGTAAATAGCAAAGTAATACGAAATGGTATTGAATTGGAAAGTGGGGGTGTCTATACTGTTGTTATAGATAAAAATGAGGAGGGATATGTAAGTATTGTCCTATAAATTTCCTTAAAATAATATTATATACTACGGATTTCGACCACTGACTTTTAGTGAAGGAAAATATGTATAGGAATCCTACTCGCCTGTGATGTCAAATTCAAAGGTATGCGCTAATCAATACTATGTGAGTCTGGAAAAGAACAACGAAAATATAATAATATGCAATTTAATTGTTTGAATATCACTTTGTTAACAATTTTTTTTGTTGGAATAAAATGATAACCAGAAATGCAAAATGTCAAATAAATGCTATGTAGAATAGAATAGCATAGAAAAGAATATAATCATGTATGTATAGCTGAAATAAGGTCTTAATAAACTAGTGCGCCTTCCCTTCAACATAGTGATGCAATCGTTGAAGGGACGCAGTGGCTTACCATCAGGTAGGATCACGGTCAAGTTCTAGTTTGTAACTATTAAAAAAAAGGTACAATAAGGTGTTTTATGTATTTTAAACATACATTGTGTTTTCAGGATGCAAATGTGATAATAATGACTGCACCTAACTCAATAACTATGGCGTGGCTGCTCCCTCAATTCTTCATCATGTCTGTCGCTGAGGTAGGTACTTGCTTTACTAACAAAGTATTATTTTGTAGGTTAAAATATTTATTTACTAACTAAACTTGTAATATGCTAAGTAGGATATAATATGGTGATCGTACGTAATTTTAAAAATAGTGGTTTCACTGTCCTATGGTCGTAGATGTTTTGTAGGTACAAATCAGCGTTGCCAGAAATATTTTTTGCCATGTCGGGATTTTGGAACTTTTTGAGTGAAAAAGCGGGATTCTTTCGTCGAAAGCGGGACATAGTAAAATAAACGTATAGGTAGGTATATATATAATCAAAAGATTTTTAATATTTATCTTTTTATTTGAATTCAAATAACGTTTATGTGGCAATAGATAGTAAAACTATCCATAGAACTATCGCCACCTGTGCCACCCGTCTGCGCTTTTGTTACGCTGCACGCACGGTTGAGTTATTCCCGAAAAGCGGGACTGAGCCTGTCCCGCGCGGGACATTAGAATTTGGTTTAAAAATCGGGACGTCCCGCCAAAATCGGGACGTCTGGCAACGCTGGTACAAATGTATGTATCTTAAGCAACGGCACAACCACATATTATGTTCTAGAATAACTTCTTTTATCCTAGGAAAATTTTCAAATCCCCGGAAACGCTGGTAAAACTGCAGTCAGTTAAAATATGGTTCAAAAATAACATTAAATTTTCTCTCAGGTATTATTTGCCGTAACAGGCAATGAGTTTGCATTTAAAGAGTCCCCGGAAAGTATGAAAGCGGTGATGACGTCAGTATGGCTGCTCACCGAAGCGGTGGGGAACGTCATCATCATCATCATCACACGATTGTTCGTTGATTATAAACAGGTATGTGTTAGTTTCATAATATTTCTCATTAGTCATTTGTTAGATGACCTAGATAAAAGTTGTGATAATGTATCAGAGTTCAACAAAATTCAAGAATTTAATATTAATTCCAATTGCTGATTTATGGTGTGTTTATTTATTAGGCAATAAATATTATTATTTTTATCTTTACTCAGTCGGCCGGTCCTTTTAGAAGGCATGCGTGGGGATACCTACAGATCCAACACGTATAGTAGAGGCCCCTTTTAAGATACATTAAATAGTCCATTTAAGATTAATGTGTTGGGATAATTACATTATTATTATTGTAATATCTCTAGATCTGAAGACGTCAACATTTATTTGAGGCCCGTTTTTTAATAGGGTATCTTTTTAGTTTTTGCAAAGTTTATATGTAAAAATATACCTATTAGATTTTAACAACTTAAGTTACAAAAATGCTATAATTTTATGCATTTTATTTTTATAATAGGTACTTATTCAGCTAACCAAATATCATAAATTTCAAAGTATATTATCATATTGACCGTATATAAAAAAATTACCAAAAGATTTTTCAAATTGTTACAGGAGACCCAATTCTTCATGTATACAGGGCTAATGTTTGTCTCAATAACAGTTTTCCATTATCTATGTCGTGGCTATGAGTTCGGACATACCACAGATGACGAAACGCCAAGGAAATGCAGGAGTAATAGCGAAGTACTGTACTTGCAGGTTAAACAAGCGGAAGACTGTTTAGAACGTTAAGTATTAATAAGTTGTTGAATAAATGTTTTTGTTGTTATATTTTCTTAGTTTCATTTATATACGACTAGCGAACCCGACATCGTCCGGGTGCAATGCTTATAGGCAGGTGTCAAACGCAACCGCTATGTCTTTGCATCTTCGAATATATTCATTTAAATTACATGGTTTAAAGTGCCATATTAATCTATATTAAATGCATAATGTAAAAAATCCGCATAAAAAATTTATTTTCATAGTTTTAAAGATCTATGAATACTTAAGGACAGGCAGCGGGAAGTGTTATCGTTTTATACTATGTAGTGATATCACTACAATAACAATACAATATACAAACACAAGAGAAAGTAGACAAAGAAGTATTTCCGTTATGATACAGATAGTAACGATAAGTAACGAGTAATAAGTAATTCCAAGTCGTTAAGCATCAGCTGAGATTTCATCGTGTACTAAATAAAACTTAAAGCAATTCTTTAGTCACTTTATTCTCATATGCGTTATATTGAACATCTCTTTGATATACCTACATAGTTTACTACTTACTTGTACTGCAAAGAAAATAGTAACAGCATAACTAAATTTATCTAAAACAGCTGAAATAAGAACAGTTTTAAAATTCATTTTGCATACCTTTTTCTATTTGCTCCGCATTTACTCTATTGCCCGGTTGGTTCCACATTACGGTCCAAACCTTATTTTACTGGCGGCCGGTATTATAGTACTAAGGAGGTTTGTTAAAGAAGTACACATTACAGTTTAATAAATTCTGTAAAAATAAATTTAAATGCCGCTTATTTCAGCTTATGCAGCGGCACGGAATGTTGCATTTAATTTGTATGTAAATATCTTTAGAACGTATTTACTACAAGATTTATACATCAAACCAAATGTTAATGGTATGCTGAGACGGGGCTGAGACCAGGCTTTGTGGTTAGCTACCTCGACTTTAAATGTCTGTTTGTTTTGTACAGTATATTTAGCAAATATGTAGTACAAACATAGTTTCAAACTGGTAGTAGGTAGTGTGTAAAGAACATTTAAAGATATTTATTTTATGTGTTTGATTTATTAAAGAAACAGCTGTAATTATTCAAATATAAGTTACAATTTTAGTACACAATACACATGCCAAAATAGTTTCTGGGGCTAGATTTGAAAACTTTAATGCAAATACAATGTAACTAAGGAATTAAACAACTACATAATATCTTATAAAACTTAAACAATCAAACTTATGTAACAAAGCACATGGATTCTGTGATACATGGAGCCGAAAGAAAGGCCAATCCAGTTACGTTCAATTTCATTTTCCACCCATGTGTTGAATCGATGAGATTTTATTCCTTATTCCGATATCCGATGAATATTACAGCAGGTCTCCCCGGTATGTTATAAAATGTATATAGAATTGTGCATCGGAACTTAAAGCTGAAATGTCGATGTGCTATCAAGTGGAAGGCGTTTAAATATTTGAAACTAGCCGCTTCCGCGCGGTTCCACCAGCATAGTTCCCGTTCTCATGGGAATATGGGAATAAAATATAGCCTATGTTCACCGGATATAGTGTAGCTTCCGAACAGTGAAAGAATTTTTCAAATTGGTCAAGTAGTTTCGGAGCCACAATGCAAACAAAAAAACAATTAAGTCTTTCCTCTTTATAATATCAGTTTTGGCACTAATGGTTATGAAGGTAATGCTGAAGCTACTACCGGTTCGGAAGTCAGGCTTTAATAGATTGTAGAATACATGTCCCTTGATAAATATAAGTACACACTTGGGATACTATACGAGGGGCTTATGTATAGTATAGGTATAATAATGTTATGGGAAGGTAACTAGTACTATGCCCGTAATACATGGGGCTAGTTATTGTATTGTATTTTGTATGAAATTTGGTCAGAAATAGACTAGAGCTTTGAAAAGAATATAGGCAACTTTTTATGCCGGGAATGTTGAATGTCCCCCGGGGAACGAGTGAAATCGCAGAAAGCGGTGACATAAAGTAAAGAAGCATTCTTTTTCAGAAGAATATTGTAGATATTTTACTACATTTTAAACCATTATTACACAACGTACCTGTATGAATGCAAGTCGGTATCCCAAAAAGGTTTTCCTTGCTATATAAAAACATTATCTCTAGCCCGCAGCATACAGGCAGTCTCTCTGTAAACAAATTCTTTGCAAAGCACGTAGAGTTGTTTGAAAGTTACAATGCAATTACAAAATACAAGACCAGAATGCAATGAGCATGAAATGCACAGTAAAAACATACACAGGAATTATGCAACAGTTTTATTCGGAATACTTTTATCAAAAAATATGATACTAATATTATAAAGCTGAAGAGTGTGTTTGTTTAATTGAACGCGAATTAATTCAGTGTTACATAGCCCATTTAAAGAGGAAGGCTAATAATTATCCCGCTACGACGTATAGAAGCGGAGTATCAATAAAAAAATATGAATATGAACGAAGCCTATAGCCTTTTCATCCCTACATTTCTACAAAAAAGGGAACTATGTGGGTGAAATCGCGGGGCGAAATCTAGGTATACTAGGGACAAGATAATAGGTCACTTTTGACATTTCATCAAAATTCAACAACGTAACCTTGTAACGGCGGGCATAAAATAAGAACTGCACAATTGCTTAACTTTTTTCAATTACGTTTACATATTTATTGTAATAATGACCGATACGAGTAATTTTACGATTTGCTTTCACTAATAAACCATTCTAAACATAATAAACAATTTCTGATCTAAAGAACTGAACGTCGTTACAATGTTGCGTCAGTCAACCCTTTTTCTTTTTAAACACTAGGGATGTTACTCTAAAAATCGAAAGCTGATAGGATTGTAAGTTGAATCGAATGCAATGATTACTTGTGAAGAAAAATCACCATAAATTTATAACCACGTTGTGATTATAATAAAACCTAATTATACATATTTATTATTCTTTTAACTCTTCCGATAGTTCCGATAGTTCAAGTGAATAAAAGCAATTTTTTTGTTAAATTACGTAGGTACTTGTCTTATTTTGCTCCTTTAATTTATGAAAGAAAAAATAATAATGGGACAGGGATTCGCATGATCATTTTTAAAATTCACATATGTTTCAAGTCTGTATCGATTCATTCGATTCATTCATTTAATCGATGTTTTTAAGCAGGTCACCTCACTATGAATATAAAACTGACATCTGTCAAAAGTGACCTATTATCTTGTCCCTATATTAGTTAGTATTATAAATGCGTAAGAACTCTGTTGTTGCCTGTTGAACCTATTTTGATGCATTTTGGAATATCCTGGGAAATACAGATAGGCTGTAACATATAAGTATACACGTAATTTGGTACGGTTATAATTTGTTTTAGTTAGCAACTTTCAGTAGGATAAGTACTGATAGCTTATTGGTAATTTTTGACGCTACAAACTTAAGCTGGTATATCCTGGCTTTCGTCTTTCCTTGAAACGATAACTTCAATGGTCTATACCAAGATTGCATTGTGTCTTCAGATACTTTTCGGAAATAAGTTTTGCTCGAATTCTATTCTCTTTTTAAAACGGTTTCAGATAGGATTTGTCGGAAATGTAGATGCATTTGAAGGATCTAGGTTAGGTTGGGATTTAGGTTTAAGTTACGTGTCTATATAGAAAACTTGGTTGTGTTAGTTTGTGACGGTTTCTAAACCAGAACTATAAATTTACGGTAACTAGTAGGATTATATTTACGATGGTCAAAAACGTTTTAAATAAACCATTATTACATAGGAATCCCATAGGTAATTTACAGGCAGTAATGCTTTTTATCTTAGTTTTTTAATCATTGTATCTTTTGATTTTTGGTACATTAATACACGCCCAAGATGTATTTGATTTTATTATCTGGCATCAGGAGAATACTAGTTAGGTATATGGCACAGTTATGAAATCTGAAGGACTGTTTGAAATCCACGATTTTACTTGCCGTTTCTTCTGATTTGAACTGACATTAGCAACTTCTACAGTCCGTCATAAGTCCCTTTTAGAATGTAGACCGAGTCAACGACTTTGAATCTATTAATCGTATAAATAATGGTATCAAAACAAAACACGCTCTCACATATATTTAGTCCCGTTCATTGACACTTTTCGTACACATCCAGTGATTAGAATTGGACAACAGCAATTAGAGGGATCGTCCGCACCCGGTTCACCCGTTCATCTGTCGCGACAAAGCGACCGGGGCCGTGGAACGACATATTACTTTGGAAGGACCATCTGAATCTATTCTGATTGTCACATTTGACACACAATTCTAATAAAGACGTTAGAATATTTTCTACATTTGGGTCTGATTGTCACATTTGACACTGAATTCCAATAAATACGCTGGAACATTTTCTACATATGGCTTATGTTATAAACTAAACAGAGATATATGATAACTAGATGTTATACTATTTCAACATTTTACTACTTAAATACCTTATTATATTTTACTATTTAAATACTAGATATTGACATCCCAATTGGCAATTTAATCGACTACCAGAGATCTAAATGTCCGCGTCGCTAACCACAAGTATCTATCTATTATGTTCGTGTTCATTATAGAAAGCCTATCTATGACCCTGTTCTGTGACTGGGTAAAGGTTCAGTTTGGTTTGGTTGAAAAAATGGGGAATATGCATGCTTCATCAAAGTCATAAATTATGTCAATTTATTGACTTTCTCTATCTATTTAGACTAAAAGCTATTGTCTATCTGTATGGAAGAATCTCAAGGAGATAGCCATTCCAGAGTTCCTCTAGTCCAATACAGGAATCCACTCAAATTCGCTGATTGATGACGTGTCACGGACTGTATCATTAATCTCAATTGGTGCGAACAGGGGTTTTTGCTCCGCTTGTTTTATACGATCCAGAGACGACATGAGGACGAGACGTGACCGATTTATACCTATGTGAAATTGTGGGCTGTTGTTTTCCGAACCGGTAGTAGCTACTGTAGTTTCAACATTCATAAGTGTCTTTTACGGCCTAGCCTAAAGTAAATAAATTGCATTGAATATACCCTGGGACATCCTGGGTCATTTTTCACACACGCCCAATCTGATTCCAAAGTAAGCTTCAAATGAAGCTTGTGTTATGGTAACCAGATATCTGATATACTACATATAATACTTCTTTTAAATACATAGGTACATATTATAGATATTTACATCCAGACACAGAACAAACAGACATATTCATGCATACAAATGTTTGTCCTGTCAGGGTCACTAACCACGAAGCCATCCGGGCTGAATGTTGAGTCATTGGGTATTTATCATAGTTGGAATACACACACGACAAAGAGTTAAGGAACTTGTTATTCACTGGTAAATAAGTTTGCTTGCTTTGCGTGTCATCTGTAGATGATATCAAAGGTTAGGTATAATATAAACTCACACCATTTGTTTTTCCACCATTCATAAACTCAAAAATTATTTGCAATCGGTATATAGAAGTACCTAATAAATACTACGGCAAGGAGATTCATATCGATCCCGTACCGTAGTCGTCACGTAATTATATGAATCGGCTTTATTCTACAGGGTGTAAGGGATAGGTCAGGTTTCGTATGGGCGTATAGCCAGAGGAATGAACCCAAATGTACGTGTTCACTCTTATAAATAAAATAAAAAAAAATAAAAAAGCCCTTTATTTCTTGCAAAAAATAAAATTACAGGTATTTAAAACTAATCTTAATCCTAATTTTACACGCTAAGCAAAATAAAAATATGTACATATAATGATTAGAAAAAAGAACACTATTTAATAATTAAATTGCAAGAACCCCTCTGCAGGTGAAGGCCTCCTCCAGGGAACCCCAGCTTTCTCTGTCTTGTGCTTGTCGAATCCAGTCAGGACCAGCCGTTTTTATGATGTCGTCCGCCCATCGTGTTAGTGGTCTACCTATAAGTCTTCTACCAATAGGGCCTTTCCATCGTGTCACCCTTAAGGTCCAGCGGTCGTCTGCTAATCTTGCCACATGACCCGCCCATTTCCATTTCAACGTTCTAGCATAGTTCAGGGCATCGGTGGCTTTGGTTACACTTCTGATCTTTGTGTGTCTTATTTTATGAGATTTTTTAATGTTCAGCATGCTCCGTTCAAGTCCCCTTTGGCAAGTTCTGATTTTTCTTTTAATTTTTTCCGTGTATTTCCAAGTCTGGCAGGCATAAGTTAGACATGGTAAAAGACAGTTCGACATGACTTTTGTTTTGAGCTGTACTGGCAAAACGCTTTTAAAAATTTCCTTCAGGCTCCAATATTTATTCCACGTAAGTTGAATTCTCCTTTCGATTTCTGAGTTGTTATTGTCCTTGTCAAGGCTGATTTGTTTCCCTAGGTAGACTCTTAACTACATTTTAATCGAATGAATAGTCCTTCTAGTGAATTTGTTTGAATCATCGATGGACTTTTGTAAGCTTCTACAACAGCTTTGCAAAAACACATTTGAGAATTTTATTCGAAAAATATTGGAAAACCAATTTACTTACGAACCTATAACGATTTGGGAAGATTTCCAAATGCCTTATTTCTTGGTAAAAAAATTAAATTATTATTCAATGCATTAGTATTTTAATGTCTCCCGTAATTAAGCCCCTCGTCGTTAAAAAAGACTCGAGCTCGGTGGAGACGTATATTAGCTGATGATGTTGATTTTAATATAAACTTTCCTCCTCCCTGAAAGTTGATTAACCTCTCAAAAATATACAAGTCACGTGTCCAAATGACGTAGAAATGGTGATACCCTATCATGTGCCCAATTTAAGGTAGACGCGTGAAAAATCACCCCTTCGAAGCTCGCGGATAAACGGAAGACAGTTATTTGTCAGTGACAAGGTCCCAATCCCCCTTTAAACTATACCTTGCATTTAATCTAATCTTTAATCCACCCAAATAAGGTTGAAATTCCATTGGAGTATTAGAAAAAATCAATGAGGTGTAAGAGATATTGTTTCCTAATAGTTTCTTTGAACAGGTTTAGTTGATACTAAGCTATCTGATATTAGTTATATGCTGCTTTGATAAACCCAAAAAATACTAAGTAAATAAAAAAACGCTTAAATATATATTTAGTAACCAATTTTAACGGATATAAAATATACCATCTAAAATACAGCTACAACATTTTAAATCATAAACTTGCCCAATATTACGTCCAAAGTAAAACGTTAGAAACTTCATAATAGTCATATTTTTATCCTTTTTGATGTTTTATTAATTGCCTCTCGGAGCTAAGTCCGTAATAAACCACCGGCTTAAGTACCTATGGAAGCGCAATATCATTTTATTCGAAAGAAGATTACCTCCAACGATATGAGCTTAGATAAAATTGTTGAGAGATCTATCGCTTTGAAAATGGATTAAGAGCTATTTATATCATTGTGTTTGCGGTTTAAGACAAGTTAAGCTCTTTGTGTGCTTTTATTCAGGTATTTTGCGGTATGAAAGGTTTTAATAAAAAATATGGCGTTAAATAAGTTTCACAATTATTTTTCAAAATACGCTAAATCTATTAATGTTTCATATTTAAAATACAAATGGAATTAAAATTACAGCAAATCAATCGAGTAGTATTTTAAACCTTATTTTTATAACACGACATAACCATTTTAAAACGAACATAAATCAAATAACTGAATCTATCTAAAGGTATATCCATACATCTGTGGAAAATGCTACGGTGATATTAAAAAGAGCACTTGCTTATTTAATGTCGTAGCAACTCGTGCATAGCATTCAGCCGACTCACTTAGAGACGGCATCACAGACCTACAATCTTACTAGATAATGTAAGTACCAAACATTTTATGAAGACCAACCGTGTCACTTTTTCTTTGACGTCCGAAGGCAATAACAGTCGAGAGCGGACTAAATGACGGCGTAAAAACATAACAATTTTTGCTGCTTTGTGACACACAAGTACGTTCACTCGCGACGTCGACTCTATATCTATACAATACAAATATATAAAGCTGAAGAATTTGTTTGCTTGAACGCGTTAATCTCAGGAATCGAATCACAGGATAAATTATTTCAGTGTTAGATAACACATTTATCGAGAAAAGCTATTATAGGCTATATGGATGCTGATAAGCATGTTGATTATTTTAAGTTTATTATTGTTATAAAAAATCGTAAATCATATACACAATATTATCTTAAAACGCCATTTTCTCAAAACCAAGTTTATGAGGGTTAACACATTATTGCTTATCAGCATCCATATATCATCACGCTACAACAAAAAGGAGCGGAGAATCAATTAAAAATCAACTAGTTAGATTATAGATCCGTGGACGGCATGCATTTTGCCGCTACAAAATATTCATATTTTTCTTATTTAAACATGAAATCTGCGTAATAGCCTCGTGTAGAGTACTCATTAGAATTGCTAACGGCCGTGTAGGCGTTGCGTTGTTATGCATTTATTTCAGTTGGTAATGATTTTTAGGGTTCTTCAACGCTGTAGGGTGAAAACGAGATATATTAGCTGTCATTGTTGTCTGTCTGTCCATATGTCAGTTGTCACGGTTAAATGGGTTGAGTGACACAAACAGAAAGATCAATTTCTGTCAGCTTGAATGCCTACGTATTTCTTAAATATGTTTTGTGTAATATCCATTTTTAATACGCATTAGACGTAGACGACCCGCAGACATTGACAGATATTGATATTTGTTTCGAAGGGCTGTTTAAATATTTTGTATAGAATGTTAATCGAAAACTAAATGTCTTTCGTACCATTGTTTCAATATTATTATTTAATATTGTCAAAGCCCATTCATTATAATATTTGCAACAATGTACATTTTTATTGCCCAACCTATTAAACCGTTAACTTAATCTGTTAGAGTTCAAGTAAAAAAAAAACTAGTATTAAGTAGGTACTTTATATTTTTTTTAAATGTTAAAGGTTAGGTTCGTTTTGGACTATTTTTGTAATGTAATTAAAAGATTTATCATCGTACATAATTAATGTACGGAGCCCTCTACGCCAAAGTCCAACTCGCTCTCATTTGATCTTTATTTAACACTTAGCTGTTATTATCCGTGTTTTAATGCGAGTGTCGTGTGATGATTTTTTTTATTGTGCATGCGTCGTTATGTTTCAGGTACCTACGGCTCATGAAATCTTTAATGTCAAAGTTTTTTCTACGATAATAAGGTTACGTACAAACGAAACTATTTGTAGTTATAAATATTAGTATTAGGTTCACTAATTATGGTTAATGGTTATATTTACATCAGTATACAGAACAAACACTCATTATTATTTTTATTATTTGGATAAAGTGGCTATTTCAAGTCTTCTCAGAGCTTGTATCACTGCGACCATTCTAGGTCTATTGTGATCGCCACATTAACTAGATTTCACTGCCAAGACCTGCAGCTTTGAAAAACCGCACTATGTTCTTGACAGGAATTGATTTTACCTCATCTGGGTGCAATAGGTGTTTCCTCAGGTGGGTATTATGTTTTGGCATAAGTGGGTAACATTCAAATATTTTGTCCTATACGAACAAATGTATTTCATTTCAACTCACTTTAAGTTACTGTCCTTATCTATCGCGTGGTATTCCCAATAAGAAAGAGCGAGACATATAAAGTTTTAATACTGATTTAAATAAGCCGCGTTTATGAATAAAACCGTACACGTGTTATTTCTTATTCAGCCGAGAGGGTAACCTTAATAAAACTTTGCGTAAATAAAATATTACAGTGAAACTAACGAAGCAAACTTTCAAAGGTCATCTGAACATCTGTCACATCAAAAGCTGAAAAGTAATTACGTTCCAATACACGGTAGGCACACACGGGCGTCAATTGATATATAAAGTGTTGCCAGGGTAAATATTCCGGTGTGAATAAAGTTTTTATTGGAATTTTGAACGAGTTGATCGAGCCTTATTTTAGTTATTAATTTAACGATGATATGGGAAATTAAATTATGTATGTGTTCGGTTTAAACTGGTTTGTGGTTGACGAATAATAGCTTAAACAAGCCAGTTACCTATATCTCGATAAGTAGTAACTTACGGTCAAAATTATAAATTATATCCAATTCTAAGTTATTGTACAATTGTTACTTTAACTTTTTAATACATATTTGTATAATATTTTGGCTTCTAAAATATCTTATTATACAAAAACTTATATGAAAACCACTAAGTTTATTGACCTTTGTTTTTATAATGAACTAGCTGACCCGGCGAACTTCGTACCGCCTTAGCGTAAATTTGATGCACTACTTTATTTTGCACTATATTACGTTGACATTTGTTAGCGCGGTTATGTCTGTGGTCATAGATCACCACAGAGTTTTTTGTTTTAAATTGAATGACGTCGACATTTGTAACGCGCTTTTCTTAAAATATGCAAAATTAAATGAATATTTTTCAATCGTTCTGAGAGATTTTCTTAAGATTTTTTTCCGTAAGAACCTTGTACAGAGTATTAGAAAACTACAAAAAAAAATCAGCCAAATCGGTCAAGCCGTTTACATGCTATGTCGTGACAACGGAAAACGAGTTTCATTTTTATATATGTAGATAGTGTAGGTATGTGTGTTCTGCTAATTTCATTATCAGATAATTAAAATATCTTCCTATATCCACATGTTAATTAATGGTTCATGTATTAAATGTATCAAAAGCTTATTTTAAAGCTAAGTTGCTGAATGCACTTGAACCACTAGTTTCTATATCAAACTGTTAAAAGTTAACGCTGACATTTTCACTATTTGCTTCAACATCAGATAAAATCTTTTTCCATTTATTTAAAGTCTTTTCCTATTTCCCGTGAGAGAAAATATTATTTTTATTTTCAGAAGTGAATCTCAGATAAACGAAGTCTGTATAAAATGTCTCAGGGAAATTGTAAATTTGTTAAATGACAATTTAAATCCTACTAATATTAGATGCGAAATTTTGTGAGTATGGATGTTTGTTACTCTTACATGCAAAAACTACTGAACAGATTTGGATGAAATTTGGAACACAGATTGTTTATAACCTTGATTAACACATTATATCACGCGAAAATTTTCGATCCCCCGGGAACACGGGGAGCCATAAAGCCATTAGTAGGTACTATATAATAATAATAATAGTCTACAAGGTTATATTTGCATCAAATTAAAAACAATAAATTTAATACTATCAACCCTCACCTTACTTTAACAAAGCTATAAGCTTACATTTTACTTAACAAAAATGAAATAAGCTATAAAAAATCTCTTAACGCTAGAATGAACATGGCTAATTTACGTTTAAACTTCACAAATTCATTTCAAACTATGAACTTTATTATTGCGAAGGAACATTATTCTTAGTCTCCCTTTCCACAATTCCCGATTAAAGCCGATTCTACATTATAAGAGTCATCGTGTAAATCCAGTGTATCCGCGGATTTAAATCCATCGAGCACCGAACAGGGGTGTAGCTAGAGTCGAATATGAAGGCCAGCTTTGGTTACTAGTAGGGCGAAAGTTAAATAATGATTTATTTCTTTTAGACTCTTTGTCTCCATTTGACGCCCTTTTAGATGTCTTACAAAAATAAAAAAATGATAATAGTTTTTTTTAGAGGGTTTTTTGACGTCCTTTTAGAATTTATCGTAGTTTTTGGTATTCCAAGGTAGGGCATTGTGATTTCAAGGGCATCGCCCCACAATGCCCTCCCCTAGCTACGGCCGTGGCACTGAGTTGGGAACATTTGTTACATCCAGGAAGACCGGCTCTCTATCTGGAACGCTTCCAAAGTGCTGTCGAATACACCAGTGTTTTTAAAACGAGAGCTTCCAACGGATTTTGTAGATAAAGCTTTAAGTCGCTTTTGTATTTACAGTGCCTTGTATGATTTATTTTCAACTAGCTTCCATCCTGCGGTTTTATCTGTGGTCTTTCATTTTTTGGGGTAAAAAGTATGTGTTAATTTTTTTCATATCTAGATCACTCACTTTCTTTCTAATTGCATAATAACGGTTAATAGCTTGAGCTTTATAATCAAGCCACAAAATCAATACCTTTATTATTTATTGCTTATCTAATTTAAAAGCTTCAGAAATACTAAATTCAGGGAGAATATTGGTGCAAATCCCTAAAAATAATACCACATAATGTTGTGGAAGCACTTTCAAACTATATGGCCTCTATTATAGCTGACTATAAGAATGGCAAAGTTTTTATACTTCTAAAAATTGCAGAAGCAATTTTGATACGAAGTGAAGAGTCAGTAACTGTCGCGAGTCAACGGACGCGACGCTTATTGGTGGTCTTATAGGCACTGAGACATAGAGGCATTACGTATAATAGAGACAATAGAGACTAGCTCTGGTTTGAGGGTTCTCTTGAATGATTATTTGGATGCTGATAAGCAATAATACCCTCATAAACTTGGTTTTGAGAAAATGGCGTCATAAGATAATGTGATGTATGTGATTTACGACTTTTTGTATGTTATAAATCCATTTTTAATGTACTTTTATGTTTTACATGACATGAAACACTTTCGTAGAATGTTGAATACGTGACGCATTTTAAAAATATATCAAAAGATTTGTTTTCGATTTTTTGTGGGTTGGATTGCTTATCAGCAACCATTTATAGACTTGGGAACTCCAGTAATTAGCAGCTCTAATACTGCAGGAGCACAAGCTTAACAACGAAGGGGTTTCAGGCGATAGCCTGAGTAGATACTAGGCATTAGGCCCTTAGTAGATGTGCTATGAAATTGTTTACTTACACTGTATTCATAAAAAGTGCTGATCTTTTGTTCTCAATAAATAGGTAGGTTTGTATACCTAGTTTCGTTAGGTCATATTAATTTGAAAAAATACCTGATTAAAATGACGATACGTAATAAGAACCGTGTCGCCCAAGGCCGTCAGGATATTGGAAATTGTTAGTGAACTCCGATTCAGTAAGTATTTATGTATGAAGCAGATTGTGTTACTAAACTCACACTCGTTCCTTCCTCAATACACGTTTCGCTTCTCGTTCAATTTAAAGTTTTCTAATTTAAAATGCAGTATATTTAACTAAGGAAATCTTGTCGCGTTCAAGTTTCCTTAGGGTATATCCACACCGGAGTTTTTTTAACGCACGTTTGCCAATCAAACTTTGGACACACGTTTCTCGCGTAAGTTAGACGCAGCTTCTAGATACATAGGTACTGCTTCGTGATAGAAAACTAAGTCTTTGACGCGTGTTTAGGCTCCGACAGCGCGTTAAAAAACCGTTGTATGTAATGACCCTTATTACACGTGCTATTTTCGATGACAGGAGTTTAGATAGAACTCGTTACTTTTAGTAGGTACCATAGGTATACATAGGTCCTAATTTAGAGAGGCAGGTACTATTACTTTGGTATCTATACATAGGTCTTAACTTAGTAAGGCAGGTAGGTACTATTATTATTTATCTATAAAGTTATTAAAAAATATTGTTAACGAATAAAAATATTCCTTATAAGCAGAGTTCACTTACGTATATCCTTAGTTTTTTAGCATGTTGCGTAGAAAAGGCGCGTGGCCGTATAACTACATAGTATGACTTATACTATTAATAAGTCTAGCTCATACATCTCCTGTGGCTAAGTAACTGCCAAGATTTCATTGTTTATTCGAGTCCATTCACTTCTCTTCAGTCGGTAGATTGAAAATTAAAAACGCGTAATGAAACGGCAGTCGTATTGTTTTCCGAGTAATGCTACTCCACTGGGAGGTTTCTTGATTATTTTCTGATGAGAAAAAACTGTGAAAAACCTACATAATAAAATATGCTTTTGTTATTTTGTTCAGGGGAACAAATAAAGTTGACGATCTCTGAAATGAAATAGGAATATCAATAACTATATTAAAATTGAGTTCCAAATAAAACAATTTATAGAAATGAGGTTTATTTAGTTCTTTTTATCATGACATCTATACTATATATAATATAATAATATTATAAAGAGGAAAGATTTGTTTGTTTGTTTGTAATGAATAGGCTCCGAAACTACTGGACCGATTTCAAAAATTCTTTCACCTTTGGAAAGCTGCATTATCCCCGAGTAACATAGGCTATATTTTATCCCTGTATTCCCACGGGAACGGGAACTACGCGGGTAAAACCGCGGGGAGGCAGCTAGTAAAAAATAAAAAGAATAATCCTAAATACCTACCTTTATGATATAAGGTCATTCCCCTCATTCCTAAAAAGGCGCATCTGTTCCTTATGTAGCATAATTTATATATTTTCTAACATAAATTAAAGATATGATCAGCCAAACACCATTGCTTATCAAATTGTTATTTACTTCCCGTATTCAAAATAGTACAAATACCATTAAAATTATCAAACACGGTCGCCTTCGCGTGCCTGCTTGCGGAATGTAAGCAACTTGAAGATATGTCAGGCCTGGCACTCTGTAATCTGTGGTACCATATGTTTACCATAAGTCTACCACACCTTGTATTCTCAAAGGCCTCATTCGCACGAGAGTTTTTTTAACGGACGTTAAAAAGCTTTCAAATACAACAAATGCATTCCCAAATATATGTTTATACGACAGCGTTTTTAAAACGCGACCCTTATTTATCGAGCGGTGTTGCATCAACTTTGGACGTTGGAAATAGAGCATATTATGCTACTTGGATTTCCAAGTAATGCATTTGTTGTGTTTGAACGATTTTTTAACGTTCGTTAAAAAAACTCTCGTGCGTATAAGGCCTAAATGTACCACACTTTGTATTCTCTAAAACAACATCGGCGAGCGTCTCATTCGTTTCAAAAGTCAAAGAAAGAGATAGCTGCAATGAACTTCATAAAGCTACGTCATTACATTACATACTACCCCCGTATGTATGGGAACAATAAATCAGCTGTTATCTTGGCTTGACACTATGCCTTGCTAATACTACCCATGGGGTGTGTTTACCATTAATAAATCTCAGTACCTTTCCCATAGTAAATTTACCTGCATCTAAAGTTAATTATAACTTTTAATATGTAGTCAGATTAAGTATTAACATAGGTCAGAATAGTAAATAAATTAATATTCTGTGTCATTTTTCACACACGGCCAATTCCAAACTAAACACAGCTTGTGCCGTGGTAACCATACTACCTATACTACTTTTAAATACATACTTATATAGATATTTAAATCCAGACAGAGAAAAAACAGACATATTCATGGATACAAATGTTTGTCCTAGTTGGATTTGAACCCACGATCGGCGGCTTAAAAGTCAGGATCACTAACCACGGCCAACCGGTCTGTAATATCGGTATAATGTAAAAAATATCCGTAATTACCGATCACTAACTTATAAAATTGCATCTTAAGTTTGTTGTTTAAGATGTAATAGGTTAACAGACAGACATACTACAGACTTAAGTAATGGTATATGGATGGATAGATGGATAAATAAATAAGGTCGTTGTTTTTCTCCAGACTGACTTTGCGCTAATAGTTCTACTAAGCTAGTTAGTTGGTGTAAAAATATCTACCTATTTACAAGGTGGTCCACGCTACTTCATCTATAAATAAATAAATAGGTAAATAAATATCCTGGGACATTTTTCACACACGGCCAATCTGATTCCAAATTAAGCATCAAAGTGAGCTTGTGTTATGGTAACCAGATAGCTGATATACTACATATATTACTTTTAAATACATACTTATATAGATATTTACATCAAGACACAAGACAAACAGACATATTCATGCATACAAATGTTAGTCCTGGGTGGGATTCGAACCCACGACCCGCGGCTTGAAAGTCAGGCTCACTAACCACAAAGCCAACCGGGCTGTCAAGCCAACCGGGCTGTCATCTACGTCAGATTTCCCCGTTATTGTATTGTTTTCAATGATGCTCAGTTCGTATAAGTCGTAGCGTGATGTTTTATAACCATCCTCGATAAATGAGCTTAACACTAAAAGTTTTTTTTATTTGTACCAGTTTTGGTGACTATTCAATACAAACAAAAAAAATCTTTATATTAAAATGTTATAAAACGTAGAAAAAAATTTGTATTATGCTTACGTTAAACTGTCAAGTTAAACCTATTTTCCTTCTAAGATTTTCAACTTCCTTCCAGAAAACTGCACTAGAATAATGATGAGCAAAACTAAATAGGTCACATCCACTGTTTACTTTAACCGATAAGTTGAGAAAAAGAAATAGCTAGAAACTCAGTCTAGGAACACTCAGATACATCTCACGTGCAAAGCAAGACTCTGAAATAAATTAACTCATTATTTTACTCGTGCAAATCCCACTGCAAGGCTTGGCATTTAATTTTCCTCAAATAGACTTAGAGATAGAAAATCTTGTGATATATTATTGCTAAGATAAAGAGAAATAGTTTTTCGTATTATGTTAGTTTTCTTGAGATTTGTTACCTATTAGATTATTAGAGAATTGTGTACCAAATATGGAATATTTAGTAGGAAAAGTAAAATAAGTATTTAATAATAAATAAATGGAAAACGCAATTGATAAATTCCTCTTTACTTTTATGTAACTAAATATTTAAATAACATAAATCATACCAGTATTTTATTGCCAAACTAAATAATTAAAAAACTATTTTTCTTGAGTTTGTGTTTGCTAATTTCAGAAACAACTGGTTCGATTTAAAAATATGATTTAATAGTTATAATACATTTATTGACGAAAGCTATATATAACTAGCTACGATCACTAGAAGTGGAGCATCAATAGAAATGTTGCGTAACCGGGGAAGACATAACACAGACGAACTTACGCGGGTCAGCTAGTGATAAAAATGGAGACAGTTACTAGAGCAATACTTGACTGAAATCAATCGCAAGTCCGGTTTATTATAGCTAAAATTATACAACCCCTTTTAACCTCAATCGTAAAGTATCTTATGAATTGAGGGATCTCTTAAAACTATTCAGGTTTATGCTAAAACTTGAGAGAGGCGCCGTGTCGCCTGGAACGACGCCGGAAGTTTGTGTTTTATCACTGTCAACTTTTAATTGTCTTTAGACCAAGTTTATTTAAGTTTTATTTGCGGTATTCGTTTAAGTTGCTTTGATTTTTGGTGCTTTAACGTCTTGGTTTTAATGGAGTTTTAAAGAATAAAAAATTCACGTATATTTATAGTTTTTAAGCTTCCCATACGTTGTTGACATACCGAAAACACGGACACAACGGTTTGCTTCCACATTTATAATGCGGACAGCGAGGGAGTGGAACTTGCTTCCGGCGTCTGTGTTTCCCGACGCCTACAATCTAGGGTATTTCAAGGCTAGAGTGAATAGGTTTCTTGCATGCTCCATCTTAGGTTTCGGCAACGTGCTGTATAGACGGGTCAGAGACCAATTGCAAGCCAATCAATATTAATAATAAAAAATGCTATGAACTAATTAGTGTAATTTAAGAAATCTATATAAATAAATATCCTGGGACATTTTTCACAATTATGGATGTAAATATCTATATAAGTATGTATTTAAAAGTAGTATATCAGCTATCTGGTTACCATATCACAAGCTTCATTTGAAGCTTACTTTGGAATCAGATTGGCCGTGTGTGAAAAATGTCCCAAGATATTTATTTATTTCAAATTTACGAACATGTCATAGTGATTGCAAATACCAGACTAATAAATATACAGTCTTTTTTTTCTATTTATTGTTAACTAGTTAGCATACTGCAGTTTCACTCGCTCTTTTGGACGACTGAACCTCGCTTAATATAGAAAAATAAGCAATATTCTGGAATATGTAGTATTTTTTGTCAGTGAAGTATATTTTCATTCACACTTACAAATATATTTTATCAATATATAAATTTCAGTTTCTTAGCAATACCTCCTTTAAAATAATGAAACAATCTCTCCATTTCAAACCAAGAAACATAAATTATTTCCTGCAATATCTATAGAGCTAAAGTATCGCATATCGATGACGTCACGATGGCCAAGCGTGCGTGGTAACCGCATCACGTCGCCGGGTAATAGGTTCGAAACCATTACGACAAATAATATATTTATTTTCGATACGAGTTCAAAGTTGTAGAGGACGTGTTATTGATACTAGATGGAAGAGTGTGGTTTTGTTTTCATTATATTACAAAGTATATTATAAAGGAGTATATTTTGCGAAGCGCGAAGGTTCGGCTCGGTTCGGATTATCCTCGGGGAACAATTTTGCAGTATTTGAACCCAGCTTAACATGTTTATATTTTGAGTTTGTATACGGATATTTGATCAATGGAAAAACGTAGTTTTGTGAGTGACCCTTTAAAGCTGATGAATGATTTTAATGACCATTATATGCATTTATTTATATATTAAAACGATAAAATTTCAATCTACTATCATATATTTGATTTTGTGAGGATTCTTCGTCATTGGAAGTTGAATTCTGGACCTTATAGGTAGTAGCTTTAGCTTTAAAGAAAACATCGTGAGGAAACCTGCATGCCCGAGATGTCTCGATTGAAGGCATGTGAAGTCTACAATCCGCTCTAAGACCGCGTGCTGGACTATGTTAGGGGAGCCTCGAGCTCCTTAATGGAGATGTATATGAGCTGATGATGAAGTAAATCAGCAGCTTTGACATTAGTCCCATTATGAGGGTTAAACTGAATTGATTGATTTTTATTTAGAACTAATGGCTCCCCTTGGAGACCTGCGTCCCCGGGAGATCTTCCATTTTTCCGGGATAAAAAGGCTCTAGACTATCTGTATACCAAATTTCATTTCAATCGGGTCAGTAGTTTGAGCGTGAAAGCGAGACAGATAGACAGACCGACAGACGGAGTTACTTACGCATTTTTAATATTAGTATAGATAAATAGGTACAATATATTTGTTCGAACATTAACTAATAGGCGTTTTAAAAGTGACCATAAAAGAGATTTTATAATAAAATTAATTTCATAATGCACTCTGCATATTGAACAAAACCACAAACTCATACATTGTATGGATAAAAGCATGTATCGTGTTACCACTAAAAGTGGCAATTAAAGATCGCTAATGGACGAACTATGCGAGAGTGTACCATTATTTTGATTTAAGACAACAAATGTACATATTTCAATGATAAATGTGGTCAAATTGTGGTGTTTTGGAGGTTATAAGTAGATTTATATGCTGATACTATCATTAGATAGTAAACGTAAATCAAGGCTAAAGTAAGAACGTATCTAATGTTTCTTATTTTTATTTGCGATCTTCTCGTAACCATGATCAATCCAACTTGATCGAAGCTTCGAGGTTAGTCAAAATATCTACCAATAATATTTAATCAAAATGGCCGCGGTTTTTCGGTGGTCTGACTCATCAAAAGGGTTTGTGCTTATATTATTTAAAACTTTTTGCCTTGAGGTTTCCTTTTTATAATAGCCTGCTATGACAAATATTGTGTGCACATGATATAGGAACATGCATCAGAACATTAATATTCTTTAATGATTTATATGACTATTATATATGTGCTATTAGTGTACCTTAGTAAACTATATCGTAGTAGCGGCCCTCTCACATAACACCGTAGTTAATGAAAGAGATAGAGCATAGAACAGGGAGCAAAACACCATTGAATCAACACCATTTTATTCAAGTTCAGTGCATTATTGTCAAGTCACGGTATAAAAATAATAACCCACCTGTCCCAACACACAGTGTCACTCATAACTGTGTCACTGACGAAACGATAAATTCAAAATGGCGGAAAGATAGGAAGAGCAAACAATAACCGAGTGGGACATACAATGGGAAAGATTTGCAGCGAGTGTAATAACGGTGTGATGATTGATGGTACAAATGTAGGACATGATGGACTGAAAGTTTCAGTGTATGGGAAGGTGGGATCATTCATTGTGCTACTTATCGTATTTGATGTGGTCAACTTAAGTAGCTGTGATGTGTATACTGGAGCTGCGAGGTATATAAAAAGAAACGAGGAGTGTAGAATTTTATTGGGAGAGATTTTTTGTAAAAGTGAATACATCTATATTAGTTGTAATTTTTTTCTCATTGTAATACACTAAAATGGGTTTTACTCTTTCTTTTAATGAACGATAATAGTAAAGAGTTTTTGCACAAATTTATATTGCTATGTTTTGTAATTCAATCTACTATCTGATTGTACCTACATTCAAAAATAAATATTTAGTAACATACGTATTACAGTACAGGTATTTTACAAAAACACTTGATTATAGAAAATAACGAATTACTAAAAAAATCAATCGTTATTATACAAATACCTACTCCGAAGACGAACGGTGCCAAAAATACATCCTATGAATTTAAATACGTTTAGGTAAGTTAACATAAAAACAAATAGGTACTTCTGTTAACAACTACAATAATTCTAAGGATGGGATACCAGTCCTTAATGACAACACTTTAAGCTAAGCTATAATGATGAGAAAAGTTATGAATAGCTTAAATTGCTATAATATTCCGGTAACTTAACCAAATTGCTTACACGTCACATAGGACAAGGGTTGGGCGTCCTAAACACTGGTTGTGATAAATATGGGCTTGAAAATGTGATTTATAGTCGTTGTTACATCTAGTATCATTTATTTAAAGTGGTTTAATATGGGTCATAGCTTCCTATGTATATAGGGAGGGTTTTGCGAAGAATTGGTAGTATAATAATCCTACTTATACTAGGTTTGAATAGTAAAGTTTGTATATATTTGTTACTCTTTTATACATAGGTAGAAGGGATTTAGACTACCATATAATTTGCCCTGGACCCAAATAATATATTTAATACTAAACCCCGTGAAACTTATAGGTATGTTATACATAGAATACAAGTGTCCATAGAATATAAGTGTATGGATGAATGTTTGTAACTCTTCACGCAAAAACTACAAAACGGATTTATATGAAATTTGGAACACAGACAGTTTGTAACCTGGATTTATACATAGGTATTTTTTTATCCTTGGAAAATAAAAACTCTTTGGGAAGGAGCTACTAGACAGTAAAAAAAATAAGTACATCACGAACGTGGCGAATAAATAAAAGCTCATAATAATTTAAAATTCATTTTAAATTTATTATTAATAAACAAATTAATGTTTTTTTAATCTAATTTAAAAGATAGAACATTTATGTTAATCTTAACTACTCAACACGTTAACCAGTTATTTTAGGTTGACCATCTCCTTATCCCAGTTCCGACTGCTACAATAAAGGTTGGTCTACATCAGCCATGTAAATGAGATTAATCCTACTATGCAGATTTTTACTCGTTAACTTACAAATGGAACAAATTCCCCACTTCTATATTTTAAAACGGCTTTTAGAGCACTTTCTGTGTGTCGTTAAGTATACACCGTCCTTTAAAGCTTTTGGTATTTTTTTTATCTCACTTAAGTGTCATTTTGTCTCATTTTGGGATATTTTTTCGGAACATTGGCTAGTAATGTTCGTGTTGGATTATGTTTTAAATTACAGTCATTGTGATATAAAGGTTATCTTGAGACTGAAGGGCCTCGGTTCAAATTGGTACTAAAACTTACTTGCTTTGAATTAGGTTATATCTAGGAAACTAATATTAAAAGCAGAAAAAAAAATCTTTGTTCGTATGGAAAAGAGTCCGTTACTAGGTTCAAATTGGTACCAAAACTTACTTGCTGTGGAATTATATTTACTCTAATATTAAAAAGAGGAATGGATTTTTTGTTAGTTTGTATTCAAAAGGGTCCGAAACTATAGGACCGATCTGTCTAATTCTTGTCAGGGAGTAACATAAGCTATATTCTGTCCCCGTATTTGACCGGGAACGGGACTATATTAGTGAAACCGCGCGGTGGTAGCTGTTGAAATGTCACATAATTTTTTATTTATTTAGTCAGATATAAAAAGCCTTAAAAAAATTAATTGAAATAATCTGAAATAGTTTCAAACTTTTTATTGAAGTATACAGATTCCGTAACAATTACAGGTAGTGAAATATTAAAGAAACCGTTTATATGTATTATAAAGCGTACAATTTGTCACAACCCTCATAACAATATCTATAGTAGGGAAAATAGTTTGTTTTCTATTTCCGCCGCTGCGTCCGCGTCCGCGTCCGTTGGAAACGACAATTCACAATAGCTTGTCGGGGGATAGAGCGGACCCAATCGCGGGTCTATTGTCGATACTACCTCCACTTTAAACCTTCACTATTTCAATAAAAATATATAAAAAAATATTACATACGATTTCTTTCGTTATTTTTTTGTCAGATATACAAATGTTGTAAAATACTCTGAAAGGTGTTTGTTAGGAAATATTAAAGTTTATTGAGTTGAGTCATTTTCGTTTCATTGTATTTTTTGAAAAATTTAACACTAAAATCATCAAAATGTATTTTGATAAAGTTTTGACTGTCAAACGTAAAACTTAACCTATGTAAAAGGACATACTATCTTTCTATCAGAATGATATAGCGGGACATACGACTTCTATACAGATAGATAGCTACACGATAATTCATCTAATACTTGTTAACCTTGCTAAAAATACCTTGTCAGAAAACGGAAATGTGTTGACCTTAAGACCCCAATTTCCCTGCCAAATATCCTTTCGAGATGCTTTTCGTTTAAAACATTATCTAGTCGCGATTACCTGTCATATTTGCCTTTGATGCGACAGTGAAAGGGCAAGCCCTAAACATTTCCGATATAGGGGTAGCGCGGCGGAAATTTCACTGAAATAATTGCCTGTTACCGACGGCCCTTACTGCGCATGTGCCTATCAATCCGCGCATGTCATCGTATCACGCCAGTCCGTGTTTCAAATACAAATGCATTTTTAAAGTGTTATATTATTTAAAACCTACAAATTCAAACGCTTATTGCATCTTTGTTTTAAGTTACAGTGCCAGTTATATAGGAACGTAAATTTGTAAGTATTAAATTGATTTGTAAAAAACTAACCTAAAAATTTTTGGGCTGACTTAACGTAATTGATTTAGCTGTTCTTTCTTGATGCTTTATAAAAAGGTTTGAAACAAACAAGGCTTCATATATTGGTGGGGGTTTAATTCAGGATTTATTTATAGTCTTTTAGTAATGTTATTAAACAGCGTCACGCGAAGAATTACACGTGTCGTATTGATGCCCTTGGTAAAGGTCTTGCGAGTATAAATAACCTTAGATCTATACGTAAATTTGTGTTTTTCGTTTTAACCACACTAGTTTAAAAGGTTAAATAAAAGACTTACTAATTCTTATTATTTAAAAGGTTAATTAAAATACTGATAATATTAAAAAAAAAGATCGGTATTTATAAATAGGAAAAAATAGGCAATCAAATTAATAATAACTTTATATTGAAGCTGTACAAATTACCCACAAAACCTTCGAACAACTCATGCAAATAAAGCGAACAAACAGCTAAAAATATTCGCAAACAACATATTGATTACATGCTTTTAATTTCCCTAACATCGAGCCGTGGTGAGTCACAAATAAAAACGATTTGTTAAAGAACCCGAGCGCCCCGAGCAAAGAAGGCTTTTATCTTTATTTACAAAGTATACGTAAACAGGCCTATATAATTCCCGATGGAATTCCAATGTTGTTGTACGAGCTGAAATAACAGATTTCACTGTAAACAACTAGAGTAAATTGTTTGTTATAAGTTTGTGTGTATTTGTTGTAGTTATTTGATCGCCCTATGGAGGCTTGCACAGGTGTACGAGTAGTTAGTAAGGCTGTGGTCGCTGTGCTAGCTAATTGGTAATAGACTAATTTATTAATTGCTTCTACTGCATGGTTTCTACGTTTGTTTTTGTAAATCTTAAATATTCCCGGGATAAAAGTAGCTTATTATATGTTTAACTAAGTGCCAATTTTTATCAAGATCTGTTTCGTTTTGCGTCTATTCATTCAAACTTTTGTATTTTATTATTAGAGGATTATTCGTTATCTATATTTAACTGGATGTTCACTTCAGGTGACAGCAATCACATTGTGTTGGTCTTCCTTTGATAGATCTCTCACCACTGGTCTATTCATTTATTTTTAATAATTCATATATTTTTTTGAAAAAAATATTTTCTATCTACCTACCTAATTACTATAAGTATGTATATATTACTAAGTATATTTTTGTATATGAATAGAAATTTTCGAACATTGATTAAAAATTCGATCAATAAACAAATCAAGTAGGTCAGTGTAGAGGTGTCACTCATATTAATCGCATAAACAAGCGAATAGCTCGTTGTTATACTCTATACATTTTTTCTATGACTTCTCACTCGCTCACTTGTCCCGCTCTCACTTGGACCTCAAACCTTATCCCTGGAGAGGTTTCAGAGGACATGGTGTACTTAAGTTTTGTTGTTTCTCAAATACTGTTCGCCTTTATTGGGAGCGTTTGTTATATCGACCTTTTAATTATATTTGTTCGTCTTGTAATCTGTTTGCTATTATCAACACTAATATAATAAAGATTAAATTTATTTTGTGTGTAATGATTTGGTTTCGAAAATACTGTAGCAATCTGATTCTATCACCAACGGAAAACTACATTTTCAGGGAGACTAAGGGTAAAGACAGGGTAAAGACTATATTTTATCCCTCTATTTTTATGGGAACGGGAACTATGCAGGTGAAACCGATTGTCAGAAGCTATTTATTTATATAGTCATAGATGCAATTAATAAGGCTGTCTAAGGTAATTAATATTTTTGTTTTCCTTTAGCTAATTATAAGCGCAAAGATATAACGAATCAAATTTATATCCAAGTTCTTTATTTGTTTTTCTTGACATTATAATGAATGCAAAAGTTTGTGAGAAGGGCATGTTTATTTGTTACTCTCACGCAAAAACGCCTGAAAAGAATTAGACAAAATTTAGCACAAATATAAATAACTAGCTGCCCCCCCGCGGTTTTACCCGCGTAGTTCCCGTTCCCGTGGGAACACAGGGATAAAATATAGCCTATGTTACTCGGGGATAATGTAGCTTTTCAAAGGTGAAAGAATTTTTGAAATCGGTCCAGTAGTTTCGGAGCCTATTCATTACAAACAAACAAACAAACAAACAAACAAACAAACAAATCTTTCCTCTTTATATTATTAGTATAGATATTCTGGACTATTATTAATTTAAATAAAACTTAATTGATTATTTGAAAATTACTGAAAAGAACAAAGTTGAAATTTGCCGAAAATATAATAAAATTTGTGTACGTCGAACCTAGGTATGTAGTACATTATATATACAAATATTGTCCTGAAGGTAAAGCTAGTGATAGACAAACGGACGAAAGGACCTTTTCTTGTATCACAGCCATTTGTTTGTATCTGTTCAAAGGAAGGTATTTCCTTATTTGTGACCTGAACATCAAAGAAAATGGGCGTCAAATATTATAAACGGTAGTTTATTGGAAATATTCAAAAAGACGTATAGATAGATATTTGGGAATTTTATATGGTTACTAGCTCTCGCTTACCGTTCCCGTTCCCGAGATCACTTAGGGGGATGAAAAATAGATGTTGCCCGATTCTCAGACCTAACCAATATGCACACAAAATTTCGTGAGAATCGGTAAAGCCGTATCGGAGGAGTTTAATCACAAACACCGCGACACGAGAATTTTATATATTAAACTAGTGGACCAGGCAGACTTCGTTCTGCCCACCAGTGCCACCTACCGGGTCCAAGTATATGGAAGCTATCCTATCTCTCAAGTTGGATCGAACTGCACATGGTGTGCGAATTTTATTATAATCGGTTAAGTGGTTTATGAGTCTATTGAGGACAAACATTGTGACACGAGATTTATATATATTAAGATTATTTTAGAAGCCACTTTGCATTAGTTTCTTAAGGCACATAAGAAACTATGATAGAAAAAATAAAAATAATTATAATTGTGTTTAAATAAGCAATATTAAATGCGTTATAGAAATAAAATCAATACAAAAAGTAACTACGTGATGCTTGATTTATTTGACGTATATAATTTACTGCTACGACGTAGAGGCTCTACGACGTAGACGTCTACGGTGTAGAAGACGTAGACGGTATTTATAACCCGACTACGGAGAAATAAAATAAATAAATACTTGTGGGATTTACTGACCTACGAATAATTATATTAATATTTTTAAACTATTTTGATGGACCGATTTCATTAAAATTTGGTACAGACACGGTACTAGAGCTTGGGAAAGGACTCTCATTTTATCCCTGGACACTCGAAGATCCTTTAAGAAATCAGGTAAAACCGCGGGGAATTAGCAGTTAGTCTATTAAATTAGAATTTAAAATGCATAAATCATGTAAGTAGTGAAACAATTACGGTAAAACGTAACACTTCTTTTTACTATAGTCATCCGAAAACATTCCATTCAAAAATCATCATTCCAAAATGAAGTAGGTGCTTATAAAAGTGCTTATACAAGGCAAAAGTAGCATTATTACTTTAACATACATTTCCACGTCTTAAGGTTTTTCGTACCAGATGGAGAAATTTAATTTTCTCCCCCAACAACGTCGAGGTGTCGGAGTTAATGTGAACAAAACGAGGATTCACGCCACTTTATTTTAAAAGCTTATTTTCACTTTTATATTCACACTTGACTTTCGCGATTGGGCGAGTAATTTCCCTTTGACATCACATTAAAAATAACACCTGCTAAGGTTCGTTTTCGAATGGCATTTAAGTACCTACTCATTATTAAGGTTAAAATGGATGATAAGCAATAATGTGTCAATCCACAAAAAGCCTAAAAGGTTTTGATATATTTTTATAATGCATCGCGTATTTAACATTCTACAAAATTGGTTCGGCCATCGAAAACATAAAAGTACATAAAAAATGGATTTATATCATACAGACGTAAATCACATAGACAATATTATCTTTAAACGCCATTTTCCCAAAAACTAGTTAAGATTATCCAAATATCTAAGAGCCTACATACTTTTTATATTACTACCCATATTGACATTTCAAATATCTCATAAATCTAGTTATTAACAAGTTCAGATAAAGTTAGCAGACAAATAAATTACTTTCGGAACTCATACATAAAATATTTTCCATCTCAAGTAATCATTAGACCCGTCCAAAAGCGAACAAAAACTGTAGCGAGTATTTCATAAAACGCCAAACATTCAAAGAGTTTTCAAACTCTTTAAATAACCAACAAGCAGCGAAGACGGCTTATTATGAATTCAACAGTTCAAAATGTCTAGTAACTCCGTCTCACTTTTACCTGAATATTAGAAAGGGTCAGAGATAGTTGGCATTTGAGATAAGTCTAACAGACCTTTATGACTAATTAAGATGGGTACTGCAGTACGATGATGAATAAAATCTTAAGCGCTGTTTTGTCTACGGGGAATTATATAATTATGTATCTACTTACTAAAGATGTATGATGCGTCGTGTATACGAAAATAAATTGGTGTTCTTGTATTATTGGGATTTGAAGTTTTTTGGAGGCAACAAATAGGGTAAAGGCACCAGTGGTCAGCCTCATAACGAGTTTTTGAAGTTTGAATGGTCGGCATTTCCACAGGTTTAGTGGTATAAACAAACGCTTTACGTGATTTGATTAAACGTTTATTAAAGATTTAAAATAACACATTACAAAAAGTAACAATCGTATTTGTTGTATTTATAATTCAGTGAAAAGTAAAAATGGCACTTTTCTCCAGTAGTCAGCCTCCAAAGTCCAGTAATCAGCCTAAGTGTACCCAGTGCTCGACCTTTAAATTATTTAGTACAATGAGATCAAAATCACATATATATATATATATATATATATATATATATATATATATATATATCAAAATCAACGATATACCTATATACTACACCTAATAAATATTTATTTATTTATTGCCTTATTTTACATAGAGAGTAGTACATAGGGAGTACTAGTCTTACGACACGAAATTGCCTTGACTTATTACAAAAGATATATTCTCGCAAGAGATCACAATAAATAATCATACATATATAAATGTTTATATATATATGTGCCGCTTCTTCTGCTTTATTTAGAACTGAGTCTGGACCCATTTTCCTTGGGCTTTCTGGTACTCTTAGGTGGAGCCTATCTTGTAAAGTACCTCGAGGAACACCAAACGATCTGCTAGCCTCCCTAATCGACATTCCGCTTCTAATGGGTTCCATGGTAGAAGTGAGTTTTTTTGGAGGGTATGTGTGTATTTGTCTCGGCATGTTCTATAAATAATAAAATGAAATTATGTAGATGTAGTCAATACTGGATTATTTTAATAAACATAGACCATACTTTTTACTTACTTACTAACTTTTTTACTTACATAAGCCTGGGTAAGTGCGTAACAGGAATAAAAAAACCATCATTCAAACAATACCTACGTAAATTGTGAACTCAACGTCAAATATCTACAGTATCGTATAGTATCATAATAATATCGTACAGTTTTGAACCTTATTTCACTGAGTTAGCGTTCAAAATCGTAAATATGATGGCTGAGAACTGGATCCTCTAAATCCAGTGGTCAGCCGATGTTTCCGTTATTTCAAATGCGGCCGAATACTGGGTTTTACTCTTAAAAGTCTACTACATGCTTAGATAAAATTGAAATTATAAATGTAATTGACTTAATGGATGTATTAGCTCGAAAATAAATAAAACAATGGAAAACCCAGTGGTCAGCCGTGGGAGGCTGAGCACTAGATTTTTTGGAAAATAGTGATACCAGTAGTCAGCCCCCTCAATTTACGAGTAAAAAAGTGATATTTTCGATAAAATACAATGTCAGTTAATAGATAAACTAATAAATAAACCAATTATGATCTAAAAGTAATAGTTATATACATAAAAAGCAGTTATTCGTACCTGTTAAGATAATAGCACGTGCAGCAAAAAATATGGCGGACATGACACTACTGGTCTCGCCGACAAACAGCACCTATATGAACGAGTTTTTCTCTTCCCCCTGAACCCTCACCGCGTCTGTCGTGTGATGTACTGACGAATGAGGAATCAGAGCTTCTATTTAAACACTCGCGGTTTGGTAAAACGAATATACCTGATATTTTCGACCATTAAACGACTCAAAAGGCTGACCACTGGTCCCTGGCTGGCCACTGGTGCCTTTACCCTACTCAATTTTTAAATAAATATTTTTGGGTATTTTTGACACACGACTAATCTTATTGTACTATCGTTAATCGATCGCTCAAATTAATAATACTTTTTAATACATACCTATATTTCTCCAGACACAGAACAAACAGATAAGTTTATGCATCCCATAGGTGGGATTAGAACCCACTACTGGGGAAACTGTAGCAAACTGAAAGCGTTTCCGCCAGTTCTTTACACTCCTTTCATTCATAAGTTTTCCGTGATAAAGGGATGCATTATTTGTTTTGTCAACCAAAATATAATCTATATATATGCCAAGTCTTAGTAACAAGTAAACCCTTTCTCCCATATGAGTAGATTAGTAGGGACTACCCACAAACTGAGGTTATTGTGGTTAGCTGAGAATTACTTACGATATGTGTATGGGTTTCTGCGGTGATAACGGAGTGTCTCAATACTAACTGATATACCTACTGTCTTCGGTATAGAATATATGATATTTGAAGATAAACTCAAAGAAAATTGAATAATAAAAACGAATATAACACTTCAATTCAGAAAGTAGAATCAAATAAGTAAAATTTTTAAGCGATGCAAATTTTTTAGTAATTCAATAAAGATCATAACTAATATTTTCAATTACTAAGCTATATGTTATCCCCATATTTGTATGGGAACGGGAAATACGCGGTTGAACGAACACGCTAACTCACTTCATGCGGTTCCACCCGCGTAGTTCCCGTTCCCGTGGGAATACGGGGATAAAAGATAGCCTATGTTCACCCAAGATAGTGTAGCTTCCCCACAAATCATTTTTCTAATCGATCAAGTAGTTTCGGAGCCTATTTAATGCAAGCAAACAAACATTCAAAATTTTTCTCTTTAAAATATTAGTACACTGAGGAATAATAAAAAAATACACAGTTAAGAAACTGCCCTTTAGTATCTAACCTATTTCATATTGATTTCAGTAGAAGGGATACCTTAAATCCTATATAGTAGGTGGCTAATCGAAATGGGCAAGACTAATCTTTTCGGGGCAAAGTGGCGGATTCTACCGATATTGGAAGTTGGCCAATTTGCTGGCCTTGTCTTTTTTGATCTTTGTTCTCATTCGGTTATTTACTTCCCTCATGTTTTGTAAGAGTTACTTATATATGTTACTAGTGGCTCCCCGCGGTTTTACCTGCGTTCCCGGGGGATCTTAAATTTTTCCGGGATAAATAAGTAGCCTATGTCTTTTCTCAGGCTCTAGATTATCTGTGTACCAAATAATTTTTTTATCGGTTCAGAAGTTTTAGCGTGAAGCAGACAGACATAGTTACTTTCGCATTTATATGGTAGTATTTAGTTCCCTCACGTTTTGCAAGAGTTATTTACCTTTATATTATTAGTTAGAGGTTAGTGAGTATTTTAATTATTTTTGGATTTATAAGTGACGTTTTACTTTGCGGTTAAAAACATCATATGTAATCCGTTCGATTAGTTAGTTCCCTGTATCTGGATACAAATTAATGCATAGAATGCAGTCATGTACCTACCTTAAATTGTGTTAAAGAAAAAAATATATTATGTAAAATAGGACAAACGTTATATCAAGTTTATTCTCTATAAGTACATATTAATAAATAATAATAATAATAAATCTTTATTGCAGGCTACAAGGCCCATAGCATATATACCTTAAAACTAAGAATACATATTAAAAAATAAAAAACATGTTTTCCTTAAACTAGGGCACGTAGAGACGGCGACGTGCTCGCCTGCGTGGTGGTGGTGGTATTATATCAATTAAATATCTTTTTCTATTTTAAATATAACCAGCATACCCAAAATTTATTTCATACAGGAATATATTTCAAAGTAAAACTGCGTATCTTTTACATTCTATTGTAGCATAAATTTGTAATATTTCATGTTCAAACTGCAATTTGAAATGATAAGTAGTCTTTATTGTATTAGAGACGATGCAAGTAATTTTCAATGAGTTATTACTATTGTTATATTATTCACTAGATTCTTGCAGAACAGTCACGGAATAAGCTATAAAATTGACAAATTGAATGGAAGCTAGTAGTTATTATAAATACCTATATTATGATGATTTATAAAGGCTATCTCTCTTTAACCTACATCAAAATAGGAAGTTCTATATTTTACTCGGTTTACCTTAAACGTCGCTCATGTCAGAGTGTGTCTGAAGCCAAATGTTACCTCATTTGATAAAAAAACAAGACACTTCCGTCTAACAACTTAACCGATTTACCAAATCTTAATCTAGCTCACAGCTAAATAAATTATCCAAAATAGTCTATAGAGATGTCTTATCACTTCCAATTTCCAATAGAAATGTCTTAGACATAATAAAGCGCCATTTATCGCCATCTTAATTGCTGTTCGGCATTACAAATGTTTTATTGACAATGAGATTGTAAAATTAAATCTCTATTTGGTTGCAGGTCTCCAAGTGGTAAATCAGACAGTCGATGCTCGTAAAACGAACTTTATAAGACCAATAATAAGTTGTACGTACACTTTACATCGGAGGAGAGATCATCGTAACAATGAACGAAACAGCAGTAAATTACACAGTGCTCAACGATATCGGGGAAGAGTTCCTCAATTCGACGCCAGACGGTCTGACCCCGACGCATATGAACGGATACGAGAACGTCATCGACAACAAGTTTATACAAGCTGTTTTCTGCGTTATCTACACCGTGATCTTCGTGCTGGGATTGCTCGGTAACATATTGGTTTGCTTCGTCGTAATCAGGAACAAGGCCATGCAAACGGTCACTAATCTCTTCATCAGTAATTTGGCTCTGTCGGACATTTTGCTGTGCATTTTCGCGGTGCCTTTCACGCCGCTGTATTCGTTCCGCGGCATTTGGAGCTGGGGTACTATCTTATGTCATGTGATGCCTTTTGCACAGGGGTGCAGCGTATACATATCCACACTGACTCTCATGTCTATAGCTATCGATAGGTTCTTTGTAATAATTTATCCCTTTAAGCCTAGAATGAAAATTGAGACTTGCATCACGGTCATCGTTATGATTTGGACTTTCGCTATAACTGTGACCACTCCCTACGCGATTTTCATGACGTACTACGATTTGGAAATAGGCAAATTTTGCGAGGAAACATGGCCATCTGAGAAATTGAGACGTATTTTCGGTTCGGCGACATCTGTTCTGCAATTCGTTTTACCGTTCATGGTGATTGCTTTTTGCTACACGTGCGTCAGTTTTAAATTGAATGACAGGGCCAAAGCGAAAGCCGCCAGCAAAAACTCGCGGAAAGAGGAATTGGATAAAAACAGAAAGAGACGAACGAATCAAATGTTGATCGCCATGGTGACGATATTTGGTCTGTCGTGGCTCCCTTTGAACGTCATCAATTTGTGCAACGACTATTACATCTACGCCATCCACTTGAAGTACTATTTCTTGATATTCTTTACTGCGCACGTGGTCGCGATGTCGTCCACTTGTTACAACCCTTTCATTTACGCTTGGATGAACGAGAATTTCCGTAAGGAGTTCAAACAGTTGATACCGTGTATCGATTCGTCGGCGCAGAGGGGGAATATTCAATTGGAACAGTTGGGTCCGTCGGAGAAGACCTTTAATGGGAACACGACGACTGATAGCTACTTAGGTTCGAGTTCACAGCGAGCGGCTTCGTTCAGACACAAAAGGAAGCCAAGCGCGGCAGCGGATGTGGAAAAAAGTGGCGTCGAGTTGAATGAGGACCTTTTGACAGTGGACGTGAAGCATTGCCACATTTCCACCAGCTACAACCTGAGGAGGGAGTCGGTTAAGCTGCGGCTGATTAACGAAGAGTCATTTGATGGGACGCCGACGCAAAGTCAATTCTAACAGTTGATGTCACGGGTGAGTATTAATGTAGGTTTCATATTATTTTTGTAAAGAAGGCTGACTATCTGGCTGATGGAATTTGGTTGTCACCATTGCACATTTATAACACCAGAGGATCCGCAAAGTACCTAATAACATATCACAAAAGTATACTATTGCAAATAAGTATTTTAAATATTTTAACGTCGAAAATAGTATTTTTAAATTGCGTACGTAAAACATTTATTTCGATCCATTAATATAAAAAGCATTTTCGATCTAAACATAGAAGAAAATAAAAAGAAATAAATGAAATACTTAAGTACTTGATTTTTTTTCATTCTCTCACACAGGTGCGGCGTTGGAAACGTGCCCAGATCTGAAAAATATAATACACTAAATGAATACCCGATATTTTTGGAATACATTTATTTTGTACTGATGACAATCTATCTATACCTACTATTGCACAATTTAACGACTACTGAACTCCATTACGCTTATAAATTTACTAACCATTAGAATGTAAAGTAAAAATCCTTTTAATCCTATCAAATATGTCTTAGAGCACAATTACCTGTATGAAAATAATAATAAAATGATCATAAACACTGCCCCATACCGAAATCTTGTCCATTTAGATGTGTAAGTACCTACAGTAGACATAACAAATAATATAAAAAGATCAATATATTATATAATGTAGTATTTAAGATCTGTTTTAAATTAATTATTAATTGTTAAATTTGATTAATTGTAAAGTGTTTATGGGTTTTATATAATAATATTTTTACCTTATACCTTCTAGTTCCTCCTAAATGTATGTTTTCATAAAAAAAAATATTATATAACCTTGATTCTTATGAATACTTTCCTAGGTCTTTGATTAAATATGTTTAGTAATTAATTAAATTATTGTTAAAACATGTCTTTTGATTGATTGAATCGAAAGAAAACTTATGATAGAAAATAAAAAAAATATAAAATAAGAAAGAACGAGATTATGAATAAAAATTATCAAGTTTAATAGTTATAACAGTGTGAGTGAAGAGGATAAATTTAGAGTTATACACTCTTATTATTTTACTGTATTTAAGCTGTAAAAAATTATGTCAATGAACAAAACAGGGAGATTCCTACAAAATTGGCCAAGTTCGGAACAAATACAAACATTTATTATGTAAGGTAAACAAAGAAAACACAATATAGACATAAGTAATGTAAAACATAAATTGACAAACTGTCATATTTTAATCTTTGATTTTTTTTTAATTTTCTATTATACAAACGGTGTTATTGGGCCATCGGGGAGTATACCTCTCACGCGATTGCATACAAAGTGAAAGGGACAGCGCATAATCGACGAGCTTTTACAGATTGAGTCCTCCGAACTGAACTGGATTTTTCTGGTTTATTTTATTCAAACAACTGTTTTTATGTGGCTGAGTGTCAAATATTAATGTGAGTCAATGTGAAGCAATACGTTTAATAAATCATAAGATTGTGTAGAAAGTTGTAGACATTGTTATAGTTTGTCCATAAACGTAAAACGAGTTTTATCTTATGAAATGTATCCCAGCACTGATATAGTATGTATTTATAAAATATATATGTATTTAAAGTTAATATTCTTCCAGACTAGACGAATGATGATTTCTATCGAACTTCGGTCAAAATTATGGTATATTTTTGAGGTGTAAATATCCTTTAAATACACTAAATTATCAAACTCACCCTTTACCTGCAAATCGAAATGTATGTAATTTAAAAAAATTTAATTTGGTCCTATTCAATTTTATAAAGCCTAGTTATCCTGATCTGGACATATGCCTATTCCTTTTTGTTGTATGACGTTGGATAAAGACAGATTTATCTGGATCTTATCGGAATCTGCCGTAGGTAATCCGGCAAACTATTTTGTACATCGATCGTCTAGTCTGGTACCTATGTAGGTACCTAATCGATTTAAAAGTGTGAGTGTGTGAAAACAGATATGTAGAATGTTATTTTTCCACTGTATTAATAATAATAATTTATTGATGTTGTAAATTCCTATTTGACTTTCATAGAAGACTTGTTAAAAAATATATCAAGTCAGTTCACTTTTTAAAGCATGATTCCGATGTATATCAAAATATCACGACTTTTAGTATAAAAATGTTAATAGAAAGCTCCCCTTTTCACGCTCAAAGCTTTTTTATGACACAATTTATATGTTAAGAACTTGTAGTTTAATAAATTAATTATGAAATAACTTAGTTCTTACATTAAGGGAATGTTAAGGGTTTCGATTGAAAAGGCTAGTGCTATGATATATATAGATGGTAGGTGTTAGGTATTATAATATAATACCTAACACCTACTTTCAACATGTCTATAACTCTATACTATTAATATTATAAAGAGTAAATTTGATAGATTTTAATTTTTTTTTGTTTGTTTTGTGCTCCAAAATTAATGTACCGATCTGAATAAGTCTTTCACCAATAGAAAGCTACATTATATTTTGTGAGTGTAATATACTTTAATCCTTTTTCCTATGGGAATGGGAACGGGGGTGAAATCGCTAGTTTGTTATAATAGAGTTAACTTATCTTCTCGATTTTAAAAAGTAGGTACTGAATAAAAACATATGCGATCAGTTTTATTCATATTCATATTTTTTGTTTGCGTTCCACAATATTAATATTAGAATTAAGATAAGTTAAAGGCCTTTATCAAAAATTTAAAACATAATTAATTTTAGTTTTCAAGAGTTGGGTTTATTAGCGACCAATACAAATAAAGAACTTTGTCAAATTACGCTTATAATTAATCATTCTTTGGTTAAACTAAAATTTTCAACTTTTTAGATTAGAAATAGCTAAAAACTTGTATCTAAAATGCATGGAGAGATGTATGTTTAAATTGGAATTGAGAGAGTTTTGTCAACTTTTTTCATCTAACTTTAGTTTGTAGTGCTATAGGCTAACCTAGGTAGCCTACGGACCCATTGGCTTTTGTGTTGCATGTCGGTACGTGAAACTACGTCCTAGTTTAATCAAAAACAAACAATATGACTAGATCCTAGCCATGTTATTATTAATTGGTTGAAAACTTTAACGAAGCATTTTTTCCCTTTACTATTTTTATTGATAGATTAAGTTCTGAAATTTTTGTATGTACCGTTATGTCATTTTAAAGTTGTACGGTTTTAAACTTTATGTGAAGCTTTTAAAGTCAGTTTTCAAACAAACATTATTTTTGTTTATATATATGTTTTATAATATGAGTAGGGTAGTAGTTGGTATTTATAAACTTTAATGACGTATCTATCTTATGAAAGAATTTAAAACAGACTCACATAAGAATATCAATAAATAAAGTGCATATTATATTTATTTATTATAAGTACCTATTGATCATTAATCTTATACCTAAAATTCGTATATATATGCCTATTCTGTGCTGTTATAAAAATATAATTGGAATTATTATATTATGATATTGAAATATTAACAATTATAAAAACGCTAATTAGTTGTCACCGTCTTAAAAGATAGTTATTTATTTGTTATATTTCCATTATTATTAATGAAAATAATAATCATACGTTTTGTTTTAGTAGTTTTCCGGTGCGAATTAAATATAAACTATTTTTGGTTTTAAACCATTGTAGTTAATAAGTTGTTGACACTGTGTGTTAGTAATATTGAAAACGTTTGATAAAAAGGCAAGATTTTTGCAATAATCTGTGTTGAGTACCTAATAATAAATATTGTCTAATATTTTTCCTATTTGTTAATTAATAGCAATATTAATTGTTATATTAAGAATAATGATGTTTTAGGGTGGTTGCGTACTGTGGAAGCAAAATAAATAATTAAAAGATGCTAGTAAAATTCATACAATATACTTGGAATAAATGGTAAGATTTTTGTACAGTAATCAGTAAACCATATCAAAACTATATATCACAAAGTATGCGACAACCCTAACATATTTTTTAAATACTTAGTACCCCATCCTTTGTACAAAAATCAAAGTAAATATGTCTTGTAAATAAAGTTGTTTTATTTATCTCTACTTCTTTTTATAAATAAATGCGAAAGTAACTCTGTCTGTCACGCCTAAACCACTGAACCGTTAAAAAAAAAATGCCACCTTTTATGACGGGAAAGTTGAAGGTCGCCCGGAAATGCAGGTGAAACCGCGGGGCGGAAGCTATCCTATATTAAATGCCTTAAAATAATTTTACTCTATACTGGTATATTCTACATAGCCAATCTGATTCTAGGCTATAAATCTGAGCTTCTACTATATACTAACCAGATAGCGATCCTACTCCTACCTAATATTATAAATGCGAAAGTAACTCTGTCTGTCTGTCTCTATGTCCGTCTTTGGTCTTGCTTTCATGCTAAAACTACTGAATCGATTTAAATGATATTTGGTACACAGATATTCTAGAGCCTGAGAAAGGACATATGTAACTTTATCCCGGGAACATTTAAGATCCCCCGGGAACGCAGGTGAATCCGCGGGGAGCCACTAGTGTATCTACGCAAAGAACAAATAGACAACTATTTATCCAGTACAAATGTTTGTCCGCTTGACCATCCAATAACTGGAATACATAGGCTACTTTTGTATCCCGGTGGAATTGAATTGAAACAAAAAACACTAGATCAGATTTTTGTCCAGGGTTGGATTCTTACACACGACTTTCGATTGTCGCAATGGTCGTCCGTCTATTATATTATTAGACTATAATAAATCAATCGAATAATGAATAATTGTAATCAAGATACTTCTAGTCCCCAATCCGCACTAGACCCGCGTGGTGGACTATAACCTAAGCCACCTCGTTGTTAGAGAGGCTCTTGGTCCGCGGTGGAGACGTATATGAGCTGATGATGATGAAGTATCTTCACCAAAAGGTATTGTCTTCTATGAGAAATATTGTTAGGCATATTATTTAGGACACTTACGTACCTACCTACTATGTGCTTAGTGCCAATCGGAAAAAAAACTTTTGAAAAGGTAGTATAATCGATAGCTTTTTGTATAGTTTTACTACTATTACATAGCAGATTTTAATATACCTTTTGTTTAAGGTCGATTATTAAAAACAAGTACTTCTTCGACTTACTCCAAGTACTACATAAAACGTATTGAACTAAATGAAATCTAATGAAGGTTATTCAGTAGAATTAGATGCTCAACTAACCGTATTATCGGCATAGAAATTGAAGCAATCAATTCACTCTCTAAGACTTCTATTAACCTAGTACTTACGCGTCTGTGAATGAAGTAAAATATAATCTGGAAAGCTTAATTGTAAGTTAATTTATTATGAAATACTAGATGACCCAACATAATATATTCTTAAAATAATTTACGACCTATCTTACTAATATTATAAATGCAAAAGTTTGTGAGCTCATAGGCTACTTTTTATCCCAAAAAACCATTATAATCGATTAAGCTGTTTTTGAGGAGTGCGACCACAAACACCGTGACACGACATTTTTATATATTAAAAGCCGTCGCAAGCACCTCGTTCCGGATACATCGAGTTTAATATTTTTATCGTACCACAAGGGAAATTAAATTTCTTGACTCATTGAGGATATTAGCAAAAAATATATTCTTATATTTTTAATCTATATTTAGAGGTAATATGTTGATTTTCGGACGCAGTTTAATAAAGGATAACGTTTTGAGAAAACCTCTACATGATAGCCAACCCTTCTTAAGAGTTGACAATCTGTTGTCAACAGATTAAAAAAAAGCACTTGATGATGGGTTCAGGTATTTGAGAGCCAGCTCTTAAGAATTATTTTGATGAACTAGAAGGTATTGCTGTGCCGACCCTGCTTAGGCGGGATAAGGGAAAGAAGGACTAGAAGGTGATATGCTTGGCTACTATAACATGGTAAGCTTTTGGTCTATAAATACCTTAGGACATTATCATAAAAAACCAATCTGATCCCGAACTAAGCAGCAGCTTCCGATATAACCAGAGCTTATAGCTATTAGTAACCAATACTTAATACTGATACTTAAAAGTAGTAGGTATAATTGTAGTAGTTTTATTATATTTATATTTACACCAGGACAAAGATCAAACTGACAAGTTCATGCACACGTGTTCCTACGGCAAAGTGTGAAATCCCTTAACTTTATATTAATATTACAGTTCAAAAGTCAAAGTTGAACAACAAAAGAAAAGTTAAAAGGGGTTTCTTCTGTTTCAAATAGTCTACAAAGGAAAATGAGTTTTAATTTCTTGAGCTATGGTATATTATAACATAAAGCATCATGCGCGCATAATTGCGAGCTGTGTATAATCAAAGCCTTTGAGTAGTGTTGCCATGTGTGAAATAATAATTAGGACATTCTTATGAAGCTTTTGTATTCCTATTGTAGACTTTTAATTCATTGTTCATTTCGTAAACAGCCTCAAATTTGTCTGTTTACAGTTTTATTCCAAAAATGTACAATTATTATCAACATTTTGGAATCCTACATACTTTTGACGTATAAAACAAACTATTATGAAAATTCAAGACCTAAAAAATAGTCATCATTATTATTACTATTAGTAAAAAGCATAAAAATAGTGTGCTGCAGCACCACATATGCGGGTACTCAGTCTTTCATTATGTCTATAGCAGTCGCTGTTTTTAAATTAGTTCAATATAAGTCATAAATTAATCCTGTATTAAAAAAAAATATGGTTGCCATAATATCGTATGCAGGTAAAACGTGATTACCGTCTTCCTTTAATATAACTAAGAACGTTCATATCGAGAACGGATCTAATAACATTTAAGTAGTTTGAGCATTTGTACGTGGAAAATTACATGACTGAAATTCTGATTAGATAGGCGGTAATATGAGACACTTCAACTAAATACACACTTTAACTAATATATATATAAGAAAAATCTATCTACTACATAGACTTATGAGGAAATATTCCAATAGGGGTTTTATTATAAATAATTGTTAGGTTTTTTATGGATATTTAGACTTTATACCCCCAACTTTGAATACCTCAGCACTTAATGCTAGATAGAAAAATAAACTATTTTTAAGGGGGCATTGAACCCCACGTAAAACAAATGCTACGTAGGATATACAAACATAAAGGTCATTATCCTATCCTACACAAAAAATAAGCCTACAACATAACAGCCTTGAAACCCTAATCAATATAACACCAATTTGAATTATTAATGTATTTACTAGACAACTAACTATGTGTGTTGTATTAAATCAAATCGATTCCAATATGAGTCATTGTTTATGCAAATCGGTTATTGAATTACACCTGAATACTATAATGTGAACATTTCAGTCCATAAAAGGCGATAATAGCTTAGATAACATAATGGATGAACATGTATAGCAAGGTTTGTGTCCAAAAAAAAATTAAAAGTTCAATAAATTTTTGAAAATATTGTGGAACAAAGTTCGCCGAGTCAGCTAGTATTTTATGAAGTAAATTAAAATATTGTTAAAGATAACAATAGTTTATCAAAACTTCTTTATATCAAAAATTCTTGTATCTCAAAAATGGCTTTAATTTATTTCTTAATGGATGTTATTATAAATATAAACCTTCCTCTTTAATCACTCTATCTATTACGCATACAAATCCGTTGCGTAGTTTTAAAGATTGAAGCATACATAGGGATGTAGGGACAGAGAAAGCGACTTTGTTTTTATACTATGTAGTGATAAGGTTTTACAAAGAACACGATATTGTTAATATCAGTATTTCTATTATATTACACACTTTTCTATAAGGTATATTACACACTTATGATATGTAGTTTTCTTGTCCACTTTAACGCGTGAACTATTCAACTAAGTATCCGTAAAAGTTACGGACAATTTGGCGTGTAATATTGAGAAGGACAGAAATTACTTATTACATTGAAGAGATATAGAGAGGCCCTTGTGTTTTGCTCAATAAATTTCTTATCTATTTTTATATATAGGTACTTAGTTTTATAATACATATTTGAGTGCAGGTTGAGTGAAAGCGTTATTCGCAGGCGTTTCCATATATAGTTAAGAGATAGGTAAATAAATAATAGAGCTTTATAGAATACATTGTACCGCAGTGCAAACGCGTAGGTGTACCTACTTAAACTCTGTCTCAACATTAAAATGAAGGCGGAAAGTAACGTGGCAAGGAAGTAAAATGGTAAGAAGAGAACTGAAAGAGTTTCAAGTGCCGGTACTTATCAACAAATGCTTGGCCGCAAATTTTCAACATGAGAGTAGCCAGGCAGGTACCATCACCGATACAACCAAGTTCATTGAACCCGTGACCTTAGCCCATGACCTTAAAGCTATCATCGCATTAAATTCAATTTGTAAACTGCATTTCAAACTGTTTGTTGTTGCTTACAGCAAATGGCAACACATTGTGTAAAACTACAACAAATAAGCTCACTTCACAGGTGTTTTTGAATAAATGCAGACACAAAAGGCTTACAGTCCTGCAGGTTCTAAATGCGAGGTGTGGAATGAAAAATAGTCCGTGGATCTGTATAGAAATGATATATGAACTATAATGTACTGAAATACCGTTGTTTGCTATTCCAGAATATTTGTCAAAGCATTTCAAGAGCAATGTTTGTGTGAATATAGCTTTTTTGTTTGTAAAATGTTGTGTTGTTTATGTTTTGGAAATTAACGGTGTTGTATATTTTTTATCAATAAAAAATTGCATTCTAATTCTTGAAAGTGTTAGAGTTGGGGAGTGTTCAATTATTAGTCAAAAAAGTTGGATTTACTTATAGGGCCTATTTAATGTCTTATTTGATCAAAACCGTTGCTTACGTTACCAAAAACTTTGAAATTAATATCTCTACAAAATATAATTTTATGTATTTTTGCATCAGTTAGTACTTATTATGTACCAAGTACATAAAGTTGTTTGAATTTTGAAGTAAAATATGATTATATCATACAGAGTGCAGAGTTACTGCCATGATATTCGTAAAAAGCGGCCAAGAGCGTTTTAGGATACGTGCTGTATAGGGTTCCGTACCTAGATTGAGAAAAGTCAATACTTTACGTATACATATACGATTTACTTAAACATATTTTTAATATTGAGGTGGCAGCGAAATGGTAAAAAGTCGTATTCGGTTGATTTTAGGATCTTTTTTACTTGGGCGACTATAACTCGTTCATCTGTAAAGCCAACTTAACCGTGATAGTTTTCCTTTAAAATTCATCGTATATACTACTAGCATGAACTTTTTTACATATCTACAAACAATAGTTTAGTTTTTAAAGCGGGGGCGCTGTTCATATCTACTACCATACCAAATTACAGCTCTGTAGTACCAACCGTCTCTGAGATTACCCGCGGACGGACGGACGGACATGGCGAATCTATAAGGGTTCGTAGTTGACTACGGAACCCTAAAAAGTACTCTCTGTCAAACAGTATTTGAAATGAAGAAGTAAAAATAAGCCTAAAGCATGTCAAAGCAAGCAAAACATTTTTTTACGATCACACGTAACGTACAGACGAGCGATTTTATAAAAATAAATATTATAATTTATATTAAGTAGGTATTTAGGTTCTAAAATACCTACCTACTTAGACATTTGTCACTTAGTTCCCGAAACCGCCTACCTGACGTCACTTTTAACCTATCGTTGCCATAAAGTAAACATGAGTTATTTATCAACGAATTCCGATAACAGACGAAATTAGAACACAAAATAAAAATAAATAAGAAAGCCTTCTCGATAAATGTATAGACCTTTCAAATTATACCGTCTCGTTGGTAACGTCAAACGATTCAATAATGTAGGTCACGCGACTACTATGACATGTGACCATTTAACTGTGAAAAGGAATTCCACTTCCAACCCTTATATGTTCACAAAAATCCTTGTTTTCCAAGCATCCAATACATACGTTACCCGTAAACGGTTCCACAAATGGCACATTCCATTCCTAAATTACCTTTTTAGCCGTTCTGAGGTCCTATATTTCAATTTAATGAGATTGTCAATTTTGTTTTATTCGGTCATACTTGTATTTACCACGTATTGGCATTAAATCATCGTGTACATATACTATTTATATTATCCAACTCTTTTGCTGTAGCACTGGATTTAATTAAGTATAATCACCACTCAACATCAGGTGTACCGTGTACCTATTTGTCAACATTTAAAAACATAAAACTGCTTTTAGAATATAAGTACTACTCGAAAAAACTGGTCGAAAAATTACTGCTTTTTAAACTTTTAACACAACAATGCCTAATTTGGAATAACAATTAATTATCAGCCAGTGTTATATAAAGGGAGGAAGGGATCTAAAATTTATTTTGCGGCGTTGAAACCGCAAGTTTGCCGTTATGATGCGTGCCCTCATCAATCATACAGAGGAGATGCGATGAGTCAGCAATCGGGGGTTTATTTTCGTTCCCCAGCCGCTCATATTGTGTATAAACTACGACTGGTAAGGGTGAAATGAACCTTTCGATTCCAACTCTTATTTCATTCAATGGACGGTTGTCATTTTAGACGATTTATTGCTTCTGTTGGAATTGTTTCGCCTCATTTGCGCCGTGGAAATATTGGGTGTCGGTTGTTTTTGACAGTACGTATGGTGATAAAATAATTTAATTTTTTAAACTTTTGTTGGTCAAGTGTGATGATGTATTGATATTGTTACGAATAGGTAGATCCATTAATTTTCACGAGTCAGTTTACTAGCTGTCAAATTTTAGTAAAATAATTTCGAGACGATATTTTGTAAATATAATCCATAAAGCTAAATACATTACACGTCGTTATAAATTTTCTAGAACAATGACCTAAAACTAAAGACAAAAAGCTTACAAAGCTAGAAGCAAGTCAAATAGAAAGAAAGCGTTAGCCGTCAGAGGTGCTGAAGGAAAATTGCGATTGACATGATTTTTACTTACCCATTTCCAATTATTTTTAGGTCGCTTGTCGTTTTTCCGGGCGTGACAACGTTGTACCGTTGAAATGGGTTACGAAGGTTGCTAATAAAAAGTAGGTTTTCACGAGTTAGCACATTTTCACATAATCATTAGTAGCGATTTTTGACCTCCTACGGTTTGTTTTAGATTGATTTATATATGGGCAATGGCAGAATAAGACAGAGTTATTCTCTAATATTAATTTTCTATTAAAAGCATGTGCTCCTAAGTTAGTACTACACTGCGCCTCAAGATTTTAATCATAATATAAAGCTTGAATCATAGTCAAATATCGTTCAAAATCAATAAATTATATGATTCTATTATATCGGATTTGGATGTAATGTGGACCACATATAGTTTATAACTATCATGTCTGGATTTGCACATAGACTACATTTTACCCGGAAAAATCAAGAAACGCGGACAAAACCGCGGGTACCCACTAGTATGAGAATAAAGCTATGTTCACACTGCCATACCATATAAGGTGCTCACTTCATTACCTATTTGGGTAACCGTTGAAAAAAAAAACGTCGCGAAATTGGTTACGCGGCAAACGTAATTTTACGCTTCGCTAACCAAACTCTGTGGTAATATAATTGGAATACCGGAATAGATGAGTGAATATTTGCCATCAGGCGCAGTCTCGGCTTAAATGTTGAACATTACTTGGCGAGTTGTAAAACGGCAGTTAAATGACCATAGACTTACGGTAGAATAGATAGCGCATGTTGGAGTTGAAGTGACTTTAGTTAGTATTATCAATTTTGTGTACCTATCTACTGTAGCTTTAGTTATTTTATTCCTATCACTTAACATCTGATATAAAATATTAAAATGTAGGAATTGTAATAATTGTTGTTTTATTATTATTTTGTATAAAATATAAAAAAAAATTATTAAATATTTTCTCATGCGATTTTAGGATGGTTTTCCCTCCTAAGATTCAAGACTCATTTAATTTTATTTCGAACTGTCAGTAAATTAATAAAAAATAAGGGCTGAAAAATTTAAAAAAAAATTTGTATTTTATAATTTTCATTTTACATCACACGTAATAAATATGCGGTATCTATTATATTTAATTCTATGTACAACATTGTCGTATATCGGAACATTAGGCAACGATTTAGTAATTTCCGTTAACCTTAACGGGACACATTTATTAGATTCCCAATCGGAATAGGTGATCGATTTGCATACGGGGTCGATGTACATTTTAGTACTCACAATATAAATGTTTGGTGGTTTATTCGAGTGGAATCACGTTTTAAAGTCGATACTTTGTGTTTATCGTTAATCGATGTAGATTTGTTGGTAGATGATCACTTCTTAGTACAAATGCTTGGAGTAATTACTACACTTTAATATACTTTTATTGTATAATGACCATGAATGATCTTTGATTGATTTTTGATATTTTTGTGTAGGTCTGAGATTAGTTTGAAGTATGTATTTTTACCCCCTATAGTGGAATTCATACTTTTGCCATGTTGCTTAATCCCATATTCATTATTTTGTAAGTAACGAAAATGATTAAGTTTTAACAGTAGTGTATGAAATTAAACGAAATAAATGTACATTTAAATAGCCCTTCACAGGCACTTATGAAACGTCGACGCGTTCGGAAGATTGCATTTACTGAGAAAAGCCAACAATAAACTCAGCAAGTATATTATTATATAAAATACAGTAAATTTACCTCAATATTTACGAACAGTTTGTTATATTTGTAACTAAATTCCTATTGATAAATGACTAGTACGTACTTATCTTAGAAAAGCTCTTGCAAATTAACTAGTATATTCAGTTGGGACTTACTCCAAGTGGACAGAATACTAAGTGCCTTAGTACAAACAATACCTCCACTGTGCTTCTGGCTTTTAGCCAATGTGTGTAAATCTACCTCATTTTATATGTATATAATGTAGATTTTCACAATTAATGGTATGTGAAGTCCGCCAATTCGCACTAGGGCCGCGTGGTGGACTATGGGCTACCCCCTCGTTGTTACGGGAGGCTTGAACTCCTCTGTGAAGTGGTATAAAAGCTGATGATGATGATGATGATAATGTTGGGAGATAGTAGATTTATTATCGTTTATAGATTATAGATACATTACATTATAGATAGATAGATCAATCAATATAAAAAAATATAATAAAGACTTTTGAGTTGAAAATCTTATTTTATATGTACATACATTGTTGTGTTAAATAAAGACTGTCAAATCGATTTTGTTGATATAGTCTTTATTTATTAGCTACATTTAGTAATAATTGAATACATTACACAATTAAAGGCGTGTAAAGTCCGCCAATCCGCACTAGGCCCGCGTGGTGGACTATGGCCTAAACCCCCTCGTTGTTAGGGGAGGCTCGAGCTCCTCGGTGGAGACGTATATGAGCTGTTGATGATGATGATGATACAGGTGATCTATAAGTAATATCAATAGTAGCATATTAGCTCTATTTAAAATAAAATAATAGCAACAACGTAGCCATTGTCATTGAAAAACCCTTTTGATGTAGTATTATTTTAGGTAGGAAATTAATCCCAAAAGGTATATAGAATGTAGCATTTGTTCAAGAGAATAATGTGTTTATATTGAGAATTTATGTGTCATAGCACCTATTAAATTGCTTGACAAATACATGTTTTGAGTTAGGGTAATAAATAAATAATGATTTGTGACGAGAAAATCTACCTTTTTTTTTATTTAAAGCCTGGGTTGTCCCACTGTAGGGCAAAGGCCTCCCATCCCGGTCTTCTCTGTTGTTTGCCTTAAAACCTATAAAAATCATTATAAAGATTTCGCCAAACTAATAAAGACCCAATAAACATCTAAATATACTTAGAATAACGTATAAATTGCGTACCTACAGTTAAAACGAGGTTTATCTTCGCAGATACAACTTTAAACTACTCCGTTTCCTTGAAGTCCGAACATTCAACTTTAGTTTAACGACAGTTTAACTTTACTGGTCTTCTGAGGTTCAATTCTATATCGTAAATGGCATAAGTCAACAATAGTTCAATCTTCTGTCTCTTTCAGAAACTATGGGATCAAGTGAGAAGTCACTATATCTGCTTGTTAAAATCGTTGTATTTGGCGATGCAATAGCTTGGATCAACAACCAGTTTTATGGCTATCTCCTGGGGTCAGCATCACATTAAACAGTAGTAAAGAGATTCTTAATTATTTAGATAGTAGGTCGAATGTTCAATAACATGAAATTAATAGTGCAATGTAGTTTAATTAATTATATCTATAATAGTTAAGCAATTAAAATTACTTCATTTGACAGTAAAATTTGTTGAGTATTTTTTTTTAATTCATAATAGGTAGTTTATATAAGGTTCTTTGTGATTACAATTTATCATCAACATTTAAAACTTATCGCTGTTAACATAAAATTAAACCTCATCACCGAAAAGAACAAAAAGAGCCCGTAGTTTGCTCTCAGAATAAATTTAATATCTTTATCCTATACATAACCAATTTTCTCGTAGTCACAATAATATCCAACAGATAAATAGCTTACGAACAGCATAAATAATAGATTTCAAATATAAGTAGTTACATAATAATATAGATTACATACAACATTAGAAGTAAAACTCTGTTCAGTTTAGTATCAAATAGCCGTGTGAAATCCGTTCCGGGATATTTATATTTTGAACTCTATTGTCGTATATTATACAGGTTGATAAATTAACGTAGGTACACGAGTGAAATACTCCTTTGAACTTGTCGCGTACATGTCAAATATGTCTTAATAATGCGTACATTACATGGATGCTGCTAAGCAATAATGTGCCAACCCACAAAAAGTCAAAAACAAAGATTTTGATAAAAATTTTTAGAGCAACACGTTAACATTCTACAAAGGTGTTTCAAATCATCAAAAACATAAAAGTACACAAAAAATGGATTTATATCATTCAAAAAGTCGTAAATCACAGACAATATTATCTTAAGACGTCATTTTCTCAAAACCAAGTTTATGAGGCTTAGCACATTATTGCTTATCAGCTTTCATATTAGGTCGTTATTACGTTACATGGCGTTTTCATTAAAATTAACAATATATACAGAAAGCTCTGAGTTGTAAAGCCCTCTGTTGTATCATAGGGACATCATTATTATAATACTTGCCTTATAATATTGTCAGTTAGAAAATGTATACTGTAATGAAACTCAGCTTGTATGAGTTTATTGCCGGTACTTTGTGAATTTAAACAAATAATTGAGATCATTTTAGACGCGTGGTGAACTATGGTCTAAACTCCTAGTTGTTAGGAGAATTAATTTATAAGCTGTATGAAATCATTGCTACAAAATCACCATTTTTTTATAGAACTTTCAATACTGTGATTGAATGAATCTTAAATCTTAAAAGTTTCATTATTACGTAAAAATATTATATAAATAAATCAATGCAAATGGTTATCAACTTTAAATGAATAATAAAATATCGCTAACTTCCAGAAAAGTTTGTATTAAATTAGTTTCATTTTTACTAACACGATAAAACACGCAAAGATAAAAAGGTGAGAAAATAACATTTCTATCAGGTTCATGTTAAAAAGTGAATAACAATCCAAAAAAGTTCTTCGGAAAAATGGCTATTTCGTTTCATGTGATGCAGAGTGTATTACATTATTTCCTCGAGGGACTCGCTCCATTTCGAAGCATTGCATTTTGTCGATAATCTTTGTACCTATCCTATAATATTATAAACTCTAAAACATGTGACATCTATACTCTATACTAATATTATAAAGAGGAAAGATTTGTTTGTTTGTTTGTTTGTTTGTTTGTTTGTTTGTAATGAATAGGCTCCGAAACTACTGGACCGATTTCAAAAATTCTTTCACCTTTGGAAAGCTACATTATCCCCGAGTAACATAGGCTATATTTTATCCCTGTATTCCCACGGGAACGGGAACTACGCGGGTAAAACCGCGGGGAGGCAGCTAGTTGGATATAATTTTGTATTTTACGCTGAAACTGCTGAATATATTAATGATGTCATTTTTACGTTTATTATTATCACGAGGAAAATATGAGATCCTAAGTAATGGTAAGAAAGGTACTCGATTAAAAGAGTCAAGATCAATCAAAACTATTGCTAAATATACTCATCAAATTTATCAATAACAATGCTTGAACACAAAAACGTAAAAAAGTGAATAGAATTGTCTATGCAACAGATAATTTATATTTATATAAAAGTCAACTATAAGTAACGGGAATCACACGACACATATCATCGAAATTATTATTAATTTTAAATTCATCATGCCTAATTTTATCGATATTGCAAACATTTATTTATCGATATCCAGACACCTCTAAAATAACTTAGTTTCAGAATTCCACGGTAATATGTAAAAAACTTTAACATGCCTGTAAAAACCAGTTGGTTTGTGCTTTAAGCAATATCCATTACATTAAACGAACAAAGAAGCTTTAACGAACTTTGTTGGCATAACTTTGAGTTACAAAAATATTTGTATACAATTTTTTTTAAGTAAAAGGTTAAGATACTTTAGAACTTTTTTATGAATAAAATGTTGGGAGAATGGGGCTTCTTGCTTAAAGTAAGGTTAGTTTGAATGTGGGTCACTCAGTATTAGGAATTCTAGTGTTACATATCAAATTATGCTTAATTAAGCTTTTACTGAGACCATAATTAAAGAGGTAGCATTCATAATGGGAAAAGTTATAGATTTATGGATGTTTCGACACGTTGCCTCTAAAATTTCATTAAATACTCAGAGTTATTTTATTCTTTCAAATATTTTTTTGACGGGCCGGTGCGTTTGGTGGTCAGCTACTTTACATTGAACCACTGGCTGTGGTTTTGAATATTCATTACAATATTTGAATGTATAAATTTGTCAGATTTACAATAATAACAATGTTTTGGTGTAAATTTAGTGATCCTTTTAAAGATATTAATGAAGATGTTGATAATTTTGAAAATATATCTATTATTGTATTAGATATTTATATCACAAGTGTTTGTTAAAATTACAAACTTAATACTATTTGCAACACAGGCTTAGTTTTGAATCAGATTGGCCGTATGTAAACAATGTCCCAAAATAAAGGTATAAAATAAATCCAAACTACGAAACTCAATAATACCGTTTTAAAAACGGTCAAACGGAAAAATTTGTTGACTGGTTTTTATTTGTAGGAAAACTGAACTTTTTCCGTTCAGTCGTGAACTTTGGACGGATTCAGTTAACTATTAACCTTGTTTCTAGTTTGTTTGCTCCGAGCAAAGTACTTGTTTAGTTGGTAGAGCAATTGTAGCTGGATTTGCAACTACAGGTATTTCTACGTTTAAACAGTTTAATTGGTTAGTTACGTCGAAAATGTTCGCGTTAGTATGTTGTACTATTTTTATATGCTACAAACAGCTTTTAGAGTTTTGAAATGTGTAGCGTTTTAAATAAACATATTTCATTTACAATACGCCTTCATAAGGATTTTTGTTTGGTCAGTTCTACACGTAAAGTAATTTCAAGCGTCTAAGTACATATTCTGTGTTATTTTTACACGTGGTCAATCTGATTCTGATCTAAGCAGCGCTTGTAGGTAGGTACCTACTATTCAACCGAATAGCAACTATATAGGTATATATTATTTTGAAATACATGCTTAACTTGATATATCCACCCCAATTGATAATATTAACTTTGCGATTACATCTACACTAAAGTTACTATTTAATTATGTAATCGAAAAATAGTATTATTTTTTTCCGTAAAAGCGTCAATTTATATGCACCAAAACAATGATTAAAATAGTGAAAGGAAATACAAAAATGAGAACCAGTTATGACGTTCCAAATATCTTTCAAACTTCCCTCTGAACATATTTGAAGTACTTTGGATGGTTGCCAAATGGACAGGCACCGTTGGGTATCTAAGCCTTTGCCAAAACAAATTTATTTTTAAATTCCTATTCTTATGATTAGATTATTTCTGCGAGTTTTAGTTTTGTTTAAAGTTTTTTTAGTATTGAAAGTGATGTGGCAGAAAGTACATCTTTTAAGGTTAATCTACATTTAGACTTATATAAAGATGAGAGATTTGATTATTTGTTTATATAAAATAGGTTCTGAAACTACTGAACCGATCTGATTAGTTCCTTAACCAATAGAAACCTACAGTATCAGGGAGTACAGCGCGGCCGTAGCCAGTATCTAAATATGAATGTATTTTAACCTAGAAAATCATATATGTATCTGGTTGCCATAATGAATAAATATAAATATGTGAGCGTACCGGGACATTTATTAGATAAAATTATTATTTATTATTTACCTTCGGTACCCTAAACTAATATTTCACAGTGAACACGCGACATGACTAGGTCTATTCCATTTTCTCATCACGTTTTGATTTTTAATCCAACATCTAGAGCTACGTGACTCTTGAGAGGGAACCTAATAACGTAACATGACTGACATGATTCCATTAAGTCTTGGAAACAATATTAATTTAACCTAAAAAAATATTTTTACAACCAATTTAAAGATTGAAAATTGAGTTATTAAAATATTCGACAAGATGTAACCTATTTATCAAAAGAAAGTTTGATGATTTAAAAAAGGTTTTTTTACTACAGAGGTAGGAAACAGGTATACGGTAGGGTTGCCATCTCTAAAATTTGGAAAACAGGACAAGACGCGTGAAAACCCCGGATTTTAGAGTCCGAAAGCCGGACATGTCAACAAGATCTTTTAAACATATTCAATGTACTAAAAATCAGTTGAAAATGTCATAAATCACCTTTTTAGGGTTCCGTATTCAACTACGAACCCTTATAGTTTCGCCATGTTCGTCCGTCCGTCCGTCTGCGGGTAATCTCAATGAAGGTTGATACTACAGAGCTGTATTTTGGTATGGAAGTAAATATTAACAGCGTCGACAAAATTAAAATATAAAATCTTGAAAAATATATTTTTTGAGGGTACCTCCCATACACGTAAACCGGGAAGATTTTATTTTCTTTATTCTTATAGCTTATAAAAAAATAGCAAAGATTTGCTAAGAACGCTTTCCGATTCAGGGTTTCGATTACGAAATATTAAGCTTTTAAAAACTAAACCATGCTAGTAGCATATATGATGAATTTTGGAGGAAAACTATCTCGGCTAAGTTGGCTTTGCAGGTTAAAGAGTTATAGTATATATTTCTGATCTTTTTTACTTGGGTAAAAAAGATCAGAAAATCAACCGAATACGACTTTTAACCATTTTGTTGCCACCTCAATATTAAAAAAAATATTAAAATAAATCGTAAGTACACTACACACAAAAAGTTAGGGATATAAATAAAATTCAAAAATGTTGGGTGATTTTCAACGAGCTGTAACTCCGAGGAAAATTATTGCACAGCATAAAATAGAAAACCAAATTGTAGATTCAAGTGTCTAGTTTATGGATATGGTCATGCATTTTTTGTATCATGTTTGAATCTGGAGAAATTCTATGGAAACTACCAAGGAAAAATAAAATGCAAATTTTTTGTCTTCTAAAAAAAGGTCCATGGGTTTCAAAAATGTTTTTATTATTGTTTTTGTTAAATGTTCTGATAAGAAATTTAATGCCCTTTAATTTGTTGTAATTATGGTGATGGTGTTTTTCGCGAAAACAATAAATTTAAAGCTTCGGGACACTAAGTAAGAAGCATTGCAGCGCTTTGAGTTTTTCAGGGATTTTCCAGGACACTTTAAGTTAAAAAATTACCGACGATATCCTTCATTTATCCATTTAATCCAAAGCTATACCAAGTTATCTAAATATCCTTAATTATGCAAATTTTGGCTTTTTTCAGTCAAAATTTTCAATTCAATAAAAGCCGTTCACGTTTTCTTATAGAAAATACTGTGTACTTTTCAAAACCCATCTTCGATTTCCTATACGATCATTATTCTCAGAGTTATTGATTGTCAAAGTTAAAAAGTTCTTTTTTCGGTTGACTGACATTAACTCCGTAGTAAATCATTGTACAGGCTTTTTAATTACAACAAATAAAAGGGCATTAAATTTCCTAACAGAACATTTAACATAAACAATAAAAAAACATTGAAGCCCACCCTTTTTTAGAAGACAAAAAATTTGCATTTTTTTTCCTTGGTAGTTTCCATAGAATTTCTCCAGATTCAAACATGATACAAAAAATGCATGACCATATCAAAAAACTAGACACTTGAAGCTACAATTTGGTTTTCTATTTTTTGGTGTGCGATAATTTTCCTCGGAGTTACAGCTCGTTGAAAATCGCCCAAAATTTTCGAATTTTATTTATATCCCTATCTTTTTGTGTTTAGTGTACACATGTATACGTAAAGTATTGAATTTTGTTAATCTAACTACGGAACCCTACACTGAGCATGTCCTAACACGCTCTTGGCCGGTTTTTTTATTCATTCATTATTTTAACAAAATAGAATCAATTTGTTACAAATTTATTTATTTTTTAAAACCCGGTCTTCAAATGAAACTTTCCCCGGACGCTCCCCGGATGCCCTCTAAACTAGGACAAATCCGGGGAAACCCGGACGGATGGCAACCCTAGTATACGGTCACATTTGATGAGAAGCGGTTACCGTTGCCTATTAACGCTTGCAACACCAGAGGAGTTTGCGTGAATGAGTAAAAAACATCCCTCCATCCATACTCGCAAACTTTCGCATTTATAATATTACTAGGACAGTCTATTTACACTTTACAATATAAATAATTAATTATTCCTCCTTTAAAGATGCAACTTGCTCGAGTAAAGAAAATTGCAACAAATAGGGTTTTACAACAGCGACGCTAATTAGTTAAGGAAAATACTCCTTGTTTTACTTTTTTTTGTAAATATTGTAATCTCATATAAGCAGAAAAGATTTCAAATGAAATAACACCAAGGTGTAATTAATTATTATTAACGAATAGACATGTGTGGTAAACATAATAATGTTGGTGCCTCGAGCTAATAATGTCAGAGTTCTAGACGCGAGATATATTAATATTAATTATCTCTATGTTTTTGTGCTCTAATATTTGTTTATTAACCTTTTATTATTGATGACATAGGGTCACATCTTTTCAAGATTACTCCTTTAGAGCAATTTTTGAATGCTCTAACACAGAAATAAAAAATACAGAACGTTTTTAAGTATTCTAGCGGGACAACAAACAAACATCCATCTATCCGAACTTTCACGGTACAATAGTAGTAAGAAGATTTTTTTTGACTTATAACCGTTTTATTAAAAATCTAAAATGCATAAATTGTATTTATTTATTTTCGTAGACTTCGTAGCTGGTATAGAAGTCTCGTAGCTCCTGGCTACACATATCCTTCGACCCTGCATAATATGTTATTAAAGGCCAGCTGTATATAAATATAACATGTGGTTACAGTCTTCTGTTCATCAATAGAATTGTAGAGTGTAAAAATCTATGTAGTGCGTCTTGAACTAGCAACTACCAGTATTTTAAGAAGCAGATGACTAGTTCAATAATAAAGATTAAAAGCCATAAACGCAAACAAAAAAACCAAATCATTTGTGTAGTTCTACACAAGACTACATAACATCAATGTACTACTAGACAAAAATATTTACGCACGAATATTTTATAGGTCCAGTCTATTGTTCAATGCGATAGTAATTGGGCCGTCCGATTCGTTCCGAGTGTCCGGATCGTGACGGACACATGTTCCATGTCGGCGAGAACATGCGTATATAGTTTGATTGTTTATTTATTCGTTAGACCGAATAAATTACATGAAACGCTTGGCTGATATTCCGATATTCGATGCTAGACCTTATCTGACCTCGAAAGTTATAGTCAGTATAAGTTGGATGTGTAAATAAATAAACTGAGAAAGTGTTACGATATTTCCTTTTGATTATCCTATGAAAAAGGATGAAGTACTCAGTTATTTCTAAAGTAAGTTATTTCATTAGATTTTATTGGAAAGAAAAAAAATTACATTCAAAATCCTTTTAAATACAATTTTGAATCATAGCAATTTATATGGTGACACACATGATAATAATAAAGCATTTATTTATTTCTATTAGTATACTTACTTAGTAATCTTACAGATTCGTAAGCAAAAACCGCTGAAATATTTCAACAGTCCAATTCTTTATCGAATCAAATCTTTTTTCCTCACCAAAAATAACAATTAAAACTTTTGTCTCATCATTCATCTGAGATTGACTTAAATCTCAAATTAATTTGAGATAAAAAAGGAAACTCTTCTTTAATCCCATGCAATTTTCCGTCAAAGCAAAAGGCCTAAGCAGGCTCCGTCGCCTCTTAATTATCTCTTGAATAATTCACAAAAGGTAATACCGTGGGGTCCAGTACGAAAATAGAAAAGTAATTTTCAATTATGATTTATGTATTTATTGGTCGGAGATTGAATTTAAATTGAGTTTTGTAGACGTGTCGTTTGGTCGCGTTAATTATTTTTTTCGAACTCACAAGGTTGTGTTTTCTTTTATAATTTTTATAAGGCTTGCTTACTATAGGTATAAAAAGATACCGTACCGTAGGATAAGATACTTTTATAAATATTAGTCTTCAATAAAAAATAATATATTGTTTTACATTAGCCTTATTTTTTTTTATCAAATCTCAAAGTATTGCAGGTGTAAGTATTAACATCCTGATATTATCCAAAATGCATCGATAAATATATATATTTTAAGTATATTACTATTTTAGTTTGGGAATTGTTAAGGTTTCTCCATAATACAGTCAATAAAGCATGACAGAGTACCAACGTTCCAACATAAAATAAATTAAGTGTGTCAAAGAAACACAAAAGGAACGAAATTTATTTCATTTTTACATTCCGCACCAAATATTATTGGGAATCGTCGTCACACAGTGTGTTGCTATTTATTTTATTTTATAGAAGGAAGTAAGAGTTATTGCTTATAAATAAATAATACAATTTAGTAGGTACCTACTTGGCAACACCACGGGGAAGATTACTCAAACAAAACACGCGCGATATTAAGCCGTTTTATAACTTGCGGTTATGTACTAGGTGCCTAGAAAATTGTAACCATCTGTCCTCGATAGTAGGTAATATAGGAATTTCGTTGAAGAACTAATTAAGTGATCGGTGAAGAATTATGTCAAAGAATGTTTATTTGTTTTTGTTATCATCAGTACATAAACGTTTTCACTGCAAGAGCTCGAGCATCCCCTAACAACGGGGGGGTATAGACCATAGTCAACCACGCGGACCTAATGCGGATTGGCAATTTGGCATACTTTTGTATCTAACATCTTTATATTTTTATCGGATTTTATTTCTTCGGATTTTTACTTCGCCGAACCACGAATGATGTTTAAAACAAAGGTACGGGCCAAGGATTTTGACCTGCACACTCATGATCGTGAGTCGGTCTGTTCGGTGTGTAAATCATGCTTTATTGGTATAAAGAAATAATCAAATCTAATAGAGAACTACGAGAAACAAATTACTGTCAACAATAATGCTAGGGTAGCGGTTTTAGACATCGCGGTCATTAGGAAACGTCAGGGGTAATTAAATTTGATTTTCTAAACGCAAGAGTAGAGATTCGGTTATCTTTTATCAGCTGTATGGACTGGGATTCCAATAGAACGTATTTTAGGTAGAAGGCTGATTTTGATCGGACTTGGATAAGAATATGGTGACGCAAGATTTACTCAAAATAAGATGGAAAAGGAAATCTGTCATTGGCTTTGTAATTTTTAAACCTACAATTTGCTTACAATTAATTATTGAACACGAAATAGACTACATAAGTAGCTACATGAGCTTTTTTCACAATTTGGTAATCACTAATTCTATCTCGACTTCGATCTAATAAAAATAACTGTGTATATTTCAGTTATTATTGTCGAATATGATTCGAGTTATAAACAGAAACAAGTGGTACCTACCACTGAACTGAGTATCGTTGAAAATTGGTTTTCGTTACGACCACTTCCGAATATACTGTCGAATGCCAAATGGAAATGTCATCACGCATTGCCTTCTACACTTCAAGTGATGTTTCTAAATTAATCCCTCACGTTTTTGAGGATGTATTGTGCCCTTTGTAATATAGGTAAGAATTAAACTTCTTAGATCTTCTTCTATTTCCTAATATAATTTTCTATTTAAGAAAGGGAAAAAATCTCGTATTCACGAGTACTTATTCTGAACTATAAATGAATAAATATCTCGTGAAATTTTTTGCTTTTAAATTAAGCAGAGCTTCTGTCATAGGCTTTTTAATACTAACCTACTTAGATGATCAATATACAGTTTATATTTTCAACCAGACACAGAAATAATGACATATTTATGCATACAAATGTTGTTCCAGGGTGGGATTCAAACTAACGCCACAAAGTCAAACTAAGTATTGTTGCCTTTTAAGTCTCAAAATAAGATAACCTACATACCAAATTGTTGTCTGTTTTTATTTGTACATCGAAGTATCCACCATTTTTTTATAACTTTGCGTTTATTTTATTAGACATCACAAAAATACGAAAGGAAGGAAATTTCCTTGAAACGTTAGGGAAATATTACCGAAGACTGACCCCTTATAAATAGGACTTAACTTGGGGGAAAGAAGAATTACCCTGCCCGTATGGCTTGGCTTTATTTATCACTTACGGAAGGGGGACTTATTCATTCTAAGACAAAAAAAACAGAAAACTGCCGGTTTGACTCGCAGAAATTTTCATTACTTAAGCAAAATACACCTTTACCAAAAACCTAAAAAATAAATATATCTTCTATTTCGAAGATAAAACCAATATTTTTTTGCGATATTATATTAGATATTGCATCATAGAATAAAGTCCATACTTAGGTTTCATTTATAATAATTGAACCCTAAAACTAGGGATGGCTAATGAAAAATTATGCTGCAATTACCATTTCAGGTCGAAATATAATTAGAATTAAAAAATAATTGTCAAATTTCTACTTTAATATAAACACACCCAAAGAACATTTTGGCGGAAGTTTCCTAAAATATAATTTTCCTTTTAAGTAATCAAACAGCATTCATTAATTTTTATTCGTAAAGATCAGACAAGAGATCTGTTACAATCTTATCTTTTCGTTAATTAACCGTAAACCGATTAGAGCGGGGCCGTACAGGCATCATAATTAAAAGTGACAGATTATTTTCTTATTCCTATGGGGGATTGTTATTGTTAACTAATGAAATACAAAAGCTCGAGAGTCACTTGTTTTTTGACCTTGACATTACATTAACAATGAAGGAAGAATGAAGCCTGAATAATTCGCAATATACAAAGGCGGTATAAAGCTCGTCTAGGGAATGGGAGCCCTTGGTTCGACACCCGGATCAAGTAAGGTAATTGACTTTAGAGCTTTAAGATATCCTAAAAGCTTATACTCTAAACTATAACATAACATCCTGCTATAATTATAAATGTGAATTGTGAGTATGGATGTATGTTCGTTTATTATTAAACGACTGAAGGGATCGCGATGATATTAGGCACAGAGTTGGAATATGTTTTGGAATAGGCTAAATATAGTTTTAATTAGAGTTGATATATGCCAAATAGGAATAAAAATAAGGCTCCACTATTTATACATATATTTGTACACAAGAAATATATTGAGAATGTATTTAGTTAAAACTGCGAGAACGTATTTACTTAGGTTTTTTTCATCAATATCAAATCAGAGATATTTACAGTCACTGTTGGAGCACGAACAGAATGTTATGAACACCTTTAATTAGATACAAGTGGTATCAGAACTTCAACGTAATCTATAAACCCTGTTATGATTAATACCCTTTTTGATGCTTTTTATAAACAGACAAATAAATAAGAATTATATATCCTATGTTATTTTGGCAGCTTACCCTTTTACTTAATACACATTTTCCGTCATAACATGAACCCATTAACAATTTTCACGCGTTAAAATTTTTCCAAAGCGACGCAAACACATTATTATCCATTATCAACCGACCCACTTACCTAAATTGCTCAACATTCACTCTATATCGGCGTTTATATCTAATGACAGTGGGAATGCTGGGAACGACATTTCCATAAGAATCTTTGAACTCCATCCACCTGTCATAGAGTTGGTTATCCCTTGGCAAAATGAGGTGTGAGAAAATTGGTCGTCAGAAACAGGTAAGTGAATTTTCATTTAGCAATTACGTGTTTCATTTCGCCGTGTGCTGCCTACTTGTGCGCTATAAATTGTACGTTTCTACTTAATTGCGAAGGTTTCTTATTTGGCTGTAAAGTTGCGTAAACAACGTATATATTAGCTTTTTATAAGGTTTGCCGGTGCCTAGACTAGCTTGAGTTAAAATGTTGTTACTTAATGAAAACCTTCAAGGTAACCCTTTAGAACAAGGTGGTTGGATATTTCAACATCTCAATCATGAAATAAATAATGTTGTACATGTGTGGGTGTCCGCAAATTTGTCTTTCTTAAAATTAAAATTCTTATTCAAAGGATTAAGAATTAACGACGTTAATGCTTGGGTCAGAAGGTTGATTTTTCAACTCAATCGGATAAATACGTCACGAGAAAAGAGATACACAGATGAATAATAATTCTGAGTTTGCATATATATGATACTTTTATTATATAAAACGTGCTCATATAAAACCCTTAAGGGAAAGCATATAAAACCGCGGCGCGGAAGCTAGTAAAAATATTATACTTTTCTAATACTGCAATAACCGCACCAATTCATGTATTATTAAAGACTAGCTTCAGTCCCGCGGTTTGACATGGAAACTAAATATTTATCTGAAATATATTCTATATGGGTCAAGTTTCGTTAAAATCCTTTCAGCCGTTATTGCGTGAAAGAGTAACATACACTTATACATACTCAGAACCATATTTCCACATGAATGTTTACAGGTTATTATTGGGAATCGAATCCACATATGCCTGAGTCAAGGCGGAGCTGACATAGCTTCCCGGCTTCCGTAATCATCACTACATATTATAAAACATTGTCGCTTTCCGCTGTCTGTCCCTATGTCTTCTTAAATCTTTAAATCTACGCAATGTATTTTGATGCGGTTTTTTTTCAATAGAAAGAGTAATTTAAGAGGAAGGTTTTTATATACAATACATGCATAATATGTTAGAGAAACACTGTCAATTTTGAAGGATTCTAATGTGATGTATAAGCATTGCACCCGTGCGAAGCTGGGGCGGGTCGCTAGTTCATTATATTAATATTTCGAACAGAAAAAATATACCTTTCAAAAGTGATTTGAATATTAAAGTTAGAAAATATGTTAAGCGTAAACAAAATCTTTAAAGATGAGGATCTTGAGATGATGCCAAATTATGCCAATTACAAACTTTGCTTTGTCGGCCTGACAGTGACATCGAAGGAAAAATAATAAGAAATATTAAATTAATCACATTTAAGATGTTTAAGAGTGAGCAAGAATATCGAGGAAAATCTTACTAATTTGCACAGTGTTATTAAAACATGGCAATCTTCCATTGGTACCAAGCTCTGTCAAAGCTCAAGTAGGTAAGTAGACATTTAAAATATGTTTAAATGAATAAAATATTGTAGGATATTCTTTACATAGCCCAAACTAAGCCAAGGTGATAATAAATATAGGATGTCGTATGTTAAGTTACAGGCCAATTATTTGATCAAGAACTTGTTATATGTATCTAACTATGTCATCATCATCAACAGCTCATATACGTCTCCACCGAGGAGCTCGAGCCTCCCCTAACATCGAGGGGGTTTAGGCCATAGTCCACCACGCGGGCCCAGTGCGGATTGGCGGACTTCACATGCCTTTAATTGTGACATCTCAGGCATGCAGGTTTCCTCACGATGTTTTCCTTCACCGAAAGCCAGTGGTGTGAATCCGTACGTAAGTTTTTATAAACTCAGAGGTACAGGCCAGGGATTTGAACCGGCACCCTCATGATCGTGAGTCGGTGCATTCCCATCTGAGCCACAACGGCTCCTGAGCCACCACGGCTCAGCCCTGCACGGCTGAGCCGTGGTGGCACTTACTATGTAATTAGGTAAAAACATAATGCACCAATGTTTTAACCATAGTCCAAACCATGCTTACTTACTTTAGAATCAGGTAGAGCGTAAAGAATACACCAGGTTCAATTTTGTACTAGCTTCAAGCCTGCTTTTACCGCTACGTGTCTTCTTATATTTATCTCTATCTTTATACCAAAATTCGAATTGCTACTGAAACTTCATCGAAAAAACAAACTTACATTCACATTTATAATAAAAATAAAATAGGATATATGATAGCCAGTAGGTTTCAAAAGACGGTGGTAGGGCAGGAGTACAAATCGCGGCGCATTGTGAACATTGTCAGGGAGACAGTGTCAACACAGCGCGGTGTATTTGTTGGACGGGCCTGTCGGTTGACACGGCACGGGCGTGTTGTCACACTAATGGACGTTCGCATTTGCGGTGGAGTGTTATTACGAGCGGATAAATTTAAACGCTATTCTTATTAATTTAAGGCTTAATTCCGAATCCGGCGAAAGTAAGATTGTCTGCCTGTCTGTTATGATTTCACGCCTAAAGCAAAGAACTGATTTTAGGTAAACAGTGTTTACTTACATTGCTAAAAAAATATATGTTTTACTTTTAATTTTACCTAACAAAATTTTAATTTAATCGCTTCGTTTATAACTTACGTCGTTCCGTTCGATCCATGAATGATCGACTTAAATTTTAACTTATATTTCTCATAATAAGTGAATTGTATTCTGTCTTTGAGAAATAAATGTCTTAAACCATATTTCGCCACTGAGGGCTTACAAGGTCAAAATTAAAATTGAAGAACCTGAATGCATTACTGCTTAGATATTTATTTATTTATTTATTTATTTATTTATTTATTTATTTATTTATTTATTTATAGGAAGACCAACAGCTATATAATACTAAATTAAATCTGTAAGTTTGAAAAGCAGGAAGCCAATGACAGGTCTTCGCGAATAGGTTATAGATTATACTATATAACTGTGATGAAACATAAAATTAATAGGTGTATAATATTAATTTTATGTTTCATATAATAATAAATAGGTGTATAATCTCATTGCGAGACCTAAGTTAATGTTTTACATATACATACCTATATCTATAGTTCTCAAATAAACAGATTCGCACGAAAAAGTACTGCGTATTTTGGGTCTTCAGTCGTGGTCTATTCTCTGATTGCACGCGTTCTGAAAACAACAGAAAAATCCCTGAATATTTTTTATCAATCAAAAACACGAAAAAAATGTATATGATATCACATCTAATTAAAATTTATGGTAACAAAATTACCAACTTATAAGGTATATTTTTTTGTCAGTAGAGCCACAACCCAAAGATTCTAGAGGGATGTTTATAGACGAAGGAATGTTGTCAACATTGTTCCATGTTGCTTTTCCATATTCACATAGCTTAGTATGGCTGAAAAATTCCACGTAAACCTGTACCTACTAATTTTCAACCTATAATAGTTCCTCATTTTTGTACATTGTCATGTTTTTGCGAAACATTTTTCCAATGATATAAGACATGTTACTTAATATATTTTTTGTTATGTAACGTCTCTGTGATATCATTTTGATAAATTATATTAATAAGTACCTACTCAAGTTTGGTCCAAATTGAGAATATGGTATTGTCAATACTATGAAATGAAAAAAATAAGAAACATATTTATTAATTCAAATAGGCCTTCACAGGCACTTAAGCAACGTCGACTAATGCTATTAACCTACTATTCAAGTCAAAGTCTATGGCGTAGGTTTGAATCTGAATCCCTCAGTACCACCTATCACCACCTCAAATCATCATATTTACCAATACATGTGTGTTATACACAAAGACCGGTTCATCATATGTATGACAGACCGGTTGACCTTGTGGTTAGTGACCCCGACACTCAAGCTGGCGATCGTGGGTTCGAAACCCGATATTTACATCCAGACACAGAACAAACAGACATATTCATGTATACAAATGTTTGTCCCGGGTGGGATTCGGGCCCACGACCGGCGGCTTGTGAGTTAAGGTCACCATCACTAACCACAAAGCCAACCGGTCTGTCAAACTCAAATCATCAGAATGCTGAACAAAAAACACACACTAGACATAGACAAAAGTTTTTATTCACGTTGGAATCAGACGCGGTGTATTATTACGTCAGCAGAATTTGTTTAATATGTGCGGTGTAGGTTGGCAAGCTATCCGTGTGGAATGGCAACACTGCATGGCTACATTAAAAACACATATTTCATGATATAACACAACACAATGCTACATTTTTGTTCGTTTCGCATTTCAGCTTTGCAAATGACAAGTGATAAATGTGACGCACTGACCTATAATATGAGGTTGCCGGTTTAAATGAGTAAATTTATGTCATTATTATCATGATGAGTTTTATTTAACAGTAATTTAATTTATGTTTCACGACTTTATAAATTTTTTTCAGATTTATGTATAGTTATGATCCCAAACTAGTTTTTAGATAGACACACAGATAGTCTAGAGCCTGAGAAAGGACATAGGCTTTTTCCCAGCAAAATGGAAGATCACCTGGGTACGCAGGTGAAACCGCGGGGAGCCAATAGTGTGTAATAATTGATGTCACTTTATTTTAAAAACAACCAAAATCATATGTCTAGATCATAGGTATCAAATAGTACTAATACCATATACAAAATATAAATTAAAATTATAAATAACAATGCAAACAAGCTTCGTCAGTACTATAGATATTCATTAGATAGTACTTCGCTATGCAATCCACTAGATCCAATCGCACTGAATCCCGCTCGTGACTCGGTTCGCAAAACAAAACAAAACCAGAACAAAGCAAACGTTTTACATTGAAAAGTTTACACAGCTCAAAGTAAATTAACAGTACAGTGAGCCTTCGATAAACAACACGCGTAATTGGATTAGATTTGAACTGCGGTACCATTTGCTTTCAATGCTCTCTTGAATTGGAATATAGTTTTGAACTTTGCATACAGTTGACAATTTAAATTCGGCTAAAAATGTTGTTCCTACAATATATGGAAATAAACAACTCATATTTGTTTAATGTATTGATTTCAAAATTGTTACGAACATATAGATAGAACAACATCTTTATAGATTGTATAGGTAATTCGCACCACTGTCTTTCGGTGAAGGAAAACATCGTGAGTCAACCTGCATGCCCGAGATGTCAAAATTAAAGGCATGTGAAGTCCGCCAATCCGCACTGACCCCCGTGGTGGACTATGGCCTAAGCCCCCTCGATGCTAGATGAGGCTCAAGCTCCTCGGTGCTTTAGGAAAATAGCAAATTGAATAAAAATACTTTTTTGTGAATTTCAAACTATTGTAGAAGTTTACAAATAGAAATATTTTTTGTCCCGCATCTCTCTGGGAATTATTATGAGTCTATTGTGAAGTATTTGGGACCGAACAAAGTCCCAAATTATATTATAGAACCGAATAATAATAAGGTAGATACAATTTTATTGAATATACAACTGTTTGGGTTTGTTTGACTATATATTGCTCATTTTTAGTCGATAGTCATTATGTTACCAGTACTATACATACCTACTAACTTAAATTTGAACATTAAATTTATTTATTTAAAGCCTTAAATTTCTCTCTTAGGTGCCATATATCGGTCATTGACCTGTAAACATTTCTGGAAATACGCATAAACTGTGACGTACCTAATGTTTGGAGTTTGCCTCGGGAATAGTCTTGAAACTGTAACCATGCTTAAATGTTCCTAATAGCCCGTCTCGGGGGAAAGAGAAAGGTGTTCCCCTGGGAGGTAGCATAGTACCTTCACTGTATGTTACGTGCGATAGTGAAATTATTCAAGTCTGTGGCAACGTTCGATAAATCCATTTAATAATACAAGCCAGTATTTTTCGTATTGTAAAATAAATATGTCGATGGAATCCTATGGGATAGTGAACCATCAACGTACACGGAGCAAAAATCAACTTCAATTACACATTAGAAACACTGTTCTCACGGGAAAAGGGTTAGCGAGCTTAAATTGCCGCTAAATCTTGCGTGGTGACCTTGTGCCATAGAGTAATATATATTATAAATTTATTATAGATTAGAAGTGGCATTCAAATTTTACATGTGTTTGTGTGTGATTTTGGATGGATGATATAATATATTTTAAGTCGTTTCAGAAAGTGCAGATGCTTCTTTCATTTAGTAAAACCGTGTTATATTTTTTCCTGTTGTTAGTAGAGTAGGTACCTAACAGAAACACTCGTAGAGTTTTTTAACTACTCAGAGTACATATATAATTCTAGATACAGAACATCAAATCCGTTTTTGCATACAAATCAGTTTTATGATTAATGAAAATCCGACTAACCCCACAAAGCTTTCAATTACTGGTCACAGCACAGTGATCACTCTAGTTTTAGTATCTGATTTAACCCTCGACCTAAACACGGAGATTTATAAACTTAACATTGTGTCTTTAGTCTAACACTTTTGGTTGAGAGCCCACTGCGCTCACCGAAACAGTCCTACAAGGCTGTAAAAGCCATCTGAACCTTCTAGTACATGAAAAAAAAATTTTAGTCCATGATACATATTTGCTTAGATTGTAATTTATATATTAACCGAGACTAATCTATGAATCTCATCACTTCCATCATCAAGTTTCATATTTTTTAATTCTCAAATCAATTCTAATACATCGTAGGTGTATGTACAAACGAGATATTCCCATAGGCTCCGACGTGACCGCCGCAACGCGTCACGCGCTTGTAATGCCTCAACAAACACGTACGTGACATGTCGATCTGCCTGTGGCTTATACCAGCGTGACATTGAACATCTAGCCGCAAATTTTTGCTTTAAAAAATTATCTATATATATAAAACAAAGTCCCCGCCGCCTCTATCCGTCTGTCTCAAAGCGATGGACAAAAAAACTACTGAACAGATTTTCATGCGGTTTTCACCAAGTTACGGAGTATTTCATGGGGAAGGTTTTTATGTATAATACATCAATTTGGACCCGGTAGATGGCGCTGGTGGGCAGAATGAAGTCTGCCGGGTCCGCTAGTAAAATATAAAACAATTCAATTTGTAAGCCCTAAAATGGCGCTTATGAAAGAAGCTACTAGAGTCAAATTAGTGAAACCTACGTTCCTGTTAAATATGGACTGGACGGCTTATCGGTTAACAATTACTTCCACTACTACGGTGGTAGGTCGTTGATACCTGCTAAAGAAAAATATGATATCTGTATGTTCTGTCTTGATGTAAATATCTATTTATTGTTCTATATAAAAATATATGTTTTTGTCACCACTATGTTTGAACAGAATCTTTTAAATCCCGACAAATTAAAAAACATTTATATACCTAAGTGAGAAAGCTCGTAATTTGTGAGTCGCTAATTTAATTACTCAAGCTGTTTTTCTGCTCTCCGTTTTGTTCCTGTCTTGGATTTAATGTTTCTAGATTACACTACGTGTAAATAAAAAAAAAAAAATTTATTGTTTTTGACGCACAACATAAAATATGTTCTTTGACTAACCCATTCATCTTTAGGTGTGAGTCCAGATCAAGAAATTGGAACCGAGTAACAAAATATAAAGGATTATAGACATAGAGGAAAGGATCTATTAAACAGATAAACATACTGTACCACGAAAAAGTATCCTCTTGTCAAAATGAAAAATCTTAAAATATTGAAAAAAAAGTACATTTTAATGAGAAACGTGACAGAGAAAAATGTACAATATTATTTTTAAGATATAAAAATATCGGCCTTGTACAGTTTTTGATAGTCAAATATTTTAAATACCTCTCTCATAAATATTCATTGAGTTGCCAAGCGTAATAGAGAAAGGTTGAAAATTAATTTTGTTCAGTATTTTGGCGAGATATGGGTTAAGTTATTTGTTTATTAATTTATTAGGGATACGCCTCAGGGTATTTTGAAATAATTTTACACGCTAGTGGCTCCCCGCGGTTTCACCCAAAAAGTAATCTATGTGATATTCCAGAATATATTTTAACTCGGTGCCAAATTTCATCGTGATCCCTTCAACTGTTGTGGCGTAAAAGAGTAACACATATACATACATACTCAAACTTTTGCATTAATATGGATATGTTAGTATTGAGTTAAAAAAAATTTGGCTTGAAATGAAATATAGGTATTCATTCAATATATTTATTATAAGTAATTTTTAGTCAAAAATATTTTTTTTACACTCCTGCGGATTATTTTACTGGTAACCTACTAAACAAAATGATCTATTATATAATTAACTATATACTTAATATAGATAAACGGAGTCAATAAAACTATATTTAAGATAGAAATATCATCAAGTACTTTAACAATATGCTTTTCAGTATAAAATTCAGAATTTCAGAATAAAATTAATTTATGAATGTGGAAAATAACCAACTTTCAGTAATAACAGTTACTTTTAATTAATTACATCGAACAAATCAATTACTTGCTAATACAATGTAGTTAAACGTTAATTATACGGTAGAAATATGGTTTTTGGTTAATAATGAATACCTACTTTTATATAATTGGTTTTGCTTCAAATGTGAGACTGTTAATTTGATGTGGCTGTTCTTTTTAATATGGTTGCTATATTTTTGTTCTAGTAAGTAAATAATAATGTGATATTAAAGTCCAAAGTCCTTCTGAACGTTGTATAAATCACTGAAACACTTCAACATTGTTTTTCATAGAAGTTATTGAAAAGAAAATTATTTTTACCGAACAATCGCTTGAAACTTTTACAGGCAGTTAACTTGAGGGTTGTTAGACAAAGTTACAAACAGTACTTGAACGTCAATGCAAATGAGAGGTTTTATTGCTATTTTCAACTTGATACACAATATAAAACATTACCCGCGTAGTTCCCGTTCCCATGGGAATACAGGGATAAAATATAGCCTATATTACTTAGTGATAATGTAGCTTTCTAATGAAAAAAGAATTATTATTAGGTCCAGTACTTTTTAAGTTTATTCGTTACATACAAAAATACAAATCTTTCCTCTTTATAATATAATTAGTGTAGATAATTAAAAACACAGTTTCATATCAGATTGCTTTAATTTACCCAAAAGCAATAATTAAGTTATTAAAATCTTTTATGTATGAGTATTATGGGGATTTTTTAAATGGGCCGTCTAGACCCAACCCTGCTATCGTTGTTACATATTATTTACATATGCTGACGCCGGGCTAAAGATGGAAATAAGTTCTACGAGAGTTTAATAACCTTAATAATAAAACCCCCGACCCAAAAAAAGTACGCAATTATTATGACAAAAGGTTAAAAATGCTAGACCCTATAAAAAGCAAAAAATTACTTTTAACACTACGTAAGAACTAACTAAAGCATGTCAGACTATGTACTCGGGACAGTCGATTAAAAAAATCAAATAAAATCTAGTATACGTAGAGATGGGCGGTGGGAATAAACCCGAAAGGAATTAACCCGGGTTTATTCCCAAATGGGAAAGAACCGGGTGTTTACGTGGGAAGAAACCCAATGGCCGGGTTTTTTCAATTGAAATGGTTTATACGATATATCTCTTAAACTATTCATTTGATTTAAAAAAATTGGTAACATTTTTTGTTGCAAATTAAATTCTCTACAACTTTGGTTCAGTAACTTTTTGTCGTAGAACTAGAAATGAAAAAGTTATAAGTGAAAATGTTCAGAAACTCGAGCAAACCGTTTCTTTTTGTGGAGCGATGTGTGGATGTCGAAAAGCAGTGCTGTAATGTTCTGCAGTGTGCTTTTATTGTTCTGGAGAGACTAAGAGCAACGTAATGGGGCTCTCAGAATGAATAAATAAAAATGACTTTGACGATGAATCGCCGACATTAACACCCCTTCCTTCTCCAGTTCTCACACTGATGTTCAATTCAGAAAGCTGATCAGATGCTGAGCCGCAGCTTGGTCCATCGAAAAAACTGAGGCCGGAGTTCAGAAACGAACTGTGGCAAATAAATGCTAGCATACCGTTCTGCATTTACCGTTCTTTGTCCCTCAAGAGGAATAGTCGCAACATGGCCAGTTTTGGAGACAAACGTACCCATCATTTTTTTGCAACACTCCGTGAACGAACAATTTTTGTTGGCTTTACTCATTTTCGAACACTCAAACTCGAGACTGGTTTTTGTTTCGGGTTCGTACGCGTATATCCAGGATTCGTCACCTGATGCGATGTTTTATATAGCATCTGAGGATCCTGCGTGTCTTTCGAAAGTTCTGACGCACCAAGTAACACGAGCCGCTTTTTGCTCTTTATAGAGCGAATGCGGTATCCATCGGGAAAACAAATATTTTACACCTAATTGTTCATGCAAGATTATTTGTATTTGACTCATTTCAATGTCTAGAGTTGCCTGAATTTCGTAGTATATCAAATGTCGATCTTCTTCAATCAGCTTACGCTCAGCATCAACGTTTTCTTGGGTGACTGCAGTTTTTGGACGACCTTGACGAGGATCATCACTGAACTTGATACGTCCACGTTGAAATTCAGCAAACCAGCGATGAATTGTGGTTTTGGATGGGGCTTTATCACCAAATGCAGAAATCATCCGGTCAACACACTGTTTTTGTGTTAAACCACTTCGAAATAAATCATCGTTCTTGAATTTTCTCGAGTCCATTTTCTCAACGACTAAACAAGTTTGACAAAACCTTGTGACAAGACCGAGAATCGTTTTTTAAATAAATAAATGGTATTCGATTTGTAAAACCAAAGACTTTTCAATTTAAAAGATTTTAATGACAGGAATGGTGGAAATATTCCATTCTCATACTTTTAGTGCAGCCCTCGTAGATATTGGCTCGTCATCATCGTCATTGTCATGATCTTTGTGTTTATGAAACAAGTTCCAATTGTATGAAATAAAAGGTATTTTTGCTGCCCTGTCTTACGGCCGCTTTCAATATTCGATCGAGAATCTAAGATTCTTATTAATCCAGATTTTATCTGATCCATCGATTGATGCTAAATCTGCATTTCAATATGTCGATCTCGTCCCCGAATCCGTAAGAAAAAAGAGATTGGTCATAAATTTGCGCCCTCCCTAACGTTTTGTTTCACGCATTTGCAGTAAAAGTACACAGTGGCACTTAATGAGTAAAATGGTAGTTATTTTATCAAAGCTAATGCATTTTATGTATGTCATCACATCACATGATATTGCATAAACAGTAAGAAATAAATGCGAAGTTGCAACGGAAAAGTATTTTATTAAAATATATGTCGAGATTAGTGAAACTTAAATTTTGTTGAAAAGTAACGGAACGGCACGGCACGCGTCACCCGCGTCCATCGAGCATGTAACCAATAGAGTAGCAATAGTGAGCAATTTGTTTAGCAACGCATCAATGACTTGTCACGTATAACTAACAAGCCACGCTCGAACTAAAACAGTACCCGACCAATAAGAGACCTCTGTGTACGTCTAGTGCAACACTTGACCTTGAGTCGGCCAATCAGAACACAGGGGCCGGCGCAGCGTTTTGGCGTATTTTGTTTTCTAACAAAACTGTTAACAGTTCTACTCTATTGGTTACATGCTCGATGCCCGCGTCAGTCAGTTCGACAGACAAAATTAATTTTCAAGTTTAAATTCACAAGTTTGTTTGTTTCATAAAGTGAAAAATGGAGCCAGAAACTGAAAGAAAATATTATAACATACCTACCTCTAAAACCCAGAAGGCTTTCCTCTCAAAGGTTGCTATCAAATTAAGCGCGGGAACGCGGCATTTCGCACCATTTTGTACTTTACACTTACTTAGCTTTATTTTTTTTTAACAGATTCAACCGACGCTTTGTTCATTCTGAATCTGAATGTAAACTCTGCGTCGGTTAAACTTGCCATGAAATTTATTCGGCGAAAAGTGTTTGAGGACACAGCTCTCTCTTGTTCCCCGTCGCTGTCATCGCAATCCGATAGCTGAGCTAATACATCAAGATCACTATTACTTGAAAATATTTCCAATTTCACGTTTTTGCACAGTGCAATCGGCCAATCTTTGGGGATTCCAAATAAAGATCAATTACGTTCAAAAATCGATTTGTCAAAATCGGAGATCGGATACAGAAATAGCATAACTGTCACTTTCATACAAATACCTATCTAAAAATCCGATTCGTCCTCCCAAAGATGGATTGAAAAAAAAGATCGCCATATCGAGTTTTCGATCGATTATTGAAAACCTAAAAGTAGGAAATGGATTCAAATATCAATCTCGATCCGCAAATTAAGGATTGGGATTGGTTATAGAAAGCGGCCGTTAGTCAATCTGTTTTTTTTTTGCGACTATGTATATGGACGTGCGTGCTAAACAATCGTTCTGTGGCTGCTGAAGTACAGCGAGCAGTTAGAATCCGTACTGCAACCCTACTCAACAATTTGGAACTGCAGAGTCCTCTCGACCAAACTACTGGGTCCATTTCGGTGACATCCTTCCATATAAATGGTCTACTCTATAAACCCTATTTAGCTCTATAATTGGATAAATAAACACCAACGACAATATTGTGCGATTGGTTAACGTCGTGTATACACTCCATCCACTTCGTGTTCTTCTTCTAATTCAATGCCTTGCTGTCTTGGATCCAATAAATATGCAGCATAATAAATGGGTGTCAAACATTTATTTGTTCAGCTAATTACAGCATTTTTTATATCTTGTTTGTGATGCTCATTTAGAATCCGGAAGTCCGGAAATGCAAAATTAAATGTGGACTTAATATCTTTGAAGGCCATATAAACTTCATTTATAAGTATTCCACTGCCTTCGAGTTTGAAAATAGTATCTGTTATAGGTTCCAGTAGTTTAATACAATTTTCTACTATTAACAGTAGATCTGTTAATAGTAGAAAATTGTATTCTCCGAAATATTAATTAAATGTAGTCGTTTAATGAGGTATATCGTTATTAGCAATGTCGTAAATATTTTTGACTAGCTGCCTCCCCGCGGTTTTACCCGCGTAGTTCCCGTTCCCGTGGGAATACAGGGATAAAATATAGCCTATGTTACTCGGGGATAATGTAGCTTTCCAAAGGTGAAAGAATTTTTGAAATCGGTCCAGTAGTTTCGGAGCCTATTCATTACAAACAAACAAACAAACAAACAAACAAATCTTTCCTCTTTATAATATTAGTATAGATAAGGCGGACATATAGCATTCAACCGGGACCTTTGTTCTAGGTTGATATAATCGGTATGATGTTCTAAGCGATGTCGCAGTAAACGGTTTTGACGTATTTATTGATTTTTTTAAAGTAAACAAAGTTAGATTAGCTCTAACTAGTAGTAATAGTACTTAAATAGTACGTACTATTTGATATATACTACACATAACATATTTGTAACATCGCTAAATATGAAAAAACCCGAATACTTTCCCATTTTGGGAATTTTCCTCGGGTTCTTCTCTCAATATTCCTATTTTGGGTTCTTTCCCGGGTAAAATCCCATCACTACTTGTCGCTCAAAGCGGATGAACACACAGAAACAGACAGATATGAAGAAGCGGGTTTTGACTTTACTGCATGCACGTGATTTGTTTCTAAGAATTAAAAAATACCCAACTAAATTAGCTCAAACTAGTAGTAATAGTACTTAGATAGTACGTACTATTTGATATATACATGTATCTACACATTACCTATTTGTTACATTGCTAAAAATGAAAAAACCCGAATACTTTCCCATTTGGGAATCTTCCTCGGGTTCTTTCCCTCAATCTTCCCATTTTGGGTTCTTTCCCGGGAAGAATCCCATCACTAAGTATACGCAACATTTATAAGCTGTCTTGGTGAAGGTAATTGACCTCAGTTGTTCATATTCAATCAGTAAGAGCCTTTCATCAATCAGTCTGGTGGATAGATAGGTGTCGTTTGTCACTTGTTTTATAGTAGTCTTCCCTTAGCACGATGCTTAAAAAAGAGGTTACAAAGAAAATAAAGGTCCTATTATATTAACTTTGGTCATAAAAGCTGTGGGTAAATACCATAGCTGAAATATTACTTACGTCGTAATTAAGACAGATTTTAAATGTGTAATTTATAAATTAAGTAATTTGAAAGTTTGAACGAGATAAATATTATTTACTAAATAAAAATACGAATTTTTTGGGACAGTTTTGACGATCTTCGGTTGGTAAATGATTTATTTTCAGCTGTTTTGATTTTTTTCTTTCCTTTTTCATTCAACGGATTACATTGTTTCTAAATAAAATGGTATTTTTTCCGTTTGGTCAGATGCTCTTCACCTTTTTTTATTTTTTTGTCATAAAATTTTAACGATTGTAACATGGTTCAGTGAGCGGCGTTGCATTGGAATGCCACGGAAAAATAGTGTTCATTTGAGTGAGAATAGATGACTAAAAGCTTTTGTTTCCTTTTAATTCGTTTGTCAGGGTTTTTCTTTACGAATTTTTGAATCGTTGAAAACGTCTTAGTTATTGCTCTATTTATAGGTGTATGGTATACTCATGGGTATTATTGTCAGTTGCCAGGATGATTACTTAACTAGAGATAATTTGAAATAAAGGTCAAAAGAGTAGTAAAATACCGAATTAAAACGCCTAGAAATTATGGAAAATGTCAAGAAAACTAACATAACTTCTCATACCATAGTAAATAACCAATCTGATTCTAAATAAGCAGAGCTTGTACTATGGTTATTTACTTTTTAAATACAGATATTTTTCCAGGTGGACCTTCACTTCCCTTGAATGCCTTATAATCTGCATTACCAAGAATTCCCCATTTAAATAAGCAGTTAAAGCTTCCCATAACGGGAAAGCCAATAAAGATATATTAAAACTAGTGGCTCCCCGCGGTTTCACCCGCGTACCCGGGAGGTCTTCCATTTTCCCGGGATAAAAAGTAGCCTATATGTTAATCCAGGTTATAAGCTATCTTTATTCCAAATTTCATTCAAATCCATTAAGTAGTTTTTACGTGAAAGAGTAACAAACATCCATACATACAATGACATACATACATCCATACTTACAAACTTTCGCCTTTATAATATAAGTAGGATAGATATCCAACCACGTTATTCACAATGAATATTAAACCCTACTCTATTTGAAGAGGAACAATGTTTCAGCACAATTCGAATAGGTCAGACTAGAGCAGTGCAATATTTGGTATTTCCCCAATGATATTCCAATGTTGCGGGATCAGGATATAGCATTTCACTTCGCATTTTCCAACGTACCACATTCGGTTCTAATAATAGACATTACCTGTATTAGTTATTTTAATCCGCATATGCATTTATGTATGGTATGATTGTGTAAGGGCGAGGCCCCATTGGTGCGTTGCGTTGCGTTGCGTCGCGTCGTCGCAACGGAACAACGCATTGTATGCCACACCTGCGTTGCGTTGACGCTGCGGCAACGCAACACAAGAGGGTATGCTCGCCGTCGCGGCTGTGTCTCAGTCCACCCAGCAGTGGATCGCAGTGCGTCGTCGCAGCGGAGCTCCGACAACGCAGCGCATCACCCTCCCCCCCGCTTCGTCTCTTGTCCGTCGATCCGTTGAAACGTCGCGCGCGTCGACGCATCCCGGCGCAACGCAGCGCAACGCACCAATGGGGCCTCGCTCTAAAAGATTTTAGGAGAGAATGTGGAGTGAATGTGGATTTGACTGGAGACCGAATGAAATGGAGGTACATACTTAAATAGGGTAAGGCAAGGAAGATGATGATGATGATGCATTTATGTATGAAAACTTTCGCAGTAATATAATTCTGATTCAAATTATGTATATTGTTGTAAAAGCCTTCTGAAACGAGCATTAGAGTTTGCATGAGTAAGTACTTGTAGTACTTATCCGGAAGAAAATATTGTATTTCCAAAAGAAGGCATGATAATGTCGGCTTGTTCTGTGTCTGGATAAAAGTATGTTTAAAAGTATTTATATGTGTGCTTACTATAGCACAAGCTCTGCTTAACGTAGACCTCGTAGAATCACATTGAATGAATGCTTTGCCATTTGTGGAAAATGTTCTGGATTACTAATATTTATTAATCTAAGGACCTTGAAGACATGACCTATTTGATTTATGAATAACAAATCTTAATAATGTTCATGTTAAATCAAGATTCAGTGATCAGAATCAAATATTCAAACCAACCAATGGATTGGATGTTAGAAATATCATTGCGAACTGGCGGAAAGCATAACAGTATAACTTTATTTGAACCTTATTTACATAATACAGTAAGTGCAAATTTGAAGTTTCAGTGAAAATGGCTTAGAATGGACACTGCACTCTAGAGATTGTACTGACTCTCTATTATTATATACAAAATTGTCGTCGAAAGACGGCGATGCAACCTGCCTTCTCACCTGATATCGTAGTAAAAGAAAGAGATAGAGTATACAAGGCAACTAACTATTGTGATTTTACCTTATGGAATGGATCACTTGAATCCAGCATGCTTGAATTTTCACATAATAATATTCTGGCGTAAATTATGTGATCTAAATGTATATATCGATATTGTTATCGCCTAAAAATAAGTATTAATTTAAAGACTACTTCAAATAGCTAAATTCTATATAATTTGAGATAGAGAGAAGAGTTTGTTTGCAAAAACGGGCTTATCTAAGGAACTACTGATCCGATTTGAAAAATTATTTCAGTGTTCGATAGCCCATTTTTGGGGAAGGCTATAGGCTATCATCATGCTACGACGAATAGGAGCGGAGCATCAAACGAAAACGTTGCAAATATAGGCAAGTGACGCTAACGAAGTTGCGCGGGTCAACTAGTACTACAATTATAAAGATCAAACAAAAACAGGCCCACCATTGTCCATTTCACGATACTGATCATTTGAAATACTGATATTATTATTTCCGTCCCTATCTATTGTTCGACAGATGTAAAGGACGGAGTACGTTCACCCGCTATTCAACTACAGGTATAAATGAGGTTCTAATGTTAATTGAGTTTGGAGCAGACAATCCGCCGCCTTAATTGGATAGGGTTATTTGAAAATTTATGGGAATGACTTGAGGTAGCGTATGGATTTCATTATAATATAGGTTTATTCGGTTGTAGGTATTTCTTCAGTTCCCTTCTGAGTTTTGTACGCTTACTACTTTTGGCCACACCATCTTTATTAGTATTGTAAATGCGAAAGTAACTTGTATCTATTTGTTACGCTTTCACGCCTAAACCAATGAAGCATTTTTTATGGAATTTGGTACAGAGATAGACTATAGCTAAGGAAAAGACATAGGCTACATTTTATTCCGGGAAAATCGAACGTCCCCCGGGAATGTGAGTGAAACCGTGGGGTGGAAGCTGGTTTACTATAACTGGACTGTGGTGAAAATAAAGTAAAAAGAAACACAATTTTATACCTATTTATTCTAGATAGGTAGGTATAGATATTATCAGAACACTTATTCCCAATGTAATTTGCTTAAAAAGAAAATGTTTGTCAGATTTTATTTTGTACACAGTTCTACGTGATATACCCAATGAAAGTTAATAAGTATGCAGAAAAAATTACATTTCATATTCATAAGTATCTTTAATTTAAAGATACGACACTCCTTCCTGTATTGCAGATAAGAACGTCTTGCTTTTTTACTATTAAAATACTTGAAGCTCTTACTGCAAATTAATTCATTAGAGCACTTAAATTACTATGTTTTGAACTTGGGAAGAATTCATGAAGAAACTTTACATACTGAAAATGAAAAATGAAACGGTGTATAGCCCGTGGGACTGACCATTCCAATAATATAAATAATCATTTAAATTTTAACATTTTTAAATTATGTGATCACAACCATTAAAAGTATTTAATAAAAAATCATAGTTATAGGCAAATATTTACGATGCTTATCTAATATATAAAATTCTCGTGTCACAGTTTTCGTTGCCATACTCCTCCGAAACGGCTTGACTGATTTTTATGAAATTTTATATGCATATTCGGTAGGTCTGAGAATCGGCTAAGAGCGAGGCCCCATTGGTGCGTTGCGTTGCGTTGCGTCGCGTCGTCGCAACGGAACAACGCATTGTATGCCACACCTGCGTTGCGTTGACGCTGCGGCAACGCAACGCAAGAGGGTACGCTCGCCGTCGCGGCTGTGTCTCAGTCCACCCAGCAGTGGATCGCAGTGCGTCGTCGCAACGGAGCTCCGTCAACGCAGCGCATCACCCTCCCTCCCGCTTCGTCTCTTGTCCGTCGATCCGTTGAAACGTCGCGCGCGTCGACGCAACGGTCTAATGGGGCATGTCATAAAAAATGTATGGAAAACGACGCAGCGTCGACGCTGCGTCGACGCATCCCGACGCAACGCAACGCAACGCACCAATGGGGCCTCGCTCTAACATCTATTTTTGATACCCCTGTGATCACGGGAACGGGTACTACGCGGGTGAAACCGCGGGGCGGCAGCTAGTAGTGTATATATGTTGCATCTTCGCATTTTAACGGCTGATAATATAAACCCTGGAATAACATACCTATATTTTTTAATTTTTATCAAGGAAACATTGAAAATCCCCCGGGAACGTGGGTGAGACCGCGGGGAACCACTAGTGAATAATAAATACCAATGTAGTCTCCATTTAAAGTGCGTTAACCGCGAATATTATCCGAAAATTGAGTGAAATAATTATAATTGTTCCGGAAAAAAACTTGAATATAATACGGTAATTTTATTCCGTTCGTGTCGTGAAATGATTCCGATAGAATTATTTGAGTGTGTTTAATGTCCTAGGATAATTGATTTAACACTTATTATCATTATCATTGGATAAATAGACCTACTGTTTTTTCTCCTATATTTTAAAACCTTTTTTTATTTTATTACTATCAACCAGTGTTATTATTAAATTGCATTGAGTTCTTGGAGACTATTAGGACCTTGCTTAAAACCCAGGTCATTTATTTAAGAAACAAGAAATACGTAAGTATAAATATACTTAGGCCATAAAACTCCTGCAAACTGTTGTCTACTAGAGATGTTGTTTTATAAAATAATAGTCTTAATATATATAAATCTCGTGTCACAATGTTTGTCCTCAATGGACTCCTAAACCACTTAACCGATTATAATAAAATTCGCACACCATGTGCAGTTCGATACAACTCGAGAGGTAGGATCGCTTACATATACTTGGATCTGGTAGGTGGCGCTGGTGGGCAGAACGAAGTCTGCCTGGTCCACTAGTAGTTGTTATAAATGCCTATCTATGCCTAGCTATTTGCAGCTCTACAGAGTATAGGCTAGCATCAAAACAATTTAAAGGAGAAACTATCCGTTTTTATTCATAGATATTATTCTGATATTGTATATAGACACTACAGGATACTAGGTCCATTTACAACTAACGGTCATTCACATAGTTAAATTTGATTTAGTAATTCTATGCAACTAAATTGCTTCAATAAATCGTGTGTAAATGCGACAACGCTTACGTCATTAATTACATTTCCCTTCAACAATAGTTCACCAGGTGTTACGGAATTTGGTTGCAAATTGTCCATTAACTAACGTTTACGTGACGGAGGTATCTATTTAACGGCATTTAACGATAATAATTTGAATTTGAATATAGATAGAACCAGTGTAAATCTACACTAATATTATAAAGAGGAAAGATTTGTATTTTTGTATGTAACGAATAAACTCAAAAAGTACTGGACCGATTTTAATAATTCTTTTTTCATTAGAAAGCTACATTATCACTGAGTGACATAGGCTATATTTTATCTCTGTATTCCCACGGGAACGGGAACTACGCGGGTAAAACATCGCGGAGGCAGCTAGTGCCAAATAAATTCAAATTTATAATTTAGACTATCTAATTGGTATTGGTAAGTTTGTGGGGATGGATGTGTGGGTGTCATTACTATTTTAAGCTACAACGACTGAAGGTATTGAGATGAAACTTGTCGCTTCTTAATTAAGATAAGTAATAAATTATTCGGGGATGTTTAAATATAAATATCTGTTTTATTATTTCACTACTTAAGAATACACTTATGGTATCACTTAAGAAATGTTGCAATTACTGGTATGTATCTTTTATATCCTGAAACGTTTTTCACATACGACCAATCTGATTCCAAAGTACCTAGAGAGAGCAAGTAATATAGTAATCAAATAGTTTATATACTAGGTACTTCAATTAATTTTAATCTAAAAACGTACTTACATAGATATTTACATCTAGAAACAGACCAAACAGACACGCATGCGCACCACCAAGCCAGCTGACATCAAAGAGGTTTGATTTAAAATCACAATATATATCTAATAAGTATTTTATTCATGTTTTAAACTCGCTGCGAATCCGTCCCAAGCCATAAGCCACACAGTTCCGGCTCTGGCCAGCTTTTATCACCAACGATTTATATCTCATTTAACGGACCCTTATTAACCAAAAAGCTGAATAACCTTTGATAAAAGTTTGCTTGTTATACAGTCTACTGAAGGATTATCCTCGCAAAGGTCTCAGGTAACCAATGAAAGCGTCCCAAGTTTGATAGAGTCAAGTTCTGTTGTTGTAAACACAAAAGTTTCTGAGAAATTTTATTGCAAACTACTTTTTACTTAAAATCTTAAGTTCTATTTCCTAATACAAACTTCGGCGTACAACGGACTTCTTATGTTAAAGTGTTGTTAAAGAAAGAGATAGAGAATAAAGTTGTTGAAACATCGTTTAGGTAGTGTCATTTTACCTAACTGCATTGAACCCAGAGTCTTAATACAGATTTGATATATATGTAGGTACTATAGGCGCTAAAGAAATACCGATTTTCGACAAAGCTCTAATTTGTCTCTAAACTGAGAGACAATAATATGATCATATATACCTATAGGTATATGTATAAAGGTATAATAAATAGTAGGGATTAGTAGGGTGAGGGATTATGCTTTACATATAAATATTATTGATCAAGGTAAATAAAAGACAGATTTGATGTGAGAGTCATGAATATATAAGTGAAGAGTATTACGAATATCTTTATTCAGCTTCTTATTTAAAAAAGGAATATTAATCTTTCAAATAAAATACAATATTTTGAAGTAATCTTCAAAAAGATCGTTAAAACAACTTCACACAACGCATGCCTGAATTTTAATTACTAAATGATTTCCGAAATTGGTAATTACTTCTTAATAATACACACATTTTGATGGGAAAATTATCAATTAACTATACTCATTTTCCAGTATTTTATTCTCGTAGCGGTTTCGTAGCAACGTGCTACGATGATTATATAATTTACAAAACTCGTACAAAATAATCAGTTCGCAATAAATAAAAAGCAAACACGTAGAAAACTATTTCATTATCTATGTCGACATATATAATATTTGCCATAGTCGCCATAACTAGTAAAAGTACTTACCTATTTGTCACATATTGCAAATCATATTCAAACCAAAGATTTCTATAAATCAGGGGTATCAAAAAATATTTTATTTTGAATAACCTCGACGTTTCGATCAAATTGCATTGATCGTGGTCATAGTGGCGATAATAGTCTACGCGTCAATCATCCCGATATATATAGAAATCATGAATTGTCATCATCATCAGCTCATATACGTCTCCACCGAGCTCGACCCTCCCTTAGCATTGAGGGGGTATAGGCCAAAGTCCACCACGCGAGCCTAGTGCGGATTAGCGGACTCCACATACCTTTAATTGTGACATTTCGGACATGCAGGTTTCCTCACGATGTTTCCTTCACCGAAAGTCAGTGGTGTGAATCCGTACGTAAGTTTTTTTTATAAAACTCAGAGGTAGGTATGGGCCAGGGATTTGAACCATTATGTTGGATCTGGTTTGCAGACTCGTGTGGTTTGTCTGGATAGCTGGTGGGTCATGGTTGTATCTGGACTTTGGCGGAGCAGCCTAACGGTTGATGTTATTTAAACGACTTGGCGCTTTTTACTGGTTTAATTACATATAATACAATAGTTCTCACGGTATAAAATACAACATTTGAACATGCAACCACATGATCGTGATTCGGTGCGTTCCCAACTGAGCCACGCGAGCAGCTATGAAACGAAATGGATTTTCTAAATAAGTGTAGCCACTAGTTGGGTACAATCCACATATTGCATCGTCGCGGGTCACCCCGTAACGACGCGACAGCGGGTTACAAATGGCCTCGTATATCCTTCCAGTGTCGAACGGATTGATTTGCTCACCGTATATATGGAGTTGAGTAATAGTTGCAGAGTTGGAGAAGAGATTTTTTTATTAAATTGGTAATTGCACATTATTTTTTACCTCTGTTACCAACAAAAGTTTTAAATGCCAAATTTCTAGAGGATGTATGGATGTTTGTTACTTTCACGCAATAACGGATGATGGGGTAAGATTGAATTTTGGTACAGAGATAGGAAATAGTCTAGAATAGTGGATAAGTTATTTTTTATTCCGGGAAAATTTAAGAAGGCAAAGAAACCGTAGGGGAAAAATAGTACAATATACTGGTACGTGTACCTCTTAAAATGCTTCTTAATTAATGAAAGTTGTTTTTATTGTTGGTTGTTATAACACTACTAGTTTAAACTTAAATTATGAAAAAATACGATGACCGTTAAATATTTAATTTCTTAAAAGGTTTTATATAACTGTTTCCCTTCGATAGTCCATATATCATTACATACCCATTTTTCTTTCGCATTCAAATAGCAAAGTGGGTTCTAAGAATATTTACTATGAGGGAAAATTACTGCGGCATCATAAATTATACAACTCACCTTTCCACACCTCAGAAATGGTCGTTAGAATTTATTAAGTAGCTTTTTATGAGATCCGATGGATACATAGATCCCGACTACAGCTGATCGATTAGTGATATAAATAGAAAAATAATAACGGTCAAGATGTATTTATTTTAGGGGCGAGAATACAAAATATACTCAAACCAAATCAAAATGAAAAGTTTATTGAAATAGGTCTTTATAAGATGTCACTCTAATGTAATGCTCAATTCTAAAAGTTTCTTTTACTGAGAATAATCGGCAATAAACTGAGCAATTACTCTTTTAAAACCATTATGCTAATAATATTAAATAATAATAAAAATATCATGTCGTAAATAAAACGTCATGATCAATGATGAGTATAAAAACGTGTGATAGAAAAGTATATATTTATATCTCAACTAGTGGCTCCACGCGGTTTCACTCGCGAACCCGGGAGATCTTCCATTTTCCGGAGATAAAAATAGCCTATGTCCTTTCTCAGGCTGTCGCTATCGGTGTATCAAACTTAATTCAAATCGGATCTATAGTTTTAATGTGAAAGCGAGACATACCGACAGAGTACTTTCGCATTTATATTATTAGTAGGTATAGGTATATTTTAGTACATATGAGTTGTCGAATTTCGTTCCGGGTTAAGTTGGGTTCCGGACGGTTTGCATATCCGGTAAATCCGGACCTAATTTCGAATCCGGATAGAATCCAGGTCATTTGTAGTCCGGGTCCGGTAACTTTTTGAAGATTCTATTTTATTTTTGAGGATATTACATTTCCAAGTAAAATGTTAGTGCAGATATTTTACTAAGTTTAGCAGTTAAAATAAGGTAGTTATTTCTAAAGGTCCTAAATTAAATTGGCAATGTACGTACACGAACTCCTCCTTTACAGATATTTTCAATATCGCACACTTTACAAACATTCATTCCCAGATCAAAGACACAACGATGGAAAATGCGGCATTACCTTTTTCAGAAATTACAGGCATTTCGAGTATTTCGACTTACGTTTGTTAAAAGAATTAAGCTTTGAAATTGTACAGCTATCCGTATACGAGAATGGCAAATCAATTGGTCCCTTTAACTGATTAATTGGGCGTCAGAAGTTTCGTTTCGTTATGGCCAATTTGCTAATGGGAAAACTTGAGAAAATCCACGGTTTCTCCGAGGTTTGTTTGTTAAATTGTTTACACTTTTCGACATGTACGATTAAGGTGAGGTTAAACTGGTTTCGACCGATTTGTGTGGGAATTATTCCATATGTTTAGTATTTGGTTGGACTCCCAGATAGTAGGTACATAGGTAATTCGCAGTTTTGTCAGAGTGGTCAGAATAATGAACAGCTACTACACTATAATGTAGTTTTATTCAATAATTTCAACAATTTCTCTTAATGAATCTATCTCTTCAAGATAAATACAGTTTTTTTGTTATTACAAAATGGGGTGCAAAAGCTATCACTATCTTTAATAAGAACCACTTATATATTCTACGTAATTTATATAGTATGCATTATGTATTCTTTCTATACATAATGTCTACAAAGATCTATAAGTAATTAGACTCCTAATGGTAACGGTAAATAAATAACAATGTCTCACTTTATTTATGGGAAGCAATGTCTCAAATTGGCAAGGCGAGGTGGCTACTACATTACGTAAAAAGTACTTTGTGTTTGCAGTTGAAATATTTATATCGAGTATAGAAATGAAATAGGTATACCATGAAATAAATGGTGGAGTGATATTACTTATGATAACGATCTTAATTTTTATCAACAACAACAATATCTATCTGAAGTTTTGTCTAAATCTCTTGAGTAGTGAAAGAGTAACAAATAATACTACAGACTTTCACAAACCGCCGAGTGTAGATTTGATACTTGCCCAAGACAGATATTATAAAGAGGAAAGATTTATGTTTTTGTATGTAACGAATAAACATAAAAACTATTGAAACGATCTGAATAATTATTTCACCAGTAGATACGTTATTTGTGATCGTCACACGTGTCTACGAGAACCAGAACGACGCGGGTAAAACCGTGGGGCGGATGCTATTAGAAGTATAAATATACGTATAATATGATTATAAAATACATATCAACAATCTGGTAATGAGGATTAATTAGTACCGCATATATTCGCTGGAAAGCGATGCGTGATTAACAACACAAACACTAATTCGATTAATTAGTGCTATACTTAATTGAACATTCCTCTACCTATGTCGGACTATGGGTCAGTGGTAAAAGTACCACAGAAATATGAAGGCAGGTTCTATACAATATTTTAAGTTTACATACCAACGCCAGTGAAGGCCTAGTTGAATTAATAAATTTATTTCATTATTTCATTTCATTTCAAAAATAGATATCTATACTAATATTATAAAGAGGAAAGATTTGTTTGATTGTTTGTAACGAATAGGCTCCGAAACTACTGGACCGATTTCAAAAATTCTTTCAACTTTGGAAAGCTACATTATCCCCGAGTAACATAGGCTATATTTTATCCCTGTATTCCCACTGGAACGGGAACTACGCGGGTAAAACCGCGCGGAGGCAGCTAGTATATTTATAAGAAACTAGTTTAACCTTCCATTTTCCCGGGATAAAGCAGCCTATGTCTTTTCACAGGCTCTAGAAGTCTAGACTATATGTGTACCAAATTTTATTTAAATAGGTTCAGTAGTATTAGTTTAATTTAGTTTGAAAACGAGATTGACAGACAGAGTTACTTTCGCTTAGGAATATTTAGTTTAGAATCCTTAAATACTTAAATGACTTTGCTTTTAGTTGTATTAGCTAGCTAGTTTAGTTTTAAAGTACTGTAACTTTTACTTAAGAATAATTTGGGCTAAGCATCCTGTACTTAGCCGAAGCTTAGCATGAATGCTTAGTAGTTAAGTTAAATTAAAAGGAATCTGAATACTTTGAAAATATTTTAGCATGTCAATTATATTGTCTTAGATTTACATTTTTTCTTTTTTATTAGATCATTTGCGTTGTTGTGGAAATAATTATATTTCAAGATAAATTACTAGTGACTAAATATACATCAAATAGGTAATTCATAGCTTCCATAAACATACCTATTGTTTCCTCGTGTTTAGTATGTAATGTAAAAAATATAAAAATAATTAAAAAACAAAATTATTAGCTAAATAAATAGTGTACAACTTACATTAAAAGTTTTCAAGATTTATTCGTTTTAATGAACACATATAAAGTCGTAGGAGTGTATATACATAATCTACTTTGAAATTAACAATGGTTGGAGTGGAGTGCCTCAAATGTTTTTACGAGCGATTAAGTTAAAGTTTTCACATTCGGCAGATTTCAAAGTTACTAATTGTGTAACTGTGTTCACACGTTATGTAACGAAGTATGTTATTACTAAAGAAGATTATATAAGTTATAATTGAATAAAGACTAATGTCATTTAAAATTTCATATAGTTTTTAATGCAAAAAAGAGTATAATATGTCTATCTGTGTAACTATATCTAGTTAGATATGTTTGGCCTAGTAGTTCCCGAACCGATGAACCGATTTTAAGAAGCTTTTTATGTTTATGATCGAAAGAGTTATAAATTATAATTATCTTAGTACGGCTGCACAGTATTTTTCTTGTCAAATCGAATTAATCCTACTTATATTATAAAGGCGAAAGTTTGTATGTATGTATGGATGTTTGTTACTCTTTCACGTAAAAACTACTGAATGGATTTGAATGAAATTTGGAATAAAGATAGCTTATAACCTGGATTAACATATAGGCTACTTTTTATCCCGGGAAAATGGAAGACCTCCCGGGTACGCGGGTGAAACCGCGGGGAGCCACTAGTTATTAATATTATTACGTAATGAGATGGACTGATTTAACTAATAAAATTACCTTTCAAAAACCAACATTTGTTTCAAATCAAGCCTTACTAAGAAGCACTACTTTCTTCACATTACCATTCTTGCAAAATGAAAAATATTTACGCAAAGTTTAATTTATGAGGTCAGTTTTCCAACAACTTTACCTTCTCCTCGTCCGAGATCCTTGCGAAGTTTTTATTTCACTTTTTGCAAGAACACTTGCTAATCTTATTTCGTTGGCCATTTATTTTATGTCTTACTGCTCTAATTCAGAAAAAACAAAATAAACAGCTTTTAATATTAAAGGTTAAATAAAAAATGCAATTTGTTTAATATGCCTTTATAAACATAATTAAATTATTTTGAAAGGTCTTTTGATTCCAGTTCAAAAGTGTTAAATTAACTCGTTGAATACTTGTGGTTTATAATAAAATGTTTGTTTATGAAAATGGATGTAAATCATTATAATTTAACAATAAAAATATTATGAAATATATATATGCCAGAATACATACGATGTAAACACAACATGATATAAAAGGAGTATTTCTAAGAATTATGTAAATGAGGTTTCATTTTCTCAATGTAAAGTAACATCTGCAGTTTTCACAGATGGCTAATCAGGTTCTTAACTTACTAGAGCATGTATTTTGATAGCCAGATGGCTTATATAACCCAAAATTTTTATATAATATTACTTAACTCGTTCATGCACAAAAATATTTGTCTTGGGTTTTTTATACTATACTATTGCATGTTTTGCTTACCTACTTATAATTAGTTGTACATAGTTAGTAGATTAAGATTTTTAAAATAATTGTAATTTGCGTAAGAAATTTGTGTAACAACTGTTAGTTCGCTTATTAAAAAAAATACTACAAAGGTGACAAACAGTCATACCTGATGGGAAGCGGTTACCGTAGCCTTTGGACTTTTGGAACACTAGGGGCGTCTTTCGCGCATTGTAAATCTCTTCACTCCTTTCTTGAACAACTCTATGCTGTACTCCTTTGGGAATTACTAACGTTGCGCGTTTTCCAGAGGCGAAATATGAATAGCAACATGTATATCATCTCAATTGGAGTGTGCATTTGACAAGCACCCCTATTGTTTGGTGTATAACATGAATTGTTTAATGTTCACCCGTCGATTGCGGCTGACAGTCTAACAACGCGCCTATGACGTACATACACACTACTTACTAATAATATGATTAGTTAATGCCTACACTAAATGAAATAAATATTCTACCACATTTTTCACGTAAGGTCAATCTGATTCTAAGCTACTACTTGTACGGTAACTAGTAAACTTTAAATAGATATTTATATAGATATTTTCACCCAGCCAAAGAAGAAACAGTTATTTAAAATTTTAATATGCATACCAAAGTTCTAGGGTCTAGGGTTATTCGAACCCAAAACCGGCAGAGGGTATTTAAATCTAGGTAAGCCAACTGGCCAGTCAATAAATCATATAATAATTCTAATAAATCAAATCGTTTCGAGTGTTTGAAAAAATCTCAGAATTTTAATTAGTTTTCACAAAGCATAATTTATCGTAATACAAATTCTAAACAGATTACGTTTCCTATTACGCTACGTCAAAAGGGGAACAGGTAAAATGGGAATAGCCCATAATTTCAGCTAAATCCTTTTGTCAATCATCCTTTAATCCGTTTTTATTAAAATCTGCCCGTGGTCTTGGAAATTCCGCTATCAGCCACTTGCCGCGGGGATATCCGCTCTTTTATGCTAAACAGAATGAAAATTACTATGTAAGACAGCTCTTGGCTTCATTATAAAATCAATAATGGACTGTATCCTTATGGCTTTAAAGTTGTAATTGGAAGTCACTCGGGTTCACGTCCAGTTCATCAAAGTTTTTTTTTAACTTTTACTGAAGTGCATGACAGAGCTGAATAGCAACAATGATAACCCATTTTATTTCTTAGTTACAAATATAATTGAGAGATTTATTATAAAAGAAGTTGTAATAGTTATGTTTAACTTTTTAATGTAAACAATAAAAATGTGTAAAATAAAGGAATCTATGGGTTTTGTGTGCTTAATTTCAGCCATTGTGATGGAGTCAGAACAAACATTAATATAATTCTGATTAATGAATTCAACGGAACTTCACAATTAATTATAATTTCACCAGTAGTGCAAATAAGGAAATTGCGTATTTTATCCCGGGCAAATTGGAGATCCCTCGGGAACGCGGGTGAAAGTACGAAGAGTCATTAGTGTTTTCATAAATTAAATATACCACTAAGTATATATATACGTAATAAATAAAGTGATGTAGATGTAATTAAATAAATGATTTTATTATGTTATTAGTCATCGTCAAACGTTTGGTACTATTTCCGGAAAATTCTCAATTACACTCTATTGAAATTGGAACACGCAATATGATTGCAAACTTAATTATATTTTGCAACCATCCAATCAAACCATGGGCACATATTATACTGTGTTATTATTTTTTTATATTAAAAAGTGGATTAAATCAAAATAAACCACCAAATAGTTCGTAACTTAAATCCTTTTTTTGAATGTAAAAAAGTATTTACTAAATATAAATAACCAAATAGTTCGCAACAGCCGTGTTATTCGGAATCAAAACTACAACCGAAGCTTCAGCAAACAAGAAAACCATCCGAAATCACATAAGTAGGTGGGTAGGTATAATAATTTTCCAAACTTTGTTTGTATAGGCACGCTCAGCGACGCATGTGTGTGTGTGTAACCTTCCCGAACAACTCGAAGGCATAATTTGAAAAGTTTGTTGTGATATGAAACTTGTGCGAGAGTAATGTGTATTCGGATTTTGGTGTAAACGATTACTGTGTAGGTAGAACTGCGTACGCTGGAATCCATAATATTATTACAATCATAATATATATAGAAATTCAATTCCATATAAACATTTGCATGAGCAGCAACATATAATAAATAATGTCAATAAATCCTCCTTCAAACAGACGACATCGTGAGAGACCTAGGCGAAGATGGCGGAACGAGCTAGACCACTTCATAAAGTGGTCTAATAAAGCTCTGAACTAAGAGGTTTATGAAAGAGTGGAAGAAAGTTTGGGGAGGCCTTTGCCCTGCAGTGGGACTCTAAGGCTCGCAATAATAATAATAATCCCAACTTTATATAATAAATGCGAAAATAACTCGGTCTGTTACGCTTTCACGCCTAAACCACCGGAGAGATTTTTCTGAAATTTCGTACTGATGTAGGCTAACCCTTAGGAATGGATTAAGCTACATTTTATCCCGGTAAATTGGGAACGCGGGTGGAACGGCTGTGATCATCATCATCATCTTCCTCGCCTTTTCCTACTTAGGATCGGTTTTATGTCATGTCATTCGGTCACCAATCCCTGTAAGAATACGGGGATAAAATATAGGCAATGTTACTCCCTTTGCTTCCCAATAGTGAAAGAATTTTTGAAATCAGCGCAGTCGTTTTTGAGTTTGTTCGATACAAACATAGACACACAAAAATAAAAATAAAACCTCTGAATATATTAATACTGGTGATAAAGACGCAAAAACTATTTTAGTAAAGTATTTAGGTATACTGATCTTAAATGTTGTTTTAAGATTAAATTCAAGACCTTATGGTTTACATAAATTATTATCATTTCTGTACTTAGTGTTACCCATTGCTCCTTTAAACAATTACAGAACCTCTTAATTGGATTAGTTTAATGTAATTATTTCTCAAGTTTTCGTTGTTACAAACGTAACCGGCCATTATGTACCTTGTTACGGAATATTAACAAAATAATTGTGCAGTATTATGTAACATTTGTATTTTCACTGCGGTACTTTATTGTCGCAATTATTTTTCCATTACCAAAATAAAATAATTCGCAGCGAGTACAATATACAATTAAATCGATCCTACCGAATGAATGTGGTATTTTTCATAATAATATTTGTATTTTTTTGTATTATCGTAACCCTACTAATATTATAATTGTGAAAGTTTGTGAGTGTGTGTGTTTGTTACTTCTTCACGTCTAAGTAGTCCAGGATACAATTTGGCATGGAGTTAGCATTGTTAACAGTAAAAATATGAAGATCCCCTGGGAACGGTGAATTCGCGGGGTCTAAATGTCATCATAAATTTTTTGGCAAATCAATCATTCACGACATATTAAAAATGTCTATATTTTATATAAAAACAATAATAGTTTTCTATTTGGTACAATCTTGTCATTCCAACGTATTTTCAAACTGTATGGCTGCCAAAAATTGGTTTTGACCCTGTCATAAACGTAAAGGTACATACTATATACATACTAAAGAACTTCTAAATTTATATACACTTGAGTGCAATGAAATCGCATTAAATGTTTTAATTTAATGTAATATATTATACTTTGAATCAAAATGAATGTAAAAAAATTACGTGTGTCACATTGTTTATCTACGGACCTTGAGTAATCGCGTAAGAAGTGTAGTAGAGGAGACAGGGTATATTATTGCTATAGTACGGTCTAAACATGAGTGCCTCAATGTACAATCAAAAATAGGTAAACAAATTCCAAACAAATTTTACTTTTAAATTCAAATTTATTCATATATTAACAAAAAAAACACGGTTAGTCCATTTTTTCCACTCAAGTGTGTTATTTCCATTAAGGTTTTAGAGCATACTTGATAACTTTAGTTTCTATTGTTAGCATAACAATTACTGAGGCTCAAACCAATCGATGACGGCTATAACGACACGATCCCTCGATCCGTTCAAAGCCTCGATCGTAAACAAGTAGGTAACACAGAAAATGTAGTCCTTATCCTGATTTACCATCGCAAAATGTAGGTTTTATTATAAGGTAGTAAAATATTTGATTTATAAAATTATTCATTGATTTATATAGGCTTGGGTGAAACCTTTAGTACCTACTTATATGGAGCACTTAACCTTTAATTAACAAAGTTTTGGTTTAGTACCTTTAGAAACCTTAATATATATATTTATAACCAATTTTAGACATAGAAAGAAGAAAGAAAATACATTTATTCCGCACAACACACAACATTACAAAATACAGCAGACGTGTACAAAACATATACATACCTACATTTATTTTTATACAAGTTATCGTAACAAATTTCAGATAGGTATATCAATTTTTTTACTAGTTATATTTTTAAACTGTTTTCAAACCTTCGGTCAAGGGTTAAATTTTTCTTTTTATGTATGCGATTTGTGTACGAAAACACAGACTGCTTAGTTTGGGATCTGATGGCCAAATGTTCCAGCATATTTAATATCTGCGCGTAGTCCTATTCTTTGTAGTTTTATGGTATGATCGTGTAACAAACATCTACACAAACAAACATAAATAACGGAAACAAACACATATATGGTAAATGACCCAATGGTGGCCAGTTTAAGAAAAAAAAAAAAAGGTTTTCGTGAAATATTACCAAAATTGTGAAAGTTTCAGCACTGAATATAGTGAAACTGTAAAGTCCAGTCCTTATTTAATATTTGTAATGTGTTGCGCGTGAGATACGGCAAAGCTGGATTTAATTAATTTAACAAATAAAAGTTGTAGTTTTGTGACCTAGTCTTGGACAGGGAAAACTCATTAATAATACCCGAGTCATAGTCTAAGTTTATCTTTATTTTATGGTTAACACATGAAACAAAACTAATTTTGATTTAATTAAGCAATACTATTTTACAAGTGAAACTTTCTGCTCACCGCCTTAACGATTTCCTTAAGAGAAACCGTCGTTGTCAATTTCAAATCACCTTACACTTTGTATTCGCGCATATTTGTACATATACCTGACTGAATTGAATAAAACGTTAAACTTAGATAGTTCGATGTCTAAAGTCTATGTCACAGTGATCCCAATGTAAAAACATTCGCTCATGTCCGAATTCTAGATGTTTCTTTTAATTTTTGGCCATTACTGGTACCGTGGCCACCACTGGTACACTTACGATACATAGGATATTTTTTGTCATCTATACTAATATTATAAAGAGGAAAGATTTGTTTGTTTGTTTGTTTGTAATGAATAGGCTCCGAAACTACTGGACCGATTTCAAAAATTCTTTCACCTTTGGAAAGCTACATTATCCCCGAGTAACATAGGCTATATTTTATCCCTGTATTCCCACGGGAACGGGAACTACGCGGGTAAAACCGCGGGGAGGCAGCTAGTACTTTATATTTTCCTTAACTCGTTAAAGTGGCTAATACAATACTTAATACTCTTGATTCACTGACAAATGAAAAACTATAATATTTTTAAATCTCAAGATTTACAACATGTGTTGAAAAGAGAAAAAGATAGTACGAATAAAAGAGGCTCACAAAATGGACCTCTTATATCTTGACAACTATATTTATTAAGTGCAATAAGGCAAGCTTGACTTGTTGCTGAAAAGGTATATTTGTCCGGGATATTTCACTCAAATCATCTGTTTGAGGAAAATCAACCAGAGAAGGACACTGTTTTTTGGACATAACACTTAAGCGATTTTCATTATTTAGTTGATTTCAACTTGTTCATTAAAGGAAGAGGGGACGGGTTAAGTCTCGAGTTTTGAACGGAAGCAAACAGGGTTCACTAGAGTCTTGTCAACTTCTCAAAAGATTTGCGGTTAATCGGCGATTTGAGCTTAATGTTCAAATTAATTTTATATCCCCGTCTGAGACAGACTTGTTATTACTGAACAAGTGGTTTTTGATTTTCGATGACTTTAATTTCTGTCATACTGCTTGTTTCAACAACCTACTGTTACTCGAAAATCAATTAATAATAAATCGTATTTTTGGTTGATGTATAGTTGGTTGTATGTGGCTAGAATGTGGTCTACCGCCCTAAAGGTAAGGTTCATATATTATTGGTTTATATGTAGAGTCAGCCAAAAATGTGGTCTAGCACCCTGCGGTTAATGTTCATATTTACGTCATGAAATAACAAGGTCGATTTTCCCTTGCAGTTATATGGTGACAATGATGTGCTTTGATTAAACTTAACCTAAATAGATATTCTTAAATCCCATCAAAAAATTATGACCTAGAAACAAAGTTATATAACTTCGTAATGTTCTTTGTCGCTCAAGATACTTAAGTAACCAACCTTCAAAGTGAGTTTTGTAGTAATAGATAGTTAATCCTTTTTTAATTCATAAATAATTTTTCATCGAATCCATATAAATAAGGAAAGGCTCACATAAAATTAATTACAACGCGGAAAAACGAAAATAATACATTATTCATAATTAAAATAATTACTACCCAACCGAATTAATTGTCAATTCAACTCGTGTTCACTAGTTGCATGTCAATGAGGCCTTATTTACGTTTAAATGGCGGAGGCGGCCATGTTATTAATATTGTCAATGAATTTTAAAATGTCCGTCGCTAAAGTCAATTAAAAGCTTATAATTTATTCAATACGAGTGATCACGGTGCGCTTTGGTAGCCAATAAACTTTTAATAAAGTGTCAGAAAAATAAAGCTCGCTTGCATGTAGCTAACTACATGGTTGATTGCATTATTTATTTTCCACGTAGACTAAATATTTTGCACGTTATGTTTTTTTATTTATTTCTAGCTTTTGACCCGCGGTTTTACCCGAGTAGCTGATAATGTAGCTTTCCATTTGTGGGAAAATGATTTAGATCAGTCCAATAGTTTTGAACATTACAAACAAAATTATATATCTCTCTTTTTATATATTAGTGTAGATTATTAAAAATAGTTTTAAATCTTTATAAAATAAAAACAAGCAGTTAAATTACGTTTATATTATAAAAGATTTGTAAGTTTTCGAGATAATTCCTTTACTTAATAATAAAAAAACCTTATTTCAATATGATCTTTATTCACAAATACATGTCGCATTATTACAAGTATAATGCTTTTCTATATTTTTTCCTTACATTATTATCGTTGAGAACATTTCCCTATTTATATGTATAAAATATTAAGGTGGTTTTATATGTATGAAACACATTTTGAATTTACGTCACAGTACATGAACCAACTTAATAAAGTAATGAATTAAATGCTGTGGTTTTCGCCAAATTGACATTGGAAGCTACGCTCCAATTCTTTTATAATAATTAAAACTGTGGAATATTTAATTATATACCGGAGAATATTTTCCATTCCATAACAGTTTACATAATTATATTGATAGTTCTTTTAGGTCACTAAGAAAGTAATATCTATATATATAAAAACGTTATGTTGGTTTGTGTACGCTTCATAAACTCAAAAAGTTCTGCACCGATCGAGCTGAATTTTTAGAATGATATATAATCCCCATCAAGGATTGTTTTTATCTAATTTTTGCATCAGTCACAGTGAAATGTGGCAGGGCACAGCGAGTTTATAATAATAGTATTATTTCATTTCCCAGAATAAAGTCTTAATTATAACCAAAAAAATTGAAACTATGTTTTGAAATTGAGTACCACAAAACTCCGTAATACTGTCGTAAGTTATTTTTTATTAGAGCTCGTTGCAATAAAGAAATCTCTTTATGTGGGTTTCCTTTTTACACAGTTCAGTTTTAGTAAAATATAGAGCAATGTGAGTTTCGAGAAACTAAATGGTTCCCTTATAGTGTTTCAAATTATGAACTATATGAAACTGCTACGGTTTATACTCAAAAAGGTGATACTAAAACCTTAACCTAAATAATCTGACAGATCTATTATCCCTATATCTTATAGCCCATATATCTTTTCTACGATTTTCCTCTTCCCTCTATTCTATCTTTCGTATAAAATTATGATAAAATAAGATTCATACCTTAAATAAGGTAATTTGAAATAAAGTATTTACGTTTAATACTCCAAAAGCTTTGAACATAAGATGTCAATCTAAATCCATAAGAATTTTATATTAAGTTATTAATTCGAAAATTATGAAAAAGACTGGCAAGTTTTTTACCAATTAAAATGAATGGAAAAAAATAATGACGCTTATCGGAAGTACTACCTCATACGAAAAAACATGAATTAATCTTCGTTGAACGAGAGTTTGTTCGGCTACTTGAGGGCCCTATATATTGTGAGTCCCCTGAAGAGCCCAGAAGAGGCCTTTGTTCTTTCCACTAGCTATTATACGTACACCTAGACTGAAGCCCTCTTAACATTTGAAAGGCCAAGCGAATAGTATTATATTTAACATTATATTTATAGGAATTTTCTCGATAACGTCGACCCGGTACGCAGTTGTCGAGGTGAAATTTAAATATGATTTGTTTTAGTTCGACTATAGTTATGATACCTTTTTATTCAATATTTACACTTTGAAATAATCATGGGTTTAGCTTAAATGTGAAGTTCATAGTCTATGTTATTGTTTGGTGAAATAATTTATTCATCGATCTAGTAATTTCGGAGCTTATTCAATATACATAATATAGCCTATACTAACAAACAAAACATCATATCTTTCCACTTTATACCTATATTAGTGTAGATCTGTAGACTAATCCTGTCCAGACTGATTGACCTTTCAACCCACACCATTACCTTTGAGAAACTTCAAATATTGTGAACTTGTATAAATGTACAAGACTTAGGTACCTGGTTTGTGTATTTTTTTATTTTACTTAATTATTAATATATTTGGGCTACATAGGCTTTGCAAGACTTACCATAGCTTTGTCACAGTCCGTTTGAATATAAAACCATAAACGATATAATGTATTTTTTAATGCTATAGAATAGATAAATCAGTATCTTAGAAACTATTTTAATATTTACCACAGAATAGATAAGAGATTGCTTCGCGAGTGAAACCACAGTGATTTGGCTAGCTACCCTTAATTTATATGAAAGCTGCTTTCATTTGCAGTATCTAAAAGCACAATACTTATCATGTCAACACAATTTGCTGGAGCATTCATGTATTGTTTGCGTGTCGTGCGCCATTAGTGCAATAATTATCCATACATTCTAAAACGATCGATTCTTCAACATTAGTACACACACATGTTGATCGATAGATAAAATGTATGAATCCGTTTGTAAATCGAGTAGCAATTAAATTAATAAATCTTTAATGAATAAATAAATAAATACGGTAGGAAATATTTCACACATAGACAATCTGATTTAAAACTAAGCAGAGCTTGTGTTAGATAGCTGATATTACTTTTAAATACTTACCAATGTTGATAAAAGTATATCGGCTATCTATTTCCCAAACTACTTGCTCTGCTAAGTTTGGAATTAGATTGATCATGCGTAAAGAGTGTTACGGGGTATTTTTTCGTTTGACTGTACGGTTTTTGGCTTAAACAATAGTTTTTTTCATTAATTTATGGATGGTCCCAGTCGCCGGAAAAAAATATTTAAATTAAAAGCATCCGGCAAATGGGACCGCGGTCCCAGTTTATTGTGGTCCCAGTCGCCGGAAGCCTCATCATTACATTGACGAGAAATACGAATAGGTATATTTATTAAACGTACAACCCGGTTGGCTTTGTAGCCCTGGCTTTCAAGCCGCCCGTCCCTGGTTCGAATCCCGCCCATGTCAAAGAGTTGTATGCACGAATATGTTTGTTTGTTCTGTGTCTAGATGTAAACTTCTATTATAGATGTGTCTCAAAAAGTAATATATGTAGTATTTCAGCTAACTGGTTACCATAGCACAAGCTCTGCTCCATTTGGCTGTGTGTGAAAATGTATATGATATTTATTATTTTATTTACTTTTTATGCAAATAAATGATTATTATTATTATTATTATTTTTGTTTTCATTTCTTGTTTTCTCAGCTTGGAGCTGGTTATCTTATGACCATCACGGGCCTAAGCCAAGTCATGGTCACGGGAGTCTGTGGTAGAAATGGGGGGCATATCTTCGGGCGTCTGCATAAACTTTCTAACTATTCTACACGAATTCAAAATCACTGCCTTTTGTAACAAGTAAAAAATAAACGGTGGTAGGTCGAGAGTTTTAAGAGATTGGTGAAGCTGTTTTGGTATGACCCCTGTTGTTGACAATACTATAGGCACTATCGTAACTTTTTGAAGATGCCACATTCTTATGATCTCATCCTTCAGTTCGGTGTATTTAGTAAGTTTTTGAGAAATGGTGTTTTGTACATTATGTGTATTTGGGACAGCTATATCTATTAAAAAAGCGGTTTTATTAGCTTTATCAACAAGCGTAATATCTGGGCGGTTATAGTGGACAGTTCGGTCAGTAAGTATTGCTCGGTCGAAGTATAATCTGTGTGTGGTGTTCTCTAGTACTGTTTCGGGTGAATATTTGTAGTAAGGCACGGGTGGTGTTATGATTAGTTTGTATTTGTGAGCAATTTTTTGGTGAATTATGTTGGCTACCTGGTCATGTCTGTGTTTGTAGTCTGTTTGTACGATAGCTTTACAGGCACCTGTTACATGTTGAATTGTCTCCGATCCGCTATTGCATTTCCTACAAGTGTCCGTACTAATGTGTATCTTCATTATATGTCTCTGGTAATTGCGGGTTTCAATCACTTGATCTTGGATGGCTATCATGAACCCTTCAGTCTCAGGGAAGAGATCACCTCTACGCAGCCATGCGTTCGACGCATCTATGTCGACATTGGGCTGGCATAGGTCTTTACGATGTCTTCCATGAAGTGACTTCTGAGTCCACTCTTCTATTTTATTTCGTCTACTAACTATGTTTTCATTCTGTTGTGTGCATGTGTCATGTAAGTTGAGTGGTGTGTATTTTATGTCATTTTGAACTATTGCATTATGTAAATTAGAAGACTCTGTTTTGCTGTAAAAGTATGTCCTTAAGTTGGTAATTTGACTATTGTGCAGGTTTATAATATCTATTATACCCCGGCCACCATCTTTACGCGGTAACGTCATTCTTTGAACGCATGATCTAGGATGGTGCTTTCGGTGTTTAGTCATTGTGGTATTAATACTTCTCTGCAAATTTTTGAGTTCTGTCTTTGTCCATTTAATAATACCAAAGGAATAGGTTAAAATTGGGATAGCGTAGCTGTTGATGGCTTTAATAAGGTTTCGTGAGTAGAGGTTAGATTTCAAGATGGTGTTTAGTCTCTGTTTAAATTGCTGGATAAGTGAAGCTTTGGTTTCCTTATGTAGTATTTGCTTAATCTGATTATATCCTAGGTATTTGTAAGCACTATTCTCGTCTAACGATTCAATTAATACACCACTAAGCATTTCGTAGTTGAGGTGATGATGATTTCCGGATTTAATAGTATTGACTTTACATTTATCTATTCCAAACTCCATCTTGATGTCTAAAGAAAAGTTTTCGGTAATATCTGCTAACCGATGTAGTTCAGGTTCGGAGGTGGCGTATAGCTTAATGTCATCCATGTATAGTAAATGGTTAAGTGTAACTTCATGTCCATCTGTTCTATTAAAATATTTAAGTGGGTATCCTACGTTTGACTTATTTAGTAAATTGGAAAGGGGATTTAATGCAAGACAAAACCAGAGGGGACTGAGAGCATCACCTTGGAATATGCCTCTTTGGATTCTTATGGGCTCATCAACTATAGAATTTAATTTGATTTGTGTAGTCCAGTTATGTAAAGTGTTATTGAGGAATGAAACTATTTTAGGGTGTACTTTATATATATCTAGTATTTTTAATAACCAAGAATGTGGGACTGAGTCATAAGCTTTTTTATAATCAATATACATGGAAAAGAGATCGCGTTTTTGTTTTAATACTTGATTTAGTATGACGGCGTCTATTGTCAGTTGTTCTTTACATCCCTGGCTAAACTTTCTACATCCTTTTTGTTCTTCATTTAATATGTTGCTGTCTATGACGTGTTGATAGATAGATTGTGCTAAACAAGATGTTATAATTTTATAGATGGTTTGTAGGCACGTGATTGGCCTGTATTTTGCTGGATTTTTACGGTCATTAAGGTCTTTGGGAATCATGTACGTCAGTCCAGCTGTAATGTAGTTTGGTAGTGTGCTCGGATTTTGGATGAAATTGTTTATATGATTGTAGAGAAATGGGTGAATATAAGTGAATTTCTTGTACCAGTAATTATGTATTTGGTCTGATCCTGGTGCCTTCCAGTTATGTAAGTGTTTGATGATATTATGGAATGTATCTATTGGTACTGAATCAAATTCCATTTGTTGTGTTAAGCTATAACTGCGATATTCTTCTGCTATCCATTCGGCTTCGGTATTGTGTACAACAGGGGATTCCCAGATATTGGCCCAGAATTTATGAAGTTCTTCTGGGACTATACTTTCTGAACTTGGAGAGTTATTTGCTATGGCATTGCTAGGGCTTCTGAGATTACGATAGAATAGTTTTTCGTTGTTTGAAAATTGAGCATTCTCTGTTTTACGTTTAGTGCAAGTAGTATAACGGGTCAATCTATTAACAGCGACTGATAATTTTTGTTTAAGTGTGTCTAAGAAATGTGTTACCTGTGTGTTAGTTTGCTCATATGTTGAATGTATTTTATACTGTCTAAAGATTTTTTCTACTTTATCGCGTATTTTTTGGCTTCGGTCGCCATTAATATAATGAGTTAGTCTGCCTATATTTGCCCTAAGATTTTCAATCTTTCGTTCTAATCGGACTTGCCATTTAGGTTTGAATGCCCTATTACTATTATTTACTGTCCTATATGTAGATGGGATAAATAGTTTGGATCCATTGCTTTTAGCCGTTGTCCATGCGGCGCAATAAAGTACGGTTTGTAAGGTATTAAAGTCTGAGTCTATATCAACATACTTCTTCAATATTACGTCATTTATATATGTAACTATTTTTGAGAGGTTTTTGGATGTCTTTTGTTTTGGTATGAAATCTCTTTCTGTAGGGTGCGTGTTTTGGTAGTATTGTATCGCTTGTTCGAAAAGTTGATCGATTTCTGGGTGACTGTGTGAGTGAATTGGCGCTGTGTTCTGATGTTGTGTGGTGTGTAGTTGAGGTGTATCAGTTTCGTAAGATTCCTGATTTTCCTGTATTTGTGTATGTATGTTTGCCGTAGGTATCGAATCATTGCTTATGATAGCTTCTGCAATATGTGTTGTGTTGAGTTCATCTACTACTTCCTGTCGAATCCTATCAAGTACATTTGGTTGAATGTATTTATTTTTAAATATCATTCGTTTTTGGTCTGCTACCCTCTGTTCAGTGACATTTGAAAATTGTGGGAATCTTTCTGTGAATTTAGAATGTAAAATTTGTCTGTAGGCTGTTTTATTGGTCTCTAGTTCAGTAATAATAAGATAAGTTTTAGCTATGAATTCGTTGTGTTCATTTGTCCAGTTCATGCGTGTATTTGAGCGGGGAAAAGGTGAATTGTGTACGGTAGTTGCGCTATTCAGCTGACTGTTAATTTGTTGATTATAATTATCTATGTTAATATTGAAAGATTGTATTTGTGTATCTACGTCTTGGTATATATTATTGATTATCTGTTGGGGTAATAGTCTATTACGAATGATTGCTCTACGTTGGTCACCTAATCGCTGTCTTGTTGTATCTATTTCTGGGAATTTTTCTTTAAATTTCGAATATAGCGGGGTTAGATAGTCTTTAGTGTCACGGTCAAGAGAGGTCAGTTGTAAGTAGGTGCGCAGAATAAATTCATTTTGTTCTTGGCTCAATTATTATTATTATTATTATTGTTTCTAAGAAGCTTTTTTCTTCTCGGTTTTTTTTTTTTTAAACCGGTGTAATGATAGACACGGGCCTAAGCCAAGTGGTTATCATGGGTTAGTGGGTGGTAAAACTACTGTGCTGTTGATTGTGTATGTGTTAGGAAGAATTTCCGGACTATTCTACATGTATTTAATATTGCTGCTTTTTGAAGTGTCATGTATGTATTACGAGGGAGTTGCAAGGTTTCTATTGACTGGTGTAGCTGTTTAGGAATCACGCCGGTAGTAGATAGAACTACGGGAGCGATCAAAACGTTTTGGAGCTTCCACATACGAGTAATTTCATCTTTCAAGTCCACATACTTAGACAACTTTTCATTGATTGTGGATTGAAGGTTGTGTGTGTTAGGAATGGCTATGTCAATGATAAGTGCAGTTTTTAATGTTTTATTTACTAATATTATATCTGGTCTATTGTAATGAACTGTTTTATCTGTGAGTATGGCTCGATCGTAATATAGCTTATGCGTTGAGTTTTCTAATACTGTTTCTGGGGTGTATTTATAATAAGGAACATTTTTTGTGGGGTTAATTAGTTTGTGTTTTATTGCTAGTTTTTGATGGATAATATTGGCTACTTGATCATGCCTGTGTTTATAATCGGTTTGAACTATTGTTTTGCATGCTCCTGTTATGTGTTGAATGGTCTCAGAAGAACTATTGCAACGTCTGCATAAGTCAGTGGGTAAGTTAGGAATTTTAATTATATACTTTTGGTAATTTCTCGTTTCTATTATTTGGTCCTGGATTGCTATGATGAATCCTTCGGTCTCAGGGAAGAGCTCACCGCGAGAGAGCCATGCGTTCGACGCTATCATGTCGACATTTGGTTGGCTCAAATCTTGGTAGTGTCTTCCGTGTAGAGACTTTCTGGTCCATTCTAATATTTTCGTCTTTTTACTGATGAGTTCTTCATTTTTTTGTGTTGTTTTATCATGTAAATTAAGCGGTGTGAGTTTTTTGTCATTAAGTTCTATTGCTGCATGTAAACAGGAGACAGTGGATTTATAGTGGAAGTAGCGTCTGAGATTAATAATTTGTGTATTATGTAGGTTCTGGATATCTATGATGCCTCTACCTCCCTCACAGCGTGGCAGAGTCTGCCTCTGGACGCACGCGCGTGGATGATGTTTCCTATTTTTTGTCATGGTGGTATTGACACTTCTCTGGAGATTCTTAAGATCGTGCTTATTCCATTTAAGTATTCCAAATGAGTACGTTAAAATAGGGATCGCAAATGCGTTTATTGCTTTTACAGTATTTTTTGAATTTAATTGTGTTTTGAGGATGCTATTTAATCTATGTTTGAACTGTTGTGTAAGTTTTACTTTGGTTTCTTTTTCTAATATCTGTTGAGCTTGATTATATCCTAAATACTTATATGTCTCATCTTCTTGTAACGATCCTATTAAATCACCGGCCTGTAGTCGGTACTCTTGTTGAAAGTTCTGCCCTGCTTTGACAGCGTTTATTTTACATTTATCGATACCAAACTGCATTTTGATATCTAGGGAAAATTGTTCTGTAAGTTTTGCTAGTTTTTGTAAATCATCATGAGTTGAAGCATATAATTTAATGTCGTCCATGTAAAGCAGGTGGTTCAATTTTGGATTTTGGGGATAATTAATTAGTCCTTCTGCGTCAGTCGGTAAATGTTGTTCAGTATCTGAGAATGAGTAACCTATGTCTGTTGAATTTAATATATTTGATAGGGGATTCAAAGCAAGACAGAACCACAACGGGCTGAGGGTATCACCCTGGAATATTCCACATCTTATACGTATTGTGCCTGTCTCGATTGTATTGTCCGCGGTACGTAATATCAGTCGTGTTTTCCATATAGTCATGGCATGTTCTAAAAATGCTGATATTTGTGGATGTATTTTATAGATGTTAAGAACTTGAATGAGCCATGAGTGGGGGACCGAGTCATAAGCCTTCTTGTAATCAATGTACATTGAGTATAAGTCTTTCTTTTTTTGTTTGACTTGTTTTAGAATAACTGAATCTATTGTAAGTTGTTCTTTACACCCTTGGCTATTTTTCCTGCACCCTTTTTGTTGTTCCTGTAAAATGTTATTGTTCTCTAAATGATTGTATATTGTATGTGATAAACAAGCTGTAATTATTTTATAAATTGTCTGAAGGCATGTAATTGGTCTGTATTTAGCTGGGTTAGCTGTGTCATTCTTATCTTTAGGTACCATATATGTAATTCCTTCGGTAATGTAATGGGGCAAAATATTTGGATTTTGAATAAAATGGTTAACATGTTTAAATAAAAAAGGGTGGACATTATTGAATTTTTTATACCAATAATTGTGGATATGGTCTGGCCCAGGGGCTTTCCAATTATGTAACTGCTTTAGTACATTATGGAATACATCTACGGATATAGACTCAAACTGCATTGGGGGAATATGTATGCTATTGTTTTGTTCTTGTTCTATCCATTTAGCATTTGCATTGTGGATAGCTTGTTGTTCCCAGATATTTGACCAGAATTGACGAAGTTCTTCTGGTTGTGGGGTGTTAGGTATGTTATCTGAACTACTATTTGTCTGATTGGATCTACTGTTGCGGAGGTCTTGGTAAAATCTTTTTTCATTAGTATTGAACTGGAAATTTTGGTCTTTTCGAGCGATTATTATTATTATTATTATTATTATTTATTAAAGTTGAACAATAGGCATGCAGTGGACTTTCCGTACAACGGAGAAATAACCTTTGATTACGACTTGCCGTTTGCAATTTCATTGAAGGTTGGCAATATATAAACTTTCGCATTTCTAAGTCTTTACACGTGTTTGAAATCTAGTTGTTATATAAACAGTTAAGTTCAGTTTTGCAATCCGGTATTTCTGACTTCCAAACAACAATAGTTTCGACAACGATATGTACGGTTTCATTTCTGCAACTCACTTCTTTGTTTCAAACAAGTTTTGAACAGTTCAGATATTTTCCTCTCTCTTTGTTATATGACGGGTATATATATTACTAGCTGCCTCCGCGCGGTTTTACCCGCGTAGTTCCCGTTCCCGTGGGAATACAGGGATAAAATATAGCCTATGTTACTCGGGGATAATGTAGCTTTCCAAAGGTGAAAGAATTTTTGAAATCGGTCCAGTAGTTTTGGAGCCTATTCATTACAAACAAACAAACAAACAAATCTTTCCTCTTTATAATATTAGTATAGATAAAACTACCTATTTTATGTTTCAGGGAAAGGTTGACTGTGTTAATATATTTAAAAACGCAATAGAAAGTTTAATTTTCAGTTGAGAGCCCTCTGCGTTGTAAATCGGAGTAAGAGTGTAAAATCCATCTGAGGTTAAAACTTTCTCCATAAAAAAATATATATATAACATGTATAAAAATATATATATGTAAATATGTATATTAACTTTAAATTTTCCCCAAGGGATGACTTACTATAATATACAGCCAACAACATATAGAGATTAAATTTATAAGTTTACAAAAAATATTTTAAAGGTTAAAAGTACGTTTAAAAAGGTTAAACAAATAAAATATCACACATATTAAAATGTACATATGAATAAATCGTTTTGTGGATTGTTAAATTGAAACATCACGTTGCAAATGACATTAATCCACAAATAATGATGTGATACAAATGAGCTGTTTGTTTGTTGTTATTTATGTTTTGTTGTCTCATTATGTAACACTATTTTTTCCACGTGGTTTTATCTGAGTTGTAGACAAGACTTTGATCTTCTGAGACTAAGCAGAGTTTGGAACCAAAAGATAATATACCTTTATATTAATGCTTTATAAATATATACTGTATATATATAACATACAAATTAACATGTTCATTTATACATGTTAGCCATGATATTGGGTTGAAAGTAATTAGAATTTATTAATGCATTAAGATGAAAAGTATGACCTAGAGTGACACTTATCTTGCCAAATTCTGAGTTTACAACCAGTTACATCGTCTGTCTGTAGCAACATATAATAAAAAAGATGTCATGATAGATATTATGATTTATTGAAAAAAAAATTTAGCCTGCCACTTATCTTTAATAATAAAAAAATATCTATTTCAATCTTTAGTTGACAAAAAAATTAAGTTAATTTAACGGGCTTTTCATAGTCAATATCTATAGTTGAAAATTTTCAAGCAGCTTAATATTAAATTGAACGCCACGTGAAAAGGATTTTGAAGGATTTTACGACAATTTAACAGATTATTTCCCGGTTAAGATTTCCGACGAAGCTATGATTTGTGATTGCTTGAATTTATGATTACCATCATAGCGGTTCCTTTGATGAGAAAAATAGATTATATTGACATCCACTGACTAGGGAATTAATATTCTGGGATAAATTGCTGGTTAACCAGTATTTTTATATTGATAAAAAACTAAAGTGGCACAACATTTGAAGATCGTTGAGCTCGTAGCACCGCTACGATCAAACCTCTACGGGAATCGTAGCACATGCTTCAACCAATTTTCTTGGCATATGTTTTGCTACGATATAAAGTAGATATGTATTTGATATGTAATACTTTAAAAATACCTTTTAAAAAAAAGTGTAATACTTTATCGTTACAATAAAAATATTCTAGATTAATATGGTGGATGGTGTAGTGTCGTGTAGTGTAGAAAATACATTTTAATATTCTTACTAATATCATTAAAAAAGATCTTTTGTAAAAGGTAATTTTGCGTTTGTAAATTATTCAACTTATTGGTATGACGTGTTAGAGATAAATGGCCAAATTGTATCACAGAAAACCTTTGGCCAGATCCCAAGAGGCGCAAGTGTGGGCGTAATATATCGTGGTAACATCAAAAGGTAGTTTTCTCCCACTAATCACATTTGTTAGGACTTGTGTACAGAAGGTTATGCCCTCACTATGTGGCTGTAAAATGGCGCCATTGTAAATTTTTTACATTGTCTAGTATGTTTTTATATGTATTATGATTAGAAAGCAGCTATTTTTAAGATAGTTACATATATCTTTATGATTATGTTGGTTGATAATTATATCAAATTGGTGGCTTAAGTATAATAAAGTATCTATCATTTACTTGTAGTAAAAAGCTAGGCAATATATATACATATTCAATTGATAGATTTAACTAAAAAATGTTCATCAAAACCTTATTTTCACAATGTAAAAGTAAATGTAAAACCATTATTTTTTTGTAACTGGTTACGAAACATTAGTTACAAAAGTGGAATAATAATTCTTCCCCCACAACTAGTTACGAAACAGCGACAAAAAATTATTGTCTTGTAACTGGTTACGAAGTTGTAGTTACGAATATAGATGAAGCCAAAAAAAAAATTACTCAAAAACTTTATTAATCATTAAAAAAACAAAACATAACTATTAATATAATACTATAAAAAAAATTCCTAACAACATTAAATACACCAAACTTAATGGTACATCACCAAACTATAATACAAACAATTTAACACGCTAATCCACGTGTAGTGTTAATTACCACTCAATCAATCTCAACAAACAATTTACAATCATAGCACCTAATAAATCTATTTAGTTTAACCCCACTGCCTACATTTAACGTTTAATCAAATCAAAAAGCGTCAGGTTGCGGCAACATTTTAGTGGCTGAGATCTAACTCTGTTAAGGCCAGGGTCGGATCTAGATAACTCGATAACACCGGCAATCTATCGAGGTAATAACTCTTTGATAATCCGCCAATTAATATTCATAGGCCGGCTAGTCGGATTGGTAAATATTTTCTTTGGATTTATCGGCCTATTTTATTTGGGCAGGATTTGGGTTTGGATTGTTGGCTTTCCATCAGTTTGTGTTTTCGTTTGAAAATCGAATTATGTTTCGTGTGCCTAGTTATTGAAATGTTTAGTTACCCTCATCAGAATATAATAATTTTCCACTAACTTTAATACCATCCTTTAAGTAATAGATTTTATTTTAACATTACAAAATATGTACTAAGACATTGACATCTTCTGAAGCAAAGAAGTGCTGTTAATCTCGAAATTACTATAAAAACTGTATGTTAGCTTAATAATGGGAACTAAAAACCTGAATACATGTTCTGCAATTTTGTCGACTTCACATTTGGTCGTGATGGAGTGATTTCACCATTCAGCTGAGGCTTATACGGACTTATCCGGTAATTTCGAACGCGGCATAAAACGAAGGATCAACTATGCTATTCTATATTTAAAGTCGACACTGAAGTCATTGGAGCGACTATTGTCTATCTCTGTTATACGCACCGCAGTATGATATATGCCTCTCTGTTCACGCCATCGGCTGTGTGGTTCCATGGTCTACTTATTGTTTTATGCCTCATTTACATTCAGCTGTAGTGAGCAGGGAAGTGGGCAGGGAAGTGGGCAGGACGAGTATGTAAACGTATACTTCTCATGCCACTGCTTAATGCCACTCGCGCTGCCTAGCGCTCCCCAAAAGAGCGGTTTTTGTGCGGACTTCAAAGGACCGGCAGCGCGAGCGGTAGGGCGTGTTTACATTCTGCTCAATTCTTCTGCATTATAAAATATTATCTTAAGCAGGTTGGTAGGTACTTACAAAGTTCTATTACGATGAATAGATATCATCCACCATCTTCTACGACGTCTTTTCTTTTTTTTCATTTGATTTATTTTTAACTGACGCACATAATTATGTATCGCTAAAAGACACAGCGCGGACGCTGCAAAAATTTCAACGTCTGCCATTGCCGGAACTTGAAAGCGTAGTGAGAGGAAGGGCAGTATGTAAATACACATTTCCCTCGATCCTGCCACAGCAGTATTTAGGGAATTATTGCCGGCAGCGCGAGGAGCAGCGATAGGGGCTGAATGTAAATGAGGCATTAGAATAGCATAGCAGCGCAGGTTGAATGAAATGGCAACAGGTCACGGAAACAAAATGTGACATAGGGATGTGATAAAGCTAGCTTAAGTCCATGATAAGACTTGTCCATTCCTTCTTCGGGAATTCTGAACGAACGATTCTGAGATAGATTCGTTGTGGTGTATAAGATAAGCAATGTTGATCCTTATTATCGGTAGATTTAAAGTTGTTTATTGATTGGAAATTTGTTTTATTTACGTGTGAATGAAATGAGATCATTTAATAAGTTTAAATTAGTTTTAGTACCTATGTTTAGTGGACTGATAACCAAAAATAATTAAAATCATTTCAGATATATAACTTACGTTGGTATACTTTATTTTTACTTCATACTTTGAAACATTAAATAGAACAAAGATACGAATTAAATAATTGCATAAAATAATAGCATAATTTAAATATCCAGGTGTCCTTCCGTTCACTCAAATTTTTTGTCATAGTTGGCCGGCACAAAGCCGAAATAAATTCAATCATTTATTTTACAAAAACAAACGCCACCCAAAGTAGGTTTGTATAAAAACTTGGGTGCCACGTGATACGTCAGAGGATTATACAAAAACGTCTGTTAAAAAAACTTTCACTTGTGTAAACAGATTGTAAGGCAGACCCGAGGGTTAGCGGGCTGTTTGGTCTACAGATTTGCGTATAAATTAACATCTTACTGCTGAATTTAGACCAAACAGAGACCCTAAAGTTTTGGTTTTCATTGACTTTGTTAAAGTTCAAAAACAAAGATGAAAAACGACTGAGGACATTTTCCAACAGAGGACGAATATTTGCACGGTTCACGCATGTCTATTTATTTTACAAGAATCCCACTCAAGTCAAACATTTGTATGGATGAATATGTCTGTTTGTTCTGTGTCTGGATGTAAATCTATATAAGTATGTATTAAAAAACGTAGTATATGTATTATATCAGCTATCTGGTTACCATAACACAAGCTCACTTTGAAGCTAAGTTTGGAATCCGATTGAATATTCCAGGATATTTATTTATTATTATTTATTTATTTCAGCTTAACTAGATATTTACTTGAAACATATAACTTTTTGATACGATTAGGATAATATTGAGTTTTGCAAATGTATAATCCAAGTTCACCCATGCATACATAGCTTATAGGTACATAAGAGCGTTCCGAAGATAATTATCTTAAAGGCTGCTAGACATGTTAATAAGCTGATTATCCATCTATATAGATTATTATATAAGTTATTTTATTTAATTATTTAAAATATTATTGTATCTCTTTCGAATATATAATATCCCTTGTTAGTTACGAAATTGTCTAATACCTATACGTAAAAAACTTTTATAATCCAAACTAATCCATGTAAATATCTATATAGTATGTATTTAGATATAATAAATGTAGTATATCACCAATATGGTTACCATATCACAAGCTCTACTTAGTTTGGAACCAGATAGCCTTTGTGTGAAGAAATCTCCCACGATATTTATTTTATTTTATTCAAACTTTCCAAAGACGCTCTCCACTTTTTAGATTATCCTACTTAATTTAATCGCATTATAATGTAAAACTATTATGCCTAGTTTTTAATTCCAAAATTCCATATTCGTCGTCTTTATCTAATCCAATCCACATAAGTGAGACATGAAAGTCATAACGCTATGAAATTGAATGAGCTCGCAATAAAAGTAGCCTCCAAGGGCGCATGAGGAGCTAAATTGTCTCAAAGTGTGTTATAATGTAGTAAAATTCAATTTATATCGTCCTTAGGTACTGAAGACTTTCATAACCATGTGAAATGTTAAGGCATTTTCATATTCGACCGCTAGATGGAGTAACTTTTAAGATGCAAAGTGCACACTATTAATTTAGGCCGATATAAATAATAGTAATAATTTTTTGGCCAAATAAACACAATCAAAAAAGCTACAAGATTTTTTTAGACTAGGTAAAATAATTAAAAGCTTAGCATCTGCTGCCGAGCTAAGCAAAAGCCTGTATTTCAGCAATGCCGATGATTAAGGACAGCAGTACATTGACTGTTGGGCCTATAAGAATTATATCTTATTTGGATAAAATTATATTTCTCACTCAATCACATAAATACGGTTGAACGAATTTGAATGAAATTTGGCACACGTTAAAAACCCGGCTTAAAATTTAGGATACTACGTACCATTTGGAAATATTTCGGAAACGCGGGGGAGCCTAGTTATCCATATTTATATCAACAATATTACCAATCGAATATATTTGATTAGGTACTAATGAATTTAAATGTCGTCTTATGCTCGTAAAACTATAATCTCACACATTTATTTCTCCCAAATAATACACACTAGTAAGCGACTTTCTCACAAACTAACTACCTACAGACAAAGTTTTATTTATAACCTCAATCTGTTTTGGCATAACATACATAAGTAAATAAACGAGATCAAACAAAGGTCTCGCATGTTTTTCCCGATGTACTTTCTGTCTCATTTACCACAGAATACAACTGTAATTGCCTCTTAAGAAAAAATTAAGGGGAGGCATCCATTTATCCGAGTGGTATTTAGGCAAGAGAGAAAACACGCAATTTTTGTGTAATGTTGCTTTACTATTTGGGTCATGATTATGGATGCCTGTGTTTTGGATGACTGTCTATAACATTTCATAAAAATACATTGTAGTTAATAAATGTTTTAAAAAAGGTTTAAAAAAAACATAAATAATTTAATTACATAGGATATTTTTCACTAGTAGCATAACATAACTTTTACTCACTAAAACGCACCGGGTATCTAAGTTGGTATGTGGTTTTTGATTAACAAGTAGCATATTTTTATAATAGCTTAAGTTACATATCTATACAAAACTTTCAGTGGGCAATCAACCATTTATCGAGGAAGACTATAGGTTATATATCATCACGCTACGTCCAATAGGAGCGGCCATCCCCGTTATAATGCCCTGTAAACGAAACATGCCCGTTGCCTGTCTATAAATGGCACAAATTGAAGATTTGAAACTTAAACTAGTACCTACCTAAGCTCATCTCCCATCTCCGAGACTATAATCTAAATTAATCACACTTGCCGAACTAGGTGGTGGGTGAACAATAGTTACCAAATTCAGTTTCACCCTAGTTCCTAGACGGAGACACAGACAAGTGGGTTTAGCAACAGATAAATAAGTTTGGCTGCATGTTAATGTACTGTGGCAAACTTGTAAACGCTTGTTGTTGAAGCGATTTTGAGGTAAATCTTATCATTTATGATTTATTTACTATGTATTTTATATTTGACAGGTTGGCTTTGTTAGTGACCCTGATTTTGAATACTTCGTGTATTTGAATCCTACTCAAGATAAACGTTTGTGTGTATGTCTACGCATGAATATGTCTACGTATTCTGTGTCTTGAGGTAAAAATCTAAATCTATATACTTAATGATGTATTTAAAAATATTAAGTATATGTAATATGTCAACAAACTGGGTAACCTTAAGTAAATCCAAACGGTAAATTAGTATAGGCTAAGTTTTATTTGCGGAACATTTTTTGACAGGCCTTTTAAGTACGGTGTTATAAATAAAAAAAGAAAAAAAAACTAGGAGCATATTACGCTAAACTTATTAAAAGAAAACAAACATCAACGAAAACCGGCTAAGGGTCCATCAAAAGGAATTCTATTATTTTCTAATAGCAAAAAGGAGAAACTTAAGCATTTCATTGAGAATTCAGAAGGTTTTTTCGAGAAACCATTAGTTTACTTTAGTGGGACCCGTATTTTCTTGGAGGCGAGTTTTCCATAATTTGATTACATGTAGATTCGGTCACGTAGGGTGGGACCAACTATTCGGACCAACCTCTCGGATGTAACCGAAACCGCAAAATTAGATTCTTTGTTATTTCAGACTTAGTCAAGAATATTTTAAGCTTTTGATTAGATAGGTAGTTTTGAAATCTAAGATGTTTTACGGGAAACTGGGTAAATTTATTATAGAGATTAGCTTGGGGCAAGTATTATCCTAGTAAGCTATGTTGTGTTTACTAGAAATGATGAATTATTATATATATATATATTTTTTTTTTATACTACGACGGTGGCAAACAGGCATGCGGCCCACCTGATGGGAAGCGGTTACCGCAGCCTATGGACACCAGCAACACCAGAGGCATCACGGGTGCGTTGCCGACCCTTTAGAAACCTATTGACTCCTTTTTTGAAGAACCCCATACTGTATTCCCCGGCGAAAACCTCAGCGGGGAGTTCATTCCACAATCGGAGCGTCCGTGGGAGGAAGTTCCTCTGAAATCGAACGGTACGTGACCCTGTGGTTTCCAATATGTGAGGATGAACACCCCGTCGATGGCGAGCGGTGCGATGGTAGAATGTGGCCGTGGGCATCATGTCAAACAATTCCTCAGAGCACACCCCATTATACAAGCGGTAGAACACGCATAAGGAGGCAACATCTCTCCGAAGGTTTAAGGGTTCTATACCGCTTGTGACATTGGGATCGTCAACAATCCTCACAGCTCGCCTTTGAACCGAGTCAAAAGGGTCAAGTTGGTATCTTGGTGCACCCGCCCAAAGATGAGAGCAGTACTCCATATGGGGCCTAACTTGAGACTTGTATAAGAGCAGTCTTTGCCCCGGAGTGAAGTACCGCTTTGCTTTATTGAGCACACCAAGCTTTTTGGATGCCAACTTGACCTTATCTTCTAAGTGACTTCGGAACTGGACGTCTCTGGAGATGTCAACACCAAGGATCCCAATGCTGTCGGAGATGGTTAGGGGTGTGTCTAGGAATTGTGGGGTCACAGTAAATTGGGTTTTTTTTTGCGGAGAACGCACAAACTTGTGTCTTGGAGGGGTTAAATCTGACCAAATTGTCCCGACCCCAATCGGATACTCTAGATAGAGTACTCTCGATTTGAGACACAAGTTGTTCGCGGCTTTCATCCACAACGGAACGAGGGATATTTGCGCGGCCCCTGTAAAAGGCATCGCCAGTGCTGTCGTCCGCGTAACAATGAATGTTATCAATAGAGAGCATATCATTGATGTGTAGCAGAAACAGCGTCGGCGATAGCACGGAGCCTTGTGGGATTGTTGTATTACCAGCTTCGCTCGGGGGACCTTTAACATTCCCGAGATATAGGTGGCCCATATACTTTCACAAGCTGAAGACAATATCAGCTCCAAATTCAACCTAAATCGGTTTAGTGGTTAAGACCTTGAAGCGTGACAAACGGACAGTTACTTTTGCACTTATGATATTAGTAGGAATAATATTTTTTTTTATTTACATCGACATTAAAAATATTACATCACCAATTTTATACATCATAACAAAATATGTTGTTACAAGAAATAATTACCGTCTGGCTTCCATAACACATTCGTAGTCATAAATCATTTATTAAAATCACGTAACGAAATTAAAGTTACATTCGTTTTATTTACTTTTCGTTAATTTATTAGTTAGTTAGTTACATAAGTCGCTAATGAGTCGAGAAGTCCGCTAATACGCACTAGGCCCGTGTGGTGGACAAAAGCCCCTCGTTGTTAGTAGAGGCTCTAGCTCTCGGTGACATATATGAGCTGATGATGATGCCTTATTATGTTCGATGTAGGCATCAGAACTCAGTCCACCTAATGTTAAGGAACTTCTTGTTTTATAAATTATTATATACCTCATTTACCTAAGTTAAAGGTCACATTACATTAAAACCCATGGTTTTTAAAATAAGTGAAAATCGTATTTAATGTGTTTCTAAATATAAGATCTATTAGTCTTATTTTAATAAGACAGCTAAACAGTCATATCAATCAACAGCTCCTAAAGTCAACTTAAAACGTAAGAAAACAGCTCAGAAAGGCAAAATTATCATGAGAGAACGTTCGTGAGAAGTGTTCAAGGTACTTTGTCAGTGAAATGCGGTTACACATAACCTAACCAAATTGTATTCTGTAAGAACCGAAACACCAAGTACATTTTGTGCTCGTACTACAACATCGGAGTATTTTACAAAAAAGAATTCAATAACGTGTCAGTGTCACGATCTTTGCGGTACAAGTCATAAGATTTTGGAACATCAGGTAGAATTGAGTAGAATATATTTTATTGTTCAGACCAAAACATGGTTTATCTAACTAATTAGTATAACTTGTTAAAAGAGGCTCATGGTCCTCGGTGGAGTATATGATATATGGCGTATATGAGCTAAACAGGTTGTTTTTGATTCACAATAATATTTCGTAGCGTTGCATTGTGACCAAAGTAAAGCAAAAGATTTATCAACTTGAGGACGGTAACTATTATGCGGGTACTTCAAAGGTCTAAGCGTCAGCCATGACGTAGATATATATTTAAACCCCTTGATTACGCGAAGGGTTTAACAGTTAGGTATTTAAAATTGGTTAGACCTAAGTTTACGTTTTGGTTGTTATGTAATATCTTATTTGAATATTTATTTTAGACGTAATATTCTACTGGAAACATTCGTCTACTTATTTCCGCTTACAGTCAGTCGCTCACGCCCCGTGTACACGCGCCGCAGACGCGCCAGGCGTAGCGTACAAAAATAATTTTATGTGCAATAAAAATCCTTTTACTCCCCGCGTAAAAATCCGACGCCCCGTCCGAGAGACGGCTCACAATTGGCGTCGATGTGTTACTATTACTACAGTCTAGTATTTTGAACGGAAATAAAAAATCGTTGAACTACTTTATTTGTTATTTTTTTATAGACTTGCGTATGACTTTTTAGCATGGTAATTGAGGATGTAGCAGAAGTACGAAGCACATAAATCCTAAAAGATAACTGGTTTATAACAAGGTCTCTCTAGGGTTTTGTATAGGTCATCATATCAGCAATCTTCCTGGTATTGCAGATGGCGGCTGTGACCATTTACCATGTGAACTGTCTGTCTGTATGTCAACCTACAGATATAAAAACACCGAAACGTTATCCAATATCTTCTATTATCCAATATCGTCAAAGAATTTTCACTGTACCAACTGATATATTATTGAAAATGTATATTTTCATTATATTATACAAGTTAATATTGACTTTAACTTACTTGATACATCCGACAGGCATCTCGCCATCAATAACAAGGTAATGGACGGACATAAGAAGTCCATTTTTCACCTTTCACATTATAATTGCAAATAAAAATTGAGATAATGTTAAATATACTTAATAAACTTTTTAATGGACTTGTCTATACGTCTTAAATAAGGTAAAAATAAAGGTAAATCTGTATAGTAAATAACGAAGTCTTTGTGTTTTGTCTCTTTCATAAACTAAGAAGGCAAGTGAGAGGTTTGATTTCCAAGATTTTGTACCAACGAAGTTTGTATTAGAATCTGCAGTGGTATGTTTTATAAGTAGATTTCACAACACATCCTGAGTAAGAGCTTTGAAAACTTTTGCTTAACCATTTTTAAAGTGCTAGTTCTTTTGTTTTTGTTGTTTATGTCAGGAATTTTGATTGGGTCTTTGTGCTGAGTATTTTTTATTGTGAGGGTTAGAGCGAACGAAGTTTTTGAAAATCTGTCACATGCATTTGGACCCTAAGTATTATTTATTACCTGTATGCAACTAGGTTAACTATGTGGTTAGTGATCCTACCTGTTAGTGATCCTGGCTAGAACTACTTTTGTGTGCTTAAATATCACTGTTTGATCTATATTATGTCAATATTTAATATTAGCACTGAAAGTATAAGATGATACGATGATGATATTTTTACACCCTCTACAGAATTCCATAGTTATATGTAAGTTTCAAAAATTTTAAAGCACTTTTCATTTGGGCACAACTCAAATTTAATCGAGTAAACCCACAACGCGGGACGTAGTTCAGTAATAAATCTGCCTATAGATGACAAAGTATCCAATATTTAAAACTTATTTCCATCACGTAACATGCCATTTCTCGATTCTCAATGAGAATTAATCAAAGTGGAAAAATATTACACTTCACTCCAACGATTTTTCACAGATACCTATTGCTATTTTCGGAAATTATTTTTTTGTATTGCAAAGAGAAATATGATGAAGACAGAATCATTTTATTATTCTACAATTTGTTATTAGGTATCCTAGTCTGGTAATCATTTCTGACATTTATAAATGCTAGATATATTTAAATCAGCACGATTAAAGTGCTATTTGAGAATCGAATAAGCAATATATTAGAAAGAACTAGTCAAGAACTTTATTTCATCTATACCACACTTACATTTCGACCTATCCGAAGAACAAAGTTACATCTGCCAAATCCCTACTTTTGAGGAGAGCGATTTGAAGTTTGGCTTGCACATATTTTGCCCTAACTTTTTTATTAATTGGTTTAGAGAATTGATACTTTTACTAACGTATTAAAACATTACTATCCGTTTATTGGTACTATAGTTATATAAATAAGCCCCGTATTTCGGATTTTAAGGGGTCTCATGTGCACATATGACGTTTTTTTGCGGATCTCTTGGTGGCACGCTGGGTCATATATACACATGTAACCTTATTCTTGGGAAACGTGTTGGTAATTATTGGTTTCATATCTACATGTAACTTTGTTTTATCAAAAAACTGATCGCCTTAGGGTCTTATGTGATAACAGGGAAAGGAAAAATCATGTTATTAGGCATTAAAACGAAGTGTTAATGAAATAAAACTTTTTGTTGTCAAGAAATATTAATATTACTACTAATATCTATTTTTATTACTTTATAATCACAACCCATTTATTATTTTTGTATACGTACCTACCTGCCTAGGAAGTACATACATAATTAAATTATAGAATACTATTTGCGGTAGGTACTGTAATAAGATTAATTAAGTTATTATAAAATAGCAAGTTATTCATCATCATCAAAATCATTAATGAAATTGCACATAGGTTAACAGTCATAAACACCGCATAAAAAATAACTAAATAAATATCCTGGGACATTTTGCACACACGGCCAATCTCATTCCAAACTAAGCAGAGGTTGTGATATGGTATCCAGATAGCTGATATACTACATACCTATACTACTTTTAAATACTTACATATATAGAGATTTACATCCAGACACAGGACAAACAGACATATTCATGCATACAAATGTTTGTCCTGGGTGGGATTCGAACCCACGACCCGCGGCTGGAGAGTATTATAGAATATATATAAAGTATTATTTAATTACCCACTCGCACGTAAAATTAAATTAGTGTAAATTCGTCTATTCCTATAAAATAGGATTTGATAAAGGCAAAAGGTATTCGAATGTAAATTTATGATTGGTTTTAGTTAGATAGCTTTTTCCTATATTTTAAGGCATTGCTTTTCATGTCAGACCATTCAGATTTGCGTTGGACACGTTTCTTTGGCCCTATTTTGAGAGGAGTTAGGGCTTTAGCGTTAGTAGGAGGTAGGGCGCAACGGATCAGTCCGTTCGGAATTTGGATCAGCCCGACTGGGGTATTACAGAAGACCGCAGCCAAATATGTAACACTACATGTAGTGTCGTGTTCCTGCTGTAAGTAAGGTAGCCAGAGTTCAATGACGAGACGCTGTAGCGGCAGTGGGGGGACCAGGGATGGAATAACCCTACCCCTACAATGGTAGGGGTATGCAGGAGTGATTCCTGTTTAGCCCTTTAACGAAAAGTACATTGCGCTTTGTCCCTTTCACTGCTTATACAGTTGCTACCATTTTATAGGGCAACGCGTGAGTGATGCCTCTGGTGGTGCATCCATAGGCTACGGTAGCCGCTTCCCACCAGGTGGGACCGTATGCCTGTTTGCCACCCTTGTGGTATAAAAAAAAGAGTAGAGCGTTTATCATTACTTGAATCGTTAGGTGAACTAGAAGACCGTTCATAATCATGGATAGAACAGAAAGTTTCAGGACAATCCTTGTATAAATAAATAAATAAATTCATTGGAGAATGAATGTTTGGGAGTCGGGATATTCATTGATGAACTTGATGGCAAATCACCAAAGCTTACAGCGAGGGAATTTGAAATACTATGTAAAACTTCGAGTGAGGATGACTTCAGTTCATTGTGCAGGTGTTAGTGGAGCTAATTCGTGGAGGTTTTTGACCAGAAGCTGAAATATCTGAGGTCCCAAAAACGTCTTGCCACACCTCAGGCATATTTCGTAGAATTTTCTTAACTCCATGTGGCAATGGCGATGAAGTAGAAGCTTCACGATTATCCACAACATTATCTACGGACAAAGGATAATGTGCTTCAATTTAAACCTCCACCAAAAACGAATATAAAACAAAACAAAACAAATAGGCGTCTAATACTTAATGAATTGTTCTATTTTAGTAAAAAATGCAAAAATAAGCTATTTATTTTAAGGCTTTCATGCTCATTCCCAGTTGGAAGAAAGGTATATCTCAGTTTTTTCCCAAGAACAAAGTCACATGTACACATAGACCATACAATTTCAAAATAATTTCCCTAAAACAAAGTAACTTGTTAACGTAAGTATCTGATTTTACGGTCATTTAAATATTTGAAAAAACACTCACAAATTGATATTTATGTGATACATAAGATTCGTTTGATATTTTAAACGTTTTATTTACAATAACCTTATTTTCCGTAGAATAAAGTTCTATGTGTACGTAGGACCGCTTAAATTTACTTTTTCGTTTTAAAATAAAGGTAACCAAAAAAATTATACAAAGTTCAGTATATAAGCTATGTTATGCTATAATAACACATTTAATGAATTAAAGTCTCATTTACTTACCGGTATTACCCAATATTCCTTGATTTGTGTTTGCGGATTCCCTCGAAACCCTGTTTATTAAATCTTGCCGATATAAAAATAATGAGTATACGCCTAGAACGTGTATATTTTATTTTCTGCATAGTTTTTTAGGTAATAATCGTGTAAAATATGCTATAATCTGGGCATACAAACAGAGCGCGTGCACAGCCGTCTTTCCGCCCAACAAAGGCACGAGTGACGATATAACCGCCGCTCGCGGCTCTACCGCGCCTGTCGCAACGGTTTACAATGGCACTAGTGCTGATGCACCTTTGTTCTTCGGAGGAATAAATAACATGTAGCTTTGTTCGACCAGTATCTTTGGATTAAAATGACTTTTGATTTTTTTTATTTTACTAGTATAAAATATAGGTAATTATAGACATAAACATACAATAAAAGTGGTTTGGATTCAAAGTCACATGTAACTTTGTTCTTCGGATAGGTCGATTTATGTCAATCAAGAGTGCTACGATATTTTTTTTTTGGGTCCAATTCAGAAGTTTAAATAAACTGATCTTAACTAAAACCTATCCCGAGACTACTCATTATAGTTATGAAGTTTTAGATTAAACACCTTACCAGACTGACAGCATGGGACACATTCATTCTTTCTTAATTAACATTGTAAGAGATATAAGTAGATTAAATAAAGTCAAGGTTGAGTAGGTACATCAGAATCGGGACCATTGTCAAAAAAAGTCGATTAAAAAACTCCCAACTTTTTATTTTACATATTAAAGTAAAGGCCACAAAGTCATTCAGCCTATTTAATGCAAAATGTTCCGACTTTAATTTTAGGTTGTATTAGACCCTTGCAATTAAAATAATGTATATTTATGAGCCAACAAAGGACTGCCACTCCCCCTGGAGGCCATCGCCATTAAAAACAAAGGATTTCATACTAAGTACTAGGAATTAAGGAGGTTGAGAGTAGGTACATTATAGTTCTTATAATATAGAGTAGTAGTTATATAATCGTGTATGAGCTGACTTAAACAACCGAATCTAGAACGGGAAACAATGGGATTACAGTATGGGGTTCTTCAAGAAGGGAGTGAAGAGATTTTTACAGGGTCGACAAGGCGTGAGTGACGCCCCTGGTGTTGCAAGCTGTCCATAGTGGTATAAAAAAAAACCAATGAACCCATTTATTTTATATGTAAATAGTTTCAGTTTATAAAGTCCAAACAAGTTTAGGTAGGAATACTTCTTAGTATGAGATTAATTACCCATTTATACAATTAAACATTTCTAATAAATCATTTCCAAATGTTCTACTGTGTGTAAATAATGTACCAAAACTAATCATATTGTAAAATTTATCTTTGCATAATCTGCAAAACAAATTCTGTTCACCAGATTACAAAAGCCATATTTTAACGATTAAATGTTAGAAAACAATCTTATGTCGTAAGTAATAAAGTAAATATTCCAATAAGTGAAAATGCAATTTATAATTTCAAATCTCTCACAATTTGGGATATTACGACTGAGTTGCGTCAGTCAACAAAACAGATTAAATGAGCTACACCACTTTGTCGTGTCTACATAGTACAATGTACCACGGAGTAACAAATCTTGCGCTCACAAAGTTACAAGCCAATTTCGCCACTATCAACGTATGATAAAGATTAAGAAGGCTTGCAATTTGTCTAGAGTGACATAAAACATCCCAACATCAGTGGTGTATTGTACGATCAATCAATTTTCTCATCATTCATACTACGTTTACGCATTGACTTTTACAGATTCTGTATATTTAGTTATGAGGAAATGTCGTTTTTCCTTTCCTCTTCTTTTTTACTTACATACATCCGATTTGATATAAATGTCACGCTTAATGTATGTTTGACATTTCCGCCATGTTTTTGAAGTGATAGATTCTTTAGGGGCAGTTCGCATTTTTGGTAAGAGAAAATCATTATTGGTTCGCGTTACTAATAACGTTAAACAATAACCATTATTTATTATAAGTAAATGATTACATATTAAATTTATTAGATGCATTCAATATAGGTACCTAATAGATATTTAATTGTTAATATTTTATTAGATAAGTCTTCGCTCAGGTTTCAATACGCGCCATATATAACAAAATTGTCTTCCTTGGGTTTTGAGAAATCATGTAAAAAATTACTATATTATTGGTAACATGCTGATTTTAGGCAATCGACCAGTTTTCAAATATGTAAGTCATTTATCCAGTTTAGGGTCTTAAAGGTCACTTGTGAAGGTACAAAGTTACTGAAGTTCCTACCGAGATCGCCTAAGGCAGTTTGACTCTTTTTAGGCTCGATTTTATCCCTAAAGATGCCACTTTTCACTTCATATCTTTACTATCCATTTTTTTGGGTATCAATGGAGATATAAAAAAAATCTGGCTCACTGAAAGCCGTTTGGAAGTACCGTCGCAATAATGACAGACATTTGGCACAGATCCCTACTAAGTTATTGAGATGCTAACATGTTAAGTACATAGTACGCAGCCTATTTGTAAGCAAAAAAGTCCTAAAACTTTGGAAGAGGGGAAACACTTCAAAAGCGCGTTTGAATTTTGATAATTACCAATATGGAACAACATTATTTTGACAAGCCAGTAAAAAAAAATCGTTTTTTTTTTTTACTATGGATGTTTGATACTCTATCACGGACAAACTTATAATCGAATTTGAACCTTAATTAATGCAAAGGCCATTTTTTATCCCGGGAAAATTGAAGATCCCCGGGAATACGGGTGAATCTTCAGGGAACCACTATTATATATAAAATTCGTGAGCTAGTAAAAAAAGTACCTATGTTTTACTACTTGAAATTTATTGATTGTATTTGACAAATAACGTATACGTAATACTGAGGTGTATTTAATTTTAAATATTTACATTACCACGAGCACAAATGGAGGTCAAAATAATAAATCAATTTGCCAAAATATGAAAAGTTCAACGCCAGCCCTGCCCCAAACCATTGGGTCTGGAAACTTAAAACCTTGCTTAATTATTGTAACCTTTAGGTACGCTGGCGAACATTAATAAGGGATATCTATTTAATTTCGTTTTAATGGTTGCCCATATTTTACATAAATTCGAGAACTGGTCAAATTCTTTCAGCAAAATAAAGCAAAAACCAATCTTTATACAGAATCTAACAGCTCTTTTAAAAGTGGTTTGATATTAGTGAAATTCATCCTATACATAGAATATGTTTTGCCTTTATACATATAAAAGTTTTGATCTCGCAAAAAATGCAAGCAAGCTGTTTTAAGCAATAAGGTATGTTTTTGTTTATTAGATAAAACAGCAGAAGTGCTAGTTGTAATAATATAACAAACGATCATCTCATCTTTTCAATTATTTTGATTCGTAAGTATTATATTACTTTCATCTCAATTTTGTTGGCGTCACTCAGGCGTACGTATTCTGAGCTAAAACTAAAAACACGCTTGCATAAAATTTTTATTATGAAAACATTTTTCGATTTCATTTACAAACCTCTCACGTAAGTTATGTTAATAAATACTGCAGCAAATAAAAAATATATAATTTATTAGATTGTAAAAAATAAAACATCTCACTCGTAGAAAGTAAAATTAAATTGATTAAGTTGCTTCAATAAAATAAGTAATATATCAAATCAAAAGTGTATGAAAGACTGAAATCTTGTGTTAAGAAAACGAATAACACTTTTATTTGTGTAATAGATTAGATTTATTCTTATACAAAATATACATTTCCAAAGATTTGAAGGTATACTTTACGTCTCCTATTAAGTAGTTTTTTCTTGACATCTAATTTTTCAAACAACATGACGCTTGTCAGTACATCGGGCATTCCTTTGTGTTGCTCAATGTATCTGTGGACTACAAAGGCCCCAGAATAAGGCCGCAGACGCGACGGTGCCGCTCGTGCCAAATTGTAAATAAGTAGGTAGGTACCTAAAGGAGCCTCCCGTCAAACCGTTCCCTTGATAGGGCAAGAACTGATATCAGGCAAAGAAAAAAAACAATAGGATTCAGCTTAATCAGATGGAATAATGACTTATGTGTTTTCTGGAGACATAAATAAAGCAACTGATAAATCCGTAAAGGCTAGTCTTCAAAAACTATAATAAAGTTAGGAATAGATAAGGTGTGTCTAGATAAGATTGAATTATATACGTCTAGTGACCCGCTCCGGCTTCCAATGGTAAGAAGTTCCATCTTTCTTTTTATTGTAGTAAAGCTTCTAGTTCCTATATATTTTCGACAACGTAACATTTCAGTCAGATTTTTAGTTAATCGCTAATAGGCAGACTCAGGATGTTACTTCAGTTCTTAAGTATAGTAGGCAACTAGTAGGCAACTAGTGGTTCCCCGCGGTTTCACTCGCGATCCCGGGATCTTCAATTTTCCCGCTATAAAAAGTATCCCATGTCCATCTCCTCGTTCTAAGCTACCTCCCCACAAATTTTCAGCCAAATCGATTCAGCCGTTCTTGAGTTATAAATAGTGTAACTAACACGACTTTCTTTTATATATAAAGAAGAAGAAGATTACCATAGCAAAAAGAGTGTTGTCTTTATGACCCACTAGTTTCTCCCCCGCGGTTTCACCCGCATACACGGAGGATCTACAATTTTCCCGGGATAAAAAGTAGTCTATGTATTAATCCAGGGTGTCAGCTAATTCAATACCAAATTTTAATAAAATCGCTCCAACCGTTTAGACGTGAAGAAGTAACAAACATACACACTCACAAACTTTCTCCTTAATAATATTAGTGTGATATCTAACATAGCATGTCTTTTTTTATTTCATTGATTGATATTATATATCTGTTTAACCTTAATACTGAAGAACCGTCTCATTTCGTTCAAGAATCCTAATTCTTGAACGAATGGCCTACCATTTCCTGTATCTGTGGGAAGTTTTTCCCATCAGGTTTCTATATAATGTTACTCTAACTAAGCCAAGTGTAATTTACCGGATGTTACAGTCAGACAAAATGTACCTACTTATAATCAATTTATTATCCAACATTGCCCTGAATAAGTATATGTTAAATGAATAAATATTGAAAGTACAGACATTTTTTACAGTTATTTTATTAAGATGGAATAAACACTACTTAATATTACAAGAGAGATTAGATTTTTGGTTTGTTTCTATTGTATAGGCTTCGAAACTACTCGACCGATTTGCTGTAAGCTCCATTATCAGGGAGTTACATAGGCTATATTTTATCCCCGTATTCATATGAGAACGGGAATAAACGAGTAATAGCGGTAGAAGCTTCAAGAAAAAAACGTTCTCTTTTTTAAAAGGCCGGCAATGCATTTGTGTTCCTCTGGCGTTGTGCGTGTCTATGGGCGGCGGTAATCGCTTACCATCAGACGATACGTCTGCTCGTATGTCGACCAACACATTAAAAATAAAAAATTACGTGAGGCACTCGGGGACTGCCGCGGTAAAGCTATTGCATTGCATAGCATTTTGTATCAACTTATGCAATTATAATTTTATTTATTTATTTTAATAATAAATGCACTTTGTTCATTCATATTCAAAACACTTCATACACAAATTTTACAAGTACAGCTATTCACTGTTGTACATAAATACATATACACCTATATACTTTCTCATAAACAGCTGCTTATGTATTCGTCCGATTTCGGAGCAGCTCGTCTCGATTCGTGCGAGTTTCATAGAGTCGTACAATACGTCTAATCGCACACAACGCCGTGTCGAAGACTGCCAAACTGAAACGACGTTAGACGATGCACGGCCTTCAAGCCACACCTCCTTGCCCGTCGGAGTGGGGGGTGTTAGGTTTTTTTCGTTACGGAATTTCTTGATTCGGTCGCCGCGCTCAGAGCCCGCGATAAAAGCTATGCAATAGCTTAATAATAGCTGGTACCTAATAGAACTCTACTTTAAATCAATATTAGTAGTAGCTATAAGCTTTTTATTTACTTTAGACTATCAACTTGTGGCACTGTAGTAAACTTATTCATAAATAATTCAAACGGTTTTTATATGGTGGCACTTCATCCGATTATCCGGCGTCTAGAAGTAAGGCGAGCGAACAAATTCTACGTTACATTTATTGACGGGCGACCTACAAAGGTCTACAAAAAATTTAAACGAAGGCCTCGTCATAAGTGAAGCATAATATACTGGTATATGTGAGTGAATGACACAATAAGAAATACAATACTATAGGTATATAGGCTTGAGACTGAAAAAAAACACTCTCTTAGTTTTTGAAGCACTTTTACGATGAAGTTGGTCGATATGTAAAAATCGGGAAATTTTAAATTTTCCCGGAACAAAAAGTAGTTTAAAGAGTCCAGGTTATAAACTATCTGTATATCTATCTAAATCCGTTCAGTAGTTTTTGCGTGAAAGAGTAACAAACTTCCATCCATTCATACTCGCAAACTTTTCCATTTATAAATATTTGTAGGATTTCGCAAGATTGTCAACTAAAGATACCTAAAGCTTTTATTTTTCGGTATCAACGAAATTTACCTATCTGAACCTTATCTTGTGGTCCAACGACCTGCAAATGGTTGCTGGGAGGGGCTGGATGAGAAGGGCGGAGGACCGGGATATGTGCGAACTAAGGCCTACGTCCAGCAGTGGACTGATTAGACTGACGACGACGAAACTTATCTGAAATATCCTATTTTAAGGTAATATGAAGATAATATAGAAACCTTAACTTATCCTTAACTGTTACTTATTTTAACGTAGGTCACGTCACGCCTGATGCTCCTTATGTCGCAACCGTCCATAGGCTACGGTAACCGCTTTCCATCAGGTGGGACCGTAAACCTATTTGCCACCTTTGTGGTATAAAAAAAACTATCATAACCTAAACTACTACGGCGTTAGAAGCGTTAGAATTCATCGTATTTTTGCATTATACTCTGCCAGGACCAACTTAATGAGAAATCGCCCTCTAACGTATGCTCTGAGAATGCTTAACTGTATGGTCAGGGAGAACATAGGGCTGGTTATATCATTCTTCGGTGGCTGAAACTCGCAGATGCGCTGTGGGGTATTTAGACCAGTCGTTGAAATAATAGGCATAATGTATATTTTGGTATAACCTACTTTATGTACATAGTGTAGATAAATAAATACAGTTCAAATTTTTTCGACGAAAGGAAACTCGCACTACACTACCTCTCCATATATTTAAGGTGTTTCAAAAAGGTGATACCTTTGCTCCAAGCATTTTAGATTTCCATATCCCTTATGGAACATCTTGTTGGCATCATAAATCAAATATTTATTGACCCTTCCGGGTAAGATCATAAAAAACTTTCCCCGGAATTTCTAAAGGTTACGCGAACTTTTCCCTCTGAAATAAAGGAATCAATTCCAACGTCACTTCCATTGTGAAACGTTACAAAGTTTTGAAGAGCTTTAATAATGGATTAGTTTTAATTTTAATTAATAAAGTTTCTGCTTAATGTCACGTAGTGAAAACCAAGTTTGTGGCTTTTTCTGTAATGAGATCTGAATTATGTTTCTTAGGCTCCCCGCGATCTTCAATTTTTGCGGGATAAAAAGCAGCTTTTGTATTATTCTAGAACATATTCTAACTCTGTGCCAAATTTCATCGCTATCCTTTCAGCCGTTCTGGCGTGAAAGAGTAACAAACATACTCACAAACTTTCGCATTTATAATATTAGCAGGTTAATGTAAAAGCAAGATTGGCTTTGGAGTTAGCGTCCCAGACTTTTATGCCACTGGTCTGCGGTTCGATTCCCAGCCAGGACAAACATTGCTGCATGAACATGACGATAAAAAAGGGGTTTATTATAGGGGATAAAGTGCGCACATGAAAGATAGACAATATTCGAATGAGTGACTTCGGTGTCCAATTTGAAATTCGAATGTTACAGCTGTTGTGCTATTCTGAATTCAAATCTATATACGGTTTTTAGACAGCATGGCTGTTTTTTGATTTGACAACATTTGGCCATGTTGGACTAATTAACTACCTACCACTATTAAATAAATTAGATCAAATAAATCGGTGAAGTTTACTTTTAAATACCGTTCAAAAACTATCAAAGACTGATCAGTTACTAATATACAGCCTATAAATACTCAGTAAATTCTTATAGATTAAAAAACACTCAAGTATATGGGTAAATAGCATAGATAATAGTAATATCATGATGAATGAATGATATAAATCCATCGCCGTTAGTTATATAACCTGTAACACTGACAAGGGTTCACAACCCTACATTAAGTACGAATATCAACTGTTCATACAACATAAATCATTTCTCCATACCTTCTCCATAGACTATATTATGTACATTGAGTGATTGATTACTGTGCTCTGTGGTAATATTTATTTCTGTATTGCTTGATGGCTTGATGGCCTGATAGCTTGGTATTATGGTGGAATGTGGAATGGTTTAGTTTCGACTCCGAAGAACAACAAGGTATAATAGATGTTTACCTACTGTAGAAACGGTGATAGTAATTACTAGCAACGTAATATGGACATATTTTTTATTATAAAGTAGGTTAGTCAGTGTTCATTATATAAGAATATAAAATTGTAAATGTGTGTAAAATGTTTGAAAATCACGATAATATATTTGTTTGTTTAAATGTCTTTCGTTTTTGGGAATGAAAATATATATGTACCTATACATTTATAAAAAAAAAATATTCATATTTATTCCTATTTTTATATTCAATCATTTTTATGTTAGGTACCAAGTTTTAATAATTATTAATTAAATTCAATGTTCTACCCGTGTCGTTTAAATTCAAACTCAAAATGCTCTACATACCATGTTTAAATATTAAGCAATAAATTACCTATATTATTTGCGTAAACTAACTGCTAACTTTGTGTCCCTTTTTCTATTTTATTTGATGCGTACAAAAAAATAAATTTGTCACAAGTGAAACATCCCTAAGCCTAGTAAATCTGATAAAACCAACTTACAATGTAATAGAATTTCATTCAAGGTAAAGAAAGTTATGTAGAATCCATCTAAACTACCCACTGTACATTTTCCCAGGAGCCAACAAAAAAGCCACATTATGTACGTCCAGAAAATATATTATAGCAAAGAAACTCAAAGCCAGGTAACTCAATTTTCTCGGTCGAATAAATCCGAGTTAAAATACCGGATTGAAAGCTCGACTCATAAAGTTTTATCACTGTGTGTCCCGAAGCTGCATACGTATGTTATGTTACGATTATTGCGTCATTTTCTTACAACGACAAATGCAAATGTATCTACAGTCATATTAATCCTTATCGTAAAGATTTGGATACTTTACACGCTTGTAACTGGATTTTTCTTTAGGATTTTCCTACAAAACTTTGACTCACTTTGATTTGTAGGTAAAACTATTGAATTTCATTTAAAATACATTTTCTTTTACAATGTTCTGTATTTAAACTAGCTATCGGACTTTCTCATTAGGATTAATATATCTGTACTATGTACGCGCGAAGCGTTTGATAATAGGGACATTAATAAAAAAATAGTTTGGGCCTATTTTACGCACTTACGTGGTTGTATTGTCCAGGGGCCCGGAGATCACTATTAGGTACACATCACACGCGTATTTCTTGTTGATTTTGGATAAAGTTCGGTATTTCATCTCGTTTTAAACGCAACTAACCGGCGCGTTGCAGCGTGAATTGAACGAGTCATTCCGCTACCACAGAGTAGCGAACGTAGGCGTAGATACGTTCGTCTCGCCACAGATAACGCACAGGCGTTTTTTGATGCAGACCCATTTTAAAACCCAACACTGTAGGTACCCATGCTTGTATTCCTAGTCGTAATCTAAAGAGACTTTAAATAGGTTTCAATCGACTTTTGAACTTTTAATTTCCATTTTATTCGATCAACATTCAAATCCACATTCTCTGATGACACCTTTTACATAATCAAACCATGCAGTGGCTTTCTTCGCGACCGAAACAGCAAAATTACGAAAGCCCATGGCTTTTATGATTTATTTAAGACTGGCATTAAATTAGCAAAATCTTTTACCAACAAAATCTGTCTTAATAATGTATAGTACACATAAATACCTCTCATGTATTGATCATTCATGAGGCAATTTTCGTATCTCGATCATACACAGCCCCTAGCCGCAGCTCATGTTTTTAGAATCCAATCTTCGTCAGCTCACTTGATGTTTATAGCTGTGCTGCCATGTGATGATAAGTATAATCAGGTAACTATATTGTATGGAGTAACGCAACCTCAGCTTTAGGCGTAATTTTTACTACCCGACAACGAGGTCTTACGCGAGACTAGCAATCTTATTTTTTGATTAAAGCATCTTATGGAAGTAATAATATATTTGAAGGACGTAGGTTGTCGTCTTAGAGACTACTGATATTAGTTTTGTTGGAGTTATAAAATCTTAATCAAAACAGTGCGAGTAATTATTTTTCCATAATTTGTGTTATTTCCTGCAATGATAAATAAAGAGGAAAGCTTAATGTACTAAATGGGCTCAGAAACGAATAAGCCATTAAAAATGTTTTTTTAAGCTATTCATTATCAGGGATTGCCTTGATACTTAATCCCCTACAGAAACGAGAAATACGCGGATAAACCGCAAGCAAGAAGTTAGTCTTAAGTAATACTTCCTCTTTTGAGAGTTAACAGATTATAGGCAATAAATACAAACAACGTGATACAAAACAACAAACCCTCATTTATTTCTTCACGATTTCAACAGTAAACATATAAACTAGGTACATACTAAAACATAAATAAAATTTATAGAATCGCTAATCAAAACGAATCGTAACATTTATTCCTAACTTTAAATGTTTTTGATTTATTTACATAACTTTATGAAATAATACACTAATAACTTACCTAAACTATTTTGTACATTTCAATCTAAATTATTTTCGAGAAAATTATATTTGATTTGTGTTTCTTAATAAACTCATCATTTCAAACTTTTTATTCGTTCCAAAGTGCAGTTTTCGTATATTAAAATTTTACTTAATTTACGATTAAAACTATGAGAAATCTGCACATTTGGGACTGAATAAGTCTTCAATGGCAAAATATATTTGTATAAAAAAATTATATAAAATAACTGTGTAACAGCAACGAAGACTTGAATTAAAGTTTGAAATCGGGCTCATTGGTTTATTCAAAAACACCAATCAAAAAGGTTTAATTAAATAATTGGAAACGCTAAAATGTTTTGTCAGGAAGAGTACTGAAAACATTCCTATATTAAACATGAGTAGGCCATTTTGGATACTTGCTTTTTACAGGTTAATAAAAAATCAACTAGTTCATAATCTTAAATTACGAGTTATAAACCTTATATTAATTACGATTATTTACAAGTAACATTAAATAAATTTTTCATCTTATGATGTTATGTATCATTTAATTTATCATCACAGCAAGCAACGTAAAATGTTATTTTAATTTTTATAAGCTTTTACATATTTAAAATTGTAAAATTACAACTTTATATTTTAATAGTAACTAAGGTTAGACTAGTTTAATGTAACAGTACCATTTACATAATAATTTAACTACCAATAGTTTACTTGAAGGTTTCACAGGTCAGTGATCGGATCTGAAAAGAAGAAAAACAGATGTTAAAAAATGAATTAAATACTATCTTAAAAAATCCTAAATTATATATTTTTTTATTATCCTGAAAAATAATTCACACAACGCCAATCTGATTCCAAACTTAGAAGAGCCTAGCTGCAATGGTAACATAACACATTACATTTACATCCTGACACAGATCAGACTTATTCATGGATATAAATGTTTGTCCTGTGTGGGATTCGAACCTAAGACAGATGGCTTGAAAGTCAAGTCACCACAAAGGCAACCGGTCTGCCAAAGTGTGTGTATGTAAAACTATGATAAATCATTGTAATTAACAAATTATAAATAAATAAAATATCCTGGGACATTTTCACACACAATCTGATTCCAAAGTAAAGTTTCAAAGTGAGCTTGTGTTATGGTAACCAGATAGCTGATATACAACATATAATACTTTTAAATACATATATATTATAGATATTGACATCCAGACACAGGACAAACAGACATATTCATGCATTCAAATGTTTGTCCTGGGTGGGCCTACAAATAAATATTTTGCGAGACAAAATCCACAACTGTAAACGATCGCAAGCTATTAAACTAAACAAATTAACCTCAAACGTTAGTTGTTATTAGTTTTGATTGAATTTCGCACCAACTCTACACAGATCTCTCAACATCATTTTCAAGTTGTAATTAATTAGTTGGCAAATGAAATACTGTAGCATGCTCCAGTGGCTAGTTAAAATTTAATATGAATTACTCATAACTAGTGTCTTCCAACTTTAACGTGGTAGTCGCGGTTTCAATACAATGAAACGAACCAGCTTTGGATAATTTTGAACAAGCTATTGTGAGCGGAAACCAAGCAAATGAGACTATAAATCTAAGGCACCGTATTCAATATAGCGGTGAGAGGAAACGCAGAGATATGTACCAATCTTATACCTATCAGTGAGAATCGTATCATTAAGGTGATCTGGTGCTGTGGCACTATTGAGTAAGAATACTATGTTGGATAATGAAAAATATTTTCTGGATAAATAAAGTGGTCTGGCTTCAGTTATTAGTTTTGATCCTCATTTGGTCTAAAGTCATAAAGTTCAAGTATATTAAAGTAGAATTAAATTAAAATGAACTGCTACTCAAAAATTTGTTGCAAAATTGCTGATGAATTTTACGCTATGAATTTTGCACATGATTTTTTAGCCTATAATAATGAATTTGGTACCCTGAGTTGAAAAGTGCACAGAGAAAAATGTGCAATCAGCGTCAAAAAGCGCAGGAACATTTTCATTTGCAAGGTTTCTCTGAATCTACTGAAAGGTCACCTAACTTACAAAAGTACTTTCACCTATTTAATCTATAATTAGAGTGCATTTTCAATTTAAACACAAACAGGCTGTATTTCAGTTCTTTCAGTGTGCAGCGTTCTCATAACATTTAAAAAGTCCGTGTTTAAAACACACGCATGTAAATATTATATTAGTTGGTTAGCCTAGAAGCGGTTAGAACAAAACTGAACGTAGTCTGTTACATTCCCTTAGCACGAGACCACCACCCTTATAGATAAGGATATCTATTCCCAGAACTAAACACAGGACTCAACGGTATTTATAAAAAGAAACAACATATAGTTAAGAAGGAAGTAACTACATAGGTACATAGCAGTTTTATGTAAAACCCACGATATTCGCTGATTCATTTTTCCGACACTAAAATTTAAACGGTTTCTATAAACAAGTAGTTTAGATTCAAAATAGAATTCGACTTTAAAAATAGTATCTAGATGAAATTCCGGAGTTCTGTTAAAACGAAAATATACTGAACACTAATTTTAAATATATTTGTTTTTATAAAGCTATGAATGTGTTTTATCAATCGTTGTTTCATTCATTCAATTTTGTTTGGGTGTATCTCAAGATATAGTAGACATGTGTAAACAATTTTATTTTGCAATTTATACTCACTATTTAATAAGATTTGGTATTGATAATAAATAAATAAAATGTTAGTCATATCTAGTGGAAGTTTGGTTTTCATACCGATAAACAAGTGTCATTCTCATGGTTAAATTTTTTGGACTTCATCGCTTGTTTTTAAGTGCGTACTGCGCTATGGGACTTTCTTGGGATTTTTACCCAAATTATTATAATTAAAGAACATTTCTACATTATGGCAGTAAAATAAATCTATTATTTATGGGGAAAATAAATTTATATTTGCCTTCGTTTATTTAAGAATAATTAGAGGCGTTAATTTTTACGTATACTAGTAATCTGAAATACATATCATAATCATAAATAAGCTTCTAGCACCTTTACTATATTTAACGCCATAATATATACCTACATTTAGATCGCAAAATAAATACTCAAATTAAAATCTTTAAACTGAATACATAATAGATTCCATCACAGTTTCATTGTTTTAACGTTTATTAATTTCAGTGCAGTTTCAATTTAAATATTAATAAATTATGTACAGATCCAATTGGTATCATTAAACTCGTCAACATCTGTCGTAGAGTTTATAACTAATTAACATGCTAATGGGTTTCGTGTACGCTATTGTGCCGAAATATATTTTGCTAAAATTATGAATATTTATTTTTAATATTTTGAAATGAGTAAAGCTCTTTATGCTGACCTTTTTAGTAAAGCTTCAAATTACTTATGTTATAGACACATGACTATAGTTCTTATTTCTGTCTTGCTTTGGTGATGCTCTGGTATTCTAAATGAGATTAGCATTTACTATCAAGTGTCTAATTGGCAAGTTACGTAACATTTAAATTATACGTGCATGGCTAAGAAATCTCATTCGATTCTCAGGTGGAATGTAAATTAACGATATAAAGGCGATCTGATTCTAAATGTCTTCCTTACATCTTACTGTGGAATCAAAATTGGAGGAAACTATAAAGTTTACCCAAAGGGATTTTTAATCTCGACCTTTGTCGATAGGCAATAAAAGCTAAGCTGTAGAACCGATTTGCACATTCATTACCCTCGGAAATGAGGTTGTATTTCATGGTGGTAATCTTATCGATAAAGTAGGCGTGCATAGAAAACGGCTTACACGCTTCGGTACTAATGAATGTTTCAGAGGCTGTGTCATCTTCCATTTGAAATTTGATAGGTTCAAGACAATGGCTGGGATATTCCCCAAAGTACATACGCGTCTTGAATAATTTAAGGGCACTGTCGAATTAATCATAATATTGTTACTCATAAATGGGAAAGTGAGTTTGTTCTTACATTCTGTAACATAATTTAGTAAGACGTTACTTGATTGTCCGTATTGAAGCGACAGTGTGAAAACGTGAAGAAAGTAGACATTCATTCATTTATGCTTATTTTTGTACTTGTAAGTAATCTTCGTAAATATATAATCCAGACAAAAATACGTACCTATGTTGGATTTACAAATCGTAAACAAAAGTGAGGACACAAAAAGTAGTTTTCACAAAAATATTATCGCTACCATACTCGTACCATTTCAATCTGAGCAAATAGCTCCCAAAATGTTTGGTAAACTAAATCGTATTTGTTCAGACGTAACGTGCACTTTATGCCTTGGTAATAGGGTCGTTATCGATATGGTACGGCTCAAACAACCATAAGTGGTCTCAACTGGGGACTGTAACTCGATAAACTTAACGAAAACTACGCAGCTTTACCTTTCCCAAAACATTTTTAGATACAAACTTTTTTCTCAAATAGAAGTGAGTGAAGAGGCTCTTAATAATTGACTCTGTCAAGAATTTAAAAGTTCTGCAGAAGTTTGCCAATTATGTTAATAAAAGGGAAGAGAAGAGTTCAAAATAAAATGTTCAGGGTTGAAAATAATAAGATCAGACTTCAGTGGGCGGGGGTTAAAACGAATTACTTTGCGTGAGAACGGACAAGAATGTCTTATTTGTTTTGTATGTTTCCCAATTCAATTTATGATGAGGGAAACGAAAATATACAAAACCCAGAGCGTGACTGACATATTATAATATAATTGCAGTCCGACGAAAAAAATTCCTCTTGTAAGAATAAAATTAACAGAATACTGTATAACAGAACGTTTTAGATTTTATATAGTGAAGAAATGATTGTGTAATATTTAGTCCATAACCACATATACCTAACTACTCCAGAGGGAATTCAATTAACACCAGATTTTTATTGGGTTTTGGCTATGAACAAAAAAGCTTTTGCAATTTGCAATCAGCTCACTTGAAACGTATTCCAATTTCACTCGTAAAATTCAAAAGGACTCAATAAAACTGGTGAATCTATGAAAACTATACGCAAAGTGAAAATTTTAGGCAGAAATATTTTTACCTACAACTGAGCTTAGCATGAAATTTTGAAAATCAATAATTCAAACTAGTCTGGAAGTTGTCCAAACCGAGATAAAATACAAAAGTACAGCCAAGATCACTTTCTCATTTATTTTGGTTCTAAATTAGCTATTAAATAATAAGAAGGTACTCCGAGTTATTTCTTGTTATAAATTTATGAATTGGAAATGGACCAAGTTTTGATTGTATACTTACAGTTAGATCGCTGGGGATTTGTCCTTGGGCTCACTGAACTGGGATTCTTCATCAATCAATTGTAAATTAACATTTTCACTCTTTGTATGAAACGTCGCTGAGATTGTCTTATCCTCCAACAATATGTTTTCAACTTCGACACCATTATCTTTCTTTCCATTCCCTTCTAGAACCCTTTGCTTTATCGACGGCCCTCTATTGAATGATGAGGCCAATAAAGTTTCTTGAATGGTTTCATTACCATTACATATATTTTTGTCAGATTTATGAGTGGGCATTCTCCCTGAGTGGTAGCTGTTCCTCACCCCACCCGTAGATTCAAAAAAAGGTAGCACTTGTTTGAACTCCTTTCTGAAATTCTCATTCAACCATGCATAGAGGAAAGGGTTGTAACATGTCGACGCCATAGCCATCGAATGAGCAAAGAAGAATGAGACAAAGTAATAGTTCCACTCAGTCATTTGAGCGTAGAAGTCGTTAAAAATGTTTATTAGGTTTATTGGAAGCCAGGATATGCCAAATATAGCGACCATTGCTATAAGCATTCTATTGGTACGTTTTTTTCTATCTCTATCTGCTTCTTCTCTCCTGGTGTTCTTAGCACCGGGCTTCGACCTCGCTCGGTCGTTCAATCTAATACTTACACATGTATAACAAATGGCTATTACTAAAAATGGTATTAGGAATTGTAGCACGGTAGTGAATACTCCGAAAATTTTCCTCGATTTATCTGAAGGCCAACTTTCTTCGCAGTAATAAGTTCTGTTGTTTGTTATCTGGATTCCCATAAAGAGACCATATGGGCAAGTCACTACCAGTGAGAAAACCCATATAAAGACGATTATGAATATGCACGTATTTAGCTTCATCCTTGGATGGAAAGGGTATATAATCACAAAGAATCTGTCTATGGCTATCGATGTGAGAGTTAGTGTAGATATGTAGACACTGGTCCCTTGAGCATATGGCATGAGATGACAGAGTAGTCTTCCAAAAACCCATCTTCCTAGGAATGTGTACATTGGTGTCAAAGGCACGGCAAATATGCATAGCAATATATCTGATAGCGCTAAATTCGTTATGAAGAGATTGGTGACAGTTTGCATGGCTCTGTTCCTGAATACCACATAGCAAACGAGAACATTTCCAAATACTCCTAAAATGAAAATTATTGTGTAAAGTATGCAGAAGGCGACTTGTACGACTTTCACGTCGATAATATCCGTTGTTTTGTTGGATTTAGGATCGTCTATGACTTCGACGGATTCTCCTGTTAATGTTTTCAAGACGACCAAGGTTCCGTTGAGAGACATGCTTGTAGCTGGATCATATCTGCCAGCTACCGCTGCAGCCAGGTCATCGTGACTGATGTTGTATGAAGATAGCATGTTAACTTCGCCAAGATTTAGTACTGACAACTTCTATTTGTTGCCAGTCCATCTGTGAACAAACGAAAAAAAACGTGTTACCATTATTTCTGGAACGGCTAAAAAATATTTCTGAAATATAGTTCTACTATAAAGCTGAAACAATATTTTTTAACACCAAAGTATTTTATGATGCAGCTCAAAAACAACAACAAAAATATTCGGAAAATTTTAGTTGCGTAATGTTTTTCCAATTATCCATATCGATAGGATTTTTTTATGCAATCATCAAGGTATTTTCAATCAATGAACGCGCGCTTTGAATATAATTGTACTGTTTTATCTCGGTATTAAAGTTTATTTTCGCTTGATGGGAATCGGAATTGCCAGTTTCGTTAACAGTAATACGGGTGGTTGCTATAGCAACGGAAACGATCGCTATAAACCCAAAACACATTATCGCAGATGGCTCATATATGACGTAATATTCGTTGGAGGCATGTGGGACGACTACAAAAATGTTGCATATAAATTTAGTATGATTTCCACAAAGTTTCGTGTTATGCGAATAGCACATTTGCTCACATATTCTATTATTAAATCTTAGCATACTAATTTTAGGTTCTAATAACATCTAAACGCTACTCTATATCTAGAATTATTTCATGGAAATTGTCTTTGATAAGATAGAGCCGTGGTGGCTCAGTTGGAAACGCACCGACTCACGACCATGAGGGTGCAGGTTCAAACCCCTGACCTCTGAGTTAAAACTTACGTACGGATTCACACCACTGGCTTTCGGTGAAGGAAAAACATCGTGAGGAAACCTGCATGCCCAAATATCACTATTAAAGTCATGTGAAGTTCGCCGATCCGGACTAGATCCGCGTGGTGGACTATGGCCTAAAAATACCCTCGTTGTTTGGGGAGGCTAGAGCTCTTCGGTGGAGACGTATATGAGCTGATGATGATGAGTCTTTGATACTAGACGTATAGTACCTACCTACATTGTAAGCCAAAATGATTATTTTAAGCGTTGTAATAAAACCATTATGTATAAATAGTTTCAAATCGAATAACGATACGTTTTATGCGATCGTTAAACATTACCAACAGAACTTTGATGTTAAGAGCCCACGAAACAATTCGAAATTTAATTTAAATATCTCGAGCAACCATTTTAGTACATTCCCTTTGTGAAAGCAGTCTGTTTATGGTTACAAGGAATTTACGGTGGAAATAAAACCACTTTCAAAAGGTGTCTCTCCGATTTTGAGTGCCTTTTACACGGCACAAGTGTAGCCTCATGCGTTAAATTAATTTAACTGGTAGCTTATTACGTAAAGTTTTTATATAAACATTAAAAATAAATCTAGTAAGTTCAGTTCATTGCAAGTTACACATATCTTCTTCTATATATATAAAACAAAGTCCCCGCCGCCTCTGTCTGTCTGTCTGAACGCGATGAACACAAAAACTACTGAACAGATTTTCATGCGGTTTTCACCAAATTACGGAGTATTTCATGGGGAAGGTTTTTATATATAATTCATCAATTTGGACCCGGTATGTGACGCTGGTGGGTAGAACGAAGTCTGCTGGGTCCGCTAGTATGTTTAATAACGTCTTATAACAAAAAATAATATTATTTTAATATATTTATTTAAGTAGAGTATATATTGGTAAGATATTTTCGAAGAATCTACTTCTTCTGCTTATAGCTTGAAAGCTTGTGCTTAAAATCGTAATTACTATGAGAAAACATTTGAAGTCGTTAAAACGGAATTAATGTCGTTGCAAATTATCGTGCTCCCTGGATACCGGATACGATTCTGTTTGAATGGCAATACGTCTATGTTGTACGTGTCTATTCTCTAATGAAAAGCCAATACAGGAGATTTACAGACGGTACCGAATACCTACTCATTTTGATTCCCGTTGGCTTTATATGGGAATTTTTTGGGTTCAATTTTTTAATTTAAAACCTGATGACATTATAGATAAGGATGTACCTACAAAACTATGATAAAAGGATACAAATAAAATATTCATTAATATTGAATGTAACTATTTATTTTAATCTTTCTATAAATTTGTATGTCAACGATCTGGATACCATAGCATACCTACACAAGCTCTGCGTAGTTTGGAATCAGATCGCAAGTGTGTGTAAAATATTTTAGGATGATTTTTATCTGCTACTATGTAAGACACATCCTTAAATTAAATATAAAATAGGTAAATAGCCTAAGACATGGTATTTTTATTCTATTGCCAGTGAGTATTTTTAAATTTTATCAAAAGACAAAATTAAAAAAGCAGTCATAAATAAGTTTACATATAAACCAACTTAAGTACTCATACACATATAATTCTTTGCTCTCAGGTCATACGTTCACTTGACTCATACACACATTTTATGTGCACCGACCTTAATTACATTTGTTACGACCCTTGTCCCCAAAAAAGATAAAAAAGTTATCCAGTCTAGTAACTTAAGACACAGAAATTTACTATGAATGTTATTACTTTGACCAAAAGCTGTAACTATTTCATACAACTTAGTTATGCTCGTAATTATATAAGTAACTTAGATATTGACCTGTAAAACTTACAAAAACACACTTAGGTTAATTAAATAATCTCACATTATAAGGTTTTATATGAAATGGGCAAGCGTGTAATATTTTAGGCTTTGACGCTCATGAAGAGGGTTTCTGAAGGTCATTTAATAAAAAAAAACCTTTTAGAAGCGAAAGTTCACGACAACTGATGTTAAGGCACCGCTGTTGGTGCAATGTGGTGCATGACATTAAAATAATGTGACTTTTTTCACACTGCCAATTTGATTCCAAAGTAAGCTTCAAAATGAGCTTGTGTTATGGTACCCAGATAGCTGATATACTACATAATAATACTTTTAAATACATACATACTATAGATATTTACATCCAGACACAGAACAAACAGACCTATTCATGCATAAAAATGTTTGTCCTGGGTGGGATTCGAACCCACGACCCGCAGCTTGAAAGTCAGAGTCATTAACCACAAAGCCAACCGGGCTGTCAAATTATTACAAGAACTAGAATTAATTCCACAGTAGGTAATACGATAGAAAAAGAACGTTGTTTTCTGTTTTGAGAAAAACTATCTAGCAACTATCTAGTGGATCATTAGATGTTTAATGATATAGTTTCAATTTACTGAAATCCGATATTTTATACAACGATTCTTATTTCTTTGTTCGAGGCTGTTTCAGTCCCACCCAGAACAAAAACTTGTAGGCATGTCTGTTTGTTCCACATTTAAATTTACATTTTTGACAGCCCGGTTGGCTTTGTGGTTAGTGACCCTGACTCTCAAGCCGCGGGTCGTGGGTTCGAATCCCACCCAGGACAAATATTTGTATGCATGAATATGTCTGTTTGTCCTGTGTCTGGATGTAAATATCTATATAAGTATGTATTTAAAAGTAGTTTAAGTAGTATATCAGCTATCTGGTTACCATAACACAAGCTCACTTTGAAGCTTACTTTGGAATCAGATTGGCCGTGTGTGAAAAATGTCCCAGGATATTATAAAAAATAAAATAAATATATATATCTAAGTATGTAAATACGTGTTTAAAAGTTTTTATTAAAAATAATTTTAGTTTTTTATGTTGAACATATGAATACTCGGGTATGTAAAACTTGCCTGTGGATATGGAAGCCACGACAAATAAGGTAACAAAGTAACGAATTATACAATTAACTAAAAAACCCCTGGAGGAAAAGCTAATAATAATTATATTAAAAACCCTCTTTACATTCCCCGGGGGAACATTTTGAGAGTATAATTTCATATACATTTAAGCGTTGCCTAATTAAGATAACCACTTCATAGATAACCGCAGTGGGACCGCTAAACAGAGGTGGTTTAATATGGAAATACACTGTAACACTTAATCAGTGAGACCTTTGGATGTTAAGGGTATACGTACGTATTAAGGGCATAAAGGCATGAAATTATTATTAATAATGTACTTCGCTATACCAGTGCAAAGGTTATGTATCTAGACGTGTAGGATCAAGGTACTGGCAGATTTTAGCTTGTATTTATTGGTGAAAGTTTATAAAATAAATCGAAATTATTATTTCAGGTTTAAAGTTGTGGAAGAATCAACTTCAAAATTTAAGTGAAGTATTCATAAAATATATAGGTTGACTAAATAGTTATAATTTTTTTTGGCTATTAATGATTTACATCAATCTATTTTATCCAGGTATCATAAATCACACTAATATTATAAAGGCTAAAGATTGTGAGTGTGTATGCTTGTTACTTCTTCACGTCGCTGCTGGAGCGATTTTAATATTTTTTGTATGGATTTAGCTGACATCCTGCAGTAAAATATAGGCTAGAAGCTAGTATAGAACAATTAAATAGCATATAATTTATGTTTAGTAAATTGTTATTATCATAAAGAGTTGTCTAACAATCTATGTATTTACATATTAGGTCACATAAAATGTTCCATGTACAAAACTGTAGGTACATTTGGACTTCGCGTCCAAAAAGCGATATCTACTACAAAATTTACGACACTAGACAGATAGACAGACAGTTAACAACCAAAACACAATTATTGTTATTATAAACTGTGTTGGTATCGCCGTTAATGGTCGTTGAATGTAATTGCTTAATAAATTGTATCATTTTACGAGGCGAGGCGACCGCTCAAACAGTATTTATCACTCCTTATTACTACAAATTGATTGGTAAGATACGAATTTTATGGTTTTTGACGCGGCTTAATGTGAAAATGCAATGTTATTAATAAGTGTATCTAATATATACTGGCAACTCGCCCCGGCTTCACACGGTATGAAAATAAGCTATAATATAAGGTGAATATAACCTTCCTAGATAGGTAATCGTTTCTATTTGTGTTTTTAAGATTAACTCGAACAAACATAAACTCAGAACCGGTAGCTATTAATCAATAATTTAATATCTGATGGTGAACCTACCTATTTACAAATTTAAAAGATAGTACTACCTATTTACGTAATATTATTTAACATTTTATTCTACTATGCCTAGACTATAAAGCTTAAGCTACATAGCGACTACTATAGTCTTTGAAAATTTTCCCCTCCCGTTATTATTCTCAATCTCCAATAGGTAGACTACCTCGAAATCGCTCTGTATCATTTATTTACACGTAAACCTCAGAACTTCGTGATGAAACTACGTTATGGATAGATCTGTAATAAAATTGGAACAGGATAGACAGACATTTCGTTACTTCAGTTACAGGTGTTTTCATTAAAACTTTTCTTATTTGGGTCTTTATTTTCTTGACATAAATAAGACGAGGTACATCTACTAAGGTTTGCTATAAATCTGAATTATTTACGAAGGAAATTAGAATCTTATGGATATTAGGGATTGTATGGGTGTTGCGTAAAAAGTTATCTATTTTGACCCTTCAGGATGAACCTTTCTTTCATTATGTCTATAAAAAGTAAAACACCTGTATACCTTTTTGTTTTGGTGAAAGCCATCCTATAATACTGTTAATAAATACCACAAATAGGTATAATCTGGTTATTCTCACCCGAAGTTTTATTTAATCTTTTCTCATGCAGCTACAATATTAAGTTAAGAAACGGAATGTACGAATTTAATAAAGGTGAAAAATCTCCACGTTTAAGCGACTTTATACCATAATTTACTATGATTAGTCAACACATAGTATAGAGGGGGGAGTGTATATAGGGATCTTTCAACACAGTCTATAAACCACTGGGGTAAAGATAACATAAAACATAGAGACCTTAGGCATCCACTTAGTAAAAATATTTCAAATTTATGAAATAATTAGGTACCTACTTAGGCCAGACACAAACCGAACAGATTACACCATGCAGAATAATTTGAGCTGAACCCATAACCAATGGGCACAAACCACAAAGCTAATAGCATTTTATGTTAAATTAATAGATACAAAATACGTAATTTTTATTAATAATTCTCGTAATGATAATGCATGTGCCACTGCTACATTTCTACATAATGGAAGGGTACACATGTGAACAGGGTCTGTGACTTCTGCAAAGTGTTTCTGGGCGCCGTGAGACAGGACGCTAAACACGCCTTCTTGCTTTCAAAGTTATTTTGGTTTCCCCCACATCCCGAGTAAAGTCGCCTTTGGCATGTTCTGTGAATTAAATAATAACAACTGAGGACTTTCCTAACATGCAACATGTTAATCCCTACTAATAATATAAAATCGAAAGTATGTTCATTGTTTAGCCCAATCCCTACTATATAAATGGTTAAGTAACTCTGTCGGCTTATAGGCTTTCACGCCTCAACCACAGAACCAAGTTTATTGAAATTTGGTACAGAGATAGACTAGAGTTTGGGAAAGGATATAGGCTGCCTTTTATACCGGAAATGTTGCAAGTTACTTGGAAACGTGGGTGGATCCGCGAGGCGTAAATTTGCTCTTAAGTAAGTTGACACACAGTGTTCACTTAATGGTAATTGAAATATTTTAATACCAGAGAATACTCCAAGTCATTGCCAACTGTAAAAAGTATAGTTGTTTGACTAAACACATGAGACTTCATGTGCTTGGTTTGTAGTGTACCTACTTAGTATCACTTGAAACAAGCATTTGTAGGGCTAAGTCAATACAACAAAACTATATAATTTAAAATAAAATCGGTATGAAGATCTGGCTCTATTTATAGAATGATATCGGGTTAACTATAACACTTACTTGGCAATAGAATCCCAACCCCAGCGGTAGAAATGTCCAAAACATGATCCGTAATCAAATGGCAGAGAGCAAAAATGTGGGACAGAAGCTAAAAAATATATATTTTGTAAATAAAAACTAACTGTAAAATTGAATACTTTGTCACAAACGCCGATCAGCAAAAGCATACGCGTATTATACATCTCTCTTACTTATATAAGACTAGCGACCTGTACCCAGCTTCGCATGGGTGCATTTTTTTTTTTTTTGAATGGACTAGAAGGTGACAGCCTCAGATGGCTTTTACACCGTTACGCGGACTTTTTCGGTGAGCGCAGAGGGCTCTCAACCGAAATGGGTGCAATGCTTATATATTACATTAAAAACCTTCAAATTGTCAGTGTTTCTCTAACATATTATGCATTTATTGTATATAAAAACCATCCTCTTAAATCACTCTATTAAAAAATGCGCATCAAAATCCGTTGCGTAGTTTTAAAGATTTAAGAAGACATAGGGACAGACAGCGGAAAGCGACTTTGTTTTATAATATGTTTTGCTGATCGACGAAAAGTATTTGAATATAAAAAAAAATATATTTACTAGTTATCATCGTGTTGTTCAGTAAACAATGGTGGATACATTCTTTCATCGTTGCAAACCTGTTTCCGTTGCCTTGACAACCGCCCCAGAAGAATCTGTAGCATTTATTCTGCTTTACATCGAAATACCATTGCACTATATCGGCTCTACACGGTCCAGTATCAGGGCGGAGGAAACAGACTTTATGACGAGCTGTGAAATATTTTAAACGTCTATAATATGCACGTAAATGAAAACAGGCTATAGCCCTGATAAGATGCTATATATTCGAGAAAGCTATAGGCTAGTGATGTGCCGAGTCGCTGTTTTGGTGGATCGAGTCGATTCGAGTCAGTTTATACGGTATTCGAATCATGACTCGATTCCCTCTACTCGAATTCTATGTTTGGTATTCGAATACTGACTCGAGTCAGTATTTGAATTCCGGCTTAACTCGAATCAACCCTCATTACCGATTCCTTTTTTCCTAATGTTGCGGTTGGCATCGACCTCAAAAGAAATATTCCTCATATCCGATTATGAAGACGCTTCATGATTTTAAATATTTATGTATCTAAGTTATTATTTATCAGGTATCAAAGTTATTACTTTTCAGTTATTCGTTTGTGTTTTAAAGTCCGGTAAATATTGTTTAAATTACTTTTTAATGTAAGATAATTAAAAAAATTCAACTCAACTCAACAAAACTCGTATACTAGACTCGAGTCAATTGAACTCGCATAAATAGAATCGAGTTACGAATCGATTCTTCCTGACTCGAGTACCGGAATCGAGTCTGGCGTACTCGAATCAAAATAAATTGGTATTCGAGTAGGCGAGTCCAAAGCAGGAATCGAGTCTAGCTCGAGTCAAACCGTACTCGGCACATCGCTACTATAGGCCCTGGTTCTATACTCAGCATCTAAGAGAAAATGGAAATCTAGAAGGAAGAATAATCGACCCAAAGATTAATTTCTAAATATTTAACAAAAAAGCTATTTGTATATTTAGCTATGTTGATTTTTTTATTTTAGGGTTCCGTACATTAAAAGGGAAAATGGAACCCTTATAGTATTACTTTGTATCTGTCTAATATGTATCTTTGGACGGAATCCTTGGTGGGCGAATCCGGCTCGCACTTATCCGGTTTACCCCTTAAATTCTACTCCTGTGGTTATTTTACAAGAGACTTATTCACAAAATAGCTTTTACTTGGATAATGAATCTTATGTCATTTAACATAAGAGTTGCATTACATACCCCGTATAGTTTCACCTATTTGCCTGCATGTTTTCTGTAATTCTTTTCTTTTTGGCGTGGTGACGACCTCTTTTTTTGTATGTCTTGCTGTTTTGGAACGACCATAACATAATGTTAATATAGCTAAAATGAGGGTCAGTATTAATATCAATCGATATATGCTCACTTTGGAACTAAACTTGGCTATTTGAAACATGTGACTATTTTTATTCAGTCTAGAATTTATTGTACGTACATAACTTGTTTGACGCTTATCTTTAATGTTAAGAAAGTTATTTGAAATGCAATAACACTGTGTTTTATAACAATAAATAAATAATATAGTTTTTTTTACATTAAAATACTGCCACTTTTTATTTCCACTTTTATTTTTTTCATTTAAATCACAGCTCTACAAAGATCTTTTTTTTGTTGCCCTGAAAATCCAAATCATTGCAAATTTTTCAATCGTCCAGATTACGAATATATTCGTAAAAGTGCTGAACTTGCTCATGTTTCATCATCTTATGTTAAAAGTAAGATATTTAAAAAATTATCGAGAGAAAATCTTACAAAAACAATGGTAGTTTCATAAATTGTCAGCTTTAATATTATATCAAAGGCAACAAAACCACTGTTGACCACTGATAAATTTTACCATGAAAATAGTAAAACATACGTGCCATTACCCATATCGGTTATAATATATGTAAATAAATATTTTTATAGATAACTCAATAGTGGAATGCCCTATAGTAAACCTAACATGATAAGCTATCTAACATTATACTCTTGTTTGTACAGTTCATTATATCTGTCATAATCAAAATTTACTGATTTGACTTCAGTAAAGGTTGAATTTTGTACGTCCTACTAGGACCTTAGTCATAAGTGAAACAATTCCCTGCAAGTGTACTAGTAATAATGATTTATTTAATAACCAAAGAATTAGGACATATTTCAAAATGTTAATTCAATAATTGATGGGTTGTAAGTCTAACTTGACAATTAAATTGCTGCTCAACAGGGACTTTTAAGGGGTAACTATTGTAGGTATGTATAAATAAACCTATGCTCATAACTAGAATACAATGTAAAAAATTACTAGATACGAAAACCAGAGACTCGAATCAACACAATTTTGTATAACAATCTTGCAACACCGCAACAGTATGTAAAGCGTCTGGTGTCTCATAAAATTGTTGGCATTAAAAAATCTCATATTCGTAAAGGTACAGCACACCCACAGCGGTCGTTACACCATTTTTAATCAACTTTATGTAAATACGCCTGGATTTATGTAATAGCAAAATGAGCACTTGCATAAAGGCTAAAAATACTAGTATATTGTCGCGGTTTTCAATTGAATTATATAAACAACTTATGTATATTTTTAGCTAAACTATGCATCTTTTTGTTTCCTAAGCAAAGAATGAAATTATTATAACAACAGTGTATCCCGTGATAGATAATGTCGCAAACACTGAATTTTTCAGGTACCGGAATTCTAGTGAAAATACTAAAAAATTCTACGACAATATACCTAATGACGCCAAAAAGAGAGCATAAAATCTGATAACCCGAGATTTCATGAAACAGATTAAAATTTTGTCAGAATCATGAAAATTTTATCGAACTGAAAGAAATGACGAGATAAGGTTGGAATTTGCTATTTCCGCCCGAACAAAAATTCAGATTCGAATCTTCGTGTTAAGCACATTTACCGAGAGCAATCAATCAAAGTCGACCGCAATCAAATAAATTGATAGATTACCAATTATGTGTCGGCGCCATTACGTTGTTCGACATCAACATGGCAATCCAAATTCTAGATAATCTCCTCTAGACATGTTTATTAATGAAAATTCTTAATGAAATATTTTTTATTTGATGTTAAACTCATTATTGATAAAAAACCTATTGGAAGATTAAATTTATAAAAATTTTCAATATGATTTTTTTTTTCTAAAGTCTATTTATTAAAAATTTAATGAGATTCAAGATGGATGAGATTTCAATTGATATTGACAGCACTAATTCGGTACACATGATACGCCAATACATTCATCGTGTTATATACATAAAATAGATTAAAATTGTTTTTCTTTTTATTCAAACCCATGTCTATGGAACCCTAAATGTCAGCCCGTAAAAACAGCCAGCATCGAGTGCTCTTATAAAAATGGGAATATTTAATACAAACCCTGCGTAGCGTCAAATAACATCATTATTTCTATCTAAGAGAGCAATTCAGTTCGACAGACGGAAATATAACCATTAACCATCCCGATAGAAGGAGATTTCCGATCCCTGTGAGAAACTGTCAGTGGGGACAATTACAATCAGAGGTCCAATTCTGTAGGGTGAAACACAGGGTCGACGTTGTTTTAGTGTGGCTTCATATTCTGTCTCTGTCTTTAACTATGTAATCAAGTGAGATGTCCGATGTAGGAGGCCGCTTTTATGAAGTTTCTGTTAGAGAATATAGGCTGACCGCTTAAACCGCATCCTTATTAGAGTTAATATTGTTATGGTACTACTGGAAATGTTACACTATACAGAAATTTTGCATTACCTGCAACTTAAAGTAAGACGATAAGAAAATCTATTCATTCTTTAAGGAGTCCTTTGACTTGAAAACTGCTTAAGAAGTTATACTTAAAAATTCTGACTGAAAATATAAAGGGTCAACTGGAATTTGAATTTAATTATTGCGACAAAAACATTTTTAGAAATACGTAAAAACATAATTAAGGCAAGTCAGTAACATAGCCAACAACGAGTCATTAGCAATTCTTTAACAACGGCGTAATTTGTTGCGCCGTCCTTTAAAAAAATCTAATTTAGTCCTACATCCCGACGAAAATACCTAGTATATTTTTTACTCACCACGTAATTTCGACCAAAAAATTATTATAGTGTTAACCGTAATTAAGACTCAAATTGAATATCTAAAAACATATTGTATATATTACTTTGTTAGAATTTGACAGAATTTAATAAACGATGTAAATTAATTATGCTAAAGAAAATGATATTTTGCAGTTCCTTTTGGCAGAAGATTTACGGTTTACGCGGCAACGTCAGACGGTGTATGTTCTGAACTATCATAAATAACGGGCATTATTATCATCCCACACTTGGTACCAAATATATAGTTCTACCCACGATTGTTTCAATAAATTCTACTGAAACGTTAACTTCACGAATTTTAATGGTAAAACGTTTTCTAAAATAATTAATTAATAAATGATTGATGATGATTGATTTCATTTCATTTTCATTCATTTCATTTCATTTCATTTCATTTTCATTCATTTCATTTTCATTCATTTCATTTTCATTCATTTCATTTTCATTCATTTCATTTTCATTCATTACATTTTCATTCATTTCATTTTCATTCATTTCATTTTCATTCATTTCATTTCATTTTCATTCATTTAATTTCATTTTCATTTTTTCATTTCATTTTAATAAAATGTTACTTAAAAGAGTCGTCGTTTTTACATAAAAGACAACGTTCCGTGTCAAAATGTATTTTTGATAGATAGGTAAATTTTTAAGAGACAATCAATAATCATTTAGATTCTAAAAACAACATGGACTTTGTTGGAAAATTATAAGCATAAAAATATTTTCTATTATTTATAAGCTCGCCAGTGTATATCAAACGCATACTAGCACTTACCCAAGTACAATAAAATGATTTTGGGCCCTTTTGAATTGTCCCCGTCATAAATAACAAGACCCTTTTACCGCAAGATATTGAGGGCAAAAAGTTGATATTAATACTCGCATACCACTAATAGCAGCTCCATTACCGAAGTTTGCACAATTCGACACAGGACAATGTAAACAGATGTGTTTGCATTGAATCACTCAGTTATTTACACAGCCATTCAAGACCGTGACTATGAATGTTTGGATCCAATTCTTTTTGCTCCTACGTCATCTACTCTACGGTGATGATTGAAAAGTAAACTGGAGTATTTTTCTTTATCTATATTCCTATTAATCGTGTTATTGTATTTTAATGTTGTTCTGGTAAAGTATTATGATCGTACATATTTCCGCATTAAGGTATGTACGTCTTAGGTTTGATAACGCATTGGGAATGCCTCTGTAGGCCTATGTTAATATTATATCGAACAGCTATTACACTAAGAACTATCATTATCTTATGTGTTTTTATCCCTAATTTACTGTCAGTATAAGTAGCTATGTATTACTATGTACATAATTTGAATGTCTTATTGAAACGAGTCCGTAATAGTAATCCTATTCATAAAGTGTCCTCTCCATGGTTTTACCGCGTTCCCAAATATTTTCTAATATGCCAGGATAATAAGAAGCCTATGTACATTTTCTGCTAATATATTTTTCCTTGTTTTTTTTTCTCTCAAATTTCATCTAAAGCCTTTCAGGATTCAGTAACAAAAATCCATCTATCCAAATTAATTTGTGTAATATTAGTAAGAAGTAATATGCCCAAACATTCACTTTTTCACGGTGTGTCCCTATCATCGAGCATGTAACCAATAGAGTAGAACTGCTAACAGTTTTGTTAGAAAACAAAATACGCCAAAACGCTGCGCCGGCCCCTGCGTTCTGATTGGCCGACTCAAGGTAAAGTGTTGCACTAGACGTACACACAGGTCTCTTATTGGTCGGGTACCGTTTTAGTTCGAGCGTGGCTTGTTAGTTATACGTGACAAATCATTGATGCGTTGCTAAACAAATGGCTCACTATTGCTACTCTATTGGTTACATGCTCGATGGTCCCTATGTACAAGTGCTTTTTAATCTATTTAGCCGACTGAATGGTTCTCATTTACATTTACGACTAATCTGCATGACATAAGTCATTAATTAAATAGTAAATTCATATTTCATAGTGAAGGTGTGTCACTGTCCCCACCACACAATAACATTAGCTAATAGGTAACTGGGTTCATTACTACCATTTTCCCTGGAAATTTCTGTTTAAAAAAATATTTGATGTAAATTTTTCAACTTCGACGAAAAAGCTTTCACAAAAAATTTACGTAGCTAGTTACTTGTTTGTTGTTATTAAAGTAAATATAATAGTACTTCATGATGTGCCTAAATCCATTATAATGTATTATAAACTTTTATCTAACTTGAACCAACTTGGAATCATAAGTAAGTTATAAACAACTTTTATATTCAAAGGCAGGAAGTTTATTTCTAAATTGACGTAGGTCAGAGAAAAGTTTCTAAACTAATTTCCGAAGTTAATTCTGACATGAAAGGTATAATAAATAATGTAGAGGAAATCATAATATATTATATATAATATTTATATATAATTTTGTTTGTTTAGAGAAGCCATCAGTCACGTTCTAGCAATCTATAACTCATGATTTTATTGCTTTTTCATTGCCAAAGATCCGTAACTAGATACCTAAGGAGAGCACAACACCAGAAATTCAGCCAATATATATTTATCTACGCTTAATTACATTCCTAAATATAAGGAAACAATATCCTGAAACATTATTTTACAAATGGCTATCAGATTCCAAACTAACCAGAGCTTGTAACTATAGTAGCTAGTATACCTTATTATATTTTTAACATATTGTTCATGTCGATATTTAATAAATGAATATCGTAGGACATTTTTCACACACGGCCAATCTCGTTCCAAACTAAGCAGAGCTTGTGATATGGTAACCAGATAGCTGATATATACTAGTTATAAAGATATTTACATCCAGACACAGAACAAACAGACATATTCATGCATACAAATGTTTGTCCTGGATGGGATTCGAACACACGTCCGGCGGCTTAAAAGTCAGGGTCACTAACCACAAAGCCAACCGGTCTGCCAAGATATGTTTATGGATTAATTTGCACTTTCCAATTATCGCAATAAACCTCTTACAATAACTCGTCTGAAATTTATGTGATGCAAATGCTAGAATTCCTCTGTAAGTTCTGTTACATTTCCAAAGAATATCTATTAAAATAATAAATTGTTTTTCACTACAGAAATATATCATAAACAATAAAAGGCTATAAAATAACAGAAGCACTTACTATAAATATGGCTGTCTGATAAATTTCGTTTCCTTTGTATCTTCAGCCATTCATAAATCCACATTTTTAAGACTAGTGAATGAGTAACCAAATTGCATTTCTAGTGAAATGAATTTTATTTATACATATTGTATTAGCGAACCCGGCTGACTTCGTTCTGCCCACCAGCACTACCTACCGGGTCCAAATTGATGTATAATACCTAAAAACCATCCCCATGAAATACTCCGTAATTTGGTGAAAACCGCATGAACATCTGTTCAGCAGTTTTTGTGTTCATCGCGTTCAGACAGACAGACAGAAGCGGCGGGGACATTGATTTACATATACTTATAGATTGTTATTGAATCTATTTCTATTTTTTATTCTAAATAGATTTCTGTTTATCTAATAAATCCGTTGTGAATGTCAAATCTAATAGTACCAACCAAGATTTACAATGAAGTAGAATTAGCCTTATAACTCGAGCTTATTGCAGACACGAACATTCAAGTAATCGCAGCCTCATAGAAAAGATCGTATCAAATTTTTTGAATGGCAGTTTACAAATCGAGTCACAATTTTACCTATCCAATACAAAAGTAACAGGTACATTTTCCGTGGTAACATAAAACACAATATAATTTAAATAACAGATGCTTCATGATATTGTAAATTCCGACCACGTTCGTGAGATTGCACGTACTATTAAGCAATTCCGTAGGCATTAGGGCCACAATACGAGTAACTAAGGACCCTTTTCAATGTCATTGCCGTCGCGAACTCCACTTGACTAAATGTCAGCAGAAATCTTGTTTGTGAAGGAATTCAACGCCTTGTATCCTGATGTAATTAGTCATATAGCATACTAGCTTTTGCTCAGAGGTTCTGAGCTTGGAATTTCTCTTTGCTTGTTTGAATTTCTGCAATTATTTTCAAGTATTACTATAGCTTTGGATTTGATAAGCCAGACAGTGTGGATACGTTTCTATAAATAGTAATAAACAGAAGTATATGTATTGGATAATAAATTTTTTACTTACAAAATATTTCACTTATTAGGTACCTACCTAATAAAATATTGTTTTATGAACATTGAAATAGTTATTATGATTCAGAAATGAGACTTAGATCTCCACAGTTATAATTCCTAAGTTACTAACAAAATAAACCTACTTGAAACTTTTGTTATGTCTAGAATTAGCTTTTAAGATATTGAGGGAGGGAATAATATTGATGCCAACCTTGATAATCGATCTTTATATAATCAATTAAAGACGAGAAGCTTTTCAGAGAAAATGGGTCTTAACATAGGTACTTAGTCAACAAAAAGTCCGAAATATTTAAAATACGTACGTAAATAACCCTACAGTAATTGCTCTTTGTTAAAATTTGAATATTACTTACTTATTCAATACACTATTCTTGGGTTTATAGACCTTACTTCCGCCACGCGGTTTAGCCCTTTAGTTCCCGTAGGAACGGGCATAAATATGATTGACTATGTTACCCTCATAATGTATGTTTCCATTGCTGAAATATTTTTTAAACTGGATTTGTAGTTAGCGTTACAAACAAAACGGGGAAAATGTGTCGCAGACAAAGTTGCGCGTATCAGCTAGTACCTACCAATGCAGAATAAAATTGTATTGTTTATAGAACACTGTCTTATACACATCATTTTCAAATTTTATTAGTTGTGCGAAGTTAATCCTAGTTAAATTACTCATCCGTATAGGATAGTGGACTATAATTTGAAATTCACTACACATAAATTCACTTTATGTAGAATAACTATTTTACAGCATCGTTTAAAAAATAGGTTTACGAGTAATTTAGCGTGTTCCTTAGTAGAGTTGCTTATCAGAGCAACCTTGGGTGTGAACAGACGATTAAAATAACTTTAAACATTTATAGAGATACTGCGAACGATTTTAATGTGCATTAAAACTTTATTATGCTTCGATTTATAAACTACATTTGCAATTTGTCCGGATCATCACTAAATAAATCCTATGTACGTTTGTCTGATTGAACCTAAGTTTTTGTGTTTAGTTCATTTAAACTACCCAACGGATTGGTATACCCACGGTTTTTAATATCATTGAGAAAAACGCTTCCGGAATGTTCTTATAATATGTATAAATAATAATTCTGAAATTATTTTTTAATTTGCAAAAGTACGTACCTAGACGTAATTAAAAAAACATTATTTATGTATCACAAATTTATTAATATAGAAACTATAATGATTTACGGTTTTACCATTACTTTTGGGTAAACAAAGCAAATAGATAATCAAAACTGAGTGATTCCAAAGTAGTGTCGGGTGGGCACAAAGGTTCAGTAATAGGTCGAATTGGCCCCATTTCATGGACGAAATCAATTAGCCGAAGCAATTTGACCTAACCGTGGCCTAAAATCAATGCGACCGCAATTTGGGTACAAATCATTTCAAATAATTTATCTGTTAATTGCTGTTTATTTATTTTTGTTTCACCTTTCATAATTTACTTAACATACGAATGAAAATGAAAATGTCTGCTACAACAACAACATATACTCGTATTTTTATCCCGGACAAATAATTTAAAATGTTTAAATACGCTAAGCTTTTTATAAGCCATCCAAATATTTAATCCTTTTTAATTTTAACTTGAGTTAAAATAACAGTATAAAAAAATTTGTTGATCAGCTTACTGATCAACAATTTTTTTTTTTGAAATTTATGTGTCTATACGCTGATTTGATGTCAGTAAACTGCTTTTAATATTAGATATTGCAATTTATGTACAACTTTATTTCTTAAAATAAGAATTTGCCATATAATAAACTAAAGTTTAAAACGAAAAGTTTTACACAAATTGCAATATCTAATTAAAAAGCAGTTTACTGATATCAAATCAGCTTATAGACACATAAATTTCACCACTAAAATCATAGCAGCGGAATTTGTAGAACAATCTGTCAGCCCTATATTAGTGAGACCGGAACTGAAACTGGAATATGGCACCGGACGTGAGCTGCAACGGTTGCGCTACCGATTTCCTAGAATCCCATCGACCATTCAAATAAACCTACCTACCCGAGCTACGTTAAACTTGACGTGAGTTGATTACTATGGTATAAGCCTCTTGAGCTGGCCACAGACGGCTTACAATTTCAATAATTAATTTACGCTCAAGCCGCAATGGCTCAGTTGGAAACACACCGACGCACGATCATGAGGTGCACCCTCCTGGCCCATACTTCAGAGAATATAAAAACTTACGTACACTTCACACCACACCATTCACATTCACACCACTGGCTTTCGGTGAAGGAAAACCTCTTGAGGAAAACTGCATGCTTGAGATGTCCCAATTGAAGGACAATCCACACTGACCCCGAGTGGTGGACTATGGCCTAAACCCCTTCGATGTTAAAGGCTCGAGCTCCTCAGTGGAGACGTATATAAGCTGATGATGATGAGTTTACGCGCATCAGCAAAAACAAATGCTTCTAGATAGCATTGGATCGGAGTGATGACAACGATAATGAATAATCTAATACCGGTGTGTGCTCATAAGAAATGTATGCACGTGGGTTCTGAATTCATAATCTTAATATTCCGTTTCGGACTCTAGACTAGAATACAAAGAGAAACTCTTCATCCCCTACACAGAAGAAAAAAAATATCAAATCCAAACGACACATTACCTCCAAAGTTCCTTAGTTTATTTAAAATCTATGTCCTAGTCTATAGACTACCCAATTACTAGAAGCGTCATGCGAATAAAACAGTAGTCGGTGCATGAACTTTGACCCTTGCAGTGTTTGTGCGGGATTTATTGACCGAAAGGACAGCTTGGGGCATCAGGTCAACCGCTACGAACGCAATATATCGGATGAACTCGTGCAGACGGCATAATTACCGTAGGTATTATAAATTGCCGTACATATTCCTTCGAGTGTAAGGCGAGGGAAGAAATATAGGTCGCCTCCATCACTATATTAATTTCCTCTAGTGTGAAAATACTCTTTATTTCTTATTATTCTGGTTTATGTACACAAAAAACTTCTTATCAAAATACCAATATAACCTATTTAGAAGAAAAGTTAGTATTTCTGGTTTACTACTGTTTACGAGACTTCAAAACGATTTTACTAATGAACTTACACTATTGCCACGTGACATTTGGTGTTTTGTTTTTTGCCCAGAAATAAAAAGTCTCCCGGAAACGTAACTAAAATATCTACACAAATATATATAAAGAGGAAAAAATTTTTTTGAGTCATTTATAGTATTAATAATAATTTGCTACTAAATATCATTTGCTACTAAAAACATAGGGTGCAAATTTGTTATTAGAACAATAAAAAGCTTAAATTCTTCCTCCTTCCATTCACACTACAATCCGATTAAACCAAAGCTAACAATAACCCATTGGTTACACACCAATTACATACAAATTGGCATTGTGTAGCAATTTTCCAATCTGTCAAGCACAGGACTGCCTCAATACCTAATTTAAACGTCCACAGAATATTATTCCGCTTTTGTATTGTCGTGCTTTGAAATATTTTTACTATTGTTCGTTATAATTTGTTCGGAGGATAGAATGATATCTTATAAATGGATGTAGAATAATGGATGGATATAGGATGATGGAGAATAATTTTATTAGGTCACTTTTAGTTATATTTAAATCATAATGTAACATTTGTAAGGGACTGATAAATTCTTAAAAGCACTTTTCTTCTAAATATATATTCTAGGTAGTAGTAGTAGACTATTAAAATAGTATAAGAATGTAGTTAGGTAGTTAAAGATAAATTTATTGTTAAAAAAGAGCAGAGCGCCTACAAATTGCTGAGCAGGTTGGCGATGTAAAGTTTTTTCATATGTACTTCATATACTGGAAAATAAATAAATAAAATAAAAAAAATATACGGATGAAGATATATCGGCATATGGACGGTAAATATAAATAAAAAGCAACATAAGAATATCGACAAAAATAATTCATAGTAAAGCTATCCCCTTTAATAGAAAGTGAGTTATGGAAGAAAATTGGAAAGGTTCAATGTGAAAAACTTTGCGCCGTAAAAACTAATATTTCTTGGACAATCTATTGACGTTCTAACGTAATATATTGAGCGAAAAATATTTCCGGTACGGAGCGGCTGACTATGGGTTGATTCGGGGCTAAATTGTAGCAAAATTGGATTTGTATCGAATTATTCCTTTTGGGAAACTCTTTTGAGGTTAACACCATTTATATTATTGTTTAGGCGAAAGAACATTTATTTATTGGAGACTGATGCTACGTGACAAAACATAAAGGCGTCTACTACCATTATAAATGCGAAAGTTTGGTTAAATGGATCTTTTTTACACAATCATGCCAGAACGGTTTAAGCTGTCTGTATGAAATTTGACGCATAAGTAGAATATGTTCTGGAATAGCCTTTTTTGATGTATTCTCTAATATTATAAATGTGAAAGTAACTCTGTCTGTCTCGCTTTCACGTAAAAACAGAACCGATTTCAATTAATTGGCGACTTTTTATCCCGGGAAAATGGAAGATCCTCGGGAATGCGGGTAGAACCCAAGGTAGCCAGTAGTATAATACAATATTCTCATTGTAGTCACAAGCTGTCTAGAATGGTTACAGATCAATCTGACTAATCTTACTAAATGCCATAGATAATGAGAAAGTTGGCTTTGTGTGTTTCGTAGTTATGACTCAGATCCGTAATGACTGATCATAATGTATTATGATGTATGATAATCAAATAAGATCATGAGGGTGACTTAGAAAAACATACAAAACGCTGGATATGTAAAACCATCCAAGTGCGAGTGGGACACGCGTACGAAGAGTTCCGTACCCATACTAAATGTTCTGTGAATAGTTAATGCGTCTACCTGTCACCGTTATTATATTGGGCAAGAAACGGTAAAAAAATCAAATTTGTTATATGGGAGCACTTCTTTAATATTTGTTTTACTTTTTGTTATAGCGGCAATAGAAATACATCATCTGTGATAATTTCAACTGTCTAGCTATCACCCTTCTTGAGATACAGCCTGGTGACAGACGGACGGACGGACGTCCCGTTTTTACTCTTTGGGTACGGAACCCTAAAAAGTATTTACTTATTCAATTTAAGATATGTATCTACAATATTTAGTGCGTCGATTATATCTAATCTGCGAAGTGTTTCTATATTTTGGGTCAAGATCTCAAGAGAAGTCCTTCAATGATGAACAATCGGTTGACAACAAACCACTTGTATTTTTCAATGGTCCTAAATCCGAGATGTTTAACTTGCTTGTTTTAATTCTTTTCCGTTCTACAATATAATGCAACAAAAAAGTGGTTTAAATCTAACCATTATTCTTAACCGTCACATATGTAATTTTGTGTATTAGTAATAAGGAGTTTATATAGTAATTAATTCATTTTCATCTATATATAATAGATATAGTCGCTTCGCTTAAAATTCGTAGTATTAGCACCTTGCGTTTAATCTTTCCATAATCCCATACAAAATTCAATATAAATCTATCACATGAGATGAAATAAAATGTACGAAATGATAGATAGATAAACCAATTCGGTGAAATGGCTTTATAACGACTTAGGTGACCCACAATATATTATGATTATGATAATTAAAAAATAAAGCATGGGTCAAAAAAAAATTATAAAAAATATATACTATACCTATACTTTGTGATACTATATATAGACTGTAACAAGAGATCGTGGTCTTCCCCAAAATACAGGACCATTAAAATATATAGAAGTTTGGGTAAACCGGTAGGATTAGCCCCCGTGTTCAATCAACAAAGTAAATGAAACACTAAACCAGAATACAAACACAAGCACAGATGGTTAATCACTATTGCGAATGCAAAATACAAACAAAGATGGAAGGATTGTGATGGAAAGTGGGCCATAGGCACACGAGCGTTATTGTAGACAGGGAAGATCTGTTTGACCAAAAACTTCAACCTGTAGTGTAAATATGTGTTTTGTAGGTATTCTATAATATTTTTTACGCGAGATAGACCAAACAATTCTACTAATATTTTAAATGCGACAGTTTCAGAGCATGAATAGACGTCTATTACTCTTCCACGCAAAAACTTCTGAACGGATTTCGATGAAACTTGGAACACGTGCTACTTTTAATCCAGGGAAATTTGAAGATCTCCGGTAAGGCGGGTGAAATCGCGGTGAGCAACTTGTATGTTAAATAAATATCCTGGGACATTTTCCACACACGGCCAATCTGATTCCAAACTAAGCAGAGCTTGTGATATGGTAACCAGATAGCTGATATACTACTTATACTACTTTTAAATACATACTTATATAGATATTTACATACAGACACATGACAAACAGACATATTGGTGCATATACTAATATGACTGTTAGTCGGTTTTTATTATGCTAAGAGAGGACTCTGGTATAAATTGAATCAAGTTATAAAACTAAGTAAAGATAGTACCTAATAGCTAAAAGGTCGATTTAAGTCTTAAGTACGACTACATTTACTAAGGACAAAATAAATATTTGCACATTACCTAAGTACCCTATGTTTAAGCTGTGTAGATAATAAATAGCTTAAACTACAATTTTATCTTTTTAATAGATGTGTATTCAGTGTTGCCACCATATTAATTTTCTAATTATGTAAGTGCCTTATTTTATCATAGAGTTTTATCGTAAAAATAATGGGTTGTTTGCATGTAAACGTTGTAATAATGACATTAATTTAATTCTTTCATTACACTATAATATTGATTGATGATTTACGATTGATAAAGTAATCATAAATGATAAAGGAACAATATACCTATAGGCAAGAGTATTAACTATAATTTAGTAAATAAACGTTAGTTTTAAAAATCATTTACTGCTTTGATCGACATTAATTTGGATTATAATGTAAAATGACGTATAAAATTAATTACCTATCAAACACAGTTGTTTTTATATTATCTTCATGTACGCCGAACATAATTTCGTTATCAGTCATTATATATATATATTACATACTATTATGGATTTTTTTTTCATATTTTTCTGGTTCAATATTCGGCAATTTAGAAGCTTCGTTAATTTCCACAATTTCTCATGTTTCGGGATGAATTAAATTTTAATCGTATCTATCAAAGGTGAGTAAAACCTCCGTTTTGCGACTATTTCTGGACTACGGATAACATTACTCACTGTAGGTAGGTACTGTCTTGTGAGAGTGCTTAATCTCTCACTCACATTCACCTTCTAGTCCTTGAAACGATCTCATGGTATCGATTTGTTTGCCTCAGAGCTGGACAATGCTTCCATTGTTTAAATATTGGAGGAGGGAATGAATTTAATTCCCATTTCATGTTCAAGACTGACTATTGGTTTATAATTTGATCTTCGACAAAGTGATCTAGCTGGTATTGTCAACCCCGCTTTCGTTGTAGCTAGTGGGTTAGTATATCAAAAGCTATAATAAAAAATTTGTCTGTATCTATTTCGGCTTCATCCATATTCGTAACTGCAAGTTCGTAACCAGTTACAAGAGAAGAATTTTTTTTCGCTGTTTCATAACTAGTTATGAGAGAAGAATTATTATTCCATTTTGGTAACTCATGTTTCGTAACCAGTTACAAAAGAAGATTTCTTTTTCTCTTTTTGGTAACCAGTTGCGAGAGAAGAATTATTTTTCCACTTTTGTAAATTTTTGGTAGTTACGAAACTGGAATGAGTCGCATACCGGCTTACTCTTATTGGTGGGGAGGTAGCTTTGAACCAGGAGACAGACTTTTTATCCCGGGAAAATTAAGATCACTCGGGAACGCGAGTGAAACTGCGGGGAACCACTACTGTCAAATAAATGTTGAAATTTGAAATGTTTTCAATAAAGCTGTAGGAATATATTCTTAAAAACCCCAGCCGTCGTCCACGTTAATAACTAAACGTACCTGACCAGTCACAAAATAAAGAGGAAAAAAGTCACTCAACACCGCGGGCTTTGCCAACACTATTGATTGTTTCGATGTTATTTACTTTATATATGTACTAATGGAAATGGAAACTATATGGTTACAAAAATGGAAATAATTTGATTTACAAAAGTGGAAAAATAATTCTTCTCTCGCAACTGGTTACCAAAAAGAGAAAAAGAAATCTTCTTTTGTAACTGGTTACGAAACATGAGTTACCAAAATGGAATAATAATTCTTCTCTCATAACTAGTTATGAAACAGCGAAAAAAAATTCTTCTCTTGTAACTGGTTACGAACTTGCAGTTACGAATATGGATGAAGCCTCTATTTCATTGTAACGAATAATCTCCAAAACTACTAAACCGATCTGAATCATTCTTTCGCCAATAAAAAGTTACATTATCAGGAAATAACATAAGCTATATTTTATTCCCGTATTCTAACGAGAACGGAATCTACGCGGTGGAAAACGAGCGGCAGAATCACGTTCAAAAATAAAGATATACCTACATCATATCTCATTACATAATTTTAAGCGTAATACGAGGCATTAATCCATCTAACAAATTGCAGTGGACGTCAACTCGCACAAAATCCCCGTGGATTAGATAAACGACCACTTATCTGTGTTACAACAATAAAGTACATGATATTATGACAGAGTAGGTCTCTCATTGGGATTTATTACTATTTTGTCGGTATATTTGTGTAATCGTTCATTATTACGCCGTTAAGGGCAATGCTCTGTGGTAATGAAATGGTTTTTTATCGCTGAACTTGTTTTTGTTTAGGGTTTTCCCTATTGTGTATAGGTATAACTTTGCTACCTACGAATATTTGAATTTTATTTGGATAATAATATTTGTTTGTTTCTTGAGTAAATACCTGCGTAATAAAAAAAATATATAAACATGTATGTAATAAGAAATCAGTAGTTTTCTTTAATACAATCTCGTCTGAGTTATTCGTGAATTCATGTAATCTTCCTGATAAGTAACGAGTAACAAAAAGTAACATAGTAAAAAGGTCATCATCATCATATCAGCCGTAGGACGTCCACTGCTGAACATAGGCCTCCCCCATCGACTGGGGAGGAAATGAATGGAATGAAAAAAGGTCATGCAGATCAAAAATAAATCTTTGGATTGTGTCTTTTATCATATAGTTTTATTTAGCTTTGAGATCAAAATATAAAAGGATAATCTTCTACCCTTTTTATATTTGTATTTACTTATTATTCAAGCTGCTTTTGTCGCGCCTTTTCGTTTCATTTCGTTTCTGATCCATTTGTATATCCCGATATAAATGTGCTTACTCAACCCCAAAGCAATCTTTACGCGAATAATATATTTCTACAACTGCTTAATTTTGCGGTTTTCGTGCGAGTGGTTGATCTGTTGTCAATGGGATGTGGAAATAGATTTCGTATTCCAATTTTCAAAGCTTTATGCTGCCGCCTCGTGAATTGGCACTTAAGGGCCAATCTCAGGATGTATACTAAACTTATTTATTCCTACCTATTTAGACTATAATATAACTATCTATATGAATCTAATCGTAGATAGGTATACATAACAATATATTAATGCATATATGTTGCTGGCTCTGCTCAGCAAAAACAACTTTCCGAATCAGTGAGTGACTATTTGTAAGTCATTATATATCTTTGTTTAATGCATAGGTACCTACTCAATTTCAGAATAAATGACAAACTAATTAATATAAATGCTACTTGACTAAAGAAATATCTACGATTAGCATGTTTCTTATAAAACCGGAATTTTCACAGTTAAAGGAATTGAGATGAAAATTGGCTAATCAATACGACGCATATCAAATATACCTACCTATTCATAATAATTGAGTATCATCTGACAGTAACTTTATGGTAAACGTTCGTAATAAAAGATGGCCGCTTGAGACGTGTCAGGGACATAAGTAGGTACCTAAGTATATCATGGGGAAACCTTCCTTCACGTTATTGAAAGGGTGTTCCAAAAAAGGTCGTAGGTAAAGACGTTAGAATTGAGACATTATTCAAAACCAGGTGGATTTTCTCAGTAAATTTATGTCTTAACTAAGTTAATAAATAGTCAAACAATAAAATAATCCGTGACCTCAATGATTGCTCCTTTCAGAGTGAAATTACAAAGGAAACGAGTGAAGAAAAACAAGATTCACGCCAAACAAACAAGAAGGGAGAGAAAATCTTATAATAGACATTGAGTTTTCTGTCACAACAATTTTGCGTGGATAGCATAAACTTTTGACCAATTTGACACACCATAATAATATCTATACACATAAATAAAAATGGCCATTCAGTCTAAAAATGGCTTTAATAATCCAAATAGTTCATATGAGATGTTATTGGAAAAGTGGGAAAATCTAGGATCCCCAGGGAAAGCGACTGAAACCGCACTGTTGAAGCTAGGTATAAATTTAAAAAGCTAAGGTTGGATGCCTGATAAAAATTGCATTGATGTGGTAATATTTATTTTAACGTTCCTAATTTACTGTATAAGATTTTAGAAAAGAATAAAGTTTAACGGAACGGAAACATCAAACGGTGTTTTTTTCTTTATTCTGTCAGTTTATAAAACATCCGGTTTCGTTGTCTAGTTTTCAAAAAAAACCCCCGTGAATTTACTTTATTTCTTAAATAAAAGTAAAACATGTGTTTCTACTTTTGGCTGGACGTTAATAGGTCTAGGTGCTCTTGAAATAAATATGGTTTGTTTTTCGTGCGTCAATGAGAATTAATGGCCGCATTTGAACAAAGATGTGGTACAATAAACAATAAATAAGTCTACCTATTACACTTTGCTTTCAGCCAGAAACCATCATCTTTTATTTTTATTGACCAATTTTCATCTAGTAGGTACGTAGTACTTCTAACTGCGCCTGGTATGCGTCGATTATTTGATTTCTTTTTATAGGAACACTGTAAGAATATTCACTTCATTTATCGTAGTCGAAATCTTTACTAAAAGTTGTAACAATTTAAACTTTTATTCAAACATTGCGTCTTAGTTATACTACGTTATAGTTATCTACATAGTAATCGTTCTATTAATTTTACGTGCACAGATCGATCTATATTACAGTTTTCGTTGCGGTTAAGTAAGATCTTAATGTTGTTGTTATTTTTTTTTTATATATTCATTCAACTGGCTTTTAAATGTACCAACGCGAACGCGAAGTCGGTTGAGAATATCGTTACCAATAAAAATAAATTTAATACAAATTTTTAAACATGATAAAATGCGTAGTTTTCTAAGTAGTCATAAAATTATGTTTGCCAAGAGAGCCATAGCCACTAAATATCGCTAAACAAGTTGATAACATATCATGGGATCACCGGTATTAAGGGATTACGCCACTATCTTCGCTGTTGTGGAATGCGAATTTAGAGGCTACGAAGATACAAAACTACACCGTAGACATAATAATAAATATACCTAAAATACACAAATTTTATAAAAATGAAAGATTTGTGTAATAAATATAGTTCGAAACTTTGAAACCGATCAGAATTTATAACTGTTTTACCACTGGATGACTACATTATAAGAGAGTGACATAGGCTATATTTTATTTATCCCCATATTCCTACGAGAACGGGCGAAAATTTTTCACACACGGCCAATATAGTACCAATTTAAAAAGAGCTTGTCCTATGATAACTAGACAGCTGATATACTTCTTTTAAATACAAACTTATATTTATATATTTTATACTTAGACATGTTCATGTACACACATGTTTGTCCTTTACCAAAAAGTAATATATAGTCGTAACGTAAAGTCAAAATTTTACGTATGTTTAAGACATATATTTACTGAGACATATATTTAGTGAGATACCTAAGTACTTACGTAATAAAGAGGAACCGAAAAGGAGATCTCAATGTTTAGCAATAGGTATGGTTAAAACAATGAATTGTGTCTATAAAGGCTTTTGTTAGAAGACTTCTTGAGGGAAAGCTTTTAAGAATGAATAATGATAGATATCCGTGATTTATGGGTAGTTTTATATGTTCCCACTTTCCCTGATACTTATCTATGGACATAAAGTTTTATTCACGCATTCAAGTATATACCTGAGTAGGTTAAGGACTATTGTTATTGGTATAAGGAAATTTTCTGAAGTGGCATATATTACTAAAAGCTAATTTGATATTGAAAGGTTATACCTACTAATCAAGTTCATGATCAGTTCAGATTGTAAGGACTCGTATTTAACTCAGGAATTAAAGAAGGATTCGATAGATATACTTTGATTTATTCTCACAGCAAAACTTATACAACGTTGTGTTCGACAGTTCAAAAACAAGTGAGTCAAATGTCATGTGTCATAGTTGAACTGTTCATTCAATTATTCAAAATATACCAGAGACGAGTATCTGTCAATGTTACCAGATGAAAATAAAATACGGTTTACGTGTCTACTACAATTGGCAGATACTCGTCACCGACACAATACAATCACTTATAACGCTATAGTGTTAGTCTTACAACTCGGCCATCCTTTAATAAGTGAGTCCTCTCACTTCAAGGACATTAATATTTTAGAACAAATTTTAGTACTTATACATTAACAATTATATCATTTAAATAGGTACATATTTATTATTTCTTACTTCATAATACAATCATTTATGCCAAACAATCAATAAAATTTTACCAAAAACTCGCATCTTGCATGATCCACTATGATTTACAATCATCTGTGCGATATCTGTACTCGATATCATTCGTTTCTGCACTGATTGCTCATAGTCAATGCTCATAATAAATTAATCTTAAAGAAACTCTTGCATGATCTGCTACGGTCTACAATCATCTGTACGATACCAATTACTTGATACCATTCGTTTCTGTACTGATTGTAAATAACCTTTGTTCAAAATAAATCTATCTTAAACAAACTCTTGCACGATCTGCTATTGTCTCCAATCATCTGTACGATACCAATTACTTGATACCATTCATTTCTGTACTGATTGTGCATAGCCTGTGCTCATAATTATAACCTCTTTTCAACTATAAAAATCATTTCAGTCTTAATCTTAATCAATTTCATATCAACGACTCATAGTTAACCAAAGGCAATCTGCTACATATATTATTTAATATCCTTAATTGCAATAACAATAATAACACAATACATAAATATTTTTTTTTTCAGAATTAATCAAACCATATACATTCCGCCCTAACACAATCTCATTGATCATTATCATCTTCACTGTCATCATTATCATTTTTGTTACAGTCGTCGTCACTAGAATAACCATCAAAACTAAGCCAAGGATGGATTTTATCAATCGAAACTGTGTTCTCGTACCGTTTATTTCCTTTCTTGGTTAGTGGGGTGTCTTCAACTAAGAATCTGTCGTTAGGTAAAGCTTTAATGATTCGGTATGGACCCTGAAGTTTTGGTATAAGCTTTTTAGATTTACCTATATGCTCTTTATCAATTACTGTCCGTTCAATTCTAACAAGATCTCCTACATTGTACGACTTCGGTTTCTTTCTGTTCTTATCAAACCTGGCCTTTGCTTTTTCCTGATCCCTATCGATTTTCTCCTTAGCATCGGATCTCAGCTGCATTAAATCATCGCCACTCACAATTTGAGTCGTTTCAGAAATCGCATCTCCTAACATATTTTCCGATGTCGAAACTAACTTAAACCCGAATAATAACTCTGAGGGACTTTTACCTGTCGTTATTTATTATTATTATTATTATTATTTATTATTATAGGAACACCTACAACATACATATACATCTTAAACAATATTATTATTATTCATGTTCTAATATGTGTGTCACTACAGGTGTACACAACATTCACCGAACTTAGCCTTGAATAACAACATATAAATTAAATAGACTATACATTAAAATAAGTATAACAATACAAATGAAAATAAAATTTAAAAAAAAACATAAAAATTAAGATACTAATGAAAAATACAAAACAAATTAAAAAAGAAAACACTGTGAAACAAAAATAAATAAGCTTAAGTATAATTAGGAAATTTTTTTTTTGAACTGGCCGAGTGAGTCAGAGAACACATCAAGGTCAGGAAGTGAGGCGTTCATCTCGTTGTATTCTATGCAGATTCTGGCCACTGCCGAATGTGTACCGAGATTTGTGCGGCTAGGAGGGGGCTGAAAAATTCTGTTGATACGCTGCCTAGGAAGATGGTAAGGAATAGCAATTCGGAAATGACTTAGCAATTGTTCACATTTAATTACGTTATTAATGATTTTATGAAGAAATGTTAAATCAAGCATCCTCCTTCGATTCCGTAGAGTCTGCATTTCGAAAAATGACAAACGCTCGATGTACGGGCAACGATGAGAGATACCATGGGATGCAAATGCCAGGCGTCTGGTAAATGTTCTCTGGACGTTTTCGAGTCTCTGTGAATGGACAGCGTACATGGGATTCCATACAACACTGCAGGACTCTAAGTGACTCCGTACCAGAGAATTGTATAGAATGATCTTAGATCTATTACTGAATTGTTTAGTGTGCCTAAACATGAAACCTAACATTTGCGAAGATTTCTTTACCATATTGGATACGTGAGGCGTGAATGTTAGTTTGCTATCCATAGTAACCCCCAAGTCGCGTATCTCTGTCACCTCTTGAAGAGAGAGACCATCAATTTTATATGATGATGGAAATGGAATGGTCTTTCTTGTGTAACGAATAAAGGAGCATTTACTAGCGTTTAGTACCATATCGTTGTCATTACACCAAAGACTCAGTCTGTCTACATCGCTTTGAATTAAGACAGCATCTTCAATGGTTCCCACGCTACGGTATAATTTAAGGTCGTCAGCAAAAAATTCGTAATTGCAATGGTGAATATGCAACGTTATATCGTTTAGGTACACGATAAAAAGCAAAGGACCCAAGTGGGAACCCTGGGGAACTCCAGAGGTCGCACTGAAGTTACGGGACACATATCCCTTCACCACCACTACCTGGGTTCTCTGCCACAAGTATGAACGAAACCATTTTAGAAGCGGACCATTAAGACCAAACGTTTGGAGTTTTTTCAGTAATAGTGACTGGCTAATTTTATCAAAGGCACTACTAAAGTCCGTATAAACGGCATCAACTTGGCAACCACGATCTACTTGTTGAGAGACATCTGTAACAAAGCTAACAAGGTTCGTTTGTACGGAACGGCCTTTTCTGAAGCCATGCTGATGTGGCGAGATGAACTTGTCTAGAAACCTAGCAACGATTGGATATAGCAGAGTCTCAAATATTTTGGGAATGCAGGATAGAATGGTAATAGGTCTGTAGTTCTTTATATCACTTTGGTCACCCTTTTTGTAGATAGGCGTAATGTTTCCTTTTTTCCATTCTAATGGAAAGTATCCATCCGCAAGTGAACGGTTAAAAATTGCTGTGAGAGGTGCAGCTAATGCACATGCATTACGAAGAAGGAAAACCGGGGGTATGCCGTCAGGGCCAGCACCTTTCATGGAATCGAGTTGCTTTAGTTTGGATAGTACATCTTCATTGTGGAATTTAATGCATGAAAGACTGTCGCTGTAATCAGGGAGAGAGCAATGTGGTTCGTACTCTGCACTGTCGGAGTAGACTGATGAGAAGTGGGTTACAAATAGGTCAGCAATATTGGCGCCATCACTTGCTACTGAGCCGTTCAAATGCATCTTTGCAGGAAGTTCAGAAGTACTATTCCGCTTGTGTTTGATAAATTGCCAGAATGCTTTTGTATTTTTAGAGAAGGATGCCTCGATTTTGCTTGTGTAGTTTTTGTAGCAGTTCGCAATATATGTTCTACATCGGTCACGTAGCAGCTCAAATTCGATCTTGTCACGTGGGTTAGTAAATTTACGAAATCTAAGTCTCAATTTTTCCTTTTCAGCCAGCATTTTTATTAAGGCAGGAGAAAACCATACAGGGAATCGATTTCGCTTAGGTGGGGACTTTGGTACGTGCTTATCAATTAGAATTTCTAGTTCTTTATAAAATATAAACACCATTTCGTCACAATTGTCACAACAAGAGAATTTGATATGCCAATCGATGTTTTCTAACTCACTCTTAATAATTTCGTAATCCGCTTTAAAAAAATTACGTTTGAAGACAATGTTGTTGCAAAGTTTCGGCACTTGAGAGTTTGATATAGAAAATAATAAGTTGGGATGGTGCGGGTCTAATTTACTTAAACAATTCAAGGGACTAGATACTTTTCCATTTGGTAAGTTACTTAGCACAAGATCAAGGAAACGATTGTTACAATTAGGTAGACTATTGAATTGATAGAAATTGTTTACATTAATGAAATCTATTAGTGCACATTCCATAGCCGTATTGTGGAATATAGGTCTCATATACGAGTTTACAGGGTCATTTTGCCATTGAATATTAGTGAGATTAAAGTCACCTATTACTACCATGCCTTCAGTATGACTTATTACATTGGAAACATTATCCGTAAATAAGTTTAGTGTTTCTAACTTGGGTGGAGATGGAAGGTACACAGCACATAGCGCTAATTTCAATGGAATACCATCCAGTTTTATGTTAATGGTTACCCATACATCCTCGCAATCAGTTTCCCAGTTAAGATTACGAGACGATTGATAATTCTTAGAGACCGCGATCAAAACCCCACCTCCATCCAATTTAGACTCCTTACAAACTGTGCGATCTCTTCGATAAACTGTATACCTTAAGTCTATAAATTCATTATCGAAAATATTGGAATTAAGCCAAGTCTCCGTTAGTACAATTACATCATATGAGCATAATAGAATATTCTGATAAATTTCTAAGGTTTTGGTTCTCATACCACGTATGTTTTGATAATAGATTAGAAGCATTGTAAAAGATTAAATACCAATTCACTGAAAGAACAACACATATTAAACAATTAGTCTTAAACTATCAGAACATCGTATAAGCAACGCTTGACTTGTTTCATTTTTACGTGCAAAAATCCGTCCATTACGAACCCAAATAAATTTGAAATTCATTTCTTTGGCTCTTTTTCTTGCTTCTGCATGCAGAGATTTATTCCCAGGAGTTAAATGTTCAGCCACATAAACAGGGGTGTTGTTACCAGCGATGCCTAGATGATGGGAGCCAAGTTTGTCATCTGGGTTCTTCTTGTTGAAGGTATGGACAGCAGCAAGAAGAGTGTCACGCACGCGCTGACTTCGAAGTTTGGCAACAATAGTGCGCGGTCGCTTACTGTCTTTATCAAACTTGGCCACTCTAGTCACGTGTAATATATCACTATCGGTGAGCGATGCCGTAACCGTGTTTGAAACTTGCATTAGGCAGTTTACTAGGTTTTCCGTTCGGTGTTCCGGAATGCCATTGATTTCTACATTGGAGTCCCGGAGATGTTGCTCAACTATATTCAGTCTGACCGTGAGGTCTCTTACAGTGGAATTTAGGTTAGTGTTTTCAGTTTGCAGTGTCTTTATGACTGTAGTGTTTTCGTCTAAACGATTCTTGAAGGCTTCAAACTGTTGGTTGAAAAATGTTAAGGACTCCTGAAATCCTGAGAGTTGTTGAGAAATTATGGCCATACGTTCCGTGACTACTGTTGAGACAGTTCTATTAATCGTTTTGATTATATCCTCCTTAAAGTTTTCGAACATTTTGCCTAGCGTTTTCTCCGAGCCGAAGTCACAATCCTTCATAAATGAGTTTTTGGATAAGGGAGCATTTTTGTTACGGTCGGGGGAGCGCCTTGGCAGAACAACGTCATCTTCAGTAGATGTGTTTAACTGGGTTTGACGGATTGGCGTGTTGGTATTGTCTGCCTTAGGTATTTTGTTTCGACATCCTTGACATTTCCAATTACTCTTATTTTCCAACGTCATCGCATTAAAGCGCTTTTCAGTTACATTAGAACACATAAGATCATATGCAGAAGAACATTGGGAGCAATTAAGAAATTGCCTATTAGGTATTTTAATGCGGCATCCAGAACATATAGGCATTTTTAAGCGTTAATATAATGCTCAAGGGAAAAAAAAAAAAAAAAAAAAAAAAAAATTGCAATATTATAATTATGTATATTGTAAAGCGTCTTGCAGCGGCGGTCATGCAGCGGAGAAAGCGCTGACTGGATGTGTAAGCGCGAACTTGTGTATGTGTGCGTAGCAGCGAGCGATCGGCGGGTTGACCCAGGTCAGGTTCAACGGTCGATTTAAATATTTTTAAAATGCTTTCATCGATAACTCACGAACTAGTTGGTGTCCAGCTTTGAAGTAAACATTATAACACAGCACACTTCAAGACCTTTAATTTGATATATAACACAACTCTGAATTGTTATATAACCACGTGAATTGAATTAAAAACACACGGAGCGAATGAAATACGTTGTTGCTAAGTTGAAGTACGTACACAGTGTTTACAGTCGTTTTACTCACAGTCGTATTCATACCTAACTGGATATCTCCTACATAATCATCCCATGTATTTTCATTGTTGCCGTGACATTTAGTGCTTAACGCATCAGATATAGTGCGGTTGAACCTCTCGACCTGCCCATTCGCTCTAGGAGTAGCCACCGCGTTTAATACATGCTTTATGTTCAATCTTTCTGTGAACTCTTTGAACTTTCTACTAGTAAAACAAGTACCCCGGTCTGTAATTAACCTAGACGGAGCACCAAAGTAGCTAAAGTACTCATGAAATATTCTGGTTGCAGTCGACGTTTTCGTATCTTTCACAGCACGTATATTAACAAATTTTGTGAATGCATCAACAATAACCAAGATATAGACATTGCCTCTCCTAGAGCGGACAAACGGGCCGAGATGATCCGCATGTAGTGTATGGAATGGGATTTCTATCTTTGGAATAGGATGTAAATACCCTTCCTTTTGGCCTGATGGTGCTTTATGGTGCGCACACTGTAAGCACGATGAGACATATTTCTTTGCGAATCGCCGCATCTTCGGAAACCAAAATGATGCCTTTAACCTACTCAGTGTTTTATCATAACCAAAATGCCCTACGTCATCGTGGTTCATGCGGAGAACTTGCCATCTAACACCCCTTGGTACCACCCAACGAATTCCATCATCTAAGATACGGTATACGTAGTCACCCTTCAGCTGATAATTCTTTCGTACATCGGCAACGAATTTCGTTTCGTCATCAAGAAGAATTTCTCGAATCCTCATTATCTCTTCGTCGTTACTCTGTACAGTCGCAATCCAATCGGTTGTATCTACTTGTAATACATCAATTGTATGTGTTTTAATATCATCAGTGTGTTCAGTCACCGGAGCACGACTTAAGGCATCGACATGTGCCATACGTGATCCTGGTCTATATTCAATAGTACAGTCGTACTCCTGTAACTGAACCCACCATCGCGCGATCCTAGGTATGAGGTCACGCTTCGTCAAAGTTGTTCTTAAAGCGTTGCAATCCGTCACTATTTTAAATTGTAATCCCAGCAAGTAAACACGAAATCGACTTAAAGAGGCAACTACGGCTAACGTCTCGAGATCAAAAGAATGAAGCTTTTGCTCATCTGCTGAATTTTTCCGACTGTAGTAAGCTACGGGCCTCAACTGGCTATCACTACCTCGCTGCATAAGAATGCCTGCAATGCCTACCTTTGACGCGTCGGTATGTAATTCGGTGTCTAATCGCGCATCAAATAGAGCTATTATGGGTCGTTCTACGAGTTTTTCTTTAAGTGTATTAAAAGCAGTTGTACATTCTGCCGTCCATTTCCACTCAAATTTGGATTTTAAAAGATTCGTTAATGGACATGCTATTATTGCGAAGTTTCTGACAAATCGACGAAAAAAACTTGCAAGTCCTATAAAACGTCTTACATCATGTACGTTTTTGGGTATCGGGAAATCGGAAATAGCAATTGATTTACGAGATCCGGGTCGTATGCCATCACCAGATACACAAAAACCCAGAAAATCGATTTCCTTTTGGAAGAAATAGCATTTCTTTAATTTGAGAGTTAGCCCCGCATTAGTCAAATGCTGGAGAACTTCCTCTAAACGTGATAAACCATGATCAAATGTACTGGCTGGAATTAGGATATCATCCATGTACATAACAACGTATTTCAAGTCAGAGAAAACTTTATTCATTACCCTTTGGAAAATGGAAGGAGCATTCGCTAACCCAAAGGGCATTCTTTTATACTGGTACTGACCATCGGGTGTTACAAAAGCCGTAAGCTCTTGTGAACCCTCTGATATTGGGATCTGATAGTACCCAGATGCAAGGTCAAGACTAATGAAAAGGGAATTACCCGATAACCTATCCAATTGATCGTCGATTAGCGGTAAAGGATAGTGTTCTTTACGAGTCTTGTTATTTAAAGCTCTATAATCGACACAGAGTCTTTTCTCGCCCGTTTTCTTCTTTACTAGAAGGATAGGACTCGCATACGGCGAGTTAGACTCGCAAACAATATCGGCATCAATCATTTCTTGGACCATAGTCCGAACTAATTCACGCTCTGGATAAGGGCGGTAAACCACCGGTTTCGCATCATTTAATTCTATCTCCATCTGAACTATGTTAGTATACCCTAAATCAGCTAAGCAAGAGGAAAAACTACCTTCATACTTCTTCAGTAGAGACTTTAATCTAAATATCTCATCATCAGATAAATGATCGCCGTAATTAAGATCGGAACTCGTATCGTTATTGTCAAAATCTAGCATATTAACGTCAAAACTTTTTTCAGATTTGTGAACTCGACTGACCAATGTATTTTTATTTAAAGACAGTAAATGATCGCTAAAATTTAGGATAAGAATTGCCCCGAGACCGTTATCAAGGTTGTATTCGCCTGGTAATAGGTAAAATTCCTTTTGAGGCGTACCTCTCAATGAACCCCTGACATATACAGACCCAGAGTATTTTCTATCAGAAAAAACAGGAATCATTGTCATTTGTCTTGGTTGAATTTCAACATCTGTCTTAAGTAATAAACTTAATTTATTGGTCTCTTCCTTGCTAAATACTAAGGAATTTGACGTTTTTGTTATAATAATTCCAGGTTTTTCGGTAAAGCTGTGACCAACTAGTACGGGGTATTTAATTATGCCATCTTCAACTACATAAGCATCAACCATTTCTACGATATTATCGATATCTATTTTTACCCGTGCCATCCCTATTGGGATAACGATATTATTACCCAATCCTCTCATAACGGGTAACTCGCCTACTGACCAACTAACTCCTAACGATTTTGCTACGTTACATTGTATCAATGTGCACTGACTACCTAAATCTACATATCCTTTAACCAGAATACCATTAACCTTCAGCGAAATCATATATTTGTCATTACTAGTGTCATCAACATTCACTTGCATAACCTTTTTTTCTGTACTGTTAGTATCTTTACTAGCTTCGTGTGACAATCGCGGGCAGTCAACCGATACGTGCCCAAGCCTTTTACAAATGTTACATCTCAGCAGCTTTTTTGTACACTTATTACTAAAATGACCTACTTCATTACAGTTAAAACAAGTTATAGAAGCACTAGTTTGTGGCCTAGAATGCTTTGAGTCATTCCCACCCAACTGCTTAGTACTCGAATTCGAATTAATTGGCGGGAGAATCTTTTTATCTTGGCTAATCTTAGACTTATCAAAATCACGGGTTTGCTTAATCGATTGAAAATAATTAAGAACCTCTTCAGGTTCTTGACACTTGGCAGCCTTAGCGCCGAGTCTCAAGGAACGATCTTCAATGCCATAGAGTAAGCAATCAACGGCACGCTTTCCGAAAATCTCGCAACGATTCAATAGATTTAATTTTTCGTAATAATATAATTCTAACGATTCGTTGAATTTCACGCGTTTATTCAACATTTCGGTAAGTAATTCAGCGTAATCGTCGCTACTAGGAAACGAATCAATCAACTTTATTTTCCACTCAGGCCACGAAAATGACATTGTAGGTAAGGCTTGGTACCATGTACGAGCAACACCTGTAAGTCTGGGTAGTGCATAATGTATAACCTGATCATCACCCCAACGATACAGCTTCGCACATTCATCGACCTTGTTAAGCCACATGTGGACCGTCTGGCCCTTGATCATAGGATCAAATTCAGGAATAACGTTACCTAGCATTGGAAATTAATTGCCTTCTGGTTTCGTATTAGAAAAAGATTTGATTAATTCGTTCAAAAATAGTTGAGTCTCAGTATTAGCAAAAATCGATTTGTTTACCTGAATATCTCCACGTGATTCATCACTTACTGCGGTGTTTATTGAGCTACTTCGGTCAGACGGCTGCCCACGGCGTCTGACATGCCGCTGCTCACTCTGCTTCCTCGTCGGACTTCGGCGTGAGCGATACTCGTCCCTGCGGCTACGTTTCCGACTTCTTCGACGCGGCTCTTCGGTCCGTGTTCGAGCTCGACCCCTCTCGTGCTGGTCACTCGAATCGCTGGGTGATCTTCTACGCCTACGATTTTTCTTCTTACTCGAGCGCTTCTCACCGTCTTCATTATCGCGGCGACGTTTACGTTCAATGTTCACAATGTCCGGTGTGTAACGGGACCGGCTCCGATGCAATTTATTATTATTGTCACGGTCCATATTTAATGATATTTTCAATAAAATTGTGGGTGTGCTGTATAGATCCCACTTCTGAGTTGTAAGGACTCGTATTTAACTCAGGAATTAAAGAAGGATTCGATAGATATACTTTGATTTATTCTCACAGCAAAACTTATACAACGTTGTGTTCGACAGTTCAAAAACAAGTGAGTCAAATGTCATGTGTCATAGTTGAACTGTTCATTCAATTATTCAAAATATACCAGAGACGAGTATCTGTCAATGTTACCAGATGAAAATAAAATACGGTTTACGTGTCTACTACAATTGGCAGATACTCGTCACCGACACAATACAATCACTTATAACGCTATAGTGTTAGTCTTACAAGATTAGAGTCTTTATCACGGTAGATGACCCTGAAGTTAAAGCTACTGGTCCGTAAGTTTGACTCCCGTCCTGAGCATTTTCTAGACTAGTGTCTAGGTGTAAATATCTATGGAAATATATATAGTTTCTATAATACAAGCTCAGCGTGGTATGGAATCTGAAATCTACAGGTTCACACTTAGTCTGGGAGAACTTCTTAACTTATTATTATATTTATAAAGCCTGTATTTTCTCAGTTATGTATTATTGCTTAAGATATTATTTAAATTATTCGTTTCTGATATTATTAGTTATTGAAATTAGCTAAGTAGGTAGATAAATTTTAATATTATTTTATTCATCTGATTGACAGGCCATATTAAATTTCCCAGTATATTTTTATACATTCCGAGATATAGTATCAAAATAGACTAAAAGCATACTGTTGTCAGGTGAATTTATTGATAACTCAGTCTAAAAATAGCACAAAGAAAAATTGATAACTAAAATCCATGTACACTGATAGTTTAATCTGCATTGTTCGTAAAATATATATACAAATGAATACGAATAAGTCAATTCTGAGTAAATGAAAAATTACTTAACAAAATAAATAGTCTATCTATAGTAATAATATAGGTAGATACATATAATTATTAAGACTGACTGTAAACCAAATTAAAATTTAAATAAGTAATTTCTTCTGTAACTGCAATCGATGGAACATGAACTAAACTTAAACTAAAATTAATCAAAATAATATCACGATATTGAATTTATTGCATGAATAGACAAAAAATATTAATTTTGAGTCAATGTTTAAAAGATAGTCTACTAAAGATAGTTTAACATTATTGGTTCGTTACAACCCTTCATAACGATAAGACAAATCGATATCACTACATATTATGAAACAAAGTCGTTTTCCGCTGTCCGTCTCTATGTCTTCTTAAATCTTTAGAACTACGCAAAGGATGTTAATGGGGCTTTAGAGTCATTCAAGGGGAAGGTTTTTATATATAACTAGCTGCCTTCGCACGGTTTTACCCGCATAGTTCCCGTTCCCGTGGGAATACAGGGATAAAATATAGCCTATGTTACTCAGTGATAATGTAGCTTTCTAATGAAAAAAGAATTATTAAAATCAGTCCAGTACTTTTTAGTTTATTCGTTACATACAAAAATACAAATCTTTCCTCTTTATAATATTAATGTAGATACATGCACAATATGTTAGAGAAATACTGTAAATTTTGGAGGTTCCTGCACCTATATAATAAAACTATTGTTGACGTTTATTTGACGAAACAAAGCACCGATATCATTTTCTCTATAATCTGGAATAAAAGTGTTTATTTATACAATAGACATATCATAACAAACAGTGACCTGGTTACCATATCTGGTGTCGATAACGAAATCGGAGAATGAGTGGATTACATCAATCAATGTCGTGTTGTATATAGAATTAAACGGGAAACACTGCATACCCGGCTGCACTTGAGCTAGGCTTAGTGTACCAATTTCCGCCGTATCATCACTTACGGTATTGTGGTAAGGCACAAGGATGTGTCATGTGAAATGAAAACGTATCTCGATGGTGTGAAGGTTTCTTTTACCACTTGAATGGGGAGCTCGAAAAGCGAAAGAAGAAATCGAAGTGTTTTTTCTTAGGGTAAATTATACAAGAATGTTGAATACATATTAATAAGTCGCCATGGCCCTATTCCTTATTAAACCAATAAGTAAACAAAAAGTATTGATTGTATCTGGCAATAGGAACAATATAATACTATTGCAAAGATGAATGTCACTAGTTCTGTTCACACCAAATTTTTTTTTAATTATCGTTATAGACACAATCTCATGAAACATGTTATACATCTTTACCTACTCTGCAGTCACCAGCTTACTACATTATTCATCTATACAGCAAAACTTCATTAAGGGTACGATAGCCAGAGCTTAACCTAAGAATAGGTACTAACTAAGGTATTTATATCGAATTTTGTATGACAAAGTAACTATCATGAAAGGGTGAGGAACCCGAAGGAAGCTTGCATGATTTTCAGAATGTCAGACACACCCACCAAATAGTAATGTCAAGGGTTATGCTTGACAGAATAATTATGTAAGTACTTCAATATTTAGACGGGTTAATTGGAATACGGAAAACAGAATGGGGGAAGAGAATATTCTCTAAGATTGTATGTTAAACGTAGAGTAAGATATTGTTTGAATTTAAATTGATGGTTTGATGTCTTAAAATATGCAATAATTTATTAAGTCCCAGGATATTTGTGATTTGCATTTCTACATTATATTTGGCGTAAATTTATCGAGCGCATGGTTTTTTTTTGTTTGTGTATTTTAATATTTTTTATTACATGTTCCAAATTATTAATAAATCAATGAAGTAAGTATTAGTGTAATTAATTTATTAACTTCATTATTATTTTAGATAGTGGGTAAAAATTGCTGCTCAAAAGTGCAATAACCATAAAATAACCTTAAAACACCTTATCATTGACCTAAATAAATAAATAATTGTTTATAAGGTAATTAAGGTGAGATTTTCATTATATAGTTTCTTTATAAAAAAATGTTGTCAATAGTTGGTAATTATTGGTTCTATATTAACTTTAAAACAAATATAAAACTTACCTTCTACGAAGCAACTTGTTGAAACGCCAGCGTACCACTCGTAAAACTAACACAACAACAAAAAGTTTAGTTTTCTTCGCAACTACACAGTTTCATTCAAACAAAAAGAAAAAAAAAAACAAACAAAAAAAAACAGCAGCGCACTTTTTTAAATGGCAATTTTTTTCAAAGAAAGTTTCTATAATGCCACTGTAAAAAATCCGCAGTGAAATCTTATTATTATTTCTAATCTGTATTTCTTTTTCAGTGAGTTGTCGTTACCAAGTTTGTCGTGTACTTGCGGAGTGGATGGCGGGATCGCCGTACGTATTGGACGCAAGCTGTATTCTGACTGAGCGCTCGGCGTCGACCATGCCTTCGTTCGTATTTTGAAAATGTGCGCTTAGCTCGTGCCGTATAAGGGTAATATATATTTTTTGTGACGGTATAAATATAATATGTGTATTAATGATAGAGAATATTTGTAATAGTTAAGTTAAAGGAAATATACTATGATTCTAAAAAGTACTGAATACAATGTCAGGAATATGCTTTGGTTTTAACTATTCTGCTAGCTGTGATCTTTTTTATGAATAGGTATATATTATTTGAATACGGTGTTCAGTAGCAATATTATATATGTGGTTTGATTATCATATAAGAAATATGTTAAATAATATTAATAATAAGAAAATGCATTTGATAAATATAGATTTTGTGATAATTTTACTTACGATCGACTTATTTAATGCTTTTGTATAATAAAGTAAGTCGTTTGGTGTTGAATTATTTTAATTAAGATTTATATTTTTTGGCAGCCCGGCTGGCTTTGTGGTTAGTGACCCTGACTTTAAAGCCGCGGGTCGTGGGTTCGAAGACCACCCAGGACAAACATTTGTATACATGAATATGCCTGTTTGTTCTGTGTCTGGATGTAAATATTTATATAAGTATGTATTAAAAGTAGTTTAAGCATTATAGCAGCTATCTGGTTGCCATAACACAAGCTCACTTTGAAGCTTACTTTGGAATCAGATTGACCAAGTGTGAAAAATGTCCCAGGATATTTATTTATATATTTTTTACCAGGAAAGCGTTTTTCATCATCCAGTTCATATTAAGCCCGTAATACTAAGTGTTAATAAAATTATTTTAATAACTTAGACTTTTACGCTTATGTGATTATGCAATACGACAAATTAACTTTGAAATAGTCATGTCGAACAAACGGTCCCTATACCAGAAACAATTTTTTAATCCTCAAAAATACGAAGCTACCTGCAGAGGCAACACTGCTAACGGTATGCAATTATTAAAGCTCCTAAATTATCTTGTACGTAAAAATGCTGACACTGATTGGTGAAATACGAGATTTGCAGCATTGCCAAGGGTCTTTTTATTCGACAATTTATATTTCGCCCATAACCGGCTTAACTGCTATCCTAACTCCTAACTAATATTTTAAACGACAAAGTCTACTGTCTTTTTGTCTCGTTTGCACGCTGAAGCTACGGGACCGATTGAAATTAAATTTGTTGCACATATAGTCTGAGAAAGGACATAGGCTACTTTTTTCCCCGGGAAAATGTAAATGCGAAAGTAACTGTCTATTTGTCTCACTTTCACGCTAAAGCTACAGAACCAATTTAAATGAAATTTGGTACACATATAGTCTAGAGCCTGAAAAAGGACATAGGTTACTTTTTATCTCGGGAAAATGGAAGATCTCCCCTGTACGCGGGTGCAACCGCAGGGAGCCACTAGTTAAAAAAGCCCAATCGTTTGAGCTTAATAATTCCATATCAAAGCCGGGAAAAATCCCGGTTTGACTGCATGTCAACACGGGATCAAACGCTCTCTCTGTCTACAATTGGGAATTAGGTCACTGGATTAATTGTGCCGTCACGAATATTTGGGAAGAACCAGCAGAGTAGAGTTGTCTATATCTAAGAAGACCGTTTTTACAGAATGGAAAAGAAAGAAAGGTAAGGTCTTCTAAAACGTCATTAAGCCTACATAAACATTTAATCTATTAATATTATAAATGCGAAAGTTTGTGATAATCTATGGATGTATCTTCGTAACTCTTTCACGCTAGAACGGCTGAACGAATTTTGTCACAGAGTTAGAATATGTTACTGTTTATCCCTCCATTTTCATCTCCAAATTAAACACAAATAAAAATATGATAGAAAGTATTTTTAGATTCGTTTTTTATTAAGAAGCGATTACCTGTGTTCCCGGATTGGTACCCAACGTACCCGAGATAAGGTGACAAACACAGACCTAAAAATCTAACTAGACGACGCAAGTGTATGTACAAGTACCTACTTCGCGTGTCAAACAAAAAGCATGAACAAATTCTGCTTTCTACCCCGTCATTTAGTCCGCGATCGACCGTTATTGCCTTCGGACGTCAAAGAAAAAGTGACACGGTTGGTCTTCATACAAATTGATGTACTTACGATATCCAGTTAGATTTATATGTCTGTGGTGACCATCACCACCTGTCACGTTGGGTCTTAAAATATCTTCGGTGAAATGAGGGTCTAAGCCCTTATTCTTGTTTACCTTTTTATAAGAATACCAGCTTTTGGCTTCAGGATTCCTCTCCGTTCAGTATATTTTCTTGGGATAAAATCTGTTGTATGGGTTAATCTAGAAAATATTTATGCAGTTTCGTTCGTCTTAATCCTTTAAGCTGTTGTTTCGTGAAAGGTTAACGAATGTTGAAATATCTTTACAAACTTTGGTTGGAATAATATTTGTAAGCTAATACTATATTATTAAGTATAGTGATTTTGACAGAACAACGTCTGGCATCATTTTCAGCGTAATTTTCTTTTTAAGACGCTTGCAGATCAGCACAACTTCGTCTGCGTCTTCACATATTTCCCGTTTTTGTAACATTTTTCAATAAAAGTCTGTCTGCTCCTTACGATTTTACATAGCCTATAACTTTTCTCTATAAATGGGCTATCTAACACTAAAGATATTTCCACGCAAACTAGTGCTGTCAGAATCTATTCAAACAAGCAAAAATCTAATAACAAATTAAAAAAAATTCTTCTACATTATTATCATAAATGTAGATTAACTTAGTTAGATTTTACTTCTTTTTAAAGCTACTTTTATCTTATTCTTCAGTGAATGAGCACCGAAATTCTCATGGCAACAGTCTATAAGGAACATTTATAAAGCGAGTGTTCATCAGTTGTAATGGATTGTAATTGACTGAACGTAAATAGCAACGCTTCCTGTAATAATACTTAATTCTTATTGCGAAGCTCAATACTCTTATTTGAGTTTCTTTTTACTTACAGGCTTATATTTGACTACAATTCCACTATGTAAGATGGACATGGTAAAGAAACTGGCCCTCAAGTGTTCCTGCCAACAGGTGGACAATATTACCCTACTGCTAAAGTATTATCTAGTTTAGATTTAAAAGACAAGACTTTTGACAAGCCGGTTGACATTGTGGTAACTAACCCTGACTCTCAAGCCGCCGATCTTAGGTCCGAATCCCACCCAAGACAAACATTTATATTCATGAATATGTCTGTTTGATCTGTGTCTGGATGTAAATATCTGTATGTATTTTAATCGTAGTAGGTAAATGTAGTATGTCAGCTATCTGGTTACCATATTACAAGCTCAGCTTAGTTTGGAATCAGATTGGCCGTATGTGAAAATTGTCCCAGGATATTTATTTATTTTCTATGTAAGATGGACGTGGTAAAGACACAAAGCCATAAACTGGCTCTCAAGTGTTGCTGACAGGTGGGCAATATTACCCTTCTGCTAAAGTATTATCTAGTTTAAATTTTAAATCATATATTTGTATTTTAAAAGTCAAACTTCTGACTAGTTTTTGAGTTTTGAAGCATAAATAAAAATGTTTAGGTACATTATAATATAAAAGACGTGCTCTAAAACCAAAAGAAAAAATCCTTTAATTAGCCAAACAATTTATTCTGGTGAAACTACATTACCTAGCTCATTGCCCCTAATTCCTTTCGACGAAATATTCACAAGACAAATTAACTTGTCTATTGTCAGACAAGAGAGTACAAAGGCCTCACTATATTTTTCATTAACTCACAAAATTACTGTCCTCACAAACTCTCTTGTAGGTATAATTTTATCAGCTCAACGGGTCCGAAAAGGCGCGGCGTGGCCTTGTATATAGATAAATAAATATCCTGGCAAATCGATCTAAACTAAGCAGAGCTTGTGATATGGTAACCAGATAGCTGATATACCAACTACTTTTAAATACATACTTATAACATCCATACACAGAACAAACAGACATATTCATGCATACAAATGTTTGTCTTGGGTGGGTTTCGAATTCACGACCAGCGCCTTAAAAGTTAGGGTCACTTATCACAAAGCCAACCGGTCTGTCTGTTGTCATCACTACATATTATAAAACAAAGTCGCTTTCCGCTCTGTCCCTATTTCTTCTAATTTTGATGCGGTTTTTTTTATATATTGAGTGATTCAAGAGGAAATTTTTATACAATACATGCATAATATGTTAGAGAAACACTGACAATTTTGGAGGTTTCTAATGTGATGTATAAGCATTGCACCCGTGCGAAAGCTGGGGCGGGTCACTAGTATTTAATAATATTATTTTATACCAGACAGGTAGTAAAAAACACCGGGAAATTCGTCCGATCCGATAATGACACTCCCCCGGGATTCATTATCCCGGTATTATGAGTCCAAACACGGAACGCACAAGCCAAATTAAAACGTTTGTGATATTTTATACCAGTTATTAATTAAGAGTAGTATGTATTTAGTTTGTTGGTGTGCTACATAGAATAAGTTTCCTTATTTAGAACTAGTGGCTCCCCGCAGCTTCGCCCGCGTTCCCGGGGGATCTTAAATTTTCCCGGGATAAAAAGTAGCCTATGTCCTCTCTTAGGCTCTGGATTATCTGTGTACCAAATTTCATTTAAATCGGTTCAGTATTTTTAGCGTGAAAGCGTAACAGACAGACAGACAGAGTTACTTTCGCATTTATAATATTAGTATGGATAGTAGATTGATTAATTTATGCTCTACGTATAGTTATAGCTTTCAATCCTAAACTAAATAGAACATTTCTTATAGGCGTATAACTATTGTTGTAAAAACAAACGAATATTTATTCAGTATTTTCAAAGTGACCTCAAACACATTTGAATAACGTCACTAACTTTACATTCATTTAAATCACATTGCCCAATGCCCTCCATATAATAACAAATAAATAAAAAAAATCGTGGAACTTTTTCACGGCCAATCTGATTCCAAGCCAAGCAGAGCTTATGATATGGTTACCAGATAGCTGATATACTACATACTGATATAATAGATACTTTTATATATAACTAGTGGCTCCCCGCGGCTTCGCCCGCGTTCCCGGTATCTTAAATTTTCCCGGGATAAAGTATCCATGTCCGTGTCCTAGTTCTAAGCTACCTCTTCACCAGTTTTCAGCCAAATGGGTTCAGCCGTTCTTGAGTTCTAAATAGTGTAACTAACACGACTTTTTTATATTCATAGATAACATCCAGATACAGAACAAACATTTAGCTTATTATATTCATGCATACAAATATGATCACAATATGATCGATGTATTCATATAGTGAATCAACGACCCCTACACACGAAGCACATCCTCATAAATCTTGAGTAAATTGATCACGACAAGCATGTAATCAAACTTCATGAACTTGCTAAAGTTTCCAAGTCACTTCTTAATTAAGCCCGCGGGATGTATCTACGTGACGAATACGTGACAAGGGGAGCGAAGTGAAAACACAGCTTTACTAAAGAAATGTCCGTCATGTATTTATTTATTTTAAGGGCAACCAACAAGACATACACCAACGAAATTACAATTCAATACATTATTTTATTAAGTAGAACTCATTTTAAGTGCTGCCTCAATTATAGGCTACCACAGCATGCATTATATATTGTTATTTAATCTAAGACATATATAAGAACAAAAACAAAAAATTGTAATAATAATAACTAAATAAATCATCATAACATAATCAATACATTCATTAAATAAGCATTTAAAAAATTATAATTATTAAAAATTTACCCTGACAGTGGTTTTAAATTTATATATATTGTCAGAAAAAATATCAATGTCAACGTGTTTTTTTGTCAGGTTATTGTATTGCTTTTGCAGTCTGTGTAGAGTGGAATGTAAGCCCAAGTTACTCTTAGATCCTCCCAGAACAAAAGGATAGTATTTAGACGCTCTAGGTCGCCTCAATGGCGTATTAAAGTCGATTTTGCTCAATAACAACGGACAGTCAATGGACCCATTTATGAGTTTGTGCAGAAACAATTGATCCAGCAATATTCTCCGGTTTTCCAGGCTATTTAATTGAAAGTAGGCGAGACGGCTGTCATATGAAGGTAAGTGTTTAGCCAGATTCGACTGATATGAGAGATGCCATAAAAATCTCTTTTGCACACGCTCCAGGCGCTTGATGTGAACATCATAATAAGGGGACCAGACTTGACTGCAATATTCTAAGTGAGGCCGAACGAGGGTATTGTATAAGGAAATTTTTGTCTGTGGTCTCTTTATTTCTTTACAGTACGTAGAAGTTTAAAGGAACGATAGAACTGGGTTATATGCTAATATGGCGCGTGTGTTCGTGTATTAGACTGGAGTCTTATTCATTTGCTGATATGTAATTGCAATTAATATCATTAATATAAATTGCGTTAGTCTGACTTTTTATAAAAACACTTATATAAGGCCCATTTGAAATAAAATCAATTTTCATTTCATAATCTCACTGGCTGCGTGGCTTGGTGGTTAGTTATCTTTCAAGTTGCTGATCGCAGATAGGTCCATTCACAGGTAGGATAACCATTTATCTGCATGCGCTTGAACTCTTTGCTGTGTTTAAGTTTACATCTAATATAAATAAGTATTTCATTATGCGGTATATCAACTATTTGAAAACGAGCTGTGTTTAATAATCTCGTTTTAGGTTTCTATGGACCGACACGAGTGAGATGTAAATGAAAACAAACAGTAGATTCTCCATGTAATTATCAACACTTGTTTTCTTGGGGCGTTGTAATGAGAGTATTACTAGGCAAATGTAACTGCTTGACGTAAATCCAGTCGCCTTTACGCTACTATTACGTTATTTACGTTCACGGGTAGCGATGCGTTTTGTGTAAACATTGAAGTCAATATTATATAAGCACGCACAAAAAAATATATGGTTACTTTTATAGATAGTAAAGAGCCAAGAAGAGCTAAGATATACATTTCATGATTTTACTAAAATTATGATTATAAGTCCTGTCTCGCGGTAACTGATGATGCGCAACCCGCATTACTGAAAATTACATAGAATATTTAAAATATATTATTCAATCAAGACTCATCACTTGATTAATTAAATTGTATTTATGTGCAGTAGGTACACCCGTTAATGAGCTACTATGACGCTTACAAGCACATATAAATTGAAGTTTACAATGTAATAAATTCCAATAATGATACAATTAAATACTAATGTGATATTAATATTAACGGTAAAAATAATAATTCATAAAGGCAAGTGGTCATAAAGTTGAGATTAGGTCCTAAATTAGCGGATAAAGTTTATATGCAATTACGTAGGCCGTAAGAGGCCGGCGGGTGGTCCACTATGGCATAGGCCTCATATTGTTAATCTCGCGCCGTAAAGTGGCCATATTGCGCCATTTTGACCGTCGTCAGAAGGCCTATGAAATTAATGATTGTCTAATGATATTTTAGTTATATTGGCTATTCGCGCAGAGTAATATATTGTCTCGCGTCAAGTTTCAGTCGTGTTGCAACAATTGTGGTCTAGAGAACACTGGAATAGCGAGTATTAATCAGCGTCTTCGTGAGACTTTTTTTTTAACTACCCGCACTGATTACTATAAAACATTCTTGCGGCACTAAGCAATATTATGTACTTGAACTTAAAAGCACTATCAAGAAATTAAGTTTGTTAATAAAGATGATATTTTATTTATTGTAGCATCTTTGCGATCGAAGTCTTAAAATAGTAATTATTTATTGGTTGCTTAAAATAAATGTTGCATAAACATATTCTGGAAGACTTTTTACCACTTAAGAACAACTTATCTCTCAAAATTATTATTCCTTATTTTTCTATCTACAGTATAAACTATATAGCTATGTACTAAACAAGATTGTCTGATACCTAGAGGTGAACGAAACCTAAAAATGTATAATTTAAAAGCTAAACTCTTGATTTATAAAGCTAGTAAAAGTTTAGATTTATTTTCGAAGCGATGCATGTCATAAATTTTCGATCATAAAATAAGATACATGGATGTTTACTTACAAATGCACTCAAGAATGTGATCTTGTTTAAGATGCTCCCATCTATTTCTCCCGTGTACGTGGTGTATGTACAATGTACATATAGGTATGTGTGTATGATAGCTATTTACATGGGTGCTCAGTGGATTGATTCTGTTTTGATTTGTTACTATAAATATTGTAGATGATTACAGATGATTATGATGATTTAGTACCTAAATGATAAAATTAAGATCAATTTTTCTTTTTTTTTTTTATTGCCTACGAAGGCAGACGAGCTATCGGGCCACCTGATGGAAAGTGGTCACCGACGCCCATGGACACCGGCAATGCCGGGGGTATCACCAACGCGCTGCTTACCGTCAAAAACTCTCTTTATACCTCGTTTGTCTCTATTTTTGCCAAGAACTAAAATTTTCTTTTCCATTTTATTACTGATTTAAAAAACAAAAATAAATTTATTTCCTGGATTATAGGCATCGTCTTTCTTTGCATAACTCAATTTACTCGCGCTATTTTACTCAAAAATTTTAACGTCAAGATAATGAACCCCACCTACTTTTTTTTCACAGGAAATACTTGCTAGTTCAGCATAGCAGTAATTTATTCTGTGGAATGCATAAGCCACAGAGTGCCGAGTGGTCGGTTATTGAGTTACTGTGGACTCTTTTATAGCGGCACTGCAACCAACCTTTGTTATTCTCTACCACAAATGTCTACACCGAACAGCTTCAGACCAGCAGGCATCTCATGCGACCGCGTAGGAAATGAGAGAGATAGAATACATAAAATCGTCGAGCTATTACCATTTTACCTTACCGAATTGAATACTGTACCTCTATGCCTCTAATGCACAGTTCACTCATCACGTGCCGATAATTTCCAGTCTCCATTCACCACCAAAGACGTGACGCGTGGCATTGTAAGGTGACAATTTTAAATGGATCTCTGTCAGCTAAAGGTACGTTTTTAAAACACATAAGTATTTTGTGCCAAAGGATAAAATATATGAGGTGAAAGGAAAAGACAAACTTCTTGTTAATCGAGCTCACTTCTCAATAATTTTAATACTGTTCGAACATAAGGCATGTCCAGATTCGGCATCGTCATTGAAAACATATATAGATATTATTAGAGCTACAGGTAGGTACAGGATGTTGATATAACTGGTGTTGTCTACAAGCTAATATAAGCCCTAACGTAAAGCTTACATACGCACTTTATTTTTTGTTTGAAGGTTCAACATACGTTAAAAAAATTACAAGCAGTCACAATTTCCTCTAGCAAAATGATATTTAAAACGGCAATTAAGTCATAAAATCAATCAAGCTCACCTTAAACTTAGCTATGCTGAATGCTTAGAAGGTGAGTCAAAGTATTTGCCACTGGTAACTTAACGTGACTAAACTTAAGTGCTTCACTTACACGTTCCACATATGAAAGTGCACTGCGACTGAAACCTACCCACAAATAATGACGTTCATTAAACCATATGTAAGTATTTCCACAGGATTTTAAACTGTGTACAGTTGTATGAATGGTCCTTTTATATGTACCATTAAAATACTTGCAAAACAATTTTATTGGTGGTATAAAAGAAAATGTAAGTTTCCTTCAGTATTTTCAAAGGGTTAAATGTGAAATGTGGAACGGATTTTATTAAAAATTGTTATGAACGTTCAATGGAGCTATTGGCTATTAAATGTTACTGGATATATGAAAAAAAGTCCTAAATCAAAGTGACCACATTATTTGAATTACCTTAATGAATTAATATGCTTATAATTAAAGCCGAAGTTTCTAGTTTGATTATGACTTTAATTATATAAAAACACTCACTCTAGCACGCCTTACATCGATGTAAAAAGAAGCTATATTACTTATTTTGAAAATAATTGCCAGTTCTTCTCAGCAAAACCCGAAAACTATCCGTCAAAGTTAATAAGTACAAAGCGTCGGTGAAGGCAGTATTTGAATCAATATTTAATTTCAATCTTCTTAATGTTTGTAATAGTTCAATTTAAGTTCGTATGGAAATAAATGAAAACCTTATATAGATTCCCTAGAACCCGTTTAATCTAGTGCTGGTTTCAAATATATTATTTTATATCATAATGTTCTACAAAATATTCTATCAGTAACCTTTACAAAGGTAGTTACCTTCCAGCCGCTAAAGCATAGTTTGTTACTGGCACCATCAAGTTCCACGGAGAGCAATTTCCTGGCTGTTAAATACTGCGATCAAAGGGAACCGACACGTTAAAAGCACTCACTTTTCCAAGAAATACCCTTACTTCTGAGTAAATTGATTGAGATATTAAAACCGCTTGAAATGCTTTATTTAAGTTATGGCGGCTGTGAATTATTCTAGCGACCTCACTCTTAAAAGATAATAAAACATCTTAAGCTTAACTGATTCTAAGCTTAGCAGAGTTTTGGTACAGACACAGAATACATCTTTTTTTATGTATACAGATGTGTATACTTTATAGGAATCGAAGTCACGAATGGCTTCAAAGTCAGAGTATCTAACCATTTGTGTTTCATAAGTGCTTGTGAAGGCATATTTGAATGAATAAATATATTTCATTTTATTAACCGCCGAGCCAACCATCACGTCCTAATATCTGGAACATTATGTGTTTTTTTGCGGGAAACTTCTTAAAGTTCAAAAACTAAAGTCATCATAACTAGGACATTCGTAAACTATAATTTTGATGTATCTCCGTCATGTCTATAGTTGAACATCGAGTCGATTTAATTACCAAAGACATCATGATCAAAAACCCTTACTACATACGGTTTTACTTTTGTTTTTACAAACGCACCCGTGATGCCTCTGGTGTTGCAAGTGTCCATATGCTGCGGTAACCGCCTTCTATCAGGTGGGCCGCATGCCTGTTTGCCACCGTCGTGGTATAAAAAAAACTGTAGGTACTAAGTAAAAATTAAAAAGCTATCCTATACAAACGTTCCTCCAACTCATAACGAGGAAAATGTATTGGAACCACGGTGAAATACGTAAGAAAAAGATTGCAAACGACGTGAGCCCATAACCGTCTGTTATATGGGACTTACTTGGAAGAAATGTGCGAGTGAACGAGAAAATCCAATTTCAAGGCATGATCATATTTACATATTGCAGACTACCGATCCGTGAGTGGAAATGTAGTAACGATGTAAAATGTTACATTTTGTGTAATTACAAGCTTTCGTCTAAGGAAGTAGCTTGGTAGATGTGCTAGTCTTGAATAAACTGTTTAGTATTTTACCTTAGAAGTGGCTTCCCAGGGTTTCTCCCCCGTCCCCGGGAAATCTAAAAATTACCTATTTCCTTTCTCAGGCTCTAGACTATCTGTGAGTTAGGATTCGTTTAGTCATTCCAACAAGTGATTTTTAGTTCTCACATATGAAGGTGAGAATTTGAATTTTTGATTGTTTATCTAAATGACATAGAATCATGCATTAAATTTCAAAAACGATTGTGCAAATCTATAATGCTTTTTCAATTGATGCCATGAAGGTTGGAAGATGAAAGTAAATAATGAAATGACATATCATTAAATAATGTTTAATTTTTTTGTTAGTTAAAAACGCGATATTAGCTGCTAACTAACATTAAAATATAAAACTACTTATGACCAATTTTACTATTTCACGGCCTATTCCTTCAAGAACTTCAATAAATCCTTTTACAAAAACTAACATTCATAAAGATTGAGCAGCTAAGAATGATAGTGAAATAAATTCATTAAACCACAATATTAACCGATAAAGATATCTCCTAATAAATACTTGACTAGTAAAGCTTCGCGTATCCCTACCATCGAGTATTTAGCTCCCTCGGTACATCTAGCGTGTCTACTACAGACCTAATCCTTAGAGGTCATTGTCTTTCAATGCTACAGTTAAAGCGTTATAACAGTTTAAATAGGTTATGACTGGAAAAAAAAAACACTTGAAATACCTGCGGGTCTAAACAAAATTTCTATAAAAACTAATACCTACTGTTGCTTTACTGCAGTAGAAAGAGGTACTGTCAGTACTTGTAAACTGTGTAGACCTTAACCATATTGTATAGTTCATACTTACTATAACCAGCGTTAGAGTCTATTGGATAGGTCTATTTGTAAAAAAAAACATTTTCCTTTTTTTATTTTCATTTTATTCTTTTTCCACTTGAACTATTAATCATATTCATGGGCCCAGGATTAAGTTTGTTACTTAATTTGTAAATACTAAAAATTGTATTCTTGTAGATAAAGTCAAATGTTACTATCGTATAATTTAATTAGGTAATATTTAAAATAAAAACATGTTCAAATTCTACTTATACTATATTCATCGATAGCTATTACGCGAACGAATTATTATTCCTGATCACGTTTTGTGTCTTGTGACTTGTAAATCGATTTACAGCCGCGCCTTTGATGGACGGCAATTTGTTTGGGAAAAATAACACCACGTTATTTACTACGGATCAATATATAATATTCAAATACAGTACAGACATTTTCAAGTTAAATTATTTTTTAGGCTCTCTAATAACTGTATAAAAAAAAGCGACTGTGTTTAACGATGATTTGACACATGTCAAAATGCTCTACAGTTTTGGAAGGGAAATTAAAATGGCGAAATAGTGGAACAAATTAAGCCTATTTTTTACTTACGCATTTTTTTCTCACGGCATAACGAAAAGATCAAAATATGTTTTACATAGAACGATTTTCTAATTTAAAATTTTCTAAATTTAAAATTGATACAGCTAAAACCTATTTAAAAAAAACTCATGCTGTGAAAACTGTATCTAAAACGTTAAGAAACCTACTTCACAAAAACAAACAACAAAATAGGAAGATCACGTTGATTAAACAAATAATAACTTCAAACTGAATACTTATTTAAAGTCGCAATTCAATCATCCTTGTATTAACTTTAAGTTATTAATATAAATAAAGTATCCTCCGCGCTTAGTGACGTCAGACACGTAACTGACGCACCCTGTATATCTGTATGTAAACTGAAGCTACGGACACATTGATAAGAAAAATATCCTTTGTTTTGACCGTCCAGACCGAGATTCAAAGAAGTGATAAAAAAATGTATGATAGTTCCTCTTAGATATTACTTATCTGATTATCTGACAAATTGATATAGATTAGGATTTCTCTTAAAATGTTAAGAATTCTGCGTGATATCTAAGTATAAGTAAGTACTATTAAGGTTATATTTGTATTATTTTTATACCACTAAGGTGGCAAACAGCCATACGGTCCCACTTGATGGGAAGCGGTTACCGTAGCCTATGGATGCTTGCAACACCAGGAGCGTCACTCACGCGCTGCCGACGCTTTAAAAATGTCTTCACTCCCTTCTACCTGTAGAACCCCTTTATGTCTATGCTATGTTATTTTCAAAAAAAATTTCAAAACTATGATTGACTTCATTAAATATACATTTAGTGTATGAGTGTGTATGTAAAAGCAACTTTTATGTATTCCTGTATTTTTAATCACCTATCTTTCTTCGTTTAGTTCAGAATCAGATTGACTATCGTTTTATTAACATCCTAGAATATTATATTAAAATTTAAAGAAAACAGTAACAGTATGTACACAGCCGATCGGCGATACCTATTCCGTTCAGTTACTTTTGTGTATTTATTTGAGTACGTTAACACGTTGCGAGTGACGCCACTCATTATGCCGCACGGGTAACTTTGGCGGACTTTATAGGACTTTACGTCATTCGCATCAGGGATTTGTATTTTAAAATCCCCGTTTACGAAGGTTTCACCGGCTTTTTAAATTTTTCAAATGTCGATTTGCTACTGACGGATGTTTTAAATAAGGTTACGTATTTTAACTTTTGTCCATATAGGTAAATTGAATTTGATACGTTTCTGATGCTTATCTTAAGTAACGAAATGAAAATAGCTTTACAAGCCCCTATTTTATATCGTTTTAGTAATTTGCCTCTGTAGGTGATGTAGAGAACATTCTATAAATCTGATCGATGAACACAATGAAGTCTTAAAGGATGTACCTTTAACGTAGATAGAAAATATCTCCGCGTTAAAATATCTTCAAGCTAGTGAATTTTTTTACACTATAGTCAAACAGAATTCATTCCTCTGAAACAATCTTCATTTTGCCACGTACCTTAACAGACCCTTAATGAGCTCTAAACATAATATTTTAAACCGGAAAATCAATCGTACGCCTCATTTCAATAAAGACTCGTTTCCCTTAATTTGTCGAAAGGAACTCAATCAATCATGTTAAAATTACATTGATGAATTTTATTACACGTAAACGTGCAAATGGTGCCTAAAGGAAATTGTTTCATATAAACTCCACAGGAATTTCTACGTCTTCGTCGAAGCTAATATGTAGGTACCTTTTTTTTTTTTTTTTTCGTGGGGAAATCCTCATGGATACCCTGCCCCGCCTCGGGGGAGGGCGGGCGGGTTATGCCGGACTCGACCGGCTTAAACCCCACGGTGGTCGCCATCAGCGCTGTAGAGGGGTCAGGGTTCTCCCTACGGAACACATACCATGGACCTCTCCATGCGCGACGCTAAAAGCCCGTCTCGGGGGAAGCTATTGACAGCTTCCCCAGCACCCTCGCTGTGCTATTGCACGATGGGTCGAGACGACATCGACCCATCGTCTTCCTCGGGTTCGCCTGCTGGGCGCACGGGACCCCCGTTCCGATCGCCCGCAAACCCAAGGGCCCCGTTCAGTCGCCTTTTACGAAATATGTAGGTACCTACGCCACGAGAAAATTAACAGCTCGTTTTCTCGTCAGAAGTACCTAGAATATATATTTAGAAGAAAAGTGCTTTTAAGAATTTATCAGTCCCTTAATAACTCTTTTCAGCTTCATTTTACATTTAATTCTTTCACCATCTCTTAACAACGGATATTTATTAAGCAATCGAGGTACTAAATATTTACGTGTTCTCTCACCATAATAGTTAATAACCTTACTTTGTACAAGTCTTCCTTTTTTGACAGATCTAACACTATACTTGTAAGTTTTATTGATTTTATATGTATCTGTGTCGTAAGTTTCTAAAGCTATTAAATAATGTACCTTTTTTTCTACAGGAATCAGGCTACATTCTTTGAATAGTTTATTGTAATCGTCTTTACATCTATTTTTGGTTTTCTTATCCACTATTAGTTTTAACAATCTTATTTGTATATTTTTAATTTCCTCTAAGTATGTTCTAAATGTTAAACCATAGCAACTTAACCCATAACTAACCAGTGACTCCGCAAGCGCATGATACACAATTAACAATGTTCGCCTATTTAAAATATTCTTAAGGTTATAGAATTGACTTAGAACTGATCGTAGTTTATTACACACTGTATTAACTTGTGGCTTCCAATTTAATCTGTTATCTATGATTAAACCCAGGTATTTAATAGATTCTACTACTTCCAGTTGATTACATTTGCACGTTTTGCTGATTATTATGTAAACAATCGTACGAGTGCCCCACAATTTTAATATTACATTGTTGTCTGCCTACTTTATTATAGGGCGAATATATATGTATACACTTAGTTTTGTTGACGTTTAGTATAATGCCGTTGTCATGTGCCCATTTGGTAACATTATTAAAATCGGATTGCATCTGAACTTCTAACTCCTCTAAGTTTCTCCCTGCCACCAGTAAACAGGTATCATCTGCATACATGTAGACCCTAGCATGTCCTACTACATTTACCAAGCTGTTCACATGCATTATGTAGCCTACCGGACCGTATACGGATCCGGTCGGCACACCCAAAGTTATATCCGCGTCATCTCCTCGCGTCCCGTCTAACACCGTACACAGTTTACGGTTTTTTAAGTAGCTCCCTAGGAATTTATTTATAGGACCACTTATACCACATTCGTCCATGGCTTGAAGTAGCTGATGATGATCAAGTGTATCAAACGCCTTCTTAAAATCAATAAACAGTGCTAAAATTTGATTTCTGTCATTTAGCTGTTCGTTTATGAAGTCTGTAAACTGTGTTAATACAGTATTTGTGCTCCTACCCTTCCTAAATCCGTGCTGACAGTTAGACAGAATGCTATGTTTCTCTAAGAAATTACTTATTTGTGAGACAACAACTTTCTCAACAATTTTATTAATTGCAGATAATATTGCTACTGGTCTATAATTAGAATAATCAAGATGACACCCCTGCTTATAAATAGGTCTAATGATGGCTTTTTTTAATTCGTCTGGATATACACCCGTAGTAACGCACTCGTTTATAAATTTAGCAAGTATAACACTAATATCTTTTTTAACAATTTTTAGATCTTGTACTCTTATTCGGTCAATACCCGGGGATTTTTCATTGTCTAAATTCATTATAATCTTCTCAATGCTATTAGGACATACTTTTTTAAACCTAAAGGACACTAAACTTTTGTTTACATACTCGTTTCTATCTAAAAACTTGTGGTTACACTGATGTTTAATTTTTGTTATTTCTTGTGTGAATGTATTAGCAAATTTTGTACAAATGTTATACATATTATCTGTCTTACCTAAGTATTTCTTTACTGTATCATCAATGGTGACCTTTGTCCTACCCATCCAATGATTAATATTCGACCAAATTTTCCTGAAATCTCCTTTACATTTGATTATTTCATTTTTTCGGTAATTATTTTTAGCTGCATTCAACATTTTATTAACTTTATTTCTAAATTTTGTATACTCTAATCTCTTATTCATGCTAGATACATCAGATTTCCATAACCTAAATAACTCATTTTTTTTTGTTACCATATCTGTCAACTTTTTACTTACCCACGGTTGCGTTATTCTTGTTTTATTATTAAATGTTTTCTGAACCAGTGATTCTGAGTATACACTGTCAAAAACAAGACATAACTCATTATACAGTTGTAATGGACACTTAATCACTAATAAGTTCTCCCACTTAATGTTTTTAACCTTTTCTATCACCAAACTATTGTTTAACACGGTCCGTATCGTATTTCTATTACAATTAGTTCCATTGCACGATTCATACTTAAGCCTAACGCCCGTCATAAGGTGGTCCGATAACAAACATGCGAATGTGTGCGCGGCGACACAGCTGATCGAGCCGGCGGCGGCGGCGGCGGCGGCGCGGGCGCACACAGCCGCACGCACCCACACATGGTCAATACATGACGTCTGTACTCGTCCATCCACTATTGCCTCGCGCGTTACCGTCGCTCTAGGAATAACATTTTGCAAGCCGTGTCCACACAGGGTGTTTTTATATTTATTTACTGTTTGGTTGTACTCGTCGCACATTAAGTCCAGGTTCATATCCCCGGCGATGACAACATTTTCTTGCGCTGGTATTCTTTGTAGTGTTCCATCTATATATTGAATGAATTCTAATTTATTTTTGTTTGGGGGTCTATATATTGCAAATATGTGTATTATGCTCTTCCCGATACTGGTTTTCACATATAATGATTCCACTTCCGAATGATATATTCTTTCTTGTACATAGCTTAATTCTTTTTTTATATACATCACTATTCCTCCTCCCCTTTTATTATTACGTGTATACTCACAAGTATTATATCCCTCTATCATGAATAATGGCATTTCTTCGTTTTTAATATTTATTTCTGTAAGTATTATAATATCTATTCTAAGACTACATGTATTCAGTAGTACTAATAGTTGATTAAACTGTTTTTTCAATGACCTTATATTTAAGTGTACAATATCCAACTCTGTTTTTTTCTTTGAATTTATAAATTTACTCCATGTTTGCATACTCTCACAGTTAATGAATTGATAATCTTGAAAGTCTATTGTATGATCGAATTTTACTATTTGCTCAAATCACATAGTGTGTAAAAAACGTTTTGCGAGCTTAGTGTGTTACTGTGTTTGTGTGCAGTTCCAGTAGACGTTGGATATCATTTTCACATCTAATAGCATAAATTTTCTTTTCATTGTCATTCACCTTAGCCAGGATTCTCGAATTTTGTATCCAAATATACTTGTAAGAAGCCTTTAGCTCATTTTTAGCTTTCCAAAATAATTGGCGCAAGTATTTGGTGAGATCCTCGTTTATGTAAATCTTTGTCTCATTATTGTCCCCATACACACTTCCATTATTGATGCGTTGTTTACGCATTTTGATCCACTGATCCTTTGCTGATTTGGTGCGTAGTTGAACAATTACTGGTTGCGGCTTTACTTTATTATCCATAGTTTTTTCTACCCCTACCCTCTTTACTTCTTCAATGTCATTCGGGTTGAGATTCAGTTTTTTTGCGAGCACACTTACTACAGAAATTAAATCTTCCTTTTCCCTTTTTTGCAGACCAATTAATTCAATATTCTTCTCTTTTTCTTTCTGTTCTAACAAAACTATTCTTTCTTCCAAGGCTTTGTTACTCTTGTCTAAGAAAGTGTTTTGTTGTTCCAAGTTTTTGATTTTATTCTCCGCTTGTTTTTTAAACTCAAACATTTCCTGATATTTTTCGGCGTAAAAGGTCACTGTGCTTTTAATCTCTTCTATATCTTTCTCCATTTTATGTATTATATCTAACTTTTTATTCATTTCCCCTAGTATATTTCCCATTGAACTATTTTCCATGTTAATATTTGTTTGTTTTGGTGATTCACAATCCTCAAATTCTTGAATCTTTTCTAGAGATTTCGGTGAAGTATCTCCTTTTAGGCACTCGTCACAAAACTCCTTTTGCATGAATTTTTTTAGGTTCTTTATACACTTTTTATGAAATATTCCACTGCAGGCTCCTTTACATTTAAGCACATCATCTTTATTCACTGACATGAATAGCTTACATTTTCTGCACTGCACCATATTTCTATTATTATTTTTTATTTTTATTTAGTTAGTAGGTAATTTTATATTACTCGGTAGTACAAATCAACACGTCCGCGCGTCGAGCAGGTACGCTAATTAACTTCATGTACTATTGTGATGTTAAATACCACGCTAAAGGTCATAGTTTCGAATTCTATAATGAGGTTAAGCTTTAATTGAAAGAGGAGTTGTAAATAAATATCCTAGTATATTTTGTCACACACGGCCAATCGGATCCCAAAGTAAGCTTTAAGTGAGCTTGTGTTATGGTAACCAGATAGCTAATATACCTACTACTTTTAAATACATACTTATATACATTATTACATCCAGACACAGAACAAACAGACATATTCATGCATACAAAATTAAATTTTCGTCCTAGGTGGGTTCAAATCTACGACCAGTGGCTTGAACAGGGTCACTAACCACAAAGCCATCCAGTCTGTCTGAAGTTGACCTTCATATTGAAAATCAATCGCCACAAATGTGTACCAGCAACTGATTAAATATCGGAGAGCTTATATAAATAAGCTTCCTGGAACATGCTTTAAGCACGGCTATCTAGTTTCCAGCTAAGCCGCGGCTTAACTATCGAAATCAGATAGCTGACATAACTACTAATTTTTATGTTTTGGGTTCCTAATTTTTAGTATCCTGCAAATACTACCTACTTATGTCAGTCAGTAAAACCCAAATTACTTAAGTACCTACCTACATTCAGAAGACCCATTTAATGTAATAACTTGACAATATTAAAAATCTTTCCAAGCTTTTGCTTCTTTGAAAGATGAAAATGATCATTCAACAAAATGTCTAGACTAAAAGTCCACATTTGAGCAACGGAAGTCAAAACAAACTTTGTTGATTATTATTTAAGTTATGAAAATCAAATAGCTGTGCTGAAGATGTTCAAGTTTATTTTGTCTCTTACAAGTAAACTTTATAAAATTTAATTTAATCTTTGAAGCGAACATATTAATTTTATTATGAATATAAGCTTCAAATTAATAGAACGGGCAAGGAGCTTTTGCTTCTTTACAATAAACTGTCGAATTACAACCGTTTAGAAAAAAAATCTGACTTCCTATTTTTTGGTTAAAAACAGCCGGCAACCAGTAAACCAGTATTGAAGCTTGTATAAAATTCATATATTCCACATTTTAAATCAGTTATAAAGAACATAAAAACTCTCGCTGAAACGTAAAAACAAAACAGCGCCATCTATTTACGGACGTAAGAACTACAGTGAGTGAAAAACATGACTGAAATATGCCATGAATCTGAAAGCAGCCGCTCAACAAGTGGTTCATACTTCACGTGCTGATAAAATATTTCATTAACTATATAAGGATGTCGCCGTACGTTATAATTTTCGTTGTAGCTTAGAGGTTCAAATCTTATAAAAAAATTTAGGTATTTGATTGTGGTTTTTTTTTTACTTAATTCTAAGATAATGTTTAGTGAAAAATTAACGACCCTGTTCTATTTTGTGATCAATATAAATAAAAATAAATGACCAAGTACGGCTAGGCCTATATGACTAGGTATTTCACAATAATTCAAATCAACAATCCTAAACAACAAGGTATCATTGGAAAAGTAAAAAAAAATATTTCTCCCTGGAAAGCAAAAATACCGCGGGACGGAAACTATTACAAAAATAGTAACGTGCAATTAAAATTTATTAAATAACTTAAATAATTTACTATACTTTAATATACTTTTTAAAAAGGCAAAAATAAACCAACCTATAGGTGTAAATAAATCATATTATGTGCAAGTACATACGTTATAAGGCAGCAAAAATTTTTATTTTGGTTGATTTAATGAAATTACATTAAATATATTTTTTCATTCATATAGGCACAGGCACTAATGAAACATCGAGTCTTATACTCGTTTCGGAGGTGCTTTTGGTGAAAGAGATACAAAACAACATCCACCTAAATATGGTTAGTATGTAGTAGGTCTTTGTTTTAACAAAGAAAGGGCCTAATTCTGACAAAAATAAAATTGTTGAGAAAACTAAAATTTCTATCAAATACGAACACGTCTCACACATTAATCTCCGCGTAATTACGTGACTTGGGAAAGCTGCAATTAAACCTCGCTTTGATCTGCCGCCGCCGTCGCCACGTTCCATTTCACTATTATATATTTCAATAGACAAAAGCAATTTTGGAGCTAGATCATTCATATTATCTGCCAAAACCTAACCTAAACACCATGGTGTTTGTGTATGAAATATTTATAATAACAAAAGTAACAATAGTAATTTATAGTAGTTACGTAAGTTTCTGTTTAAAAAATAGTTTTTTATGCTGGCAATATCTCTCCTCTGAGGAACGATACTCACTTTTCACATATTCATTCTATTTAAATAAAAACAAAAGCTTTTTTATTACAGTTGTTTATTTAAATCTTCAGAATTGGTTAATGGGTCTAAAGTAGTATTTTGGATAGATCACCTCTATCATTGTTCATTTGACAAATCTAAATTACCTATACAAAAATACTCATAAACAAAAATATTTGTTAATTTTTTTCAGCGAATTATTACATAACTTTGTTTATGACATAACATAATTATACCTTAAATTATAAATTACCATTTAGAAAAGTTTAACACCCGATAATAAAGGAGAAAGCAACACGACAGTTATCGGAGAACTATCAGATATCTGCCTTGTAACTTTGATAATGTATCCCGACAGCCTATCATGTTTCCATTATAATTAATATCCTGACAGGCAATACAAATTATTGAATAGCCCATTTATGTCGGAAAATTGACAAATGCTCAGTGAGGAATGTCGCCCATTAAGGGAAGCATTGTTCGACAAACGGGAAACGGAATCTAGAGCTTATAACAATAATATCGACCCTGGAAAGGAAAAATTATCCAAGCGACATCAAACTAACTTTACAGTGGAGCTGTTTAAAGTTTGAATTTTCAGTAAAAAGAAGTGAACTTCAAAATGTCCAAGCGATATCAAAAGTCGTCGTGGGAGGACGTAAGTAAGACCAAACAACGCAGAAAAATCAAGCGATTCCAACAATGAATATAATTCAAATTAGCCCAAAATGTCGCTTGGATATTTTTTCCTTTCCAGCGTCGATATGTACTTTAGCAATTAGCACGAGCGTACTGCGTTTCCCAATGCTGTCCTAGCGTACATCAATATCTATACTAATACTAGCTCCCGCCCCGCAGTTTCACCCGTTAGTTCCCGTTCCCGTGATCACAGACGTATCAAAAATAGATAGTAGCCGATTCTCAGACTAAATATGCATATAAAAGTTCCATAAAAATCGGTCAAGCCGTTTCGGAGGAGTATGGTTACTAACATTGTGAGACGAGAATTTTTTATGCAAGATATAAAGCTGAAGAGTTTGTTTGCGCGCTAATCTTAGGAAGTACTGGTCCGATTTAAAAAAAAAATTCAGTGATACACAGCGCATTTATCGAGGAAGGCTATAGGCTATATATCATTACGCCAAAACAAATAGGAGCGGAGCATCAATCAAAAATCTTGCAAAAATGGGCTAGTGACGCTAACGAAGTTGCGCGGGTCAACTAGTAGATAAATAGTCATAAAATTATAAAATATGACTGGCCAGTTGGCATTGTGGATATAGACCCTGACTTTCATGCCCCTGGTTGTGCATTTAATTCCCGCAATGAAGATGCTGTTTTACTCTGTCTGAATATTCATTGAATTTTCCATCAACTTTCATGATTGCAATACGAATAATTTTCCATTGTTTAAAATACTTTTTCCTCGTTTTGTTTAACGGGGATACATTTCAAAGAAACTCATCTAGAATTAACATAGAAATTGTACCGCAAAATTATATAACAAGAGTACACAGCATTAGAAATCCATCCTATTTAAATTTGAATACTCAAACACCCCTATACCTAAAATAAAATAAAAAACCCTTTATTGCTGTTCTTTACAATTAATACTAATTTTAAATTAATCTTAATTCTAACTTGCAATGCAATAATCGGCAACTGGGTGTTTCAGGTGTTTGTGGGTGTTGAAATGAGACACGGGCGTGCGATATAACCATTTATTATGAACTGACTCGACGGCTCGTCTTTACAAATCATCGTACCGCGTACCTACATACTTATAACTATATAACATCTCTCCAGCACAAATACAAAACCCCTTACGATATACTTAAACTAAACTTAACTAAAAATATTGTTTATAATCTTTACGTGGAACTCTTCTGAGATTATGTCTGCCCTCAGAGGCCTGTCTACTGTTATGTGGACTGTCTGAAAGCTCTTCTTCTACTTCATTGGCCTCAGGTTCTCTAATTTCAACATTATTCTGTCTACTATTATGTGAACTGTCTGATTGCCCCCTTTCTGCCTCATTGGCCTCTGGTTCTGTAATTGCCTCACTCCACTCTTCCTCTTCTCCAACAGACTTCTCTTGTGATGGCAATTCCATTTCCGAAATCGATGAAGGCTCAAACAATGACCAGCTAAACTCGTTATCTGGTCTCCTCAAAAACGATGAACAATATTTATATAACTGATTTTTATGTTTCTTTGTAGTAATATTTCTTTCTGGTATAAAAACTTCATACAAACTATTTCCTATTTTCTTTCTTATAATTCCCTTCACCCATTTGTTTATATTACATATTTTTAATAGTACAATATCATTTATTTTAAAGTCTACTGTTCGGCGTCCTTTATAATTTTTAATCTGTGAACACTGTTTTTGTTTAATTAGATCATGTAATCCTTCTGACGAACTTGGCGATGATTCGAGATTTAAAAAGTCAAATCTACATTTTAATTTACGGCCTAACATCAATTCTGCTGGCGATTTGTCTGTTGTTGTGTGGGTGGAATTTCGATACCTAAATAAAAACTCTAGTAACTTAGCGTTAATTTCTTTTTGATTAGTGCCCAATAATAAAAGTCCCTTCAAATGTCTTTTTACTATTTTAACATATATTTCCGCTTGCCCGTTGCTTGCCGGGGAATATGTCGGTGAAGTTATATGTTCGATTCCATTAAGCTTACAAAAATCGTTAAATGTTTTAGAAGTGAATGAAGTGCCGTTATCTGTAACTATCGTCTGCATTATGCCAAATCGTGATATCGTTTCCTCCAACTTTGTAACTACAGTAGCGGAAGAGTAATCCGCGTTAAGTGGGAAACATTCCAACCATTTGGAGAACGCATCTATTACTATTAAATACATTTTTCCTTGTAATGGACCAAAAAAATCTAAGTGGATCCTATGCCAGGGCCGTGGTGGAAAAGGCCACGGTGTGAGAGGCGCCTTAGATGGGTTTGGTTTAAGTTGTATGCATACCTCACAACTAGATATCCTATTTTCGATAGCCCTATCCATATTTGGCCACCAAAACCTAGATCTTGCTTCCGCCTTAGTTTTTGTTATACCAAGATGAGGTCTATGCAATTCATCTAATATTTTACTTACTAAATTGTAAGGTATGACAATCTTATGACCTCTAACCAAGCAATTATTTTCGACCGATAAATCATGTCGACATTGAAAATATGGTAGTAAGCCATCATTTCTTTTAATTTTAGGCCATCCCTTTAACACATATTGTTTCACTAAGCTTAAAACCGAATCATTATTTATTTCAACACTAATTTCACCTAAAGTTATCGGTAAGTGTCCATCCGTAACGAAATTAATATAAATAGCCCTATCCTCTGACATACGTGTATCGTTCGTGTGAGGAACAAAAGGTGACGTCAGCGGTTCGGCGTTATCAGAAACTGGTTTGCTATGCGCTCGGCTCAAATAGTCGGCACAATTATTAGCGCTTCGAATGTATTGAATTTCATAGTTATAACTGGTTAAAAATAAGGCGTATCGTTGTAATCGGTTGGCAGTCACTTCCGGAACGCCCTTGTTGGGATGAAATATATACATTAAAGGTTTATGATCGGTCCGTAATATAAAAGGTGTTTCTAAGCCGAATAAATATTGATGAAAGCGGCGTATACCAAAAATTATGGCAGTCGCTTCCCTTTGGATCTGGCTATACCTCCTCTCGGCACTGTTAAGTGATCGCGAGGCATATGCAATCGGCCGTTCCACTCCGCTTTCAACTTGTGCTAACACTGCGCCTAACCCTGTAGATGACGCATCAACCGTTAATACTAATTTTAATAATGGATTAAAATGAGCGAGTGTCGTATCTGAAGCTAATTCTTTTTTTATTTTTAGGAAAGCTGTTTCGTGGTTTAATGTCCAAGACCATTTCTCGTCCCCTTTTAATAAAGTATTTAATGGGTTCAATACCGAAGATGCATTGGGAATGAACATTCTATAATAATTTACAAATCCAAGAAATGACTTTAATTCGTGAACATTTGTCGGAGGCTTGCAATTAATCATAGCTTTGACTTTTTCTGATGACTTGTGAACCCCTTTTTTATCAATTAAGAATCCTAGATAGGTTACGGAATCCTGGAACAAATTACACTTATCTTTATTCAGAACTAAGCCTGCATTTTCTAAACGACTAAAAACTTGCTCTAACCTTTGAATGTGTTGATCTTTTGAAACCCCAGTAACTAAAACATCATCTAATAAGCACAATACACCCTCGATACCTTGCAATAAACTTTCCATAGCTTTTTGAAAAATAGCCGGCGCATTTGCTAGTCCAAACACCAACCTTGTAAATTTAAACAGCCCTTTGTGTGTGTTAATTGTAGTTAGCAATTGTGAACCCTCTTCTAGTGGTATTTGTAAATAAGCCATACTCAAATCAATTTTTGAAAACTGTTGCCCTCCATGTAATCTAGCAAATAGTTCTTCTGTTTTTGGTAATGGATATTTTTCTATTAATATACATTTGTTTAATGACACCGAAAAATCAGCACACAAACGAATTTCCCCATTTTGTTTTAGAATGGGTACAATAGGACTGGCAAACTCAGAATGTTCTACTGGTTCCAATACCCCTGTGTCAACAAGTCTGTTTAATTCTCGTTCAATCTTTTCTTTTAAAGCAAAGGGTACATTCCTAGGTCTAAAAAATATTGGTTCGCTATTCGGTTTTAAATGTAATTTCACTTTAAACTTGTTAAAACACCCTAATTTGTCAGAAAACAGATTTGGATATTTATTTACATAACTTGACAAATCTGTTATTTTATTACAGTAATTAATTTTTGATAATTGTAGATTAAACAATGATAAAAAGTTTCTACCGAGCAAAGCCGGGCCACAATTGTTAATGATATATATATCAATGAGTTTACAATCGCCTTCATATTTAATTGGTACTTGAATAACGCCTTTTACATCTAAGTTATTTCCTGAGTAAGACCTGAGTATAATTTTTGGCAAACGTAGTGGAACATGTTTAAAATTACTATTATATTTTTTAAAAGGCATTGTAGTAACACATGATCCGCTGTCAATTTCAAATACTACTTGTTTTCCACCTACATCAACAGACAAACACATCGCCTCGCCGCGATAGCTACGTATGTTGCAAACAATAGATCGCTTACCGTCATCGCTGTTTTTCTCGTCACAGGATTCCATGTAATTTATTTTGTTTTTATTTTCTGTACACATACGCTTCAAATGCCCTTTTATGCCACATCTTTTACACTTATAGTTCACAAACCTACACTGATCGGAATTATGGTTATAATAACCACAAATTAAACACCTAGCACGATTCTGAACTCCTGGAGTGACCTTGAATACGTCCATTGGTGCATCTTGAACTGCGCTCGTAGTAGCCGACGACTGTCTCGCAGCCCTCTTAGCACTGTTTATTGTTACAGCTGTTTCCAACGCCTTATTTAATGTTAGATTAGTCGAATCTTCCAAGAAAAGTTTGTTTCTTTCTGTCCCTGGTTGCATTCCGAGTACGAAACGATCTCTTAACATTTCTTCAAGCGCTTGACCGAAACTGCAATCTACGGATAGTTGACGTACTCTTGCTGCCCATTGAATAAAGTCTTCTCCCACTTCTTGTGAAGCCGTGTGAAACTTGTGACGCTCGGCTAGTAAGGATCTTTTTGGTAGAAAGTGTTTGTCGATTTCTACGATTAATTCGCTGTACGATAAATCGTCAACTGATTTTGGAACAATTAATTCGCGTACCAACTTATACGCATTATCGCTGAGTGCACTTAGTAATACCGCCCGCCTTCGAACATCTTCATCTTTTTTTATGTCGAGCTTTATGGTTAAAGAATTTGCAGTTAACCATTGTGACAACCTTTCTTTGAACACTTTCCAATCTTGGCCAATCTCAAAACTAGGAACAGATCCAATTAAACTGCTCATTTTGATACGAATCTTTTTTTTATATATATACGTGGGTAGAACTAGACCGTTCGTCGCCAATGTTGAAATGAGACACGGGCGTGCGATATAACCATTTATTATGAACTGACTCGACGGCTCGTCTTTACAAATCATCGTACCGCGTACCTACATACTTATAACTATATAACAGTGGGGAACAGCTTGTCTATCGACAAAGGCCTCCTCTAACGATAAGCTAGAGACAGAAATACGTGGAAGTCGTTAGAGAAGACCTTTTTATACCTAGATACCAACAAATGATTTAAATACTCCTTTGACCTTTTGATAAAAATTGTAATTAAATATTTACCTGCTAATAACGCTGGCCACGAAATTTAGGGTTTTAATTTGATAACGGATTTCTCAATCCAATTAAAATATATAAGTCCCGCCACAGAATATCGAAAAGGTTGGGTAAATAAAGGATTTTGTAGGGACAGCAAAAAAATAAAATATATACGCCTGAAAATCGCTGACATGATCTCGTTTGATTTATTATTTTACATAAAACGACTACAGTTTTGTTGGTGCTAGAGTGATACTGGATTTTAACTTTGTATCGGATTATTCGACGTAGAAACACAAAAATAAACGAGACAAAACATTAAGTTTTAACGAGTTAGAAAGGAATGGAAGATGTGACGTGTCGCCTGCGTCAGTGCAACTAACACCTGCATTAATCAAAAGCCAGTAGCATCGGTGTTTCAATTAATCTAAGCCCCGTTCAGTCAGCCAAGGCAAGTTCAACAACTCTAAAATGCATATTGGACGATAAGAGATAGGGTAAACCATACAATAATCGGTTATCTTGTTCATAATTATCATAATATTTTGTAATTAGATATAAATTAAATATAACACAAAGACACTCACATATATAAAGGGGAAATAATTTATTATTTGTATGTATTTAATAGGTTCCGGAACTACTAGACTGATCAAAATAATTCTCTCACCAACGGAAAGCTACTTTATGAAAGAGTAACATAGGCTAATCTTTTCGCCATATTCTTACAAAAACAGGAACTATGCGGGTGAAACCGCGGGCCCGCACGTTGTTGAGGGTGTTTTCTGCCCTACAGTTGATGTATTTAAGTTTTATTTAGCACTGGGAGTACCTAAATATAATATTGTTTGTCGTACTGCCTACTTACTATACAATTTCCCCCAAACTTACACAGTGTAGTGTTATGTTGAAATATCGACATGAGATAAGATAACTCGACAAAAAGATAGACACTCATTGCATATTCCGGAAAAGATAAACGTTTAGGGAATCGAGGATTAGTGATGACTTAGTCATAGAACTAAATTGTGTGACATAATGATGTTGAATGATGTCATATTATGTTTGTTTGTATGTTATCTTGTGTTGTTTATGAAAACAGGTCCTAGATTTTTTCTCAGACTCAGACTCTAAAAATGTTGTTTTAGTAATCATAGTACTTTTTCTTTGCCTGTATTTCTGGCTATTATGTGTTTGACCACACTACCATCTTGACCTAAAGTGGTAAGCTCACAAAGCCTCTAAGAGACTTTGAAATTGGAAAGGAATCTACATTTTTAACATATAACCTAGTATTAGTGGTCCCACTTTCACATTAGGCATATTATAAATTCTTCAAGCCCGATTGCTAGAGATACTTAATTAAAAGTGGTTTGCTCTAAAACTGTTTACTGCAGATGTGTTCTGGCGATGTGCCGGAATTTCCTCATTCACACAAACATTTCATGTTATGATAACGAATACGCTTACCACACCCGCCAAATGGACTAACGTGAAATCAATCATTTGTTTAATTTATATTTATTTTTAGTGGAGTTAATTAGGTTGAAAATCCTATAAATATAATTAGTATTTGTTACTTAATTACTTGTTTAAGTACATTGGAATAAGAGCTGTATATTATGTATTGTGATACCGGGGAAATCCTAGTTGATAATGAGTAAGAAAACATTGATAAAGGTAATGAAATCAATGACCTAATTTCTGTTATGTTAACTAATCTAAAAGAGCTATTTTCATACCTTAGAGCAAAAAAGACTAAGAAAATTTAATTTATGTCATTCCAATTTGATTCTAAATTAAGCTGAGCTTTTATTATGGTAATCACTCCGCTGAAATACTTCATAATAAACTATTTTATGAATACAAAAGAAATTGGCAAAGGGACAAAGAATATAGGGACGTGTTCATTCACAAGTGTTTATCCCGGATATGACTCGAACCAACGGCTTGAAAGCTAAGGCCAACCAAGCAATGCATTCAGTCAGAATAAAAAAATAGTTGTCTCTCCCTTTGTCTTATAAAATACTAGCGACCTCAGCTTCACACGGGTGCAATGCTTATACATCACATTAGAAACTTCCAAAATTGTCAGTGTTTCTCTAACATATTATGCATGTATTGTATATCAAAACCTTCCTCTTGAATCACTCTATCTATTAAAAAGAACCGCATTAAAATCCGTCGCGTAGTTTTAAAGATTTAGGAAGACAGGGACAGACAGCGGAAAGCGACTAGGTTTTATTATATGTATACCTACCTAGTGAAGAAAGAGGTACAAAGGTAATGTTAAGCTTAGTAGGCAATACATTGTATAGGTAAATGCAGTAGATAAATATTAAAAGTAAACTTTATACATTAATTGCTTTGAAAATTTCAATATTGCGCGGCACTGACGGCAAAGTTTCGTTTGATGTTGTTAGTTTTTCTTTATCGCGTTTTCTCTTCAACAATATTGAGCGATGCGGTTACTTGCAAGTTTCCTTCGAGGTTTTAAACAAAAAAAAAGTAATGCAATTTTTTTCTCTCGGCTTATGGCAGTACACTTTTCATCTTAACTTTGATCGTGTATATTTTACGTAGTGGAAACAAAGGCCTTTTGTTTTATCGAAGTCTGTATTTAATATCTGTCTAATTAAAGGTAATATCTTTCGCTTGAACAGTTAAGACATAATTATAACTTCGTGAATGTAAGTAGTGTAATAATATAAGCCTATCTCATGAATTAATATATTTCATTTCATAATAATTATCTCGTTTGCCAGTAAATCAGTGAAATGACATCATTACGATATAGCTATTTTCAATAAAAAAAAACTGCCTCATAAAAATCTAGTCATTTAAATTCATTAAAATAGTCAACAATGCCCTAAGCTGCTAGCTACATCATAAGGATAGTTAGAGTGTAAGTATTTATCTATATTAGTAAAAATGTCTTTCTTAATATGTTAAATTGCTAAGTGTATTAATAGTCAAAAAGAAGTTCCTAAAGAAAAAGTATAAGTAATTCCTAGGAACGCAAGCAAAACTGCGAGCGGAAGCTAGTTTTGCAAACCACACTTTCCTTGGCGATAAAAGTCTATAAAGTACTTGGGGCATCCCCAATAGGTTATCGACCCTGACATTTAAATATAAATTATAAATACAGATTAAAAAAATTGGAAATTACCGACAAAAATACTGACACAGATTAAAAACCATGGAATAGTAAACACATAAACTAGAGCTGTCTATAACAGAGTACTTTAACCTTATGGAATCTTATATATAAACAAAACATAAAACGTTAGCAAACATCGTAAGTGGTATCCAGTGTTTGTTTAAATGTCTCGATTATATCAAAACTAGATAGGTATTGATGGATAGATAAATAAATTCGATATGATTTTTCATGGTTGTAACTTGTTGAAAATGTACTGTGAAGCCTCATTCGCGTAGAACTTAATAATTGACCTCCTCAAAGTAATAATTGACCTTATATTTATATAGATAGAGTTTGTTTTAGACTGTTGTAACTTAGGAACCAGATATTATATGTATTTTCAACTAACTTCCAACCATCAGGCCACATTTCCACGAGAGTTTTTTTAAAGGACGTTATAAAGCGTTCAAATACAACAAATGCATTCCCAAGTATATGTTCACACGACAGCGTTTTTAAAACGCGACGCTTTTTGATAGAGCGGTGTTGAATTTTCAACTTAGGGCGTTGGAAATAGAATATATTATGGTACTTGGGAATGCATTTGTTGTGTCTGAACGCTTTTTTAATGTCCGTTAAAAAAACTCTTGTGCGAATGTGGCCTGATGGTTGGAAGTTAGTTGAAAGTATAATATCTGGTTACTGAGTTACTACAATGCAAAACAGCTTCTATGTGTATAATTATAAGGTCAATTATTACTTTCGGGAAGGATTTGATTCTCAAAACAAATGACCACCGCCAACTCCGGTCATTAAATAAATTTCAACACCCTCACAATGAGGTAGAGAGCCCTTCTCACGCCTTTTTGCAGTCTCATATCGTTGGAGTAGAAAGGGGAAAATGGACAGCTCATTTGATATTTTAATAGTCTACACAAATATTATAAAGAGGAAAATTTTGTATTTGTAAGTGTGTATGTATGTGATGAATAAAGTATGTAAGTTGTTATTAAACTCAGAGGTACGGGGAGGGATTTGAGCCAACACGGCTATAAAATCATACATATAAAATTATCGTGTCACAATGTTAGTTATACTCCTCCGAAACAACCGGACTGATTTTTATTAAATTTCATATGCATATTCAGTAGGTCTGAGAATCGGCTACTATCTATTTTTGATACCCCTAAATGATCACGGGAACGGGAACTACGCTGGTGAAACCGTCGGGCGGCAGCTAGTAATATATAAATATTTACCGTTTTGTTTTGTGTCATGGCTTTTATAATCTCACCAAAAGGCATGAAGGGCGACATCTTTCGTAACCATTCTCACCATAATATGTGACATTAGCTTTCCCACTAACCTAATAAATGTAATCAAAATAACAACGCAATTATATTATAATCTAATGGATATAAATGGAATAATGATGAGCTGAGCTAATCAAATGAAACACAATGGGGCTTGGCTAGACTAGACTGACGTATGGCCTCAAAGGGATTTACCTGGATATGACTTATGGTGTTATTATATGACGTCACACGTTTAATAACGTTTTCACACCACCTGCTCAACACTGTCAAATTATATATCGTGTAAACCTAGCCTAAAATTAGTCTTTAGAGCCATGGAGTCTACCTAAACTGAATCTCATTGATACTACTACTCTACTACTACTACTCTATCGAACTAGTGGTGCATAATCTGATTTGAATATGGATTGTCAATTTTTTTTTTTTTTTTATACCACAAAGGTGGCAAACAGGCATACGGTCCGCCTGATGGGAAGCGGTCAGGATGGCGGCAGGAAACTCCACTGAAAGCGCAGGGTTCGAGACCAATTCGGCTCCAGAGTGTGAGGATGAGCTCCCCGTCGATGGCGAGAAGTGCGATGGTAGAAAGTAGATGTTGGCATTATGTCAAACAGTTCTTCAGAACACAGTCCGTTATACATGCGGTAAAACACACAGAGAGAGGCGAAGTCTCTCCTCAGACTAAGGGGCTCTAGACCGCTTGTGAGCTCGGGATCGTCGACAATTCTAACCGCTCGCCTCTGTACCGCGTCAAAAGGTCCAAGCTGGTAGCCAGGTGCTCCCGCCCATAGATGGCAGCAGTACTCCATGTGGGGTCGGACCTGCGACTTGTAAAGTTGCAGCCTTTGCCCAGATGTGAAGTACCGCTTAGCTCTATTGAGCACACCAAGTTTTTTCGATGCCAGCTTGACCTTGTCTTCCAAGTGACTACGGTACTGAACGTCACTAGAAATGTCGACGCCTAGGATCCCGATGCTCTTCGATATGTTAAGGGACGTGTTCTGAAACTGTGGAGCTACAGTAAATGGGGTTTTTTTAGCGGTGAACGCGCAGACTTGTGTCTTAGCGGGGTTGAAGTGAACTAAGTTCTTTCGACCCCAATCGGAGACACTACTAAGTGTACTCTCGACTTCAGACACAAGTCATTCGCGACTTTCCTCTACCACGGATCGAGGGATATTTGCACGTCCCGTGTAGTGTGCATCCCCCGTACTGTCATCGGCATAGCAATGAATGCCGCCAATAGATAGCATATCATTGATATGTATCAAGAACAGTGTAGGGGATAGCACAGAACCCTGGGGGACGCCAGCATTTATGTCCATACTTTCGGAGCAACTGCCGTCAACGACGGCTCTTATGCATCTGTTGGACAAAAAGCTGGCAATCCATTGGCACAATCCCTCGGGAAGCCCGTACGCTGGCAACTTCGTGAGAAGACCCCGGTGCCAGACCCGATCGAACGCCTTCGCCACATCTAGGCTCAATTAAATAATTTGAATGAAAACTTTATGTATTTTCAGGGTAACAAGCGGGACCCTATTACTAAGTATCCGCTGTCCATCCGTCCGTCTGTCTGTCCGTCTGTCTGTCTGTCACCGGGCTGTATTTCATGAATCTCATGATCCCTTATTAGTGGACAATTGAAATTTCAATCAATAAAGTACTGCAAGTAAAACTATGAAGCGGAGACAGGTGGGTTATGCTGAGAGTGAGATCAAACAAAGAGAGAATATTCAAGTATAAAACAAGGAAAAATAGAAAAAAAATGCTTTATTTCATGTTTACTAGTAGCTAATCTCCAGTAAAATAATCTCGACGATATTTACCAAGATAAAATAATGCACCATATCTCTCGGTAAATAAATCGTACAAGTTCAATGTGCTAACATTTTTACGAAATCAATAAACAGTAGTAATGTTATCTATAAAACTATACAACATATTTAACATAGAACAAGAATTTAAGGGACAATGTATATACTTATTCAAATACCTAAAGATATTCAGGATTTTCCAGCACATAAATTTAGACAGGTGCTTTATATCAAAAGGGCTTTTATAGTGTATCGGATTACTTGTAGGAAAAATACCAGCGCTAACAAGCTAAAAACTGTAGGTTCTAGCTTAGATTACTTGAACAGTTTTGAATCAAAAGTTTTGATTACCTACTTATTTGTAGAATAATGTACATATTTTACTCAAACGTAGACTCATCTAACAAAGGTAATACCTAATATAGATAATTATATTAGTAACAAGTTTTTCACAGACGACATAACTCACGATATTATCTCATTAGTACATAAATATTATTTTCGCTCGGATTGAGGGTTAAGACCCTCGAGACAAGTATGTACTAAACATTCGAGGATAATGAGCGTAAAGAAGTGTTTCCAAACAAAAGACGATGAATTCTTTAAGAAAAAATGTCAGCTCTTAACATACCTTTAGTTTAACTTATATTTATTTTAGAAGCAAGCTTTTCTTTAATAATAATAGTAAATTTATTGAATAAAATGGATGTACATAATATGCAACTAGGATACATTAGATTTTTATGCTGCCAGCTGGTTGCTTGTTGCTCAGTCGAGCACCTAATACCTAGTATACTAACGCCCGATGTCAATAATCAATCCTAATCCATTTTATGCTATCTAAGATTGATATATATCCTGGGACATTTTTCACACACGGCCAATCTGATTCCAAGGTAAGCTTCAAATGAAGCTTGTGTTATGGTAACCAGATAGCTGATATACTACATATATTACTTTTAAATACATACATATTATAGATATTTACATCCAGACACAGGACAAACAGACATATTCATGCATACAAATGTTTGTCTTGGGTGGGATTCGAACCCACGACCCGCGGCTTGAGAGTCAGGGTCACTAACCACAAAGCCAACCGGGCTGTATATATCAATCCATTTTATGGGTGAAGCTTTAAAATCAATCTATCTTCGATCTACGATCGATCGAATCTGTTTGTAAATGATAGTTTTTGCTTGCCAATAAGCTATCCGTCCATTTTGACAACTCGTTGGTTTTACTCTCGGATAGGAGATAGATTATTAACATCGGGCGTAAGAGACCCTGTGACATAACGTTAGGCCTCTCCCCTTCTTTGAGATCTAGGTACTATTATGGTATAGGGGCTAATGAAGAGTCAAGGACTATCCACCAAATCGACCAACTACTCGACGAAAGCTTAGAACTTTATTAGCAAAATCATTTATTTATATATGTAAATTCATTTCGTATGAACGATAAAAATACACCAAAAGATGCATTCGCATTCATAATAATAAATATTTTTATTGTACCGGCAAAGATGGAAACTTACGCGGTATTAAACTTGAGAAGCTACTAAAATTGATGCATCTAGACATGTGAGTGAACTTTGAATCTTACTCATAGCTTTATATTTTTATGCCCCTCCTGTCGCTATATTTTAGAACTCTGTAAATCCTTTTAATCCGGTCATTCCTTATGATTAACGATTGCATTAAGAGATTAACTTGTTATTTACTTCACGGAAAGTGTAAGGATATTTGTCAAAGATATAGTGATAGTTTAAGATTGTTTATTTCATCCGAAATTGTTTATGCTACGTATGTAAACTTAGGACAAACCCTTATAGGATATTTTAATGCATCTTATAGCTGAAATATAAATTTGAGTAAAAACCTCAGATGGTAGATTATAATTAATAAGATCACGGTGATTAAAGTGTTTCCATATATTACAATTAAGTAGACTGTATTTTTTTTATCTATAGAATAATATTACATGCTCGCAGACAAATATAAAAGGGTCAGAAACCATAAGCAAGGCCATCATATTATTTCCCGTAAGTTAAACACTAAATCATTTATTAAAACTATTTTGTAACATTGGAGAATTAATTTCCTTCATAGCTTCACCCGGATGTATACAGACTAGAAAAAATATTGATGAGATAATAATCTAATAAACAACCGTATTAAAATGAATAATTTGAAACGGATATTAATGTAGGTACCTACCTAACTAACTTATATTAATCTTTACAATAAGAAATATTAAATATATCCGATTTTGTTATTAAATAACTTTCGCCCAAAGCTATAACAAGGCACTGAGCGTCGAGCACAAAACATCTAAGTTACATTAAAATTTTGAAACAAAAGACCTGAAGAAAATAGATACTTCAAAAACATTTCATCCTGTTTATCTTTATAATGGATTCGGTTTAAATCCAAGTCTATAGAGCTTTTTCATCTTCGTGAGAAGAAGAAGGTGTTTATCGTTATCGATTTTTTTGATAAAATAACTAACATAACATTATTAGAATGGTCGCTTTATGTCATATTTTCAACGCTTTGATATCGACTTATAAAACAAAGTCGCTTGCGGCCCTCCTGTAAGCTTACAACTTAATGCGGGTTACATCAATAGATAGAGTGATTCCAGGATAAGGTCTATACGTATAGTTTGATATTATTTTGTGTTCATTTTTAAATTTGGCTCTTTAAAATGTTCGTAAATCTAAAATTTGCGAGTCCCGTTGTTAGTAGATGAATAAATTTGAGTACACGCGGTATTATAGAGTATATAGTACCTATCTATGAATGGAAAACAAAAAAAATAAGAACCAAGTATCCAATAATTTATTTAATAAAAATTCTGTGCTAACTCTTTTTAATGTTTTGCCAATTTCTCTATCATGTTTCTTATTACGAGTAGTTTCAATATTGAGCCGGGGCTTTCAGATTTTATTACCATCCTGAAACCAGTCAGACGAAAGTTTGTTCACATTCCGTGTTCACGTTAATATAATCCTTTTTCAGAGACGTATGAAAATTCTCACTGAGATAGTTTATGGCGTCGTTTCTCAGATATTCCAAGTCGTGAATACGAGCACGGGCTGAAATTAAACTGTATAAAAGCTTCACAATATTATTGCTAGGTGATAAAAATGAAAAAAATATATATCTGTATTTGTCAACATAATTTGGAAACAAATTCGACATGACTTTTATAAAACGAAAACCAAGATACATAGGGGTATTCAACTTATTATAAACTAATTAATATTTGTACAATGGTAATCGTATAGAAATACATGTTGTGCCGACCCTGCTTAAGCGGGATAAGGGCAGGAAGCAGAAGAGGAAGACTACTTAAACGTAGACACAAAACATATAATGTAAATGCACACAATTACTCATCTGGTGGGATGTACTAATGACAAGAATCATGAATGAATATGACGTTTGTCCGCCTTACAAAACGAATACACTATTTTATTTTGTTTTTGTTGTCCAATTGTTGCCAGTAGTTCAACATTTTTAAGACATCTTTTAAGCTTAACGACGCGAGAAAAATCCAGCACTTACTTAAGCGATAAAATAGTTTTATACTTTTCCGCAGTCTGTATCAGCCTTTTCTATTATTCCCTTTATGGCGTCTCTGGAGGCCGGACGCAAACAAAAGGTCTTCACGTACATAAAATAATGCACTCCGTATTTATTGCTACAGTTTAGTGGATCTTCCACAACGAAAAGTATTGCATTGATACAATGTATTAAATACATCGCTGATTTGGAAGAACAGCGTATTACCAAATAGTACAAAATTTTGAACAACAAAGTTATCAACACCATTCAACGTAAAATATCTGACAACAATTACGGGCGTGGCGATGTCGAAAGACTGTTTACTATTGGTTAATGTATATAGCCGGCTGAACACCATCGCGAGGGCTAGTGTTCTGCTAGCCTAAGCCTTATGCTAAGTCGGGACCTTTTCCTGGCATCACACAACATTACATTTCTGTTTTTTATTTTATTTTCTTTGTGTTGTGTGTTTTGTACACGTCTGGTGTATTTTGTATTTTGTAATGTTGTGTGTAGTCTGGAATAAATGTATTTTCTTTCTTTCTTTCTTTTTTCCTTCATTTTAAGATTTGAAAAAACTTTAAAATGCTCTACTGAAATATTTATTCAATTTGAGTTACTACAGTATTCTTCCAAAGCAGCGACATATCCTGGGATATTTTTCACGTAGGTATAGCCAAACTGAAAATAAGCAGAGCATGTACCCGGTAACTATATGACTATATTTATATCCAAACACTGAACAAACAGACATATTCATAATTTCATAGCAACCCAGGCAGGCGCGGCGGTTTGAAAGTCAATGTCACTAAGCAGGCCCACCGTCTTATCATTATATTAATTGTTAACTCATCCAATCGTCAATTATAAAGCAACTTTTTTACGGACAGAGTTCTAAGCGCGCCTTTTTTTTTTTTTTTTTTTTTTTTTTTTGCCAACGAAGGCAGACGAGCAGTCGGCCCACCTGATGGAAAGTGGTCACCGACGCCCATGGACACCGGCAATACCGGGGGTATCACAAGCGCGCTGCCTACCGTGAAGGACTCTTTTTACACCTCGTTTGAAGAGGGACATGTCATAGCGCAGGGGGAACACCTCGGAGGGAAGTTCATTCCAGAGTTTGATAGTACGTGGCATGAAGGATCTCTGGAAACGTACTGTACTAGATGCCATCGTTTCCAGGTGGTAAGGATGAACTCCACTCCTAATTGTTCAATAGATTTAAATTACGTTTATGAATGTACAGTACATTTATCTCAAATTAATAGTCGCCAAATATAGCACTTAACCTTATGAATTGATATTTATCTATCTATTATAAGGAACTCAATAAGGAACGCTACTAAACTACTCAATTGCTTTCTTGGAATTTACGCTATATTTAATGACATTTTATTTAATTGTATGCTGGGTAAATACATGGTACGTCATTAGCATATAGGTCTCCACCGTAGAGCTCGAGCCTCCCATAAGGTTTAAAATAGGGACAGGATAATAGGTCACTTTTGACAGATGTCAGTTTTATATTCATAGTTAGGTGACCTGCTTAAAAACATCGATTAAATGAATGAATCGAATGAATCGATACAGACTTGAAACATATGTGAATTTTAAAAATGATCATGCGAATCCCTGTCCCATTATTATTTTTTCTTTCATAAATTAAAGGAGCAAAATAAGACAAGTACCTACGTAATTTAACAAAAAAATTGCTTTTATTCACTTGAACTATCGGAACTGCTATCTTCATCACTGCTGTCAGCACTCAGAGATATTATTAATTCATTTTCAATAATATATGGTTATAAATTTATGGTGATTTTTCTTCACAAGTAATCATTGCATTCGATTCAACTTACAATCCTATCAGCTTTCGATTTTTAGAGTAACATCCCTAGTGTTTAAAAAGAAAAAGGGTTGACTGACGCAACATTGTAACGACGTTCAGTTCTTTAGATCAGAAATTGTTTATTATGTTTAGAATGGTTTATTAGTGAAAGCAAATCGTAAAATTACTCGTATCGGTCATTATTACAATAAATATGTAAACGTAATTGAAAAAAGTTAAGCAATTGTGCAGTTCTTATTTTATGCCCGCCGTTACAAGGTTACGTTGTTGAATTTTGATGAAATGTCAAAAGTGACCTATTATCTTGTCCCTATATTAGGTCCACAATGCGGACCTAATGAGGATTGGCGGACTTCACATACCTTAATTGTGATATCTCGGGCATGCAGGTTTCCTCACGACGGTTTTCTTCACCTAAACCTAGTGGTGTGAATCCGTACTGGATAATTAATTTTTAATAATAATTTAGCTTTTAATAGCTTTAATATAAATGTAGCCTGTGTACCTAATATTTCAGTACATAACCTATCTCTATTCCTTGGCGTGATAGTAAATATCAGTCCTACAATACATACTATTGCATTTATAAAACTTTTTCGGTGTGTTCAAAAAGGTTTTATTTAAAAATAAAACCTCATCGACTGCTATGAAAAAATATTGTTCTAAGTTTAAAAATGGATGCTTAAAGGCTTGGGTAATTTGGAGCAATTTATCAGGCCAAGCCACATTGGCACAGTGAAGATTAGGCTGTTGTCCCAAATGACGCCATTTGTCATTGACGTTTCTCATTCCAAATTTGAACACGTTGACACATTCTGTCATCGGTGACAGGTAGTGAAAACGGAGGAAACATAAGTGGCAGAAAAATTGCAAGCATTTAATATTGTTGGCACCTGGGTATCAATTTTGTTTTTTATACGCTTCTTGAACTCGCATGTCTTGAGTATGTCACATTACATTTTTAATTTGACATGACTATTGATGCATTAGATAAATAAATATTCACTTTAGTTCCCAAACAAAATAATGTACTGTTCACATAATTATGTATGGTAACTATACGTATAAAAGTAAATAACATATGTTTTAATGATCTAATTAATAATAAGATCAATACGTAAGTTACCTACCGTCTATACTCAGTATATTTGAAAAAAACTAGCTTAGGACAGCGACGGAACCTAAACCGTGTTTTATTCAAAAATAATTATCTTATATGCATTCTCACACTGTGACTTTGCTAAACGATGTTTTAATGCTACAATATCTTGCCACAGGTGTTTCATTAACGGAATCATTTTTATTCTATTTTTAGCGACACGTAAACGACCCTTGTTTAAAGTCGACCTTCTTTAAAAACGAAACTGCGAGGGAATATAAATGTAAGTCCACATAAATATAATTGAAAACAATAATGCAGTACGTCATAACTTGGTTGAGGTACTCGTAGTTTCAGATTCAAAAGTATTAGGCACACTGTAATTAAACCAAGTACAAATCAAAATAGGAACGCTAACATCGAAATTTCTGCCATTAATGACAAGAGACATGGAGCGAACTGTGACATGGAGTTTGATTTCGTTGGACCATCCATTAAAGGTCAGTGTAGTAGACACAAATGTTTCTTTTCGTCCGAGGTGGAAAACCTTCGGGTTGACAGCATGAGAAACGTTTTACAACCCTAATAAAATGTTTTCATAGCTTTAAAACATTTGATAGTCTGGTGCAAGACCCTTGTTTCCTGTCTGCGAGCTTGATAAGGCGTACATAGTAAAGGTTGGTAAGTTTTAAATATATAGCTTCCGTGCTATGGTTTTGTCCGCAGTTTCGAAGGGTAGTAAATCAGTGATTCGGTGACCATAGCTTAAGCTCTGCCTAGGAAGTTTACCCGTGTGTGAGGAATATCCCAAGTTACTTATCTATTATTATAAAATAATAGTTTACATCAATATAACTTCCACTATTGTTTTATTAAATTCATTCATTTAAAAGCTATCAGGAAGAACCTTTTGTTGTTATTTTATATTAAACATTTTGATTTATGTGTTATTTGGGAATTAATAAATATATAGTTTCTAATGGCCGTTACGTTAATCGCAACATTTCATATTTAGAGTCAAGTCAATCGTCTACACTAATATTATAAAGAGGAAAACTTTCGAATAGGCTCCGAAACTACTGGACCGATCTGAATAATTCTTTTACCAATACAAAGCTACGTTATCAAGGAGTATCATAGGTTATATTTTATCCTCGTATTTTTACGGGAGTGGAAATACTAGCGGAGATAGCTAGTTTGTTATAAGTTACAAACGGTTATAAAAGACCGCATAACATCGTTTAAAATTTTCCGTTTATTTTTTGTCAGCTGTGTTGCAAGATTTCTTTACAACGAAGTACATTCATAGGAAAGGTATACCTAATAAACAAAGGTACGTATACTCTACTTTATTCTACCTCTAGGTAGATTTAAATTAAAAGAGCAACGTGGTGAAGCCAGTTATTGGACTATGTTATGCCAATTGCCATTTGTCATGCGGCTTTGGTGCGGTTTAGTACGAATGCGGCGATATCAATTTGCACATCCATTTTAGAGGTAGTTTTTTATTCTCTAGCGAACCACTGCATATTAATTCTTTTGTGTGTTCAGTACAGACCAAAAAAGGTTAGGTTATGTTTAATGAAAGTGAAAAAGAATTATTTTATTTAAGAGAGTAGCATAGGATTTTATTTTTACCACACACGACCAATTTGATTAAAAACTAAACAAAGCATTTAATGGTATATATGTAGCAGTTACTACAACTACATATATAGATATCTAATATATTAACAGCTATATTCGTGATTCAGCTAATTCTGATTCTGATTCTGAATAAAAAAAAATGCCTTGAAGACAGCGCAACTAGCTGACAAGCTAAAACAGATTCGAATAAGTGCTTTTGCGAGCGGGAATTAGCGGGGATAAAGGGCTAAAGGTTTCTAAGTAGAAACCTTGAGCCAGCAAGTGCTAGCTCTACCTATATAATACCTAGATATAGAAGGAGCTTCCTATCAAAACAATGGCTTTCTAAATATTCTTCTTTTTATGATAATGATGCGACAAACTAGCTCAGACATAAAATGCACTTGGTGACCGGTGTGCATACTTTTAGTCGCCCCTATAACACCCTACAGATGAGTTTGGAGATATGCCAACTATACTTGGACTAATGACCCTGGATGTGACATGCCAGGGTAAAACACCTACGAACAAGTAAACTATACAGCGCAAATACCGTAGAACAAGATCTTTGTCCGTGATTCTAAGTTAAGCTAAGTTTTGTCTAAATTATTAGTTTGTGAAGAATGTTTCCTCTATAATATAGAGGAAACATTCTTATAGAGTCTATAACATCGAAATTTCTGGCAATATTTTAAAGACAGAAGACATGGAGTGAACTGTGATATGGAGTTTAATTTAATAAATAATTACTATTCCAGTAAAGGTCAATGTAGTAGCAAGTGTTATTTTTTCGCCCGAGGTGGAAAACCTTCGGATTGACAGCATGAGGAACGTTTAACTACCTATGTATTTTTTATACTAAAAAATGGAATATCTTTGGTTATAGGGTACTTGTTAAAAAAACAATGAAGTCATATTTACAACCCGTGCAGAGGGTTGTTTGAAATTTCACGTTAAAGCAAGTAAAATATTATACTGCAAAAAGCTCTAACAATATTCCATTTTCACAACAAACTTTTGTTTAAAACGCACGTAATAAGCCTCCGTACGCAGCGCAGTCACGTTTCATTTTCATGTATAAAACGTCTTCGGTATAAATAAACTCGCTAGAAGCATTTTTATAGGCAGGTACTATGTACTGCTTACTCATAAATCAAATCGATTTCCTATTATAACAAAAATGATGATTTGATTTCGGAATTTTACAGATTTGACAACAGCGAAATATTAATACAAGTACATAAAGAGCTGGAAAAAGTAATCGTAAACATGATACTTATTCGTAGGGTCATAAAATCCATTATTATAGTGACGTACCTATCGGTATCATAGACGCGACTGACTGGCCAGCAGCGATACGAGTATCAGTCTCTCTTAGCACTTTGATGCGTGAACACGGTCGAACAACACTAGCGGGGCACACTTTCGCGCGAAAACACGTAGCACAGGAAAAAGTTTGTGAAAATTCATATTTTGAACGCCATCGATGAAGTTTTTATTTTTTTTAATTTAGTGCGTAATTTTTTGTCAGCTATTAACCGAACTTTTTAAAGAACGTGAACTTTTTTTTTCCTTTTAAAACAAATTGGGAAGCTTTATGAGCAGTTTTCTTGGCTGCGTTTATTCTTGGTAAGTATTAATCAATTTACTTTGTTATTTCTTACACTATTTTTAATTAAGTGATTAGGGTAAGATTTAATTTATTATTTTTTTCAATACAAAATATTAACTTGGTTATGTATATTAATGACGCTTTATTTACATTTAAATATAATATTGACAGTAATGAACTCTGGGATATTTTCAACACAGTTTATTATCAATATAATAAATTCTACCTACATTTTTGTAGCTACTACTTTATTTTTAAAATAGTTATGTAATTAAATAATTAATAGTTGGTGCCTAATATAAACAGTTGTATAAAAAATAATATATAACATGTTTTAAGTAGTAATTGAACCCAACAATGTGTGGCATTATTAATTTATATGGTCATACTATCTGTCTAGCTACTACGCCTCACAGCCCATCAATCAATTGTCAGTCATTGATAAGTATAAGCATTAATTATTGATATTTTTCATATAATTGCTAATAAGATAACTAACTTACATTAAAAATTATATATTACTACATAGATAAAGTTGTATTAAGGAATTATTTGTAAATAAAAATAATATACTGATTTATTTATACAATAAAAGGAAAAAACTTGAACAAAAATACTACGCCGTGTCAGATAACAAATACTGTAAAATGGAAAACCCATTTCATGAAACTATTACAAAATTATTATTAATATTTATGTATAAAATATAAAATGAGGAATTTACTTACTGTAATAATAATATACCTACTTCTATTCATTTGTATTAAAAATAGATAAATTGTATAAACGATACTTACTCAAGAATACATAAATAATACTTAATTGACAGTTTAACTTGTCAAACGTCATTTAAACTTCAAGAAATTTATATCTTTATACGAAGTTTATTGAAATGTTTCAATACTTAAATAAGGAATATCATAATAGATATATTAAAACAGTAATTAAATGCATTAATTCTGAATGGAAGTACATATTTATTATTCACTTATTATGATAATTATTTACTCAATATCTACCTATAATAGCTCAGTACTTATAAGTTCAAGTACCACAGCAAGGGTACACGGTTCAAACTCTACAATGATCTAGCTAGAGCTTGGACAAATTATAACTCAGTATATCTCAAATAATAAAGTATTTAGGTTAGGTTAGTACTCTGTAGTACCCACCTGGCTGGCTACCATACTCAAGTAATAAAATTTAGGTTTTCCGGCAGCTGCACTTGAGAGCTAGTACCCGTCTAGGCTTGTCAATCCTATATAATAAAAAAAATTATATACTTATTACTAGTGGCTCCCCACGGTTTCACCCGAGTCTGGGGGACCTTTAATTATCCCGGTATAAATAATAGCCTATGTGCTATTCCAGAACATATTCTCTGTGCCAAATTTTAAGCACTTCCCTTCAGCCATTTTGGCGTGTAAGAGTACCTAACATCCATCCATTCTTACATACATTCACACTTAGATATAATATGAGTAGGATTCTACAGATTTATAGAAACTTTCTTAGATAATACACCCTTTTGCCTCTGTATCATTATAACAATTCACATCTCCTTGAAACTCGGATTAAATATACTCAAAAACCTTCAGTCTTACATAATCTGTTCCAAAACTAAACTAAAGAAAAGAGGAAGTTTTGTACTAGGTCTTTTTAAAAGGCAATAGAATCAACCCCAATCTCTCTTTAGATATAAAAGTATAATGCTTCTAAAGTGGATTCAATGAATATAAGATGAGGGATCAGAATAGTTGAAGAAGTCTAAATGTAGTGTCAGAGACAGGAAAATTGTTTGTCGCTGTTTCTAAATCTTATTAAATATTAACCGCCCGCGGCTTTACTAGCTTGAAAAGGATAATTTTCCGAATAAAAATAGAGGCTTCATAGTTTCATACTCCTAACTTTACTTCACAACGTCAAGAAGCAACTCACATTTCCATTTATTAGGCAAATTAGTTAGGATTAAAACTACGTTTTGACTTGGTAATGTTAGAGGAGGAAACATTCTCGGTTCTCTCTATCAGATAAGGTAAGGCGCCGTGATAAGTACTATGATAAATTATGCCGTGATTTGGGGAATGACGTAAAGTTATCATCTACACTAGGGTATACAGAGGATTTCGTCTTCAAACAAAAGTCTATTTAGATATACATTTTTGGGATCCGTAACAAGTAAACTGGGTTTCATTATATTCATGTGCTATCAACATGAGAACTCAATTGGTGGACAAACCTGCGGTTGGTTCTGCTTTTCCCCCTTTTGGCTCCCAATGGCTGCCGTAACACAACAATCACTACATAAAATGGCAAATATCTTACTTACCAAATTATAGTAGCTGTGGCAGCAGCGATCTCCTTAGTTAGTCTCCTTATATAGGCTTTAGTGCGAGTTTCCTTTAATGCGGGTTTTCTTATATTTGTTAGGCGGTTTTCTTATTTGATATGCGGTTATCTTTCGTGAACCTCTTGTCTTCTTCTTAATTTTATTGTCCAAATCGAAGGTTTATGTCCGCTGCCGATCTCTTTGTAGCGTACATATAATTTATCAAGTTTTAAACAATATACCACCCTAAATAGGTATTATTGTGCGCAACCACTCAATAAAGTATATATTAGCTTCTATTCTAGCTATTTACTAGTTTTTGGCCCGCGGTTTGCTTTCGCGGGTCTAGTATAAAGTACCTATATACTTAGTTGTTTGTTGGTTGTACATTTAGAAATATTATTCTTTTGAGTAAATATTTCAAGAAGAAAGACAAACAGCCATCATCTAAAGACAAAAAGTCAACATCTAAAACCGCATACATATCTACATTATTAAAGTAATTAAGGAATATTATTAGGAAAAATAAATAAGGAAGACTTTATTTCACCTTAGTTCCTATCGCTACAACCATATGGTGATTAATCAAGCCTTTCTGTGGTATAATTTGGTATAATCAGGCCACATCTGGCCTACGGAAACCTAGTTAGCGTGCTTTCTGGCACAAATTAATTGAATTAACCCGTCACGTATTCAGAGATAGTCCATTGCGAGTCTGTTCGTCAATCAAGCGGTCTGAGCACAAATGCCGACGATGCTTAGGTATACCCATAACATTCCTATTGCATATTCACTGAATTAGAAATGAAATGGACTAAGTATAAGAACGACTAATGTTTATGCTGTATTATGAAACTGTAAAAACGTATAGTAGAAACTTCTGCCTCGTCATTCTCGGGGACCTTAAATTTTCACATAAATTGAACTGCCAATTTTATTCTAATTCGATTGGGTATTTTTGCGAAAGCAACAAACATTCATACCTCCAAAAAAAATGATTGCGTTTTTAATAGTAATAGGATGATTTTTTTAAACATTATAAGTAGATATTATTTACATAAACAAACTTACTCACTTTTATAACTAGCGTAATCTTTCTACAATAACTTCCAAGACCAACTGTGCCTTATGTATCGTGACATAAAATTTCATTAGTATACCTAATTTCAAATCCCAATTCAAAATCAGTCTAAGCACCGGCATCAAATACCTCCTATATTTATAGAAGACTCGACCATAAACAACGCAATCCATTCAATAGGTCGATCGATTGTAATGGGAAACAAATTACAGGCAGCGCCAAATTGTCGCCAGTGTAAAGCTACGAGCTCACAGTACGACCACTCGATTTTTATATCACTTTTGATTGCATTATTTTTATATAAAAAAAAAGTAAAACTGAACTGCTATGTTCGGTCTAGTCTATGCCCCAGTGAAGTGATTGGTATTGCAAATATTTTTACTCTGTGTTGGTTATTTTTTATTTTACTCTCTGATTATAACTATAACCGAATAATGAAGATAGAAGAAAACGCAGTAGTCAGATCATACTATACATAAACTGTTTCAAACAATCACGTATTAAACTTGTACTATATAGAGTTCAAAACATTACTAGATACTAAAAGTTCAAGCAATATTAGGTACTTTAAAATTTCAAAAGAAAACAGAACCCAAAATGCAACCAAATTCAAAAGACAACCATTTTATTGGGTAACTTAGATTGCATTGTTCCGTTTATCGAAACTGTAGCGTAGCAAAAAGTGCAGTAGAAAAAGGAAAACTTCGAGTAAGTGAGGTAAATCGTTAAGGCCCGCCCTCGCTAAACAACAAACTGCTTTCCTTTACACTTGTAATTGTTCCCAGTTGAGAATTTACTGCAAATTCAGTGGCTCCCACTTTTATCTTAACGTCTTGATAAGAGACGAGACTCCTGCACCTCTAATAAAACTCAACCATTTCCCTTTGCTTTCTCGCAGGATTGGTTAAATATAGGGAGTTTATTACAAAGCTTTTTACTTATTTTTATATTCACAGTAATTATACAGCATATTTTATTCCATGTGTAAACTGCGGAAACTGTAAAAAAATTGCTAACTTATCTCTTAAAGTCTGACTTTGGTATCCAATTAAAATACATCCAAAGACTTATGCCTCAAAACCCATTGATATAGTATAGCAAAAATAAACGGATGTCACAGAAGTAAACAGTTCACAACATCAATAATAATAACTGACAATTATTATATAGACTGACAGCTTGTGATGTCAATACTACATCGGTAATGGATTCACAAATAATGGGTTCAAATAAACCTTCAATAAACGCCATTTGTAAGGAAAGTCGTGTTGGTATAAATATTCAATGTGTTTGCGGATGATATTGAGATGTTTCTGTTTACGCGTTTCGTTGGGTTATTTCTTATATGTAAACGATTTCAATGATTCTCTTTGATTTCTTAGATGAGGATATCAAACGGGGGAAATGTTGATTTGTTTCTCACTTTAAAGGTTGCCTGGGAGATTTTTGTTGAACTCATCATTATAATGTTCATGCTACTTACATATTTGATCACTCGAATAACATGTAAGTAAAATTTATGATGAATTTGACAAGCAAGCAGAGTAATGTTGGAAACGTCTTGACGCTAAACACCCTATAGTCATTAAATAGGTAAGACATTTAAGGAGTAATTTTTATTAAATTAATGTATCTTTCATCCGATTTTTACTACTCAGAGTATTATCATAGTTTGGACATTAGTATAGAAGAATATATCTATATTTATAGACCCGCAAAGGGATAAAATACTGAGACGATTTTGCTTGAAATAAATATCAACATAATACGTCAAACTTATTGTGACTTCTCAAATATAATTTCTACAGGATTTCATACAAATTTTATCATGAAATTTAAGATAAATCGCTTAATTTAAAATCGATTGTCACTAATAATTCCAAACTGCATCCTTTCAATGTACTCCAAAAATATTTGATTCAACAATATAGGTAGGTAATTCAATGTTATTATTTCATAAAACTAGTCTAATAAATACAAATAATACCTACAAGAGCTGTGAGGTCAATCCGTTATAAATAAAAGATAAAGCTAAAGGTTTTATACCTAGATCCATATCTGGCTATAAACAATTTAAAACCAACGTGACCATGTATAATAGATTTATTGCTAAGCAACCGCGAGGTTATCAACATCGTTAAATATAAATAAGATTAGTATTTATATGTTTTCACTAGATCTGATGTGTATGCAGTTTTACATAACACCGACATAATCATCATAATAATTATTCCGATTTGTATCTATGCGCGAATAAAAAATATAAGTAAGTACCTTAATATTAAAATTTTAAAAGGATAAGAATGTGTTAGCCACAGATGGCTTTTACACCATTTCCCAGACTAGTCGGTGAGCGCAGAGGGCTCTCAACCGAAAAATTGTACACTGTTTTATTTTTATTATTCTGTGACTATTTTCTTTTACATAGTCTGACTATTTATAAGGTGATAAGGCCTATATGAATAGAAATATAACTCATTTTCAATTTTAAATTTCACTATGTGTTTGTAGTAATTCTATCGACAAAATTCTTTCAAAATTAGACAGATACTTATACCAGTTAACCTTAAAATTATTACCTACCTAGGTAGGTATATAATACTTTTGCTCAGCCAGTCCAGTTGTCCGGGTGTAAAGAAATGTCCTGTGTTGTTTATTTATCACAAAATCCCTACTTGTGTAAACCGCTCACGTTCTGATCTGGCTTACACCGCGCCGCTACTTCTATCGGATAAGATGCTTGGGTGCATGGTCTCTGTATTTCAATAGGTATTTCTTATCCTGAGTTTAAGTGTTGCCTTGCTCAAAAATCGTTGCTCATATTTTTTTTTATCCTAATCCTAAGTAATATTATAAATGCGAAAGAAACTTTGTTTGTTTGTCTCGCTTTTGCGCTTAAACTAGGTACTGACCAGATTGAAATGAAATTTGGTACACAGATAGCCGAGAAATGACATAGGCTACTTTTTATCTCGGGAAAAGAGCCACTAGTAAATTATGTACATGAACAAGATGTAACATGATACAAGCTAAAGTCACTTGATTTACGTAAGAAAAAAATGTAACAGATATTTCAAATGGTTATATAACAATGGGCTTTTATTTACCGACATTTTGATGAATACAAAATGCCCTGTAATAATCACACTTACATTTGATTAAAAAAAAATACCTTTTCGCTCACCGAAAAAGTAGGGGTACGATTGTAAAATCCATCTGAGAGAGACATTCTAGTCCGTATAAAAAAAACTCTTTTCTTTCTTACCACCTTAAACATGATCAAGCAAGTTTTTCCAGAAAGCATTTCCAAACGACAGGTTGACCTTTACAAAAATGTAATACCTATTATAAGACTTAATAGCGGCGTGTACACATAGGTCTTCAGAAATATCTCACAACGTCTCCATTTATATAATAGAGATAGGTATATAGGAGATATGTCCGTTGGTCCGTTGGGGCCATCTAGGACACTTATTAATGTGGCTTCTACATGCATTCATCAGAACTTGGCTTTGTGGTTAGTGACCCTGACTTTCAAGCCCCCGGTAATGGGTTCAAATCCCACCCAGGCCAAACAGACATGAATATGTCTGTTTGTTCTGTGTCTGGATGTAAATATTTATAAGTATGTATTTAAAAGTAGTATATGTAGTATATCAGCTATCTGGTTACCATAAACATTGAAGCTTACTTAAAAATCCGATTGGCCGTGTGTGAAAAATGTCCTAGAATATTTATTTATTTATCAGGGTGAAGTCAGATGTAATGTATAATATGATATCCTCATTCAGTAGAGGGATTTAAGTGCCGGCGGTCTGTGACCGAGACGTCGTAGGATCGATTTCCCTATTAACTATTACGTGGCTGATACATTAGCTAACGTCATCGGCTCTGTTACATTATTATCTTTTATGTATTAAAAATTGTAATGTTGTTGCTTGGAAAGTATATTTTTTACCTTTTAATAAATTCAGTCACTAAAAAGAAACTGTTTAATTTGTTTCCATATCTTCATCATCAGTTCATATACGTCCCCACCGTAAGAGCACAGCCTTTAATTATGAGGGGGTTTGTAGTGTCCACCACGTGGGCCTAGTTCAGCCTGGCGGACTTCACATTCCTTTTGAAAGTAACATCTCGGACATGCATATTTCCTCACTTTTCTTTACCGAAATCATGTTTGCTTGACAAATTTTAATTTATATTTTATTCTTTTAAAAATAAAATTTCAGGTGTTTACAACATTTATGACTTTTAAATTATATTGTTTTTATAATCTTAGGTATATTACCTATGGACTTACTTATCTTTTACTAATCTAGCACATTAAGTTTATTATACAGATGAAATATTCACGTTATCATATTGCATCACAGTACAGTGTTCACAGTTAGTCAGCAATGATACTATCTGGATGAAAATATTGTGTGACATGTCGATTGGTCATCACGATAAATATTAACATACTTTTCTTATCATTGTTATCGACAGCCAGTTGAAATTATCTTGATTTTAGTGAATAATATTACTTGATGATACCCTGAAAAGACATGCCGTGGGGACTCTGTGTTATTTATACCTAAATATATACACTACTAAACGATTGAGTAATAAGTTTAATATTAATTTTAATATTAATTTTAATATTAATTTTAATCTTAGCTCCTCATGTTTCTTTATTTTTTTATTCAATATAATGTACATAATCAGTGTCACTGGCGAAAGCCATTCTAATTATAAATATATGGTATATATGCTGATGCCCGCGCACGATTTCACCCGCGTAGTTCCCGTTTCCGTGAGAATACAAGGATAAAATATAGCCTATATTACTCTCTGATAATGTAGCCTTCCATTGATGAAATAATCATTAAGATCGGACAGGTAGTGCACAGCCTATTCTTTACGAACAAATAAACACAGAAACAAATAAATCTTTTCTCGTCACGCAGAATTTAGAAAAAGCAGAATCTATGAAAAAACTAATTTATTAACAGGTCATATTCTCAAGTTACTATTTTCATAAGATAAATTTGCTTTACGTGTCATTAAAGTTGAACTACAAACTTTATGCAGACTGTATCCAAAGTTCCCAACACAACTTTACAATATTAATTTAGTCATAATAAATTACAAAGGCACAGAAGTGGATTTCGTGGTAAATAATATCTTTTGTACCGTGCCAAGTTAAGAGTTTGCAACTTAAGATGCAACTCGTTGGGTAAGCTCGGCTTAGGAAACTACTTAAGTAAGACTTTGAACAATTCACTTTTGGAATAAGCTATCGCTATGTAGAAATATCTTTATGTATTTTATTATAAAAGATATTTCTAAATAAAACTTTAAGTAGACAGCATTTTTCGTCTTTTCGCTCTTATGAGACGCTTGTAATTAAGAATGGTTGTATTCTAGACTTTGTGCAGATATCTTAAGGTCTAGTTTGATAAGCGAGTTACTTGAAAACTATTATAAAACCTTTTACCATTTTAGTTTGAGATAATTAAAGAAATAATAAAAGGCTTTATGGGACGCGATTGCAAGTGCCTGAAGCTTTTCCGATAATTTTATCGTTTATGTGGCACGTACAGTGTATTTTATATATCAAATGTGATAATAATGTAGTAATAAAGTACGATCGTTGAAATTACAATTAATATGGAACATTTTATCGAAACCAATTTTTCTATTATTTTTGTCAGAAAATATAGTAGAGGGTTTTTCAACAATAAGCCGGATACAGCCCAAAAATGTGAATGAATATCTGACTTTGCCAAATGTCGGCTGGAAGTGACGCTTCTTGATCGTCAGTTGCTTTCATGGGTTTGTATAATAGAGGTATTATAATACCTCTATGGTTTGTATGGTCGCCACCATATAAATATTCCATTTTACATGTCTTATACTTACAAGAAATTTACAATCAGCCTTTTAGGAAATTTACCTAATACCGTTTACCATACTACAAACTATACAATGTTCATAATTTTTACCATGAACTTCACAATACTTTCAACCTCTTACGTCCCGAAGCTCTTACCAATCTCATGACGTCAGGGGACTTGTAAAAATATTTTTGACCAATAAACCAGTAAGGAACAAGCAACATGACGTCACTAGAAATACTTTTTTTTGTATTTGAGTTCAATTAGTGCGCAACTAAACTGTCGACAAGTTTCAACAATTCAATTTCAGGTTAACATTGTTTTTCGTTTTCATTGTTTGTTTTATAACAAATATCCTGTAAAGGTAGTGTAAATGTAAATGTTATAAATAAATAAATAAATAAATAACTTTGGCTATTTCAAGTTTCTAGTATTGTAGTCGTTTTCCAATTAGAGCAATTGTTAGTTGATTAATCATCAAATATTTTTTGGGTATTATATATCTGTTGATGACTTTTTAATGAATTTGCGGTTATTATGCGAGGTAACTTAAAAATTTGTGGAAGAGAAAAGTAAGTTTAGAGACAGCGGAGAGGCAACCATTGAAACTCAGTAATAGGTACATACCTATTACCTACATAGGTATGTATATTCTTTCTTATTAATATCTTTAAAATCAATTACGAATACTACACAATATAACCTTCAATACACAATATAAATATCATTTCATGTCAAAAATTACATAGATTTGCATGGAAACCATTAATTTATGACACTTTTCAAATAATAAAAAAAATCATAATTTTGATTTTTTAAATGTATTATGAAACAAAATCATAAACTAGGTTAAACACATGTCCTGTTTTTAATTAAGTCTTATTTTAATGTTAAATTGAACGCAGTTTGTAATTACGAACCGTTAAAACGTTATGAGCTTTATTAAGGGGACATTTAATTATCAACAAAGTTAAAAGCAATTCACCCGTTATTTCTGTTTATCCATCCATCCATCTGTTATGACATGGAGACTGCAATTATCTCTTTGTTTGATATTGTATAATTATTATTTATTTATTTGTGTAAGTACATTATTATCGGAAGCACGGGCCGTAGGTATAATCCTCATTTGTGCAATACAAAAAATATTGGATTAGGAACTCAAACAAACCCACAAGACTGAGAGTCTGTGGAATAGTATTCAGTCGAGTGTCTCAGTAGAAACAAAACATTCAAACTCATCCTGTTTCAAGTAGATACACACACTGTTGAAATCTACGAGCATACTAAACCAAGCTTAAACTTGCCAAGCAAAACTGATCTTTATTGTTTCCCAAAATAATACCCTTAAACATTAGCACCCTGTCTGATAACAAATCTACCTGTTTTCACAATACCACTTCAAACGTATACTTCACTCGAACAAGATTAATGTTTCAAGTCTCCTCAGGTCTGGATTAAGGCTAGCAAATTATATCCTAACTTGAAATCAAAATGATTGAATTAAAATCTTAATGTTATGACATAGGGATTGTTTCCGAACATATATTATTGTGTTGACTTAAGTTTTGATTCTGTAATACGAGACACGGTAAACAGTGTTTAATCCTGTTCATCGTGGTACTGTGAGAGTCAACTAGGCTTATTCATAGATTATGTTAATCCTACTCCCGCCCTGGAAACCTTATTTTGATAATAGTAAGTAGAATGCAGAGAGCTTAGAAGCATAGCATATAACTATGATAGTACAGCACTAACTTTAAAGATAAAAACTTATTTCTATATAATTTTATTTGAAATTGAATATATTATGCCTTTACAAGCACTTAAGAATAGTTGGACTCGAACGTTCGGTTCAGATTTTCAGAAGCAGATTTTTTCTGAGAAGAGCCGGCAATAAACTGAACAATATTATATTTTAACGTCAATATTTTCCGTTGTACCTATTAAGTAATAAAATCTCAAGTAGTGTACTCTATTTATAACAGAAATGTATTATAGTGTTAGTTTTGCACTCGTAAACAGCGCATAGGAAATAAGACCTATGCTAGTACGGCGATCTGAACGCCAACTCTGCATTCGATATTTCACTGTTACTACCCACTAAAACTGCCATTTAGTTAGCATAAAACCGGCAAAAGGAATTGAACATTGGTTTCAGAAAATGTACCAAATAGAGGAAAAGTGAAGTCCTGCAAAACGACATTTTAAAACCTTACTATCTTCACCCACGGGCCAATCTCATTCCGAACTATGCTGATCACGTTTATGCTAATCAGATAGGTGATATACAACTTTAAATATATACTTATATATTTATACACATATTTTACAAACTGTTCTTGCACCCAAATGTTTTGTATACATGACTCAAAGCCTTATAGTCACCACAGTTAATACAACTTGATTAAAACGTCGAGGTAAATCAAAATATTTTTTATTTTGATAATAGACCACGCGCAAATCGTCCCTTTATTTACATAGGTATAAGATATAAACTATTTTTAAACTTACGTGAACTGAATTCATGTTTCATAATATATGTAAAACATGAATTTAGTACGCAAGGGCTTAAAAAGCACCATCCAAATATTTGTCTTGTACAAATGAACATACGACCAGCGGCTTGAAAGTTTACCTTACCAACAAACCAACTGCCTTATTGCGTTTAGTTTTAAACTATTGTAATTAGAATACTTGGATGCTGATAAGCAATAATGTCAACCCACAAAAAGTCGAAAACAAAGGTTTGATATATTTAAATTAAGTATAATACATTCTACAAAAGAGTTTCAAGTCATCTAAAGCGTAAAAGAAAATAAAAAATGGATTTATATGATACAAAAGTCTTAAATCACATAGATATTATTATCTTTAAACGCCATTTTCTCAAAACCAAGTTTATGAGAGTTAACACATTATTGCTTATTAGCATCCAAATTTAGAACATTACTTTTACGTGGAGCTTCTAAGACTAAAGTATAAAATTCAATCTAAAAGATAAAACGGTAGTTTTCACGCAACCTTTTCACAAAATATGAGATTATTTTCTTGAAAATTGTTTTGTTACCTATTCATCTTCCACGTGTGGGAGTTTCAATAGCTTCTAAAATAAAATACTGAAAACACGCGATCAAATAACAAAAGAAAATAACATTTATAGAGATTTATAATATTATTAAGATATATCACAACAAAGTCATGGTTGAAAAACACATTGGGAAGGAAGTCTTATGAATCAGACTACATTATTATGTATATTAGACTCATAATTGGTTGAAATAAAATTACTAAATAATATGTAAATGTTGTAATTTCTAGGAAAAATACGGCTTAAAGGTGTGAAAATTTTAATGAGAGTTGTCACAGCAACGGATCGAATATCTAACTACATATTATTTAAACTAGTATTTTTTTCCTTTACCAGAGAGGTTTAATAGGTGTAAAAAGTATACATTTACAACAGTAAAAGTACACTATGTAACCAATATAATCAAGGTCATATCTAATATAAATAAATCAATTTAGATGAAAAGAGTGGATTTACCTTTTCCAGGACAAATTATTATCAAGCACCTATTCATATAAGGCCTTAAAATATCGGATAGGTACTTACTACTAGAATTAACGCTTTTATTTACTTAAACTGTTGTAAATATTTAAAGTTTCGTAAAACAAGCTTATGCACCACATTATGATGACCAAACTTAAATACTACATAACTCAAAGAGTCCCCAAATACGAATACTTGGGACTAAATCCTCGCGATTACCTAAAGGGTCTTTACCAGTAACAAAGCTATAGCAAATAAACCCAACTGAGCCCCAAATGGGCATGTAATCACACTGTTATGGGGTAGCTAAGCCATTGTGTCCTTAAACAATACTTCCGAAGGGATCAATGCTATCAAAGCATTAAGGGGGACGTAAAATTAGATGACCGAATCTGTCTAATGTTATTAAGAGGCTATCAGCTACAAGAATGAAGATTTGATTTGAAACACAAAGAAAACTGAACAAATGTGCGATGTATCTATTTTATACGTAAACAACTCGTGTTACAGTTTTTGGAAATAGCAAGACCAATTTTGTATATTTGGTAGATCTGAGAATAAGTCAAAAAGACCTACCCCGATTCGTTAATCGTGATTTTAGTATTTTTATAAACAATAATCCAAATAATTCAGCCGTTCATTGACATGAAGTCATTTAGATGAAGTGTCGCGTCTCTTTGACATTTCATTCTTACGGTAGAACAACGTTTACCGTGTCAGCTATTAAGCTATCATGCTATACATATAAAATTGCATTAACATCCTATTAATATTATAAATCGAAATTTTGATAGTATAAATTCATGTAACGGATTTGGCCGAAATTTGGAATACAGACACCTAGTTTATAACCTAAATTAACGCATAGGTTACTTTTCATTACGGGAAAATTGAAAATCCCCTGAACGCGGGTGAAACCACATATCTATAAAAAAATATACCGACACATTGACAAACACTAGCACTTCTTAGTCATAAGGTGGAAAGGGTATTTATTTATATCGGCTAAAATTATTGTAAGCATTATGATCCGAGTATGAATAACACGATGTTATAGTGTTATGGCAATACAAATAGATATTCTTACAGTTGTAAAGAGATTTACAACGCTTTTATTACATACGCATAAACCTACAAAATTCAATTGTAAATTCCCACCTACGATATTCATTTTTCAAAATAACCTTATGATGTAGGTATGTTAACAATAAAACAAGGAATAAACCGTTTCACTCTGCTCTACATAGTTTTGTTATTTTTTGTCTTTTTCGCTCATTACTTCGAGAAAAGAGAGGAGAATAGTATAGATGACTGACATCACCGTCATTCTGTAACTCAAACCAGAATATTCTAGAAAAATCTAGAGTTATCAGTGTGCAAGGCATAAGCTACTTTATCACAGAATGATTTAAATACAATTTTGCATAAGTCTTTGGACAATAGAGTTATCAAAGAATGGGTATATTCAAAAATCCTTTTTCCGTTTCGTTTGTATGACGACTAAGAATATGAGTAAACACTGGGAGATTTTCCTAGCTTGCGTCTGCTTGTGTATTCAATTTATTAATGCATGAACAAATTAAAATAATACAAAATTCTGGCAACGGATTTTCGTCTGACATGTTCTTAATGTAATATTATTTATGACTGTTTTAAGAGCATTAAACCCGTATTTAAAAGTCCACTGTATTTAAGTAAAATAATGATATAAATTTATTGAATTATGTTTGGGAATAAGACGACTGTATTTTAATTCTGAAGTTATGATTAACATTTTGTTCTGACATTATTAAGTATTTCTCCTTACAGGAACTATCGCTATAAAAAATATCATTTGGACATAATGATCCTTTACATTATATAAACGTTTACATGAATTTTATCATATACATAACAAGATTTTACTACTGGTAGGAACTACTGAGGTATTAAGTAAAGTTAATAGCATACGTTTTTGAAAGGTGCACTTAGGAGTGTAGTATATCCTAATATAGCTTACAAAAAATTCAAAACATTTCATCAAATATGATTGATCATCACAACTAGTTAATCAACGGATTATTACAAAATAGATAAACGTTTATAAGGGAGCAATATACCCAAAATAAATACGTATATGAGATAAAATGATAAAGCAGTCTGTTTTGTATTAAAACCACTTGATTGATAGTGATTATTTCCCAATCCAAGTGTACAAGTTATATCGCAAATGTGACGTATTGTCGAGTGCATTATGAACAATCTTTATCTGTGAGCTAATAAAAGTCAAAATACTCGATTATATTATAAGCTGGCGTTTTCGGTTTGAGTTTGAGCACTTTGCATCAATCAATCAATCATACTGATACACCAGTACATATTATATCATTCAATAGCATTAAAGAAGGAAAATTATTTTGATACTTTCCTTTAACTTCACATCCTTATTTCGGACCTTGTGATGAGACTATTAACAATATTTTATTATATTATGAAGCTTAGTATAAAACGTGAAAGAAAATTACAATAGGTAGGTACATGTAGTATTGTATCGATTTTCTCCGTCAGGCAATCTCATTTTTACGGAGAAATGTTTTCATCGACAAAGGTGAAATAATATTATCAATTTTATTTATAATTAGGGTTACAATACAATTATTGTTTATTGAACATAAGAGGTTTCCTTCAAATAATATACAATACAATAAATTATGGTATCTATATCGCTTTCTTTATCTCACAGTATAGAAAGAGTCAGTCTTAATGAAATATCACGTAAATTTGGTACTTATAAATAGGTATCAACATAATATTTTCACTTTTAGTAAATTTCTGCATAAACTCCTATCACTGGCGGTATTAATTTTATCAAGAGAGAAGATTACGTACGCTTTAGATTTCGCTCGGTGACGATAAAAAATGTGTTTTAGCGCGTCAGCAAATGGAAATTTTGTGAGTTACGTCCTACCAGGTTTTATTGGGACATGGATATTATTTTTATTTGTTTAGTTCGGTATCTGATTCAATTCTTTGATCACATGTTTTCACAAAAAACTGCTTACTTTACACTGATGGAACGTGATCGCGTTTAATTGGAACGTTTTAGGCATATTGAGTGCTGCTTAAGAATTTTACGACAAAGCATTTTCCTTATTACATTTTCTACTGTATTTATTTGGGAAATCTTGCCTACTTAGTATTTGGTACCACTTTGGGACTTGATATATGAGACGCTACAATTTTATTGAAGAAATATATTTAGTGAGAAAACTTAAACAGAGATTAAAAAAAACTGTTTTCAACATTGCATAAATTATGCTGTTTCAATTGCATCATAGCTCTGAAAGTAATGTGAAAACTTCAGAGTTAATGAATCGTAAAAACAACATCGAAGTAAATTATGAACACGCTATAAACACTGTCCATTTCGCTTCACCCTCGGAGCAATGTTTAATGAAACTACAAATTTTACTCATAATTACATAATACATTAATTTCATTTACATAAATAATTACGTTACTTTGAGACTAGGCTTTATAATAAACTAGTGGCTCCCCTGCGGTTTGACCCGCGTACCCGGGAGACCTTTCATTTTCCCGGGATAAAATGTAGCCTATGTCCTTTCTCAGGCTCTAGCTAGACTCTCTGTGTACCAAATTTCATTTAAATCCGTTTAGAAGTTTTAGCATGAAAACAAGACAGACAGACAGAGAGTTACCTACTTTCGCATTTATAATTGGTTAATTCATTTAGGATTATAAATATAACTTACCATTCTGCAGTTTCAAATGGGATCCCGGTTGATTTGTTGTTTTCTGGAATCAAAAAATAAACTTTATCATTTAAGAATAGTCCTTTATAAAATGGATTAAAAACTCTTTTAAATTTATTTATAAAATATATATTGCTCTAAATGTATGTATCTCACATTAGAGATAGTTTCATATTGAACATCAAGTGCAAGTAATCGCTTCAATCTTAGCAATGTTTTGTCTTGCTCTTACATTATAGTGGTAGACAAAGACCAGACATTAATTTAATAGATCCATTATATCGCGGATAATTGCAAAAATATTTATTTATTTACAGAATTAATGATTTTCGAAGAAGTAACGATAAGGTATTAAACTACGAAGTTTACATAGAAGATAAATATATGATAAACGTTTAAGGATAAATGTTTTGTATTTTGTAATTGGAAATAGAATCGATATTTAAGACTTTTGGTTTTTCAGCATCGAATAAAGTAAAATTCTGTGACAGTCAAAATCTTTAGGTACCCTTTTATTGGCAGTATTTTTAAGAAGCCTTTTTCGTGTCATTTCAATTTAAGCGTTATAGACAGAACAGCGTGACGAAGGTCGAAAAGTGTTCAGAATGCCATAAGTTAGGTACCTTTTGCCTTGTCTTATTGAAATAATAAATTATTACATAAATTCTGAGTTGATAGATGGAAAATTTTTTGTAGACCATATTTTCAGTTGTGGCGGAAAATATTTTGCAAATAGTATATGTACAAAAATTTCGTTAGAAATAAATGTTTAATATATATATAACTAGTAGGTATAATTTACTATTCACTGCACCTCTTTCCAATTACTTTAGAGCACTACACTTTGTGGAAACAACTTTTTGTTCGGTTACTGCCCAGTTTTCTTGTTAACTCTACCAAGGAACCTCAACAGTGAAGCACTTGTTAGGAAATATGACGAAAAACACAAAAGCTGTAACAAAGCAGCGGGTTGAATTCGAAACATGGATTGTTCTTTACATTTATTTTTTGCGTTTCTATGAATGTCCCTTACATTCAACTGTATAAAAGCTCAGTTCGTAGTTATTTATATAATTCATAACTGAGCTTGCATATGATTTCAGCTAGGTCGTTTTTGTACGTCTACTCTCGACCTATTTTTTGTGACTTGATTTGCACCGCAATCTTAATGCTCTTTCTTTGCATTGCCTGTTACCCATAAGGTCTGTATCGTAGATTAGGCAAAATTCCATCTAACTATTAGGTTCAAACGGCTGTCAATAAACCGTGGCATATACATAAAGTGCATATCTGAAATAAAAATGGAATAAAATGTACCTATTAATTTTACCATATCACACGCCATTTTTGTTAAAACGGTCGGTGTGTATGGCAGGAGCTGTGAAATATAAAATTAATTTAAATAACATACTTATTCGTTTATGTAGATCGCTACGTGACAATAAACCTAAATAAACCGGACACAGGTATTTTAAACTGTTCGGAACGCATACGGATTGACCGCGTACTATTTGACCGCAGCATAGTTTACTGATGGTCCAAGTTATACAATTCTACCGGACCCGGCAGGCTTCGTTCTTTCGTTCACCTACCGGGTCCAAATTGATGTATTATACATAAAAACCTTCCCCATGAAATACTCCGTAATTTGATGAAAACCGCATGAAAATCTGTGCAATAGTTTTTGTGTTTTTTCGCTTCCGGCTGTCAAAACGACAACAGTGTACGAAAGAGTGCTCCCAGTTTTTTAATTGAAGTCACAGTGAAAATTAACCAATACCGGCCAAAAATCGCATATTTACATTAAAAGAAGATAGATCTACACGGAGATTATAAAGGTACGCGAAATCTTGTGAAAACCACTATATAAACACAAAAATAAAATAAGATAACAGTTGAGGTTAGAAATCATCAATTGACAACCAAACAGCGGTACGGTACCTGACACTCCTGACAGTGACATCTGACAGTGACACATATCATTGGCAAACGACACCCAGGGTTGCAAGCTCAACGAGTAAAATTCTGCAACATGAGTTCTACAGAAATGTCACTGGAGATAGCACAGCTGTTTAAGATGATGAAAATTGAACTTGAACAACAAACCGCAACTATTACAAGGAGCGTAAATGAAACTATTATGCACAATATAGACGAGAAATTACAACCATTTCTGGAAGAAAATAAGTATTTGAAAAATGAGGTACAAAGATTACAGGAAAAAGTAAAATATTTAGAAGAAAAAAGTAGGAAAAATAATTTGTTGCTACATGGTATAAAAGAAACAGAAAATCACCACCAGGAATTATTTGATATAATTAAAGAAACACTGAAAGCCCTCGATATCGACATAAATATACTTGAAATAAATAACTACTATAGATTAGGAAAGAAACAGGCAGATAGTAAAGTAAGACCAATACTTATATCTTTCACATCATTCCAAAAGAAGGTGATAATACTGAAGAATAAACTTAAAATGCCTAAACAAACTTACATTACTGAAGATTTTTCGAAAGAAACGATGGAAATACGGAAGAACCTCCAAGAAAAACTTAAACAAGAAAAACAAAACGGAAGGGACGCAATCATTCGAAACAATAAAATAGTTATAAGAGAAACAGACACAGAAAAAAGAAAGAGAGAGATCTCGATATCACCAAACAATATTAGCATATCACTCGCCAGTGGTTCGAAAAATATTATTGCACCCTCTAAACTACACAAAACAAATGCGTTTGAGTATATGAGGGCAAGATCTGCATCTTTTACTGAAAAACCAACTCAACAACATAACGCATAGGAAATGTCAGACACCGGTAACGAAATCAAAACAAACTATATAGGCAAGAACAAAGGAAAAAACAAGAAAAACCCCAATACGGTTGGTCACCGCGGGGTTATCGACCAAACCCCCCAAGATACTACACTAAAAATGGAAAATAAAGCAAAAATGAACACCACAAAAATGAAAACCAACAAAAGAAGACTCCACATAGCAACACTGAATACAAGATCATTAAAGTCAACAGAATGTTTAACGGAACTTGAACAAGCTCTAAATAATATTAATTGGGATATTCTTGGTATAAGTGATGTAAGAAGATCGAAAGAAAATATTGAAGAGCATAAAGAATACATAATGTACTACAAAAATGAAATACCAGGAATATACGGTGTGGGCTTCTTAGTAAAAAAATATCTGAAAAATAATATAATCGAATTCAAAGGAGTTTCAGACAGGATAGCTGTCTTAAATATTAAACTTCCTGGGCACAAACACCCGACATCAATAGTACAAGTATATGCTCCTACAGAGGTAACAAAAAATGAAATTAAAAATAGCTTTTACGAAAATCTAAATGAGACAATGGAGACCCTGTATAACACCATTATTGTGATGGGAGATTTTAATAGCCAAATTGGCCAACGCGAAAAGAACGAAGAAAATATACTTGGACCCTATACCACAGGCAAGCGAAACGATAATGGACAAAGATTGATAAACTATGCGTTAGAAAATAACCTACATATTATGAATACTTTTTATAAAAGAAAACAAAAAAGGAAATGGACGTGGGAATCTCCCAACGGCCAAATAAGAAATGAGATAGATTTCATTATTACAAACAAACCGAAGCTTTTCTTAAACGTGGAAGTCCTCAACAATTTTGACTATTTTACTGATCACAGATTACTTCGAGGTCAATTATACCTACTTGAACAAAAAAAATCTAGGAAACATATACAAAATACAAAGCAACCAATCACACTACCGCTACCAAGCCATGTTTTAGAATCCCTTAAAACTAATTTAATACCAATAAGTAAACTAAGAACAGTACAAGAAAAATATGATATCTTAGAAGAAGAAATAAAAATAACTAATAAAATCATAGAAAAAGACAAACCATTTAAAGATAGAATAGGTGCTGAAGCAAGAAGCCTAATAAAACAAAGATCACTTCTATTTAAAAACAGAAAGAAAAATAGACAAAATATAAATAAAATAAGTAAAGAAATATATACTGAAATAAGGAAATACAAAAAAAAGCAAAAATCTCAATTAATAGAATTCCATATAACAAAAATAGGTGGAATCAAAAGTGCGTGGAAGGAACTTCAGGACCATACAAACTGGATAAAGAACGTAACACATCACAAAACTCAAAAACAAAATTCTAAAAGAAATGAAATATTAAATACAGCAACTGATTTCTATCGAGATCTTTATCACGATGAACCAAGAACATCCATCATAAGTAACGAAACAATTATGAGTACCGAAGAAGAAACAGTTCCTAATATATTGAAAGACGAAGTTGTTAAAGCCATCAAATCTCAGAAAAGTGGAAAAGCACCAGGCGAAGATAATATTTCTAATGAACTTTTGAAAGGAGTATCAGAGACTATCTTGGACACATTAACCAACCTTTTTAACGAAATTTTAAGTACAGAGTATATACCTCTTCAATGGACCGTATCTACAATAATTTTACTTCACAAAAAAGGGAGAACAGACGATATTTCGAACTACAGACCCATTTCGCTAATGTCAAACGTATACAAAATTTTCTCTAAGATAATACTGGACCGGATAACAAAGACTATAGAGGAAAATCAGCCGAAAGAACAGGCAGGGTTTAGAAGTGGCTTTTCAACCATTGACCATATTCATACCATCAAACAAATGATCCAGAAATGCAATGAATATGGAATTAAGTACTATTTAGCATTTATAGACTACAATAAAGCATTTGATTCGCTGAAACATGAGAAAATATGGGAAGCCCTCACCGCACAACAAATCCACAGTAAATATATTAACATAATAAAGAATATATACCAAAATATGACAGCCAAAATACGCACAGAAAAGGTAGGGAAACGTTTCCCCATTAGGAAGGGTGTTAGACAGGGAGATCCCTTGTCACCCAAACTGTTCTTGGCAACTCTAGAACATATATTTCGACAACTGGATTGGAAGGAATATGGTATTAATGTAAATGGAGTATTATTAAACCATCTAAGATTCGCAGATGATCTTGTATTAATATGTGGTGATCCAAGCTCTTTGCAGGTTATGATTGAACAACTGATTAACGAAAGCGAAAAGGTTGGACTATCAATAAATACCAGCAAAACAAAGGTAATGACAAATTCCGTTAAAATTCCCATTAAACCTTATAATGCTGCTGAACTGGAATATGTGAACGAATACACATACTTAGGCCAAATAATATCTCCATCAGACATCACAATAAAAGAAATTCAAAACAGAATAAACCTAGGATGGAAGAGATACTGGGCTCTAAAAGATGTTATGAAAAACTCAGATATACCAATAGAAGGGAAGAAGAAAATATTTAACACATGCATTCTGCCAAGCATGACCTACGGATGTCAGACATGGAGTTGTACAAAGAAAAATATAAAATCACTAGAAACTTGTCAACACCGTATGGAAAGAAGTATACTCAACATAAAGTTAAAAGACAAAATCAGGTTAAAAACTATCAGAAAACAAACAAAGATCATAGATATAAAATACCAAATCAAACAACTGAAATGGAAATGGGCAGGACACCTAACAAGAAGTAAGACAGAAAAGTGGACGAACGAAGTGACAGAATGGTGCCCTAGATATAAAACGAGATGTAAAGGCAGGCCGCATCGAAGATGGCAGGATGACATCAAAGAGATAGCAGGACCATGCTGGATGAGGTTAGCAAGAGATAGATCTCTATGGAGAACACTTGGGGAGGCCTATGCTTCAGAGCAAGACGATCAGAAACCGGTGTCTAATACAAATAATATTTTTTAATTAGGATACATTCATAGAAAACCATTTTGTTTTTAAACAGTAGTACATAAATAGTTATAAGATGAAATGTTAAGATAAGATAAGATTGTTAATAAAGGCTTTTATTATTATTATTATTATATTATTATAGTTTTTGTGTTCATCGCGTTCAGGCAGACAGATAGAGGGGGCGGGGACTTTGTCTATACTAATATTATAAAGAGGAAAGATTTGTTTGTTTGTTTGTTTGTTTGTTTGTAATGAATAGGCTCCGAAACTACTGGACCGATTTCAAAAATTCTTTCACCTTTGGAAAGCTACATTATCCCCGAGTAACATAGGCTATATTTTATCCCTGTATTCCCACGGGAACGGGAACTACGCGGGTAAAACCGCGCAGGGGCAGCTAGTTTTATATATATAGATTTCAATCAATAAAGTAATAAAAAATATTTTAAAGTATGAAATTATATGTCGCTTATCGCTCATCATATAGACGGAAGTATCTAGTAAAAGGTGAATTTTATTGGTTAACAATACTTATATTGAGCGTCTATTATGTAGATGGGGGAGGCCTATGTTCAGTAGTCGACGTCTTATGGCTGATATGATGTTGAAATGATGATCTATTGTGAGCTCTAAGATGCTGCATGCAATTGCCCAAACTATGCAACAATCGTGTCCGTATCCAATTCAATGAGATATTTATTACTATGACTCTTTCTGGTCATTGAAAATAATAAAAAGACCGGTCAAGTGCGCGCGGACTCGCTTATCAAGGGTTCCGCTCCGTCGTACAAGATTTAAGTAGGTACTTCGTGAGCATTTTAAACGTCTACTTGTTGCCATTATATGATTGATTAAAAACACGTTTATAGTAGAAGAACCCCCTTAGTTTTTTAAATATATATTTTTATTAATCATTACTGCGGCAACAGAAGAACACATTCTGTAAACATTTCCACTGTCTATCTATTATGGAACAGGAGATACAACGTCTCGTTGGTAACCCCTTCGGGGACGGAACCCTAAGAACATGTTAAATCAATCAGTTCTCTATTTAATAATAAATACTTTTAACACAACAACTGAAATTATTATCACTTTCAATAAAGAAAGGCCATTCGAGCAGATTACAGCAGGCTGCTCAGTTTAATCTAGGGTTTATAGTAAAAACAAAAACGGTATTTTTACAGCGTATTTTTTATGTGACACTAAATAACTGCGTTATCTCTAAAAGTTATGATTATGTGCAGTAGTTGAATATATGTAATTGGTTATACTTTAAGTATGACTCAATCTGACATATTATAGCTGCAGGCAGACCCACGGTTTTACCCCGGGGACCTTTATTTTCCCCAGAATAAAAATAAAACTACACGCTACCCCAAAACATATTAAAACTCTGTCCCAGATTTCAGAAATCCAAATTTCTTCAGCTATTAATGCGTGAAAGACCAACATCCCCAAAAAATTTCGCATTTATAATTATATCGTTTAAAGCCAAAGCTTTCAAAGTTTCGTATAATTTATCAAACAAATAAAATACCTACATATAATCAAAGTATTTTAGTAGCCATCTGCTTTTCAAATAACAATTCTTAGTTCGAGGATCAAATTACTGAATTCAATTTTCTGTCTAGAGACTTTTATTATTTAAGTCTGTCTAGTCGAATATAAAAACGTGTCAAACAAGTACTAAGACCACTCAACCCATTGAAAATTCAATACCTTAACAATTTAAATAACCTTTTATTATAAAAATACACATGAAAGAAACCAAACCTTGAAACTTTTACAATATGATGACATATAAGTGTAAGTAACAAATGGCATTCAAGTTAAAGAAATCAAGTTATAGGTAAAAGAAAACCAGTTGCTATAGAATACAAATCCTTTGAAAATTCAAATGAAGCTTATTTATTGAAATTATTTGCATAAACATCTGGGGGGAATAAATTCATGGTGATTTTATAACTAGTGGCTCCCTGTGATTTCTCCCGCATTACCAGGGATAATTTATGTCTATGTGTTATTGCAGAAGATATTTTGCAAAATTTCATCGTGATCCCTTCTCCTTTTCTGGCTTGAATGAGTAACAAACTTACATACATATTTACAAATTGTCACATTTATAATATTAGTTATGATTATACATTTGTTTACTCCAGTGAGTTCATTAGTATGTGAGTAAGCCATGTATTCAGATTTAAGGTGAAGCATCAAAACTCTGCAAAGCAATAGAGTATAAATAATAAATATGGAATGGGACATTTTTCACGCACGGGCAATCTGATTCAATTGTAAGCTTCGTGAGGGCTTATGTTATGGTAACAAGATAGCTGATATACTACATATACCATTTTAAATACATTATTATATGGATACTTACATTAGACTTACAAAAGTACCTAACCCTTGAATTATTATTTGCCGAACAAACGATGACATTTTCTCAGTAACGTCGCGTGAATAAAAATAACGTTCTTATAGTTATATTTAAACTGCTTCTAATGTAATCTGAGTTTACTTTTTAACCCGCAGCTATTTTATTGAGCAATTTTAAACTGAGAATAACTAAAATTGTTCTTGGCACACAGTTTATTAGAACGGAACATAATTAGACATAAGAGTTTAGAGAGGGAGAGAGAGGCATTTTAGACTACAAAAATATACCAAACGAACAAAAACACTTACGTTTTGAATTGTAAGTACCTAATTAATTCGAATGATGATGACTGTAGGTACACAAATAATAATAAAAAAATATCAAAGCGTGAAATTCAGTTTGTTTTGTAAAAACAAATTAAAACTCCTATTTTAATGAATCACTAGTATATCCCACTAATTTGAATATCCCCTTTTGTGTAAACTGAAAGACCTAAGCCAAAAAAATACGTTAAGCTGTTGAGATATTGCTAAACAATGTTGAAGTACCTCATCGCTTCGCATTCTGAAATACAGCTTATTTCTACAGAATACGGTTCTATTTATAATACCACTATATAGAAGCCTGTAAGTAAGAGGCTGTTTAATTTATTCTTCAAAGTCGTTTCGAATAAAAACTTTTTTAACCTTCTCCTTTCGGTTGAATTAACTGGGCGATTTAAGATTAACTGAGGCATGAGGTAACTACGAATATTAAAAAGTTTACTACAAAATATTTGTATTAAGTACCGTCTGTGAAAGTTATATACTAGCCAAGGGCGATGTATGTTGAAGGAATAACGGTCAGTTTTTATATTTAAACATATTTTTTTATTAAAGTACCTAGGTAAATCTACAATTATTACAATTGCTTTCGAGATTTATTATGTTTTAACCAAATACTACTAATAATTGACACAAGATATAAACAAATTCACTCACGAATAATTATTGAAATAATTTACGGTTCAACAAGACTGTAATGACATTTATTATAGGTACCAATCTTTATCTACGCTAATAATAAAGAGAAAAATAAATGATTATTTGTTTGTTTATTTAACTACGAAACTGCTCGACCGATCTGAATAATTCTTTCACTAATGAAAAGCAACATTTTCAGGGAGTCACATACCTAAGCCATATTTTATTCTTATGGGAACGGGAACTACGCGAGTGAAGCCGATCGGCGGAAGCTAGTGTACCATAAACCGATAATATTTTAAATACAATGACTATGACCTTCACTAACCCGATTGCTTATTTATTTATTCTTATATTTGCGAGTGTAGGTAGTACTTATTCTTTATTGTTTAACTATTCATGAATTTACGTGTATGATAAAGGTGATATATTATATGAAAACACGCTAGGGATGCGATGAAATGTTAACGTTTACATCGAATATTTTTATAGATAACTATTGGCATCTCGCGGTTTCACTTCTTCCCATCTTCAATTTTCCCGGGTAAAAAATTTCCCTATGACCATAACATAGCCAAATTTTATTTCGATCCCTTTAACCGTTCTTTCTCACAAACTTTTGCATTTATTATAATTATAGTATATGACTTACTTACAATTATCTTTAATTTAAGAAATTCATTATTTTAAAATTCCGGAGCTGTTAGGAAATGGCTAATGATCTATAAACTACAAAATCAATTGTCTTAAAGCAATCTTACAGCTCGCTCTATCATATCAGTTTTCATACAGTGAAAATCTCATTAAAATCATCCCATTCGTTTGAGAGCTAGAACGCCTCAATTAGAAACACAGATACCAATTTTATAACACCTTTTTGAGAAGTCATTTTATTTTATGCATCTGTTTGTTAATATCATGTTACGTTTAAAGGAAAATGAATTTGACACCGATAACAATAAAACACAAATCCATTCGTCGACTTTACTGCCGCATCCCTAAACCGTAAAATACAAAATTGCACGGCCACACGCAAACGTATTTACATCGAGCAATAAAGTATATAAAGCTGATACATTCCATTCTGATCTATTATGTTTATCTCATTCTAACTGTTATATGGAGTGACGACTTATATATTACCAACTCATTTTTAAACCACGAAAGAAATGTAGCGTTTGTGAAATTATTATCAGGGTCACTAACCACAAAAAACAACCTATTATGTTGTGTGCTGTTTCCCTCAATCTATGTGTACACTTTTTTTCCCAAAAATGCATTACGCATACCCTCACACCTTGAAGGGACGGTGTAGGTGGTTATGTGGGACTCTCCTCTCCTCAGAGAGGCATACGAAAAAAATATTTACGTATTGAATTGTAAGTATGTACCTAATTAATTAGAATGTGTAAAATATGTTATAATTGATGATTAGAGAAACCTGTCGGTGATCCTCTATGCTTTTTGCAGATGTCACGGGCGCACTAGTGTGTTACAACCGCGACAATCTATCTGTACACTGATTTTTCTCAGTTTTTAGTTTATATACGAGATTCAGCCCCTCGGCTTCACCTGCGTTCCCGGGGGATCTTTAACTTTCCTGGAATAAATAGTATTCCCGGATATTCCTTTTCCAGGTTACCCTACCACGATCGTTTATAACTTGGATTAACACAAAGGCTAGAGTTACTATAGTATTTTTGTAAGGGCATATTTTTGTATTCCGAGATTAAGTTTATTTTTAAAACACGTGTACATCGTGTCTTCTTTTCCTGAAGTCTTTTTCATAAAATATCCACTCTTGAATTTATGTCCCGACGGTATGAGTCTTTTAGTTCCTGAACTATTATATTTTCAATATGCATTGTCAAATACTAGGGTTGCTTTTTAAATAAACTGAAAAATATGTATATAGGTAGGTATATTTATGGTTTTATATAACCGATTCTGTAAAGGTTAATTCAAATACAGATAATTTGATCGATAGATTGATCTCGATATTTAGACTTCCATTAAAGTTAAGTAAAGTAGAAAATATATATAATCTACAACGAAAAATAAAACAAATATAACATACATGCTTATTTACCTAACTGAATCACACTATAACAATTCACAGTTTTCCGTTAAAACCTAGTTCACCGACCTCCATTCTCATAACTCAACAACAATATTTACGACAAATCTTTAGGTGCGTAAATAAAAACAATACGTTTACCTAAACTACGATGTCACGTGGCGTCGCTCGGTGGTGACGTCAACACGACACCCCCACACCAGCATAAGACCCGACAAAAACATAAAACGCCACCGATTTGCTTCTGACACCATGCTTTATGGGTAAAGTAACGACCATTTTATTATAATAGCTGTATAACGTATCAATTTGGGATTTCTTAATGTGCCAGTAAAATTGTGAAAAAATACATTATCTAAACTTAATGTTTTGACCTATATACGCAATTTAATCAGGTTAGGTTACCCGAAGGCAAGGACGAAAGGAAGGGATATGTTTTAGTGTTTTATCACTTACCTACTTACGTTTGATTACTTCGCATAGAGTCTATACGTAGTTTTTGTTATTGAATGGTAAATGTCTTATAAATAAATATCTTAGGACATTTTTCACAAGGACAAAACTGATAGGAAAAGAGAATTAATAACTAACTATCCTACTAACGAACAAAGACTAACTATAAACAAATTTGCTTGATTTTCCCATTTTTTGCTGATTTTATAGAGCCACACTTTTCGCGGATTAGTACCTACGCAATAATTTAAAACTACGCATCATTTGTAGGAATGTGTTTATAACATTGATATACGTGATCCGTTTTTGTAAAAAGAAAAATCATCATGTAACTTATCGTTCAATACTTGTGGTTTTAATACGTAAGAAAATGGTTGTAAATTAAATTTTACCGTTTATTTGAACTCTTATTCTCTTATTTACCTGTTGTAAGAACTCATTTAATGTCAAAATTATTCTGTTAAGCTTTATTTTAGAATTTGATGACACTTTGCTTAAATATACCAGTATTTTAGCAAGTACAGTAAAAATCTCAACGGTTTTCTTACAAAACCCTAACCAAAACCCCTTCTAAACTATTAAAAAATTGTAGACTGATACCAAGTAGGTATTCCATATTGTTTCAAATATCTAGCTTTTCACCGCACGTCTCCCTGTTTTACATAATCACTATTTCATATTTACTTACAATGTAATCCACTGACTACATTTGGGTCCCACCAAAAAGGTTATCCTACATTTTTACCAGCATAAAGTGTTTCTTTAAAATTCGTATGACGTTTTATTTTTATAAAATTCGTTTTAACTTTCCTTGGCCTTGTCAATCAGCCGGCATGTCTCGCGTCTGTTTATAAATATTAAATTAATTAACGAATATGCATGGCGTATGACGTCATTGGCCTGCAGCCACCTAACGTATGGAAACATAAAAATATTATTGATTAAAAATAATTTTATGGCTATATTTATGGTTCTGCTGGATACCAAAACCTTTGTGTAGATGCTTTATATTATTTACTTCAATAGTATTACTGAGTTTGTGACTTAGGAGTCTATCTTATAATTAATTATGTAAAAAGGACGAAACCAAAAAAAGTTATTAATGTGTACACAATTATGAATGTTCCTCATCCTAAACCAAAACCAAAATATAATTAAGGCATCATTAGATTTTATGTATTGAAAAACAATAGCGAAGTTCCAAAATCTACAGATTTCACCAAACATTTTTAAATAATTTGACTTTGATAAATATTAATTTAACAACTAATCTCAGATACTATAAAAACCTTTAACAACATTCAGATAAATTTTCACATGTATTACTTGTTAGAATTTAGTATCCAAGGCCATAAGTCAGCAAAGAGAACAAACTCATAATTAACAATGTAATTGTGAAAAACAAACATATACCTATATATAAGCATAATATTCGTCATTTTACTCATTATAAGTATTCAGTGGTTTGTTTACTTCACAAGTTACGTGTTCTCGCTAAAAACTAACATAAATATTTAAACCCATACGAGTATGGTAACGTTTGTATGTATGTAATGATAAAACCACATATACAAGATATATAATATGTATTTAACACCTTAAGCATTGATTTTACGCACTATCATCTGCCCCGCGGCTGCACTGGAGTTTTTAAGGAATATTGTTATTTGCAATCTCAGGGAAGGCTTTAGGCAGGCGAAAATCAAAATAAATACCGTCTAAGTTAGATTTGCTTGGTTTGCTTGTACCTCATTACCAATCGAAGGCAAGAACCAAAACTAACAATAATTCTTATTGTCTTTAACACTTGCCAAACGCAGTTAGAAATGAAATGAAATATGAAATGAAATAATTTTTTTATTAATTCAAATAGGCCTTTACAGGCACTTATGAAACGTCGACTCTAATGCTCGGAGAATAGAAGAAGGAGAATAGAATATAATGCCTTTACGTTTGCTTCTCGCACCCCTTTACCGTAGAGGCTAGAATATTAAATATTGAAATGATAGATAGGTACATAATGATGATGACAATAATGATAACGATGATATTGATCAGCTAAATAAAGACCTTAAGCATTATATTAAGTAATTTTAATGTCAAATAATGACATAATAAAAAACACTTTAGCGTAATAAACGGCGATAACGTGATATGATGACGTATTAATCGTGATATGGCATTATTATCAATTATCACATCATACTTATGATCATCTCATGATACCTACGTGTAACAATTTCATGTGACATAAGATTCATCTCTTTTTACCCGCGTTCCGGTTTCTTAAATCACCCAAATTTTCAAAGGCGAAAGTTTGTGAGTGTGTATGTTTGTTACGTCTTCACGTCTAAACTGCTGGAGTGATTTTAATTAAATTTAGTATGGAGTTTAGACGACACCCTGGATTACCACATAGGCTACTTTTTATCCGGGGAAAATTAGAGATCTCCCGGGGACACAGATGAAACCGCGGGTAGCCAGTTTTTCGTAGTTTCAAAATCCCTTCAGCCGTGAACTAACAAACATCCATACACCCACCGTATATATTATTAGGAAGTACCTACGATATTCAGACATCTACAAGAATATATATTTAATAATATTCTGCCCTACATGCTCTGTTCTGTCGCGTATGTGTTAAGTGAAATTCGTTCCCATTAAACTATTAATGGTAGGGAGAAGTGTTTCAGCCACGAACGTAGGGTTGATGGGAGTCGATACTCATTATATCGATAAATTTACTTTACGAAATTAACATGAAGCAAAATCGAATGTTAGTTAGAGCACCTTTTATAACAAGGAAAAAGCTTTATATAAGTTTCAATCCTTGACAAAGCAATAAAAATAAAATATATTTCAATCTTTTATTCGGCAAATGCGTCATCCTTTCAAATAAAGATATATGGACATATGATATCAGGAGCATGCGCCATTTATCATACCTATTTTCTATTCGATAGCCAGATACACCCGGTAACGATGAACCCTCATAAATCAATTCAAGCGTTACCTCAATCCAAAACGCCAACGGATGATATAAACGTCTAAATATATTTTTTATTGCTTCTCATACACTAGCTTATGCACGCAGTTTCACCTGCGTAATTCCTGTACCCGTAGGAATACGCGAATAAAAACTAGCCTGAGTTACTCTCTGATAATGTATCTTTTAATTGGTGAAAGAAATATTTAGATCAGCCCAGTGGTTTTGGTACAAACAAACAAGTAGAAAATCAAATGTTTTCTCCTTATAATATTAGTGTAGATATCTATATATAACATCATAGAAACGATGTTCTCGAGTAGCCAGAGTAATAAATCGTAGCCTGCGGGCACCTACGGCTAGATTGCCACGTGAAATTGAGAATTACCCACCTACTGAGCGAAAGCACGATAACATTTATAATATGTAAGAGCGAGATAAAAACACACAGTATAACATTCTGCAGTTTATCCTTTCACATTTATTACTGAAATTGTTGACTTATTTAAAGATAATATATATTTTCGAGAGGTAGAAGAGAAACGTAATAATGTTACCATTGTAAATTAATACGCAAATAAACGCAAAAATGTTATCGATAAACCTATAATCGTAGTTATAACATCACTTTACATCAAGCCTCTATTAGGAGTTTATTTTAAATTGGTCTCAATTATGTCGATAAAATTAGAGCTCTAGCCAAATATATTTTTAAATACAGAAATACGCAGTGGCACGGCAAGGTGCTAAAATCTAACTTTTCTAAAACATATTAATGTAGGTATATCTAAATGTTAGGCGGAAATCTCGAGAGGCCATTTGTCTATATTAGACCTAATAATGTTCGTTGTAGTTTAAGACTCGTTCAGTAGATCCTCGAGAATTGTATAAAACTAAAGATTGGCTAGTCTATACTAATAATAATAATAATAGCTTGTGGCGAGCTGTTGGTGAGTAGCGACACCACGGACCCGAGACCTCCCGGGGGCGGTACCTAGGCCCCCACCTCCGGCCTGCCTTCGCCGGCCGTCCGGAGTGGAGCGCGAGAGCTATATGCTCGAAGGGTGGAAGTGTTAAAGGCATAAAGCCGGGAGTAGCGTCAGTGAAACTGCAGCACACCTCTCGACACCCTTAGCTGCTTACGCCAGTGTTGCCTGCTCTGTTGCCTTCTGGTGACTATTTGAGGGGCCCATTTAGTTTGCGGCGAGTCACCGTCTGCCAGGATTACAAAGATTGAGACATTTGATTTGGCAGGCGTCCGGTAGTCTCGATCAATAGCCCAGCAACCAGTCCAGCAAACTCCCTCCCCATAGACCTAGTATAGTTTCCTTCTTTTCTCTAATAGTCCTTGCACTTAGCGGGTGCTGTCTTTGCCTGTATTTTCTCAATAGTGCAGGCAGAGATAGTACCCGCTAGGTGTACATATCACAACACATTAAAGTATCTTCAAGGGGCCTCTACGTGTTGGATCTGTATCCCCACGCACGCCTTCCAAAAGGACCGGCCTTCGGGCCGTGCAAATCCACTAGGAAAGATACAAATAATAATAATAATAATAATAATAATATAATATTATAAAGAGGAAAGATTTGTTTGTTTGTTTGTTTGTTTGTTTGTTTGTTTGTAATGAATAGGCTCCAAAACTACTGGACCGATTTCAAAAATTCTTTCACCTTTGGAAAGCTACATTATCCCCGAGTAACATAGGCTATATTTTATCCCTGTATTCCCACGGGAACGGGAACTACGCGGGTAAAACCGCGGGGAGGCAGCTAGTTTCTAATAATTTATGACCGAGCATAATATTACTCTTTGTTTCCAGATCTAAATAACCGTGGAATTGCGATTAATAGCTACTGCTATTACGAACGGAAGAATGCCAGTTATTACCAGATAGGTCTGGTAATCTATATACTCACTATAAGGATAATAAAATATAGACTCATTACATCACAGACAGACCGGTTGGCTTTGTGGTTAGTACCCTGACTCTCAAGCCTCCGGTCGTGGATTCGAATCCCACCCAGGACAAACATTTGTATGCATAAATATGTCTGTTTATTCAGTGTCTGGATATAAATATCTATAATATGTATGTATTTAAAACGTAGTTTAAGTAGTATATTAGCTATCTGGTTACCATAACACAAGCTCACTTTGTAGCTTACTTTGGAATTCGATAGGCCGTGTGTGCAAAATGTCCCAGGATATTTATTTATCTACAGCTCAATATATGGCCAGTAAAATATAGCCCTATAACACCACACAAAGGTTCCGTAGGTAGGCGGCAAACTTTTACTGAAAAACTTTTTATTATTTTATCTTATCTGGCAATGTTTTTGTGTGCGAAGCTATTCAAAACACCCAGCTAGTGAGTGCTACATTCACTAAACTAAATCATGTAACATGATGGCCAGATATGATTACAGGCTGCAGTGGCCGGCTCCAGATAATTCGATTCGATTTCAACAGTCAAATGGCACCGGTGAAAGCTCACTAAAAGCTCATTCGATGAAAAAATTTAATAAAGTGATACAATACAATACAATACAAATACTCTTTATTGGTCACACATAATAAAAAATAACAATAAGTACAAAGAAGAAAACAACAAAAACAATGTGTAAACAATTTAGGCGGCCTTATCGCTGAAGCGAGCGCTTTCTTCCAGGCAACCTAGGGCAATAGGATATAACATAAAGAGGCTTGTGAAGAATAACATAGTTAAATATAAATACGAATAAATAAATAAAAAACACACAAGAAAATCCTAATACATACATTAAAATAATAAGATAAACTAATACATATTCATATATTACAATAAATACTACAATTACAGCAAATAAAACAACAATACAATAAGCTAGGTGAAACACTGATTTAAATATTTAGAAAATGCGTGATGTATGATAGGATGTTAAATTATTTTATTATATGCTATCAAGGTGAGAAGGCACTTGGTTTTCAATCTTATAAAAAGCAATAAAAGCATATCCAAAAACTTGAACTCAGGTACCTAAGTTTGCTACCCTAACTGACCTATCTCAAATTTCCACTACCTACCCACTGAAAAATTAATCATCAAATATATTCACATATTTAATAAATATGAGAACAGGTAATAGTTTAGACATAAATCTAAGCAGAGACACTAAACTAGCGTGGTCGTATTTTCTGAGACTCCTCCAGCATGGTTACGGAACTAGCTGACCTGCACGTCATCGATATATTGAACCATTAAAATGTTACATTAGTATCATATACAAATATTCAAATAATGTTGAACAACGTTAATCACAGCCATAAACCGAAGGATAAGAATACGTATAGTACGTGCTATTTTGTGGAAAGAATGTGCCGTAGGTAGTTAAGTATTACTTCTTATATTGTGGGCTAAAAGAGGACAGAATAATAAACGGCATCTATATGGCGTAAGGTGATCATTATGTACGTTAAACACAGCTATTAGGTACACCTGCACTTTGTATAATCAAGAATACACTTTGTAGAACTAGCTTAAAATTATATAGTATTATGTGGGCATGTAACTTAGTATCATCATTAATATCAGCTTTATTTACAAAATGATATGTTTAGTTCCAATTTGTTTTCTTGGTCAATTGAAATTTGAATATTTGTGGCTTACATTGGCAATTTACTGGTTTAGTTTCGAACGTTAAATTTATATTACGGCATGCCTTAATCAAACTGATCAAAAAATACTTTGGTTAATTTATGTAAATTTTTGCAACTTGTTCTGATGACAAAGCACAAATAAGAAATTGACAACTTGACTCTGAATAAATCAATCAATTTCTTACTAGAAAGCCTAAAGTAATGGAAATTCCTAACTGAATATGCCACTTAGCTTGCATGATAGTCTCAAATACAGATGGTTTGATTCACACGTTGGACAAACACTTGCGTGTATGAACACGTCTGTTTGTTTGTGTCTGAGTATATCAGAACCAGATATCTAGCACGCTACACACAATACAAGCTCTGCTTATCTTGGGATCAGGTCTTCGTGTGTGGTTGATACATTACCACTACCACATTGGCTAAGCCTTACTATATAAATACCATGGGGAAATTGTGGTATAAATAATAAGCAGGATATTTCAAATTAGGCTTTCTTTATTGTCATCAGTTTGATAGCCGGTTGGGTTTGTGGTTAGTCACCGTGATTTTCAAGCCGACCGTCGTGGGTTCGAATCCCACCCTGGACCAACATTTGTATGCATGAATATGTCTGTTTGTTCTGTGTTTGGAGGTAATTATCGGTATAAGTATGTATTTAAAAGTAGTATATGTAGTTTATCAGCTATCTGGTAACCATTTCACAAGCTCTGCTTAGTTTGGAATCAGATTGGCCGTGCGTGAAAAATGTCCCAGGATATTTTATTTATACCACTACCACATTGGCTTAGCTTTGCATGCTAAATACCATGGTGAAATTGTGATCTAAATATTAAGCAGAATATTTCAAATTATTGCCATTAGTAGGATTCGGCTATATATTATATTTTCTAGGAATAAATTGAAATGTAACTTTTAACGAGACAAAATTATTCAAATTGGTTTTTGACAAAAAATATATCTTTATTTTTTATTATATCCACACTCACCAAGATTTCGAATCAACTATTTAATAAACCCACGGTCTGTTAATTTATGAAATATTCTCAGAACTGTTGAATATAAATTAATGCCTATTCGGCTTTTCAAGAATGTTTAATAAAATAATATTACCAAATTAAACGGAAAAGCTCTCAAATATTATTTTAGAGAGCTTTGATTTCCTATTTATTCAAATCTCTCATTAGAGTCTATTATTTTATCGTTGTGTATATTTACATCAACGTAATATATTACGTTTAAATATTAGCCTTTAGAGTTTCAATACAAGCCCTCCCGGATTCTGCCGTTTCATCGTTCATCTTTCAGACATTTGTTTAGTTTCTTTAGATTTTTAACATCTACAAAAATATTTAATAACACTGCTCTATACTGTCACAGTAAAGACCTTGGCACTTTTTCTAAAAATAACATTGTTCCACATAATCTTGATATATCATTCCCCTTCAACAACCGGAAAAAGCAACGAACCCTACGACAGGACTTCAGTTTTTTGAAACATCAACGTATTAAACGTATCAAGGTTGCAGATCATGAAAATAAGGGGATTACTAAAGTAGCATAGTAAAATATAGTTATTTTACTATCACACTTATATTATAAAGGCGAAAGTTCTTACTTTTTCACGTCTAAACGGTTGGAGTGATTTTAATAAAATTTGGTATGGAGTTAGCTGCCACCCTGGATTAACACATAGACTACATTTTATCCCGGGGAAATTAAGGATCCCTCGGGAACCGCGGGGCAGAAGCTAGTTATTAGATAAATGTTTTTTCCAACATTTCTTTGACAGATAGATAGCATTGATATTGATAGATTAATAATTATCGTAGTGATTCAGGCTTAGCCGTGATAATCAGTATCTGCTGTTTTTACAAATTGTCAAATATAAAATATTACTATTTTCTAATAATAAATAAACTTGTTGCGTTGGAATTTGGACTGGTGAAATATAACAACATACTCGCATCTCCATATTTTTCTAATCTGTGAAAATATTGAATGAGACTTTGGCAATATTCCAGAATAAGTTTTATATATGGCAATGGCTGTCAGGCAAAATCGGTTATCTATCAACATAAAGTATTATGAAAATATTTTATAGTTATATCCATTATGTTAGTACACTCAAGGGTTTTTCAGTGTTAAAAATATAATGTAAATTATATTGTATAGCAATTTGTATCTATTAAATTTGTATTTTTGCGAAGGCATTTATTTTAATCTGATTATTAATTGGCTATGTTTGTTAATAACATGGTTTTAATACTAATCTAATGGTTTAATATTAGAGAGAACCAGAATCAAGGTATTTATAAGAAAAAATAGGTTATCAGACCGACAAAAAAATATTTTAAATTGAGATAAACAAACATAACAGTTTCAAACATCAATGAAAAGTTCTACAAACTGTTATTGTTACTTTTATATGAATGAGTTAACCTATTTACTCAAATAAATAGAATCACTTTTTAACGCAGCAGACAATTTACAAGATAGTTATTAAAATTAATAGCTGCTAATGTAATCTAAAATAAAAAGATGAGATTTATAATTCATATTAGATATAGGTAATCATCTAAAATGTAAACTAAAGCGCTTATTAAATATTTATTTTGTAAACTTTACATAAGTTTTGTTATTAAAAAAAATATTTTCTATTTTATGATTGCCCATTTATGAGCTTAGAAGTCTGACACTGAAATGAAAGAAAAATAATAATAACAGAAAATTGTGCGAAAACTTTGCTAAGTGAGCTGTGGACTTCAAAGATAATTTTCCTTTTGTTTAAGTTTGGCAAGTTATCCAATCAGCTGTGGCAACAAAAACCACTTAGTTTTATTAATATTATATCTTTGTGGCTAATCACGAGTGAACACAAATAATAGTAGACTAAACATGAAAAAAATATATAAACTTGAATTTTTTTATATCACTCACCATGGATAGCTTCTAAATAATGATGAAGACAATAAAGCAATCTCCTCTTATAGGTACTTATTATTCCAACAAAAAAAATCTACTAAGGAAAATATATTTGCAAAATTTCCTGTGATAGGGACGATGAAAAATGTCCATTCAGTCCGTTATTGTCAATTTTATTTCCTTTACATTGTTTAAAATTAATACAAGCACCGGTAACTTTTATAAATAGATGCCATCCTCGACATCAAAGAAAAACAATAAATAATGACCTCTTTCCTTGTTTCAGAAACGTCAACAGCTGAAAAATAATGTCAGTAGATAAAGAAGACACCATTAATTCATGAAGAAATTAACATGCACGAAGTTCACTACAGATATAAAGAGTAAATTATAATTTAGCAAAACACTATGAGACATATTGACCATCAAATAGAAATAAGAAATCAAATAACAATAGAACAATCAATAAAATATGATAGAAACAAACCAAAAAGGTTTATGATGCCAAGTTAAAGTAACAACAAAATTATGCCGACCGAATTAATATGGACAACTGTAGAAACTGAATTGTTCAATGACTCTTTCAGCGCAATCAACGATGAGTACCAAAACGACAATAGCACCGACCCGATCGAGGATAAAGCGATTCAAGCCGCTTTTTGTACAGCATACACGATTATTTTCGTAGTTGGAATCTTCGGCAACGCATTAGTATGCTATGCCGTCATAAGGAACCGAGCAATGCAAACTGTCACTAATCTATTCATCACGAACCTCGCATTATCAGACATATTGTTATGCGTGTTTGCTGTACCATTTACCCCTCTTTACACATTTCTAGGAAGATGGGTGTTCGGTGGACTGCTATGCCACATCATGCCTTACGCGCAAGGCTGTAGCGTCTACATTTCCACATTGACTCTTACATCCATCGCTATAGATAGATTCTTCGTCATAATCTACCCTTTTAAACCTCGTATGAAGATTAAAACATGCATTGGACTGATAATTTTTATATGGGTGTTCTCCTTATCCGTTACGTTTCCCTACGGCTATTACATGGCCCTCCAAGACGTTTATTGTGCTGAGAAATGGCCGTCCGATCAAATACGTAAAGCTTTTGGAGCTGTTACAACCATCATGCAATTCGTTGTTCCTTTTATAGTCATGGCATTTTGTTATACATGCGTCAGTATAAAACTGAACGATCGATTAAAAACTCGGCCAGGGAGTAAAAATAGTAAGAAAGAAGACGCCGAGAGGGAACGAAAGAGAAGAACGAATAGGATGCTTATAGCAATGGTAGCTATATTCGGCCTTTCGTGGTTGCCTCTAAATTTAATAAACATCAGCAGTGACTTCTACTCATTGGCAGAGGACTGGACTTACTACATGGTGTTATTTTTCATTGCACACTTCATTGCTATGTCTTCCACTTGCTACAATCCATTCCTGTACGCGTGGCTGAATGAAAACTTCAGGAAAGAGTTCATGCAGATACTGCCGTGCTTAGGAGCTATAGTCACGAAGAGATCAAAGAAAAAGTTCAACCAATCAGAACGAACGGGGATGTTCAGATCAGAGAAGACTTGCAACGGTAATGATACAGTGCAAGAATCACTTCTGACATCGACTGTTAATAAAATACCCTCAGTTAGATATAAGATAGAGTTCAATGATACGTTAAAAAGTTACGATGATGTAGAGAATATAAGTCCTGATGAGAAGCCTGAAGGTAACCCGAGTCCTAATGAAGACTGTGTTAATATGTATATGTTTGTAGATAAAACTGTAACTACTTCGGATAAGGAGCCTATAGTGTCAGCGCTGTAGCTTTATGGTAAGTTAAACCTTTATGAAAAACCTTTTAATGTAAGATCTAATATTTTACGTAGCCTATCAATTCACTAGTAACTTTAGCCCGTTTAGTTTTGAACAAATTATGAATTGATCTACATTTAAAGTTTAATTGAGTTTCCCTGTTTTTAACGACGAAGATAGCAAACTAAACAAAACAAAAGTTATATTTGACATCAGTTTCACAATAATACAGACAGATCTGACGAGTCTTATGTAAAGTAATAAAAGAAATATTTTGCTCCAACCGCTGAGTATAACATTATTTACGACTGGAAGTCGTTTTGGCTATATTTATCACCCCACATCTTTCACAAAACATTTGTTTGGTTATCACGATTTTTGTGCTATAAAAATTACCTATATCCCCTCTTCAAACCCTGTAGAACTAATAAATAGTCTCAACGGATCGGACTCAATTTAGCTGAATACCTCCAATCATTTTAAACCTAATAAACATTTCGAAATAAACATTTAATTCATGGTAGACAATAAAGGTTTTGATATTTGACTGTGTCCTCGTCTGAGCATTCCTCCTGGGTAATTTAATCACCAGTTTTACTATCATCCTCGTCTCAAATAGACTTCATTACATCCCTTTTACTATAATTTTTTAATGTCAATGCGTCACCCCAAAAAAGTATGACGTATAACCCCATAATTTTCATCCAAATAACTGAACATTAACTACATAACACATACCGTAGATTACTACTTACGTAATAAAAGCGCCTGATGAAACTCAATGACGGCTCGTGACTTAGATAGGTCACAGGGTGCTATAAAAAGCGCCTGAAATTATAATTCAGTGCAAGTATAGCATTCTTATTCGAGATTACGTCTCATTATGCTGTAGAATATTAATGAACATTGAAGTTTACAACACAGATACGGACTGTTGCTCCGCCGGTAGTACCACGATACTGATTATTCATGAGAGCTTGTAAAACCTACTTTAATACCTCCCTTAAGTAAGTGAAATGTTATGGTGAGATGGAAGTCAAATGTCTCAGGACACTAAGTGACTAAAGCTGACCATTAGGGTGTCCCTTATTTTTCAAAGTTTGAAATTTATAACGCATAGGTCTTAGTTTTGTTCATTTGCCTCTAAAACACATGGAAATAAATTTTTAACTTATTTGGAGTACGATAACCCGTGCCGACTTGCATCGAAACATATTCATACAAGTTGCGTGGCAGTAGCGGTGGGTATTCACGGCATTTGTCATTTATACCTAAATTTTTGCAATTAACACCTACTGTTTTACGTTTAAAAGATGGTAGTGGAATTAAGAAGGAACATAAAATGTTTATTCTTAATTTGTTACATATATTATTAAATAACAGGCGCAAAGTTACCGTCTAATCGTCAAGTTCCTTCAGTACTTTTTTTTAACAAATTCGCAAAGTTCATTTGACTGTTAGTGAAAGGGCTTATCTCGCAATTCGGGAGTTAATTATATTTTGGGAAAAAGCTAGAATCCCTATCAAAGCCCTAACCTATTCCTAACTGTGTAAAAATCTTGTGGACCTCCACCATCTCCATTCGGAGGCGAAAAAAAATACAAGATATTTACAAGCGCCGTCAGGAGGACTTCAAGGACAATTTAGGTAATTTATTTGATATAGCACATGCGAACTTGAAACTTGGAAACTTGGAATGGATGAAAATTTAAGTATTGAAGACAATTTTACAAAAACATAGAGAACCAGGGTGCCAAGGGTGTTTAGGGGCGTTTTACTCTTTAAAGATATGTTTGTTGCAATCCCAGTACAAAATTAGCCAAGGATAGGCACTCCTTTTTACTCATTGCGGTTTTATATGTGAAACTATGGCTTGAATGTAGTGTGGGGGTGAAGGTATCAAGATTTGTGTTTTTTAAAAAGACTTAAGGAAGATGAAACGAGAGAGAAACATTCCATCCGAAGAAGATCTGTCTGATTACTTGTATAGTGACTAGAAATGCAATAAATAGTACCATTTTTATATTTTTTTAAATAAATTGTTAATAAATACTGCCTTATTTGTAGTTACAGAAAAATTATAAGTAATTTTGTGTATTTCGAGAGCACAAATTTTTTTCCTCGATAAATGGCTCAATTTCTTTAAATAATTTTTAAAAATTTTAAAATTCCTCCAGTTAATTGGTTTACATGGGATAAAGATTTTGTCTATACTGAGACGAAGAGGAAAGTGCCTTGTATATGGGCAGTTAATGATACGACTAAAGAGCTGTAAAACTTATGCAAGATTGTCATGGTTTGACTACTGCAAAGGAAGAGCAAAAGCATTTTTTGCTATGTTGTGTTCAGGAGCATAGAAATCTGTATACTGACTATAAAAAATAAAACCACAAAAGAAAATATCTTGCCTCATCTATATTTTATCTCTTTTTAATAAATATTTTATAAAAAAATAATATTTCAATTGATTTAGCTACATAACGGAAAGGGCTAAAACTAGAAATTTTCTAAATCTTCAGAGCTCTGTCGGCACGGGTTAACGTTGACGTAGGAAGATGAATTTTTGTATTTAAGTATGTCTGGACAGCTTAAAAAGAAATAGGGGGTATGCATTTCGATATCTAAAAAAATTTTTTTTTCACCCATATAAGGGACACCCTACTGACCATACATTATTTTTGTGATATCACATCTTTTTATATGGATAGAGTAGGTATCTTTATTAGATTATGACCGGAATGACGGACAGTTACGAACCATGATAGTTTTTATTTAGGAATTGAGATGCCATCTTTAAGAAGTAATAAAATTATGCATAGAATGTTTGTAAAAACTATGGACTCAATAAAAAAAAGTTTTTAAATGCCAAAGACCTTATTAATAGGCAATTTTACTTTTAAGATCTCAAGTTTAATATTGTCCAATTAATCTTTGCTTACTTTTTTTTTCAGGTAATAGCGCCGTCGAAAACAGATGAAAAACTTTTTAAGTGAAAAGTTATGTTATTTATCCGTATTTGTTATGAAAAATATATTTCTCATTAGTTTTAATTGACTTAAACTTCAGATTTCAATATCCTACGCATAAATAATAACTGGAATTTTAAAGAATGATGTAATAGTGTTTTTACAGATTATCATAATTAAACTAAATAAGCTTTCTGTATAAAAACAGTTTAAATAATGTTGTGTTTTCGCCCATAGATATTAAACTGAATTTCAGTATCTAATCATATTAGTTTGCCTATTAAAAATTGTTTTTTTTTAATGCGTCGTCACCAACTACCAAGACTAAACCCACAGTTGATATAGTTTAAGTCCAACCTATTTTGTATAAGACATTAAATTCTTAAAGTCGGCCTAGACTATGCCCTTTATTTAGAAATAGTAATAAAAAAATATGTACAGTCTGTATAGTATTTCACTCTGTAAATATTCAACTTTTTAAAGTTTGCCAATCTGTCATGATTATCAATAAAGATATATATTATTAAAAGAATAATGTATCATAGAAATTGTAGGTAAAATTGTGGAAATTTGTACATAGCATATTATAATATACGTTACTGTACAGTGAAATAAGAAATCTTTATATGTTGTAAATAAAAAGTAGTAAAAAAAAGTATTTACGTCAATTATGTAGTTCCATTATGAACTTTGAGCCCATTGATGAAAGTACTTTTTTATGTGATGTATGTATTAGTAGATGGTAACTATTTAGGTAAAGGCCTATGCTATGCTAAAAATATTTTTTTATTTGTAATTACGGAAAATAGTTGTAAATACAAAAAAAAATTAAATGCCTTGTAATTTATGTCAATGGAAGAAATAATGTGCAATTTGTTGTCATTGTATCTATCAATAAAGTGTACCAAAGATAATATTTTTATTTTTATTAATCTCATTCTAATAGGTAGTAACCATAGAACCATAAATAAAATAAATATAAATGACATTTAAAATTTAAGCAAAGCTGACTCAATTTTATCAGTGAAGGCTTAATACGTTAATCCAAAACATATTCTATCCATGTGCCAAGTATCTTCTAAATCTTTTCAGACGACATAGTACCTAACTAACAAACAAACTTTCACGTATATATGATAACACTAGTGGCTCCCCGCGGTTTCACCCGCGTACCCGGGAGGTCTTCCATTTTCCCGGGATAAAAAGTAGCCTATATGTTAATCCAGGTTATAAGCTATCTTTATTCCAAATTTCATTCAAATCCATTCAGTAGTTTTTACGTGAAAGAGTAACAAACATCCATACATCCATACATCCATACTTACAAACTTTCGCCTTTATAATATTAGTAGGATTAGTAGATTTTTGTTAGCTTTTACTATACTCGGATGTTTGTCTTCCAGTCTAACTTTATACCTAACTTCGAGCCATCAAACTAACAATCGAAGTGAAATCAAATTCCTATTCTCTTTCTGAAGGATGACATTAAGTTTTCAAGCTGAGTCGTCCTAACGTTGTACCACATGTCACTAATCGGTAAAGTTTGAGTAACTTGTGTGTCCAACTGCAAATGTCCACAGACCATCGACGTATAGCGATAGACAAGAACGTTCATGTAAAAGATTTGTTTAAAAACTGGTAAGAGTTAGAACTAAAGTTCGCTGCAGCGCTGTATAAAGCTGTGTCAACTAACCAAACTATTTTAAAAGATACAGCGCTAGATTGCTTAGAGTATAGTTTTCTCGCGACCAAAACGTCGTAAGCGCCGCAAATTTCATGGCGCTTACGCGTTTCGTTCAGTTAACTACACTAAGATGTCGTCCCTATAGAGTTCACACCGCAGATGTGACACATCTTTTTTACCTTCTAAACTTCATTAGAATAAAACTCGGTTTCAAAATGTATTATATTAATATTAGGGGGGCCTAGTGCGGATTGGCGGACTTCACATGGCTTAAATGAGTACTCAGAGGTACGGGCCAGGGCTTGAATTAACATAAAACAATTATTCAAAATATCAAACTATCACTACTAATTAAAAACTCATTAACAATTAATCAAATTAAAACCTTTCTAAAAAAACATATCAAGTCTGTGTTCAGTTACATATTTTTACCTACAACCAGTTTTAAGGGAACATCTGCACGTTTTAGTATATGATTGTAGAATGGCGTGGTATTTAAATAGATAAATTGTTTTTCTACTCTGGAATTACGGAATTATCACCTATTAATTCACTTAAACAGGTAGTAATTTTACTTAGTTGACTACTGACTAGTTATTTTCGTCCAGTGTCTACTTTGATTCGGATTATCGTTGTTATTAACGCTGCTCCGTGCGCACCCGCACTGAATGAATGTCGAAGCCACACTAAAGTCGGGTGTGGGGACTGCAGTTCAGTTGAGTTGATAAAAGCGAGTGTTCGGAACGCCCTATCTAGTACGTAGTACATATATATCGATGCCACAGACGGACTCAATTTTATAAGGTAAAATGACACTAGACCGAAGTTGACATGAAAATATCTTGCAGTCCTAATCTATTATATCTCTTTAGTTTTATCACCATCAGGTCATATACGTCTCCACCAAGGAGCAAGAGTCTCCCCTAACAACGAAAGGTTATAAAGAAATATAAATTAAAAAAAATGTGTTGCTAAGTGTAAAATGGCTGGACATAGTTAGTAATTTTAGGTCTAATATATTTGTGATCGTCTATATAAGTAAATAAAATTATGAAATCCCCTGGAATGGTGTGAAACTACAGGATGTAAACACTAAATAAAGATGAAATAGTTTCACAAACATAAACAGAATAAAAACAAGATACTTCATTAATAGCCTATTAATACCGGTATTGTTGAAGCGTTCATTAATATTTGGTATTGACTAAACCTCAATCCGAGTAGAACTAATAGCAATCAAGGCGAGCGCAGCTTACCACAATCTCACCTTAATCAAGGAATATCTTCGTACTACTAACACTTGAAAGGATTAATTGACATTCAAAATATAAGCGTTGATCTAAAATTAATGTATTTACGTTATTATGTTGTTAACAGTTTCTCTAATCGCAATTTGAGTGATAAATAGGTTTATACTCGCATACGAAACTAGTCCTTAATTTTATAAGGAATTGATTTGTGTTTCTAATGCACGTATATATTTGAATCGAAAGTAACAGAAATATACCAACTAAACTGAAATTGTTAAAAATAACCAAATACACACTCTATTATATACGTAAAAGAGTTTTGTTTATCATTTCCTCCTATAGATTATTATTAGACAATAATATTTGTAATCTAGCTATTTTATACAAATGTAGAAGAAGCTCAAAGCTCTCTCTCCTATATTGACGTATTAGTTCTTATTGGTAATAAATAATATGTTTAACCTCATGATATTGGGTAACTTTTAACCAAATAGGTACAAACGTAATACTTAAATATCAAAAAACCAGAGTTCTAAAAGATCAATATTCTATAGAATATTCAATAGAAAGGACAAAAATCTACCCGGCGATCAATTGAGGCTAATTTCAGGCAACTTCCGGCTGTGCCATCGATATCCGAAACAAAACTTCCAGTCAAATTAAAATCTGTGGCGATACGAAATGAAATTTGTTTTACAAGCAACATCTGTAACTCGCAAGCTATTAAAAGAATTTGAATAACGTTGACGGAACCCGGTGTAACCGCGTAATCTCCGGGAAAATTAATTGTTATAAAACCTTCGGATAGCGGATTTTGTGGTGAAAATATCCGCATCCGCGTCTCTGCAGAGTTTGAAGGTAAGTTAGTACCTTTTATTATTAATTGTTTTAATAGGTGTTCGACATATTTTTAATCGTTTAACGTAGTGTAAGTGTAGTTATTTATGAATGTTAGGTAACTGGCCCATTGACTATGTGGTAAGCGTGACTTTCAAGCCGCTGGTTGTGTGTTCCATTCTCACTCAGGACAAACATCTATGTAAACATGTCTGTTTGTTTCCTGAATATAAATAAGTAGACGTACTGAAATGTATTTAAAAGATGTTTATGTAATATATCAGATAATCTCTAGTATAGATAATCGAAAGTAACTCTGTATGTCAGTCTGTCGCTTTCACGTTAAAACTACTGAACCGACTTCAATTAAATTTGATACACAGATTCTCTAGAGCCTGAGAAAGGACATAGGCTTATTTATTTATTTATTCAAGAGAAAAGGGAAACAAAAAGAGTCTACGGTGGTTTTTACCTTTACTATAAAACATTTTTATTCTAACCACTTATATTTGAAGCGCACGTAATCCGTCCACGGCTGAGATAACCCACGAGCGGCGGCCATAGTAAATATTGGACATAATACTATGTACGTGATAGATCCAGCCTGGTGAAGATTTCCTTTTAATGTCGATATGTTGTTAGATTATATGGTAAATAAAAACTGAATAGAAAAAACAAAAAATAGTATTTTTTTTTGCTAGACAATTTTTGGAAACAAATCGATCAAAGTAAAGCTCGCGACTGAAATTAATGGATTCAGAAGTTTTTAATATATTTTTAATTGAAATAATAGAAGTATAAAGTATACATTATTATGAAATGTACCAAACGAAAGCAGCTTTTAAAACGACCTTCCACTATGACCTTTATTTTTATAAGTGAACCAGAGCATTCTATTTTGCTGACTTTACAAATAAAATAAACTCACTTAGCACTGAAAATAAAAACGAGAACAGAAATAAAATGTATACCAAACCTACTTTTTGCTTAAAATCCAGTAAAACCCGAATATTATCGTTTGAATAATAAATAAATAAATATCCTGGGACATTTCTCACACACGGCCAATCGGATTCCAAAGTAAGCTGCAAAGTGAGCTTTTGTTATGGTAACCAGATAGCTGATATACCTACTACGTTTTAAATACGTACTTATATAGTTAACATCCAGAAACAGAACAAACAGACATATTCGTGCATACAAAATATTTGTTCTGGGTGGGATTCGAACCCACCCAGGCTTGAGAGTTAGGGTCACAAACCACAAAGCCAACCGGTAATTGAACTTTGTATGGGTGAACAACCCAAATCCTATTTCATCTAACAGATTGGAAGACTTTATAATATCTTAGCTGTATTTAACAATAATGTTAAAATAATGAAATTCGATTGAAAGGATTAACTCGGTTTCGGGTTAGGTCAATGATCTTTCGCAAGTAATTATAACCTCAAAGTTAATTAATAGGTTTCAGATGACTTGCGCTACGTAAATTAAGCAGGTAGGTATGTGTAATGGCACTTTTGGCATAATATTATTCTACTCACTTCTAAATAGTACTTTATGTTAACTACCTGCTAGGTTCTAAGTACTAACATCTAAAAATCTTTCAAAGCTTCTGTCAAATTTATAATAAGAAGTGATTTACCTATTATATACATATAATAATTTATTTATTTATTACTCTCGCTTAAATATTTATTAAAAGGTGTTTTACAGATCCTTTTTCTAGATCATAATAATTTTAACATAAATATCCAAATTTACCTGGAAACATATAAGTTTCTCGTATTAAATATCAAGATTTCAAGTGAGATAACTTTTAATACCTACTTAAACTTTTCATATAAAGATATATCACAGAGCGATAAATTTATAGCGTAGGTATACCTTTAGAAATAGGCACGTGAGATGTTAGTGGCAATTCTCTAATTACCAAACTTCTTCAAAGACATTCAACAACTTTGATCTGTACGTACCTACTGGTATATCGACAAAGGTACGTTTCTGAAAAGGGAACACCAAATTCAAATTAATGAATTTACTTTGGTTAGACACCGTTTAATAAGATTTATGTACAACAAAAGACACCTTGATCCTCATAAAATTCGAAGTATGGAATTGACTCTTAAGTATTTTGCTGTCCCCGACCCCAATGTCAATTTAACTACTTATCTTAATTTTAATATTAATATTGTGGAATGCAAATAAATAATATGAATATGAATTCTGAATACCTATAGCATGTTCAAATATTTTTAAGCAATTCTCTCTTCCCCCGTTGAGCTATTGTATGCGTATTGAATGGGCACCCGACGCTTAGAATCCATTCAAAAGTTCTGAACCCATTGAAATCCAGGTGAACGTGTTATAACCGATCCAGACCGGTTCAAAGCGGTTCAGCGCAACTGTTTGCAACTTTTGTTGTGTTGATTTAAATAAAGGAAAAAAACCTTTATTTAAGTAGGTATAATCTAATTTGAGATTTATAAATAAATATCAGGTAAAATTACCGCAGGGTGGAGACCTGGTGTCCTGAAATACAAGCTCTGCCTAGTTCAGGCACCAGTCTTCCGCAATTAAACTTGTCTTTATTTTTATGTCTCATAATATTGTAATGCTTTTGTAATTGTGGGAGAAATAAAGATTTTTTTATTGTTATTATTTAAGGGTAAATCAGCATAAGTAAATACGGAGCCCTCTTACGGCTTCAAAAGTAGGAAATTTTCGATTACACATTGACACTCAGTAAACACTCATTTGGTAAGTTATTCAAATATTAATAATCGGAAATAAGGTGTACATAAGACACTATGTCATATCGACATCAAATCATTAGACAAACATTTACTTTGATGTTAAATCAACCTTCATACATGCAAATACCTACTTGTTATTGATATTTGCACCTTCATTTTGAAACCTTAATTCACGGTTTATGTATATAAAATTTCATGTAAAAATCGTTTAGTAGCGGTTTCAAAATATATCTATTATGATTTTTTTTTTGGTTTTTTTTATTGGCTTGAAATAAAGTGTAGGAGGTCTTGTATGATAAAATTATTAAAGATACAAATCTCCCCAAGGTGTCATACAAATTTATTATTAGAGTGGATCTAAAACTCGTATCAATCTATACTTACTAATATTATAAAGAGGAAAGATTTGTTTGTTTGTTTGTTTGTTTGTTTGTTTGTTTGTTTGTTTGTAACGAATAGGCTCCGAAACTACTGGACCGATTTCAAAAATTCTTTCACCTTTGGAAAGCTACATTATCCCCGAGTAACATAGGCTATATTTTATCCCTGTATTCCCACGGGAACGGGAACTACGCGGGTAAAACCGCGGGGAGGCAGCTAGTATAAAATAAATCTATCAGCAGAATCGAATTGTGCTCTCAACGGTGCGTAGGGTCACCCTTAAATTTGATACCATGTAAAATGATTACATTACATTTTCATACTTCATTCGTATATAAAATGTTCATAAAATTATAAACGCTTGTATTATTTTTAACCTTTAATAATTTAAAGTTTATTACCATTGTTTTTTTTATTTGGAACATAAATGCAAAGACTAGAAACGGTGGAATGCGTTTCATTATATTAAAATTACAATTAGTCAAAAACAAGCATATACAGAGTAAAAACCATAGTAAAACAATTTTGAGTGAAACAACATGGCCTCAAAAGTAACAGATTCAATAAACAGTTTAAATAGTTAATTAATTAATTTGACGTCTGATTGATTTCTAAACTTTGTTAATTTAACAAATGTCTAATTAAGATTGCTTGAACGAATAACCAGTGTTTGTAGACAGAACATGACTTTATACGACCTCAGTCTAGCCCTCATCACTTCAAAGGATAGATGGAATGTTCCAGAAATATATTATGTTAGGGAGATCCCAAAAAGGAGGTAAAGGGTTGTAAAATTTCATTGTGACCATTCAATTTGGTACGGGTCGCCTGAAAGTGGTTGACATAGGTTTAAGTTTATCTCAATTGTGGGAGAGACTAGTAAAATGTTCTATTTGTAAAATAGTCTATATCATAATTATCGATGTTTTATTATAAAGGAAAATGGATCACAGCAAACGGCTTCTGCGAACTACATTTATTTTAAACCGGTTCAGTAGTTTTTGCGTGAAAACGTGACTGTCAGTCACAGTGTTAGACAGACTAAGTTATTTTCGCATTTACAATATTAACTTAGAATTAAGAATTACATAACTACTTTTTTCCAGCAAAGTTTATTTCTAAAATAGAGGAGGAACAAGAAAACAAAAACTATCTCAACAATATACTAGGCACCATTAACTACAATAGTTGCGGCACCCAAATGAGAGTCCTAACATTCCCAACTGATGTTACTACTGCAACGACACAGCACAGCAAAATTAAAGCCCGTTTGTTAACTGCACTAGCGTACTCGTAAATACAAGAGAACATACACATAGGTACATAAACAAGTGCATAGTTGTCCCCGGACGCTAGCCCGGACACACGGACACCGGATAAATGGCAGGTCTTCCCCTTTTAGTGGAAAACTTCGATCAAATAGAGCTACTAGATAGTATGTAGTTTAAATACGGTATACAATACCTAGATAAATAATATTAAGAATAAATTCATTGTCACACTGGTTTCTGAAATACGTAAATTACTGACGTATTAAAAGCATAATATTTACACTAATATTTTAAAGAGAAAATATATTTCTGTTTGTTTCTATTGATTACTATGGCACCAAAACTACAGGTTCGATTCTTTAGTATAAGATAGACCATTTGTTAAGAAAGGCTTCATAAAATGTTGCTATGACCAAAAGGAGGGGGCATCATTGAATATTTCAAGATCAGCTATAATATGAACTGATATAAAATCATTGAAGAATAAACAGTTCATCGTCAACCTGACTTGGGGTGAAGAAATTATAATAAAAACCTATACCTAGTGTGATATATCTAGTACAACTATGATCAAAGTAACAGTATGAATCATTTACAATATCGTGTCCCAGGCCAAAATCCGAGTAGACTAAGGTACCTGATGTAAACAGAGTGACATCTCGTACCCACATTAATGCGTAAAGTCACAATCTCCATGAAACTACGGGGACGTAGAACAGGGTTCTAACCTTTAAATAATTATTCATCCACTTTAGCCACCGGAATATAGGTACGTTACGTTAGATAAAATCAAAATCTTTTTTATTCAAATAGGCCACAATCAAGCACTTATGAATAGTCACTATTAATGCTCGGTTCTTTTTTTTTACCACAAGGGTGGCAAACAGGCCTACGGTCCCACCTGATGGGAAGCGGTAACCGTAGTCTATGGACGCTTGCAACACCAGAGGCGTCACTCACGCGTTGCCGACCCTATAAAAAAGGGAGCAACTGTATAGGCAGTGAAAGGGACAAAGCGCAATGCACTTCTCGTCGAAGGGCCAAACAGGCATCACTCCTGCACACCCCTACGACGCTACTCCATCCCTGGTCCCCCCACTGCCGCTACAGCGTCTCCTCATGGAGCTCTGGCTACCTTACTCACCGCAGGAACACAACACTACATGTAGTGTTATTTGGCTGCGGTCTTCTGTAAGGTGGAGGTACTACCCCAGTCGGGCTGCTCCAATTTCGAACGGACGAATCCGTTGCGCCCTACCTCCTTAAAGTTGTTGTTGGTTCTGAAAGTTGTTTTTTACTGAGAAGAGCCGGCAATAAATTCAGTAATTACTCTATTCAAAAACCAACTTAGACAGATAGATAACACTTTATTGTACACCAAAAGACAAAAAAAACACTAAAACTTTACTAAATGCACAAGTGGTTGTCTTATTGTTAAAAGCGATTTCTGCCAGACAACCGTTGGATGGAAAGGATTTTGAGTTTAAATAAAAGACGTTAATAGAGTATTCAAATCTAGATTTACTAAATTAGTATCTGTCTTCTGTCTAGTATTAATCAGTTTATTACTTTTACGAACATAATAATATGTCATGTATTCATATTTTCCCGAAAATATTGACTTCCGCTCCACGGTTTCAGCCGCGTTCCTAGTGATAAATTTTCAACATACTAACTCTGAACCTAATTTATATCGCCACAAATAAATCCAAAGCCATTTTACCTGTAAAATGTCATTTACGCCAGCATTTAGCTTCCATTAAATATGTACGAACACTCTAAATTTGTAGGGTTTTACGAAACTTTACAAATTGTTAGGAAGTAGCTGACAACGGGGGAAGAGCTTAGCTGTTTCAGATTGACACGTGATACGAAACTAATTTCGGAGAGAGCGTATTTTGTACCGACACTGTACATTAGAAACTAGTGGCTCCCCGTGGTTTCATCCATGTTCTCAGTAAAGCTTTTTCCAGAATATATGTGTTTGTGCGAAATTTCATCGCGATCTCTTCAACCGTTCTGGCGAAAGATTAACAAGCATCCATACATTCTCACAAACTTTCGAATTTATAATATTAGTAGGAAGCTGAAATAGCTATCTAAGCTAAATAGCTTGATAAGCCGCTGAAGCAATTTCTTTAATTTATTTTTTTCGGGTCACAGATACTTTGTAAATAAAGCAACTAGTGAAAATATAAATTATACACAGACGAAAGCTTGTGTTTATTTGGGCTCTTATAAACTATTATACAGTTTTTCATAAAGCTTAGGTTATTATGAGTTACAAATATGAAGTTAAAGTTGCAAATGACTATTTTATAAAAAAAACTAAAAGTGTTCAAACAAGTAAAGTGAACACCTGCAACAAACACATTCCTAGCTCAATTCCCAACAGTTGTTACGCACTTGAATTTAATTATAAACTTGAGCTTTTTATAAACGAGCTTTGAAACGCAAAGTTTCAGGCGACTAGCATTTTGAAATTATTTCATTTAGCCTGTTATCGGTAGAGAACTGTGCCATTTTATATAAGCATCTATTAAATCGTTGAAGCAGTAAATTCTAAATATTTTTTTTCCACTGAAAATCGATTATATTAAAATGTATTTCAGTTCAAAAAATAATAAATACACTTAAATATTGGTTTAAACACATTATTAAAGAAATTTAATTTACTAAATATTCTACTTAAAAATACTTACTTATGTACATATATACCTATATTACTAAGACATGTATTTCCTGGATGGGAATCAAACACACGTGTTAAAAAAACCTTCTCTTACATTTTATCTATACTAATATTATAAAGAGGGAAGATTTGTTTGTTTGTTTGTTTGTTTGTTTGTTTGTAATGAATAAGCTCCGAAACTACTGGACCGATTTCAAAAATTCTTTCACCTTTGGAAAGCTACATTATCCCCGAGTAACATAGGCTATATTTTATCCCTGTATTCCCACGGGAACGGGAACTACGCGGGTAAAACCGCGGGGAGGCAGCTAGTCTACTATAAAATAAAAGTCAATGTCCGTAAACTTAACTAGCTTTAGCACAAGAGAATCGCCAACTTTGTGTAAAAAAGCTTTACAATCTGCACTTGGAAATAATTTGCATTGCAAACACTTTGTCTTTGTATTTAGACCCGTCTCTGTTGCATTATTAATTAGTTTATTTCTATTTTCAGCAATGCCACTTCTTTATCTTTTTGCATAAGTCGATGGACTTTTTAAGTGAATAATAAATAAATAAAGCATTAACAAAAATACTTTGATATTTTGGTTTCACATATTTTGCATTTAATCAGACTAGGAACTACTATTTTAAGAACTAAATATAAGTCCTAAAATACCTTTACAATTATCCATTATATTCAAAATAAGTTTTACTAAATAATACAAAATTAAAACAAAAAATTTGCAGAGCCAATTATAGCTTAGATAGCAAACTAAGCCTACAAGCCAGGACTTACTCATTTCCTCAGTAAGTATGTCATAATATCTTTACTAAATTCTGAGCGGGGCTTACTCAGCATTAGAAAATATCACTCAATACCACTTCACTATTGATGATTATTCAAAACAATCAGCCCAGTTAGTACAATATCATTCAATGAATCATCATTCAAGCCAATTTAGTTGATTGCGATTTAAACTATGATTAAATACCAATTTTCCAATATGAGTGTCATGCCATGCTATTATAAATAAATAAATAAATATCCTGCCTACCAACTATTTGTAATTATCGTCAAATTTACACAATAGGCCTTTGTGAATAGAATCAGGCTTCGCATATTAAACAAGATAATATATCCGTAACCATGTTACGTTAGTTACACTTTGTATAGGTATTTTTAAGCTTCATACCGAAATCGTCGGAGATGGCGAAAATAAAGGAAGACACAGCTAAGTAGAAGACTAAGAAGGAAGTCAAGTATGAATATATTAAATAGGAGAGGTTCTAACCACAAAGAAAGTAACTCTGTCTGTCTCGATTTCACGCTATAACTGATAATCTAAAGTCTAGGAAAGTACTACTAGGAAAAGCTATTTTTTATTCCAAGAAAATTGAAGGTCCCCCAGGAACGCGGGTGAAACCGCGGGGAGCCACTAGTAAAAATATGAATCGATCCCATAAACTATGTAATTAAATCTAGTGCTAGAGACCACTGCTTTAAGAATATGTATGTACGAACAATATGTATATACTTTTCAGTCTTTATTTCATACTTTCAGTTTTCCTGTACTCTACGCCATTGTTTATTCTAAAATAAGCTAAAAAAATTCATTTATCATTCTTACCTATTAGTAATATAAAAATCACAACCACAAACATATTTATCATAGTAAGTATGAATTGTGATCAAAATTAATAGTATTCGTCGAGTACAATAAAGAAATATCGCGACTTCCGACATCCCACCGCGTGGACATGACAATCATACAATACACCTACCATTTTTTATCCGCATGACAAGGGTCGACCCTTAGCAAACAAAAACCAACCACTATGCATAAATATTTCTGTATTAATAGAAAACCCTTAGTTAAAGTTAATCGATTACCATATTCAAAAGGTCCAGCAATAAATCTTTTGTATTCGAAGACTCTTGCCAGCTTTATGATGAATTTCAAAGTGGTTTACCACTCTATAATTTTTTAATACCATGAGACCTATACAACAGTGCCGGATTAACCACGTAGCAGGAGACTATCTGTGTACCAAATTTCATTTAAATCGGTTCGGTAGTTTTAGCGTGAAAGCGAGACAGATAAACACAAATACTTTCGCATTTATAATCTTAATATATATAAATCTCGTGTCACAATGTTTGTCCTCAATGGACTCCTAAACCACTTAACCGATTATCATAAAATTCGCACACCATGTGCAGTTCGATCCAACTTGAGAGATAGGATAGCTTACATATACTTGGACCCGGTAGGTGGCGCTGGTGGGCAGAACGAAGTCTGCCTGGTCAACTAGTAATAGTATAGATTTATTAAGTAAATAAGGTAGTGAATAAATATGACAACGAATTGATTATTTTATTATCAAACAACTAGTTTAAGAGAAAATAAAAACCAACCAACAGATATTAAAGTTAACCTGTTCATGAAAGCTTTTAAAATGTCGTATGTGTTTATTCCGTACGCCGAATAATTTCTCAGCTATTCTTATACGGACAGTTTCGGTGCAATATTTAAAAGTGTTTTAATATGCCTTTGGTATTATGTACCTATATCTGGACTATATTATAAATAAATAAATGAATAAATAAATAAATATCCAGGGACATTTTTCACACACGGCCAATCTGATTCCAAACTAAGCAGAGCTTGTGATATGGTAACCAGACAGCTGATATACTACATATACTACTTTTAAATACATACTGATATAGATATTTACATCCAGACACAGGACAACCAGACATATTCATGTATACAAATGTTTGTCCTGGGTGGGATTCGAACCCACGACCCGCGGCTTGAGAGTCAAGGTCACTAACCACAAAGCCAACCGGGCTGTCCACTAAACTAAAATAAAATAATATTTACTAAGATACTTATGACTTTAACCTTTATATGTATGTAAATATCCAATGTGTTATCCGAGGAACAGAATAGGCACATATTTGACTTGAATATGACACTATATAATTTAAGCCATCGTCATAATGACGCAATATTTTATTTCGACTTAAATAATTTTATATTTAATTTTAAGCTAACAAAAGATACCATGTATTTGCCACTTAGTTCTAAGAAATTGATAGCTACGTTGTTAGCCGGCAATCGTTATATTTATGACCAAGCTACAAGTAGCTTAGTTGGGGACATTGATACTGGTGCTAATGTCAATAATATTGTTATTGACAATGGCACCAGTGGTCAGGTATCTGGGGGGGATTTTACAATAGTACGACAACTGCTAAGCTCAGCCATTTAAACCTTGTACATCAGAATATTCAGGGCTTAGCGGGCAAAGAATTAGAATTACAATTGTTCGTTGAAGGTTGTGATGTCCATATTTTATGTTTAACAGAACATTGGCTGAAAAAACATGAACTTTTATTCAATATACCTAAGTTGAAATTGTTAAGTGCGTTCGTAAGAAAATCAGCAATAAATGGTGGTAGTTTAATTTTAGTTTCCGTTAATATTAAGTGTAAAGAACGCAAAGACATTGTAGATTTATCTATCGAGCGCACTGTTGAATTGTCCTGCGTAGAGCTCGAGCGCTATGTTATAATCTGCGTGTACCGTCCTCCGTTAGGTGACTATAGTGTATTTGAATTAGTTATAGAGGATGCTTTGAAGAAAGCTCAAACTTGTAATAAGGATTTAATAGTATGTGGCGATTTTAATGTTAACTTATTGATCGAGTCACCCTCAACAATTAGGCTTATTAATTTATTCAAATCATTTAATTTAAACTATTTATTTCTAGAGCCGACCAGAATTACTGCAACTTCTGCCACCTGTCTGGATAACGTGTTTTGTAACTGTGATGCACTTGAAAAATTCATAATAACTGATTTAACTTCAGATCATTGTGGTCAGAAAGTAGTGTTTTTAAATGAAATTATACTTAAACCGCAAAAAGTTACTTGTAGGCCTATAACTGTAAATCGTATGGCCAGATTCAAACATAATGTAAGTAAAAATATTACATTAATTAATATGACACAGGATGAACCAGATAGCCTATATAAAGAACTTTTTGATTTTATAAAATTTGAATTTGACAAAACGTTTAATCTTAAGTCTTTTAATAAAAGTAGTAAAGCAAAATTTAATGACTGGGCAACTGCTGGCATTTACAAAAGTAGAGCGAAGTTGTATGAGCTATATGGTATGAAAAAACTTAATCAAAATATCGTTTTTCTAGAATATGTAAAAAATTATTCAAAAGTTTTTAAAAAGACTTGTGCTTCAGCAAAGGCTATTCACCTTAGAAATAAAATAACACAATCAAGCAATAAAGTAAAAACTACTTGGAACATTATAAACGCAGAAAGAGGTAATACTAAAACCACCAATAAGAGCATTGAACTTAATATTAACGGCGAAAATGTTAGCGATAATGATCAAATTGCACATACTTTCAATAATTTTTTTACTGAGATACCTGTAGCTACAACTAGCTCCTTAGATTCCTCACCTAGAAATGCTGAATTAATACTGCAAACCAACGTATCGGAATGCCTAGAAGTTCTTAAGTTTAGGCACATTACACCTCTTGACATAATTAAAACATTTAAAAGTTTAAAAGTCAAACGTACTGGAGACTTATGGGATTTATCTGTTACTGTTTTCCAAAATATCATTGGAGACATAGCTCCTCATTTAGCCTTAATTTTTAATAAATGCGTAGATTGCGGTAAATTTCCAGATCTGATGAAATATAGTAAAGTCATTCCATTGTTTAAAGCCGGAGATCCTTCTGATCCAACTAATTATCGGCCTGTATCTATATTACCAGTCCTGAGTAAGATATTTGAAAAGATTATTTTAAAGCAGCTACTCGCTCATTTTAATTTTAATAAACTTTTGCATGGTGAACAATACGGTTTCACAAAAGGCTGTTCAACCATTGATGCAGGTGTAGCACTTCTGAAAAATATTTTTAACGGTTGGGAGGATTCACAGAACGTTATTGGGGTGTTTTGTGATTTATCTAAGGCATTTGATTGTGTTGACCACCCAACACTTATACGTAAACTAGATTATTATGGAGTTAAAGGTATAGCACTTGATTTGATGAGATCGTACCTTAGTGAGAGGACTCAAATTGTAGATGTCAACGGAGTTAAATCGTCTGGTTCTCCTGTGCATATGGGTGTGCCCCAGGGCTCAATTTTGGGACCTTTTCTATTTTTAATTTATATAAATGATCTTCCGTTCTAAGTTAAGAATACCTGTGGAATTGTACTGTTTGCTGATGATACCTCACTGATTTTTGGTGTTGATAGACAGAAATTCAATTATGACGATGTAAACGGTGCATTATCTAAGGTATTAAATTGGTTTACTGTTAATAATCTAGTTTTGAATGCAAACAAAACAAAATGTATCAAATTTGCATTACCTAATGTAAAAAAATTGGCCTCTAATTTAATGTTAAATAATGAGGCCCTCAGTCTTGTTGAGTCAACAGTGTTTTTGGGTATCACGTTAGATTCGAAACTTCAATGGGGCACCCAAATATCATGTCTTGCGGGGAAGCTCAGCTCAGCTGCTTACGCGGTTAGAAAAATCAGACTACTTACGGATGTAGAAACAGCTAGATTAGTCTATTTCAGTTATTTTCATAGTGTTATGTCCTATGGTATCTTGCTTTGGGGCAGAGCAGCTGATATAGATACAATTTTTATTTTGCAAAAAAGAGCAGTCCGTGCTATTTATAATTTAAGCTCGCGAGCTTCCCTCAGAGATAAATTTAAGGAAATTAACATTCTCACAGTTGCATCACAGTACATTTATGCAAACATAATATTTGTCCGTCAAAACATTAGTCTTTTTGCTAAAAATTGTGATTTGCACTCCATTAATACTAGAAATAAGCATAAACTTGTAACATCTGCTTATAGACTACAGAAAGTGCAAGGATCATTTTTAGGACTTGGTGCACGGTTTTATAACAAAATCCCCACAAATATTTTAGAATTGCCTATGAATAAATTTAAGGAACGAGTTAAGTCAGCTTTGGTACAGAAAGCTTATTATAGTATAAATGATTATATTAATGATGACGAGGCATGGGTATAGCGCTCGTTCTATCAGGACTAATGTTATTATTGTTAAAGAAATTGTTAAAACTTGTTTTGAAAAGAGTAATTGCTGAGTTTATTGCCGGCTCTTCTCAGCAAAAGCAACCTTCCGAACCGAGCATTAGAGTCGACGTTTCATAAGTGCCTGTGAAGGCCTAGTTGAATTAATAAATTTATTTCATTTCATTTCATTTCATTTCATTATGTATTTCTAAGTTAAAATTATAAACCTGAAGTTCTCATACCTACAAGATGTTTAATAACCTAATATGGGATCCCTCAGGAACATACGCTTTAAGATTCGGCTAGTTTAAAGAGAGGCTGTGAACTATGTCATTTAAAAAGCCTTATACCTAATATTTTGTCTCATCAAAATGTCAATCCATCTTAACACCAATAAGGATAGAATTCAGCAAATTTATGTTGACTTGTGAACAAACAATGACGAGCCATATTAACATTATTCTGATATTCTCATTTAGATTCAACAGCGATATGGATTATGTATTTATTCAAATAGTTTTGGTGTAGTATGACAACATTGGAGCGGGGTACGATTCTATAACTAAATAAATACCTACTTAGCAATATTTCGCCATGCTCTGCCTCTATCGTAAGCTACGCAATCAGGTGAGAAGTAAGTTCTCTTTCTTAAGCGCTCACCGACAAAAGTATGGAATACTTATTTAACATGAGCATAGTAAAATAATAGTAAATTTTCAATAGATGAATATTTGCTGCCAAACACCTGTCCATGTGATACCTACAGCAGTTCCAATTCTTGGAAGCAAAGTTCTCGACTTTGTGTTCTCCATTTCAGCTACAACATCATTTTCTAATTGTGGAATTATGAGCAAACGCATGGAATATAATAATAACAACAAGGCAAAAAATATATAAATTAAAAGTAACTTGCTAACTCCTAGCAACATGGTATAGCAAACTTGCGGCAAAGAGAAAATGTGCTAGTATTTTTACATAATGTAATGAAATATTTTTCTTTTATATTATATAGGTATATTAAAGTATTCGTCCACGTCAACCGGGATCAAAGGGAACAAAAAATGATGTATGGCTTCTATGTTATTTGGTGACATCAAAGAATATCATCAGAGTGTACAGAAAAATACCATTAACTTTCCCTCTTTTTTACTATAAGTGCAAATGTCGCCATAGTTACAAACTACAAAGTTATATTGTAACCATTTATTTCAGGTTTTAAGAGAAATATATTTTTCCCATAATGTCATAAAAAGTATTTTTTACCCATAAATGAACAAGCTTATGGAAAGGTTGTTTTTAGTACTCTGTTTTTACCTATGGTCCTAGTGAACTAGTAAACTAATTATCCGATTTTCATGAATGTTTCGTTATTTTAGTCCAGGTAGACTATATTTTTTTGTTATTGCATATAACCTCGGAGTTTATTGCAAAGTTTGTATAAATGTTACTAGGACAATAGTCTGTGATAATACCAATTTCAATATATTCGATTTAATCAGTTGATTAGGTAAATAAAGAATAACAAAAAGAAAATGAATTTCCATTTCAATACGCATTCGAACTGATTGGAACTCTGTTATTTTATCATTAGGTTTATTCTGAACGTATCTAGTTTATTTTTCAATTATTCAAATGGATTTAAACTAATCCGATATCTCATTAAATCCTCGATAGATATAAGTTCAGCTATAATAATACATTGGAAACCACTATCAAAGGCACTATATAACTATAAATGTAGGTATTTAACTCAGTTTGCGGGGTCAGGATTAATCGGTCGAGTATAATAGGTATTTGCATAACAAAATTGGCCATCCAGATTATACTCATTGCAACGGAACCGCGAGATATTCAATTTCACCGCGTATTAAAGCCATTAGCGTGTATTTAAAACGATATTGAATTTATGTAAATCCTTCTCCCCGACGCGACTTCAAGCAAGACTAGATTAATGCCGACAACGTCTAAAAATAAAACACGATAAAGTTACATCGAAATAGGTTTCAGATAATATTTTAAACTAAAAACTGTTGATTAAACTTTTTAATTCCATAGTCAAAGACACCTAAACATTTTTTTTTATTCTGTAATGACTAGATTGACAGATAACATCTTTTAAATGGGCCAAATTATCTCAAAGTCTTTATCAATATCATCCTAATCATCATCATATCAGCCATAAGACATCCACTGCTGAACACAGGCCTTCATCGATTTTCATGCAGACCGGTTGGAAGTTGCCTGCATCCAGGGTTCTAGCGACTCTCAAGTCGTCATAATAGCATTAACAAAAAGCTATTTAAACAAACCTCATATGAAGTCATATGCAAATGCGAAAATTACCGAAATAGGCCGAATGATAGTCGGGGAGACGTCCAAAGAGAGCACACCATGTGTATGGGTGTCATATCGTTAAATGTTTGCACAGTGGCTGCGGGCCTCAATTAGTGGAAGTCAAATATGCCCGCCGCTCCTTATATGTCACGTTTGGGTCTTAGTGATAAGCGAATAGCGTTTTATAAAACCTTACTTACCACTTTTTTAGGGGCAATCATAGTTATTTTTTTAATTAGCCTGGAATATTAATCGAATATGTAAAAAATCTCGTGTCACTTTTCGTGTTTTTCAACGAAAGGGCTTGACCGATTATTATGTATTTATGCCATGTCAGCTAGTATTCACATAATCATAAATCTAGATCCACGTGCCTTAAATTTTATTTCTTTAATGAACCCAAAATAAACAATAATAAATTAAAAAGAGAGCATTCTAAAAAGAATTCAATTCTCCAACTAAAACGCTAATCGCTGCTGCTCATACACAAAAACCACTAACTTCTTCCGCCCGCTGTCACTGTTTGCAAGCTCTAAGTACCGCTTCGGTATAAAGTTACTTTTTAATCACCCTGTTGTGGTCCCGACGTCGAAATATTTTTAGAAAGCGTGTTTTGGTGATAATATCGTGAGCAATATAATATTCACCTCAAGTGTACGTTATCTTGCCACTCACAATGATTTCTATAAAATTGTGTTATGTGAGAATGTTGGGAATACCGTAGCAACGTTTCTTTTGTTAAAATAAATCTAAAATAAAAAATCGATCGATTGCTTTGCACGTATATTTTATTGAAAATTAATACGATAACTAGAACTTTCTCAAAAATTTTTGACAACTTTTGAAAGCTAATGTAATATGCAAAAGTTGTCCAAACAAAGCTTAACAAGTATCTAAACTAACTTATATTTTAAGTAAAATAACCTCAAATCAGCATTTCAAAGTCATTATTCCCTTTTGGAACTAACGACCCACTTATTAAGGTCACAGCTCCTACTTTCTTTACTATTAGGTACCTACTTCAAAGAGAAAGACTAAAAATTTACGACAAAAACTTCCATAGCAATTCTTTCTTCGACTTTACATACATAACGACTGTCGACAGTGAGTCCTCTGAAGCCTCATTCGCACGAGTTTTTTTAACGGACGTTAAAAAAGCGTTCATACACAACAAATGCATTCCCACCCAAGTACCATAATATGCTCTATTTTTAACGCCCAAAGTTGAAAATGCAACACTGGATAAAAAAGCGTCGCGTTTTAAAAACGCTGTATTAACATATCAATATCGTAAACTTGAGAATGCATTTGTTATATTTGAACGCTTTTTTAACGTACGTTGAAAAAACTCTCGTGCGAATGAGGCCTGAGCGTTATCAGCTACAGTACAAGCGCCGCTCGTTTCCGACCAACGTTCATAATAAAATAATGGCCTTGTGTTTGTTATATTTCCCTCATTATTTGCAGTGATTTTTATGGAGAAATATCTCTTATATATTTACAATAATAAGTAATATTGTAGTGTGCAATGTTTGTAGTATTTTATTGTTTTATGAAAGTAAATCTATCTATCGTTGAGTATGTCATTTACATATATTGTTAGTACTAATTAGAAAAGGCATTACCTAGAAAAAATGGTTTAAAAACAAATATATTCGCTTGCCTAGTCAAATGATATTAACATTATTGTACAAGAAATAGTTAAAAACTTTTTGTGAAAACATTTATTGACGGCTCTTCTCAGCAAAATCAAGTATCTTTAGAAGGCCTATTTGAATTAAATACAAATATGTATATATAACTAGTAATAATCAGAGTACTAATTTATTAAACATCGATAATAAAATAAAATAAATATAACCTCAATAAAATTATCTCAAGAGTTTACTTTATTCAATGAGCTTTATATTTACATTTAAATTGAACGTTCCATATCCCTTTAATACTGCAGATTTAATTAAAAATCTCTCAATATGCATCCCAATCAGATTTTTTTAACTCGTCCGATGGACGTGTATTCAATTTTAAATGAGACAAACCGATACTCGATAGTTCGCTGAGTAAATTTCATTAAACCAACTTTATTTAACTTGTACAGTGGTTCTAACAGTTAGGTACTTCAACGATATTGTCTGGGTTAATAGAACTTGGATTTTCTACAGTATTTACCTGTATCTAGGTTTAAATGCAATATTTTAAAGACAAAATTTGAACTAAACCATTGTTAAATGGTAGTAGCGAACTTAAAACCTAAATTTTGTTTGCAAAGCTACCTAATTCAGAAATTTTCTTCGTCTAAAAACTTATTGTTATAGTTTCGCTTTTTCCGACACATTTTAGACAAGATAAAAGTTTTGCGAAAAAGCTTGACAGGTTATTTTACCTACTCAATAACCTTCAGACTTAACATATAAAATATACTGCGGAGTAACCTTTGTAATATGGAAACTCAATCAATCTTTGTAATATTCGCGTAGGAGCTACTATCAACATAGTTTTTGTGAAAAACAAGTATCATGAAGTAACACAGGAGTATCCAATTTATCGATGATATTTTGTTTCAAAAACCTCTTCAATTTCATCGTATAAGGTTTTCATTAATTCCAAGAACATACACCGACGAGGTAAATTCAATTGATTAAAATATATGTTCGCACTAAATCACTCAATAAAATCCATAATATCGAATATTGCAGACGGATTGTCACCGTTTTTTTATTGTTTTAATAAAATGAGTAGCAGATGCAGTGGATTGATACTTCTCATGAACCGAGCTTTAATTTAGCTTTTTTTATATTGGGTCACAAAAAAAGTATGAACCAAAAATGAGAGAAGGCATTATCCAAAGCAAAAATATTCGCTAATATTATTGATATTATTTCATAAATACCCCGCCAACACACTGTAACACATTTCTTTCATCGGGTGCGCGTAACTTCTCTAACTAAAACTCATATAAGCCGAAGACATTTATAACTTTACTCCCTTGATAAGTTTCCTTTTCCTAGAACTAGTAAGATGCGTAGTTGGTATCGATCGAGATCAACACCAAAATAAGTTTATATGCTTAAAAGTTTCAATAATAATTGAAATATGTTTATCTCTTTTAGCAGGTATCAAAAATAGCAGTAAGTAAAGCATACTATTATAAGAATTACTATTAGGTATATTGAAGTAGGTACATAGTGAAAAACAGAGAAGAGTGGAGGCCTTTGCCCTATAGTGGGGCAATGCAGGCTATAAATGAAATAATAAATAATAAAGTACACAGTAATATAACTATACTAGTGACCCGCCCCGGCTTCCCACGGGTGCAACGCATATAGCCACGCGCCGACATCAGAAACCTCTAAAATTATTAGTGTTTTTCTACTACACTATGCATGTATTATACATATTAACCTTCATCTTGAATCACTCTATCTATTAAAAAAAACGCATTCAAATACGTTGCGTAGTTTCAAAGATTTAAGCATACATAGGGATATAGGGACAGAGAAAGCGACTTTGTTTTATACTATTTGTTTTATAGTGATTAACGGTCGTTGCAGTTTGAAACAAACTAAACATAGAGACTTGAAACCGTAACAAGAAATTCCCAACAAACACAACAGCCTGAAGTTTCAGGTACAGGGCTGCAAAATGCAGGTATTAATTAGGTCGTCCATTGTATTATACTCCTGGCGTGTGTAGCCTCAGTGTTTGAACAAGATCCCATTCATGGTTACACGGCTATTTCGTCGAGATAAAATAGTAATTTTAAGTAGGTAGTGGAAATCAAAACGCCATGAAAACGAGCCTAGCCGAGAGAAGTTTAAGGCAAATTGTCCCCCTTAAATTTTTTTTATTGGTAAGATAATTAATATTTTTTGGTGTAAAGACAATTCTAGTAGCAAATAAGTAGGTTTATGTGCCATGGAAGGTATATTTGTCCCGATAATTTCGCCACTGCTACAGGCGCATCACGGAAATGTAGATAGGTAATAGGTATATTGATTTCCAGAGCCGACAAAATTATCTTCCGCAGCGATTTTAAAAATTGGTACCATCGGAAATAGGCCAAACTGCCAACTGTAAATGTGACTTAGGTAAATGTGGATACCTTTACCTCCTGCCCACACCTTTTTAAAATAGTCAATATATTCAAACCTTTCTCACTCCATTTGGTTGATAACACAGACATTTATTGAACCTTTCACCGATAATAGTTATTTGTTATACAAGAGTGCAAAGTTGCTTTTTAACCGCGTGTTCAATTTTGATGACCGAGCAAGCGAAGGATTCTAAAATTGAATCACGAGCGCAGCGAGTGATTCAAAATTAGAATCCTGAGCGTTAGCGAGGGAATCAAAAGAGCACGAGGTGAAAAATCTTTGCACTCGAGTGCAACACGTAACTTTTCATTCCACCTCAGCGAGGAAATGACTAAATACTTCTCGCGTGATTGTTGAGGGAGAAAGCTCATTTGCGCATTATTAACAGTTTCAGTCAATTCTGTTGGCGTCAAGCAAACTTCCTCGTCGCTAGAATCACTCATTTTAGTTTTTTCACTTGTTTTCAAGTTTCTTGTTTTTAATATAAGGTAACAATGACGTGAAAAAATGCCGCGTAAAGAACCGCGTACAAAGCAAATTGAAAAAAGAACACCAAGAAGGTGCCGAGTCTGAGTTTTTAACAAATAAAAAAAAAGTTGTATGATATATTCGGCACCATAGAGGTAGCAGTAAATAGGTTTAATGTTTTTTTTTAATTCACAAACTTAGTGCACACGATGTTCCAAATTCAATTTACTTTATCCTCTAGAGAATAAAAACGGCTTTTCCACTCAGATATTGAAGATTAAAAATACTCTTTCCGAGATGGTGGGATGAAAAATATGCTTGAATTACTTACGTGACCTGACCAGGCCGAGAATCTTATCAACTACGAATCGCTGTAATATAAATCTAAAAAACTTTGCTAACCTTCCGCTGGAATTTTTATTTCAAACTTTCGTTTGTGACAGTCGACATTTTTTTGCTGAAGAAGTTAGTTTTTTTTTATTTGATCGAACTCGTACCGTTCATTTCAAAGCAAATAGTTTTTCAATCCTTTTGTGTAGGAAATTAATCTTGTTTTCACGTTTAGTAAGGGTCTTATATCCTTATTTATCTATTTAGTGGTAGAAACAAATATTCTGCCACTTTGATTGGTATACCTGATGGTGTGAAAGATGGAAGTTTCACCCTTTCCCCTAATATGATAAGTGGCTATCTACTGTTGTAGGTATGTATTTGGAACGCTAACTAGTATTATTTTATCCTATAAAAAAGTTGAGACGATTAAATCAATAGGTCTTGACTATAGATTTTCTATTTGATTATTATAGCCAACGGTTCAAAATAATATGCCTTAATAATATGACACAAAAGACCTTTGTATAATATATAACGAATAGTAGGTAGGTACTCGAGTTTCCATTAGGAATGTAATAAAAGATGGCAATAAAATTCCCGTTAAATCATAATTTATTTTTCTGTATTACCATCATACTTAGTATGAAATCGGTTATTACTTGGGTACGACAAACTTGCTGGTTAGCTTTATGACTAGTGACCCTGACTCTCAAGCTGCCAGTCGTGGATCCAGGACAAACATTGTAGTAGTATATTAGCTATCTGGTTACCATAATACAAGCTCACTTTGAACTTTAGAATCCGATTGAAAGTGTGTGAAAAATGTCCCAGGATATTTATATTTATTATTTATTTATCTATTAATTAGGATTCCTCTTTCAGCATCATGATGATCCGACTGGAGACATTACAATACAGACCTTATTGTGTACGTGATATGGTTAGAAAATAAATAGCTGTGACTTAACATATGGGGAATTGGGGGAATTGGATATCCTACTAACATTATAATGCGAAAGATAGTGGGTATGGATGTTTGTTACTCTTCACGCAAAATCTACTGAACGGATATAGATAAGGAACACAGAAAGTATATTACCTAACAATGCTACTTTTTACACCAGGAAATTTGAAGAATCCCGGGAACACGGGTAAAAGTGCGGTAGCCACTAGTTTAGAAGCCACTTTTTAGTAAAGTTACATTATAACAGATATGAGAATTTTCCAATAACGATGATTTTTACTTTTGAAAATGCGTCTCGACTTGAAGAAACTTAAATTCAAGGATTGGCCTTTTGAAAACAAACATTTAACTCTTCCGTCCTTGTCTTCAATAAGAAATCGGTAGAGATAGAGCGTGTAGTGTATTGTACCGTATCATTTCAAACGTCACTTCTTCCTCACGCTGTAGTATCCGTATATCGGAAAATGCTCGGAGCACTTCTGTTTCAATGCACTTGAATGGAGTAAATCCACAATAGTTGCGTGGTACGCTGAAACTTTTTGACATTGCAAATTCTAGCTTATTTACTTACTATAGGGTTGTATTTTGAATGGGTGTTTATAAATTGCTTGTTTGTAAGCTACAAGTTAATTAATTAGCAATTTATTCGATCATCAAGTTAGTTATCGGGACGTTTCTACATATTCTAGCTTATAGCCGTTAAAAGGTTCCTTTATACGGTTTTTATAGTTAATAGACATAATTAATACTGCTTAAGTTGATCAAACTATGAAATTATTACCTTCCTATAGACAAACAATAGTAGTGTAGATTTTATGGTCGTCTCATCAACGTAGAGAGAAGTAAAATTCTATCACGTCACTTTATTTCCTCCGAAAGAAATATAGAAGTGCATTCATCTATACTAATATTATAAAGAGGAAAGATTTGTTTGTTTGTTTGTTTGTAATGAATAGGCTCCGAAACTACTGGACCGATATCAAAAATTCTTTCACCTTTGGAAAGCTACATTATCCCCGAGTAACATAGGCTATATTTTATCCCTGTATTCCCACGGGAACGGGAACTACGCGGGTAAAACCGCGGGGAGGCAGCTAGTATTATATGTATTTCTACTGTATTTAATTTTGGTTCATAAACAGTGCTTTATGTTTTTCAGAATATAAAACATGTAGTAATATTCGGGTTTATACGCGCACACTATTAAAATATTTTTTAGACTAAACTTGAACTTTCTTTTCTCGGTTTAAAAAATCTAATCGATGTGTTACATCGATTTTTTTAAACCAAGATTTATTTAACAACGTAAGGTTTATTTAACAACCGCAGTTAAAGATACTTGATGGCATTATTCTTTCAAGAATGTATTATTAGGTACTTCTAGATGTTTGAATTGATCAATCACTTTACTACTTAAAACTATAACTAATAATTGCAAATATTCCGTAACTGTTTATTTATACATTTGCGCAAAAGTGTTGCCAAAAAAAAGATACCAAAGTTGCCTAAACCGCTGAGTCACAGCTCTGACATTTACCAGGATAATGACAAACGAGGGCGCTATGATTGGAAGGAATTATCCGGTTGCTTATCTTGTACACCCAATCAATCATTAGAGATAGCTGTGAAATAAAAATAATATAGATAACACTTTCCAATAAATGTATAGTTCGGACCAGAAATCATTGTATAAAGTGAATAATTTGGACACTGATTTATTTTACTTATATCTGATCAAATACTGATCTGATACTTTGTAAATAAGTTTTAACACAGAGACTAGAAGGCAATTCTTTTTTAACGCAGCCGACTGCGGCAAAGAAGAGGAGAAGAAAATAAGAACATTATAACTTTGTAGATATTCCTGACAACCACATGTAGGGATGTGACTAAGGTATCTTGAATATTTTTGTATTTTTGCAGGTTTACGCTTTTTGGAAGCGTTATTTCAGTGACAACTGAAAAATATTTAAATTTTTGAACTTCGGACATACCGTACAGTATACCACTTTTATCATTGTCATATCTATACTAATATTATAAAGCTGAAGAGTTGGATTGTTTGCATGAACGCGCTAATCTCAAGATCTGCTGGTCCGATGTGAAAAAGTATTCAGTGTTAGATAGCCTATTTATCGAGGAAGTTTATAGGCTTTATTTTATCCCTGTATATCAACGGGAAAGGTAACTACGCGGGTGAAATTACGGGGTGGAAACAAGTCTGTTTATAATATTAGTAGGAATATCTCAAGTTTACATAGAATTAAGCTTATATAATTCAGTGTCGTTGACATGACAGCCGGAAGTGAATGGGCTGTAGCAGGCAGCCACAGAACAGACTTGTATGACAGGCTACTTAGAGAAAGCTACGTAATCCATTTATTACATACATATATCTATCTCTTTTCATCCTTAATTGGGTCATGTTTGGCCCAAAATAATTATTTCATAATAAATGAAACAATATATTTCTGTAGAGCAGTAAGAAGCTGTTAGTAAATCTGTCAGTATTTTAGCAATATAATATCTAAATCTATCCCCTTAGAGTCGTTTATCCAACAGAGCACATAAACAAGTCAGATCTATTGCTACAGATTCAGAATTGGTAGTGTTGAGCACACATTAAGTTTGGTTACGCCTCAATAAACTTCCGCTACGAGCTATATAAATTCGTAGCAGATGTAGATGAGCTACGGTGCTCAAATGTCGTAGCAGGGCTACGAGTTTTATAACATTTTCCAACGCGTAAATTTTTAAGAATACTCTGTGTAGTTTACCAATAGTGATATCACTATAATGTTTACGTTTTCTAAAGATAGATGGCGCGCACATGAATTTTATAACACATGCATAGATTGTATGAAATCCTACATCGCGCAGGAGAGTATCTACTATGTTAGCATATTATAAACCTACACAATTACATTGCCTTAATTTGACTGAATTATTTTTATATTTTTTTATAATATAGTTATACCTGTCGTATAGTATACCACAAACTCATGAGACATATGGTGTGTGACGCCACATAAATTATGAAATTTTAATTAAACTTTCCATAATTATAATTAAAAGTTGTTTACAAATGAGTTAAGAGTTGAATGTGAGTTGTGACGCGTTTTAAATATTTAATGGACGACGTGGAAATTTAAATGAAAGTCATTTGGGGACCAACAACAGGGGACTACGTTAAGTAAGATAAATATGTACTTAAAGACTTTGTACATAAAGCTTGACTGATGAAGACGTTGTAATTAATTACAATACGGTTGCTTATAATTAATTGAAATTAACTTTGAGTTTCATACAAAAGCAATTATGCGGCTAGCAGATAATGTTTATTTAGTCAACTATTGATAATATGAGTATTTACTAAAACAAAACAAAACAAAACCTTGTTTTATTACATTGAATAAACAGAACACAAAATAACTAGATTTTTAAAGCTTCAAAGAATTTAGTTTACAAATATAATAAATCTAGTTTGTTGCATGTTTTTTATATTACTATATACCTTGCAATGAAAGTTAAATCGTTTCTATTAAGATATAATTACTTTCATCCTAAAATATTGGTCTGTAATTGAAATCCAACTCTATACAAATACAACACAAAGTTCAAATTTCAATTAAACCCTATGAATTAGTATATAGGGTCGAGAATAATTTGACATCATATTTAGTTCACAACATTATTCATGAGATCACACAATGGCGTCGGAACAAGGTTCTCATTTCTAAACGTACTGATATTAAAGATTCAGTTTAATTACCGGCTTCGATGAAATGGTAAATCAATTATCGAAAAAGAAAATCCCAAATATATAATACTAACTTCCACCCCGTGGTTTTAGCCGTAGTGCGCTTTTCCGTTGGAATAAGGGTTAAAAATATAGCCTATAATAATGTAGCTTTCGTTTGATGAAAGATTTTTCCATGATCGATTTGAGTTTTTTCGGAGCTTTTTCAAAACAAACAAATGATATAGTTCCTCAATATCTATTAGAGTAGATATTATAATAAACTATATGTAAAAACCTTGTTTTGAAATCACTTTAATTATTCTCTGAAACCACGTTAAATCGATGGCGTAGTTTCAAAGATCTAAGCGTACAGACCGGGACGGGAAGAGACTGTTTATTACTATGCAAAGAAGATAATACATATCTATATCTATACTAACTATACTATTTCACGCTGTCCTTTCATTAATCATAGTATGAAGGCTAATTATAGGCGACTTTGTCAATGTGCCTATAATAGATAATTTCAGGATAATTGTACTCATATTATCGTATAATAATGATGTAATTAGTTATTTGTTGGTCATTCATATTTATATAAAAAAGCAAAATTGGCGCACTAGTATATTTTTAATCCTGGGAAATTATAATATCCTCACTGAAAGCAGGCAAAACCTTGAGTGGAGGTTAGTAAAACATACTCCATCTTGCCTACCGTCAAATGAGAGAAGTTAAATTAAAAAGTCTTTGCATTTTCTCGTTAAGTTATCACACCTTGGTTCTGTAGTCTAAAACTCGATCTCACTAACTTGACCTCGATATTTTCTGCACTTTAACAGCGGAGCAGTATCGGAAGTTAATTTAAAACTTTCCAATAGCTTTAGTATTTTGTTACAGAAAGCTAACTCGTTTTTTTTTTATTCGTACTTACTGCTTGCAATTTTTATGTTATAAAAATGTATCTTAGAATTTTTCTAGAATAATTTGAACAAAATATTTTTAACCTAAGTAAGTAAGTACTAATATTATAAACTTTGTGAAGATGTATGAATAAACGGATCTGGATGAAATGTGGCATAGAGTTAGAGTATATTTCAGAAAGAGCACATTTTAAAGGCTTCTTTTATCACAGGAAAATTAAAGTTCGCCGGGAACACGGGTGAAATCGCGAATCGGAAGCTAGTAAACTAATAAATGTGACTACGGTATTTTATATCCTGTCAAATGTAAATCAAGTACTTTATTTTTATTCAGTTTTATAGATTGCATAAAACTTATAGGGACATAAAATGGTAGAACGTAAGTTTTGTAGCCATGGTACCTTCAGGTACCGAAAAAAGCAATACCAAAGAGTAAAGCATACCTAAAATTATATTATATCATACTAATACATAGGTAAGCGAAATTTTGTGAGTATCGATGGATGTTTAAAACTCCTTCACGCAAAAACTACTGAACGGGTTTGAATTAAATTTGAAACACAGAAAATTTACAGCCTGGACTTACACTTAGGTTACATTTTACTGAAGCTTTCCCGTAAACGCGAGTGAAACCACGGGAAACCACTAGTACCCAATAAATGGTTGTTATATAGCAACTCTAATATTGAAGCTATTCTTCAATACTAGAAACGTGCGATATTACACGCGCGACGAACAAAAATTGTCGATATCAAATAGTTTATTATTTTCTCTATTCTTCAGACGTACGTGTAGACATTACGAGTACGCGTTACATATATCTCAAGTTATGGATTTTTTTGATAGCCCGGTTGGCTTTGTGGTTAGTGACCCTGACTTTCAAGCCTTGGTCGTGTGTTGGAATCCCACCCAGAACAAACATTTGCATGCTTGAATATGTCTGTTTGTCCTGTGTCTGGATGTAAATATCTAGATAAATATGTATTTTTGTATGTTTACAATTCATTACATTCCGAAAAATGATTTTCTCACAAAATGAAATTACATCTAATGGCAATAAATCAAAACACAGAAGACTTCGGACTATATTTTCGTAAGTTCAACCAGTAAATTAGCTACCCTTACTGACCTATCACAAATTACCACCCTGTGTAGTACATTTCCATCGGCACATAGATCAAATTAGCTATAAGAGTGTAAATCGTGCATTTGCAACAGCTGTCGGAGTCGGAAGCTAGATTACGAGCGTTGTCTCACGCCGGATGTGACGTCGTCCGTAATACTCCATGTGGATATTGGAACCACGATACTGGCTGTGCGTCGGGGAAATAACATTTTAGTACAACGAACTCCCATTCAATTCACCTAGATTCAAAATTTTATTTACCAAGCCATGTTGCCAGCCTATTACAACAGCACAGATAATTAAATATCTTGGGGCATTTTTCACACACGGCCAATCGAATTCCAAAGTAAGCTTCAAAGTCAGCTTGTATTATGGTAACCAAATAACTGATATACTACGTTTTGAATACATAGGTACTTATATATATATTTACATACATACACAGAACAAACAAACATATTCATGCATCAAATATTAAATACCTAATAATGTTCCAAACTTTTTTTAAGAAACCTAAATTTATCAACCTATTGTGACACATACATATCTATAACTTGCCAGAAAGAGACAAACCAATTAAGAAACAACAAATATCACTCAGACAGTAAGCCTTGAGAAAAGCCTAGATACTCAATAACCGCTAAGCCTTCAAAGTGTTTGCTTTGAAACAGTAATGATACATTACCTAAGTATCCAGTAATGACTAGTTTAATAAGAAACATTTTAGAACTTACAAAGCAATTTACACATGACAGACAGCTAAGCATTAAGACTTCTCGTCTAAATACTGAAGACAGGCAACTTCCCTTGCTTGTTTCTCCCTTATTACTCTTTTAGAAAAATCGGATCATTCCACTTCTTGAGCATCCCTGGATTATACTCGTATCTGAGCCCTCATTCGCATGAGAGTTTTTTACCGGACGTTATAAAAGCGTTCAAATAAAACCAACGCATTCCCATGTATCTCACACGACAGCGTTTTTAAAACACGACGCTTTTTTATCGAGCAGAGTTGAATTTTCAACTTTGAGCGTTGGAAATAGAGCATATGGTACTTGGAAGCATTTTTGTGTTTGAACGCTTTCTTAACGTCCGGTAAAAAACTCTCGTGCGAATGGGGGCTAACGGTTGGCAAAACTGAACAAACGAGTGAATGAACTGAACCAGCTGATGGAGTTCTCAGATATGAAACAAGTTATTACAAACTGTTTTCTTATGTTGCGATTGTGCTTCCTGTTTTGAACTAGCTTTATATCATTTTGATGGTGATTCGGCTCGATATCCATAGTTCATTTTACCACTAACTAATATGTATACAAATTATAAAACCAGTATGCTTAGTCCTTCTTTGATGTCGAAATAAATCTTTAGATAGTTATTATTTTTGTTATTAGAGGAGATGTACTTTGACTGACTTTTCCCCAAGCTATCTACATGGAAATAAAATCTTGGGCAGAACTAGTAAGTGTAAAAGTTTTAACTAGAACCTTAACATTTACAACTTCCATGCAACAATGTGCGACGTAAATATTGTACCAATCTCCGCCCCGTTCCAACCGTTTTTACGACAATGCCGGCCTTATATCGCATCAAAGTAATACTTTCACCGGATTTGGGATTATAGTATTACATTTATTATTTACCGAGGTCTGTTATGGCGTGTTATTGTTAAATTATGGCCTTTACCTTTAGTTGATGTTTACTAGGGTTGGTGGAACGCGTATTATTGTTTTTAGAAGTGATTCTGCAATTTCACTGTAAGATCGTATACATTTCCACTGCAGGAAAAGAGCCTCCCCTAATAATGAGATCCCTGTTTACATGACAAACAAACACAATTACCTACCTACAGTAGTTTCGTGAAATAATAATAACCTATATAGACAAATGGAATTATGTAAATGTGTTGTGAAGACAATAATTCGAGATCGGCTGGAGAGACATGGCTATTTATAGACTTATAATCTTCTTTTTAGTCCTAATGTGGTTCAAACGCAGGAACGCAGGGCAGAGCTGGCTGAACTAAGATAGAAAATCTACCACTCTACCCAACTGGATATGAACGAAGATATCCTATCCTTGCCTTATTTTGGTATGACATGATTTTTTTTTGTATATTTGAGTTACGAGTCGTGAATGATGTGTGTGATTGTGGAGTATGCTATCAATTTATATACAATAAACATAATGATTTATCCAAGTTAAAAGGTGATCAGCACATTCACGCATTAGCCTAGAAGCTTGTATGGTCTAGCTAGAAGATCCCTAAAAAAAGTGGTCAGTATTAATATTCGTTTATATTTTATTCCGGTCACCTTTATTTACATTATATTATAGTGATAAGCCCATTACGGCTGGGTGGTTCTCATGTCACGTGTTAGATTTTCAACTGACAAGGGTGAGCGGTTGGGGTAAGCAGGGGGCTGAAGCGAAATGGCTTATCGAATGTTTTTTCATACGGGGAAGTACGACGGTAAACAATATTGTTTATTTTTTATAGGTTTTCAATATTGCTTGCGTGTAGATATTGGTTGCTAAGCAACTATGAATGTTCGTATTTTGAGCAAGATTAGATCGCTATTATCAATGTAGGTACCCACTTATTACGTAAAATTGATTATTTCTTGTGCAAAATATATTTTAAGTAGCTGAGACTTGAATTATATACCTAGTAAGGTCATGTTAGAATATAAGGTTTATTTATGTTTTATTCTTCTTATTGACCTAAGATAGTACAATACAGAATGATGCCATTTTTTGCCAGTTTCTCACTATCAAAACTGAAACAAATGAGAATTTTTTGAACATCAAAGACTATAAATATTATTATCACTTTTAACTTGGCAAGTCTGACACATTTGTATTCAGTATCTCTCGTCACTTTTTTCAATAACAACTAGGCCTCTGAATATTGATTACCTGTCGTAAAAAGTAGCAAAACAAGGATGACCTGTTTTGTTAATTAATGGTTCGAACAGCATACCTACTTACTAGGTATTAAGCTTACAGAAGCTATAGTAGCATTTATTTATAAGGAAATAGTGGCTCCCCGTGGTTTCACCCGCGTACCCGGGAGATCTTCCATTTACTTGTGATAAAAAGTAGCCAATGCCCCTTCTCAGTATCTAGAGTTCTAGACTATTTGTGCCAAATTTCCTTTAAATCGGTTTTGTAGTTTCGGCGTGAAAGCGAGACAGACAGAGATACTTTTGCATTTATAATATTATAGAATAGCCATTATCTGACTCTTGAAGCGACACGACGCACCTTCTGTGCCGGTGAGCCACACGGGTATCCTATGAGGATTCCCTCACTCATCTCATATACCTACGCACCACTAAAGGAGCACGAGCCTCTAACCTAACGACGAGGTGGTTTAAGCTATAGTCCGGCAGGCGGGCCTAGTGCGGTGCGGCGGATTTAACATGTTGTTGATTGTGATATCTTGGGCGCTATCAATCATATATATTTTCCTTCACCGTAAATCGCAACGTGAGTAAAACTAAGTGGTACAGGTCGGGGATTTGAACCTGCTCTTGATCGTGAGTCGATGTGGTGCCACTGAGGTACCTACCACGGCTTTAAATAGAGCTATGTGGCAATTTATAAATGCTTTGATCTTTTCACAGGTAGGTACCTACCTGTACAACGGGATGCGAAGCGGATTAACGAGACGGATTCTTGCTCCGTTTGAGGATTAAGAAATGTACTCCTCGATTTATCCGTATAGTACTTTATATATTGTAGGACTGTTGTCTAATCTATTTTATAATGTTAAAATAGACATGATTATATTTAAATGCGATACCCTCAGCCCGCCTTATATTAAAATTCGTCATAAGTTATATATACAACTACAAAAGCTAATTATAAGTGTAACATATTATCACCAGCGCCGGATTAACCACGTAGCAGGAGTAGCAAATGCTACGTGCTCCGCGCATAAGTGGTCAAAAACAAAATTAAAACAATAGGTAAACCTCTTTTATGATTCAGATAACCTGGAAATAATAAATGTCTCCGTAAAAAAATATCTAGGTCTATTTACTAAAGATTTTATCTTTCACGAGAGCCGCACAAAATCTAGGGCTTTCGAAGATAAATAAATACTCTTACCTATCTTTATAGTGATGCCAAACAATTCAGTCGAGTCGATTATCGATAATCGATACTTTTTGATAAATAAAACGATATTTTACAGGACAAAATTTAATAAAAGAATATGAATTTGTAGAATCACGATTGCCAATAAAATAATCAAGGTTTTCCTTTATTACGATTACGTTGTTTCCTAGGGGAAAATTCTGAAAGGGCACCAGCTGTGTATAATTCGTTGACAAGCTATAAATATGCATGTTCCTAACTTTGTACACGAGGGCGGGCGGTCCTAATACCTCATATTGTATTCAGCTTCCGGACCATGCGCCTAATAACTGCAATTGACGTCATTTCATTTAAATATATTAATATTAAATGCTTTTCGTTGGTGAGAGCATATGTAGATACTAAAAAATAAGCTAAAGGACGATGATTAACATGCGTGACGTGACGTGGGATAAGCTGGAATAAAAAATATGCCTATTTAAAACACCAGTGATTTTCTATTTATACTACTATGGGTAGGTACCTACTTATATAGTGTTTATTACTTTTAGAGAAGTAATTTAAGTAGGTAATACTTATCAGAACTGTACCTAAATGCTTAGTCCATCTTTCAACTTTTCCTCGCCGTATGGATATTTGCAATATAGATGTGTTCAACATGTTCCTAACTAAAATCTAGTTTTGAAAGTGCTTTACCGGTTTACCGTTTTTTCAGTTATATACTCTGCACAGCGGTTTTTGTCCGTATACAACACTAAAATATCGGTAACTCCGTCTGACACGAAGGATGAAGTGCTCCGTATCTATTAAGCAACTTCGCTAATAAGTCCCGGGGGTGAAAGAACTCTCACAATTGATTGCCTATTTATCAACGGGTTGGTCAGAAAACTTCTGCCTTTTCCGATATATCGTGTTGCTAAACCATTTTTCATCATTCGTTAGTAGAATAATTGCTGATGGATTTCATGGATCGCTCGCTTAGTTCCCATTTAAATATTACTCGTAAAAATCAAAAAAATATATAAAACCTATCTACTTGGATTATATTGAACAAGAATAGGGTTTAAAATAAAGTCTCTTTTCGCCGTCTGCGTTACATGTATATCTTTTAAACTACGCAATGGATTTTAATGCACATTTTAGCAATAGGAGTGATTAGAGGGGAAGGCTTAATGTGTATTATTTATTAAGATTTTGTATAAATTGGTTGAAATATGGCAGTTCTATTAGACTCATTCGAAGGGTAGGTCGCTAGTTATTAGCGTTTGAATTTTCACTTCGCATAGGCTTGCATTTGACGACAGAAATGTAAGCATACATACATAAAAACCATCGCTTATGCCAACAAATCTGTAAAGTATATCTCGTTAAAAATATATTTACTGTATACCTGACCAACCCGAGCATTCGTGCGTCACAGAAACTTTTGCAGTCACAGCTTGTCCAAACAGTACAAAGGGATCAAACCAGCGTCTGTCACGAAAAACTATTTGAAAGAGAAACCGCCCAAAGTTATCGCCATCGGATATTGCGGCCAAAGTTGTTTTGTTTTATTTCAGTTCACGTATTAACGGTGCTTTTGGGGAAAAAAACGCCGCCAAAACAAAGGCCCCCCGTACTGTTTGTATTGAATTATGCAATATTGTTCCACATTACATTGTTCGTGTGTTTTGTAAAAAATATTTCCAAAGGTCTCAATTCATTGATTTAAACAAACATAATAAAGCTTTATTTATTTATTTTGTACTGTCTGAGTCTGATTTGATCATTGATAACGTCAAATGAAAACATACAGGGTACAAAAATGTAGGTTTATTTTAACTAGCGATCCGACCTGGCTTCGCACGGGTGTAATAAAACACCGTCGTAATTTAGCCATTTTACACAAAATTTCAGTGAATTATTCCTACACATATACCGTTCTTTCGGCTTTGTCTATTGTTTCAAAACCACTTTAAAATACGGCGGGAAGCGAATTTGTTTCATACTATGTAAAGAAAAATGTAAATCAGTTTATACTGCTTATAACAAACTTAAATTCGGAACACGTTATAACCTACTCGTACATTACAAATTAGACCAAATTTCCTCACCTGGGGGAAAACAGTCACATACATACTGTTTATTTACAAAAGTCTAATTATTTATTTACGATGTTACGTGAAAGAGTCTAGTTAGAAAATAGCACTTATATACTAAAAACTTTTTACTAAAATTAATGCAGGACATTCCCTAAGGTAATGTTGACCCTGTTTTACCTTTTCATGCTGAAAGTACTTGACCTGTCCCTATTCACTTAAGAGCGCTAGAACTAGCGCTTGAGAGCTGAAGAGGATAGTTTTAAAGCAATACATTATCTATCTAGCGAATTTAATATACTACATGGTGAAGATAAAAGATATATTTTTATAAAAGCACAATAGTTTTAATGGTTTTTTTATATTTTTTTTAGTCAAATAGATCTTCACAAGTCTACGAATTATTACTAGGTAATACGATTTAAAATGCAAATGTTTGGATGGATAAGTGTCATGCCTAAACGACGGAAGGGACCTGTTTGTAATTGGCACAGGAATGAAAAATATTTAAGAAAAACACATAGGTTTATTCCGGGAAAATTTAAATTCGTACGCACCCGCGTAGCTAACTATTATAATAGTTTATTATGAGAATAAATAAATAAATACATTATTTCGACTGTAGATGACCGATGGTAGGTCCTACACTGAATATTCAAAACTTATTTTACAAAAAAAAAATTATCTTTAATTCAAATATGATTTAACTAAATAAGAATATAGTTCCCCAGTTAACTTTAGTGCCCTAAAAAGGGTTTCAAAGCAATTATTCGCCCCTATATCTATCAAAATAAAGCATCATATTATTTATTTAATCAAACAAAGGCCGGTCCGCCATTATTGAGTCTAGAAATTAAATTGTAATAATGTTTCAGTGTAATTGCTCACTCAGTGTGGCCGCGCCTGATGAATAATAAGATGTATATTAATGTACATACCTCTGTTGTTTCATTTATTATTCATAGCTAAGAAAAATAAGAATATAGTTTTTCAAGGACACTCATAATAACTGACAGCTGGTTGGCTTTGTGGTTAGTGACCCTGACTTTCAAGACGCGTAACATGGGTTTGAATCCCACCCAGGACCAACATTTGTGTGCATGAATATGTCTGTTTGTTCTATTTGGGTACGGTACTAACTTTTTGTAACTACGACCCGTTATTTGCCTAGTGATAAAAAATGCATTTAGACTGGGTATATAGGATGCTACAAAACTTTATTTATCAAATTGCTGATATGTGGAAATGAACCCTAGGAAGTCCTAACTGTTATAACAGTCCCAATTAAAAGTGCAGGTTTTCCGAACTACGATATACATGGTAATTAAGGTATACTTCAACATTGTCGAAATCTAAATTAACGTAAAAAGAACATATAGCTATCAGTTATGTATTTCTCAAATAAGCTTCAGTATATGTAGGTATTCTCTAATATAACTCTTCAGAAAAGACTGAAGAAGGCTTCGAAGCAGCTTACATCTCATGTTATACAGTAGTGAATGAAAGAGATAGCATACTCCGCGATGGAGGGTCATCAAATTTGTATCATTTAACCTTATTGAATTAACACTGGACTGGACAGCCAGATGAAGAACGATAAAGTTCAGCTGAAACCAAGAATGTATAAAGAAAATCAAGATAATATAAAAGAAAACAAATCAAATACAACCAATCTGATTTCAAACTAAGCTTCAGGTATCAGAAATACTGCTCATAAATATAATATTACTCGATGATAGAAATAAAATAACTTTCGAAACATACATATTTTGCGGCAACAAATGATTTAGTGCAGGATAGGTAGAAAAGAAACCCCCTGTTTCACCTTGCTGGTAAGTAAGCAAATTAAGGTACCTTTAAACCTACTTCTATGAAATACCGCATGCTATATATATACGAATAATAAACAACTGTACTCCGTATGGGGACAAATTATACTCACATATAATTTAAATGTACTCCATATTTTAAGTTTGAGCTTATTAAGCTAGCGCAGAACATCCTTTTCCACTTAAAAAGGTCGAGGTGTTGCCTAATGGTTATCCTTTGACCTTATTATCTTTTGCATTATGCACATAATCACTGTTATTCAGAGCTACTCGGGTTGCTACCCGAATAAAGGTTTATTACAGACATTGAGGGTGTCAGATACGTTCTTTGGCAGACAGAATAATATTCTCCAAATTAACGTATTTATATCTATCATAGAAATACCCACGGGCCTTGCCCGACCAGTATTCGCTGTAAAAACCAAACAAAATGTAAATGTCTGGTGTCTGCCACGGAGCGTATTCTCTCTGGCTCCCTCAATGTCTGTAGATATAGTTACCATTCAATTTAGGGATTTAAGTTATACGCAATAGAATTACATATTAAGCGATAGGTATAAAATTGGCAGCTAGTAAATAAATAGATAAAAGTTAGCGCTCGAACATAAATTACAAGCAATCTCCTGGAACTACTGTAAAATTAAAACGCAAATCCATAAATTGTTTGGCGGTTATGTAAGAAACTACATATACAAATAAAATTATTTATTTTAACTTAATGGCTCCTCGCGATTTCACCCGCATTCCCAAGGGATCTTCAATTTTCCCGAGATAGACAGTTCTTGTTATTCCTCAGATAACACTTTATCATAGTTTTGGTTCAATGGATATTTTCAATATGATTTATTCCCAGATCCATTATCGTAACAACCTGTATCCACTATGGCTAGTTAAACTTAATAAAAAAACCCAACACAAACAAACCAAAGATTTTTGTTTTATTGGGTAGGTAAGTAACTACCCTAAAGTAGGTACTTATGTGAGAATTTAATTCATATAAATTATACTAGGACCGGTTTCTTACGACTTGATTAAAAAACAATCTTCCCTCTAGAAATAAACTTTCCGAGAAAATCTTTAAATAGCCTTATCAGAATCTGTTTTGAAGTATAGAATAACTAAGAACAAAATCAGTAGCATATAATCACTTCATTTGATACTTTATTACGCTGGTTATAGTGTTTATTATTGATTAGCAAAGATACACAACAATATGTTGTTTTTGGTGCAAAAAATATAACGATATCTTCATCTTCTTAACAATCAACATGGAATATTACATCAAACGAAAGAAAATAATAAAATAATGATTGGATCACAAGGGAAAACAGACAGAAAATTAATCGAAAGATAACAAGTAATAAATGAATTATTTAATAATTGTTATTGGATATTTTAGGCTTGTCAACGGATATATTATAGGGTTGTCAACACAACGGATTTGCCGGAAATCTTTGGACGAAAAGTTACGCTGTTATTTCCGAGCAAAGGGCCGAGAAAATCAATTTCCTGTCTGAAATATATCACCGCCAAATTCAAATGTTCACTGATCTTTTTGGTTGTCAAATTTAAATGTCATCTTTTTAAACAAATCATCGATCTATTGGTTCTTTAACTAAGGAACACGCACATAAAAAAATAGGAGAAGGGGAACTTTATGAGTTACTACATGTTATGTTTTCCTCGTCTTTAGCAAAACCTCAAATGCATTAAAGGCTTAGATTTGGAGCTGTCATTACCTTAAAAGCTGCAGAACAACTTCTTCTTCTTCCTGCCCTTATCCCGCCTAAGCAGGGTCGGCACAACAAGCTGCAGAACAACTTATGCAGGATAAATAAGCGGCCGTAAAAACAATAATATATTTGACCCTCCCGATTGATTGATGTCCCGTCAAACTTCACCACAACTCAGTAAAAATGAGAAAACAACTTCCAAAGCTTTTAATCCCACATAATAACACACGTTATCCATTTTCGCTAAATTTACGGACTGTTTGATATCCGATACTCCAGGGTACAGAATCCATTACGGATTTTCTTTTTTTTTTACGATACTGTAAATACAACATACCTGCAAATGGACACCCTTCTTAGAGATGCCTTTATATATATCTATTCATATAAAAATATCTCTAGAGAGGTTCTTAATGCACGACGGATTTGGACGTTTCAATAAAAAAGGGTTACGCTAAACTATTTTGAATCGTATATCAATGTAGTCTAAACTTGTTTTGTATCCATGAATATGGGATCCATTAAATTAATGCACTCAGAAATCATTAATTTCGTTACCGTCATTTGTATCTTTATTTGCTCTTGTCTCAACAAAACCGACCTTTCGAATCGGTATCATAATAATATATCAGATTTTGTAATAAAACATATCGTAAAATATACATCATAATTATTTAATTACGCCTGTACATCAGCTGGAATAGATAAAGCAATAAACGATAATTAATTAACAATTTATTGCCCTAAGAAGGCAAATAATATTTCATTTACTAAACAATTTATATTTCTTATTCGATCCTTTGACGTAAAACTCAAAACCTTTGACTCAAAATGAAAACGTAAACAATAATTTTAATATAGGCATCCATATTTTCTCAAACATAAACCTTCCACAATTTGACTGCGCAAATTCGACGAAATTAAAACAATAGGGTTGTCACCTATCCGTTTCTTTTCCGTCACCTATATAAATCAACTATTGTTGTCGTCGAACAAAGGGGTTGCTACATAGTCCTTTTATCATATTAGTTCAGAACGTATCACGAATTGTTCGTAAATGTGGTATGACAGCCTTGCTATGCTACTGAAGAGTTCATCCTTGATATCTGTGTTTTCACCTATCCATCTATAAATTTAACAAAAATAAACCTTATGCCTTTGTTATAGAGGTCATGGCCGAAAAGGTTAGGGATATGTATAAGTTTGTATTGTTAATAATAAATGGATGTATATAGCCTCATTGTAGTGTTGTATGAACATCAGATCCATAAATCTCAACGACGATGTACAGTCGCGAGAAATTGTTAACTTTATTAACAATCTATTTGTTTTGCGTGTGCTTTTGTTCTAGTGACGATTGTTTTGATAATTATGATACGGAATATGTGAGTAACCTACAATTTTTATTAGAAACCAGCTTCGAAGCACAATTTCACCCGCCTTTCTGGGATTCTTAAATTTTCCCTTAGGTGAAAGGTAGTCTATGTACTTACTATTTCGAAACATGTTATAACTATGTGCCAAATTTTATCCAGATCTTATAACTATTTGCTTAGTTACATCAATATCCGTATAGCCGTTCTGACAGGAATAAGTAACAAACATCCACCCTTTAAAACATCTAACCATTACCATAAAACTAAAATTGTGCTTTAGGAAGCAGTAAAGTTATTAATGAGACTGAATTTCCCTTGCAATTCATAATATTAAGAGTTCTCAATGAAACCATAACAGAATTCGACGGCGAAAACCGCACTACAAAAAACATATTCGCAAATAAAATCCTAATATAAAAAGACTCAAGATTTACATAAGGCTGTCTGACAAGTGAACTGTAAATTTCACTTTTTAGGAGGACCCTTCGATCTAATGCATATACGTATGTAAAGTGTTGTAGGGTCTCGCTTTGATCCTTCATATCGTATAAAAAAATACATAAGCTGAATAGTATAGATATTCTATTAGCTACGGATGTTCTGATACAGATTTAAAAGAAACCTTTGTACTTTTTAGAATATGTTGATTGATTTAATTTGAAAGACAATCTGTACCGTTTTAAAATCCTACTTAATCCCCTTTTTTAGCATCAAACTGTCAAAGGTACAGTGTTGCCATTTACTGGAAAAATAAGTACAAAGTATTATGAATAATAATTTAGAATATAGCAACCCAGCTCTCACGACTACCTCCTTCACATGTATGAAGTAATTTTATTTTAAAATATAAAAAATGTTTACCCTTTTCTATAAAACTGTACACAATATTTTACAGCTTCATTAGCAACATTAATAGATATACTACTTTCACTATTGTCAATCGACCTATTGTGATGATAAATAACCGTTTTCGTAACTATTCATCCGTAACGAAAACTTAAAAACCAACTCAATGAGATCTCTGCCCCCCATCCGAAACTAACAATTTTGTTTAAAGCGATGAAAATTCAATACATGTTCAAGGATCAGATTAGTATGGTCGAGTATTTCGAAATTAGACCTATTACGTAAAAAATAGGCAATAGAATCTCTCTTCTGCCAGTGCCTATGCCTATTTTTTTATTATTTGTTTAGTCGTTTATGAAAAAATACTATGTGTTTTCTCAATAAACTATTGTTAATAAAATAATTTATTCGATATCTTACATACCTAATTAAATTTCGTTAAATTAATCAATATATTTTGGAATAAGAACACCTGTAATCACAAATTTAACCTTTTCTATTATTATTTTAAACTCAAGCTATGAATTTATCTTCTTTTCATTATACTAATAGATGTTTCATGTTATTATGTTCCATTGACGTTAGTTTCCTTAACTCTGTAATGAAACACTATTATGTCTATTACGCGGAGTTTTAAAATGCTGCAAAACTTTTGATTGTAAGAGTATCATAAGTTTACTGCTTGCCTGCTTCCTTTGTGTTCGTGAATTAAACTTGCTTGATATGGAATAAGTTCTCTCTTTACTTTGTTCCTTCTTAGTAATTATATCATATTTAAGCAATTTTTATTTAATAAGCTAATTTATTTACACTGGCAACTCTCGCCATCATGCGGGTATATCATAATTAATTTCTGTATTATCTAACTCCCCTAATCCTTTTTCTTCCTATTCCAGATTCCTTTCTATTTTTATAGATAATAAGTTTCCTCGTGTAATGCTACGAAAGAGAAAAATCGGGTAAATGCTTTGTCTTTTGAATGTGACAAATTATAGGTAACTAGCTGCCTCCGCGCGGCTTTACCCGCGTAGTTCCCGTTCCCGTAGGAATACAGGGATAAAATATAGCCTATGTTACTCAGTGATAATGTAGCTTTCTAATGAAAAAGGAATTATTAAAATCGATCCAGTACTTTTTGAGTTTATTCGTTACATACAAAAATACAAATCTTTCCTCTTTATAATATTAGTGCTGATATATTCTAGCTAGTCTCCATTGCCATGGCTATTAAATACGTAATAGTGTCTGCATCTGTGCTAACTCGGTCACAATGCGCGAGGTCGACTGCGCGGGCGCATACCACGCACGTGTCACATACATATTTTCCATAATCATTTACACGGTTTAAATAATACTCTATGCAGTTTCAGTTCATTCGATAAAAAAACAGTTTTTTCTATTTAATGGCTGTAAAAATTATGGTTATATTGTGTGTTTGTTTTGCTGTTGCTAACGCGCAGGACTGCAAAGTTGGCGGGAAGCGGGTAAAGTTTTTTTATAGTAATTTATACCATTTTGTTATTTTCTAGTATACTACGATTTATGTTGGGACCTATTTATGCTTCACACTTAGATACCCTTATTTTCAGACAGAGTTTCACAAAACAGTACAATATAGCATTTTATTTTTGATGCTCATAAATTATATACTTCTAAATAATTATACCTATGAAGGGAAATGTTTGTTTTTATGGCCTTTATTTTTAAAACGAAAATCACGATTATAATAAGGGTAAACTTAGTCTAGCCTTCCTTATTATATTCGTGTTTCCTCGCAGCTTATTAGCTACATACGCTGAAACGCGGGTGGAATCTAATTCATTGTGAACTAAGCTAATCCCCATGTCACTTTGATTGACTCGTGAAGGTTATAATCAAATTGTGCAGCATATTTAATTAATTATTAATTACACGCCGTCACATCACATGTGAGACGTGAGGAAACTGTTCATTCAAACATTTTAATTCTGTTACTTTGATGTAAGTATTAATAACTAGTGGCTACCCGCGGCTTCGCCCGAGTTCCCGGGGCATCTTCAATTTTCCCGGGATAAAAAGTAGCCTATGTCCTTTCTCAGGCCCTGGATTATCTGTGTACCAAATTTTATTTAAATCGGTTCAGTAGTTTTAGCGTGAAAGCGTAACAGACAGACATACAGAGTTACTTTCGCATTTATAATATTAGTATGGATAATCTATACTAATATTATAAAGGAGTAGAGTTTGTTTGTTTGTTTGTTTGGTTGAACGCGCTAATCTCAAGAACTACTGGTCCGATTTGAAAAATTATTTCGCCATTAGATAGTCCATTTATCGAGGAAGGCTATAGGCTATATATCATCACGCTATGATCAATAGGAGCGGAGCACCAGTGAATAATGTTTCAAAATCGGGAGATTTCTTTTCCTATTGAGAGCTTCCGCTGCGTACGCTGCGTAAACGGTTAAAGTAACGCTAAAATAATGTATGACAGAATTGTTCCCCTTTAAAAGTTCTAAAAAAAAGTCCGCGACAGCATATGTCTATCTACTATTAAGGTTGGCTCACAGTGACCATTTTTATACTAACCAAATTTGTTCGAAAATTAAGCATTTTTTGTGAAGGTGTTTTTATAAAGATGATATTAATCCTTATCCAAATAAATACGATATTCATCACAAGTATTTAATATAAAACAAAATTGCCTTTTACATCATTCGATTTCAATGAACATCTTAGGAGATATGGCAAATTAAAAATAACATTGCAGCAAAATAATTATCAAGTACTGTACTGCGCGTGCCTTTATGTGCCGGGCCGGCGCGTGCAGTCACCAGTTTGCTCTGCGAGACCATCCTTCTACGTAAACGAAGGGGGTTGAAAGTTAGCGTTAGCTCAATGTAACTATTCCACGCGGACGGAGTCGCGGGCAGAAGCTAGTAATAAATAAGTGATAAGTGATCTAATGTATTATTTATTCCCAGTGCGCTGACCACGAGCAATGCTGTGGCGGATGCTGTATCGATGGTGAATGCATAGATAGTAAGTGGGAAAAATATTCACGGTCATCATCATCATCATAATTCTCTTTGGCATATCCTATTTAGAGTCAGCTTTGTGCGTCACGGTATAGTTAAAATAATAATTAATTAAAAATTACCAGGTGTGTGCAATAAAACTGTTGATAAAAAGAAATGCAATGGTCGTTAGTTAAGGTTGTATAATGCATGTATTTAAATAGTCTAAATATTTGGGTAAATAAGAATGTCACACTAAGTACAAAAATATCAAAATCAACTCTATTTCGTAAAACTTATATCTCAAATTAAAATGGCAAGCATGGACAGCATAATCTATGACATTTCCCATTAAAAAATTGTATATAAATTAACCATATCACTTTTGTCCACAGCTTACCAATCGTGCCAATCAGCGTTAGGAGTATGCGATGACCACATCTGCAGAGACGAAGAGAACTGCGTCGTGTACATACCACCTCAGTGCCCTGGCTGTGAACCTATACCGATCTGTAGATAGATGAATGAATGAATGGATGGATGAATGAACGAATGAATGAATGAACGAATGAATGAATGAATGAATGAAAGAATTAATGAATAAATGAATGGCTTATTTACTGTAACAGACATCGTAACTAAAATTATAAATGTGAATGTGAGTTTGTTTGTAACCCTTTCACGCCAAAACCACTAAACTCATCTCTTCCAAAAAACGTTTAACGAAAAAAGTCAGATGTCGCAAATACTATACGTACTATACGTAATTTGACTAAGATTTTAAAATATTTTTATTTTAAAAATTACAGCTGAATCAACACTAGCTCCATTCATTCCATTTGCTTTAAATATCGTAAATACTATATCGAAAATGTATATAACGGTTGGTTCTCATACTTCTCATATTTATATTAACTAGCCTTGTAGATATAAGAATATTCCTCGCAAAAAGGAATAATAGGTTCCCACATCAATTTCAAGGCAATTTATTGTAGCCCAACGCGTTAGATATACCCAGATACCTAATTTATCGTAGATTTAGATAATTGTGAAATAATTAATAATTTATGATTAAACGTGAATTATTTTCTTCTAAACCCATACGTTTCTTATGTTCATTCACTCACGCGACGCTTCTTGCTTTTATTGTTATTATTATTTTCATTGTATTATTTGTAATACCTATGCTTGTGTATCTATTCTTATATGATTATATTAATTATTATAAATAACTGTATTGTGGGCTTACTGACATCGGAATGTCACGGGGGCGGGCACTGAAAATCAGTGCTGTGTCGAATTGCTTATCGACACAGCGTAACGCTGAGTTGCCAGCCTCGTTTATAGGGAATGCGGCGTACAATTACAAACTTGTATTTTTTATTGTTTATTTTCTTGATTTGTTTTTATTTCTTATGGTCTTTGTCTTAGTTTAATTTTTTCGCAAGTGTACGTTCATTTTCTATAAATAAATGCTATTCTATTCTATTCTATTCTATTCATGAGCCAACTCTTAAATACTAGTTTCAGTAGTGTATTTTATATTGTATGTCAAAGGGTTATAATTTCAGAATAATGAACAAAAACCAACCAATACAGCTATACGTAAATCAATCAATAGCTACTTAACATTTCCGGTACAAAAACAAAGCTCATTCTCTTCAATAAACAAAAGCAAAGGCTACCTAATATTAAACATGACATGCCGATTGGTAAAAACAAAAGGCGATAAATTAGGGTATGTTCACACCATTGTTACCCCTTTATGAGTGACGTGTGTTTAATACGATGTGCCGTGAGCCGTGACGACAGCGCTTCGCCAATAGGCGTTTAACCCATTTCCTTTTGACTGCACCGCTTGTTATCAAAATGTTCTAATTTTCAATTAGGCTGACTTATATTAGCGTCAATTTTGATGTGAAATATTGAGGAGTATGTAGGACTACGTAATTAGGACTCTTATACCATGCCTCTCAGCCTCCGCTAGCTTCCCATCTGCTGAGTCAAAATAGGCTGAGAGATAGTATCTATCCGTTGGTAAGTAATCCCCATCATCAATGGACACTTCGGCAATGCAATGTGTACCTAAGATATTGCTAAGGCCCTACTAAACTACAGTACAGTTTCATGACTGAAATGGAAAAACAATTTGGAAATACATCTATAATGGCAAGCTATGTGAAAACAAAATACCTACATTTTGTCGATTCATTATAGATATTCATCATATTATTTAGGATATTAAAATTTATAAATAAATACTCCCTACGCCATTGGCGGTAATCCTAAGTCCAAAGGACAAGGGACATTAAACCCTCTCAGTCGGTTTATAAATATGTGCGGCAAACCTCATGGATTACCGAACACCATCCGGGTTCAAAATAATCCCTTTGAAAGTTTAAAACTAAACATTGACGCCACTTACAAAAGCCTTCAGAATGAATTTTCCGAATTTTATACGCGACCATTTTATGAGATAGACCGTTGTATTTTATTCCGTCGGTGAACAAGCTCAACGGGCCTCGGACCTCTCACCTGATAACGTAGGAAACGAATGAAACAAAACATAAAAAAGTCATTCTAGTTGGTATATTTTTACCTTACTGAATTGTCCCCAAATTAAAACAATATAGATAGACTATACAAAGCATAGGTTAGGTAGGGACATGTATTACGTGTTTGCTTGACCTAGAAATTAAACAATAGATGTAAATATGATTGTCACGAAGATGTTGCGATTTGAAGGCAACACAATTATATAATTTGCGCATTAAAAGTATCAAAAGAAATGGTGGAATTCTAGTGAACACAAAGTAAATAAAATACAAAGGAACTTCAGTGGTATTTTGTGAATTTAAATTACTTTCACGCGATCTCATTACATGCATATTAGTTGGCAATATATATCAATGTCACCGCAAAATCAAGAAGAAAGTATTTTCAAAAAAAATCCTGAACGAAATGCACACCCGTTCCTGTCAATTGTCAATACACTTCATAGGATCCGAATCAAGTGGAAAATTGTTTTTTGTACGATATCAATGAATTTCACTCGCACGAAATCGTAAATATTTGACTAAAAATGTTTTTGTTTATTGACAGGGCTTTATGCTTCCTTATCAAAAGATACATCCTACTACTATTATAAAGGCGAAAGTTTGTTTGTATGGATGTATGTATGGATGTTTGTTACTCTTTCACGCTCCAACGGCTCAAGGGATCTGCTTGAAATTTGGCACAGAGCTAGAATATGTTCTGGAATAACACATAGGCTACTTTTCATCCCGGGAACGCGGGTGAAACCGCGGGGAGCCACTAGTAATATATATAAACTAGCTGCCGCCCCGCGTTTAAACCCGCGTAGTTCCCGTTCTCGTGACCACTTAGGGGTATGAAAAATAGATAGAAGCCGATTCTCAGACCTAGTGAATATGCATATAAAATTTCATAAAAATCGGTTAAGCTGTTTCGGAGGAGTATGGTAACTAACATTGTTACACGAGAATTTTATATATAAGATCAAGCTCCATGTGTTATTACAATGATAATACCTAATAAATTCTCTTAAATGCTAAAATATTATAATAGTTTAGGTTTTATAACCTAACAAAATCCAAAAAAAATATGCAATTTAATTTAATAATAGGTCCACTTGTAGCTTCAGTAAGTAGCTTAAACCTTCATAAGTGCCCTATTAGGACCTCAACTAAATGCCTTTGGATACATTTATAATAGTAATATATTTTATCTGAGTATCGCGGGTCGAATTAAGAGGTACTCAAGCAAATACTTAAAGTACTTTTGATAATACTTTTATATGAAAAAATATAATTATAAATCATTTATATCCATACTAATATTATGAATGCGAAAGTAACCCTGTCTGTCTATCAGTCTGTCTGTCTCGCTTTGACGCTAAAACTACTGATCAGATTTAAACGAAATTTGGCACACAAACATTCTAGAGCTTGAAAAAGGACATAGGCTACTTTTTATCCCGGGAAAATGGAAGATCTCCCGGGTACGCGAATAAAACCGCGGGGAGCCACTAGTATCATAAATATAATTAAGTTGAACTAAAAGAGACAATTTAATAAGAAAACATTTCTTAAATTAATTACTTATTTTATCATACGGAAGTCATGAGAATAATAAATATATAAGCTTACGATTTATGTCTACGTTATCAATTTTGTACATGGGGCTTGTTTAATTAATATTTCGAATTGAGTACACAAATCCAGCCAAATTAATCCTTTGTTAAAAATAATCTTTATTATATTCCCCTGAAAATGGCCGCCTTTAATATTAATCATAAAAACACTGGCTTAAATCACTGGCAGTAATTAAAACCTACCTTTGATAAAGAATATAACAATAAATTGTTTATCAGAGGTACCTACTAACTTCAAAAAATCGTTCGCCGAATCAAATATAGTACGTAAGTCGAGGATCTGTGTACATAGAAAATATACAAGCATGAGCACAGATATTTTACAGTACAAGATAGGTATGCTGTAAACAAATTTAATTTCGACGACAGCTGTGTTTTATTAATCTTGTATCGTTAAAACAAATTTTGTGATTGAGTTTACACCTTAAAAATAACTAATAAAAATTCTTTATTTCTATAATCAGACTGGAATAAAATTAATTGAATTTTTCGGCAAGTATTGATTAAATACCTCACAGTCACAGCTCAAGTACAGTTCAAGGTTTGAACCCACGACCTTTGATAAAAAATTATCTTGTAACTAGTTACGAACTTGCAGTTACGAATATGGATGAAGCCAGGTATTCGATGATATTGGCACTAAACTAAAATAGCTTAAAATATTATTGACTGACTGATAGTGGCATCGGTTAGTGGTAATAAGGTATGAAAACAGATAAATATACCTACCGAAAATACTGGAAATAAATTTTCCTCTTACACATAAGAGGATTCAAGAAAACCACTTTAATTAAGTATATCCATTTAGTTGTTAAATTAAAGGGTGATAAAGTCCACAATAAACATAGGTACTAAACAACGATAAACCCATTGTAAATTAATTAAGAAACCCTTAAGCCCCGTTCGCCCGAAGGTTTCCTGTATATTCCTTTGATGCCTAACGATTACCGAACAGTTTGTGTTGTGTCCCTTCTGAAGGGTTTTATAAAGTTTCAGAACCTCAGGCCAAAGTATTGTTTGGATACATAGAAGAGATGTATACAATACACGTTTATATTCTAAGTTAGATTAAAGATAGAAACGTATTATCGGGAAATAGCGAGCCTTACTAGGGGTCACTCACGACACGGCACTCATCGGTATGTAACACACCATACTAAATCCTACTAATATTAGATATACATGCAAAAATTTGTAAAAATGTATGTCTGTTACTCTTTCATGGCAAAACGACTGAAGGGATCGCGATGAAATTAGGCACAGTTACAATAAGATAAAATATGTATTACGTAAAGGGACAAAAAAGAGTTATTTTGGGAATAGAAACAAGTCTTCACAGCCTTTATGTCATTTTTTTATACCGGTATGTGGCCCACCTGATGGAAAGCGGTTACCGCAGCGGACACCTGCAACACCAGAGCCATCACGGGTGTGTTGCCAACCCTTTAAAAACCTATTAACTCCTTTTGAAGAACCTTATATTGTAATCCCCGGCGAAAACCACAGCAGGGAGTATTATTCACATCGGTGCAAAATATGTCCAAATATAAGCCCATAATATTCAGAAAGTAAATATAACGGATAAATTTATTAATAAATATTATCGGTTTTCGGAATAACACTGAAAAGAGAAGCAATTTCTGTTTGATTGGAATATTGATGTTCTATTTGGTTTGATGTGTGTTCGGGTCGTATTTTCAAATATCGGTATATGACTTTTAGAAGTTCGGTGGCAACCAAATTACAAAACCACAAATTTTAATTATATACTCATCTGATAACATACAAATAAAAGTGGACATTTTAAATGAACTTTTCTTCAAATAACGATACGACATATTATCAACAATCGTCTTGATAATATGTCTGAGATTAAAATAAATTTAACCACTCATCTCCAACTTGCCCTGAAGTTCAGACCTATTCCCATTTTAGAGTAACTTCTAACAGCTTACACATCTACAAGCTTCTACAGGCTTCTATAAGCACAATATGTTATGTATCACTATACATATTTTAATATTACTATACCTACTTATTTGTTTATTCGATACTACCATAGTACTTATAAATTTACCTCTACTTTAAATAATGTTCTGAAGAGGGTTCGTAATTCATAAAAATAGCACTTAATGTTATTTTAGAACTATGCACGATAAACGGTTTTCTAATTGATAACCAGTACTGAAACTAGGATTTTATTAGTTCTTGAAAACTAATAACTACAAAAACTTTTTCAGTTGAAAATTACAATTGTTTCACTAACATAGGTACATATACTCTATCAAGCAAAATTGTATTTGATAGCAGCGTATGTTATACAAGTTATTCTAGTTAATATAAGACTATTACCAATAATGATAAATATCCTGGGACATTTTTCACACACGGCCAATTTGATTTCAATCCAAATATTAATAAAAATATTAATTTCCAATCATGATGATCGCAGAAATAGCATCAGATGTGATTAAATAGTGTGCCAAATAAAAGTCAAAAGAGAGTAGATATAGCATATAATTATGTAGTACTAGCTGCCTCCCCGCGGTTTTACCCGCGTAGTTCCCGTTCCCGTGGGAATACAGGGATAAAATATAGCCTATGTTACTCGGGGATAATATAGCTTTCCAAAGGTGAAAGAATTTTTGAAATCGGTCCAGTAGTTTCGGAGCCTATTCATTACAAACAAACAAACAAACGAACAAACAAACAAACAAATCTTTCCTCTTTATAATATTAGTATAGATAGCACAAAAAACACATTTATTTTGTAAAACCTGCCTTATTCTAATACTTTATATAATAAGTATGAAGGGAATTAAAGCTGTGTACTGTATACCTAGAACGCAAACGACGTCGACAAACTGCCTGATTTAAATTTAGATAAAACCACTTGTTATAACAGAATGAAAACAGTTAACAAAGCGGACGGGTTCTTATCTGGCATTTTTTATAATAAAAACAATATATTTCCGTTCAGGAAACCGTTCTATTGTAATATGCAGGCTAGGTACAATTTTTTTTCCGTTGATAAATTATTTAGAAAATGTAGTTGTTCATGTAAAAAAAAAAAAACTTTCATAGCAAAAATGTTAGTCGTCAACGAAACATATCAGTAAAATGATAATCTGTTCATTTTAACAAAACTTTACAATATTTTAACAAAATAGCGAGTATTTAGCATTATGGCTTTTTACACCTTTTTTTTTTTTTTTGATGTCCCAGGGGAATCCTCATAGGATACCCGGCAGCTCCGGGGGCAGCCGCCGGGTCATGTGGTGACTCACCGGTACAGATGGTGCTGGTGCCTACCCACTAAACCCCTGGGTGTTCCAATGACGCCTGGGCGCCGTGTGGCGGGGCTGCGGGACACGCGTAAGCCTTACAACCGCATGCCCCGCCGGCGCTGCTCGGCTTTACAAGCCCGAGCCCGTCTCGGGGGGGCGGGACTCGCAGTGCGAAAACACACGTGAGAGTCCCGCCCCCCTTCACTTCACCGGAGATGCCCATGGAACAAATGGGCATCTCCGGCATGGGACTGTTGGCGTGGGCGGCGGATCCCCCGATCCACCGCCCCGGTCCCCGGCGTTACGGCGGCAACCGGCCCGCGAAGGCCAGTCGCCGCCTACCGCGCCTACGGCGGCGCAGCGGGAGGGAGTTGACGTCGTCCTCTCTCACCCGCTCCGCCGCCTCCTTCTGCGACATGACTTGGCCGCAGAAGGTTGCGGCCGCCTCCCAGGCCTCCTCGCTGCCCACCATGGCCTTAATAAAGGCCGGCAGCGAGAGGTCTGCGCAGACCGTCGCGGACAAGGCGGCGCGAGGAGTTGCCCAAGCGGGGCACTCCTCCCGCGTATGTTGCGCCGTGTCCTCGACGTCGGCCCCGCAGTGGTGGCACATCTCCGTGGGCTCTCTGCCCGCCACCCGACACAGGTATCGCCCGAAGCACCCATATGGCTTTTTACACCTATTTTATCTAAATGTTGATGCAAATCGATTTAAAACACTAATCCTTTTAAACTAAGCTGATAAATCTTCCTGAAGTTAATACTCTTTTGGGATTAAAAAGGCATCACTATCCATAAATCTAACAACAGCGCTTTTTTACGAAAAGGAAAAATAATTACCGTTGATGTAATTATTAAAAAAAAATACATTCTGCATTTCTGATTCTTCTGTTTTGGACGCATCGACGATTTACTGTTTTCACGTTAAGACTAATGTTTTATTGATGAAGGTACTCCTACCAAAAAAGGAGAAGCTTATAACTTTGAAGAATAATGGTGTAAAGTGCTTTTTGTTTTATAATATTGTATTTGATGGTAGCTTGATACTTTTCTATCAGTCAACTAATAAATTACTCGTCGAGCCTTTTTAATGTAAGCTTAATAGTAGGTATACATTTTAGAGTTCAAATACGGCTAATATACAGAATGGGTGCTAGTTTTACTACGACGCTATTTCGTCCCAAAAGTGCTTAGTTCATGACTTAGAGTTATATATTGTAAAACGTAGTGTTCATTGCGTCATTTGCGTCTGTATATGCAAAAATTCTAGGTATTCTAACTCTAATGCGCATTTAAAAACGGATACAATAGAACACATATCAGGTTACGTCGAAGGGACATGCCTACGAGGGCCAGTGTATATTTTTCCATTCGAGTCTTAAATCAAAGGGCATAAAATTCTAATAAACATGCAAATGACGACAACCGAAAAGATTTTATTCTTTGTCGGAAAATCTCAATTAAAAATCAGCTTTGCAATTTGTTTATTTTGCTGGAAATGTTTTAAAACTCCTATATACCTATTTGGTGCGTGAAATAAGTCTAACCCCACATTTACAAATCGGCGGTAATCGCTTACCATCAGCCGATACGTCTGCTCGTTATATAAATACATAAATAAATAATCTTTTCCATATATTTGTCAGTCAAATAAATAATATTCTCTATTTATAATAATTTGTATAAATTGCATTTAAAAAATCACATAAAAATGCATAAATTCAAATGCATTGCCTTCAAATAATTAGATTGTGTATTTAGGCTATTATAATGGGTGAACGGTTTTATTACTCTACGCTCCACGCCATTCGCTAACTTGTGTTGACCAGCAATGCCTTTGTCCCTGTGAGTTTCTTTTAAAAATGCTTTGTAGTCTTTTCGGAATTAATAAAAAGACCCGCCAACTTTTCCTCCATACAACGTACAAGCATTTTCGTGTAAAATACCTTTCTGTGCGGAATTTGGGAACGTTGCTTTTAAAAATGTTGGATGTACAACAGTTTTAAGCTTACTTGTAAATTGTTGCGAGAAGCCAACATATGCTGGTTAAGAAAATCAGTGACAATTTATGTATCCAACTAGCAGATCCGAGAGACGCTGTTCCCGGAAATGCAGCCCCACCAAATCTGTCTAGCTGTTTGGGAGGAGTTAGGTGACAGACGTACAGTAGAATTATATATATTACTAGGAACCCGCCCCAGCTTCACACGGGTGCAATGCTTATACATCACATTAGAAACCTCCAAAATTGACAGTGTTTTTCTAACATATAGTGCATGTATTGTATATAAAACCCTTCCTCTTCAGTCACTCTATCTATAAAAAAAACCGCATCAAAATCCGTTGCGTAGTTTTAAAAATTTAAGAAGACATAGGGACAGGTAGCGGAAAGCGACCTTGCTTTATAATATGTAGTGATAGTGAAGATTAAACTCTTATGACAGAAGTCGTGCATATCTATAGGCAAAGGTGGTAAGGCATACAGCTTTGTCTTATATTTCATGATAACTTGTACTTACGGTTTTACCTGCATTCCAAGAACATGTAAAAATCTATATAAGTATGTATTTAAAAGTACTATATGTATACTACATCTATCTGGTTACCATAACACAAGCTCACTTTGAAGCTTACTTTGGAATGGCCGTGTGTGAAAAATGTCTCAAGATATTTATTATTATTTATGTCTAACCTTGTTACGCAGGCATAGTCGTAGCATAGTATCTAGCTTGCGTTGGCCGCAATAGTACACGAGGTGCTGACGCTGCTCAACGTGACTATGACGCGAATGCGATGGGAATGTTACCGGACTCTCACATTCTTGTTCCACACTTCGGACAATTATAACAATATCTTAATTAATAGTTTACATGTAATTTCTTTTTTTTATTATACATATTAAGTAAATTGATTTTTATTTCAATCCTTCGCTGTGACCACACATAATTGGCGCAGTCGGTAGGATAGTCAAATAAGTCTTCAAAATCAGACATTGGCTATTTCGAATCTACGGTGGTTTCCAGCTGAGGAGAATCCAGAAATCGATTCCGCATATAAATCAATTATGTTGTAAGTACTCTGAATCTTTCAAGTCCTTATCTTTCCTAATTCCTTATAATTTTTGTCGTTCCTTATATTTTACGTATTATAATTTATACGTCATTTTTATTTTCTGTGTGTTAGTATAATCAATATTCAAAATTTTCCATCCGAGAAAATCGCGAAACGCTAGTTTAGGTAGTAGATTATCTAGTAGGAATAGTGCCTTAGACGAGTTTAGGAACTTAAACATTAATATGGCACAAGATAACGTAGACATTATTTATAAGTCACTTCGACTTTTGCCCGAATTCGACGGCAATCCTCACATACTGACACGATTCATAAATCTATGCGATCAGTTAGTCTTAAAATATTTTAATGTTGCTCCGGGTTATGAACTAACCAATGTAGCCCTAATCAACGGTATCTTAAATAAGGTTAAAGGGCAAGCCGCTAGTTTAATTAATTCCAATGGAATAGCAGACGATTGGAACGGTATAAGAAGTGCGCTCGTTAATAACTTTGCCGACCATCGCGACGAGACCGCTTTATACAACGATTTATCCATGCAAAGTCAGGGTTCCAATACTCCACAAGAGTTCTATGAACGGTGTCAAAATTTATTTAGCACTATCATGACTTACGTATCATTACACGAAACTGTGGCAACTACTGTGACAGCCAAGCGCACCCTGTATCAAAAGCTAACGTTACAGTCCTATCTGCGTGGTTTAAAAGATCCCTTAGGTTCTAGAATTCGTTGCATGCGCCCCGAGACCATGGAAAAAGCCCTTCAGTTTGTTCAGGAGGAACTAAACACTCTTTATATGCAACAGCGTAATGAACCCGGTAGTCGGAAAGACTGGCAACACCAATCCTTTAACCCTAACTTTAACTTGCCATTAAATAACTTTGTGCAAAGGCTTCCTACACTTCATATGCCTGGTCCCTCGAGACAGCAACCATTCAGTATGCCCGGTCCCTCGCGGCAACAGCCCATGCCTTCTCAACCCATTCAACCCACAGGTTGGAAATCCAATATGCCTCAGATGATGCAATCTCGCGGACCAACCCGCACACAGCAAATGTTCCGTGCCCCTCCACCGAATTATAATGCGAAAAGCAATGTATTTAAATTGTCAAATAGACCCCAACCGAATTCATCTTTCAATGGGCCCCGTCCAATGAGTGGCGTCAGCCATTTTGTTCCAAAGATCTTACCTCCATCGGGACATGATTGGAGAAAATTTGGCAATCCCCAACCTACTAACTATTTTAAAACTAGGGAACTTAACCTCCCCCCCGACGTTGCCGCCACCTTGTCGTGGTGGGGGGGCTTGCGTGTCCCAATGATCCACTGAGGCTATACCGGATAGGTCCAACCATACCGGGCAGGCTCGTGGTGAGGGGCATTACCAAGAGCGGCACATCCCACCCCTTTCCCATCCCTTCCCCTATCCCTTCCTCTCCATACACCCCTTCCCATCAGGTCAGGCCGCTCGGTACCGCTCTTTAAGTAGAGCGGACCTGATGCGGCTTGCCCTGAATCCTTCCCTATTCCTTCCCTTTCCACCCTTCCTTTGTCTTCCCCCGAATCCTAAGTTCGGCCGCCCGGCGATGGGATGCATGGCCGGGGGGAACCCGGTCCCAAGGGCGGCACCCACGAGGGACCTCACCCTCCAAAAAAGGAATCATGGAAAACACAAGCAGGCAATATTCTACCCAGGAGGGTCCCGGTCCAACGACCGGGGAATCCCTCGGCGCACTTTGTGCGTCCAGCCCCCGCGTATCTGGGGGGGGCACCTCTTGTGGAGAGCTCGGGGAGCGAGCGGAGGCGTTGAAGACGGACGCGGTGGAGGTGGTGGAGGCCACGAGGATGGAGGTGGTGGCAGATGTGGCGGAGGTGCGAAGGAGCACCAGGCTGGGGCTGAGAAATCAGTCCCCAGCCATGGAGCCGCGCGTGGTACTGACGCGTACCACCCTGGCGGGCCCTAGTCAGGGCAAACCCAAAGGCCCTTCTCAGGGCCAACTAAAAGGCCCTTCTCAGGGCCAATCTGAGACTAGTCGCGCGGCGTCCGCGTCTAGCTTTTTCTGCGGGGCGGACGACTCGGGGGACTCCGCGAGATTCGAGTCGGACGCGGACTCCGTTGCGACTAGTCGCAAAATGAGGGCGAGGAAGAAGGCCTTCCTTAAGTCTGGGTCCGAGGGCTCCTCGGACTCGGCCAGGAGGCCTAAAAAGATCGCCAAGGCCCAAGCCGACACCCACGACGTGGGTCTGGCAGACGCCCAACGCCGGCTTCAGCTGGCTCAGCGGGTGCAGGTCCAAGAGGACCTGGAAGAGCAGGTCGCCGCGAGGGAGCAGCGGGCGCGCACCGCCCGGGCCAAGTCCGGGTACGGCGCGTCCGCCGTCCTCTACGCGGACCACTCCCTGGCCGAGCTGGAGCGGATGGCCCGGGAGGACGAGGAGGAGATTGTGGTGGTCGCCTCCAAGTCGTCCAATCTTAAGGGGACTTTTCAGAAGTCCCTTAAGTCCCGGGCCGCGAGTCTGCGTGGCATAGTCGGTGAGCTGGTGCAGCGCACAGCCACCGACGAAACCCGGCAACTGCAGGCGAGGGTGGATCGCCTGCAGTTGGAAGTGAGCCAGCTTCACGCGAAGCTGGCCGAGATCACGGCGCAGCCGGTCCAAGCCGCGCCTAGACCTGTGGCGGAGGGCCCCTCCCCCAATCTTGAGGACACTGTCCGCAAGATTATGTTGGAGGAGAGGGCCTTCACAAGAGCCTGCCTAGCGGGCATCGAGGACCGGCTGCTGCCGGAAAAGCGCCTACGCCCACCGCTCGCGGCGGACAAGCGGCGCAGCGAGCCAGGGCCGTCCTCCCAGGGGGAGGACACCCTTCTCCCTTCTGCCACCCCGTGCAACCAAAGTTGGGCGACGGTGGTCGGCAAGAAGGGGAAGGCCAAGGCGAAGAAGGACGCCACACCTTCGGCCCCAACTCCTCCCACCCAGCCCGCCCCGTCCCAAACGACGGGCAAAGGGAACGGGAAGGGGAAAGGGAAGAAGACGGCCCCTAAGCCCGCAGCCGCTGCTCCCGCAGCCAAACGAACCCCCGCCGGCAAGAGGCGTACCCTCACTGCCCCCAGGACCGCGGCCGTTGTGGTGACGCTCACCACGGAGGCCGCGGAAAGGGGGGAGACGTACGCCTCCATTATGAAGCGGGCGCGTCCCAACGCCGATCCCGCACAACTGGGGATCGGCAAGGTGTCGTGCCGGCAGACATATGCGGGGGCTCGAATATTCGAGTTCCCGGGGGCCCAGGGCGGCGCCAACGCGGACCTCTTTGCAGCCAAGCTAAAAGAGGTCATCGCAGACGCCGCCAGGGTGGTGAGACCCGTAAAGTCCGCCTCCTTGGAGGTGACCGATCTCGACGATTCGGTCACCAAAGAGGAGGTGGTGGCAGCGGTCGCAGCGGCGGGAGGCTGCGAGGCTGCAGCGGTAACAGGCCGGGACATTAGACCCGGCCGCGGCGGCATGGGCACTATCCGCTTGGAGTGCCCAGTTGCCGCCGCAAAAGCCGTCCTCGCCAAAGGACGGCTCCGCGTGGGCTTTAGCTCGGCAATGGTCCGGGCACTTGTAGTCCAGCCTTTCCGGTGCTACAAGTGCTTCGGAACCGGGCACACGCGGGCCCTGTGTCCCTCCACGGTGGACAGGAGGGACACATGTTACCGTTGCGGCAAGGGTGGGCATAAGTCCGCCGCTTGCACGGCCACTAAGCCGCACTGCGCGGTGTGTGCTGCCAGTGGCCGCCCGGCGGACCACGTTATGCGGGGGAGGAATTGCGCTCCTCCCCCGAAGAAAGGTAAAGCGCTGGCCCCGACCCGGCCCGTCGCTTCTACCACCGCCGTTCCGGAAGCCGGAACATCGGTGGCTGCGGAGGAGGTAGCGATGTCCGACTGATGGATAGAGTCGGACATCGCATCCTCCAGGCGAACACCAACCACTGCAGAACAGCCCAAGATCTGCTGATGCAGACCATGGCTGAGTGGTTGGTGGACGTGGCGGTGGTAGCCGAGCCGTACTCGGTCCCAGCCCGTTGGCTGGGCGATCGGGACGGCTCAGTGGCTTTAGTGGCGCGGCCCTCCACGGACTCCCCTCCCCTCTCGCTTTTAGAGAGGGGATCGGGGTACGTGGCCGCCGCGTGGGGAGACATAGCCCTGGTGGGGGTCTATTTCTCCCCAAACCGCCCTCTCTCGGATTTCGAGAACTTTCTCGAAATCCTCACTGCGGTGATTGGGAGGGCGGTGCCGCGCCAGGTCGCCGTGATCGGCGACCTAAACGCCAAGTCGGTGGCCTGGGGCAACCAGGCCACCAGGTGCAACGTCCGCGGGCGCGCCGTCGAATTCTGGGCGGCCTCGACCGGTGTGTCCCTCTTGAACAGAGGGACGGTCCACACGTGCGTGCGGCAACGGGGAGGGTCAGTGGTGGACGTTTCGTTCGCCACCCCCGTTCTAGCCGCGCGCATAGTGAACTGGCGGGTGGAGATGGTGGAGACCTATTCGGACCACCGCTATGTGCGCTTCGACGTCTCCACCCAGAGCCCACGGGGGACGGCCCGCTCGGGTCGTTCTCCCTTTCCACGCTGGGCTCTCACCCGCCTGGACAGAGAGGCCGCCGAGGAGGCGGCGTTCCTGCAGGACTGGCTGGCGCCCCCAGTCCAAGGCGCGGACGTGGACGCCGCCGCGGCGGAACTGCGGCGTTCCTTGACCGAGGTGTGCGACTTTTGCATGCCTCGGTCACGCCGTCAGCCCCCCCGACGCGCCGTTTACTGGTGGTCGGAGGAGCTGACGGGGCTCCGAGCCGCCTGCGTGGCGCGCCGGAGGGCCTACGCGCGGAGCCGACGGCGCAGCCGTCGAAGCCCGGCCGAGGAGGACCTCCTCTACGCCTCCTACTTGGAGGCAAAAGAGGTCCTCAAGGCGGCGACGATCGCCGCCAACGACTCGGCCCGGGCTGAGATGCTGGAGGGTCTCGACAGGGACCCCTATGGGAGACCATACAAGGCGGCGCGGAACAAACTGCGCCCCTTTGGTCCCCCCCTGACGCAGACCCTCGAGCCGACGTTGCTGGATGGGGTGGTTCGATCGCTGTTCCCGTCATCGGGGACAGACTTCACCCCACCAGTGATGGACCCCCCGCGGGGGGCGGCTCCGCCAGAGGAAGGGATCCCCCCGGTGTCCGAGGTGGAGCTCGAGTCGGGCCTACTTCGCCTCCGCGCGAAGAGGACGGCCCCTGGGCCGGACGGCGTCCCTGCACGTGTGGTGGCCATAGCTGCCGCTCACATGGGGGAGAGGCTTCGGGACCTGTTCAGCGCGTGTCTCACGACTGGAAGGTTCCCGAAGCCTTGGAAGGAGGGGCAGCTATGCCTCCTGCGAAAAGAGGGACGCCCGGCAGATTCCACCTCGGCGTACCGGCCCATCGTTCTGCTCGATGAGGTCGGTAAAATGTTCGAGGGGGTCATCGCTGACCGGCTCAACGGGCACCTGCGGGAGGCGGGGCCGGACCTGTCGGACGCTCAGTTCGGCTTCAGGCGGGAGCGTTCGACAGTGGACGCGTTGGCCCGACTCAAGCGCCAAGTCAGGGAGGCCGTGGAAGAGGGGGGCGGAGTGCTGGCAGTGTCGTTCGACATTGCCAACGCATTTAACTCCGTCCCCCACTCGACGATCCTGGAGGCACTCCGGTATCACGGAGTGCCTCAGTACCTGCGCACGCTCCTGGCCAGCTACCTGGAGGACCGATCGGTCCTCCTGGTAGACAAGATGGCCAGGGTAAGGCGATACAGCGCCGAGTCCGGTGTTCCACAGGGATCCGTCCTAGGACCGCTCCTGTGGAACATCGGATTCGACTGGCTGTTGCGCGGGGCCCTCCTCCGTGGCACGAGTGTCATCTGCTACGCAGATGACACTCTTCTCACTGCCCGGGGGGGGGACTTCAGGGAGGCGGCCAACCTGGCTTCGGCGGGGGGTTCCCTAGTCGCGGGAAGGATCCGCCGCCTGGGATTGACGGTGGCGCTGAATAAGACCGAGGCCGTGTTCTTCCACGGGCCTCGGCAGCGCATCCCGCCGGACGGCCATATAACCGTGGAGGGCGTCCCGATCGGGGTCAAAACCCAGATGAAATATCTGGGTCTTGTCCTCGACAGCAGGTGGCGCTTCGGCCCGCATTTTAGCGGGCTGTCGACGCGCCTGCTGAAGACCGCGGGCGCTTTGGCGTGGCTCCTCCCAAATCTGGGGGGGCCCGGGGCGCGATGCCGGCGCTTGTATGCCGGCATCCTCAGGAGCATGGCCCTTTACGGGGCGCCCATCTGGGCGGACTCCCTCCAAAGGAGGGAGAATGCCACCGCCATCCGCAGGCCTCAAAGGGCCATTGCACTGCGGGTGGCGAGGGCCTACCGCTCAGTGGGCTTCTCTGCGGCGTGCGCTCTGGCGGGCACCCCTCCTTGGGAGCTCGAGGCGTGGGTGCTCGCCAGAGTGTATGAGTGGACGGCACGGCGCAGAGCTCTTGGGGAGCGCCCCGCCGCGGAAGAGCGGGAGGCCGTCCGGCGGGAGGCAGGGGACGCCATCGTCCACCATTGGGCGGAGGACCTCGCCACCGCCGCCTTCGGTCGCCGGACCCTGGACGCGCTGGGGCCGGTCCTGCGGGAGTGGCTCGAGCGGTCCCACGGATTCCTTTCGTTCCGTCTGGTGCAGGTATTGTCCGGGCATGGGTGCTTCGGATCGTACCTGCACCGGATTCGGAGGGAGGAGTCCCCGGCGTGCCACGACTGCGGCGCGGCAGAGGACACGGCGCAGCACACCCTGGAGGTGTGCCCGGCTTGGTCGGAGCTGCGCCGCGGTCTGACGGCGGTGGTTGGGCCCGATCTCTCGCTTCCCAGCGTGATTAGGGGCATGCTGGGAAGCGAGAGCGCCTGGGCGGCGGTAGCCTCCTTCTGCGAAGAGGTGATATCGCAGAAGGAGGCGGCGGAGCGTGCGCGGGAGGACGATCCCCTCGCGTCACAGCTCCGCCGGCGGAGGAGGGGGGGGAGGCGGCGACAGTACGATCGCCGTCACCTCCCCCCCTAGGCGGTGGTGACCAGCGGGAGAAAGGGCGCGGGGGCGCCCACTCCCGCATTGCACGGTTCACCACCGTAGCGGGAGGGAATGGCCGAGCACTCGCGGTCATTCCCAGATCCCCCTCCCAGCACGGGAGGGGGACGAGAAGGGCCCGCCGAGAGGGCGGGCGGTCGCCGGGGGGGACTGGACGCAAGGGCTGTGCCAGATTCCCAGTCCCCCCCCCACAAAGGCGAGGAAGGAGTGCCGCTGGGTCGTTTAGTGGGTATACCGGTTGACTAGCAACCGGGGAGTCCCACATAACCCTCCCTGTCCCCCGACGGGGAGGGTATGCGTAACGCATTTTTCCCAGCGATAAAAAAAAAAAAAAAAAAAAAAAAAGGGAACTTAACCTAAACGAATTTAACTCTGACTATGACTTCGACCCGCGCTACGACTACGACTATAGTTATACAGATTGTTACCAAGATTATTATAATTGTGAACCGTACCCTGAGAGTTATGATCATTTTGAGCAATACTCCTATCCTGAAACCCCAATAGTCGAAGAAATAGAACAAAACCCAAGTTCATCTCAAGATGAAAATTTTCAGAAGGTTTCCAAGTCAGACAAACCAAAATAGAAGTTAACTTCCACATACAAAGGCAACTCGGATATATTAAAATAAGTAATCCACCTCTAAAATTTCTTATAGACACCGGTGCCAATCAATCTTTTATTAGTCCTCAAGCCGTTCAAAAATACTTCAGTGACATTCCTTTAAATTACGAACCCTTTGAAGTTACAAACGTACATGCTACTACTAAGAATGATTATTCAATTACCTTGCCGTGTTTTTCTGAGTTTAAAGAACAAGGTGACATTACCTTATTCGTTTATGATTTTCATAATTACTTTGATGGTCTTTTAGGTTTTGATTTGCTTGACATTTGGGATTCGAATATTAATCTTAAAAATAAAGTTTTATCTACCCGTAATGCTGAAATCCCAATTGAAATTTACGACTCTCGTAACGTTAATCTGTACGAAGATATGATTCCTGCTCACTCCTCCAAGTTAGTTAGATTACCAATAAATACCGTAGACGGAGATGCGTACGTTACAAGTCAAGCTATATGTAATTGCCTTATTTCAGATTGTTTTACTAAAGTTAAAAATAACCGCGGCTGGGTTGAAATTTCTAATACCTCATCAAATGACGTTATATTTTCTATGGACCGTCCGGTGTCAGCAGAAATATTTAATATTGAGTGCGGAGGTACTGAAATCTCTATCGAACGTGCCAACGAAGTTTTATCACGCCTCCGCACAGATCATTTAAATCCGGAAGAATTAGCAAATTTACAAGCATTATGTGCTCGTTACGCCGATGTGTTTTATCTTGAGGGGGAACCTCTAACGTTCACCAACAAGATCAAACATAAGATTAAGACAACTGATGAGATTCCAGTACACACTAAAAGCTATAGATACCCCCACGTCCACAGACAAGAAGTTAGAGATCAAATCCATAAGATGCTTGATCAAAATATTATAAGACCTTCAGATTCTGCGTGGAGCTCACCAATTTGGGTTGTACCTAAAAAGGTCGATGCCTCCGGTAAAACCAAATGGCGGCTTGTCGTGGACTTCCGCAAAGTAAACGAGAAAACGATTGATGATAAGTATCCCATCCCCAATATTACGGATGTACTAGACAAACTTGGCAAGTGTCAGTATTTTACCACCCTTGATTTAGCAAGCGGATTTTATCAAGTCGAAATGGACCCTGTTGATATTCCCAAAACCGCTTTTAATGTAGAGAATGGGCATTATGAGTTCTTAAGAATGCCCATGGGTTTGAAAAATTCACCATCAACTTTTCAAAGAGTAATGGACTATGTGCTTAGAGATCTGCAGAATGAAGTTTGTCTCGTTTATCTTGACGATATAATCGTCTACAGTACCTCCCTTCAGGAGCATATGGTGAATTTAGAAAAGGTATTAAAAAAACTGCGTGAATCTAACTTCAAAATACAATTAGATAAATCTGAATTCTTGAAGTTAGAAACCGAATTTTTAGGTCATGTTATATGCAGAGACGGTGTTAAGCCAAATCCCAATAAAATTAATGCTATTAATAATTATCCACTACCAAAAACACCGACAGAGATAAAACGTTTTCTTGGATTACTAGGGTATTACAGAAAGTTTATCCCAGACTTCGCACGTCTTACAAAACCTCTTACACAGTGCCTGAAAAAAGGTTCAAAAATAGTATTTGACCAGAATTATTTAAATTGCTTTGAACACTGTAAAACACTTTTGACTAATGATCCAATTTTACAGTATCCAGATTTTTCTAAAGAATTTGTTCTTACGACCGATGCTTCTAATGTCGCTATAGGTGCCGTTCTATCGCAAGGCACCATCGGATCAGATAAACCTATCGCGTATGCCTCTAGGACTCTTAATTCTAGTGAGTTAAATTACAGTACTATAGAGAAAGAGCTCTTAGCTATAGTTTGGGCGACAAAATATTTTAGGCCATACCTCTTCGGACGTAAATTTAAAATTATTACCGATCATAAGCCACTTCAATGGATTATGAATCTTAAAGAGCCTAACTCGAGACTAACAAGATGGCGTCTGAAACTGAGCGAATATGACTATAAGGTAATTTATAAACAAGGCAAATGTAATACTAATGCAGATGCTTTATCTCGAATAGAAGTTAATAATGAGGAATTAAGCTCCATTATAGTAAATCCTTCTGAAAAAGCCCCACCTTCGAATGATTCTAGAACGCTTACAGCTTCGGAAAATGCAGATGATTCTAGAACACTTACCGTACATACAGATGACGAAAACCCCATCTTAGAGGTCCCAATTACCGATGACCCCTTAAATAAATTCAGTAAGCAAATAGTTTTCAATATAGTTGGCGATATTAAAGGAAGGAGGGCGCCACAGTGGCACGGTAAACATCGACTCCGTTAAAATTAACAAAAATAAAATCTAAAAGTGACTTTTGACCAAAACAATATAAATGTGTACAGAGACATAGTGCTTAGTGAGCTGGTGAAGATAAAATACAGTGCAAACATTAGTGCTAAACTCGTAAAAACTCGAACTAAGTGTTGTGCAAATTACTGGCAATTTTTTGAATTACAAGGTCTTTTGAGACGTTCCCATGTCTTTTTAAGACCCAACATCTCAAGCCAAAATACTTTCGTGTGTGCAACAGTGAAAATATAAGACCAAAGTGCAAAAATAACAAGGGCAAACTATCATAACCTAAAAGATTGTTGACATTCAAATCATCGTTCGACAGTTCTAATCAGCGTATCGTACACACAGCGCCATCTATTAGAACAAGGGCAAACTATCAGATCATAGTCAATGTGACTCGAGCAATCGATATCTAGAGGCGATCAAATTGTACTTGCAAGCCAAAGGGTAAACAAATTCACATACGCACCGCTAGAGGACATCACTTGTATCATAACAAACCAACATGATGGAAGAAGTTTTAAATACACTAAAAACAATAAAAAAGGAACTAGAAGAACAAAGAATTGAAATTAGAGAAACAGGAAAAAATGTAACTGAACAAGTTACACAAAACATAATCAGCATATTCGAGGATAAATTTCTGGCCTGGGAAGGAAAACTAGGAGAAATGAAAGAAGTAGTGGAAAATCAAGAAAAAAGAATTTATTACCTGGAAAAACAAGCAAGGGTAAGAAACCTAGTATTTTTCGGTATCGAGGAAAACGAAACATCATACAAGAGTTTAGAAAAAAATATAATTAAATGGATTGAACAATACTTCTCTACTAAACTGACTCACTACGACATTCAAGAGATAAAAAGACTGGGAAAGAAAGGAGAGAGACCACGTCCAACTGTTGTAACTTTCACTACACTAGGAATTAAAATTGAAATATTGAAAAATAAAGGAGTGCTGAAAGATACACAATACTATATCAAAGAAGACTTCCCGAAATACGTACTCGAAAAACGAAAGGAGCTACAGGAGCAACTGAAATTAGAGAGAGAAAAAGGAAACACTGCTATACTCAAATATGATAAACTGATTGTATCAAAGTACCAAAGTAAAAGAAAATTCCCGTTATCACCAGACAATATCAAATTAACTAAAATAGACAAGGATACTCAAGCTAGTAAAAAAAACAAGACACAACAGTCTGGCAAAACAGTCACTAGGTCAAACAGTATTTCAGAAGGAGTTTTAAAACCTAGTATGCTCAACTTCTTGGTCAACAAAAATGTAACCAAAACTAACGACCAGAAAAATACAAACGATAACATATAGCAACTATGCCCCTCCTACCACACAGATGCCACAATAAAACAAAAAAAAAACAAACAGAAAAATCACGCAAAAAATCTTCCAATCCGGTTGGTCACCGTGGAAGAATATGACCAAAACCCTCCAATAAATGCACCATTAGAGAAAACAAATAACCAAGATAAATATCAACTAGCGATTGCAACATACAACGTCCGGACTTTGTCGTCATACGATCGCCTGCTCGAATTTGAGGAGGCTATAAGAAATATAAAATACGATATAATTGGAATATCGGAAATGCGAAGACATGGAAACAAAATAGAGGAATACGAAAACTTTATTATGTGCTACATAGGACAAACTCCTGGCAAATATGGAGTCGGTTTCATTATTAATAAGTCTCTCAAAAACTACATAATAAGCTTAAATGGAATCACAGAGCGAGTCGCTATACTAAATATGAATATGCAAGGCCATAAGATATCCCTCATACAAGTTTATGCACCTACGGAATCGGCAAGCGATAATGACATTGAAGAATTCTACACTACAATCGAGAAAGCCCTGGATACAGCACACAAAACCACAATACTAATGGGAGACTTTAACGCCAAGGTTGGAACTCCCAAAGCGGATGAATTCTTAGTTACTAAAAAGCACGGATATGGGAAAAGAAATGAAAGAGGACAGAGACTTATAGATTTTGCGCTACAACATAAGTTAACGATAATAAACACCTGCTTTGGAAAAAAACCAAGTCGAAGATGGACCTGGCGATCACCGAACGGTCTATACAAAAATGAAATTGATTTTATTTTGTCAAACCAACCAGAAATATTCCAAAACATAGAAACGTTGAACCTGAACTACAATTCGGACCATAGAATAATCAGAGCTACAATCACACTAACCAAACAAAAAATATCAAGAGCTAAATTTACAAATTGCCAAATCAGTCAACTTAAAAGCGAAAACGAAATAAACATGTACAATGAAAGCCTAATATCACAATTATCTACAGCTCCAAGTCTCTGCGAAAACACTTCCGTACAATGTTGCTACGACAGAATTGAAAAAGCCATAATTTTTAGTTTAAAACAAGCACGCTTAAAGAGAGAAGAAAATAAACAACATAAAATACTATCGGCAACTACAGTAAAGCTATTGAAGAGGAGAAAGGAATTGCAGAGAACAAAAAACAAATCACGAAGCGAGAAAAACGAACTGACTGCACTATATAAAGTAGTCAACAAACATATAAAAGCAGATTACGCAAAATATAGACAAGACACAATAAAAGAACACCTACAAAACACTGGAAGTACAAAGAAGGCGTATAAAAAACTTAGAACTAATAGAACATGGATAGAAGGACTAAGAAAGAAAGATACAGAACTGTACACTAGAGGCGATATTATTGCTGCCGCAACAGAATTCTACAGAAATCTGTACAGCAACAGAGACACAACAACCATAAATCTCGACACAGAAATAGATGACACACAAAAAAGAAACATTAAATCAATAGACGCAACAGAAATAATAGAAAAAATAAAGAAACTGAAGCTAGACAAAAGCCCTGGTTCAGATAACATTACGAACGAAGCACTGAAAAAGGGACACATAACTTTAGCAGTGCCATTAGCTGAACTATTTAACATGATTCTGGAAAATTCCGAAACACCGTCCCAATGGTCCGAATCCAACATCATATTAATATACAAAAAAGGCGACCCGAAAGACATAGGGAACTACCGACCTATTAGCTTACTCCCAAGCCTATATAAACTATTCTCTGCAATTATAACTACAAGGATCAGTGATACATTAGAAAAAGAACAACCGGTGGAACAAGCAGGCTTCAGAAAGGGTTTTTCAACGGTTGACCACATTCACACACTTGAACTGATAATTGAAAAGTATCAAGAAAACCAAAGAACACTTTATATATCATTCATCGACTACCAGAAAGCTTTCGATACGGTAAGACATTCAAGTATCTGGGAAAGTCTGAAGGAACAAGGAGCAGAGGAATTATATATAAACGTCATCAAATCCATATATAAAAATAATAAGGGTAAAATCAAGCTTGAAACTATAGGCCCTAGCTTCCCAATAGAAAGGGGAGTTAGACAAGGAGATCCGCTGTCTCCAATAATATTTATAGCAGTCCTCGAGGCGATCATAAGCAAGCTGGACTGGACTAAAAAAGGACTATACATAAAAGACACCTACCTAAGCCACCTCAGATTCGCTGATGACCTGGTACTGTTATCAGAGTCATCATCTCAACTACAGCATATGGTAGAAAGCCTTCACCTAGCTAGTGTAAAAGTGGGACTTGAAATGAATATTATGAAGACAAAGACAATGACAAATAGCTTGAAAATACCAATAATAGTCAATAGCAAACCGTTAGAATACGTCGAAAAATATGTTTATTTGGGAAAAATTATTAGTTTTGACAAAAAAAATAAGAATATAGAAATAGAAAACAGAATCAAATTAACATGGAACAAGTACTGGAGTCTCAAGGACATCTTTAAAAGTAATATACCACAAACTATAAAAACTAAAGTCATGAACTCAAGCCTCTTGCCATGTTTGACATACGGTTGCCAAACTTGGAAATTTACTGCGGAAATAAGAAAAAAGATTAGCGTCTGTCAGAGAGGACTCGAACGAAGTATGTTAAAGATAAGGAAGTTGGATAAAATACGACACACTAAAATAAGAAAAATAACTAAAGCAACAAACGCTCTGATTTACGCACAAAAATTGAAATGGAAGTGGGCAGGTCATGTTGCGCGGTTAACAGATCTCAGATGGACCAAAAAAGTAACCTTCTGGAACGGCCCAATAGGCAAAAGAATAAGAGGAAGACCTACTACAAGATGGGAGGACGATATAAAAACAATAGCTGGTCCAGACTGGAGAAAAGTAGCAGAAGACAGAGTCAAATGGGCATCACTGGAGGAGGCCTTCACCCATTCTGGGGTTCCCGTAAATTTAGATTAGATTAGAAACTTATGTTATATAAAAAAAAAAAAAAAAAAAGAATATATATATATATATATATATAAATGTTAAAAAAAAAAATAACTCATAGATATAGATAGAATAAGAAATGTAATTTTTACAGGAAATAAAAGGCTTTTTTATTTTTTTTAAGCTATTGCATAGCTTTTATCGCGGGCTCTGAGCGCGGCGACCGAATCAAGAAATTCCGTAACGAAAAAAACCTAACACATCGTCTAACGTCGTTTCAGTTCGGCAGACTTCGGCACGGTGTTTGTTTGCTATCTTCTTAACTCTTTGACGTTTTGAAAAAATGGCGTTTGACATTTAAAAAAAACAAAACTCAATTTCCGTATTCGCGCGTAATTATTTTGTTTCTATTTCGTGGCAAGGGTACCACGTCATAAAGCCTAAGTATTCAAATACGTATGCACATCAGAATGCATATTATTAAAAAAAATATATGCTCAAGTATTTTTACAATGTACAAGGCGTCCTTTCTAACCTAACCTTTGTTTAAATCCAAATGTATCATTTATTTAGTACATGTAGCGGCCATTTGCATTTCTAAGCACGCGATGTTGGCGTATTGGTACAAATGTTTGTACGTTGGGCCAACATGGCAATGAAATTAGACCTTTTCTCTAAGATTTATATGAGCTAGTACTTATATACATATTTTTAAGCTATTGCATAGCTTTTATCGCGGGCTCTGAGCGCGTCGACCGAATCAAGAAATTCCGTAACGAAAAAAACCTAACACCCCCCACTCCGACGGGCAAGGAGGTGTGGCTTGAAGGCCGTGCATCGTCTAACGTCGTTTCAGTTCGGCAGTCTTCGACAGTCGACTCGGCGTTGTGTGCGATTAGACGTATTGTACGACTCTACGAAACTCGCACGAATCGAGACGAGCTGCTCCGAAATCGGACGAATACATAAGCTGCTTATGAGAAAGTATATAGGTGTATATGTATTTATGTACAACAGTGAATAGCTGTACTTGTAAAATTTGTGTATGAAGTGTTTTGAATATGAATGAACAAAGTGCATTTATTATTAAAATAAATAAATAAAATTATAATTGCATAAGTTGATACAAAATGCTATGCAATGCAATAGCTTTACCGCGGCAGTCCCCGAGTGCCTCACGTAATTTTTTTTTATTAAAGGAAGGCCAATCGTTACAAAACCATTTGAGACATATACACGAATTTCTGTACAGTTATCCGAATCTAATCTAGAGGAGGACGTTATAAGCGCAGTTAAAGAATATATTAATCCTAAAATTAAAACAGGCATACTTATTAACCCGCCATTAGCTATGTACTCCGTCATTCCTATTATACAGAAAACATTTAAAAATTCGGCAATGAATCTTATGTTAACTAAAATTGAGTTAGAAAACGTTCGGGAATACTTAAAGCAACAGGAAATAATTAATAAATATCACGATGGTAAAACAAACCATCGCGGTATTAATGAGTGCTACTTAGCCCTATCTCATAAGTACTACTGGCCGAAAATGCGAGAGCATATAACAAAATTCATAAACGAATGTACGGTTTGCGGTCAAGCCAAGTACGACCGTAATCCTATTAAACAACAGCTTCGATTAGTTCCACCCGCCAGTAAACCCTTTGAATTAGTTCATCTAGATTTGCTAACCATACAAGGCGAAAAGTTCTTAACCATAGTAGACTCTTTTTCCAAGTATGCTCAAGCCTACTATTTGAGAGATGGGACAGCAGTTAGCGTAGTTCAAGCGTTCCTTAAATTTTGTACACATCATGGAATTCCTATCACTATTGTTACTGATAACGGTCCGGAATTCACTAATCAACTTATTGCAGAATTTATACGGTTACATAAGATTCAGCATCATAGAATAGCAGCACATACTCCTAATGAAAATGGTATTGTTGAGCGTTTTCATTCAACAGTATTGGAACATCTCCGTATCTTAAGAGTCGAACAGAAAAATGAGTCAACTATCATTCTAATGCCATATGCCCTTTTAGCATACAATAATACCATTCATAGTTTTACAAAATGTAAACCAATGGATGTAGTGACTGGACACTTTGACCCACGTGACCCTTTTGACGTAGATCTTTCCGCACATTTACTACAACAATATGTAACTGATCATAAGACTAAGATGAGTACAGCCTATAACTTAATTCATGAATCTTGTTCATCTCTGCGTAAAGACCTGACTGACAATCGTAATAAAACTCGAGAAGCTGAAATTGATTATAGCCCTGAACAAAAGATTTACGTAAAAAACCCTCATGCTTCCCGCCAGAAATTAGCCCCACGTTTCACGCACGATATAGTTACGGCAAACCTTCCTATTCATATTTACACTAAGAAAAAACGTGGCCCTATTGCCAAATCGAGATTAAAGAGAGTACCTAAAAGCGCCCAATTGTTACAGAACTCTCCTGATACTTCATCTTCTCCTGCAATCAGCCCTGATGCAGGAAATAAAACTTGAAGATCTTGACGACGGCCCCGGTGTATTACCATTTAAACTAGGTCCCTCTTATATCATATCTCATTATCATTCTTTTCTGCAGTATGTCGATCTCCAAGACATGCAAAATAAAATTAGTTCAATTAGTAGTCAATTAGAAATTATTAGCCCCGACCTTCATAACAAGACAATGTCTTTATTCGAACCTCACATTAATTATTTAAAAAGTAAACTCCAGACTGTTTTAGAGCAGTTACAAACATTTGAGATAAATCGAGTAAAAAGAGGACTCGTGGATGGTCTCGGTTCCGTAGTCAAAAGTATCACTGGCAATCTTGATTACACTGATGCAATAAAATACAATAATGCCATAAAATCCCTTCAGGAAAATGATAATAGATTAGTTACAGAATTAAATTCCCATGTTAGTTTAACCAAAGATTGGATAGTTCAACATTCAAAAATTTTAGATAGTATAGTAGAAAATCAGAATAAATTAGAAACAATTATCAATAAAATTAGTCAAAGTATAGCAACTCAAGATAATGATTTAGTTAAATATGCACACCTAGCACAAATCCTACTTATATTAGGTGATAACGTAGATTTAATCTCCCAGGAGATTACTAAACTACAGAACGTTTTAGCCTTTATAAAAACATCCACCACTCATCATTCCGTTATAACCTTTAATTCAACTAGGTATTTAGTTAATAGATTAGTTAACCTATATGGTAGAGATAAAATAATTGATTTAGATGTTAGAGAGTACTATGACGTAGTACAGTTAGGTTCATACTATGTAGGAAATAGGATAGTGATAGTATATAAATTTCCCATCATATTACCTCAAGTATATGATTTATATAAAATATCTATAGTACCCAATAGAAACCATGAAATCCTTACTCCTAAATTTCCATTCCTTGCTATCCACTCGAAAGATTTCAAGTACATAGAGGCTGAATGCCCGAAGTCAAGTAAAGGATATCTATGCGAGGAGATTCACAACCTGCAGAGCCGAATGTCAGAAGATTGTATCCAGCAACTGATCTTAACACAGCAAAGGAGCGCAGCGTGTAACCCAGTCATCGTAGCTCTAGAGAAACCAGCCTTTGAGAAACTCGACGATCGCCATTACACTATCAGCTTCCCAAAGCCTACGAAAGTACATCTATCCTGCGGGCAAGATCTTTACAAGATACTGCAAGGCAGCTACTTAACTATAGTTCCAGTTGGCTGCTACATGGAGACCGCAGAGTTCATCATTTCGAATTCTTACGACCGTCTCAAAGGACAGGCCCTGAAGATAATAGACATACCCAGAGAAGAAGCTGACATCCCACAACGACCTTCAAGTTTCAAACTCAACTCTATCAATCTTGACCATCTTCATGCCACCAATACGAAGATATCGCTGCAACATCCAGTCATCTTAGAAAACTCCGCAGACAACAGCCTGTACCACACCACCATACCATTGTACATTATAATACTATGTACATGCATATTAATATGTGGACTGGCGTACCGAAGATATTATCTTAAGAAACTAAGAGCCGACACGGACGAACACCTTGAAGCCGGACCATCGGGAAACCAGAGGGTCTACGCTACTCCAGCTGCTAGACGGGTTGACTCTAACTCAAATCAACCACCAGCTCAATTCACGACTTCCGTGTTCAATCGCTGTTCTTCGGGGGGAGGTGTTACGCAGGCATAGTCGTAGCATAGTATCTAGCTTGCGTTGGCCGCAATAGTACACGAGGTGCTGACGCTGCTCAACGTGACTATGACGCGAATGCGATGGGAATGTTACCGGACTCTCACATTCTTGTTCCACACTTCGGACAATTATAACAATATCTTAATTAATAGTTTACATGTAATTTCTTTTTTTTATTATACATATTAAGTAAATTGATTTTTATTGCAATCCTTCGCTGTGACCACACATAATTACCTCATGACTTTATTATTATTACCATAGTATATTTATCGATTCCATTCGATATACATTAACATTCAACGTGAACACTTTCAAGTTATTTCCACACTTGAATGAATAACTCAACATTTGAACTTTCATGAATTGAACGTGAAATGGAATATAACATGTTTTGAATTTTGATTCGGTGATTTACATACTATGATAACACCTTTCATAATAGGATTTGCCCGAGTGCATATTGCATTAAAGGTAAATATAGATATAGATTCAAAGGTCATGGCTATCGCAATTTTGTTTTCTACTAACATAGTGAATATTTTGAGCAAATGTGACTCTTTGGCCTTATATTCTATCTGTAGTAGTCCATAGCCTATTAGACAAAGAACTGCAAGAAAATGCTGATGCTACTAGTGTAGATGTCAGCCATTGACTGAGAAGAAACGTCAAGAACCTTAGGAAGCAATTTTTTTTATCTCTCTTTTATAAACATACTCTTTTTCCAAGTCTAACAATACCAAAAAAGTTTAAACCAAAGATTTTTAAACAACTTGTAATTGTTACGTATTTAAATACTATATTTAACTGTACCTGCTTAACATCATTTCTCTAGTTTAAAAACTAAGTGTAAGTCTTCTCAAGGTTTAATTCTATAGAATTCTGTTCAGTCTTTGTATATGTAATCGTTTTCGCGAAGATGAAACGAAGCTTCGAAACGAAACAAATAAATAATGCTGTTTCATTTCACCTTTCAAAGAAACCTGACGCTGCGCTGGAACAAAATAGTCTGGCAGTCTAACATAACAATCAGGGTTCAATCTGGCGCTCCAAGCAGGATTGCGAAATAATCAGAATTCCAGCCAGAACAACTCTAATACAGACTTCGTGGGGAAACGAGCGCATCGCGTCTACGGATCAACGGACGTCTCACGTGATACCGTTACAAAAGAAAGAGATAAAACATGCCGCCGCCCTGAATCATAATCGAGCTAGCGTCATTTTACCATACATAATTGCTACACCTGGCAAAAAGTGCGGACCTTATTTACGAAATGTCTAAGAGCTGCCAGGACTTTGGGGTGTAAACGGGCTAGATTAATGTGGGTCTGCGTTCGGGCATTCCAGTAACGTCTTTGCACTTTGTATCTCTGATTAAAGTCTGATGATATATCATGCCATTTGTGAAATAGAAAATACGTGAGGCACTCGGAGACTGCCGCGGTAAAGCTATAGCATTTTGTATTAACTTATGCAATTATAATTTTATTTATTTATTTTAATAATAAATGCACTTTGTTCATTCATATTCAAAACACTTCATACACAAATTTTACAAGTACAGCTATTCACTGTTGTACATAAATACATATACACTTTCTCATAAACAGCTGCTTATGTATTCGTCCGATTTCGGAGCAGCTCGTCTCGATTCGTGCGAGTTTCGTAGAGTCGTACAATACGTCTAATCGCACACAACGCCGTGTCGAAGACTGCCGAACTGAAACGACGTTAGACGATGCACGGCCTTCAAGCCACACCTCCTTGCCCGTCGGAGTGGGGGGTGTTAGGTTTTTTCGTTACGGAATTTCTTGATTCGGTCGCCGCGCTCAGAGCCCGCGATAAAAGCTATGCAATAGCTTAAAAAAAAGTCGGTTAAATAGTTTGTTAATAAGTTATAGTTCGAGAATGAAAGAATGGATATTACTTCTCAGTAAACAAAGTAATAGTATCTTTAGGTACATATGTCTTGGCGCATTATAGTTTTATAAGTGGTACACGATAGTTTGCCTTTGAAACTGTTTTCCTAAAGGAAGACATTCAAAGCGAAAGCACTCACTTTGCTGCACGCTGCCTTTTGTTAGAAAATTCTCAAAGCGAGACTGTATAATTTAAAAAATTGAGCGCAATAATATTTGGCCCAAAAATGATAAAAAAATATATTACCTGATGTCTGAGTTGTACTTCGTCAAATAATCAATCAATTTGAAAATAAATTTAAGGGTGTACGAACACGAACACCCTTCCCTATATTATCCAGAAATAAGGTGTTATTTCATAAACTGAGAGCGAATTTGGGAATAGTAAGTAGGTACATGATTTTTTTTTTGAGAAAAGTCCATCAAACAATCTGTATATAGCTGGCCAATGTTATTAGATACTTAAATAGGTACCTAATTAAAACTATTTCAAAAATAAAGTAGGCTTGTTTTATAAATGGCAGTATCACAAGTAGAGGTTTCTATAATAATTCAAGTAGGTATAGTTTATTCCAAATAACAATGTGATGCTCGTACATTAAATGCATAAAAGATCTCTACCATTATCTCCTGATTTAAACCAACCAACATCACCATGTGCATATAGCGGAAATCAATTGAAGAGCAATTGAGCTAATATGAGCTACGTAAGTACCCTCATCGCTTCCTAATGTCAATAACATGCTACGTAGTTAGGTTAGTCGTCAAGAATTTTATTAAGTAGGATGGAATGGATGAAAGGTAAGGGAAATTTCCGGCGCCCGGATGTTCGAGATCTTCGACGAAGCGGGCGCCGAAAAGGCAGACTCCCTAGCTGCTGAGCTACGGGAGGTCCTCAGCGCAGAGGTGGTGCGCGTCTCCCGCCCCGAGAAGCGGGCGGAGATTAGGGTGACGGAGCTAGATGACTCCGTCACCCCCGCCGAGGTGGTCACAGCCGTGGCCGAACAGGGAGGCTGCCGGGCCGAATCCATTCGGCCCCGTGTCGGGGACGGACCAAGGTGGGTGGTGTCCCGTCTAGACCCAGAGGTCGCACGGGAAGCCGCAGTCTTCGAAGACTGGGTGTCCGGCTCTGAGATCGGAGCCGACGTGGATGGGGAAGCGGAGTGCCTCGGCGTTGCCCTGACTCGCATATGCGATAGGGCAATGCCGAAGGCCAGACCGCTCCCTCCACGGCGTCGGGTGTACTGGTGGAGCATGGAGCTCCGCCAAATGCGGGTGGCGTGCGGGAGAGCGCGCCGCCGGTACACCCGATGCAGACGGCGAAGAGTCCGTGACACCCAGGAGGAGGAAACCCTCTACGCCGCCTACAGGGCCGCGCGTGCCGCCTTCAAGGTGGTGATAGCGCAGGCCAAGGAGGCGGCGTGGCAGGAGTGGCTGCGGCTTCTCGACGGCGACCCGTGGGGGAGGCCCTACAGGGCCGTACGTAACAAACTACGGCCCTGGGCTCCCCCGCTGACGGTCAGTCTAGACGGGGCACTGGTGGATGAAGTGGTCGGCACCCTATTCCCCGCTCGGGGTACATGGGTGCCGCCGGCGATGACCTCCGCCTCCTCCTCCAGCCAGTCGCGAACGGACACTTCCCCGGCACCGGTGTCGGAGGGCGAATTCGGGGCGGCGATTCTCAGACTCAAGTCCAAGAGAACCGCCCCGGGCCCCGACGGTGTGCCAGGGGTCATCCTAGCGATTGCGCTGGAGTAGCTCGGCGAAAGGGTGAGGTCCCTGTTCTCCGCGTGCATGGAGCAGGGTCGATTCCTCCGGCGGTGGAAAACGGGCAGACTCGTCCTTCTGCAGAAGGACGGTCGCCCGGCCGGACAGGCGTCGTCGTATCGCCCGGTGGTGGTAATCGACGAGGTGCCCAAGTTGTTCGAGCGTGTGCTCGCTGGGCGCCTCGTCGAGTCCATGGATCCGGGACTGGACGACGCGCAGTTCGGCTTCCGCCGGGGTTGGTCGACCGTGGATGCCGTGGCGCGGGTCAGGGACCTCGCCGAGGGGGCCGTCTCCCAGGGCGGCGTGTTGTTTGCGGTGTCATTAGACATCCGCAACGCATTTAACACGCTACCCTGGGAGACGATCAAAGAGGGACTGCGGTACCACGGTGTACCGCAGTACCTCCAGGAGGTCATCGCCGACTACTTCGTCGGTCGGGATGTTGTGTTCCCGAGAGGGGAGGGCAACAGCGGCCCTGGGAGGAGGGAGATGACGTGCGGTGTTCCGCAGGGGTCGGTCCTCGGACCGCACCTGTGGAACATCGGCTACGATTGGGTGCTGCGCGGGGCAATGTTGCGAGGGGTCAGTCTGGTGTGTTATGCAGACGACACCCTCGTGACGGCCCGCGGCGGCACCTATCGTGAAGCCTCCCTCCTCGCCACGGCTGCTGTGGCGCAGGTGGTGGGGAGGATCCGTGCCTTGGGGCTCGAGGTGGCCCTCAGTAAGTCGGAGGCCCTGGTTTTCCATGGGCCCCGACGCGGGCCACCGCCGGGAGCCGCCATAGTGGTGGGCGGAACCTCCATCGCCGTCGGGTCCTCGATGAAATATCTTGGACTCGTTCTCGACGGCCGATGGAGGTTCGAGGAGCACTTCCGGCGGTTGGCACCGCGACTGATGGCCACCGCCGGGGCTCTGGGACGGATCCTCCCCAACGTGGGGGGCCCAGGGAGGGATTGCCGGCGCCTATACACCGGTGTGATACGCTCCATGGTGCTCTACGGAGCGCCGATATGGGCCGGGGCCCTGAGCGCCCGAAACCAGGCTGCGCTGCGACGTCCGCAGCGCGCCATGGCGCTCAGGGTGGTCCGAGCGTATCGCACCGTGTCGTGCGCCGGCGCGTGTGTGCTCGCCGGTACGCCGCCGTGGGACCTCGAAGCCGAGGTGCTCGCCGCGGTGTACTGGCGAGCGAAGGAGGCCGGGGGCCGTCCGCATCCGCGGGAGATCGCGAGCTGGAGGGAGGACGCTCGCAGCGTTCTCCTCCGGAAGTGGACGGCCCGGCTTGAGAACCCGGCTACGAGCCGGGATGTGGTGGACGCCGTTCGACCACTCCTGAAGGAGTGGCTCGAACGGGAGCACGGGGCTCTCACCTTCCACCTGACACAGGTGATCACCGGGCACGGTTGCTTCGGGCGGTACCTGTGCCGGGTGGCGGGCAGAGAGCCCACGGAGACGTGCCACCACTGCAGGGCCGGCGTCGCGGACACGGCGGAACATACGCGCGAGGAGTGCCCCGCTTGGGCGACTCCTCGCACCGCATTGTCCGCGACGGTCGGCGCAGACCTCTCGCTGCCGGCCCTTATCAGGGCCATGGTGGGCAGCGAGGAGGCCTGGGAGGCGGCCGCAACCTTCTGCGGCCAAGTCATGTCGCAGAAGGAGGCGGCGGAGCGGGTGAGAGAGGACGACGTCAACTCTCTCCCGCTTCGCCGCCGCAGGCGCGGTAGGCGGCGACTGGCCTTCGCGGGCCGGTTGCCGCCGTAACGCCGGGGACCGGGACGGCGGATCGGGGGATCCGCTGTCCACGCCTACGGTCCCATGCCGGAGATGCCCATTTGTTCCATGGGCATCTCCGGTGAAGTTGAGAGGGGGGGCGGGACTCGCATGCGTATTCGCATCGTGAGTCCCGCCCCCCCGAGACGGGCTCGGCCTCCAGTTGTTTTTGGGAGGCCGAGCAGCGCCGGCGGGGCATGCGGTTGTAAGGCTTACGCGTGTCCCGCAGCCCCGCCACACGGCGCCGAGGCGTCAATGGAACCCCAGGGCTTTAGTGTGTAGGCACCGGCACCTTCTGTGCCGGTGAGTCTCCACATAACCCGGCGGCTCCCCCCGGAGCTGCCGGGTATCCTATGAGGATTCCCCTGGGTAATCAAAAAAAAAAAAAAAAAGGTAAGGGAAATTGGTAGTTACTATACCATTTAGCCAATATCGAAAAACGTTTAGGAAATCAAGCAGTAACAAATATACAAGCAAACTTACGTATTTTTGGGCACACAAAAATTGTGTGTATAATTAATTCTTCGCTTCTCCCGCGTTCCCGGGGGACTTTCAACTTTCCCGGGATAAAAGAAAGTTTATGTTCATTCCCAAGCTCTAGCCTATATCACTAGTAGTATATCTACAATACTTTAGTACCAAATATCATTCAAACCAGTTTAGTGGTGAAATCGTAACAGACAAACAGTTACTTCCGCATCTATAACAGTACTAGTGGTTCCCAGCGGTTACAGCGTTCACGGGGATTTCCATCTAAATGAACAATTTGTGATCTAAATTCGGTAGTTTTTGCCGGAAAATCAACAAACACCCATATCTCTATACTCACAAATTTTCGCATTTACATATTAGTAGAATATATAGTAGGAATAAATTAGTACCTACAGATACAACGCTCTATATAACATATTCACATAGTAGCAGGCAACCCCTCTGCGGGTCACATCAATCACTTTAATCAAGCAAATGGCTCTAATTAGATAATACATAAACCGCCACTCCCCTTGCAAATATTCTGACGGTCAGACCCGTCCGTTTACCGCCGGGTGAAATATTACAGCGCTTATGAAAAATGTGTGGCATATGCACAGCATTGAAGGTATAAACTCATATTAGTTAAAACGTCTTTTAAGCTTATCAAACGTCTTGTGTTTATGTAAAATGTAGATAAAACCATTAGATTTTTCTCGCGAAATTCTCTCTCTTAATATATTGTGAAATTTGTGAACTGTAGTTAAATCATAACGTGATTTAACTACTATTTTTAGGATGAGGTATTAAATTTCCCAAAAAGCTAGGAATACGTTATATTAGGAATGACTAGGTTAGGTTTCTTTCACCGATATATTACAATCTTCTAAAAAATAATGCTAAATTATTAACAGTTTTCAATCTTGCAAGACAGCTTACAATTCAAAGATATTTACAACTTTACAGTAACACATAGATATAAACTCTATAATATACCTACATATACATTATTCTCCAAAGTGGTTTGCAAGAAGTATTAACACTTAGTACCCACAACCCTTATTTAAGAGCTACAAAGTTGGTGAAAGCCAACAACTGGTTAAACAAACCCGCCCTTATTTATGACACTTTCCATACCTACAAGACGGCTGGAGTAATCCTCAACATAATTTAACCTGATATTAGTAGTACTAGAGATGCGCCGAGTAACACTTTTGCTGAGTAACGAGTACTTACCGAGTTTTACTCTTTAAAATTTTTTTTAACCGAGTACTTGGCTGTGTTACTCGGTTCAATCAAATTCCCATTTCGCGCGCGTAAATAAATAAAACAGGTAAACAGGCCGGCTCGCGTTGAGACACCCCTCACCCCGACCGCGATTTATTAATTGAAATTGTCTTAAACCGAGTATACTCGGCATTCAAACCGAGTTATTCGGCCGAATACGAGTATCAAAAAACCCGCCGAGTACGCCGAGTACCGAGAATCAACCGAGTACTCGGCCCATCTCTAGACTAGTAACCTGACCCCTGACCGTCATCCGTAATATAGGGGTAAACTAAAAGATTTTCTCATAAATTTTTAATTAAATTTAATATTTTAAGGGATAAGCTTTAAATTAAATTTTTATAATTTTATTAAAAATTTATTTAAAAATTTTATAATTCCCCTAAAATTAAAATTAATATTCCTAAATAAATTAAAATAATATCATTAAATATCATTTACTATCCTACATTTTATATGAGCGTAAAAAAGTTCAACCGTTACTCAGACGAGTTTTGACCTGAAAAGTGTATAAAATATACCCAAAAAGGGTACCAGAATTAAGGACCCGTTGGTTGTTAGTCACTCTTCCCTCGATTTTGGAGCACAATCTAAGATTTAAAAAGGTAAGTAAGTAGGCTCGGGAAATGAGGTGAAGGACCTACTTTTTTTCGCATCTATAGATAAATAAATAATAATAAATAAAAAAATATCCTGGGACATTTTTCACACACGGCCAATCTGATTCCAAATTAAGCATCAAAGTGAGCTTGTGTTATGGTAACCAGATAGCTGATATATTACATATACTACTTTTAAATACATACTTATATAGATATTTACATCCAGACACAGGACAAACAGACATATTCATGCATACAAATGTTTGTCCTGGGTGGGATTCGAACCCACGACCCGCGGCTTGAAGGTCAGGGTCACTAACCACAAAGCCAACCGGGCTGTCATATAGATAACATATAGGTAGGTATATTTTCTCAGAGCAAATAACAAGCCAATTTGCTATGAGTACCGATAATTTTGTATCTATAGATCATTAGAATTAGAAGATAGAATAATAGATAGAAGTTTGCTATTATAGGTTAGTGGCAAGTAGGTATACTTTACCCAGAAAATCTGTAATCCTTACTAGCTAATATACCTATTATAAATGTTAAAGTAAGTAAGATCATCTGATCAATATATTTCGTACAGAGACCTTGAGCGTGAAGAAGGTACGTTTATCCTGAAAATTATCTACAATAACTTGTATCAAAGACGTGTATAGAAGGTAGTATAGTTTTTCGTGAATGGTTTTAAAAGTAAGCCATTTACAAATTGTGTATTTCATGGGGACATTGGAAGCAAAAATAATAGGGACCGTCTTTGGGGTGCGTCATATTATAACCTACAATAAAATGTTTAAATAATAAAATATACCTATTATCTAAACATTTTATTGTAGGTTATATACTTTCTAAAGAAATCGTTATAATGTACTCCTAGTTCCTATATATATTACTATTAGATCGTACATTGCTGAGATATATACCAACTCGTATCTAACATTCTTTAGTAAAATTCCGTAGTGGATACCGGTCTCTCCGATCATAAAATTGAAAATATTTACGAATCCCGCTGAAACCGGATCTGCAATTCAAATAACTTGTATCCACGTAGTACATTTCTGCATTTTAAATAGATACGATTTGTCACTGAAGTTCATAGAAGCGCAGTGTGACAGATAACACCACTTTGCATCGGATTCGACGATTTGATTTAATTTTTTTATTTTTCAATTCGAATCGCTCGTTTCAACACTCGATAAATTCATCTCTATAGATTTTTCGAGTGTCGATTATTAATGGTTCGGTAGTGAAACCAAATTGAACTAGATCCTAGAGTGTTTAACTGTTGTATTTTTTATTCAATGGTTTTAATTGAAATAATGTATCTAGCATTCATATTCTAACTTCTATATAAATACGACGACGTTTCTTAAGTGCTTGTTTAGGCCTATTTGAATAAATAAATATATTTCAGTTGTATGTAGTACAGTTGAGGCAAAATTCGAAATTAAAATAATACAAGCACTTTATTAGGACACATTCTTCAAGTGGCGCTAGTTTCAAGTCTTTTATTTTCTTTACATAACGTTACTACTTAGTTATAGCCAGAAATGAATTTACTGAAGCACCCAAACAAATAAAATTTACTGACGAAAACCTATCGATATTTATCACAATTTGTTTCAAACGACGTTTCTCCAAAACTAAGTAAAACAAACTGTCCGAATTATAGGCCGACCTTAACGAAAGCGCTTCTGAATAAATGAATGTTTATCTCACTCACTGACTTGGAAATATTGTAGAAGTTTAACTTTGAAAGGAAATATTAGGTATGTGCCTAATACATAATTGCTAGACAATTTTAAATTCATACATACATATTATAAAGAGCTAAAGTTTTTGAAAATGTAGAGGGTAATCTCTGGGTCTAGGGAACCGATTTTGTAACGCTTTTTACCAATAAAAAACTACGTTATCTATGAGTGTCATATACTATAGGTACCTATTTACAAGTACTAAATCGAGAACCGCGGGGCACTGCAGCTAGTTATTAATAAATTAAAAAATTAAAAACAACCTGAGATTGATTATTTTGAGACGTCACGGCGTCGTCAATACCTATGTTTCAAACTAAGCAAAGCTTGCACTGGTAACCAAATAGCTAATTTATTATACTAATTTCAACCCCCTACACACCTAGATTCAAAACAAACAGATCTATTTATGAAAGGCCAGACAAATGTTTGTCCTAGATTTTCATCAAAATCACGACAATAAAAATTAAGGCACCACCTACTCTGGTTACAATTTTTTCAGCCAATTATCCTGAAAAATTTAATAATTGACGAGGTCTTTACGCCTCGAGAGATTCAACGGTAGCGATTTCCATTCAAATTTCCCATCGGCTCAACAGACAATAATTGTTAATTTATCATTTAATGGTGACTTGCTTTCGAATGAAGAAAAAAAAATGTGGCGTTCAGAAACCTCCTGTGTATAATTAATTTAAAAGATTTATATATGTATGGTGCAAGCGATAAGTTCAATTTTCATACAAATCTTTCAACGGACGAACATCTTTTACGTTGGTTTATGTTGTGTTTTGCAAAAATAATAGTTGCCACTATTTACTTACATGGTTGCTTTAGTTACCTGCATTAAAAATCTATTTCTCTTTATAATATTAAAATATGAACTGAGCTCTAAAATACTACAAATTAAAACTTCACCGGAAGCAATCTTTTTCAGTGCTAGATGCAACATTTTCTGAGGAAAAAATACGCTTGGCATAATACCTAATTAAGTTAGCTTAATGCATCTCCTTTAAACGCTCTTTATACAAACCAAAAAGCAACTCTATGTAAAAGGAACTAAGTTTAATTTTTAAATGAGGAATTTATCGTAAAATCTTGTCTGGTGAAATTGGCTGTTATAACCAAAAGAAACCTGAAAGCTAGATTCAAAAACACAATGTGATTATCTTTGTGTGGGAACAACTAACCATTCAATTTTATGAGTACTTACGAGAGTCAGGATAATATTCTTTTATTTTACTACGTTTTAAGCTGACTTCAAGTACTTTTAAACTGACTTCAAAAAAAGTTTGACAACTACTCTGAAGGAAACGATTTTGACGACGTATTTTATTTTTTAAGAGTTAGTTTGTGTAAAGCATTCCATTTTAAAATAGTTTGACGTTAGTTCATCTTCTTAAATACAGTCACTTATAGAGCAAAGACACTTTGTATATTTTTTTAAATACCTACTTAAAAATATGTCAACGTCATTACGCATTTGAAATGAATGCTAGACTGTTTATTTCGGTCGAATATAAATCTACGTGGATGGCAACATTTATTCATAGCTTTAACAAAGTTCCGAATAAATACGCGGTACCAAGTTAGGTACGATTTATTTGTGTTACCGTATTTGTCAAATAACATTTTACAGAGTATAACTTTCATTGGCTAGCCATCTTTCAACCTTGAAATTTTCACAGTGAAGTCAGCATTATGTAAAATTATACTCCATTTATTATTATAGAAAGTGACAAGGTTAATATTATTTTCGCAAATATAGAATTTCTAAGAAAACCTTGGAATCTTTCCTCCGTATATTCAAAGCAAATATACTATCTTTAAATAGATCCTAAAAAGATGAATATCATCGAAAGTACTTAATAACATCAAAATATATATACCTGACAGTTACTAGTGTGTACATACATATACAGTACATACTATTTATTGGTGTACTTTGTAAAATCCACATTAACGACTAGCTGCCTCCGCGCGGTTCCACTAGCGTAGTTCCCGTTCCCATGGGAATCCGGGGATAAAATATAGCCTATGTTACTCTCTGATAATGTAGCTTTCCAATGGTGCAATCATTTTTGAAATCGGCACAGTAGTTTTTGAGTTTATTCATTACAAACATACGCACAAAAATAATTTTTTTTTTCTCTTTATAATATTAGTGTAGACTAAAACTTGTGTATTATGTGCTAAATGTTTTTAGATCTATAATGAAACCTATTGTATCTCAAGATAAACCCAGACGCCTTTCCAATCGAACTAAAACTGTGTACATATTGGTTACACATTCAAGTATTTGCGGTCCAATCATATCGATAGTGTTTGTCTAGAAATTAATACTAGAACTACAGTATTGCGAGCGTGCACTCTGTTGTATTGTCCTAGAATTCCAAGACCGTGTCACCTTCAGTTCAATGAAATAAGAGGTTACATGACCTTGGAGTCTAGCAACGTTTTTCTCGTGTCTGGAACACACATGCAATTTTAATTAAAAAGAAAAATTACAGCTCGAATTGCTGCACTCTGAGGGCTTACTCCCGACGCTTTCGAGAAACGAGTTTCAATCGAATAAATGTCATTTCATACATTTTTGATAGCGATTCTAGCGCACGATCGTGCGGTGACACTTTTTGGAACTAACTTTGATCAAGAATTTCGTTACAATCGAAACCGAATCGAAAAGTCCGTACTCCTGCCACTATATGACATTTGTGTACCGAATGGCGGGAACGACTTTAAACGTCAAAATACACGATCAGTAAAAAGGTACTTTTTCAGGATCGAGTTATCTCATCTAGGATAAATTTATCTAATCTAAAAAATTACATATAATGTACAAGATTTAGTTTTAGAAAAAAATAAAAAATTGAATAATCCCGAACCAAAAAAAAACATCATGAACTCCTATTGGTTAATCCCGAACCAATACGAATAAAAAATCAAGATGGCCATGGCTAAGATTGACATTTATTCGATCGGTAACAGTGTTTGACGTTTCAGAATTATAAAATAAGTTGTGTGTGGTTAATTTCTACAGAAAAAAATAAATATTCAATTTTTTATTTTTTTCTAAAACTAAATCTTGTACATTATATGTAATTTTTTAGATTAGATAAATTTATCCTAGATGAGATAACTCGATCCTGAAAAAGTACCTTTTTACTGATCGTGTATTTTGACGTTTAAAGTCGTTACCGCCATTTTATTCACAAATGTCAAATACTGCCAGGAGTACGGATTTTTCGATTCGGTTTCGATTGTAACGAAATTCTTGATCAAAGTTAGTTCCAAAAATTGTCACCGCACGATCGTGCGCTAGAATCGCTATCAAAAATGTATGAAATGACATTTATTCGATTAGAACTCGTTTCTCGAAAGCGTCGGGAGTAAGCCCTCTGGTTAAGATTTGTCTGGGATTCCGTGAGTCGCGGAACGCTTCACTCCAGTTAGAAAATAAAATATATTTTCAGAACGAGAATCGTATCAGAGAAAAGTTGGATGTTTGTTCTTTATGGAAGTAAAGTGTTATTTTATAACTTTTTCCTTTGAGCACTTAAATATGTGTCAAACAGACTTGTTAAAATTTAAGTGGGAACCTGCCTAAGATTAACTAATAGGGAACAAAAAAGCTAATATTACCGGTTTTTACCGGTTTTTAGGTAGGTCATAGGGATAGATACTTAGCAAACATATAAAAAAAAATTATTTCTTCAAATAATTGATATGCGAATATATACATTTAAGTACATATATATTATTACGAGAATAATCCATAACCATACGATTGACCGGCATCGCCAGCTCTTTCCCGCTATAAGAAAACTACATAGAGGTAAGTATTATAAAGAAAGTTACTTGTCAATTTGTAAGAATACATATTTTTATTATTAGGCTAGTAACTCTTATACTTCAAAACGATATTCTATCACACATGATATAACATTTCCATATTCAATACCTAATGATTAGGTCTTATCCGTATTAAACATTACTCATTGCTCTCAGCCGGATGCTTTCAAAGGCTTTTTGACTAAATAATTTTCACTCTGTCTTTAATTCTCTTTGGTTCGGTACGTTCTGTAATCACCCTTTTCATTTGTAAGGTTAAGCCAGCATAGTCATATACGTCTTTGTCCCTTTACGCACAACTTAAATTAAATTTTCAACAGAGTTTAAAAAGCCTGTTTCATTTTTCGGGAAATTTTATTGACTTTTCTAACTTGTAGATTTCTAACGTTACAGAAGTAAATTTTGTGTAATTATAATCTACTTAATCGGCAAAAGTTTAGTTTTCGCTTATGCATTGATTTCCTGACTATGGTAAATCTGTCTAAAAAAATTTTTTTTATAATCGTGCAAAATTCTAGACCCACCACTGACTGACCATAGATTTATTGTCATGCAATTTTGGCATTTGTAACTAGGCCAGTTACTATAAAATGTCATCTGACGGTTGATTACATAAACAAAATTTCTGTCTTCTTTTTCTTAAATAACTCCACGAAAACGTTAACTAACAAGAGAAACGACAAATTATATTACACCCAACTAGTGGTGGCGTAATTTTGTACACTTCGCCTAGTCGGGAAGCCTTTTCATTAGCCGACTGACGAATGAGTGGCGTCCACAATCAGGTCACGAACATACGACCAAACGTTTGAAACAGGCACGCGGCGTTTGGAGAAAATATTGATTCGAATATTTGACTACTAAAAATGTGTAGCAATTATTTCTCGATTAAGCTGATTCACAATTGTCCGTATTTATGCAAAATGGAACCACTCGACAAATTTCATTTTTTACTTTTTTTGAAGAATACTAATGTAAAAGTGGTCTAAATTCTTATACAAAAAAGAACCACCTGATTTTCCCCTTGGAAACAAGGTATATTAAAAGCAGAACAGAACCAACAGCAATAACAGTGCTGCACATGTTTTTGTAAACCCTTTGATATCTCAAAAGTGTGTGTTTGCTGTGTGGTTCCATTTTGCATAAATACGGACAATTTTGATGCGCTTTTTGTTTTGTTTGCGTCTTATTTTAATAATAAGATGTATATAAGCTTTTATTTTTTATTTTCTTACAATAAATAGTTAGAAAAAAGATGCTCCAGGGAATTAATAGTAAAAGCTCAATGACACAGTAACTAAAGTAATTTAACAGATGAATAAATATAATATGCCAAAATATGCCATGAAAGTAAACTTCCTTCAGATTATGACTTGAAAGCTGATTTTTGTTACTTCTATAAGTATTAAGTTTAGAATGGCAAACTTAATACCTAACTTATTTTTGCAGTCTGTCGGTGCCGTCGCGCTGGGAACATCTCGCCGTATGTTTACAAAAAATGTTCATTGGTTTAATGCACTAATTGATTGGCAAACAGATATCTGAGGATCGTCCGCAGCCGGCTCCCTCTTTATTACCTTCCCACAGATTATATGCAACGATTTACATACCGCAATCAGTTAGAGAGCTAATTAGACACGGCGAGTTATGAAGCTTATGTATGCTGGCATTGCTGAAGTGGTTCAGTACGAAATTGTATTATTTTGTTACTTGCTAAGGGTGGTTTGAAGTTGTCGCAAGAAGAGTAGGTATATTACGTGTTAATCTAGAAAATCTTCACCCGTTATTGCTTGAAAGATATAGCTGGATAGTAGCTACTCTTTCATACACGCATCTATAAATAACTATTGCATCCCATTAATATAAGAAAGGATTTGGAATTGTTTGTGTTAGACCAGTTTGTTATTATTACCAAAAATTACTTAGAAACAAATATTAAAGAAATAAACCACAATTTTGTTATGTACACAGAGAAAGCTCGACAGTCTAAAAAAGGACACCATATATGATAATCCAATACGTTAAAATAGTGGCCCAGACTTTTTAGTACGACATTTATAATTTACATTGTAATATTAAACTCAAAATCATATTAAAAAGCCTTCCTAAAGCTAATCTGGCTAAAGCTATTATGAGGTACATCCATTAAGCAGCAGCAAGGATGTAGAGTTAATTAACCATAAAAGCTTCACAGCTTTGTGGCTCAAGGAACATAACTTCAGGAAGGAAGAGATGTACTACAGTAATTTATCTTACAATTGTTCTTACATTGTTTAGTCTGCTGTATTCAGAGCTAAGTAATTTCACTTCTTATATTTCTTTTATGATTGTTATTATTGTAAATATCTTATAGTCCAACTTAATCCTTATCAAATCTTTATCAAACCTTACTTAAATTACTACATTATCGGGGAGTAATATAGGCTATATTGTATCCACGTATTCACACGGGAACGGGAACTAAGCGCGTGGAACCGCGCGGAGGCAGCTAGTATAGCCAATATAGGCAATAAAAAGAATTCCTAAAGTATTCATCAAAGCCATCAAATTACATAATCGCAATATTAAGAGGTTGTCTGTAAGTATTTGATTGTTGATTAAACCGAGGTACCTATTTAAATTAAATCACTTATTCCCCGTTCCCGTTTCGCGAACATAATTAACTACTTTCAAAAATGAATTAATGAGTAAACGCTAAGCTGTACCACCACAACTTATTAATACCTACTTTAATAAAACGTTTTAATAATAAATTATAATGTAATATTCGGGTGGCTTTGATGTGATATTAAATTGTAGACAGTCTGTGTGCGAATCTAGGAATTATAAATTAGTTGTTAGGTATAATAAAATTAATTTACATGGTATTTTATGTACTACATATTAAGATTTTTGATGGATTCATGAAGAATATATTATTTATATTTCTTTATTATATACAGTATCCTACTAATATTATAAATGCGAGGGTTTATGAGTGTGTATGTTTGTAACTTCTTCACGTCTAAACGACTGGAGCATTTTAATAAAATTTGTTATGGAGTTAGCTGACGCCCTAGGTTAACACATAGGCTACTTTTTATCCTGAGAACCTTGAAGTTTCAAGAAGAACCTGAAGGAACGCGGCTGAAACCACGGGACAGAAGCTAATAATATTATTTGGTTAATACTCTCAAAATGCTAAAGAAAATTATTTTAAACAGCAGGTTTATGTTAGTGGATTGCTATTATATTAAAAATGTATTATAACGGTTTGAGATACTTAATAGTAATTTATTACTTCTGTAAAATTTGATTTCAACTTTGATTTCGAATAAAATAGAAATGTAATTAAACTTCGTCACATTGTCCCAAAACTCTTCTTTAGTCTGTCTTTCGACACTGAAATGAGAATTGACTTTTCTTGGAAATATAAGATATAAGATTCAAGTCAAAGATAAAGGATAAGAATAAAAGGCTCAATCTGGCTTTGAGAGTTGGAGATCACTACTGAATCTTACGTTGTTACTCTTGTTGCAATATTTCAAGGATTTTTTTTTCACGGTTCATTGCCGAGGGTCACGCTATTTTGCCATAAATATTATGTAAGTATGTTATTATATTCAATAAAAAATACCCATTTATGTGATGGGAAATAATACCTACTGGTTTACCGAAAAAAATTGAGGAAAGTTTGTAACAATAACGCAATAATAATTATAATAGTTTATCATTTTCTTATTGTGGGTGGATCCCGAATGATTACCACATTACAGGTTTGACTCAGATCTTAAATGAAAACAAATAATAATGTGTATTGTACTCTATTGTACACTAAATACAGCTCTGCGGTTTGATCTGAAGTTTTTTCTGACATCATTTATTTCGCCATGCTAAGTATCTGATATAAAATCTATCAAAAAGCTTCTAGCTATTTATTAGTCTAATACATGCAACTCATAAAATAATATCACTCTATAAATCTAGCTCTGGGGATGACATTAGATTCCAAGTCAGCGAAATTAATATGCACCTAGATATATACTACGAGCTTTCGCCTAGATATGTACTATGTCGAGCTTTTATACCACAATTTCGTAGAGCACATTGTATTCTCATACAATCTGATATTAAATTCAACTCGTATCGTTTAGTTTAAGCTTAAACGTGAATGTTTTCGTTTACAAAACTAGAATCTTGCATGTGACCTAATTTTGGAGCTTTGTAGAAGCTACACGATTTACAAGCTTTCTTATTACTAAACTAGCATCCCGCCCTGAATTCACTCAGATGCAAAAAACAGTCATATTTAGTTTAGATTAGCCGATTTACTAACGCCCGATGTCAATAATCAATCCTGATCCATTTTTTGCTATCTAAGATTGATATATCAATCCATTTTCTGGGTGAAGCTTTAAAATCAATCTATCTTCGATCTACGATCGATCGTATCTGTTCGAAAATGATAGTTTTTGCTTGCCAATAAGCTATCCGTCCATTTTGACAACTCGTTGGTTTTAACTATGGATTGGAGATAGATTATTAACATCGGGCGTAAGTGATTAGAACTCAGACTTTTAAGCTGGTCGTGGATTCGATATTAATCTAGGACAAATATTTGAAAGCCTGAACTTGTTTGTTTGTTCTGCGTCTGGGACGTCCTGGTATAAAAGTTTCTATAAGTATAGTAGAAGTACTAATAAGCCTGTAAATTTCAGTAAAATTGGAATCTGGTGCCTTCAATGTCTCATAACCAAAAAAATTATGTAAACATTACAGACTAATATTAACTTCATTATACAACACTAAGTTAATTTGAAACAGTATTCATGGAATCATCTAATTTTAACATCAACTGAGCGGTAAAGGGTCTATGATTATTTTACCGCTAATATAATTTACTAGTGGCTCCGAAGTTTCACCGCTTACCCGGGAGATCTTCCATTTTCCCGGGATGAAAATAGCTAAGTCCTTTCTCAGGCTCTAGACCAGTGATTCCCAAAGTGGTCCAGGGGAACCCCAGGGGTTAGTTCGGTTTGACTGTTATTTATTAACATTTTTGTCTTTTGGTGTACAATAAAGTGTTATCTATCTATAATGTGAGAACGGCCAATGGTTCGGCCAAGTTATGAGAAGAGAAGAAAGCCACGTTATCAAAAACGCACTGCACCTTAGACCAGAAGGCAGGCGTAAAAGGGGAAGGCCAAAGAAAGAATGGTATGATTGTGTAAAAGATGATATGAGAGAATGTGGAGTGAAAGTGAATTTGACTGGAGACCGAATGAAATGGAGGGACATGACCCACAAAGCCGACCCTAAATAGGACAAGGCGAGGAAAATGATGATGACCGGAACTAGGAAATTTTTTAAAGTGTTATTGAGAAGTTTGTTTATTCTAAAAGATAAGTAAGCGAAACAAACATTTTTCATTTAAAATACAACTTGCATATATAAGTGGCCACAACAACACGGTAATCCACGTAATAAAGTTGTTCATAACTCGCGCCGTGTCGTGCACAACTAAGTTACTAGTTTCAACATTAACTGAATTTACTCCGACCATCGCGTACGGTGTAAAGTGTTTTTAAATTTAGTTGAAATGTAAATATTATTTGAATTTACAAGGAAATGTTTCTTTGCATTACAAATAAATTTAATAAAGGAATATAACATACTAAATACAGGCGATTTTATGTGACAGTGTAAGTATAATATAGTACCTAATCTCCTATTTACAGTAACTATTGTAGAATGGCAGGTATTGCCATTAGCATTCCATGTTGTAAATTAGTATCCAGTACATTTTTCAAACATGGCCAACCTAATTCCAAAATAAGCAGAGCTTGTACTATGTTAACCATATAGCTGTTCAATTTTTAATATATTTTTAACAAAAGTCAAATAATGTTTACGTACCTACCTACGCTACAAAAAACGTAGGTCGTTAACCGTAGGACATTCCATTGAGAAATCTCATCAATCGATAAGTCATCCGTTGGTGATACTGATTACACAGGAAGACAATGTCATGATGGAACGACCAGAGTGTCGGGTATATTTACTCCTCATGTCAAAACCAAACAGCACCGTCAAAGGCGTCCATCCATCCATCTGAATAACGAATGGAAGGCTTTGCCAGTTGTGGTAAACCTTTCAGAAATAAACAAGCCCGAAATACCACAGAGGACAAAGTAATTTGGTTGCATCAGTGAACTCGTAATTTCATTCATATTGCAACACTGCGGCTGTAACGACTATAGTCAAATGTGGCTTAAAATGTAATGAAAGGTTGAAAGAATAAATTAAAATGTTTACGGTCTCTGCTTTGGAATTATAGTACATTGCGCTTAAAAAGTAGGCATCAAAGAGTGCAGTTTAACAATAGGTTATTTATTTTATACAAAAAAGTTAGATAATTACGAAAAAGAATAGGCGAAAGGGCCGATAGGTATGGTAATTCAACAAGATAAATTTAACGATGGTTTACCAAAAACTTTATTAAACTTCTAATATATTATAGTACCTTCTTTATTCATTCGCTAAGATTTCAGACAATTATAACCCCCTATTATAACATATTCCACATGCAGCGTGTAGCTAAAGACAAAGCAAATATTATTTTAGAAGCTAACTTCTGCATGTATAAATTGTACGCTCCATGCTTTATAGTGAGTTGGCCTAACTTTAGGTGCACACGGATGAATTATAACAAGCACTAGCCAAGTTGGGTTTAGCAAGTGAGCTAGACATTGTTAGGCTAGTTACTGGCTCAAGTTATCTAGTCTAATTACTGACGAACACCTGTATGAGGTCTGATAAATTACGCAAATCGAATTTTATATTACTCGACTTAAAATACGTTAGGGTTTTGCAGCGTATTATATAAATACTATATAGACATGGAGGTCCATATATTCGAATATGTCTTTATTTTATGACATACGTGAAATTGTGCTTTTAGCTACAGTTGACATTATTATCAGAAATAATAAGACTTCAAACTAAGCTGATGTAGGTACTAAGTTTATATAGGTGATATACTTATATATGCAAAGCAGTCATGGCTTTTATGTGGATGATTTTAAAATTAAGGGAAAATATTAGTAATAAGATTACGATTACTACGAAAACTATTTATTATCTACGAATGAAATACGTGTTAAAATCCCGAACGCAAATCCAATGCTCTTTCTGTAACCATATTTTGTGGTAATAATTCACAGCTAAAAGGGACTATGTTTAATGGCGAGAAAAATGCTAGGACCGCACTATGAATACATTAGGGCACATAATACATTTACTAACGTGTGGTTTAACACGAATCTACAAAAGGATAAAGTGCTAGTACATTTGTACTACATTTAAGGTTTTGATCTTTGCAATTTTCACTTTATCTATACTAATATTAATAAGTCTAAAAAAAAGTTTTTTTTTAGTTTTTTTGTACGTGTGTTATGTTTGTAATGAACAAACTCAAAAACTATTGTGATGATTTATAAAATTCATTCACCATTGGAAAGCTACATTAGCAAGGAGTAACATAAGCTATATTTTATCCCTGTATTCACACGGGAACGGGAACTACGCGGGTGTAACTGCGCGGAGGCAGCAAGTAAGTAGGTACATCATAAAAACCTAACTAATATTATTAATGCGAAATTACCTAACCCTGTCTGTCTATCTCGCTTTCACGCTAAAACTACGGAACCGATTTAAATGAAATTTGGTACACAGATCTGCGTACCTGTCGATATAAAGATAAATAAAGCCTAAGAAAGGACATAGGCTACTTTTTATTCAGGGAAAATTGAACATCCCGGGAACGCGGGCGAAGCCGCGGGGAGCCACTAATACATTATAAAGTTACATATTATCCATAGAATCCTTCCCTGGTCTACTATCCACGAGTGCTTTTAAAAGCCTATTCAAATAAAAATATTCAATTAAATCAGACTAATCTTATCTTCCTAACCTACTCAATCACCCGTTAGTAATTATTGCTTATATAACACATGTGACGTGATGACTAGTATTTCCTCAAATATATTTGGCCGTTCCTTGAGTTGTAATCTTCAATGTAATCTAAATTGCGTGGCAAGCCTTATTCCCTTAGCTGGGGTCACACAGCCAGTGAACCACAACTCTGGCTATCAACGCTCATCCCTTAATCTCTTCATCTCATTAACTCCAATTTGCGACCCCTGGGGAGGTTACAGCATTAACTGTCAATGTGGTGTCGAAGTTTTTTTAATATTTATGGACATTTAAGGTCAGATTTATTGGTACTATTTGCAGATGCTGCAATTCAAAACTATAAAGTATGTACGTATAATAGTTTGAAAGAGTCATTGCTGAGTTTACTTCAGACAAAAGCTCTCCAATCGAATATCGACTTTTGAATGGTCAGACGCTAATGCTCGATTCTCAAAGTAGCTTTTACTAGGATGTTAAGTCTATTTATTACTGCCTACTAAAATTATTTATAATATTTGAACTTAAGTTAAAGTTAGACTAACTGACAAGAAACGGCAAATATAATTGCTCAAACAAACTTGATCGTAACTTACTGGATATGTTATAAATGTGATTGTGAGTTTCTTTATATGTATATTTATTCCTGTTATAAACTTACGTGTAAATTGAACAAACTTTTAATGTTCGCCAAAAATAAATAGGTACACATAAAACTTGTATTACGAACTAGCTTAAAAGTACCTATAGGTATATTTATGTTAAGTATTTTTTTGAAACCCTTCAGCCGTAATGTGAATGAGTGCCACAAACTTTCTGTTTTATAATATTAGTAGGTTAATATATACATTTCGAGAGAACATTGGTCATCAAAATAAATGTAAAAAGAGTTTGTTTTTACTATTATCTTCTGTTATAACACTTAGACTTAAAAGAACATTAGGCTGATTATAACATTTCAATATTTTTTTTTATTTTTGGGACGACAAATAAAAAAATATGGTTACTCTTGTACGTGTAATTTCCTTCAAACCACTCGTACCGTATAATAATTTTCTATATGTATAAAAATGTTTGTTGTCGTCAATATCCGAGACCCTGACACGTCGGAATTCTATATATATAAAACACTACCCGTTTTTTTTTTGGTTGCGTTTTTTTTTTTTTTTTTTTTACTGCTAAAAAGTAGAGCTTGACCGCAATCCACACCTGATGGAAAGCAGTGATGCGATCTTTGTTGGTAAGGCGCACTAGTTTTTTAATAGCCTATTCACTCTAGCCTTGAAGACACTTAAATTATAATGAGACGGGAAGGCCGCAGCAGGCAAATTGTTCCACTCCTTCGATGTACGCGGTATAAAAGTCGAGGCAAAACGCTTAGTCCGGATCGTAGATGTTTCAACAACGTAAGGGTGGATACTGGCCGTACGACGGGATGTCCGATGGTAGAAAGGAGATGGCGGAATCAGATCATGCACTTCCCGCGCACACTCTCCGAAATGCATCCTGTAAAATACCGAAAGGCTGGCTACCTTACGCCTGTGCTCAAGGCTTTGTAGATTGGACTTAACCAAATCTGGATCTCCAATTAGCCTCACCGCACGCCTTTCCACTGAGTCCAAAGCTGCCAGGTGGCATTTTGCAGCTCCAGCCCATATGTGACTGCAGTACTCCACGCAGGATTGGACCTGTGCTTTGTATAACATTAGAAGCTGTCCCGGCGTGAAGTACCGCCGGACCTTTGCAAGAACGCCGAGTTTCCTAGCAGCCACGTTGGCTTTGGACTCAATGAACCGCCCAAAGTTAAGGTCTGAGGAAATTTCAACTCCCAAGAGCTGAAGGCGGTCGGTGCACTCAAGGGATACATTCCGGAAAGCAGGAGCCAAGGTGAACGGGCTCCTTTTAGCGGTGAACAGACACGCTTGCGTTTTGGCGGCGTTGAATCCCACCAAATTGGCTTCGCCCCACCTGGAGACTGCCTGAAGTGAGATATTTGTACGCTCCACCATTGCCTCTCTTTCGGACCGGATTAGCTCCTTACTAGCCCGAGCACTTGGCAAGTATCTCTCTACAACTGTGCTATCATCTGCATACCCATAGATACCGGGCAACAGCAGATCGTTGATATGGAGCAGGAAGAGAGTTGCAGAGAGAACCGATTGCGGCGAAACCCGTACTGTCGGTCACTGAGGAGATCGTTACCTTCCAGGTGTGTCATGAGGCGCGAGTTTAGTACACGCTCCATAACCTTGCAGAGTATGGAGGTCACTGAAATCGGCCGATAGTTAGCAGGGTCGGCACGGCTACCCTTTTTGGGCACAGGTTGCACGTTAGCAAGCTTCCAGGACTTAGGCACTAAACCAGTCCCAAATGAGAGGCGATACAAGCGTGTCAATACAGGAGCCAACTCGGGTGCACAAGCCTTGAGAACAATCGCTGGTATACCATCTGGTCCACTAGCTTTGTTCACGTCGAGACGACACAGTGCTCTCAGAACTTCTTTGTGCCTTATGCGAACCTCGGGCATCGAAGTGTCACAGTGAGGCAGAGTCGGCGGAGTAGCACTGCTAGTGTCAAGACGAGAATTGTGGGCGAAGAGGGATGCAAAGAGACTTGCTTTCTCTCTCGCCGTATGAGCCAGTGTTCCGTCTGGCCTAACCAGCGGAGGCAATGTGGGCCGACAGAAGTTCGCTTCGACCGACTTGGCAAGGGACCAGAATGCTCTGCTACCGGACGGCTGTGCAGAGAGCTTTTTGCCAATGTGAGTAATGCGATCGAAGCGAGCCTTTCTTAGTGCTTTTTTTGTAGGACTTGGCAGCATGGTTAAAGGCTCTCTTCTTTGAACTCAGATCCGGAGCATTGCGGTCACGAGCGTCAACCCAGGTGAGAAACGCCAAGTGCTTACGCTGTTCAGCTTGGGCACAGTCAGCGTTAAACCATGGGTGAGCTGAGCCTCCGATGGGTACGTCTCTATAAGGAATGTAATATTCCATGGCTTGACGTATTACATCGGATATAGCATCCGCGCAACTTGACGGACTTTGAGAAGAGAAGCAGACCTGCTGCCAAGGATAAGACGCAAAGAAATGCCGCATCTCATCCCAATCTGCTGACTTGTAACGCCAGATTCGTCGTTCACCGCGTGAGTCGCAGTCAGGTGGGGAGAAGGACGTTACAGACTTCACCAGACAGTGATCTGAGGTTCCTAGTGGTGAGGAAACCGTTACGATACATCTGTCCGGATCGGAGGTCAGCAGAAGGTCCAGACAATTAGCAGTATGACCAGCTACATCAGGCACCCTTGTCGCTTGCGTTACTAACTGGGAGAGGCCCATCGAAACCGCGAAGTTTCGCACTTCTCTACCAGCGTGGTCAGTCTTCTGGTACGGGAAAAGCCAGTCCTGGTGGCAGGCGTTAAAGTCCCCCAGAGCGACAAACTGCGCATCAGGGTACCGATGCAGAGCCTTATCGACAGCCTCGCTGAGGTGGTTAAATAGCCGAGTCGTCTCTTGGTCACCGCTGTGCGATCGATAGACACAGGTATAGACAATTTTGTCTACACCGGTGTCTACCAACAGCCACAGTGATGAGAAAGTAGGGTCCTCAAGGTGACGGAGACGCTGGCAGCAGATGTCATTGCGGACGTACACACAGACCCCGGCACGCTGCAGGAAAAGGTGCTCCAATGAGTATCCCGGGTAGTCGAGATACGCCGCATCTGACGGACATCTAATTTGGGTCTCCGTCAAGAAAAGCAAGTGGGGCTTCTCGGTCTCGAGATGGTGGTGGACCGCAACGAGATTGGAGTGCAGCCCTCGAATATTCGAGAGATGCACTTGAAATGAGAGGAGGTGCATCCGCTGTCGACACTTGTTTCTCTTTTTACCTTTCATGTATGCATATTAAACTTAAGTGAATAGGAATGGTGGAAAATAGCAGTTGAGCGAGGTGATGCAATGTTAGACCCCCAATACAACCAGAGTTGCTGCGGCAACGGAGGTTTGACTTGGAGACTGCGGGGACGCCCGAACCCCCCCCCAGGGATCGCCATCGGGTCCTCTCACCCGGTCGCCAGCCGGCACGATGGGGCCACCCTGGGATTTTTCACAGTTGGCGGGGCAGCCTTTCGCGTGTGGCTGGCACACTACTTGGGCCCCCAACTATCTGCGGTCGGCCAGCGGAGCACCGTGCTTCGGATCCCGCTACCCTCCACGATCAAACATCCAACACAGCAACAGCTGGTGCATCATACCCGGTATACATCACACCACAACTGCTCAGATCCATTTTCCACCGTACGGCTTCACCAGACATCACGCCGGAACACGACGGATCGCTTGGCGGCATGGATTTGTCTGGTGGGTGGTAACCTTTAAGCCGGCAGCCGATGCAATGGCCTACCACCGTATTTACTGCTCGTTTAGCACTACCCAGGGGACACGTGTAGGGTGGTCAGAATTCTAGTAAATCCTACGGACGCAAGCAGTTCATCCCCCTAAAATAACTAAACTGCGTATCTGCGTATCTAAATAACATAATAGGTACCTACATAGTTTATTTTTTTTACCAAAGAGGATTTGCTATATCAATTTAATTTCCACTTTATTAAAAAAAACTTGAATAGGAAAATATCTATAACGGTACATAAATAGGTAGCCGATTAAGATCACACTAGTTTTTTATCTAAGTTCTAATTTATTTTCTTAAGCTCAAGTTTTTCTACCATAAATAACTACAACCCTACCCGCTGTCAATAGGCCCATACCTTTAGGGCTGTACTCATCAGCTCTTGTTCATGCTCAAGAGGCCAGGATTGAGATCCCCTAAGACTTTATGCCATCAAAAACCCACAATAAGCCACAAACAAGATTTTTTGCGAGAGTAAGTTAGTGATTTCACTAATTTGTTACCGTATTGTGATATTTTTAAACGACTTCAAAAAGAAGGAGGTCAATTCGACTGGTATGCTTTTTTTTTTATTACAATTTTAGTCAAGTCTTTGAACAGCTAATACACCTCACAATACAGCTAATACAGCTCACCATGCTATTTAAATATAAATTTGTAGATATAATATATAGATGTTTACTTTAAATTAGTATTTAAATTATATATAAATTTAGTATTCATCATACACTAGTGTGTATGATGAAAATCACATCATCGCAAGTAATGTGGCCATGGGTAGAAACACACTAACGAAAACTGTCTCAAAATAAACATAACTAGCAACACTAAAGTAAAAAAAAAAACTCTCGGTCTCGTTTGTAAAATATATTACAAAACTTTGCAAAATGGCCACGCAGTAATTAACAGACAAAGCTTTTAGTACACATGTAGGGATAACAGTTTTAATGCATTTTAGTTTTATATTTTATATCACGTTTCGTTTTAATATCAAAACAGCCGTGCGCCATTACGTTCGGTTTTTGAAATAGTCAGCCAAAGTGAAATTGTTACAAAATATTATGAATAATAACATTAATTTGAGAATTAATTGACACACACAACATTGACAAACACGATTTACGATCGTAAAAACCACTACATACTTTTATATAGGTACCTGTTGTTCATAAATATTTAAAGTATTCAAATAAAAAAGAAGCGTGTTTCTGACTGGTTTTGTCTTTCTTTACATCACCTTTTCACCTATTCAAAATGTTCCGTAACTCGTAGTGAGGTATTTTAATCAAATTAGAAAGGCTTTCATAGCTCAGCTATCAAAGTCCGAAGCTGTTAATATCGTAAGGTAAAACTACACATGAATGCAAAGACTGCTTATATGTACCTAAAGGAGACCTTTAGATATAGAATGGCCAAATCAACGGTATTTTTAATAGTTCATTTACAAATTAAAAGATTAGATAGATGTATCTTAATTGTAAAGGCTGTTTTTTGAATATTTTTTTCCTTTATACTTACATCACATTTAAAAGTAACTATTAATCATTACACTAAAATACCTAACAAAAATGATTGAATAATTTTCCTATCAAGTAAAATATACGAGTCGGATATATAATCCCCTTTTTAAGTGGGAAAAAAACCGAGAATTCACACGCAAACGCTAAAATGCAAGTCATGTATCTGTAATGTAAGGGTGGCAACAAGATATCAAACTGAATAAAATATCGTCTCAAAAATATATAAAATCTCTAGTATACCTTTTATATTAAATTGAACTCGAGACTTTTCTATATTTGGTAACCGCATATAGAAGTTCTTTTATTTTTGAGCCACGACATGAGTAAACTTACACCTTGCGGTGTTTCGTCTTATTTTTCATAGCGAATAATATTCAGGTTAACTTTAAGTAAACGCGATAGTGAGCTTAAAGGAAGACGACTTTTAAAATGCTGCGGGCGCCAAGTTTGTAGCAAATAAAAATATTCTATCCCATATTCTATTTCAAGGAAGTGTACAGAGTGACTTGGGGATGGTTTTAAGCTGAGAAGCTTACATAATATATTGTTTAGCTTAAAGTTTAAGTTAGCTTTAAAATTCCTTTAGCCATATTAATTTACTAAATAGTTTCTTCCAGATACTTATGCTTATTAAAAGATTATCCCAAAAATTGTTTATAACTTTTATTATTATTAGATCGGTTAGGTATGAACTATAAAATATTTTAAGCATGCATTTTACTTAAACTGGATGTAATTTTATTGTTGTATGCTTAATGTATGATACTTAGCCAAATCGGTGAACTTTGAGCTTAATAACTTCCGCCATTTTTATTTTTAAAGCTCAATATAGCTGACTCTGAGTCAACAAAGAAAACACTTGAAGAACAAAAAAAGCCTTTCAAAAGCGTGCCAATAAATTGAATAGCATTCTGGAAATACTATGTTAAGTGCATTAAAAGTAACACGGCATTTTGGCTGTATTCCAGCCGAGATTGGAAAATGCAACCAGACTCCGGGTAGAATTACGTGATACAAATAACCGACAGACGGACATACACAACAGCTTTATACATGTTCTGTGCCATATATTAGCCATATAAAGTTTAGGAGATGTAGGATTTAATGGTATGTTGTTTATCCATAAGGATAGTTCGTTAAAGTTCAAATGAGTTTCAAAACGCGGGGTGGTAGCAATAAATAAATATCCAGGGATATTTTTCACTCACGGCCAATCTGATTTATAAACTAAGCACGGCTTGTGAAGTATATTAGGTGATAGATAGGTGATATACTATAATTGAAATAAATATACATTAAGTAGTAGTACACTTAGACACAACATTTGGTTACACGTTGACATTTGATTAAGTTTCTTTGACTTGATTAGGAATTGAAATCACATTAGTGGCATGACGGTCTAACCATCAAACCAACCGGAAAATCAAATAGAAAATATTGAATACATATCTACTTGTGAATAAAATAGTGACATTGCAAGATATTTTTATTCAAACGTGGTAAGTACTTATAATAAGTGCTTATTAAATAAATTTATTTCTAACTTTATTTATCTATGTAGGTTATCTAGGTGTAAAGCTTTGTACCTGGAAACCTTTTGATCTCTAGTTTTAGAAACAACTGAAACATGTCATCTTGTCTACTAAGTTACATGATATGCTTTATTTTTAGTGTCACTTTCGCTACTGAGTAGCGAAAGTGACACTAAAAATAGAAATATCTTTCAGACATTTCTATTTTCAGCGTCAAAGAAACAAATCTCGTAAATAAATTTCTCTATTTCAAACAATGAAAAACTTTAATAAATCCATTAAACTCCAATAAATCGTTAAGAGCTAGCACTTAACGCATTGAATTGGAAACTTTCAGTTAATAGAAATCAATTTAATGTTGCAACTATTTGCAAATATTCGAAAATAAGTTAAATTAAAAGTACTCAAAATATTTCAATAGATTAAGCAATCTAAGTTTAAGATATTGTAAATCAGACAGCATTATTATATACTTACAGAGCTTTTCAAGTGCACATACCTACATATAGTTTGAGCTATCAATATATTATGAATTAAGTAGAGCTAAGTTATTTCCTTGAGTCCGCACCGCATTATAACACAGAAAAATAATTCATAACATAGCGTGGATTACTTATATTTTTCAACATCAGGATATCGGGAACTAACTCCTGCCCACGGTTACACCTGCGTCCCCGGGGGATCTTCGATTTTCCCGGGATAAAAAGTAGCTTACTTATGTAAGTAGCTTACTTACTGAATTAACACAACGCACACACAATTAACGCTGACTCTATACCAAATTTTATTTAAATCGTTCCACCTGTTTAGAGGTGAAGAAGTACCAAACATCAACTCACAAACTTTCACCTTTATAATATTTGTGTGATTCTTCAATGTCCTTTATTAGGACCAATAAAATAATAGTAACACAGTTTATTCTCAATGTCGCAACCTTGAACTTAACGTCGCAACTGGCAACAAATTGTTTCCTAACAACAATTTACTACCTTCTTTATTGTACGTAATTGTTTACGCTGCAACACATAAAATGTACCTAATGAAGGATATTTATTGAGAGCGCTTCTAATTACATTAATTTATGGCTTACTTATACTTGTATCTTGTTTTGTGGGAGAAAATATTAATGGTAATGGTAAAAAAGAAACACTACACCACAAGACTATTTAAATAACCATTTTCTTTAATAAAAATAGGTATTTTCTTTATTTGTTTCAATTTGAGGGCAATTTAATATCAAAATAAAAATTATTTATTCAAGTCATTAGCAACATTCGTTTCCTAATCTTATTTTTACGTGGATCGGGGAAACTTATGTACTTAGAATATTTTCTAGGTTTGTTTAAAATATAAATATTATTCGGTAATAGCATTAAGACAACACTCACGATTATTCTGAGTAAGATTACTAAAATATTTTTCTCGCAGACCCCATTGTAGGAACATTTGGTGCCATTGGTACCAACCAACATGCAAAATTTATGAAAAACTTACCTATAGCAGGAAGTGTATCTTCAAATGAATGAACTCGTGTCGATGGATCACGTAGCTTGTTGGTTCAACATACAAATCTGCATCTTGAGAGGTTTTCATACTGAAAAGGACAAAACTATTATGATATGTATAGAGATAGAAAGTAACTCGGAGAAAACCCCAAAAGGCTAATAACGATAAAATCCGGACCTTGTTTTAAATTATTCATACGTAGCCCTATGTAGGAAAAGTAGATCGTAATCTTAGACCGAACTGAATTTATTTTGTCTATGTATACTTAGGATTTCCTATTTATTCCTCTAAATAAATAATGCGGCCAACCGCCATACTTTATTTTGTTAATAAACTTTATTGTGAGTACTGTTGCGGATAAAAAATCTGATTGTTACAAACATATCTCGAAAGAAAAATACATATTTAGTCTGGTGGTAGAAGGCCGTCAGCTATCATTTTCTGCCTTCTAGCCTCTTCTCTGGCTTTCTTTTCAGCATCTTTCTTTTCCTGTTCCAATTTTTCCTCCTGTGCCTTCTTTATTGCCATCTCAGCCAGCGTCTTCTGGTCCAACTTGAAGAAGTTTATTGGCTCTTTGATGAACCTTACGTCTTTATTGTTCATGTTCTCAATAAACTTAACGTAGTTGATGAGCCCATCCTCAGGGTTGTATGTTTTGTCCTTTATTGCTAGCTTTATCCAATCTGCGAACTCTATTTCAGTTAACGGTTCACCCCAAGTGAAGAGTTCTTCTCTAAGCAGTTCAAAATTGGTTGAGCCAGTTTCCTCATCGTCGTGGCCCAAAGCGGCGAATGCTTTCGTGACTGCTAGCTCGAAGTCATCACCCCAACTCATTTTAGCTTCGATCATGAACAGCCACTCGTGAAACTCCACCGTGTCCACGAGGTCATCCTCAAGGAACATTTCGAATAACTGCTTGATTTCCGAGGATTTTGGATTGAATCCCAGCTTTCTTAACATTAATGGGATCATATCTAATGGGACCTGTTGAAAAAATTCGTTTTGCATGAAAGGAATATGAGTTTGAATTGGTACATTTCATGATGTAGAATGGTTACCTTATCGATATTATCTTCATCATGAGCCTTGAACATCTCTTTGTATGTTGCAATATCTTCGTTGGAGAAACAAGCAGGTGGTGGAGGGATTTTCTTTGGTTTGGGAGGTGGACCCATTGCTGCTTTCGGAGGCTCTTCCTTGCCTTTACCTTTTTTTTTCGGTGCCATATTGGGTTGTAGCTAATTTATATATTACGCAATAATTTTGTTATAAATGTATTGAAATGGTGGTAGTAACGAGAGCTATAGAAAGTACCTAAATGGTTTGTAACATTAATATTACTATTGTTGTTGTTACAGATTTTGACATTAATCGAATCAGTTAGGTTATGAACCTTGACAGATCAACTAAAGGTAACAAAAGTTCTTATTGTTCTCAAAAAGGTTATATGAAAAAGTAACATTATATTTGTGCGTGCCGTATACAAGTTTACTACCCTATATTACAACAACACATTCTATGGTTAAAAATCCCGAAGTACTTTCGGTACATGGTAATAAAACTGGAGCGTGTCCTATCGCAAATAAGCAAAACATGCATCACAAATTGCCAAACAAAATAGATTTTCCTTTGTCCGCCTCGTCCCAAATTCGGTACATACCATTAAATAGCAATTCCACCTTTCGGCGGCACAATTAGGACGGCATTACGGGGAAATCAAACCGCGAGTGTGGGCTGGACTATTGTGACCAGAATCGTATCGAATGAGTTTCCAAAATCAACACATTTGTTAAAGTTAGTGTATAGGTATACCTGCTAGGTTTTATTTAAATTGGTATGTAAACATGAAAATATGTACGAATATATTGTAGTGTTAGGTACTTACTAGCAATCTGCCACGCAAGCGGTGCAACAAAACACCGTCTCTTCAGTAAATTCTACAAAATGTATGTCTGCCAATTTCGGTGGGAAGCGACATTGCTTTATAATATGAAAAGATTTATAGCTACCAATTTTTTATTCAGGAATATAAAACTATCAAACTGGTCAATATCTCGCTAGTTTGTTATTAAACACCTTTTTATTCTCTAGGAATGGCAGTACTTCATACATCATTCTTAAACCCGAAACACTAAATAAAAATTTCACAGTTACCTAATCCTACGTGGAAATTAAATTAAAAAACTAAGCACTTAGTAGGTAAATGATACAAAACCAACCGGGTATATCAAACAATATTCAATCGTAAATATCTATGCTGAAAATGAACATTTATAACGCTTTTTTATGATTCATAAGGAAGCGAACAATAGACCGCACGCTGAGATCAATTTCGCCGAAATCGTATAACAACAAAACAACCAAAAGAAAGAGAAATATATTGATTTGATCGTATTTACAGACGATACCTGCGTTTTAATTAAATTGGGTTGGAGATTTACTTACCTATACATTCTCTTATATTGTAGGTATAGGAATGGGACCTGAGTAGGTACCTAAGTAGATACCCAAGTCATTAAGCAAAGTCACACATATGTACCACTTATTACATTTATACCATGACAACAAACTAGATTCCGCTAACTGCGACAAAGCTTTAAAATGTTTTTAGTTTAACTGCTCCATTTTCCACTAGAATAGCTTCTACCATAAAAACATCATTGAATCTTTCACAATATTGCATTTTATAAAAATAAACCGTTGAGTGCCATCCCATAAAGTTAAAAGCAATGTTAATGAAAACCACGCCACGTAAAACTACGTTTTATGTTTCCGATAAGTATTACGCACTCGTTCTGTTACAAGGATTTTATTTTAATACTTTTCCTTCTATATCCGAGATTTTCGTCATGATTTCATAGTAAAATTAATTTATTTTTTTTCAGTCTTTCCATTATCGCGAGTGCTATATATGCAAACAATTAATAAATTAATTGGAATTATCAAATTAAATTATCTAAAAACTGACCATGACCGTTATTTACAAGAATAAAATCAAATCATGATTACAATAATAAAAACACCTTACAAAAGTATATCTATATTTATTTACTATCTTCGAATTGTGAATTAAAGACAGCGTCCTCTAGCGATGATTTAAAACAATCACTGACACCGAACGATACGAAACGTGTTCTCATGAACTTCAAATATTTTCAGTGGACAGCCTTAGCCTATATCGAGTTACATAATTATTATATATTTAATTACAAATCTTGTACAAAATTAAGTTTTCTGTAGTCCTCCCCTTATTCTATTTAATGGTTAGACTGCCCCCCTAGGAAAACTATTCAGTCTGCGTTTTTTTAAAACATTGAATTTGAGTTATTTATTATGACTGGCAGCACTCGAAGGAACTGACGCCAATTTGTTTGACAGTTGATTAATGTAATGAGTCCTCGTTTGCTTGCGTTTACGTTGTTATAAAATTGCAAATAGTCATCAATCATCATAAACATACAATTCGTTAGTTTAACACAATGGTTGCGAGAATCGCTGGTGTTTTTGATGAGAAATTGACTGAGGCCATTGCGAATTCCAAGATATTAGTCGTCGGTGCCGGCGGTATAGGTTGCGAAATATTGAAGAATCTCGTGCTTACCGGCTTTCCTCACATAGAAATCGTATGTATTTAGCTTTTCCATACGTTAACTGTGTATTTGCGTCTATATATTGTGATGATTGTTTGTTTTTTATAGATTGACCTTGATACAATCGACGTAAGCAACCTAAATCGTCAGTTTTTGTTCCACAAAGAGCATGTCGGTAAATCTAAGGCTCAAGTAGCGAAGGACAGTGCACTTAGCTTTAACCCTAACGTGAACATCATCGCACATCACGACAGTGTTATAAGGTTAGTTTGGGACCTCTTGTTTTAATGTTTTCTGAAATAAAATTTATGAAAAATCATCATTAAAGTTCTGTCTTTAGTATTGCTACCATCCCTTAAAGTCTTTTCAGCTGACAAATAAACAAGAAATTTCACAGTAACATGCATGCACATTGAAGTTAAACCATTTACCTCAGAATCCCAGTTAAAAAAAAAAATTATTTACTACTTTCAGCAATGATTATGGGGTGAGCTATTTCAAACAGTTTAATATTGTGATGAACGCATTGGACAACCGTGTGGCCCGTAACCATGTGAACAGAATGTGTCTGGCTGCTAATGTACCCCTTGTGGAGACCGGAACTGCTGGTTATGCTGGCCAGGTAAATTATGATGTTGAGATAAGAATTGAATAGAATACATAGATTAAAATATCTTTATTTGCAAAAAAATTTCATGGGATTGTTGAAGCCCAAATGCAGGCTCATTTGGGCTTCGACAATCCCATGAAGGAGTTTCTATGTACCAAAATATGAGTCTGTTTATTATTTATGGTAACAGACATCTTATAAATATAGTGTAAATATTAGTTATATGCTTTTAGGAGAGGAAAATGTTTTACAGCTATATATTTAGCTATAGCTATATATTTAGGGTACTTAAATAGTTTCTTAAATTTCTCTAGAATTGGAGTGACTTATTCACTATTCTACGGATTAGAGTATAGTGTATTAGTAATTATTTAATGTTAATAATCCATATTGTTATGTACAAGGAATTGACTGCTTCTGAATTCCACAATCACATCACAAAGTTCAATAGAATATTTTTATCTATCCCAATAAAAATCACTTAAAACACCACCATTTAACAAATTCCTTTCCTCTCTTACCTCAGGTTGAACTAATCAAGAAAGGTCTGACTCAATGCTATGAATGTCAACCAAAAGCGCCACAAAAGACCTTCCCGGGTTGCACAATCCGTAACACACCATCAGAGCCTATTCACTGCATTGTGTGGGCGAAGCATCTCTTCAACCAGCTGTTTGGTGAAGAGGACCCAGATCAGGATGTGAGCCCTGATACAGCAGATCCTGAAGCTGCCGGTGAAGCTGGTTCTTCGGCTCTATCTACCGAGGGAACAACAGCAGGTAAATATCTTTATTATTGATCTAACTTCCATTGATAATGTGTTCCATCCATATGTAAGAAACATCCATCCATCCATACTCACAAACTTTCGCATTTATAATATTGGGAGAATTTTACATCCAAAAACATTATAACTAAACATAAATGAAAATTTACAGGCAATGTAGAAAGGAAAAGCACACGTACATGGGCTGCTGAGACCAATTATGATCCGGAGAAGCTGTTCTCTAAGTTATTCGGTGATGATATACGCTACTTGTTATCCATGGAGAATCTGTGGAAGAAACGTCGACCACCCACGCCGCTCACTTGGGACAACCTGCCGGGGAAGGACAACCCTCCAGCACAGCACTCCGGCTTACCAGACCAACGGACATGGTCGGTGCATGAGTGTGCACAAGTAAGATAACATTCAGTCTGTAAATTTTGCAAGGTAGCTTCCAAAAAGTATTCATTGGGCTAATATGAACATTTTGGATTAGCTTTGGTTGTGGATTTCAATCCTACAGAAGGCAAATGTTTGTATGCAAGAATCAGTCTGTTTGTTCTATGACTGGATATGAATATCTATATAAGCATGTATTTAAAAAGTAGTATATCAGCCATCTGGTTACCATAGTTTGAAAAAAGGTCCCATGATATTAATTTACTTATCACTGTGCAATGTTTTGCTTATAGACAGCCGTTATTATGTGAGAGATAAAGATCTAGACATTGATTCTGAATATATTGTTTTCATTGTAACCCATTTCTTTTTATTGTATAGTGCAATTCGTCACTGGTTGTTCGTGATGCCATGAGGCGTTCCGACTGAAAACCAGCGCGAGGGCTAGTGTTCTGCTAGCCTAAGCCTTATGCTGAGTCGGGACCTTTTCCTGGCATCACACAACATCGTTAGCGTCACTTGCCCGTTTTTGCAACAGTTTTGATTGATGCTCCGCTCCTATTCGTCATAACGTAATGATTTATACACAACCTTCCTCTTGAATCCCTCTATCTATTAAAAAAACAGCATTAAAATCCGTTGCGTAGTTTTAAAGATCTAAGCATACATAGGGACAGACAGACGGCGGATAGCGACTTAGTTTTATACTATGTAGTGATTCCTTGTGTTGTGTGTTTTGTACACGTCTGCTGTATTTAAGGATTAAATGTATTTTCTATAATTTCAGGTATTCGCAGCGAGCTGCAAGGCTCTCCAGGCGGATCTGAAGGGTCGACCCGAGGGCGACCACCTCGTGTGGGACAAGGACGAGAAGAGCGCGATGGACTTCGTCACGGCGTGTGCCAATGTACGAGCCCACATCTTCAACATACCCTCAAAGTCGCGGTTTGAGATCAAATGTTAGTTAAACACTGTTTTAGACTTATACACATCATGAAACAAATCATGAGGCAATTAATCGCAGTAAATTCCCAGTATGTCTTACTGTTAATGTAAGCTACTTTTAGTCTCGCTGATGAGTAGACAAAACATCTGACTATTATTTTTGGGGGCTTCCTCTGCTTACTAACATCAGGCAAGTCCTATTCAAAGAATATTTTAACTCCATATCCCTTCCCTTGTTGAGTACAAATGTACAATTGTACAATGATTCAATAATTAATATGAAGTGAATAACTCACGTTTTAGCTAGATACAATAAAAGTTTTAGTTTCAAGTTATTTTCTGTAGCCCAAATTTTTTTTATATTATTTTCTAAATGTGACACTTCTTTTTAAAACCAGTCCGTACAGACACTACTCACTTTCATTCCCTGTAAGGACTTGAAAGCCATCTGAGGCTAACGCCATCTACTCTTTTACAATAAAAACTACTCACCTCTTTAATCATAAAGCAAAAATATATATTTTTTCACATCCCACAGCGATGGCCGGCAACATAATCCCAGCCATAGCGACGGCGAACGCAATAGTAGCTGGGTTAGCGGTGCTGCGTGCGCAGAGCATACTGAAGGGAAACATTGAGGTGTGCACCAGCGTCTACCTCCGGCCTAAGGTCAACCATCGTGGACAACTGTTTGTGCCAGAGAAAAGTATGTTGAATAATGCTAAAATCATCAAAATACTTTCAAGTCTTATAAGTATATAATTTCGAACTGTATTCTTGTTATTACTTAAGTCTTGAAATTCGACTAAATCAATAATAATAATAATAATAATAATAATAAGCCCCCCTAAACAACCACACGTCCTGATTGAACATCTAATCACGTGGGGGGCGGACACACGGATGAAAAATTACTGGCGTGGCTAACGTGGCTCTGGACACCCATAAAAAATGGAGACTCGTTCAAAAAGAATACGTATAGGACCGCTGCCCGGGGGTGATCGCCGGGGCACACCTGGGGCTGACGCTGGGTGTTTCAGCATGCGAACCGTCAGCGGTGAGGAGTTGAACAGGCGGGCTCCCACCGACAAAGATACTACAGCCGAAAACATAGACGATGGTGACAGACTGACAGACAGGACAAACACCCCTGCAGAACCGTATAGTCCAAGTACAGTATCCTACACACCTTCTAGAACATCATCACCATCCATACCATCGTCACCTGCCAGTAGAATTTTAAATACAGTTTCACCCATACCGACCTTGAATGTTGCACGGGAGGTAAATACCTTTTTACCCGTGTCCACCAAGGCCGGCAAACCAAGAGTTCGCATGAGATGGAGCAAAGATGTTAACATATTTATCATGCGAACTTACTTCCGCATTACTAGGTTAGAAACTGACCTGACCACCTACAGACAACAATTGCATGAACTGTTTACACAACAATATCCAGGAATTACTGTTTCAGAACAAAGAATATCAGACCAAAGAAGAATTATAGTAAGAAATAAACTTTTATCCCCAGAAATAATCCAACAATTAAAAGAGGAAACGCGAATACAATTACAAGAAGAACAAAATAACACTCACAATATCGCTACATCGCAACATGCAAACGAAACAAATACACAACACTCACAAATAGAACTAACAAGCAACACACGTCGGCCATACAATTACACCCTAACTAATACACAAACATCCCACATATCCACACAAACATCCCACACATCCACACAAACAGAATCTATTACTGTAATGCTTGAAAATGATATTGAGACCATAGACGTTCCAAATCAAAATATGATATCAAACGAAATTATCCAAGAAATAAATAACAAATTTAGAACAACACTAATACAATACTCTGGAATGGATCCAGCAGCTCGTCCAAAACTACCTAAACTCAAATATAGCCCTAAGCTATTTCGTTATGTTAACCTATTTAACGAAAATATACTGAACCAATTTACATCTGATGACACAAAACTAATAGATATACATACACTTATATATTGCACAGCGGTAGTAATATCGGAAGAACTCAACTTTAAAATAACCGATCACTCAATAAATTCAAGACCAAAACATAAAACACAACCACCGTGGCAACAAAGACTAGAAAAAGACATAGAAAAATTGAGAGCAGACTGCGGTAGACTAACACAATACATCAATAACAATAGATCAAGTAACGTAGTTAGAAGAGTAGAAGCTATATTCCAGAGTAGTTTGACTCACACAAGACACGAAAATATCAATAGAAGACCCGAGGAATTCTTAGACACACTAAAACAGAAACTAGCACTTAAAGTACATAGGCTCAGAAGATATAATAAAGCGCAACAGCGCAAAAATGACAATGCTTTGTTTGCTACGAACGAAAAATTGTTTTATAGGACCCTACACAAACCACACACAGATAACGTAAACACAAACGACACTAACACAAATAACACAGACACAAACAACACTAACATAAATAACACAGACACGAACAACACAAACACAAATAACACAGACACAAATAACACAGACACAAATAACACAGACACAAACAATACAACAAACACACCCACAAAAGAACAACTCGAAACATTTTGGTCTAGTATTTGGGAAGAACAAGTACATCACAATGATAAAGCGAGTTGGATAATAGACGAAAAAACAAAATGGAAAGCAATAGATGAAATGGAATTTGTAGAAATTACCGAATCTGATATTTCAAACGTTACAGCTAAATTACATAACTGGAAGTCACCGGGACTAGATAAAATACACAATTTTTGGTATAAAAAACTAACTTCACTGCACAAAGCATTAGCAAAGAATTTAACAGAAATTATACTAGGAAAACAAAATATACCCGATTTTATTGCAACAGGAATAACTTACATGTTACCTAAATCTAAAATTTCTGTACAGCCTTCCCAATATAGACCAATTACATGCCTACCCACTATTTACAAAATATTAACATCAGCAATCACAGCAAAAATCAACATACATATTGAACACCACAAAATAATGGCAGAGGAACAGAAGGGGTGTAGACGGGGTCACATGGGATGCAAAGAACAGCTAATTATAGATTCAACCATTCATAAACATGCCACCACCAAAAATAGAAATCTTCACTGCACTTATATTGACTATAAAAAAGCATTTGACAGTGTCCCACATTCTTGGTTGTTGCAAATATTAGAAATTTATAAAATAAACCCAAAAATAATAGCCTTCTTGCGCAACATAATGTCCCAATGGAAAACAACTCTACAGATTAATAGCAATCACAACACCATTATTACACGACAGATATCTATTAAGAAAGGTATCTACCAAGGTGATTCCCTGAGCCCCATGTGGTTTTGTCTCGCCTTAAACCCCCTGTCTCACTTGCTCCAACGATGTCAGGCCGGATATAGTCTCAAACACACTATCAATCAAACGAAACTCTCTCATCTTATATACATGGACGATATTAAACTATATGCGCAAACAGAAAAAGATATGAAGAAATTAGTATTAGCCACTTCTCAGTTCAGTAGGGATATCAATATGCAATTCGGTTTAGATAAATGTAAAACACTTCATATAATTCGAGGCAAAGTTAAACCCGGCAACTATAGCATAAATAACACAGACGTAATAACAGCAATGGAACCTGCCGATCTATATAAATATTTAGGGTACACACAACTAAAGGGACTCGATCATGTAAAAATTAAAAACACATTAACCACAGAATACAAAAGAAGACTTAATGCCGTTTGCAAATCTCAACTCTCTGGTAAACATCTTATAAAAGCCTTAAATACTTACGCTATTCCTATATTAACATACTCGTTCGGTGTTATAAAATGGACGAAAACAGACACAGAACAATTAGAACGCACTACACGCACTACACTAACCAAACACAACAACTTACATCCCAAATCTGCAATAGAAAGATTAACAATAAAGAGACAAAATGGAGGACGAGGCCTCATAGACATTCAACGACTTTGGCGAAAACAAGTCAGTCGTCTGAAAACATTCTTTCACACAAAATCACTTACTAGTAACATACACAAAGCTATAGTTCTTAACGATCTTAATTACACACCACTTAACTTAATTGAACAGGTAGATACACAACACACAAACAACGAAGACACAGAAAGACAAAAAATTGAAGACTGGAAACAGAAAGTTCTTCATGGTCGACATCCTCATGATCTGCAACAACCTCACATAAACACAATAGCGTCAAATAAATGGCTTAATATAGGTAATTTATTCCCAGAAACTGAAGGATTTATGATTGCAATACAGGACCAAATAATAAACACTAGAAACTACAGAAAATACATTATTAAAGACCCTACAGTAAATAACGATAAATGCCGTAAATGTCACACGCAACCAGAAACAATACAGCACATAACAGGCGCTTGCACAACACTCACACAGACAGATTATACTCACAGACATAACCAGGTTGCTAACATCATCCATCAAAAACTAGCACTCAAATATACACTCATACAAAACACAAAAACTCCTTATTACAACTACACGCCACAATCTATTCTGGAAAATACAACACACAAACTCTACTACGACCGCGCCATACTCACCGACAGAACTATTCACTATAATCGACCAGATATAACCTTACGAGACAAAATAAATAAAATAACTTACCTTATAGATATCGCAGTCCCCAACACACACAACATACAGAAAACCATTACTGAAAAACTCACCAAATACTTAGAATTAAAAGATGAGGTTACTAGAATCTGGCGACAAGAAAAAGTGTACATAGTTCCTATAGTTCTCTCCACAACAGGCGTTATTCCAAATCATCTTCTCCATAGTTTAAAATTAATAGATTTACACGAAACCCTCTACATAACCCTCCAAAAAGCTGCAATTTTAAATACATGCCGTATCGTTCGAAAGTTCATGCAATTAGAAGAAGGTGAAATAGGTCCTCATAGCCAAAACACTAACACATAAACACAACACACGCTACATTTACTTGGTTTCGGCCCGTAAATGTAGTTAAAACCAGCCAAGAGCTGAGAATTAAAAACCTCAAACAAAAAAATAATAATAATAAAAGCCTTTATTAACAATCTTATCTTATCTTAACATTTCATCTTATAACTATTTATGTACTACTGTTTAAAAACAAAATGGTTTTCTATGAATGTATCCTAATTAAAAAATATTATTTGTATTAGACACCGGTTTCTGATCGTCTTGCTCTGAAGCATAGGCCTCCCCAAGTGTTCTCCATAGAGATCTATCTCTTGCTAACCTCATCCAGCATGGTCCTGCTATCTCTTTGATGTCATCCTGCCATCTTCGATGCGGCCTGCCTTTACATCTCGTTTTATATCTAGGGCACCATTCTGTCACTTCGTTCGTCCACTTTTCTGTCTTACTTCTTGTTAGGTGTCCTGCCCATTTCCATTTCAGTTGTTTGATTTGGTATTTTATATCTATGATCTTTGTTTGTTTTCTGATAGTTTTTAACCTGATTTTGTCTTTTAACTTTATGTTGAGTATACTTCTTTCCATACGGTGTTGACAAGTTTCTAGTGATTTTATATTTTTCTTTGTACAACTCCATGTCTGACATCCGTAGGTCATGCTTGGCAGAATGCATGTGTTAAATATTTTCTTCTTCCCTTCTATTGGTATATCTGAGTTTTTCATAACATCTTTTAGAGCCCAGTATCTCTTCCATCCTAGGTTTATTCTGTTTTGAATTTCTTTTATTGTGATGTCTGATGGAGATATTATTTGGCCTAAGTATGTGTATTCGTTCACATATTCCAGTTCAGCAGCATTATAAGGTTTAATGGGAATTTTAACGGAATTTGTCATTACCTTTGTTTTGCTGGTATTTATTGATAGTCCAACCTTTTCGCTTTCGTTAATCAGTTGTTCAATCATAACCTGCAAAGAGCTTAGAAATCAATAGTAGTCATAAATTGAAAGGCAAATACCAGGACATGACACAAATTTTAATAATTCGTTATAGATCATACCTTTTTCCATGGTGTTTTGAATATCAAATCAATTCAAAATCTTTTTTATTCAAATAGGCCTCAATCAAGCACTTGTGAATCAATCAATCATTAGAATTTTAAAAAATTGTGTAATTCCCTGGTATTTGCCTGTGCTTCCGTGGTATTTGACCTTCAATTATACTTAACCTTAATCCTACATGTCTCTAATCTTTATCCAGATTTGTTAGTAGCAAATTGTATATTTATATTGATAGAGGTTTTTCTGAATGACACAATTCTTTGTTCCAGCTCTCACTCCACCAAACCCCAAATGCTATGTATGCGCACCGAAACCAGAAGTAGCATTGGCCTGTAATCTCAAACACCTGACTCTCAAGGATCTCACATCGGCTTTCAAAGACGGCCTCAACATGCAAGCTCCCGACGCAACAGTCGAGGGCAAAGGTCTGGTCGTTCTATCATCAGAACCGGGAGAAACAGACCACAACAACGACAAAACACTAGAAGAGATTGGCCTAAACGACGGTTGCGCTTTACTCGTCGACGACTTCTTACAGAACTACGAAGTCAGGGTCAGATTACAGCAAGAGGACGAGGAGAAGTCTTGGCGTCTAGTTACGGAGACCGATGCTCCTATGCCGGCGCCGAAGGAACCAGAAAAGCCAACGAACGGTTCCAACGGGTCCAATGAACCCAAGCCCGGCCCCTCGAGGACCAGACAAGATAGCGACAGCGATATGGAGATTATAGAAGAAGATGACGACGAACCGACGGTCAAACCGCCGAAGCGCAGGCGCGTCGAAATGACAGACGAGGTCGTTGAACTCTGTTAATGTATGATGTGAAGTTAGGCGCAGGTTGATACAAGCCCTCAATCGCACGAGAGTGTTTTAACGGACGTTAATAAAGCGTTCAAAACCAAAAAATGCATTTCCAAGTACAAAATGCAACTCGATAAAAACAGCGTCGCGTTTTAAAAACGCTGTCGTGTGAACATTTACTTGGGAATGCATTTGTTGTATTTGAACGATTTTTTAACGGCCGTAAAAAAAATTCATGCGCATGAGGGCTAACTGCACAGGATTATTACTGCATATTGATCGTCGGTTGTTCCTTCTATATTAAAATACGTATTAAAAATGTTTCTGAAGAATAAAGTGTGAATGCGTTTGCACTGTACCGTTTTATCAGTGGATTGTATACAAACATACATGATTATTCATAAATATTATACTTTAGACGTGTTTTTTGAAACTATCCATGTTCCATTATTTAAATTGTTCTAGAGTGAGATTATACAAGCACTATATAATAAAGTTGAAATATTAAGCAACCAGACCAATATGTGTCATAAGTTAAGGATACTCATGATCAAAGAAACCCAACAATGATTAAAAGGATTGAAAGTATTCCCACTTCTCACATAGAAGTGTTTATAAGATAGAATTCAACATAGATATTAAGTATAATGTACCGATACTTTTCTAAACAAGTTGTCTCATAAATAAATTAATTAGTTAATGATAATATTGTTATTCTCATTTATGAAACATCACACTTTTATTTCACACTAGTAGCTCTCCGCGGTTTCACCCTTCCCCGGGAGATCTTCCATTTTCCCGGCATAAAAAGTAGCCTATGTCCTTTCTCAGGCTCTAGAGTATCTGTGTACCAAATTTCAATTAAATCGGTTCAGTAGTTTTAGCGTGAAAGCGAGACAGACAGAGTAACTTTTGCATATACATAATATTAGTATTGATGTAACTAACGAAGTAATTACGTCGTGATGAGAGTCTTCACTGAAGTTTGTTCCTTTTAGTTTCACACGACGATTGTACCGTTAATTGAAGCTCCCACGATCCACAATCATTATTATACTGACAAAAAGACTGTTTACGAGCGGAAATAATTTCCAAGAAACGAGGTATGGGTTCAAATGGAACCCTTTTATATACTTTTTAAATTAATCACTTTCAACCAAATTCCATATATACCTACATATCTATATAAATAAATATTCGGCGATATTTTTCACATACGGACAATCTGATTCCAAACAAAGCAAAGATTGGGCTATGTTAACCAGATAGTTGATATACCTACTAATGTAATGTTAAATAGTAGGTACATTCTTCCCTAAACAAACAACAAAAAGTGATCTTAATAAAGTTATGTGCAATTTTGTAATGCATTCCAACTCGGGTGTCAATTTTCATACTAATCTAACGTTATTGCGTGACAAAAATGCCTTCAAACTTACACATCATATTAGTAGGATTAGACTAGTTATTCGTTTCTCTATTAGGTAAGTTGGTATACAGGATGAATATAAAAGGTAAAATCATGATTTGTCACAGTGCTGTTGCTCTGACAAACGGGACATTACAGTCCTCGTGCGTGACCGTCTCATGAGTAATGACAACTAGTGAGACTATCACGGCGGGGTATATCCTGGTGCCAATACCTTTAAATGTATTTAATACATATACTTTTCCTATGTTATGAACCGTTGAATTTATGGTATAAATAATTGAACCTGTTATAAACCTACCTAGATGAAACCTTTCTCAATTTTTCATGGTATGAAGCCCGGCTTAGATACCGGAGTTCATTTCTAGATTGGGCACGGTTTTTGTTCTTATTTATTGTTAGGTACCTATGTATCCTGAGAGCCGGCGAGCTCAATATTAAATTAATAGGATAATAGATCTGAAGATATTTTATTTCCCTTCTAAAGATATCGTAATAAATATTATCTACCTGTTTAATCATAGGAAGGCATATCTTAGAAGTATTATAAATCTAATATTTGTGAAAATATATTGATGTTTGATACTCTTCCACGCAATAATGGGATTATAAGACGAAACTATGCACAGCGATAGAATATGTTCTAGGACTGGAAACGCTGTGAAGACGCGGGGCGGAAGCTAGTCTATACTAATATTATAAAGAGGAAAGATTTGTTTGTTTGTTTGTTTGTAATGAATAGGCTCCGAAACTACTGGACCGATTTCAAAAATTCTTTCACCGTTGGAAAGCTACATTATCCCCGAGTAACATAGGCTATATTTTATCCCTGTATTCCCACGGGAACGGGAACTACGCGGGTAAAACCGCGGGGAGGCAGCTAGTCAAATATAAATGAAATCATATCACTATCCAATTCGATTTGTGTGGTCTTCTAAAGGAAGATCCAATGTCTTGAACGTGTTCTTTTGTTTGCCCTAATTGCTGTCACGAGTGAGTGGGTGTCTTGGTCAAGCCATTTATGAATTACTTAAGCGTACTAAAGTGCCTAGATTGCCTGAACGAGTGTTTAAGCACTTATTGTATTACGCTCAATTGAACTTCCGATTCGTGACAAAGATATTTAATTGTCATATTTATTCAATCGTTTAGATGGGAAATTAGTTTCGATTGATATTTGATTGATAATGAAAAACGACTTAATTTGAATTTAAAGCCCTATGTTATAGAAACTGTAAAGATTATACAATAGCTTAATATTAATAATAAATTCCGTATACCTATATAAAAATTGTTGCGTATGTTCTTGGTAAGTGCAACACTTGAGTATGGCAAATCTTGTTCTTAGAAAATAAATTCTGAAATATTGTAAATTTAGGGAATTTTTTTTTTTTTTTTATTCTAAATTTAAAGGGCTTTTTCGCTGTGCGAATATGTCGCCCTGTAATGGTTACAAATAATAAGAAACAAACAATTTATCTTAACTTAAGGCCAAACTTAACTAGGTCCAGTATCATTTTAGCATTGCATGACGAGGGGCATGATACGTATGTGTTACATCTTCCAATGGAACTGTCTCCAAATAAAAGTTGTCTAGGCCCTTTGTTGCGGGCACATTCCATTATAACATGGTACACATCCTCTTGTTGATGGCACAAGTTGCAGAGCGGTGACCTCTCTTTGCGCATGAGAAATGCAAACTTATTTAGTGGAATGTGTCCGGAACGGAGTCGAAACATTAAAACTATATCCTGCCTACTTAACTCGCAGTCATCTATCCATGGCGCGTTATAGGGAAATTTTGTCAAGCATAATTCACGACAGCTCAACATTTCGTGGTACGCGGGTAAAACCGCTGAGCAAAGTAGTATGACACATTAATGCCCTCATATGTTTAGTATCAAAGGATTTTCAGACACAACACAATTTTTTAAAACACAATTTTCCAAACATTAAATTTATTACATAAATTATAAATAACAAAGGTAGCTAAGTAATCCAAATAAATTAATTAGATCTTAATTCAGTAGTTGGACTGGAAAGACACATGATGGAATAAAATGGTACCTTAGGCGGAATTATTGATATTACAGAAATATACTAGTTTTACACAATCATATGTAAATACTACATCAAAATATGAACACCATTATAATATCAATTTTGGACAGATAATGTAAACAGGTAAGTACATATAGTGTCTGTCCACTTTACAATAAAAAAGTAATGATATACTTTATTTGGCATTGCAAAGCATGCCAGGCACACCTAGTACCAACATTTAAAGCATGACAATATTACTTAATAACTATAAAATGCATTTCTATCAAGAACCAAGCTTGTAGTTATTACAAATGTATTTTAATTAACACACAGGTATAGGGAAATATTTCAGACTAAACTGTCTCATAGGGAAAATTATGAATGTATATGACAGCTATGATTTATAGAGATTTTATTGTTAAGCTATTGCATAGCTTTTATCGCGGGCTCTGAGCGCGGCGACCGAATCAAGAAATTCCGTAACGAAAAAAACCTAACACATCGTCTAACATCGTTTCAGTTCGGCAGACTTCGGCACGGTGTTTGTTTGCTATCTTCTTAACTCTTTGACGTTTTGAAAAAATGGCGTTTGACATTTAAAAAAAACAAAACTCAATTTCCGTATTCGCGCGTAATTATTTTGTTTCTATTTCGTGGCAAGGGTACCACGTCATAAAGCCTAAGTATTCAAATACGTATGCACATCAGAATGCATATTATTAAAAAAAATATATGCTCAAGTATTTTTACAATGTACAAGGCGTCCTTTCTAACCTAACCTTTGTTTAAATCCAAATGTATCATTTATTTAGTACATGTAGCGGCCATTTGCATTTCTAAGCACGCGATGTTGGCGTATTGGTACAAATGTTTGTACGTTGGGCCAACATGGCAATGAAATTAGACCTTTTCTCTAAGATTTATATGAGCTAGTACTTATATATTTTTAAGCTATTGCATAGCTTTTATCGCGGGCTCTGAGCGCGGCGACCGAATCAAGAAATTCCGTAACGAAAAAAACCTAACACCCCCCACTCCGACGGGCAAGGAGGTGTGGCTTGAAGGCCGTGCATCGTCTAACGTCGTTTCAGTTCGGCAGTCTTCGACGGCGTTGTGTGCGATTAGACGTATTGTACGACTCTACGAATCTCGCACGAATCGAGACGAGCTGCTCCGAAATCGGACGAATACATAAGCTGCTTATGAGAAAGTATATAGGTGTATATGTATTTATGTACAACAGTGAATAGCTGTACTTGTAAAATTTGTGTATGAAGTGTTTTGAATATGAATGAACAAAGTGCATTTATTATTAAAATAAATAAATAAAATTATAATTGCATAAGTTGATACAAAATGCTATGCAATGCAATAGCTTTACCGCGGCAGTCCCCGAGTGCCTCACGTAATTTTTTTATTTATCAAATTATGTAATATGTATTAAACAAATTAATTGTTCAAATGAATCTACTGAACATGAAAGCCAATCTCAAATTAATTGACTAAATTATAAAACATTGATTTATTCTAAAATGAAACAATTAAAACAACAATAATAACTAAAATACCATTCAAAATAAAGTTTGAAACAAACATATTATCCGACACACATTTGGCTTGCTTTTCAAAGTTATATTAATAAGGCTGCTTCACAACATATGCCAAATGAATACATTCATACAAAATCAAAATATTATCTATCTTAAACCTAATTAGAAATATTAGAGAAGAGATTAGAAGACATACAGACAAACCTAAATAGGTCTGCTTGTGAGAGTAATCTGATAAGGCTGCAAGGTATTTAGCATTAAATATGTTGGTGGAATATCTTAGAGAAAGAGTAATATATTTATAAATACTCGGATACCCATGTAAATCTAATCAGTCCGAAAATAAGCAATGTCTCACTGGGTACAATATTTACCAAACGTTGAAGCTTAATACTTGGCAGTGATACATTAATTTTGAGTTTTATGATCAACATATTACAGACCATATTATTTCTCATATCATGGGCATATTTCCCTCATCTAGAATTTACATACATTCCTCCATAATGCCAGCAAGCTATATTGACTATAACACATTAACATTACTTCTCAGGTAGCATTCCATACTCGCTAAGGAATCTCTCAACATCTGTAGCATAGAAATCATTTCCCAGTTCGATGGCCAATTGAACAAAGTTACCAATAACTTGACCTCCTTTGTACACAAGTAATGCAGGCACACCATCTACACGAAAGTGTCTACTTAAACCGGTTATGTCTGCCAATATCCTACAGAACTTTATACCGGGATAATCACTTGCCAAAATATTTAGACAACCATCCATTGTTGTACATGCTGTAGTACTGTTATTATAAATGTGAATTATAACAGTAACCTTTCCATCCTCCTTATCAATTGCATCTAAAAACTGCTCTTGGCTGTTTAAAGTTATAACCTTACCAAATTTGGGAGTCTTTTGTAACTGGGCCATTAGTTCTAGCATCCTTTGCTTTTGATATTGTAACAGAAAGTCTTCGTCCATCAGTTCATTCAACTCATCTTCGATTTCTTCTATTTCCTTGTCCTTTGCCTCTTCTCGCTCTGGTTTAACGGTTAGGGTGAGTTTCTTCGCTAAAGCGATGCGTTCTTTTTCTAACTCGGCACGATTTTCAGCTTCCAATTGCTTGAACCGTCTCCAGTCTTCCAGAACGCCTTTAGGTCCTGTGTTGCTTGCTGAGCCATTCCAGCTATTAACTGGCGGCGGCTCAGGGTTTGCAACAGCAGAATTCGTGGGTATATTCCCTTCTTCGTCACCACTTCTCTCATCATCAGACCCGCCCTCGTCTTCGCTACTACTACAGTAATTTTGCAGTTTCTCACCCAATATTTTATCTTCTAGAGTAGCCATAGTTGCGGTATGAAGCACTTATATTTGAATTGTGATCGAAAATCTTAATTATTTATTTGTTAATAAATATTTTCGTAAGCACTCACGCACGGGTCGCTCGACAAATAAATATTTCTCTCTGCCTGCTCAGCTCAGTAGGCTTGTCGAAAAAATATCGATACATCGATATATCGATATTATTTTTTAAATGTATCGATATTTTTGAGCGATATTTAATATTTCGATATATCGAGGTATCGATATAAAATTACAAGTAATTAAAAGGTATAAAAATCGATATTTTTTATGATTTTAAAATCCTAAAAAATAATACGTTTTATACTAACATTTTTAACAAATTCATTTTTTTTTGTCTTTGGCCGACTCGATTTGCAGCTTTAATTTGGTACTTAAGTTGGCAACTCTGTCTGTCAATCAGTCAATGTCATTTCAGTGTCAGTGCTGTCGTTCACCTATCCGTCTAGTCTGTTATCCGTATTATAACCACAACGCGAGCGTATTTCTGCCTGCATTTGAGTTGATTTGTAGTTCTCAAACAATATAACTAACTAAATCAATAATTGATTCACGTAAAATATCAAAATAATTTGAGCATTCCAGTCATGTCTAGTGTTGTATGGAACTTTTTCAAAAAATAGACAGACAAAACGTTTCATGTAATGTGTGTGGAAAAATATATAAAACCAGTGGCAATACGACGAATTTATCTGCACATCTAAAAAATAAGCATCACCATGCGTTTTTGCTTTTGATTAGTATTTATCTAGTAATGTAAGATGATTGAAGTAAATTAGGCCAAATATTTTTTTTTTCATATCATACCGATATATCGATATATCGATATTTTTAAATAAAAATATCAATATCGATATTGATATATTCAAAAAATATCGATACAATATATATCGATATTTTATTGCATTTCCGACATCCCTACAGCTCAGTAACCAGTAACCGTGTTCCTGCTGACTGACCACAGATTACATAAAGGTTCTTTCTGACAATTCTGACTGACTGATAGATAGATAGATTTAAAATTAATGCTGTCGCTAGAATCCTTAAAGAAACAAACAAGTGAAATTGAGTTATTTTTTATGAATTACTTAAAATCCCTAAAATAGACAGGTCGACAAAAGTTTCTAGCGGTTCACAAACAGGTAGAATAGTTTTCGTAAATACTTCAACTTAACCGTGATAAAATATTATATTCATTTAATAATTCACGGTATTGTTTTAGTCGAGTGTTCATATTTCGACTTAAATAAATTTTATTCTATATCGAGTCGAGGACAAAGAGTATAATAAGGATGAAACACTCTCTGTCATAATCTGTCTCACATCTGTCATAATCACAATGAACTCGTGGGTTTATTTACATTATAAAATTTATAAATTATAGAAACTTGTACCATTTTTATAAGAAATTGGTTAAAATTTATTGAAAATGAGTAAGTAGGATTTAGTTCAGATTCGCATTCCAATTTATGAATACATTTATGTCTTTAAGTTTAATGCGGCAGTCATATTTGTATTATACTGTATAATTTTCCATGTTTTAGATCAAATACTTAACAAAGTTTACGATGTGGATCCAAATGACAGTGATGCAGTTAAGGAAGCCCTCGTTACATATTTCCAAAACTTATCTAAACGTGGAGAAATCGACAGTAACAGATGGTTGCGCTGTTTGGAAATTATTCTGAACCGGTAATTATAACCTAAGATTTAACACGCCTTACTACAATGTTTTCCAATATTTTTGTATAAATTACATTTTCACGTGTAACTTGCACTGTTGGACTTATAACTTCCCGAATATTAACCTTATTTGAAGGTGTGTATGATACAATTATTACTGTAAAAAATGTAAACCCTAAAAAAATTGCTATTACACAGTTACTGGGTGCAATCTTTCTGGACCCGCTGTTGGAGCTAAGTTGCTTGACAAAGCTTGGTCCATTGGATATCCATAAAATTAGCTCAAAAACTATATTAAAAGAAACCATTTAAACATTTATTTCAGGTTTCCAAAATACTGTACAACACACAGAAATACAATAGAAACATATTTAGTACAGTTTCTAGACTCTAGTAACTATTACAATGTTATTGAAGCAGCTAAATGTACTCATGCATTACAACAGGTATGTTTCACCACTTGATTATATTATAAACCTTACAAATTAGCTAATAGACTGAAAACCTCTTATTATATCTATATAAGGCTCTACACCTTATATAAGCTGCCATACCTCTAGGTATGGTTGCATGATGCAGATAATCTCTAAAACTACTTGTCAGATTTCAAAACTTCAATAATTAATATCAATAAGAATAATTAATTAAATCTATATTATGTATCTTGCCACACAGATCTTAACCAGATCATATTGTCACAACTAAAAGCCATATTTTTTCAGATTAGGCCCTAAAATGGCACTCATTTGGTTCAAAGCTACTGAGTACTGAAGTTACTACCTTTTTTAAATTAATTAATTCTAAAGTAAAAAATAACAAATTACATAGACAATTTTCTTTGCCAAGCTATATACCTTGTTGGCAAGATATGCTTGTTTTTAATACATGGTTATTTTGGTTTTATTCATTTATATGAATAATGAGTATCTTAAGCATGATTATTAATAAATTATTCCTATATAAACAGATCAGACCATCCCAGGAGAAGGGAGCAAATGCCAAGTTAAGCTGGCGGGAACAAATGAGCACACTGTGCAACTCTGCACACTTACTTATTGGCTCTATATTTGTGAACACCGCCAAAATTTATAAAAACAATAGTATTGTACAGGTGAGTGTATATTTTTACAGAATATTCTTAGAAATACAGCTTTATATATCATATGTGATAAAAACTTGTATGAGGAATAAAAGATAGACAGAATATTGTTACAATGAGCATGCATTTGTCAAGCAATACACAATCAAAGAATAAAGAGAGTGACATCTGTTTTAGGACATGCAATGTGGATGCATTCACATGTCAACAGTATGTTATATTTTCTCTGTTGATTTTCCCAACTACCCCTATTCTAGTCACTATCCATTTTATCACATAAAGACAAAGTAAATACCCCACCTTTTCTAATAGTTTGAAAAGGATTTCAATATGTGTCTTTAGACTTGCCTAATAACTACTTTTAGTCATATAAATTAAGGTATATTTTTTATAAGCTTGCTAGTAATCATTTTATTGTTTACAGAAAGATTTGATAGCTGGTAATTCACCACTATCCACAGCGTTAAACAACATAACAAATGTTGCAAAAGCTCAGAACAAGCAAACGCTACTCTGTACCAGACTAAGAAATGTATTTGTCTTCATTCAAGCTATGCTTGTGTAAGTAATGTTGTAGTATATATCACATCATCACTGTCACTACATATTATAAAACAAAGTCGCTTTCCGCTGTCTGTCCCTATGTCTTTTTAAATCTTTAAAACTATGCAACGGATTTTGATGCGGTTTTTTTATAGATAGATATCAATCTATCTATAAAAAAACCGCATCAAAATCCGTTGAAAAACCTCCCCCTTGAATCATCAAGGGGGAGGTTTTTATATGCATGCATAATATGTTAGAGAAACAATGGCAGTTTTGGAGGTTTCTAATGTGATGTATAAGCTTTGCACCCGCGCGAACCTTAGGCGGGTCGCTAGTAATATATATTTATATATGAAAAGTATTTCCCACATTTTCTAATGTATTTACAAACAAATAGCCTATGTATATAAAAGTGGTATTCAAGTGGCTTACAAACTTGGCATATATTTTAACATAAAATAATGACATTGAATTGAGCAGCCAGTCTTTCTTAATTTATAATGTAACCAAAATGCTCCCAAGCAAGATGGCTTAATCATAAATATGTTAAATTTTATTTTACAGAGAGGTATACCCAGTAGCAAAACCAGTACGACCGCAGATCATTTTGGAAGTGATTCTACAATCACTCAGTGTTTCCAGCGGCAAAAATATTGCTCTTGATGTCACTGATGTTAAAACTCAAGCTCTGAGGACCCTAGATGCATTGATAGTATGGTAAGTTAACATATTATTTGATACTCGCTACCTCCGCGCGGTTTTACCCGCGTAGTTCCCGTTCCCGTGGGAATACAGGGATAAAATATAGCCTATGTTACTCGGGGATAATGTAGCTTTCCAAAGGTGAAAGAATTTTTGAAATGGGTCCAGTAGTTTCGGAGCCTATTCATTACAAACAAACAAATCTTTCCTATTTATAATAGGTATTAGTGTAGAAATCTAATGCAAATTTGACTATTATAAGGTAATATTTTATTCTTACTAGCTTCCAGCATTCCTGGTGATTCTTAAATTTTCTGGGATAAAAATGTCTAGGTAATAAACTGTCCATGTGCTTAATTTCATCCGTATATACATCTAGAATATTGTAAATTGTCATTTTGTAAATATACATTTAAAATATTTTATAAATATAAGGATTCCTTGAAACAACTTAACAAATAGTATAAAAAAAATATGTAAAAAATAATTTTATTGTTTCAGCCTCGGTGCAAATCTGATTCCGTTTTCGGCGTTAGTATTCAGATTCGTTATGCAAACACTGAGGTGGAGTTCGGACAATGTCAATGAAGAATCTAGGTAAATTATTATTTATGTTATTACTTTTGCCAACTGAGAGGCTAACACCTGCTAGACCCGTCAAAAAAAACCCCAATATATTTTAAGTTTATTAGCTACTAGCTGCCTCCGCGCGGTTTTACCCGCGTAGTTCCCGTTTCCGTGGGAATACAGGGATAAAATATAGCCTGTGTTATTCAGTGAAAGTATGTAGCTTTCTAATGAAAAAAGAATTATTAAAATCGGTCCAGTACTTTTGAGTTTATTCGTTACATACAAAAATACAAATAGTTCCTCTTTATAATATTAGTGTTGACATACAAGTCACAAATCTTTCCTTTATAACATTAATATTTTACAGGAAAGTCCGTCGTGTAGCGTACAACAGTCTCACCCAGTGGTTAGACACCCTCCACGCACACGGCACGAACGTCACAAACGTCACACACGTCACGAACGTCACACACGTCACGAACGTCACACACGTCACGAACGTCACACACGTCACGAATGTCACACATGCACGTTCGTGGTATGAAGAGCTAACGGCACACGTGGTTGCTGACGTCACACCGCCTAAACGTGTTATGCAACTCACTGTAAGTTTATACAAAACCTCGCACACTCAACAGGCTGCAGCTATAGTCGAATTTGAGGTAGGGCAGCATTGGTTACTGTCAGGGCTGCAGTAAAAAAAATATCATAATAATTGTGAAAAGGTAGGGCCCTAGCTACGGCCGTGAACTTAACGCTCTCCTAGAATCCAATTCTGATGTTATATATTTGCTAATAAATGGCAAAAAAAATCAAAATTATTGTTATTAATTTGACGAAAATATCTTTTAAATAAATAGTGTGTGAACATTGTTCACACACGGCCAATCTGATTCCAAACTAAGCTTCAAAGTGAGCTTGTATTATCTAAGTTTTAGAAATGCTATTGTTTAACTAAAATCCGGACTCGCAGAAGGAAAAATTTCGTTCAATGACCCCTTTGTCTACCAACAAACATTTTTGTTTTATAATTGCGGAAATTTTATATACAAAATACAAATGTATTTTTTATTTCTAGATGAACGCACAACCAACCAAACATCTCAGTAAGAAAGCCAAAAGGAAACTTGCGAACACAATGTTACAGGAAAGCAACCTGGCCTCTCTTATGCCAGGAGAGAAGAACAAGGTAGCTATGTAAGTACATACTACATGTAATACTTTTCATAAATACTTATATTTATAGCCGCAGAACATAGAGACATTTTCATGCACATAAATGTTTGTCCTGGCTGGGAATCGAACCCACAACCAGTCACAATAAAAGCCAGACAAATGCTCATTTAAAATTCATCATCATATTAATTTTTTATCTGAAACTAGTAGACCCGCGCAACTTCATTAGTCACTTGCCCGTTTTTGCAATATTTTTGATTGATGCTCCGCTCCTGTTTGTCGTAGCGTGATGATATATGGTCTATATATAGCCTTCATCAATAAATGAGCTATCTAACACTGAAATCATTTTTTAAATCGGACCAGTAGTTCCTGTGATTAGCGCGTTCAAACAAACATTTCTTCAGCTTTATAATATTAGTATAGAATAGATAAATAATTTAATATTTTATTTTGTCAATTCTTGTTTCAGTCCTGAAGAAGTAAATGACGAAGTAGCAATAGCTGCATTAGAATGCGCCGAAACATTTCTGTCTGTTTGTGGAATATTTCTTAAACCGGCCACTCACAAGGTAAGTTATCTAGCTGTTTAAGGCTTTGCAGTTAATATTCATAGCACTCATACTTAAAATAAATACTGCAATGTGCGCATTTTTCTCAATATAGTCACTACACACTATTTGATATGCTTAACTTCGATATAATCAGTAGAGAAACCAAAAAATTTTTTTTACATTTACATCACCTCTATGTAATATATAATATAAGTAAAATTGAATTTATTGTAAATCCCATTAATATAGTTAATGCGAGTAATAATAAGTGTGGATGTATGGATCTATGTTTGTCACTCTTTCACGAAATAATTACTGAACGGGTTTCGATGAAATTTAAATTTTCCAAAAACGAGAGTGAAACAGCGGGGAACCTCTAGTATACCTTAAAAAATTTGGAAATAAAATTTCCAAAGGAGATATACATGGCAACACTCACTAAGCTCCTTAAACATATTGTCCACAGATATTCCAAGAGCTACTAGTCCGAGAATGCTACAATATATCTTCGTACAGTGAGGAACGAGGTGCTTCACTACTGCGGGTACTAGAGGCGTGCCGCAAGAGTTCCCCGCCCGGGGTACCTCCCCCCACCCAGTATTGCTTGCAACTGTACAGTGATTTAATCAACACTCAATATAGACAAGTAAGGAAATCTTTCACTGAACAACGGCTGGTAGAATTAATATGAAATCCTACTAATATTATAAATGCGAAAGTTTGTAAGTATGGATGTTTGTTACTCTTTCACGCTCCAACGGCTGAAGGGATCTGCTTGAAATTTGGCACAGAGCTAGAATATGTTCTGGAATAACACATAGGCTACTTTTTATCCCGGGAACGCGGGTGAAACCGCGGGGAGCCACTAGTATGGTATATTGTTAGAATATGCTCTGGATTAACACAGTATGGTTTTATTCTTTGTGATAACGTATAGGCGGCGGATAGCGGGAACTCCGTGGTTTCACCCGCGTAGTTCCCGTCTACCGTTCTCGTGATCACAGGGGTATCAAAAATAGATAGTAGCCGATTCTCAGACCTACTGAATATGCATATAAAATTTCATAAAAATCGGTCAAGGCGTTTCGGAGGATAATGGTAACTAACATTATGACACGAGAACTTTATATATAAGATATTGTATATTATGGGTTATATACTTGATTTGACCCGTCTATAATATGTATGTTGAATATTTGTTCGACACTACTATTCTGTTAATTGTCCTGCATTAATCAAATTTAATAATAAAAATTTACAAAAGGATTTAAAGTAACATTTTGTTCCAGATATCAAAGTTCTGTTCTCAAGCACTGTTAGACATAAGACTTCACTTGCACTGCTCGCCTCCGTCACTCAACTTCGCTCTAGAAGTGCATCCTGAGAAACAGCAAGCGGCCAAGGAGAAGCGAAACAAACTATCAGATAGAAACAGAGCAGTTTTAGAGTCTTTGCTTGGAGCTGAAAGGTATGTTGGTCATTTAAATAGGATTACTTTAACTGTAATTGTAAATTTATGATGGTTGGAGAAATTGATACATTTAAGTTAAGACACAATAAAATGTTTCCAAACTAAGCAAACCTTATAAAATGGTATATAGGTGATAAATACATATCCTGAATCATTTTTTACACACAGCCAATCTGATTTGAATCTAAAAAGAACACACACTTGCACTGTGGTTCCTAAATAAATGATAAACTATTTTTACTTATACTTATCTAGAATTACGTCCAGACACAGAACAGACAGACGTCTTCATGCTCACAAATATTGTTAAAAGTAATCAATAGAATAGTCATTTAAACATGCTTATTTGCAGAATGCCATCAGAAGACCTATCAGAGGAAGTCATTACAATACCAGATGAACCGTCAACCAAGAAACCTCGTTTGGACGACACACCAGCTAATATAAGCGTCAGTAGCGAATCTGTGGAATCCGTTGAAATTAGTGATGATTCAGATGTTGAAGAAAGTGAGTTGGTTCATGAAGTTAATAATATTACAGAGGAACAAGAAGTAGATAGCGTACTTGTTATTGCTGAAGAAAATACAGAATGCGATGAAGATACAAACCAGACTACAGATGTTGTAGACTCAACTGATAAGAGCATCGAGACAGTAAATAGAGAAGTTAATAATGAAATAGAACAACTAACAAACGATATTTTCAATGAAAAAACTCAAATGCCACCAGATGCAAATGATTCCATTGAAAGAAGTCCAGTATCAATGGAAGTGGCATATGATTATCCAAATACGGGCAATGATAAAGTGAAAGTAATGGAAAAAGTTGACGATGAAAATCTACCAAGTACTAACGATACAGACGACATACAAATAACATGTGGACAGGCAGTTAAGAGTTCTCAAGAACCGGATTCACAGAAGAACAAAGATCTAGAAGCTTCTACGCCAAAATTAAATGGTATTGACAAGTCACCAGAGAAAGCTGTCCTTAATGGAGATGTTATAGATAATGTGACATCTAAAATTGCACCTAATGACGTAGGTGTGACGGTTGAAGATATGCTGGCAGATTTCGTTGATGAAGTAAATGATGATGGTAAAACACAAGGTTGAACTTCGCAAAAAATATGCAGCCTATGATTTCTTAGTGTCAGCTAATCATTTAGAAGTAAGATTAAATATATTCATATATGTTTACAAATGACATGTTCATTTTCGTTATAATACAATATTAATATGCTTATAAAGCTTCGCATAAAGCGGTTTATTATTTTGATGTTTCCTTTATTTATCAGCCTCCTTTAGAAAGATAAATGAAACCGGGAACACACTATTTCACGCCGTTCATTAAGTATGGTAGTTGCGAACTTATACTACACGAATTTTCGTAATTTGTTGTTATATTGTATATATATTATAATAATTTTTTATAATACTAGTGGCTCCCCGTGGTTTCACCCGCGTTCCCGGAGACCTTCAATTTTCCCGGTAAAAAAGTAATCTATGTGTTATTCCAGGGTGTCAGCTAACTCCATAACAAATTATATTAAAATCGCTTCAGTCGTTTAGACGTGAAAAAGTAACAAACATACACACTCACAAACTTTCGCATTTACAATATTAGTAGGATGTGTTTTGTTGATCTTTATTCCGTCCCTTATTTGTTTGAGTTAGATATTTTTATTTCATGCAACATTAACATTATAAATGTCAATTGAATGATATTATATTTGACATTGACGTACGTTATATGACAAGCATGTGCCAATGTGTTTTGTAAACAAACACGAGAATATCAAATTAATTTTATGAGTTAAATTTGCTTATTAATAATGGTTATAGCTATAGGTTTTGAAGGGAGTGCAAATAAGCTAGGTGTTGGTATTGTTAAAGATGGTGAAATACTTGCCAATTGCCGGAGAACATACATTACACCGCCGGGAGAAGGTATTCCCTTTAATTTGCGCAACTTTGTATTAATAGTTTAAATTATCATTCTTTAAGATCTTTATATGGTTATTAACCTTACGTTATTTGTAAAGTACCAACTCAGGTTAGTATATGTAAGTAAAACATACCAGTAAATTATTCATTTTACAAAATAACCTAACATCCAAAAACTTTATTCTATAGTTTAAATTATCATGACTATTTTCAGGCAAATTTGAACTTTTTTTGCTTGCTATTATATGCATGACATTGGTTTGAGTTGTAAATATATTCAGTTGAAGCTCTAGACTAAGAATACATACAGTATGTAATAAATCTATAAATTAAAAGTACAAATATTACTCTGTAAATTTTTCAGGCTTTTTACCAAGTGAAACCGCACAGCATCATCAGCAAAACATACATGAGGTGTTAAAAGAAGCTTTAGACCAGTCTGGTATAAAACCTGAAGATATAGATGTGGTGTGCTACACCAAAGGACCTGGCATGGGTGCTCCGCTCATGGTGTGTGCTATTGTAGCCAGAACCTGTGCATTGTTATGGAATAAACCTATTTTAGGGGTCAATCATTGTATTGGACGTATCCTTTTCATAATCTATGACAGTAATTAAAAGTAATGCCTGAGTGATGCCCCTATAGTTGCAACCCTCCATAGACTACATTATCCGCTTCGCATCAGGCCTGTTTGCCACCTTAGTGGTATAAAAAAAATAAGGGGATGGGCATAATATTGCATAGTGTATAATCTGGCCTGGCGACACCATGCCAGTTAGAAATATGTATAATATATCTTGAGTATATTTCAACAATAATTGTCTGATATTCCACCCATCATAACAGGCTTCATACACTATGTAATTGTACTGAAGTTCATAAATATTATGATGATTACTGATGGCACTGAGTGTTTAGTTGCATGAATTGACTTTCCAGATATTCTTTTGCTAACCTAACCACTATGATTTTTTATATAATTCTGAATTCATACCAAAAATAATTACTAAAAATATTTTTTCTTTGGTTTCAAATATCCTTAAAAAGTTTCCAACAGATATAGAGATGGGTAGATTAATAACACAGGCTAAGAATCCAACCGTATTGTATGTGAGTGGCGGCAACACCCAGATTATTGCATACTCCAGGCAGAGGTACAGAATATTTGGAGAAACTATAGATATTGCTGTTGGGAATTGTTTAGATAGGTAAGTAAAGAAGGAATAATCTATCTTTAAACTATTCTTGATGAACTTAGATAAAAAAATAAAATAGAAAATACAAATAATGGAAAGTTATGTTACCTAAATCAAATATTCTGAATACTTAATAAAAAGAAATTCTCAATATAAAATCTTGTGAGTACCCATATCATTAGGATTGATATTTTCCAGATTTGCGCGAGTATTGAAGTTATCAAATGCACCGAGTCCAGGATATAATATTGAACAAGCTGCCAAGAAGGGAAAGAAATATTTACATCTGCCATATTGTGTAAAAGGTAACCATTATAACAGTTTTCTGAATTTAATATTACCCAAAAGTTGACCTATAATTTTAATATTATTTTTATCATATGAGTCAAATAGCCTTCATAAGCGCCTATTTATCCTGTCTAATTAAACTATGTAAATATTTTCAAACACAGGTATGGATGTGAGCTTCTCCGGCATACTATCATATATGGAAGACAAAATTGATGAGCTCCTCAAAGAATATACCCCTGAAGACCTTTGTTATTCGCTACAAGAGACCATCTTTGCTATGCTAGTGGAGATCACTGAAAGGGCCATGGCTCATTGTGGTTCTGATGAGGTAATGTTGGCAACACTTTTTAATTTTTTTTATTAAAAAAGTCATTTGATAAGGTACTCTTTTTTTTTACTACAGTCAGTCTAATCCAAACTAACTAAACCAGATAGCTGATGTACTTACTATAGATATTAGCACTTAAATGGAACAAATCATTTCTAGGATGGACGACAATATTAGACTTTACCTACATATAAATAAACCTACTCTTGAATCTATCACATAGAAATTAGTTGTATACCTATCTACTTACCTAGTTTACAAGATCTAAGCATAGGGCGAGAAGCAACATCGCTTTACTCTGTAAATATATTAAAATTAATTATTTTCATGTAGGTTCTTTTAGTTGGGGGAGTAGGCTGCAATGAGCGCCTACAAGACATGATGGCGGTAATGTGCAGTGAACGCGGCTCGAAAGTATTTGCAACTGATGAGAGATTCTGCATTGATAATGGAGTTATGATCGCATATGCGGGCGCTCTAGCTTACCAGTCTGGCGTTAGAATGGAGTTGAAAGACGCAACTATAACACAAAGATATAGAACAGACGATGTATTTGTTACATGGCGTGATGATTAATTTGTTAATAAACATTTGTTATTTACTCTGTGCCTTGTGTGGTAAATTTAATCAATATGAAACCTACATGCTGTTGACCTTTCCTAATGTTATAAATGTCCACTTTACGAGAAATGCAATCATACAGTCAGGGATTAAAAGTTAAAGATGACCATCTCATGTATACTATTTTATTAAATCAACCATTATAATTTTTGTTCAAAACAAAGGTTCACACAAACTCAGGAACAATTACACTTAATAATTCAAATTATACAAGTTATATTCTTATTGCGTTGCATGAAAACAATAAATTATACTACATATTACATTATATTAATTATATTCATAAGAAATTATTTTTAAAAATCATAATTTAATGAAACTTAACAAATTTATTATATTATTCCATTAATACTATGGAAATGCAAATAAATAGCTTTATTGCCATTAGTTACAACAGAATATGTTAACACAAATACACATGCTGAAAATAATCATAAAACTATTGGTCAAAACTTATTAAAAACTGCCATTTCATTGAATTTCATTTGGATATAGCCTAACAGTTGTTACAATAATTATTGCTGGTTCCCAAAACATCTACAAAGCTATACTACTACTAATATTTCACTGTATATTCTCATACTATAATGACAATCTGAATGATAAAATATGAACTATGTAAATAGCTATAACATATTTGATTGGAAATTAATACATACAATTTAATATCTACAAATAACAATCAGTGAGAGGTTAGTTTTTAATATGAAACATTTCATCACATTTGTATAAAAAGCATGTTCATTTGATCAATTATATTTTTACACACAAAACGGGACATTCAACGGTTCACACATTTTGTACTTGGACTCTGTTGGCTGTAAAACTTGGCTTGATTTGTCTACATATACAGTCACAGGTATTTTCTATCTCATAAACTGTCCACTCCATGAAGTCCAGTGTACATGATTATCCAAGTAACCTGAAAGATATTTAGTTCTAGATATATAACAGCATACTGATTATAAATAAGAATGCTTGGATGAGGGATGTTTGTATTCAATCATTCAGCTGAAAGGATTAGAATGAAATTTGCCACAGACTCGGAATGTCACATAAGGTTTAGATCAATCATTAGTTTTATAGGTATTATGGCAGGTACAAAGCTACTTTGATACATAAGATCAGAATCGGGTTCACATCACCCTTTTCCTACTTATGATTCATAATATTATGTGTTGAATACTCACCAAAAATCCTGCAAAGGAAGTAATGAAACCTTCTTTAGTTATTTCCCACATACCACCAAATTCCTCTTCATCAACACATTGGAAATTGTTTACATAAATATATATCACTGCTGCATTGACAATTACAAATCTGTAAAACAGAATAAATTGCTTAATACTGTTACCACTCTAATGAAAGGAAAAATAGACAAGTCACTGCAAAAAGTACAAGTTATTAGGTTGTTATGGTATAAGCCTTTAATATGATGTTAATTAGACGTAAAGAAATAACTTTAAATATAATTGCAGAAGCCTTACAGCAATAATCCAACGAATCCTTTCAAGGGTAACAACCCCCAACATAAACCCAAAACTATGCCTATAGCTTGCCGCATCCAGTATATTACGTCTAGAAACTCGTCCTGAAATAAATAGACTATATTTACTAACAGTTTCGATACATTTTCATTGAAAAATTAAAAGTCTCGTGATTTATTACAACTAACCTTATCTGGCCATTCTGTATTAGCTACGAAAGCCTTTTTCCACACGCAATCGCTTCCTTTGCTCTTACTATTACTGTCTGAAGATTTATTTTTGCTCGACATTATTAATAAATATGATTTCTTTTATTTTAAAAACACAAATAAATTCATTAAATCGATAAAGACAAAATCGTACACGTCACTGTGACATTTTAATATTTTTATCAGTGTGACCAGACCAGACCAGCCAGGTATTCCTCGTTTGACCAGACGAACGATAATGTAACCATAAATTATATTTGATTGCTTGCTTACTGCAAGTACATTACATAAGGGTAGGATATAATCAGTGTTGCCAGCGAGGTATTTCAAAAGTGACCCGAACTGTCCAAAAAAGAAACCTTTAGTAACCTTTTGTATAGGAAAGATATTGACGTCGTTTTTTTTTTTTTTTTTAGGCGCGTCTCCAAAATATTGGCGTCGTTTTTTTTTTTTTTTTTTAGGCGCGTCTCTCAATTTTGTCTCTTCTTGTACGCGTCTCCAAAATATTGGCGTCGTTTTTTTTTTTTTTTTTAGGCGCGTCTCTCAATTTGGTGCCATTGTAGACGCTACACAAATATTGACGTCAAACATTGAATCACCTAAAAGTAACCTTTTGTAACCTTTTCTGTGGTGTAACCTCCAAGTAACCTAACGAAGTCAAAAATCACCTGTGAGGTTACTAAAGTAACCTTCTGGCAACGCTGGATATAATGTATATAAAGTGACTTTACTTTTATTCTTAGTTACATCTCATATTATTTCTAAATCATAAGTACAAATCGTTTTATTAATGACCTGGGTAAAAATTGGGCAATCATTAATGCCTTTTATTAAGTTTGCCGGTGTCGAGCTGTAGGTAGGTACTTTTTGGTCCGTCCAGCGAAACGAGCATAAGAAATTAAATTTTGCTTTATCATCATATCGTTAATCGGTGAACCAGGGAAGTCTCATTCATGCAAAAAATCTATTAAGTAATAATGTCTATAGACTGAAGTTACATAGGTACCGACTTATCGGCAAAATTTTGATTTCGTTTTTTTGATACGTTACGGTTATACGTTCAATATCAAAGATAGTTCGAGATTTCCAGCTTCCACAGTTTGTGGGTGATGCACCAATAACCGAACTTTCGATGACAATGAAGTACACCAACCAAAAAATATTAAACGTTTTCTCGGTAGCTTGAAAAATATCCTTCCGAAGCTCTGGCAGTAGAGAAGTGTAACAGAGACTTTATTTTCTGTTTTTTTTTCAAACTAGAAATAACAGTATGTAGATAGAAAGTCAGATAAGACATATCAAGTCAGGGCATTAAAACATATTTTTATACGCATTTGTCATCATAGTAATTTATTCCATTAAATGATTTAAAGTAACAATATTGTACTAAAGATACAGTCGTAATTTAAGTTTTGTTCGTTAGCGGAATTTTTTATTATAAACATTGACATAATTATGTAGTTGAAGTTTTGCATAAACAATTCTAATTACTTCTCATCTACTTATCATCGATTGATTATACAAGAATCTTAGAAACCTATAAAAAAATTACTGCACTGCAGTGTACATTATTCTAGATTTATCAACTTGCAAACTTAAAAAAACATCTCGATCCATAAACGCAACAATCAAACAGGCCTCCCATTAAAATAACAATTTATTAAATAAAAAAAAATAAAACAAAATATTGCTGCTTATAAAGTAGGTGGGTTTCTGTTTTTCAATCTGTGTAATCTTTCAGCTTCCATATTCTTTGTTAGATCCCAGCATTCCTTGTTTAGGGTATCGAATCCACGAGATAAACTGACCAATCTAGCGAGGACTAGCAGCCTGTGCAAATCATCAGCTGTTACTGGGTTATCGTCATCTGAATTACTGCGCATTTCAATGAAATCATCTTCTACGAACTGAAAAAAAAAAAAAAAATTTGTTAAACTTCCATGTATGTATATAAAAAAGTTATGCTATAAACTTTTATGATTTGATTATCATCTTGTTAGATATATATTATATCACTATATTATTATAGTACACATCCCTGACTTTGAACTTGACAGTTGTGTGTTCAAACACATTTTTATTATTTCTGGGTGTAAATCATCATCAACAGCTCATATAACCTTCACCGAGGAGCTCGAGCCTCCCCTAACATCGAGGGGTTTTAGGCCATATATCTATATGAGTATGTATTTAAAAAAGTAGTATATAGCTTTTTGGTTACCATAGCACAAGCTCGTTTGTTTAGGATCACATTAGCCTTGTGTGAAAAATGTCCCAGGATATATATTTATTTTATTAATCATTTAATATTGCAAAAACACTTTCTGAAATCTGATGAGCAGTGTCGGAGACATATTTTACATGCGGGTAAAATGAAATTTTCGTGAAAAGGAGGAGGTTCTAGGTTTGCAAATTAAGGTATAGATATACTAATATTTTGTATGTATAGAGTATATTTTCAATGTTTACCTGTAAATTTTCACTGATAGTGTATTTAGCAAGCTTGAGATTAGTTAAATATCTCCTAATGATATTCATAATGTCCTCCTTCAAGTAATATGTAGCTGCCTCCACAATCGCGTCGAATATCTTCAGTGATGACTCTTCAGGTTTTAACGGGATGTGGTAATCACTCTGAAAAAGTAAAACATATATAACGTTAAAATGGGTAACATTCAGTGCTATTAAAATAGGGAATGTGGTGGAAATAAATTTGGTAGCATTTGTAAAAAGTAAAAAATACGAGGGTCTTCCATTTTTTAAATTTTATCATTGTATAATTTTGTCATTATAAAATACAGGCAGAATTTTCACACAACCCAAAAGGCCTTATAATTTTTTTATTTATCATCTGTGTTTGTATCTTGCTATTTCACTACAGTTGAAAGAAGCTAATGCCTACGCCAATGGGCACACGGATAAACAATAGAATGGTGGCATATAACATAGTTCATTATTATATTGTTGTTGAGCCATCCTAGTATACTGTTTCCATTTTAAAAGCTGTATTTCCAATATCATTATCATTTACATAGATCTAAGTAAATTTCATTGTAATTTAGCACAGACCTATTTGCCATATAGCGCCAGAAGCTATGGAAACAAAACAACTCACCGGTAACAAAGACTTCCCCTCTGACAGTATCAATACAGAAATATCAGAATCAAACTCCATTTTGTAATATTTGAAGTCATATTCCACTTTCTGTGTCATGATCATGTGTCCCAGAGCCGCCACGTTGTTGACCCCGGTGGAGTCGAGACGGCCTTGTTCCAAACGCGTCTCGTCCAATATGAGATGTGTGTCTTTACTCAGTTGTAATACTCCGCTGGTGAGACGGTTGCATTCATAGTCTTTTCTGTAAAAATGTTAATAAATAAAATATCCTGGGCCATTTACACACGGCCAATCTAGTTCCAAACTAAGCAGACAGCTGTTATACTACAAATATTACTTTTTAAATACATACTTATATAGATTATTATATCCATGTTGTATAATATATCTTTTAATATTTAGAAACATACATTATAAACAGTTTCAATATGTGTATTATATTTTTTATTGTATTAGATATAAGTTGGCTTTGAAAAAGTAATTGTTGCGTTTATTGCCAGCTTTTCTCAGCAAAAGCAACTTTCTGAATCGTGCATTGGGAAATGACTTTAATAATATGATAAACATTTACATAATTAAATTACAGACATTCATCTAACGCTCATCCTGAACGGTAATCATACTCACAATCTGTGGTCTATATCTATCTTAACCACTACAGCAAAAACCCTTTCAAAATCAAAATCTTTTTTATTCAAATACCTAGGCCTCATTAAAGCACTTATGAATAGTCACTATTAATGCTCGGTTCTGAAAGTTGTTTTTTACTGAGAAGAGCCGGCAATAAACTCAGTAATTACTCTTTTCAAAAAACCAGCTTAGATCTAATATAATAGTGATTTTTACAAAATGTGTGAAATAGCCTGTAGCGAGCATTTCACTGCCAAGGCTCTTTTTGTAACAAGTAATCTGATACACTATAAAAGCCCTTTTGATATAAAGTTTTCTTCACTACCTGCTTAAACTTATATTTCGTTGCAGGGTTTTCTATGGGTGGATATAAATATTACTTACTTAGGCAACAGGGCAAGAGAATTCATATTGTCAATGGTAAGCGGCAGGTAGTAGCTCTTTGTGACAAATTGTTTGATGATTTCGTACAACTGCTTCGCGTAATCTGGGTACCGGTGCGTCGGCAGGTTGGACAGGTTCAGGCAAAACTGTCCTAGAGTTATTGTGTCTTGGCGGAGATATCTGTGGAAATTATATTATTACTTTATTTGCAACACTAATGTGGCAATATAAGAGAACTTCACATGTTAAATAATGGTTAACCCATAGTCACAAAAAATCGTTAACATGGTGTTCTGTTCGGTAATTCTGTTAAGCAAACTATACGTATAAGATCAAACTGAAAGATGAAAATGTTGAAACATTTTGTTGAAGAATGGTTTTAAGCATTTAGCTTAGCTATGCTAGAATTTAATTGTAACTTTACTTATAGAATCTTGTATTTCAGTTAAACATCTACTTACACACAAGCAATAAGATGGCAGATCAAGTATTCTGCTGCGAGGTGATCCCCGAGCAATAGCTCCGTGAGGGCTTTCAGAAGGTGCTCCCTCGCAGAGTTGGCTCCTTTCAATACTGCATCTGGAAACGGATGATACTAATATTATAAATAGTTACGTAAGTTAGTTTGTTCTTAGACATCTTGATGGATTATAGGATCAATCATTATTAACTTTATTATTTTATTAGCGGATTTGAAATCCAAAATTTACGCCACCAAATTTTTTCATTAATATTTTATGGATTTATTCATTTTTATACCCTTCCTTGCCCATATATTACAGAATTATGGCTACCCGCGGTTTCACCAGAGTTCCCAAGGGATCTTCAATTACATATCCCGAGATAAAAGTAGCCTACGCCGTTACAAACTCTCTCGGTTTTCTATTTCTGCATGAATGAGGAACAAACATACCAACTTTCGCGTATATAATATAAGAAAAATATTGTAGGATAAATAAATTACTTAATAACAATGTCACAAACAAAAAAAAATCCTCTCACTTATTATTATACAAGTGTAGATATTAATTTTACCTTGATTAAACACATCTTTAACCAACGGGTTGCAGTGCTGCAACTTCCTCACGAGCACAGCATGTAGTCGAGGCACTAGACTTGGTGGAGGATTATGTGTGATTGTCTCCACCTCTGTCTCGCACTGCGGCTCCAACAGAGGATCTCTCTCTGCTTGGAACTCTGCGGACAATGCCGGATCCACGGAGAGGAAGCCAATTACTTCTATCATGTCGTTGAGTTTGAGGTTTTCATTGTCATCATATATCTGGGGATTAAGAAATATTCATTTTAAATTATATTGTGTGGTATAGGAAGTTGCTTGTAAGATAGTAAAACAAGAAAGGCTGGTTTAGCTGACACTAATTTATATGCTATTTGATATTGTCAACTGTATTTCTCAGTGGATGGGTGACTTAAGTAACCAGCTTCAGCAGATTTGAACTAAGTGCCCTACTAGGAAATTCTCCTGTTAAAAACAAGAAGGGCTCAATTTTATAAACAACTAGGTGCCGCCGCGCGGTTTCACCTGCGTAGTTCTCGTGGGAATACAGGGATTAAATATACCCACCCTTACTCCCTAAAAAATATTTTTTGAAATTGGCACAGGAGTTTGTGATGTTATTCATTACACTTATTAAGTAGTGTAGATAACATAATAGGTATATACCTTTACAATACAAGACTTGCTGGCCACATCAGGCAACGGGAAATTCAGTAAATGCTCCCTTGACACGGCACTTGTGGAATGACTATCGCTCTCCATAGTTTTTAACTCTTTATACGGTACAGGTTCCGTTTCAACTATGTCCATTGCGTCTGATTCCACATCTGCTTCATCATACGTCCTTTTTAATTTTGTAGGTTGTGTGAGACGTTTTGACGAATTTGGTTGCTCTTCTAAATGCTGTAAATGGTTTTGTTTGTCTTCTAGTTGCTGTGCCCAATCGTTGAAGCCCGGCATTGAAACAACAACCATAGTTTGACGTTGTGAGCTCTTGAGATTTTCTGTGTAGTTGATTTTTTCATGTTCCTAATAATAAGGTAGTAATAAATATAAATTTTTTGATCTTGATGTTACTTTTAATGTCTATATAATATGCACAATTTAACTATGGGCTAGCACAATATAGCTATGGGACTCGAAACAAAACCCTAACATCAATATAGAATATAAATTACCTCGAATATTAAGAAGTATTACAAAATATGTAAACAAACCAAAATGTGTGCAGTGTCCCTGTACTTTCCGGTCTTGTTTTTCATCACATTAGTAACTGAATTGTAGACTTCGAATTGTTCAAAATAAAACTCAGGATTGTGCATATCCTGTACCATGCCCCGAAATCGTACCAATGTGCCATCTGGCAAATTATGTGAGGCATTTGAATTTATAAGCGGAATCTGGAATAGTAAAGTAAGGTTACATAAAGGTCAAACAAATTGGTAAAAACAGCTGCGGGTAACTTATAAAAATGCGTTTGTACCTGATGCCGATTAGTTAATTTATGTAATTTATCCTTCCATCCCTGTTCGTTTGCCATCCACAAATCCGGCGTCACGGTCTCGAAATCGGTCATTAAATCATGCATTTTTATCAGTTATTGAATCAATCGTAAACTAAGGAGCGTAATGTTTTGTTTTCTGTTTTCTTATATAATTAGGATTACCAATCTTTTGAAATGATTTAGATCGCCAAATTCGAGTTCGATTGACAAACGACAAGGCGAGGCAAGCCGCAAGACAAATAAACAAAGTGCCGAACGAAAGAGCGCGCGAAAATTACGTAGAGGTCGATCAAAGAGTATAATAATAGGTGTATAGGGTAAGTAAGGTCGATTGAGGTAGGCGCGATAGAACGTTGTAATACAACCAAAGAGGGCGTTGGGACCACATAGCCCGCGTAATTCAAATTATTTTAGATTTTCCGATTTTACCGCCTCTCTCTTTATGAAAATTATAAACATGAAATAATGACATATTTGCTACTTTCAACAGGAAATCTTATGGAAAATGTACCGAAACCATAAACATTTATATTTCACGGCCATTTGATATTTTAGGCTTAAATTGCCCGGCAGCATTCCATTCACTCACTTCATCAATCATACTCTTTTCTTTTATGTTTCTGTTTATCTATTTGAAAAAAAAAAGCGCGGCGTCTCTTGTTTATGGATAACCTAATTTTGTGTGTAAGACGAAATAATCTAAAAAGTATTGTAAATATTATAATATTACGGAAAACAGATTATTCGTAACGTTCATTATCTGGTTATTTTTAGTTTTGGTATCATACAATTTGAAACTGCCGTACGAGCATTGATTCGTACACTTACAAAAGTTACGTGTAATTGTTGGAAAAATGAGTAAGTTGTACAAAATGAGTTGTAATTAAGCTTTAATGTATGATTTAAACCAATTTTTATGATTATTTTGTTGTTTTATAAATTGTATTTGCTATGTTAACGTCATAATAAATAAAATGCACTATAACCTCAAAATTTTCAAAGCTACCTGCTAGTCGGAAAATGTTTAAATTAATCTCACATAAATTATTATTCTTTCAGCCATGGATATTCGACCAAACCACACGATCTACATAAACAATCTAAATGAGAAAATTAAAAAAGAGGAACTGAAGAAATCCCTCTATGCAATCTTCTCACAGTTTGGTCAAATATTGGACATTGTAGCATTAAAAACGTTGAAGATGAGAGGCCAAGCTTTTGTTATATTCAAGGAGATATCTAGCGCAACTGTTGCTTTGAGGAGTATGCAGGGATTCCCTTTCTATGACAAACCAATGGTAATATAGTTGGCATTTTGAACTTGTTTACATATACTGTTAAGTGAGCTTTTTTAACGTTAGGCTTACTATTTAACATTTTTGTATTTCAGAGAATCCAATACTGCAAATCTGATAGTGATGTAATTGCTAAAATAAAGGGCACCTTCCAAGAGAGGCCAAAACGTCCCAAGCTACCGAAGGGTACAGATGACAGCAGAAAGAAGAAGAGCAAGGTTCCAATTGGTGCAGGCCACGCTATGGGCCAGCCGAGCCTACTCAACAATGTTAATGTTGAACAACCACCTAACCAGATTCTGTTCCTCACAAACCTACCTGATGAGACATCAGAGATGATGTTGTCTATGCTTTTTAACCAGTGAGTATTTATTCAATATTGGCAACATTTTAGTTAGGAACTCAGTTTTCTTGTGTTTATTCCTTTGACCACCTTCTGCCAATGATATTATTGATCATGTCATTATTTATTTACAGATTCCCTGGTTTCAAAGAAGTACGTCTTGTACCAAATAGACATGACATTGCATTTGTCGAGTTTGCAAATGAAATGCAATCTGCTGCAGCGAAAGAAGCCCTCCAAGGTTTCAAGATTACCCCAACTCATGCAATGAAAATAACATTTGCCAAAAAATAATGTTAATTAAATTTTTTATTTATAGTACTAATAAAATTTAAGTATAAATGAGAACTGTTTTGAGCATTGCACTTCGCCTTAACAGCTCTCCGGCTGTGATTACTTATAAGGTCAAATAAAGATTTTTACTTATTACATTATTCCATGTTTAGGCTTTTCGAATAAGACCATTGGCTATGTCAATAGCATTGTTAAGCCAAAACATATTCTATTGGTTTGCCAAGTTTTGTCTAAATCCCTTCCCATCTCATCCCTTGTCATAATGATGATGGAAGGCTATTTTTTATTTTACTTAAAGATTGAATCGACCCAACCGACTATCTTTGAGATGAGACTTAGGCTAAGTAGTTTTTGCATATAAAAGGCATTTTATATATTCTCATCACTGTCCACTAAAAAGAAATGAATACGTTCATCGAGTGTAAATTATTTTCCAGTAGTAGAAAATAGAGCGATATCTGTGGCAACACTACAATAGCATAATGACATGGAATTTAAAAGCATATCTGGGAACAACACGGGTGTCCTTTTTTCAAATTAATTTTTATTTTATGTTTTATAATTATAAGTGATCAGTGGAGGTGTTCATTGTATTTATTATTTGTATTTAGTTTATTTTCTGTAGTTTTCACATTAGTTTGCTGTATATAGGTGAGTTTTTACTTTATTTTGTATGATCGACGATAACGATCCCCCCGATCCCGGGGGTTCTAATACTTCTAATTTAAGCAATAATGTAGCTCACTATGTAACAATATCAGAGCCTAATGATTCCGACTCATCGATATGCAAGAAGAAACCGCGAAAGCGGAATCACGACAAAAAAATATGCGGAAATTGCAACAGAAAAAAAAGATTGAACAAAATGGCAGGCGATAAAAATAAGGAGTCTTGCAAATGCCCGGATAGCGATTGTATCGCAGACGTCGTTCCACCTGTTTCTGGGTCTTTGGACGGAAATGACGGTACTTCATCCAAAGCCTCAGAACCTGTTTCCTCAGATACCCCATCCCCACATCCCATAAAAGTAGGACGTAGCTTATACTCCGCCATGGATTCTTCACCATATACCGTACATGTACAAAAAATTGAAACAACGGTCAATGATGGTACCTCTTTTCACCCAGTCGCATTCGGCAATTTTTTGAAAAAAAATAGTTTTAAAAGCATTATAAATGGAAGTATTAAAAAAATTGGTAGGAATAGAATTTCATTGGGCTTTTCCAACTATACTGATGCCAACAACTTCATTAGTCATGATTCGATATCAAAACATAATTTAAAAGCATTCATCCCATCTTTTAATATTACTCGCATTGGCCTGGTTCGTGGGGTTCCTGCAGACTGGTCTATTGAAGAAATTAAAAATAATATATCAGTACCTTTTGGATGTGGAGAAGTTATAAAAATTAGAAGAATTAATTTTAAGGTCATGATTGAAGGTAGTCCCTCTTGGAAGCCTTCGCAATCAGTTGTAGTCACCTTTGATGGGCAGGTATTACCTAAGCACATATTTATTTGTTACAATGCTTTACCAGTTGAAACATACATTTTTCCTACCATCCAATGTTTTAATTGCTGTAGATATGGACATACAAAAGTTCAATGTAGGTCTAAACCAAGGTGTTACAAGTGTGGACAAGATCATACTGGGGTGTCTTGTAAGGTTGAGGATGATGTGGCATCTTGCTGCATGTGCTCGGGTTTGCATTTTGCTACCAGTAGGGTTTGCCCAGAGTTTGGAAGACAAAAGGACATCAAATCATCCATGGCAAATAAATCTATTTCGTATGCAGAAGCCATCAAGCTTCACCCTCCAGTCAATAATAAACTATATTCCGAGGCATTAATTCAATCTTTTAATTTTAATTCTCATAATGATAGTAGTCCAATAAATTTTTCAAGTATTAACAATAGTCAAAATAATCCTAGTGGCACTACGTCTTACAAAAAAACAATTTTTAAATATCCAAAAAAAGTTTCATCCCCAGTCAAAGGTTATGATAGAAAGTCACATGACCTTTTGACAAAAGATTATAGTTTCTCTCCTTCCATTAATGGCTGTGCATTGAAATCAACTGATGCCAAGGATGAATCTTCTCAATTAGCTCTTTCTGACATCATTGTTGCATTGATAAATGCACTTTCTCAGTGTAATCTTATTCCACCGTCCAACGTTGCTTCTCTTATTAATAGTATACTAAGTTCTTCTATAATCAATGGCCAAGCTAACAAACATAATTCAGTGGAATTGTCGTAGTATAATTAGTAAGAAATCTGATTTAATATACATTATAAATAAATATCATCCTTCAGTACTATGTCTCTCTGAGACATGGTTAAAGCCTGGTTCTCATTTTAGGGTGCCAGGTTTTGTTTGTGTCAGAGAAGACAGGTCTGATGGGTATGGGGGTGTTGCCATCCTCATCAAACACTCTCTTTCATACTCTCCTTTATCTCTTCCACCTCATAGTAATGATTTTTCTATAATTGCAGTGAACATATGTAATATATACTTTGTCTCTATATATATACCCCACCCATCACAACATATATTTAGAGAATTAAATAATATTTTGAAATTTATTCCAAGACCATTCTTGCTGTTAGGGGATTTCAATGCACACCACCAAATGTGGGGAAGCTCTATAACTAACTCATATGGTGAAGATTTACTTGATATATTAGACACATTTAACCTATGTCTACTTAATACAGGCGCTCCCACTAGGAGAACCGGACCAAATGGGAATATTAGTGTTATTGATTTAACTCTGTGCACTCCTGATCTATCCTCCACCTTGTCATGGCAACCATTATGCTCTACCTATGGTAGTGATCATTTCCCATTATTAGTATCATTTCCAAACCCTACTCCTGACCATTCTGTTGCACCACCTCGTCTGAAATATAAATTAAAAGATGTTGATTGGGAAAGTTATAAAGTTAAAGTAGATGAAAAAGTTTTATATTTGCCTTCCATTGAACATGGACAAGAACAGTTATGCTTAAATAAATTTTCTGACTCATTATTATCTGCCGCTGATGTAGTATTTCCAAAAAAAAAAAGAAATTCAGGTAATATACCATCACCACCATGGTGGGATGAAGAGTGTACTATTGCGGTAAAGAAGAGAAAGGAATCTGAATTAGTATATCGTGGTAATATGACATCTGAAAACTTTACTGTTCTTTCAGAGATAATGGAACAGACCAGAAAACTTCTAAAACAGAAGAAGTTTGATGGTTGGCGTAGATTTTGTTCTTCCATTTCCCCCGATACCCATTCATCAATAGTTTGGCAAAACATAAAGAGATTTAAATGTGGTTGGATTAACCCTCCTAAAACAACACTTCCATTATCTCTATCTGATTCATTCCTAGATCTTCTTGCTCCTCCCAGTGTAATGGAATGTAATGAATTGATATCACTCAATGTAGGTTCATCATATTTTGATGATCACCAAGATGAGATTAATGCATTTTTTACATTGCCAGAATTACAAGGTATTCTTTCTGAAATTAAAGACACTGCACCGGGTATTGATGGCATACCATATTCTTTCCTGGCTAACCTTAATGATCCATCACTTTTATATTATCTTAACCTAATAAACTCTATCATGATTTCTGGTAATATACCAGACGCTTGGCGTAAACAAATAGTCATTCCTATACTTAAGCCGGAGAAACCGCCTTTAATCGCGTCATCATACCGTCCTGTAGCTCTGTCTTCGGTATTATTAAAAGTAGCTGAACATTTAGTTAAAAATCGTTTGGAATGGTTTGTTGAAAACAATAACAAATTATCAAAAAGCCAATACGGCTTTAGGAAGGGGAAAGGTACCATAGATAACCTAGCAATTTTCACCACAGATTGCAGGTTGGCATTCTCAGATAATAAATCGGTGCTTGCAGCATTTCTCGATATTCAATCTGCATATGATAATGTTGTAATATCTATATTAAAAATCAAACTCATTAAATTAAAAATCCCAAATTTTATTGTAAATTTTATTACTAACATATTATCGAATCGTTCTATTATTTTAAATATAGACGGTTCAGTAAGGTCTAGAGAATTATACAGAGGACTTCCTCAAGGATCGGTCCTTAGTCCATTGCTATATAATATTTATGTAAATGATTTAGAACCTATTTGCTGTAATTTTGTAAAAATTCTTCAGTATGCTGACGATTTACTTTTTTATGTTATCGACAGCTCAGTTAGTGATGCTTGTTCTAAATTAAACCGTTCCTTAGAAATATTAAAAATGTATTTAGATGTAAATGGCCTTGATATATCTCCTTCAAAAAGTGTAATAGTTTTGTTTTCCAGAATGCGCTTACCTCCTCCTGTTTCAATACATTTTAATAATTTTGTTATACCTGTTAAAAATCAAATAAAATTCTTAGGGTTATTATTGGACTCTAAGCTTTCTGGTTGTGCTCATTTTGATTATATTGTTGCAAAATGTGAAAAACTTATCAATATGTTACGTTGCCTTACTGGAGTTTGGTGGGGTGCACATCCATACTCTTTGAAATTAATTTATAATGCAATGATAAGAAGTATTATAGACTATGGTACTTTTCTCTTAGAACCCGGTAATTTAGCTGGTTTTGTGAAATTAGATCGCGTACAGTCCAAGTGTCTTAGAATCATATCTGGAGCTATGAAATCCAGTCCAGTGAATGGTCTTCAAATAGAGTGTTGCGACCCCCCCTTTAAATTGCGCCGTCAGTATCTTTCTGATCGATTTTTATCTCGATGCTTACAATATTCAAATCATCCAATTATAACGAAATTAAAACAATTATCCGATCTCACTAGGTCTTCACCGTACTGGCTTCATAAGACCCCTCCATGTTTGGTGAATAGTTGGAATAAGTATTCCTTTTTATCTGCATCTATTAACAATTTACCATTATTTCCTTTGTTTAAATATAATTTCAATTGTCTGCTCCTTTCTCCTTCCATAGATTTCGATCTAGGTGAAAGGTTGAAATCTGATTCAGAACTTAGCATATCCGAGAATATTGAACTTTCAAGTTGGCATCATATATTTACCGATGCATCGAAACCTGCTAATGGTTGCGTAGGTGTAGGTGTGTATCATTCACAGTTTACCATTACACAAAAAATTAAAATGCCTCAGGAATCGTCAGTGTTTTCTGGGGAATGTTTTGCAATTTTCAAAGCCTTAGATTACATAAATAGCTTTAACCTTTCTAATACTTTAATTTTTACCGATTCAAAAAGTGCATTACAGGCTATTCAAAAATTTCCCTTCCGGAATAACACTCATCATTCTACGGTATATGATATAAGAAATTTGTTGTATAAATGCTATAAAAAACAGTTAACCGTGAAATTCGTATGGGTTCCTGGGCACTGCGGCGTTGTTGGTAACGATAAGGCTGACAGTCTGGCGAAAGATGCTTGTCTTTCTGGTGACATTCATCCGTTTAAAATTCAACCTAATGACCTTCTATTACTACCGAAAGATTTCCTGTATGAAAGCTGGAATATGCTTTGGCAAGATTCCTCAAAAATTAAAGCCAAACATTTATTTCAAATACAACCGGTTGTTCCAAAGAAACCGTGGTTTTTCTTTTTTACCCTCTCCAAAACATTCACTAGTGTTTTAATACGCATGCGGCTGGGTCACACTTCTTGTCCGGTTCATCTGGCACGGTTGGGAATGATGAATAGTCCACTCTGTGCTTGTGGTGAGGATGTGGGTGACTTAAATCATATAATATTTTCTTGTCGCAATTTCTGCCGTTTATCATTTATCAATACGTTAATATCATTAAATGTTCCTTTGCCTACTTCTATAAACTGTCTCCTTATATCCTTTAATATCGATATTTATCTTGCAATAGAATCGTATCTTTCATTTAATAATATAAAAGTATAATATTTTCATCCCTCTTTATGTAATTTTATGTAATCTATCATAATTCATTTCCGTACTCCCCTGATCCTTTTGCTTCCTTTTCCAAATTCCTCTCTCTTTTTATGATTATTACATTAAAAGTTTCCTCGTTTTAAAAACTTGACATTGGCAAATACACAAGCCGTGTAATGCTACGCACAAAAAAAAAAAAAAAAAAAAAAAAAAAAAAAAAAGCATATCTGACAATGCCAAACAAGGATAGTCTGACACTACATACGCGTGAGAAAAAAAGAAGTCCGATGATTACTTCATATTACGTAGCGTTCTAATTTTATAGGATAATATCTTATTTTTGGTGATTGCGAAACTGTCAAAAAGTAGGTAACTTCTTGTGCATGAATCTGTTTTGTTTTCTCTATTTATTTTAACAGTTTCCATTATTTTCTAGTGAATTATATACAAATAAATCTTTCAATTTATAAGTTATTTTCACCGTTAAACAATTCAATCAACTATTCTGGGTCTAAGTTACTTTGAAAATGGAAGACATATTTCAGTGGTGTAGGGAAGGAAATGCACTTCAAGTGAGAGTTTGGCTGGATGATACCGAACATGACATGAACCAGGGGTAAGTTTGAGTAATTAACTTAAGTTATTTACGAAACAATCCATATGGTAGATCCAGATGTTCCATAAAAGGTGATACAAGTCACGCCCACTGTTGATATTAATTCTCATGGCCTGCTATTAGTCAGCTTCGTTTACGAAAATAATAGTCTATGGTAAATGAGATCAGAGCTTAGCCTGATGGATGCGAGATCCTGGAATCGAAACTTAGGGATACTGAGTCAGATTCTTATAAAATAAACAGTTGTTCCAATTTTATGATTCATCTTATTAATGTCCAAATGTAAAGCTTTGGGTAGTGTGTAAACATACTTAATACTTTCATAGGATGAAATTTAGAATTAAATTCATATGTTATATGTAAACTAAATACTGTTAGTCTTAAAACTGATTTTCATGTACCTAAATCTCAGCAGAATAATTTAGTTGTACTTAGATTTTCATGATCTAAGTCACATATTATACTTACTTGATATTAAGTTATCCCTTGCCTTGAAATTAAGCCTATGTGTAGGTAAACCTTAGCTCATGCTTAAATGATGTCATAATAATGAATGTGCTGAAAACATGGTTAAAAGTTATCCTCATAATGACGCTAACTGCTACAAATATTTTCCTCATGCTCATTGCAAATGTGTGTATTTCCTGTTTTTTTTATGAACAAGAAAATATATTTTAATATGACAGCATCAACTTCATTTACCAATGAATATGAGATCATTTTAACGAAGATTAAATCTTGAATGATGCTTTAGAACTTTCCTAAACAACTGTACATTATGACTTTTCTTTATATCAGGAATATTATTATACAAGTAAATAAATAAAATAAAGTAAACAAGTAAATTATTATAAAAGTTAAATGCCCAAATATATCTTGGTGTCCTAATAAAGTAAATTAGAGAGCATAAAAATACTGATATATTTGATACCCTCATGTAATTAATTCAATTATTATATGGATGCTGATAAGTAATAATGTGTTAACCCTCATAAACTTGATTTTGAGAAAATGACACTTAAAGATAATATTGTATATGTGATTTACAACATTTTGTATGATATAAATACATTTTTTATGTACTTTAATGTTTTAGATGACTTGAAACACTTAAGTAGAATTTAATAATATCAAAACCTTTGGTTTCGACTTTTTGTGGGTTGTCACATCCATATACGTAAAAAACTACTTACAAAATACTGAATAAAATTACATTTGTAAATTCAATGTGGCCTTCCTAGTTATGAATATTAATATTCCTGACTTACTATAAACCTGTTCAGCATAGCATCTTTGGTCTACTTATTAACGTTTTATCCATCTAGGGATGACCATGGCTTCAGTCCACTCCACTGGTCCTGCAAAGAGGGACATCTCAAGATTGTTGAGATGCTGATCAGGAGAGGTGCCCGTATCAATGTCACCAACATGGGTGATGATACACCATTGCATTTGGCCGCTGCACATGGACACAGACCTATTGTTCATTTGGTATGTATTTCTACTTTAATGGCTCTCTTTTTCACCACAATTCCACAATGGTTAGTAATAGGTGGTGACCATAGAAAATGTAAAAAATCTTATACTCTAAGAAGCTTAGGACCCTCCCATTCTCATCATTGCTAAGTCAATTAAAGCCGTTTAAAGACCCAATTGGCTGACATCTAAGTAGCTATGAATAGCCTTACAAGTTTGGCGGAGAAACAGGCTTGATTCCATGTGGCGGATTTAATTCTGGGGCTTAAAAATTATCATAGCTCATTCTTGATAACTTTGATTTACATTTCACCAATATTTCTGGTTACATATAACTTTCTCAAAACACAACTATCCTATGTGTTCATTCAGAAGATATTTTTATTGGTGTACTAGGTTTGGTCAACTGTTTATACCTTCAGCCTTAATTATGTTAAAGAGTAGCAAACATCAATACATCTATCCTATTTCTATTTATAGTAAGGAAGGTGATCCTAATCGTACACTATCCCCACAGTTACTCCAAAACCGTGTAGACGTGAACTTTATCAACGAACATGGCAACTCGCCGCTTCACTACGCTTGCTTCTGGGGCTACACTGCCATCGCTGAGGACCTGGTGGCTGCTGGAGGCCTTATCTCACTTGCCAATAAATATGGGGACACACCGCTGGATAAAACTAGGGGACAGCTTGTGCAAAGGTATAGTAGTCATAGATTTTTCTTTACATATTGTTATTGAAAGTAAATAGGGCTTATAGTAAATACTTATCTAAATTATCCACACATGTCCAATATGATTTCGATTTAAACAAAACTGGGTAACCTGGTATCTGATATACTATGTATACATATGTAGTTCTATATCTATTTTAATTCAGACACAGAACAAATAGACAAGTTAGACAAAGATTTTATTTTTGTATAAAATAAATAAGTATCCTGGGACATTTTTCACACACTGCTAATCTGATTCGAAATTAAGCAGAGCTTGTGATATGGTAACCAGATAGCTGATATACTACTTTTAAATACATACTTATACAAAATCACCTTAATTTATCTTCACTTAAAATTAACTTTACAGATTACACGAGCTGGCAACCCAGCAAGGGCAGGACTTGAAGAAGATCCAGTTCAAAGATCAGTCGTGGTTGGGACTCAAGACGAGGAGCCGGGACGCCACGCTCTCCCGCCACAAGGGCATCAATATCAACGAGTTGGCCCTGCATACTAGGCTCACTGTCACACCTTCAGGTAATTAATAAAAAAATATAATAAAAGAGAAATACCACAAATCAATTGTTAATTGGATGCTGATAAGCAATAATGTGTCAACCCACAAAAAGTCGCAAACAAAGGTTCGATATATTTGTTTTTTTTTTGATAATGCATAGCATTTAACATTATACAAAAGTGTTTCAAGTCATCTAAAACATAAAAAATGGATTTATATCATACAAAAAGTCGTAAATCACATAGACATTATGATCTTAACGTCATTTTCTCAATATCAAGTTTATGAGGTTTAACACATTATCAGCATCCAATTAGTGTCATTTGGATTCATCTTTCTGTAAGATTGTTTGGATTACCTACCTCTTAACACTGAAATCAATAGTGCCTTTGCATTGAGAAACTATTCATAACAAAGAAATGGTTATGTGACTAGTTACCAAAATATTGTACCATCATTTTATATTATGCTTTGATCAATACTTACTAAGTCATTCCCCATCTATGGTATGTGAATAATTATTTAATTTAATTACCTACAGGTGAAACATGGCGCGGCAGATGGCAGAAGAATGATATAGTGGCTAAAATACTAGCCGTGAGAGAATGTACGCCGCGCGTGCAACGAGATTTCAACGAAGAGTTTCCGAAGCTGAGAATATTCTCTCATCCTAATATATTGCCTGTCGTGAGTATTTTTTGTTTTTATATACCACTATAAGGTGGCAAACAGGCAAAAATATCAAAGGTATTTTTTGTTTATGGTCTTTCGGCTGTAGGTTAGTAAGGTGGTTAATTAAATAAATAATGAAAAGGTAAGGTAGAGTGACGGGTTGGAATGCTATATAGTGTTTGAGCTTCCGCTAAAGGAAACCATGATCCTTTGTGGCTGAAGAACTGTCACTAAGCACCCCAATGCCAATAGCATTTTAGGGTCAATTCTGTTTCTTTATGATTAAAGGTTTTGAGCACATTGAATTAATATATTGCTGAATAAAATGCCTAAGTTATTAAATTAAGGAATAAAATATCACTATAGTTTTCTGATAAATTGATGCAGATAAGCAATAATGTGTTAACCCTCATAAACTTGGTTTTGAGAAAATGGCGTAGAAAAAGTCGTAACTTTTTGTATGATATTCTATTTTTTATGTACTTTTATGTTTTGGATGATTTAAAATACTTTTATAGAATGTTAAATATGTGATGCATAATAAAAATATATCAAAATCTTTGGTTCCGACTTTTTATGGGTTGACACATTATTGCTTATCCAAATATAATTATGATTATTTAAATGTATGATATTTATTTATTATTGAATAATATTTATTATTATGACCTAGTTAGGCACACAAACGCTTATTTATTTATATAGCTTACAAAACAAGACCGTCTTTGAACTTTTATTCCCACATTCCAATATTTTCCAGGGTATTACAATATTTTTTTTGACAGACTTATTTTTTACCTCACCAATATCCCTTTATAATTACAATACAATCAATATCATTCTATATTCTCTACACTATTACCAGGTGGGTTGCTGCGTATCCCCCCCCTCCCTAGTAGTGATATCCCAGTACATGTCGTGGGGTTCACTACACTCTCTCCTCCACGGTGGTGCGGGAGGCGTGGGGGGTGGGGCTGGCGGCGTTCGGGGGGTTGTAGTGGACGCCCCCGCAGCCCTACGCCTTGCCCACGACGTCGCCAGCGGGATGCACTACCTGCACTCGTTGCAACGCGACAAGATACTGCCTACTTATCATCTAAACAGCAAGCATATTATGGTATGTATGTAATTATTATTACTACCTGTTATGTAGGATACTGTCTACATATCATTTGAATAGAAAGCATGTTATTTTTAAGTCTTTTTTTATCGATTTAAGTCTTTTGTATGGTTGCGTTCTAAAAATGTTTACTAGTTTTCGCTATATAAAATATATTGATGATTTAATTAAATCTCTCCGCAGAAATTATACCATCATCATTTCCACTACACTTTTACATTTTTGCACGCCATTAATGGCATAATATGTGATTATAACCATTAATTTTGTCAACCTGTTACCATATTATGCTCACCAACACCACTCCACTCCACAGATAGACGAGGACCTAACGGCCCGCATCAACATGGCGGACTCGGTGTTCTCGTTCCAGCAGCGCGGACGCGTGTACTGGCCGGCGTGGGCGGCGCCCGAGGCGCTGGTGAAGCCGCCCGCGCGCCGCAACTGGGAGGCCGCCGACATGTGGAGCTTCGCCGTGCTGCTGTGGGAGCTCGCCACCAGGGAGGTAACGTAACGTGCTACCACTACTGTATACTATACAGTACTGGGCGCTGGTGAAGCCGCCCGCGCGCCGCAACTGGGAGGCCGCCGACATGTGGAGCTTCGCCGTGCTGCTGTGGGAGCTCGCCACCAGGGAGGTAACGTAACGTGCTACACATAGGAATCCTCATAGGATACCTGGCAGCTCCGGGGACACTCACCGGGATGGAAGGTGCCGGCGCCTACACACTAAACCCCTGGATGTTCCGAGGACGCCTCGGCGCCGTGTGGCGGGGCCAAAGGAGAGCTCTCAGCTTTGAAGGCCCCAGAGTCTTCAGCTCTGCAGTCCAATAAAAAAACAGTTCCAAAGAAAAGTTTGAATAGATAAAGCAGTTAGAAGTGTGTGTTAGATATAATACTTCATTGTTAAACCACATACAACAGTGATTAGTACCTATATAAAACGGTTAAAATAATAAATACATAGTAAGTTTCTTACTCTCTCAATCCAGAAAAATGTAGATAAATAACAATTGGATGCTGATAAGCAATAATGTGTTGACCCTCATAAACTTGGTTTTGAGAAAATGGCGTTTAAAGATAATAATAAATATGTGATTAACTACTTTTTGTATGAAACAAATCCATATTTTATGTAGTTTTATGTTTTAGATGATGAAACGCTATTGTAGAATGTTAAATACGCGATGCATTATAAAAATATATGAAAACCTTTGTTTTCGATTTTTTGTGGGTTGACACATTATTGCTTATCAGCATCCAATTATCAAATATGTAATCCTATAAATCTTTAAATGGCAAAATAGCAAAGCAACGGCTAGAATATATATGGTTGTTGATAAGCAATAATGTGTTAACTCTTATAAACTTGGTTTTGAGAAAATGGCGTTTTAAGATAATGTGATGTATGGGATTTACGACTTTTTGTATGATACAAATCCATTTTTATGTAGCTTATGTTTTAGTTTAGATGACTTGAAACACTTTTGTAGAATGTTAAATACGCGATCCATTATAAAATATATCAAAACCGTTGTTTTCAATTTTTTGTGGGTTGACACATTATTACTTATCAGCATCCAATTGTCAAATATGTAATCCTATAAAACTGAAATGGCAAAGTTGCTACTTTGCTAAGCAATGGCTAGAATATATATATGATAATTATTTTTCAGATTCCATTCGCTGATCTGTCCCCAATGGAGTGCGGCATGAAGATAGCCCTAGAAGGCCTACGCGTGTCCATACCACCGGGTATCTCCCCCCACATCTCCAAACTGATCAAGATCTGCATGAACGAAGACCCTGGCAAGCGACCATCCTTCGAAATGATACTACCCATTCTGGAGAAGATGAAACGTTGAACGATTCAAGCATTGCTGTGTACAACGAGATTTGATCGGGTTATATTTGCATTTGGAGATGCAAAAAACTAGTTTATAAGTTCACAAATTATTTTTATTTATTAATAATGTTTTGATAGCATTATTACATATTCAATGTTTGTATTTAAATGGATTTGAAAAGCTTTTGTTAAAAAAAATATTATGGTATCAATATATTAAATTGCTGAAAGGCAAACTATAAGCTGCCACCGCGAGTTTTCACCTACGAAGATTCGTGTTCCCGTAGGAATACAGCGATAAAATATAGCCTATGAGAATCCCAGATAAAGTCACTTTCTATTGGTGAAAGAATTATTCAGATCCGCCCAGTACTTTTGGAGCCTATTCGTTGCAAAGAAACAAAAACCAAATCTTTCCTCTTTATAATATTAGTGTAGATACATGATAGGCCAAATAAAATATGACCATCACATTTTAAACATAAACAAGTGCCATTATTCAAAATATAAGTATAAGTCTAACCGTGATGACAAATTAATTATTAATCACTTGAAAAAATATTATAAATTGTTAACTGCCAGTATTTTAATTGTTGTTTAGTACTTAGGGTTGTGTTTCTAATGTTTTTTTGGTATTTAAAAATAACATCTAATAATAATATGTAGTTATCGCTAATGTATGTCTTTGGTGCTAAATATAGGACAATTATAACACAAAAATGGATTCCCTCAGTAAGACAAATAATGTATTTATTTTTTTAAGCCAATGTTTTCTGGACATATAGAAACGTTTATCTATTCTGAATCTCTCACGTAACGTGCAATAAATTACTTATATTTCATATATGTGTAATGTAATTAATGTGAAATAGTGCCTTAATGCTGGTTCTTATGACAGATTTACTTTTGTATACTAAAAACGCCTTATGACAAATTGTAATACACACTTTCAATGTGAAATAATGTCAACTTTCAATGAAAGTTTTAATGTACTACTAATGTATCGAAATATATAACTATTTTAATAAGATTTGATTTTTATTGATCATGGAGAATTAATGTACCTATATCATAATCATCAGATTCATCAGGAACAACCCTTTGCTTCTCCATGCAATATAAAAAATATTTAATTTATTCAAATTATTCAGCAAGAGCTACGACTTGCTGTTGGTATTTTTAATGTTTTTTTTTTGTGAATGATACATCATTATTATTACATTAAAAACATTTTTGTAAATTACGTTCAGTGTTCACTGAGATTTTGTTCTCTGTGTCAATACTGTCAGTCATGTCAGTGTCAGTAATTCACTGTCGTTCAATCATTCAGCTAGACTTGTTAAAATTTCAATACACAATTTGTTTGTTTACTTTCTTTACTTTGTTTTTACGTAAAATTTCAATAGATTAGAGTTTAATAACAAATGTTGAAAATTATTGCGGAAATTCGCTAATCAACACCAATCGTTGAATCTTTGTACTGGCTTGCAGAAAAGTATAATTCTATCATACAAGAATGGATTCAGAGACGTTTAAAAATGCTATGATTCCAACATTAACAGACATTAATTGGAAACTGGAGATAGAAAGTAACGCCTCTGCATCTGGATCTGATAATTTACTGTACACGATTACGTTAATAACAGACAATGGACGTGATATAAACTTTACGTGTGGAAGTCAGCAACTCCAAGATTTAGTCTATCATTTGAAAGACATTCTGAAGCAGTGTGATGCAGTGAAAGACAATCTTGTTTAAAACGTTTATGAGCTTTACTTCAAATGTCTGGGACTTTGTACATGTTTCATGCCATAATTTAAGTACCTACATGTAGAATTTACTACAAAATTATATTTGTTTATTATGTTAAATGTAAGTTGAATAATTATAAAACCTAACAATGTTGTAATTTTTTAACGTGACAACGTCTTATAAATTGGTTTGCCGGGTGACACTTCAAGAAACTGCGTTACGCTCCGCTCACGTTACGTGACGTTATGTTTTAAATTGTTACTATTATTTCATCCTTCTTCCTACTATACGAATGAATATTCACATTAAAATTATTTTACCACTCAAAGTCGTTGTCACGTAAAACTTTCGCCCGTATACCGACTTTACAGGCAACCAATTTTTCACTGCTTTTCTTTATAAAAATGTTACTCAAATTTTGATCTGGTGGGAACATATTGGTAGCAAAGTAGCTGCCCTAGTTAATTATGAATCTTTCTCATTGCTGATTAGTCAAGTCTCCTGTGAACTACTGCTGCCATTTTCGTTCCAAATCTTTATTTACGAGGATAATTTTTTTCGCTTTTTTACTTGTCTGATTAATGACAAAACATATTTTACTCAAAATAACTTTATTTCAAAACCATACCATATAAAGTACCATAAGTATAGCGAGAACACATCAGAAACAATTCCTTTGCACGAACAAACAACACATCACAGTTGAACTAAATGACTAAAGTAAGTAGGTAAACAAGCTGCATTATCATAGTCTAGTCTACGTTAGGGTTAGCATCTTGGGGACTAAATTCTTATTATAATTTTAATAATTATAGTTTTTTTTTTTACCTTAAAATATCACAATATCAACAACTACACTACGGAAGAGTGAATTTTTTCCATTTAAATGTGTATGAGTTTTATCTACACAGTCATCATATCTATATGGAAAATTCATCCTTAGGTAATCACAAAATGATACCAATACTAATGAACACAATTAATTTTGATTGTTTATTAAAGTTCATTTATACTAGTTATATACTTTTTGTGGAGTCATTTGCAACATCTACTATATATAAATCAATTGTAATGTTTGTTATCCAACTCCTCCAAAATGGATTTTTATGTTACTTCATGTTTACAAGTCTAAGAATAGATTGTAAGGTATTTTCCAACCTAGGAGGTTGGAATCCCCATTCTCATTTAAGTATTTCTTGTATATTAGAATAATGTATACCGGGTCAGCTAGTATCATAATAACTTGTTGTTCCATGTTGCAGATGGCAACTCCACAGAATTTAACTAGTGTAAATGAAGAAATCCTTTGTGGTACATATTAAGTTAGCAAATTGGGAATGGTACAGACTTAATTGGAAGATGTAAATACATAAATCGGTAGCAAAATCAATTTTGTATGAATTTAAAAATGTTTTTTTAAATTGCCATATATTTTAGTATTTTATGCATACTTCTCATGAAGTAGATACAGGCATAATCCAAATCACATGTGAAATCAGCTAACTTAGATTCGTAACAGAATAACATATGTTAACTATAATATGTTTTAGGCCTAACATCTAACAATTATTACAAAAGTTAAGTCTGAAATATTTTTAATTTTAAAATATCATCACACCCATCTTTCAGAAGTCTCAGTTCAATGAAGATTACGATTTCTAATGTGACATATCTATTTACTAATTCAATACATTCTCTAATGTGTTTTTGTAATAAAATATTGCTATATTTCTTACAAAGATAAGTTAGCAGCGTACTTTAGTTTATTAGTAATAATTTCATCAACATATTTTTGTGACTCGTCGAATATTTAAATTTAGTAATCGAATAAATTTCGTAAATATAAATAACACAATAATAAATATAGCAAGGATAACATTAACAAGGTACAGGATAATACTGTTATATTTTAGTTTAAATCGATTTTAAATGCGAGATAAAAAACAAAATTCAATACAAGGTGATTCTACTGAATTTGGTGAAACTAAATTAAACATTGCAAATATATATTTAAACATAACAAACAACACTCTAGATTAAATACCGAATACACACAAAATATCGATAAAAATTTTGGAAATATCACATATAATTAAGTAATTTAAAGCGTTTTTTTCAAGCATTAGTGCATGCGCAAACAAAATAACTCAAACTTTAATAAAGAACCTAACAAATAAATTAGTTTAAAATAAACAAAAATCAAATATAATGGTCACACTAGACTGCATTTTTAATTAGGAAATAATTTCTTAATTTAATTACTTTAGTATTAAAAAATTATAGGCTATAGCCCGCCTATTATAGTGTGGTTTTAAGATGTAAACAGAACTGTATAGAGAATTATATAATAAAAAAAGGTTTTAGTTAGCCCTCTAACACTATCAAATTACATAAATTTAGAAATGGAACACATTCAATATTATTTAGTTATTTTTTATACCAATATCCTAAACAATGCTATGCTATGATAATTTTATTCAAAAAACAAGAGCTGCACGAGAAAAATATCTGCAAAATTATTGAATTTAATTATCATTTCGAATAGCTTTGATAGTTTTGTTTTCGCAATAGGCCAGTCCGCCTGAGATCTAGATCAGTCATTTCAGAAAAAAATAAATTCGCTCGCGTTTGAGATTGCACCATAGCTAAAATATTTTTTTTATTTATTTTCGGATACCTACACGCATAGAACGTGTGTATTCATACATATCCAAACATAATTATGAAAAAAAATTGGTTGCCTGTAAAGTCGGTATACGGGCGAAAGTTTTACGTGACAACGACGCAAGGGACGCGTGCCTTTCACTTTTTATGTCTGTCTCTCTCGCTCTTAGGCGGGCTAACCATGCCCGAGTGGAAGGGACGCGTGCCTCTCACTCGCTCTCATTGTGAGCGCATAACGTGAGCGGAGCGTAACGCAGTTTCTTGAAGTGTCACCCGGCAAACCAATTTATAAGACGTTGTCACGTCAAAAAAATCCCAATTGTTTTTTTTACGTTTTTAAATAATACACAGTTCAATATAAGTCACATATTTTCTAAGTCAAACAGCACATTTCAAGTCTAGAAAAATATGTTATACTATCTTCTACAGGACATAATTATAGACAGTGCATCATCTAACTTAGCCATAATATTATGTAGCTAAACAGATCCAAATTTAAGAAAAACACTTAAATTAAAACATCCATAATATTGAAATGTGTTATCTGTATTTTTTGACACATATTTAATGATTGTTGACAGATCTTTAAGATCCCAAACTAAGCCCTCATACGCACGAGACTTTCTTTAGCGTACGTTAAAAAAGCGTTCAAATGCAACAAATGCCATGTATATGTTCACACGACAGTGTTTTTAAAACGCGACACTTTTATCGAGCGGTGTTGCATTTTCAATTTTGAGCGTTGGAAATAGAGCATAATGGTATTTGGAAATGGATTTGTTGTGTATGAACGCTTTTTTAACGTCCGTTAAAAAAAACTCGAGCGAATGAGGCTTAATGATCCCAAACTAAGCATAGCCGTTACTATGGTAACCAAATACCTGTTTTTCTACAGAAATACTTCATATTATGGATATTAATTGCTCTTTTGCAGATGTCAAAAGTCTTTTTTTGGATCTATTCAGCTGACACTACGACAATATTCTCGAAGCTTCAGTCGAGTTGTCGTGTGTGAGAGGGACAGCGATACGTTCGTTGGTTGAATTAGAGCGAGAAGAACTTGAGGAAGGCTGCGGGGGGCACGGGGTGCGGGGGGAGCGGCCCGCCGGCCTCCTTCAACCTCTCACGGTATTCTGGACACTGGAATATGGACTTTATTTGTTTAATGATAAGGTCTAAATTAATTTGGAACAGAATAATTATGAATACAAGGTTAATAAGAGAGTTTATAAATTACTAGCTCCTTACGCGCATTCAATAAATAATAATAAATAAATATCCTGGGACATTTTTCACACACGGCCAATCTGATTCCAAAGGGCATTCCCGGGAGATCTTCCATTTTCCCGGGATAAAAGTAGCCTATGGCCTTTCTCAGGCTCTAGACTATCAAATTTCATTTCAATCGGTTCAGTAGTTTTAGCGTGAAAGCGAGACAGACAGACCGACAGACAGAGTTACTTTCGCATTTATAATATTAGTATAGACTAGCATCCTACGCTCGGTTTCACCCGCTTTGGTAAGCTAGGGAGAGCTATTATCAGGGAGTAACATAGCCTGTGTCCCTGATGTAGCTTTCCAATGGTGAAAGAATTTTGGAAATACGCACAGTAGTTTTTGAGTTTATTCACTACACACACAAATTTTTCCTCTTCATTTAATAATATTAGTGTAAATTGGAAATTTTTAACAAAAGTTAATAATTACTTATAAAATTTTATCATTGAAAGAGTATTACAGACGATAATTCATGCGCTTGTTGAAACGCTTGTGGAGGCCTATACAAATAAATACATACTCATATATGAATATATATATGAACATAAGTATATAAACTAAACTTTCTATATCAGTTATAGTATAAGCTTCGTTTGGCCAAGTCTCCAAAAAACATGGTGAATGATCATACCTGGTCAGCTATACAGGGGTGTCCAAGTGAGCGCCAGAACAAGCACTTGCAGTGGCGGCACAGGGACAGCGTCTCGGCGTACTGCGCGTCTTCACGTAGTCCGTACATCCTGTATACATAAACAAAACTATTAAAACAAATAAACATATTGATTAATAAAATGTCCAAAAGTATAGTAATATGTAGTACTTTCTTGGACAATCTTACCTACCGCTTTTATATTGTACTAAAGTCTGAAACTAATAGTGAAATTAATGAAACATTGTATAAAATGAAATTATATTTTCTTTCGGTGCAGGAAAATAATAATTTATGTGGCATTTTATCCAATTTATTAATTCATAAAAAAATTAATTTCAATAACTCCGGATGAACTAAACCTACAATGGACTTGAAACTGGCAAAGATAAATACAAAAATATTGTCATACCAAAAACACTTCAAAATTAGATCTCTATTCCGAAGAAAATGAACCAAAACCACAATGGACTAGAAAGTGGCAAAGATAAATACAAAAATATGTTTATTTTATGTTTATGACGTTTTTCCTTATATAATTGTATGTAAATAAAATAAAAATATTGTCATATGAAAAAAACTTTAAGCATCAACAAGATCACTTACTTCCGAAGCTTATGAAAGACAATCTTCCAATCTGTATCCTTATCATGGGTTTCCCGATCCTTGGCGAGGACTGTGTCCAGCTGCGGCTGGGTGAAGTGGAAGTGCACCAGCTCGCGCCAGGTCCGCTGTTCCGCGCAGACCGACGCCATGACGCTCCATGCGGAGGACGCCGCCTGGTAACACCGATATATTATTTAATTTAATACTTATTTGTTGTTGGTATTGGTAACATTGATTTTTTTCCAAAAATAATCCTATACTATTATTTAGATAATAAGATATAAATATATTAGTGAATGTAACTCTGTCTCGCTTTCACGCCAAAACTACAGAACGGATTTAAATGAAATTTGGTACACAGATAGTCTAGAACTAGAGTTCTGAGAAACGACATAGGCTACTTTTTGTCCCGGGAAAATGGAAGATCTCCAGGGTACGCGGGTGAAACCGCGGGGAGCCTTAGTCATAAATAAATAAAATATTTATTAAATTCATATAAAATGTTAATTTAATAACATAAAGGTGTTACTAAAACGAGTCTAACCAACACTTCTTTTATAAATTATCTCCTAATATATATTTTATATGGTATGTATAGATTTTAAATAACATTCATTAATCAGTACAAAAGTACCTACTTATCATTATTTCTGAAAATGATGTCATATATCAAAATTTTTAATAATGTATTAAAAATTTTTGATTTGTTTTCTTTTTAATTTTTGAAAATCCCTTGATAAAATATAAGGTAGATACTTACATCTAAGTCCCTGTGATCTGATATCCTCAGTAATATCTCTCTGATGCACTCCTCAGGCATGTCGTGCAGTTTAGGCACCACCTCGGGTCCAGGCTATAGGATAATAAAATCATAGTTATTATTTTTATTTGAGTTATATTATATACCTCTGTCGATTTATACTTTTTACGTAAACACCAAAGTCATTAAATTTATACTTTAAATTATTATTTTCTTATAATCTCTTTGTATCTTAGTCTGTATTCAGATTCCTCAATCACTTAGATTCCAGATCCCGTTCATATACCTCATGTAAGTTTCTATCCTAATCCAAAACTTAGTACCCTAGAACACCTTGTCTATCCTACTCCCAAACCTACTACCCGAGAGCCCATCTCTTGTATCGATGAAGTCTAGAAGCACCTCTTGTATATTCTATTATACCAGAGCATAGCGCTCGTTTAGCAAAACTAATATTATGTATTATTGTTAAAGAAACTTATTTTGAAAAGAGTAATTGCTGAGTTAATTGCTGGCTCATCTCAGCAAAAGCAACCTTCCGAACGGAGTATTAGAGTCGACGTTTCATAAATGCCTGTGAAGGCCTATTTGAATTAATAAATATATAAAATATTATCGTTAAAGTCTAGAAGGTCCCACCTCCTAGACTTCTATCTCCTCGTATATCCTATTACCCCAGAGCATATACAGTTCTTGTATCCTAGACTATACCCCCCCCCTGACCTCTTGTATGCCGATGTTCCCCGCGATGCCGGCGATCCTGGCGATGGCTCTGTCATGGTGGCCCCAGAGCGCCCTCGACCCGAGCGGGCGTCCCCAACAGGCACCACGCTCCGCCTCCCGAGCTGCCCCTACTGCCACCACCAGCGCACGGAGGGACTTTAGGTTCTGTTTGGAACGGGCCACTGGAACACCACCATGCACTTGTTTACTATCCATCTGACAGTGCTCACTCTCGAAGGGTAACGTCGAAGATTTGAGCATGGAGAATGGACATCATGGACGATTCAGCTCATGGTCAGTGCTCATCTTCGAAGGGTAACGTCGAAGATATGGGCATGAGATGGTAGAATGGAAAGGATGGATCGAGTTAAGATTTGACGATAAGGTGGAAAGGTAGAATGGAGAGGATGACAAGTTCTTGAGCAAGGATTGCTAATGTGTTGCGACCCAAAATAATTATTTTTGCGGGGTGTATGAAGACCCCCATATCGCATCATAATAAACAGATCATTCTTAATCCTGATGGACCACAATGGAAACGTCCAACAAGATTGCTGGGTGGACGATCGCTGCTCAAATAATGATACTTTAATTTAGACACACCAGCATCAAATGCTCAAGTTGCAAAAATAGTTTAATATACTTGTTTTGTATTTAATTATAAAATAATCTGAGTCATCTGAATCAATATTACACAAAAGTAAAATATAACCTAAAAGGACCCATTAATTATTACCAATACTAGCCCAATAACATAGGTCCTACTCACCCTGATCAGCGAGCTGTTCCAACATGGACAGCAGCAACTTCTGCGCCGCACCTGGCAGGTGGATCAACCTTTGACTCCCAAGGATTAGTTCCAGAAGTGCACATATGTAGTTGAACCGCCTTACGTCGCGAACAGCTGACGAGAAGTCGAGACGACGGACTGCTTCTGATAGGCCATTGAATCCTGCTATCTGGAGAAACCAAGGGTTCCAATAAGGAGATGGCCCACCTGATCTTAAAGATGATATTGATATGATTTTATTGCTCGATCATGTTGCGGGCCGTAGTAAATCATATTTGGCAAAGATATGATTTACTCTGGAGTTACTAGGTGCTACTTTAGTTATTTCTAGGTGCCTAATATGCGCAGCTTTATTCGCGTTGTGGCCGTTCCTGTAGGAATATGCGGATAAAATATAGCCTATGTTACTCCCTGACAATGGAGTTATTCATTGGTGAAAGAATTATTCAGATAGGACAAGTAGTTTTTAGGTTTCCACGATACATAAAAAAAAAAACCATGATATTAGTATAGACTAGTGGCGGGATCACCTGAGTTTCAGGGTATCTTCATATTAAAAAAATGCAGGGATATTCCTTTATTCTACCTAGGAGGTACCTCAGTAGGTTTGTTTAGTTTTATAAGAACCAAGATCGGTATTTACCTCTCTAGTGCATTTGATTGTGATGTGACAGTGCGGCGGTATTCTTGTAGCAGTATCCTCTGAACTCTTTTCTCCATCTTCACCATCTTGTGACCTGGAAAAATATATAGCCAATTAAATTTATAATGCCGTGGTAAATTTTATTAGTCGTAATATTATAGCGTGTTATTGAGTCCTTTGCCTTTAAAATCTACAACGCCGTTAAATCTGGTTCGAAAGACAAGACACAATTAAGAATATCTCAACAAAGTTATATTAGTTTTTTTTTTCAAATACAAATACCTACAAACTTTTTCAAAATAGCTACCTACGTATTTTAAATAATAAAATGTATGATCAGCGTATAGAAACTTAACACTACCATATAACTCGTAGATGTACTAGTTATTAGTAGATACTTCAAAAGTGGTAGCTTTCACAAGTCAATTTCAAAACGATATGCGCCGCTGCGGCCATCTTGGCCGCCATGATTGAAACGACGCGTGCGCACGATTTTCTACAGCTATTGCAGATTATAGTATTTTGTTGGATTAACTAAGACCTTTCTCAAAGTACATGGAAGACCATAGACTATTACATAGAAAGAAATACAAGTAGGGACGACGCATAAGACGTTTTAAAAATAATTTACACCTACCCTAAAGTTACCTTTATGCATGAGCTTTTCAAAACAGTTACTATTTTATTTATGTATTGTTAATTTAGCTTATAGACAATAATATTTAACTAACACTTTTGACAACCCTCAAAACTAGACATTAATATTAAAATATACCTATTTATAGTTCGAAAATATTTACGTAAGTAATTATATATTTACGAAAAACATAGTTTATCGAGTTACTTTTCTACCATAGTACAAAGTCTTGATAACTTCGATATAATATTTCCGTGTACATTATATACACATGTATCTATATAAATGATCAAGTATACAATATTTTTAATACCCTAATCTTATTTAAAGACCCCTACAGAAATAGTAACGGGAAAAATACCCTAAATGTTGCTCGGAGCTAAATGGGTCGCTAGACATCCGTCGAGGGTGACCTATTTAAAGGTGTCCAGTTTATCTTCGACCCTGGTAGAGGCTTTTCTAGACCTGAAGGTAGACCTTAAAAAACTGGTCATATTTGTGAGGTATTGTTAACGAACGGGATATTTTTACATTTCTTTTCACGTCTTATTAGAAAGATGTAAAACGTATTCCTATGAGATTGTTGGATCGGATTAACTGGTTTCCGATTGATAAGGAGTATAAATATAAAAGTTTGTGGTGGTATAACGATACAATATGTTCTAGATTGACATAGAAGATACTTCACGTCCAAAGGCATAAGGATCGATTACAAACGAAATGACGACGAAGAAAGAAGACCTTTTTGCTGCTTTTGAAACACGCGACGTCTAGTTAGACTATAGGCCTGTGGTTTCAGCCATATTTGAAATAGGTTTTTTTTTCGAGAAATGTTTTCGGGATTTTAATGTTAAATTTACTGGGTCATTACTATATTGAAAAGGAGTCAAATTCGTTTTTACCCTGCGATTTGATACAGGTTTCATCACTTCATTAAAACTAATGCCTAATCCAATTGGAATCAAAATATATTCTATCAAAACGAGATAAGAAGGCAGGTACTTCTGCCACTAAAACACGATTATTTATATATATTTTTAAACAATAATTAGAGTCGCCGTTTCGGTAATAATACAGGTAATTACAGTTTACATTGCAATGTAACTTCCCTCTATTTGATGGTGTTTCGACCATAATGATCGCGCTATCCGCATTTGTAACAATAATGAACTTTTTGTAACTTCTGTACGGTCGTTAGAAAGTGTTTTTACGTAATTCAATTGGTATTGGACGGTTTTATTTTTAGGAAAAAGTTGTATAAGTTTGAAGGAACTGCGTGAGGGATTCTCCCTTAAATTGCTTTGAAGTTAAAGGGTACTTTGTGTTTTCAGTAGTAAGCACATATCTATTGACACATCTAGGTACAATAAGTTAATATTATAAAGAGGGAAATTTTGTGTATTTATGTTTGTAATGAATAAACTCAAAAACAACTGTGCCGATTTAAAAAAATATGTGAAATATTTTTATTTTAAGATAATGAGCTTTTACTTTATTTACAATTTTTGTTGCTATTTCTATCATACGCACATATAATTACCTACCAAATATATAATTTGCTTTACCTGATGTATAGGTAATATTGTATAGGTACCTGTCGGCAAATATTATGCAAAACTTTACGGAAGGCGACAACATTTATACAGACCGCATAAAGCACTTTACAATAAATACATTTAAGATCATAAAAATGCAACAGCTTACGTAAACATTGATTATATTTAAAAAGTAATTACACGCGGAAATAACTTTAAAATTATTCCGTTGGATTATTGCCACTATATCTTTGATAATAAAGTGCATATTCATTTGATAATATATATTCGTTATATCATTTATGTACGATGTATGTAACAAGTGACTCATCATAACATAGCATTTTCTATGACTTCGCACGTAAGTGCAATGTACTGGCGACCAGTTTGTAAGACCTGTCATGACCTTGTAAATGGCTTAAGATCGAACGGCAAAGGGGCCATGTTACACTGGTCTGTAATATATAGGGTCGTTGACGTACTGTTTCCTTAAATTTTCATCTAAAGACAAATAAACTAGAGTACCTAATATCTTTGTAGTTTATTTTAATAATAAAAAAACAGATGTAGATAAATTAATTGAGTTTCTAATAACATAATTATTGCATCGAGCGTGAAAGTAAAATAGATTTCACTGTCACTTTTGCAACGCATTACGAGTAGAGTACATGTCTATATAAATAGGAGTTGAATTACAAACGAAAGTTATTGCGCGCGAAAATTTAATCATAGACAATATCGCTTCTTTACAAGAACAACGTGATATTTTTTAAACCACAACTTTACAGAAGAGCAATTTTAAACATTTAAGCGTTGATGAATTCTATAATATTGATAATTTTACTGTTGTAAAACAATTTTAAAATGCCGTGTTTTTGTAGAAAATAAAATTCAATATCGCAGTTTTAAATATCAATTATAAAAAAAAAACAGCGTTTTTGTGAGATGCCACGTTGTTCTTGTAAAGAGGCGATATTTTTTTAATATAAATTCACGTAAACTTTTCCTTCATAAATGGAATGAATGCAATGAATTTATGAAATAAGCACGATTAAAAATAGAACGGCGAAACTGAATGCGTTTGGTTACCAGTTTCTAATGACCCTTGGTTTTAACATGCAGCTGAGGATTTAGGGTTCAGTATATAGTGGTGATGTTCGAACCAGTTGTTCCTGTAGAGGCGATTCCGGGTCGGCGCGTGCGCATCGTTCACGACCAATCGCATGTGGAAATAGGCGCCGCTCTAATGCCAGTTTGAATTACAGATTTATAGCATGTATTAAAAAAATATTTATGAAAACTGAAATGTTATGAAATCTCTCTGCTTGATCGTAGATAAAACGCTATATCACGAGTATCGTGTTAACTTGCATGTTAATTTCACGTGTACGTGCTGTTTTCAGAGTAATTTGATTAAGTGAAACTTTTTGCATACGTTTTAATTGCACTTAAGTAAATTGGAGCTCCGCTTTGACACTTAATATGAAATACTTAATGTGAAAAAAAAACAAATTAAAACTACTAACGAGGTTGTAGTTTTTAAACGACTTTAAAAAGAAAGAGGTTGTCAATTCGAAAGAGTTTTTTTTTAATAATTTTTCTTAAGTATCGATTAGTTTTTTTTAGTGTATCTTTTTTTTTATCGATGACGTGTGACGATTACACAACACTATGGCTGCACTAGGGCTGCATAATATAGGCGCTGGCTGGGACAAGGCCATATCAATAATAATAAAAGTTGAACTTGCAGTTTATCTGTCCATCTGTCAGCCGTTCGTCTATCTGTACAAGGCCATGGTCATATCATAACAAATGGTAAGGATTAAATTGGCCTTAGTAATTAATATAAGCAGTCAACTTTTATAATACTAAAATGCTTCATGGAGAAATCCCAAAAAAATAACGCTACTGCTTCTTCTACTCACTTTCCGTACGTTCTTTTCTTCTTTGAAAGATTAAAAGAAAGCTAGTTGGAGTAAGAGGGACAATTTTACAATTTTTATGCAATTATATTTCATACATGTGACCACTAAATTAGTATGTACCTAACTTTTTCTTTACAATGAACATATCTATACCTATAAAAAATAAGGACATTTATATACATTATATTATTATCCTTATTATGTGTATGATATAATATGTAATTAATGTTAGTTCCAGAGATATAACATGATATCGCCCTAACGACGACATGTTCTCCCAAAATAATACTGTAACAAGCTTGTACAAAACGTAATATTATTTCTGATGAACGTCTTGTTTGGGATATTTATTATCTTAGCTAACATGAAAAATAATACATATGAACCATTGTAATTACAAGATATATCTACTTTTATATATTTGTGCACGAAGTTTAGATGTTCTGGAATTGCTTAAAGGCACATTATTTTCACTGTAGTCTTCTAGTTTATTTTTCTTGTTTGTATCAACTTCTTTAAGTTCGCACCTGTGCTATTCATAAAAAAATATGTTAAAAACTAGCCGTAGAAACTATTTTGGCAAGTGTATTAGTTAAATATTGGGTTTTATTTGTATAATAGCTGTTTGTTTCTTTAATAAAAAAAAATAAAAAAAAACTTAATTCACATAAGTACTGACACGACAAAAAAAAAATATAGCTGCCCAGAGTGTGCTGCGACACAATTCTCTAATTCGAATATAGATCATGATCCATAGACGGCAAAGTTCTACAAGCCAACAAGGCAAGTCCTCTGCAAGTCTCCCTGACTCGACACCCTGGCTTTTTGCCAAGGATGGTCGGCCAACGACCAACATTTAATCACCCCTCCTATAGGCACGTCTGTTTACACTTATAAACTGTTTAGTTACTAATTTAGAAAATCGACCTATCCGTTGAACAAAGTTCCATGTGACTTTAAACCCAAACCACTTTTATTGTAGGTACCTATATTTAATAAACAGATAGTAATGTTTTAATACGTCGGTAAAAGTATCAACTCTAAACCGATTAAAAAAAAGTTTGGGTAAAAATGGTAAAAGATGTGCAAATCAAATTTCAAATCACTAAAGAGTGATTTGAAATTTAATTTTTTTTCTAAAGTAGGATACCAACAATTAGGTACCTATATTAAATGAACAGAGTAATGTTTTAATACGTCGGTAAAAGTATCAATTCTTTAAACCGATTAACAAAAAGTTAGGGTAAAAATGGTAAAATATGTGCAAATCAAATTTCAAATCATTCTTCTCTAAACTAGGATACCTACAATTAAGTACCTATATTTAATAAACAGATAGTAATGTTTTAATACGTCGGTTTTTACGTAAAAGTATCAATTATCTAAACCGATTATAAAAAAGTTAGGGTAAAAATGGTAAAATATGTGCCAATCAAATTTCAAATCGCTCTTGTCTAAAGTAGGGATTTGGCAGATGGAACTTTGTTCTACGGATAAGTCGATATGCTTAATGCTTTTATTGTGCCTGTAAATGTCATCCTTTCAAATACCTACCTATATAGTTTGGATTCTCCTCTAGCTTTTATTGTTACCGTGTCTATTTCTATTTTCGGAGTTACATCTACACTAAAATTAAATACAGGAAAGATTAAACTTTCTGTTTGTTTGTAATGAATAGGCTTCGAAACTACTGGACCGATATGAATAATTCTTTCACCGATGGAAAGCTACATTATCAGGGAGTAACATAGGCTATATTTTATTCCTTCATTCCTACGGTAACGGAATCTACACGGGTAAATCCGCACGAAAGTTAGTTTATGACAAAGTATCTAGATATGTAGCTCATCATTTTTAAATGTCTGGTGTGTTTGTCTATGGCGTCGTTGTTCGAAGAAATGGACCGAAAGCTGGCATAATAGAGTTCTTACCTTTTACGAAAATCGGTTCAGTGTTTTGAAGTTATTTTCTAGCAGTTTAAATACTTGTTAATGTTAGCTATTGTCTCGAGCAAACATGATTAATTTGCAGCCAACTTTGTAGTGCGAGCGACAAATTAATTATGTATGTATTCTGTTTACTATTGAAGCTATGAGTAAGGTACACGTGTTCACTTATTGTTTTCATTTCGATGAATTATATCACGATAATTGGTACCTATTGAAGCGGACATTTTAGTTGTTTGTTTTTAAATGTTATAGTTTTTATTGTAATTAACAAATATAACTCTGGTAGTTTTATTTTATTAATTACGTAAATATGGTTATCGTTTTTATTGTGTACTAGCTTCCGTCCTGTGGTTTTGCTCGCGATTTCCGAAATATATTTTTGAGGGACGGAAAGTCTTACATACAACTGTTTAGTCGTTCTGGCGTGAATGACTAACAAACAGCGACACTTTTCTAATATATATAAACTTATAGTAGTAACATAAACTGTATTCTTGTGACTTCATAATTAAAAAAGCTAGAAGAAAATGGTATACCTACCTACCTACCTACCTATGAGATTTCGTCAATTTCCGAATGTAATAAAAAATACCGTCACTCTTTATGACTCTATAAGTATATGCTATGCACTCAAAGAATTCACATATAGCATACTTCCGCAGTCTGAAAATAAACTACACAAGGGAATAGAATCACTTTCACTACAATAACCCCCCCCCCCCCCCCCCCCCCCCCCCACTATGACAGAAATAACCACAAACAACCGTAGGGTAGCGTTTCCAGCAACATTTCACTGAACATCCGTCCTCGTCAATTTCACCGGATAATATCATGTTACACGGCTAAAACAACATTGCATTCACATTTGCGATTTACTGTGGCGTGAGACGTCTATTTAAATCAGCCGTCTTGTCAAATGAAGTTGATTGGAAGAATGGTAGCTGTCTGCTTCGAGATCTTAACTGGTTCTCTTTGATTGTCTCGTTTTTAATAATAAAATGTTTGAGGTACCTACATAGGTCACGATTATGCTATAAGGTCTAATATTTATTGATATCAAACAGATTATTTATTGATCCTTAAAAATAACTTCGTTACAATGTATTGCTGTTGGATACTATGACTAGACTATGTTTTCTCTTATGATTTGTCTCAAAAACTTGACGAGAAAGGAAATACTAAATTACTTACTACGCCTTGCGGTTTCACCCGTAGCATTTCTTCGATGATGTTTTTTAATCGATTTAGTATTTTAAGCGTAAAAGCGTAACAAACAAACTCACTTTCGCACTTATTGTTTCAGTTAGGACGTAATACTTTAATTTATGTTTAATCTTATTTCTATCGATATATATAATGCTGATTACTAAATGCACATGTTAAATGAACTGTTTCTAATCAAAGTATTTTGCAATGTAACATATCCTGTCGAATATTGACCGTGGCCTAAATTACTGAGCAATAGGATGTGGAAGCTAAAAACTGACCTAGAATATATTGTTTATCTTTAACACTCAGCAATTCGTTTTGAAAGAACCGGGAACTAAGAGAATCGAAGTAAATGATGATGAAACCTTCATTTTCATGGTAAATGTAACTTCGATCCGAGGTTAAGATTTTGACTAGGTATCCATAAGTCAAACATTTATAATAATTGAGTTAAAAAAAAAGAATTTTTAATTTGTACTTATTTGGGGATTATCCTGAGAATTGGTAATTTAGAACTAGAGGTTTGGGAGAGCAATAAAGCAAATTCGTAGCGTTGAAAAAATGTGACCTGAAACCATTTCATGATTATGAAGAAATCTGAAATGCAATAGTTTGATTTTAAGTAAACAATTTTTTTATTGATTTCTAGTCTTATAGAATAAAAGTATCACAGATCTCTTAGTCTAAATTCAAGAGGTGTTCTGGCAGTGGAATCGAACGTGACTATCCATAATTTGGCAAGTTTCGTGTTTGTCCACTCACACTTGGCAAACTTTTAATAACTATGGAACTTAAGTTTATCAATTAAGTTACTTCGGTAGGAAGACTTAAAGATTGCGTAATTTCATTAATGTAATGTTTTCTATACTAATATTATAAAGAGGAAAGATTTGTTTGTTTGTTTGTTTGTTTGTAATGAATAGGCTCCGAAACAAATGGACCGATTTCAAAAATTCTTTCACCTTTGGAACGCTACATTATCCCCGAGTAACATAGGCTATATTTTATGCCTGTATTCCCACGGGAACGGGAACTACGCGGGTAAAACCGCGCGGAGGCAGCTAGTTTTAAATAAATTGGAGACAAGACCAAAGAGTGTCTAAGAGGAATGAATTGATTTCTTGTTTGTTTGAAACTCCGAAACTACTAGACCGATCTGAATAATTATTTCATCAATGGAAATCTACATTATCAGTAACATAGGCAATATTTTCCTCGTATTTCTACAGGAACGGGAACTGCGCGAGTAAAACCACGAGGCAGAAGCTAAAGATAATCTCGGATCATCTATCAAAACACAGATAAAACAAATTCAATAGAACGTAAAAGAGCGAAGTTTTTGCGCTCACTCAACAAAGCGTATAGCCGCATTACGATACACAAAAAGGTGATACGTAACTCTTTAAACTTGTTATAAGCTGCAGTAATGTTTTGTAATATCTTCCGTTCTAATAACAACTGGCAAGTTGAACAAACCGTAGCCTGCTGCGGAGCCGCTACGAATTCTTCACCTTGAGATGGATGAATAAAGTAAGAATATATAAATTGAAAGGGCGAAAAAATACCGTTACTATAATAAAAACCCTTGCAGCCAACGTTTTGATGATCTTTACTAATATTATAAATGCGAATTTTACTATGTATATCTGTTAAACTAAGCAACTACCTAACTAACTACGCGTGCAAAAGTGTAACGCTTGAGATAGAAGATAGGCTACCTTTTATTCCGGGAAAGCTGAAGGTCCATCGGCAACGCGAGGAAACCCGCGGGACGAAAGATAGTAACTGTTTTTGGATTTGTACATATACAAATGTTTGATTTTAATATTTAATCAGAGAGCGTGAGAATTCAAATATCTTCCTTCTAAATGTCTTCGACAGAAAACATATTCTTATTTCAAAAGCAGCAAAGCGAATCTCCATCGATTCGAATCCGAACGATATCGATACATTGAACAATCGATACTAAATGCACAATAGAGATAAGTGCAATCCCACAAATGGCTCCTTGAACCTTTCCACGAGGCGAGGTGCGGCCGACCGACAACCCTGAAAGGAATAGGCGCGCCCAATTTACTTGATAATCCTTTGCTGTCAGTCCACGACGGTTTCATCAATCTTGATAAACGTAGGTTAGGGTGCTTACTGGAGTTAGGACCACGTTTAATTTATAGCAGAATGCTAATATGATTGCGATTGAATTCTCTTGGGATGGGAGACAAATTCAATCAGAAATTCTGTCTTTATCTACTAATATTGCTATGCAAAGGTTTATGGGTATGGATGTTAGTTACTCTTACGCAACAACGGCTGAAGGGATCTTGATGGAATTTGGCACAGAATATTCTGAAAAAGCACATACGCTCCTTTTTATCCCCAAAAATAATATATTTTTCAGGTAACTCGGGCGAAACAGAGGGAAGGAAGTATTGAGAAATATGTCCAGCAGATTTCAGAGACACAATCCCATAGTGTATTCCATCTAGAGGCACACAAAGTAAATACCAAAGACATTAATTAAGAGGTTAAATTACCCGAGTTCTTGTTACCTTTGTGCAACCAAACGCCCGATTCGTTTCGTTGGTCAACGGACTTGCCAAATAGCTGTGCCGAGTTCAAGCAAGAACAATGTACCGTAGCAAATGACGTGTCTATATTACGATGTCTGATATTATAAGTTGTCGGAAAATATAGAAGAGTTCTTTCAATGATCTATACTAATGTGTAAACTCAGAAATAACTTATTCGATTTTTTAAACTAGAAATGTACGTATCCCTGAATGACATAGAGTATGTTTATATTACGGGACTAATTACATCCTGCGGAAAACGCGAGTGAAACCACAGCACATTAGCTAATAGTATTATCATCTTAAAACAATTTCCAGGGAGAATTGCGATCAGAATTCAACAATATGGGGAATAATAGCAAAATAGAGTTTCAAAAAGACACAGTACATAATTGAAATACCAAGAAATATATGTGTCTTTGGAAATTAAAGAGAAAACTGAACTTTTCGTCCAAAAAGACAGAATAAACTAGACAGTACATCAAGGCGAACGTTATCAAAGAAGCAACGAACGGCAGATAGATTGGCGACTGACCAAATTGGGTCACCGGTCAATTTAAAATGGCAAATACTCACATTCAGTATTTATATTACACAGTACACAGGTAGACATACAAACAAACGTTAGTCACGGGTAAACGAACTGTGAAACGAACCGCAAAAAGTGAACATAAATATTTATAAGATTAAGTAAATGCGCAGTTTTATTCGGATCAGGGGAAAAGATCAAGTTCCCTTTTTGATGCAAATACGGCTAAAGATAATTTTAAAGACGCACCGTTGAATTCGTCATAAGTGGCTTTTTAGCAGGCTTCCAAAAAGAGGAGGTTTTGCATTCAACTTTATTTATTGGATTTTCAGCTTGGAATAGTGACACAGAATTTCATCTGAAGATTTCTTAACGGCTTAGAAAACTGTTAGAAAATCTAAGACATGATACATAGAAGGCCGCCAGCCAGAAAATAAATCAGGTTAATGCTGTATAGGTACTGTTTTCTTTAGATATTTTCATCTGAAGCAGCATCATCAAAACACAAAATTAATCGAAATTAGTTAAGCGGTAAAGGCGTGAAAACCTAACAAGCATAGTTCATTGCATTTTATAATATACCTAAGTTTGTACCTTATTTTAATGATGGATTTGAGTCGTAGATACACAAACTTAAATCACCGTATATCTTGTTAGCATCGTAACAAGTATGAACATTTTTTGCTTTTTTATCATGACGCATAGGCACTGATTTTTGCGACAAGACATATATGGACAAAGCGTGTGTCTTACTCGGGAACTTTATAACAGTTTTTATACGTAGAGGTTTTTCTATAATATATAAACACTATAGAGATGATTTTAAGAGGGCCTACGGGAATAGATCGGGTATTAAATCTTTTAGCACAGTTTTAGAAAAAGGAAATAGAGTATGGTACTTCAGTCTTCAATTAGTATGATGAATCCTAAGATTTGTAAGAGAACAAGTCTGGATGCAAATATCTATATGAGTATGTATTTAAAAGTATATGTACTATATCAGCTGCCTACAACACACATTAAGCTCCGCTTAATTTGGAATCAGACTGGCCGTGTGCGAAAATGTCCAAGGATTCAAGCTCTCTACAACTTTAGATGAACTTCAGAGCAATTTGACAGAAGAAAAGACACTCAAAGACTCCGTTATTCAATTGTTTGCTGATTCCGTAACATGTAACTATACAGCAAGATTCAGGTAACAATAATAATAGTCCATAAATGACATGTAGAAATCATATATAATAACACAGCCATTGTCTTCGTTCAATCTGAGGTGAGGACGCAACGCTGTAAAGTACGACGACTGTGGACTTTCTAATTACTGACCCGCTCAAGTAACCTAGTATACAAACAGAACTGGCGTTAATCGTTGATAGATTGCTTTTAATTGGGAATAGACTAGAAATTGTTGTTTTGGGAAAGGTAATAAGACCTCCGGCATCTAAACTTGTCGAGATCTTTCTCCTTTCGAGAGGATATATCTATGTGCCAAAAAGAGACAAACGTATTGCGTTAAAAAGAGTCGCCTTATGAAAACGAGGGTTAAACATCTCTACATTCAATTACTTCTTCAATATCAGAGAACCCACTCTCAGCGCTCACCGATTGCCCGTGTACCTAATGGTGTAACAGCCATCAGAGGCTAACACCTTCAAGTCACTACAAAAAAAAAAAAATAAAGAGAATCCCTTACTTAATACTATAAAAGCGAAAGTACCTAACTCTGTATCCCTATATTTACTTTCGTTGAGAGCCCTCTGCGCTTACCAGGACGTTCCGAGTAAGGGTGTAAGGCACCTTAGGCTTACACCTTTCCATTAAAAAAAAGTCTGTTACGTACAAAAGTAATGTGGTTATTTACTAGAGTGTTAATTCTATTTTTATGTTTGTTTTAGACCTGTCACAGTCAAGCCCCTAGACATAGTATATATCACTCTTCACGTTGCTTATAGTATTTAAAAATAAATACATCCTGTCGGAACATGTCTGTATTTGAGTCATCTTCGGGTCATTTTATTAAACGCGTGGGCGCAGCCTTTAGGGTAAACAATATAATTTGTTAAGTATCTGATTATTCTCATTTTATGATTTTCCCTAAGCCTCTGTTGATCCGTATTTTAGCTGTTGTCTCTTTTGATCTCGGTTTCTTTTTGTGTTACGGTTGAGTTATTTTTGGATGCTCATTATTTATTACTTTAAATATTTTTTTACAAGTTATAACTTGTTGGTTGTATAAATTATTGACTGAAAAATATTTAGAAAAAGCGCCTATTAACCACTAATTTCAGTTTCAAATATAGGCCTCTTACATAATTCTTTCACTAAACTAAAAGAAGTGGGTACTGAAAATATTTGTTATTTCAGCACAATTTCTAGACGAGTAGTCTGACCTGAATCGTGACCTAGATACAGACTAAAACAAATTTGTATTTGCTCACGACTCGCCAGTTTATAAAATGCAAGCAGCTTTTCAATACCAGACGCGGGGTTACCAACTCCAAAGTAAATTGAATAGTAGCTACCAACGTATATTATAAACTTTCTGTACAGCTGCAAGACTGCTACCGATTTTCAATTATAACCTTTGCTTTATGATATCCTAAGTAAAGATCGGATAATACGCGTCCATTACTGCTTCTTCATAATAAAGAATCCCTCTATGAAATTGCCTCGTGATCTGTGCCTATGGCTTCCGAGTAAAACTTTTTTTTTAATAATAAATCAAAAATGCTGTTATTTATTCAATCATTCATTATTCATTTACTTATTTACTACTAGTACTGATTTGTACCAAATAAACAGTTTAGTCTTTTACACTGTTTTCTGATCCTCATCTTGAGAATTGTCAGTGCAACTAAATGTGTGTTTCGAAAACAATAACTGCAGAGTCTATTGCCGGAGTTAATAACTCTTTGAACCGAGCAATATTCAATTGTAAAGGCCTATTTAAATCCTACTAATATTATAAATATAACAAGTTTGTGAGGGTCTATGTTTGTTACTTCTTCACGTCTAAACGGCTAGAGCGATTTTAATATAATTTGGTATGGATTTAGCTGACACCCTGGATTAACACGTAGGATACTTTTTATCCCGGAAAAAATTGAGAATCCCCGGGAACGTGGGTGAAAACGCGGGCTAGGAATTTTTTTTAATAATTTTTCGTTTCAATGTCACTAGGTATATCGTTAGCCTAGGCGAGTATTTCCTAAGTAATAGGCGGTTATTTCCGAGTCCGTTATATGAGTAAAAAGAGACAGAGAAAGAGTGAAAGAGAAAGACTTACTATTCAATAAGTTATGCTACCTTAAACAGTAAACTCAATTTGCTCTGGCCTACTTTATGCGTGCGTATTTTACAGTCTTACAGATTTTCTGTTTTGGTTACTCATTCATTGTTTATTGGGGCAACAAGATAAGATTATGCTATTTGACTTAGATTAGTTTTGTTGTGATATTGTATACAATTTCTACGGAAGTACTTCTATAAAGATAAGTAAATTACCTACAGATTAACATAGACAGTTATAAATAGGTCTTATTTTAAATATTGAAAACATGCAAATTTTCTAATGGAAAAATATAGGTAGACTTGTACCTAGGCAGTTACTGATATTATGATATAATTATTTCTAATTAATTATCTATTCAAAGAAACTTAAGCAGTTATTTATATTTAACTAGGTAGGTATCTACTTAATAAGAAAATATCTATGTTGTTTATAAAAAAATATATTTGCTAATTATTTGCTGTTGCTAATAAAATATTCTAGGATGTTTAATTAATTAGCTGTTAGCTAATATATCAGGTAAATAAGCAACTTTAATATTAGTTAAGTCATGGTTTTACCTTTATTCTGATTCAAGTATGGAAGTATTATGAATATTATGATTAATGTTTTGGGTAGGTATTTCATTTCTACTGTCATACTTGTGCATATGATCAACTCAAAGTAGTAGTAAACAAACAATACTAATACATCACAAGCTAAGTACTAAATCTTCAAGTAGTACATTCCTAGGTACCTAGGTGCATAAGCTGTTAGGTATATATACCCATACCTACAGACTATATTTATGAGTGAATCTTCGTCTATCTACACTCTATATTATAATAGTCACACACTCAAATAAATAGGCGAAGGACGCACACACACGCGCAATAAAAAATCAATAACAACCAACAAAAACATAAACAGCTGATTATAACGTAAAACAACAAAATTGCACTCACCAAGACTTTTGTTGATTTTCGTCTGCGTTATTATAGTTAGTTATAGCGGCATATCTGCAATACAAAAAACGTAAAAAAAGCTTTTTCAACAATGACCAAAAACAATAAAAACAAATGTCAATTGGAATGCTTAGCGCGGATACAGTAATTATTAGTTAGAAATGAAGGAAATAAGAGTTGGTAGCGTTGACTGGTGCGAACAAAGGATCGTGTTTGTTTTATAACACAACTCACCTTTGCGCTGTGCACTCCAACACCTTCTTCTTTTCCCATCCCTCTTGAGTTTTCACCCATTCTTCACCTGGTGAGCGCCAGTCTTTCGAAATAAAAGGCATATTTTATCAACACAAAACACAACAAAGTTACCGCGATATTGCGCAGGCAGTCGCACGCGAGACGAGCTGACTTCGACGACGCGAAACTGGATTTGACGATTTTGTTTGACGCAACGCAACGCAAGGGGATCGGGCGAGATGCAAGCAAATGTGTGCGCGCAAAAGAGAAATGTTGTTTAGACAAGGACAAGTGCGCGCATGGCTCATGTATAAGGCTGCTGTTTTGTTGTTCTTTTGATACAACGTCACTGACAACAGCTGTTTCACTCTGTTTATTTTCATTTCACGCGTGCTTGAGATTGGGATTGGGACCGGTTTTAATGGCTCGTAATGTATTTACTTTTGGACTTATCAAATTCTTGTATTTAAATAAACTAAAACGGAGATTTTATTTAATACTATTTATATCCTAAAACTGAAATTACCGTTTATGAAAATTTATTGATGAAAGAGAATGATAAAAGGAAAGTCTTATTTGATGCTGGTTTTCAGGTTTGGACAAAATAGTTGGATGGAACGCGACAAAATAGTTGGATGGAACGCAACCTAAAAGTTGTCTATGGTTCCATGTATTTCAACTATAACATTCATTCATTATAATCTGTGATTCATTATTTACGTTATCTATAGTACTTCCTCTGATTTCTTAAGCGGATTTGAGGTTATTCTTACTGAGATATTTGTATTTTTCTCGTAATGGGTGACTCCAGTTTCAAGCCAAAAATCAGCCCAGGAACTCAAGATCCAGCGCTGAAGCAAGCTGAACTAACTTATATGAAATTAATTGAGGAAAAAAACCGTGAACGAGTACAAAGGTTACAACAAATATCAAAGAAAAATAGGCTCACTGGTTTCGCCATTGGAGCCGGAGTTTTCAGTGTTTATCTATATTCTATTTTCGCCGTGAAACAGGAGACCTTCTTGGACGATTTCAACGAACCCGTGAAGGTGCAACAGCAATAATGGCTGCTGTTAAAAAAGTTATGCGTGTAAGATTGCCTCCTCTACCGAGTATCAAAGATGTTATTAGATTATACAAACTCCGGGCTCTAAGAGAGTTGTCACAAAATTTCCTCATGGAACCGAGACTTCTTGACAAAATAGTTCGTGCTGCTGGCAATATTGAAAATCACATCGTCTGCGAAGTAGGCCCCGGTCCCGGTGGAATAACACGTTCAATCATCCAGCAAGCTCCAAGAAAGTTAATTTTGATCGAGAAAGATCCGCGCTTCTTGCCCTCACTAGAACTATTGGCCGATGCATGCAGGGACAGAGTGAGTGTGGACATCATCACTGGAGATATACTGAAAACTGATATAACACGCTTTATACCTGATGATGCCAAGACAGATTGGGACGACGCACCTCCGCCTGTGAACTTAATCGGCAATTTACCTTTCAGTGTCTCAACAATATTGATGATAAGATGGTTGGAAATGATGTCTAAACGTGAGGGCCCATGGCAGTTTGGCCGCACAAGAATGACTCTTACTTTCCAGAAAGAAGTAGCTGAAAGAATGGCTGCAAAAATGTTGGATAAACAGAGATGTAGACTGTCTGTAATGTGCCAGAATTGGTGCAACGTGAACTATAAGTTTGATATCCCCGGTGCTGCGTTTCTTCCCAAACCTGACGTTGATGTAGGTGTGGTCACACTGACACCAATGAAACAGCCAATAATTAAATTACCTTTCAAAATGGTTGAGAAAGTTGTCCGTCAAATATTCTCCATGAGACAAAAATATTCCATCAGAGGTGCTCAAACATTGTTCCCTGAGGATGTACGAGAAGAGATGGCTTTGAGAATGTATAAACTGGCTGATATAGATCCTGTCACAAGGCCTTTTCAAATAGCTAATGCTGAATTTGGCAGAATCTGCGAGGCTTACAATGAGATCATCAAAAAATATCCAGAATTTGAGCATTATGATTACAGGGCGCCCAAAAATAAAAATCTGCCGTTACCTCTGGAGGAGGGTGTAAATGATTTAGTATTATAGTTTTTTTTGTATATATTTAGGGGTAGTTATTTCAAACAATAAATGCTGTTATTTAGTTTCAATGATATTTTATTTTTAAACCTTGTGTTCAACACAACACACAGTTTTGTGTTTACTTATTTGTAAAATCAATTACTGCTAATGTCCTACTATCATAATTTAGAGATATATAAGTAATTTATTAAATAGCAGCATGTGTCTTAAGTAGACCATTAAACAAATTCAGTTATTTACTTATGGTTCTTTCTGGTTACTGTGTTCAGCTGCTTTTTCTAGTCTGTTTTTCTTTTTCAAAACTTTCATGTGTTTGAACGAATTCAAATGTATAGCATACACCCTGTCTCCTAAAATTACTCTTTGGCACACATCGCAGTAATTGTAAGAATTCCCATCAATCTTCTTCTTTTCTTCATCTAAATTCGGTTTTATCGGTTCGTATAGACACTCAGATTGATTAATATATGTTTCAACGATATGTATGGCCTTATTTTTAACTTCTTCGTCCCATCTAGTGACATCTGTCGTGTCTAATTCGTAAATCGGTGGTACCTGAAACGAAAACGACATGAGAGCCATCTATGAGAAGCAAAATATATGACGTTTTACGGATAACCAAAAAGTTCTGCTACTCGACGGTAGAGGGCGCTATTTTTATTCTTTTAATTATTTCTGTAGAGAATCCGATGCGATCATAGAAAGAAATTATAGTGATAGAGAAAACAATTGAACGCAATAAATATAGTGAAACGTCCGGTTTTATTACAAAAGACATAATATATGTGCGCAATAAACCTAATAACACGCAAAACGTATTTAGATATCGCTTATTTGATCTATCGACTATTTGCGTAAACGATACAAACATGAGGTTTTTTTATGTCGGAGAAATGTTTTACTAGCAACAAGCATTAACAAAATGGGGACATGTTACCTAATAATCAAGGGGTTTTTAGATTAACTGTTTTCATAATTATATCTTGCTTAATTGAATTAGACTAGGAATCGTATATTCTTTCCCAAGTTCTAGTCTATTCTGTACAACATTCATCAAAATCGGTTCGGTGGTTTTGGCGTGAAAACGTATTAGATAGACAGAGAGTGACTTTTGCATTTATAGTATTACTAGGTATTTACATCTGGACATAGAAAAAGCAGATATACATACACACATTTCGTCCTGGATGGGATTCAAATACACGACCGACTTAAAAGTCAGAGTCACTAACCACAAAGCTAACTGGACATATATCAATACTAGCGACCCGCCCCAGCTTCGCACGGGTGCAATGCTTACACATCACATTAGAAACCTCCAAAATTTTCAGTGTTTCTCTAACATATTATGCATGTATTGTATATAAAAACCTTCCTCTTGAATCACAAGCTCTGCTTAGTTTGGAATCAGATTGGCCGTGTGTGAAAAATGTCCCAGGATATTTACTTATTTACAAAAAACCGCATCAAAATCCGTTGCATAGTTTTTTAAGATTTAAGAAGACATAGGAGCGGACAGCGGAAAGCGACTTTGTTTTATAATATGTAAGTAGTGATGATACATACTTCTCTGGCAGGATGCTCCAGAAATCTTCCACGTATCATCTTGTTCTGCCGCCGTGCATACCTCCTGGTGCCCATCTTCATGTTGTCAATACTCTGTTGCAGTAACATCCTGCCGTTGTCTGTGCATCTCTCCTCTTCAGGCAGCATCAGATACTGGTGGAACTCTTTGAAACCTAGCGTTTGGAATATACCTTTTGTGTAATCTGGTGGTCTGAAAAAATTAAACAAAAAATATTAATATACTAGTGGACCAGGCAGACTTCGTTCTGCCCACCAGTGCCACCTACCGGGTCCAAGTATATGTAAGCTATCCTATCTCTCAAGTTGGATCGAACTGCACATGGTGTGCGAATTTTATTATAATCGGTTAAGTGGTTTAGGAGTCCATTGAGGACAAACATTGTGACACGAGATTTATATATATTAAAATAAAAAAAAAGAGTAATATTGTGAGCTTCAATACATCTGTTTTATAGGAACCTCTTTGGACTAATTATAACGAATATTTTGAGACTAAAAACAATCAAATTGGTTTAGTCCTTACTCAAGTAAAGACGTGATGAGGGCAAATAGAGAATCATCTTTATACACTGCGGTTTCACCCCCGTACGCAGGGTTTCTTTAATTTTCCCAAGATAAAAAGTAGCCTGTGTGATATTGCAGAACATATTCTAACTCTGTGCCAATTTCATCGCGATCCCTTCAGACGTTCTGCCGTGAAAGAGTAACAAACTCGTAATTATAAATACTAGGATACCTCCAATAAAACTTTAGCATATTATTATGTACTAGCTGCCTCCGCGCGGTTTTACCCGCGTAGTTCCCGTTCCCGTGGGAATACAGGGATAAAATATAGCCTATGTTACTCGGGGATAATGTAGCTTTCCAAAGGTGAAAGAATTTTTGAAATCGGTCCAGTAGTTTCGGAGCCTATTCGTTACAAACAAACAAACAAATCTTTCCTCTTTATAATATTAGTATATGTTGATATTGATTGTATCAAAATTAAAAAAATAAAAAAAATAAAAAAAATAAACGTCAGTCTGCACTGAATAACCAATCGTGTTTTACTTTAGAGGTTATGGGCATTCAACGTTTCATAAAATATTATAGTAGATATTAAAAGTTATAGTGTTTAACAGTTTTTTTATCGCGATTGTGTTGTGCAAGATGACAACGAACTATTTAGCCAGTGTACCTAAACTGAAAGGCCGTGAAAACTTTGATGAGTGGACATTTGCAGTTGAAAATGTGCTTGTATTGGATGGCATGTTACATTGTATACATCCAGTGGTAGGAAAAGACATAAAACCCGAGGATGATATGAAGGCACGTGCCAAATTATGCCTAACTATCGACCCGGCATTGTACGTGCATATCAAGACAACGAAAACTTCGAAAGAGTTGTGGGATAAACTCAAATCTCTGTTTGACGACTCAGGTTTTTCGAGAAAGATTTCGTTATTACGTCACTTGATTTCGATACGGCGGGAAAACTGTGAAAATATGACCAATTACGTGACTCAAATTGTGGAGACTTCACAAAGATTGAGCGGGACCGGCTTTGAAATAACGGATCAGTGGATAGGATCATTGATGCTTGCCGGACTACCTGAGAAATTCACACCAATGATTATGGCTATTGAGCATTCAGGTATTGCGATTACGGCTGACGTCATAAAGACAAAATTGTTAGATTCCGAGCCGTTAGAATTGGCGGGAGTGACATTGAACGAACCGCAGAATACTGAAACGGCGTTTGCCTCAAAATGGGCGAAATCAAAACCCAGAGCTGGCAACACCGGTCAGAGCGGCAATGGCCGACAGGCAATCTCAAACGTAAAAGTGACAGGTGTAAACAAAACCGTAACCTGTTACAAGTGCAAAACTCCCGGTCATTATCGCAATCAATGTCCAATATTAGAAAAATCAAGCAAAAATAAGACGTCAAATGCATTTAGTGCTGTTTTTTTGAGTGCTAGATATAATAAAGACGAGTGGTATGTGGATTCAGGAGCCAGTGTTCACATGACGGCTGTCCAAAGTTGGTTGCAAGAAGTTTCTAGTGTAGAGACATGCTCCGAGATAATGATAGCAAATAATGAAAAGCTTCATGTATTGTCTAAAGGCAATGTTGAAATATCAACACAGCAAGGCTATGATATTAAAATTAAGGATGTTCTGTGTGTACCAAGTCTTACAACGAATTTATTGTCAGTAAGCCAAATGATTAAAAACAACAACAGTGTTTTTTTTTCAAATAGTCAGTGTATGATTCACAATGCAAAGAAAGAATTAGTGGCAGTAGCTAACCTCATTGACGGTGTGTATAAATTAGATTTACGTAATACACAAGTAAAAAAATGTTTCATTGCCAGAGATAATGCTTTATTATGGCACAGGAGGTTAGGTCACATAAACACAAAAGACTTAAATAAAATGAAGAATGGTGCTGTGGAAGGTGTTGGCTATAAAGACTCATATGAAGTGACAAAATCAAATTGTGCGGTTTGTTGTGAGGGAAAGCAATCCCGACTACCATTCCCCACAGGCACAAGAGCTACAAATGTGCTGGAAATTATACATGCTGACGTATGTGGGCCTATGGAAACCAAATCAATTGGCTCTTCAAGATACTTTGTACTTTTTGTCGATGATTACAGTCGCATGTCATTTGTATACTTTATGAAAGAAAAAAATGAGGTAGGAAAATACTTCAGAGAATTTAAAGCCATGGTGGAGAACCAGAAAAATGTTCATATTAAAATATTTCGGACAGATAATGGTGGAGAGTTTTGTTCGAAGGAAATAGAAGGTTTTTTGAAAAAATTTGGCATTGTACATCAGAAAACCAACCCCTACTCTCCGGAACAAAATGGGATGTCAGAGAGAAATAACAGAACTATTGTTGAAAAGGCAAGATGTATGTTGTTTGATGCTAAATTAGATAAAAGTTTTTGGGCAGAGGCAGTATCTACAGCAGTGTACTTGAAAAATCGATCTATAGCATCGGGTCTCAACGACAAGACACCATATGAGATGTGGCATGGTAAAAAACCCATTTTAAACCATATTAGGATCTTTGGCAGTCCAGTCATGGTGCATGTTCCTAAAGAAAGGAGAACCAAATGGGACAAGAAGGCTCGGCAGCACATTCTTGTTGGTTATTCAGAACATGTAAAGGGCTACCGAATATATGACCCTGTCAAGAAACAGGTCACCACAAGCCGAGATGTAGTGGTGATGGAGTCAGCATTGTCAGAAGGGTTGTCCGCAACTGATGAAACAATATGGCATGTTGGAGACAGTTTAGATGTTCCTGGAGGGAATGATCGTTCAGTGGGGGTAGTATGCCCAGAACGATCAGAACTAGACATAGAGGAAAACTCTGACAGTGAATCATCTCAGTTGACATTCTATGAAGCTGATGAGACCTATGTTCCTGAGTCTCCATCATCGAGCAGCAACTCAATTCAATCGCCAGAACAGATCTTAGACAGACCACAGAGGCTGAGAAGAAAGCCAGAAAGGTATAATCCGACAGGCTTGTTAGCTACTATGGATACTGAACTAACTGTGACTGAAGCCTTGAGAGGCCCTGAAAGTGAACAATGGAGGAAGGCAATGGATGAGGAGATGGAGTCATTCAGAAAGAATGAAGTTTTTGAGCTTGTTAATGCTCCAAAAGGGGCTACAATTGTGCAGTGTCGGTGGGTGTTAAAGAAAAAGATTAAAAGTGATAGTGAAGTGCAATACCGTGCTCGCTTAGTTGCCAAGGGTTTTACCCAAAAACAGGGACTGGACTATAGTGACACTTTTTCACCAGTGGTGCGACACTCAACACTAAGGTTATTGTTTGCAATAAGTGTAAAACTAGGACTAGACATTACCCAGTTAGATGTTAAGACTGCTTATCTAAATGGTTATTTAAAGGAGGAAATTTATATGTGTGCCCCTGAAGGTTTTATATCTGAATTCTCAGGAAAAATCCTTAAACTCAAAAAGGCAGTATATGGATTAAAGCAATCCGCCTTGGCTTGGTATGAGAGGGTTAGGGATGTATTATGTAAAAATAATTATAAAAACTGTACACAAGAGCCATGTTTATTTACAAAGATATGTAAAGATGTAAAAATTATAATAGCATTGTATGTCGATGATTTTCTTATATTCACTAGTTGTAAGTCTGAGGCTGAGAAGGTAAAATGTATCTTAAGCTCTGAATTTGAAATTAAAGACTTGGGTGAGGTTCAGCAATATTTAGGTATGAATATTAAAGTCAAAAAGAATTATAATAACTATGAGATAACTGTAGATCAGCAACAGTACATAGAAGAATTATTGTTGAAATTTGACATGACTGACTGTAGAACAGCTGATACACCTATAGAGAATAAATTGAATGTACCTAAAGCTGAAAAATGTACAGAAGGACTTAGTTATCAAAATCTCTTGGGATGTCTTATGTACCTTGCGGTCATGACAAGGCCAGATATTGCCTACTCTGTTAGTTACCTAAGTCAATTTAATACTGGCTACAGTGTTGAACACTGGAACTATGCTAAAAGAGTTCTTAAATATTTAAAGAAAACTAAAATGTATTGTTTAAAGTTTAGTAGTCAGGGAGAAAATTTACAAGGTTTTGTTGATGCCGATTGGGCAAGTGATAGCCTAGACAGAAAATCCTATACTGGATTTTGTTTTGTAATGTCAGGCACAGCCATCTCATGGCAAAGTAGGAAGCAGAGAGTTATTGCTTTATCAAGTACCGAAGCTGAGTATGTTGCACTCTCAGAGGCTTGTAGGGAAGCTGTATATTTAAGAGAACTATTGTGTGAGCTAACTGGATCTTTGTTAACAATAAGGTTGAATTGTGATAATCAAAGTGCATTGAATATGGCCACAAACCACCAATGTCACAACAGGTCAAAACATATAGATGTTAAACATCATTTTGTAAAAGAGATTGTTAATAGTGGAAAAATAGAAGTTCATTATTTATCTACAAATGAAATGCCAGCAGATTTGTTGACTAAAGGTCTAGGTACAATAAAACACTACAAATTTATGGAATGTCTGGGTATTTTAAAATTGTAATGTAACTTAACTTTACCCCATGTTACAATGTTTAGTTTATTTTGATAAGTGGGGGTGTTGATATTGATTGTATCAAAATAAAAAAAAATAAAAAAAATAAAAAAAATAAACGTCAGTCTGCACTGAATAACCAATCGTGTTTTACTTTAGAGTATAGATGTACTGAGTAGTAAATGGAAAAAAACCCTACAATCAACTAAGTGATTAGATATTTAAAACTTATTCAAATATACATTTGGCGGACAGAAATGAGGTGTTCACGTTACCACTTTTTGTCGCTTCAATATAATTATTTAGCAACAAATTCGATGCTTACGTAACGTATCGGTCGTTCACCTCACATGTACCTACCTATGTGTGCAAGTACATATATATATATAAGTATGTTGTGTGTAATATGAATTATAATATCCATATAATACTAATATTATAAATGCGAAAGTAACTCTGTCTCTCTGTCTGCCTGTTACGCTTTCACGCTAAAACTACTGAACCGATTTAAATGAAATTTGGTACTCAGATAATCCAGAGCCTGAGAAAGGACATAGGCTACTTTTTATCCCGGGAAAATTGAAGATCCCCGGGAACGCGGGCGAAGCCGCGGGGAGCCACCAGTACGTTATAAATTCAAGTAGGCGTTGTCCACGCGAAAATTTTTTGTCAGCAATTTTAGTTATCGACAAGGGTCTTATAATCCAATCATTTGGTATTTTTACCTGGAAAGTTTTCCGGGAGTTTTGAAATTTGGCAATTTTATAGATTTTGGTATGCTCTTACCAAATTTCAACTTTGCCACCTCGTATGGCTGCCGCTCGCGCCGCCATATTGAAAAAATGGCGCCCAAAAGCAGTTTTTTGATAATAACTCATTTCTGGCGCACTTTACAGGAAAAACATATTTATTCAAAAAAAAAGTAGAGCAAATTTCCTACAATTTATGTCATACATTTTCTTTCCTAAACTCAATAGTTTAGGCGTACGAGCACCGTAAACCATTATACATCCACACCAACGTGTAATATTTACTTTAAACTCATAACGTGATTTGTAAATTATACGAAGGTTAAATATTGTTCCATAGAATGAAAACATAGCTAACTACTAGTCTACCATGTCTAGCTAGTCTGTTATGTCTCCGCAGGTATAAAGGAATAGGACCACTTCTGTGGAACATCGGCTTCGACTGGCTGTTGCGCGGTTAAATACTTATACAGAAAGACCTAGATCAAAACAGACATATAAAAGTTCATGCACACAAATGTTGGTGGGAATCAAACCTACGCCAGCGGCTTGAAAGTCTGGGTAAGTTCTCAACCACTAGACCAATATACCCTTCGGTATTTAAGGTAGCAAACAGACAGAGCTTTTGTCTAATAAATTGTAGATTTAAAAAAGCTTGTGATAATGTAAACTTAATTCTCTATGTTTAATACTAGGTAGTATGTACTCATAATATTCTTTAGTTTCAGAACGGAAATTAAAAATATGAACGTAGAATATTTTAGTTAAATATATACAACGTGAGCTGACTTATGTCTGTATTATTTAGACTAAGCTTCTACGGCTAGCACAGCTTAGCACTTAGCTCAACCTAGCTGGTGCAATGCAGACCTACAGGGTTGCCAGGGCGAGCTTAACATTCCCCCGAAATTGAGGGAAACCTGTGCTACGTTAAGTTGATTAATGGTTGATATTTAACGAACGACGCCTCACTTTATACTCGACTATAGTCTAAAATCTAGGAAAATGCCCTTCGAATAGGTATAAAAAATAAATCTACTACATATTCTATTTTCTAATAATAAATACGCCGACTTTAGCATACGTTTTTGCCGTAACAAAATTCAGTAGGTAAATGCGGAAATCATCAATCAAAAGTAACTTGGGCGAACATCGTGAGGATTTTTAATATAACAATTTCATGAATATGTTAAAAATAGTAAAGTAATCATATTATATGAAAAACATGTAGCCGAGACAGCCAGTTGGGTTGGGTGAATGGATCGAAACGCGGCAAAAACCCACTCAAAAGTCGGCAACTCGCGTTTTTGTTACACATTCTATTATTAACAATATAAAATGCTCCATAAATAGGGTTGTCGAAGCGCTGATGCGTTATCTGTCTTGTCTAACAGTGAGTGCTTGTGATGCATATTATTTAATTTAATATACACGAGATTTGAGAGGACTTTTTAAACCAAGCACTTATATAATGTACTAGCTGCCTCCCCGCGGTTTTACCCGCGTAGTTCCCGTTCCCGTGGGAATACAGGGATAAAATATAGCCTATGTTACTCGGGGATAATGTAGCTTTCCAAAGGTGAAAGAATTTTTGAAATCGGTCCAGTAGTTTCGGAGCCTATTCATTACAAACAAACAAACAAACAAACAAACAAATCTTTCCTCTTTATAATATTAGTATAGATAACAGAATTGTTCACCTTCAAAAGATCTAAAAAAACGTCCCGGACAGCTATCATTTTAGGTTAGACAGCTTTCCTTTTTTATGCTCATAAAATTTGTTCTAAAATAGAGCATTGTTTGTGAAGGTGGTTTTATAAAGATGATGTTAATCCTTATCAAATACAGCAAATAAATACGTTATTTATAAAAAATAAAAAAATTATAGATATATGCCTAATTATGTAACTTACAATATATTCATGTCAATCATAAATTATGCTACTTTTGTCCTTAAGCAAAACCTATTGTGAAAGAGGGAAACTAAAAAAAAATATTCAAAACAACTTTTTTTTAAAGTACAGTCGCATTGTCATGTAGACTAGGGGTGGTCCGAATCGACTACCTAACCTAGCACAGTTCGGGAACATCTAATATATAAAATTCTCGTGTCACAGTTTTCGTTGCCATACTCCTCCGAAACGGCTTTACCGATTTTTATGAAATTTTGTGTGCATATTCAGTAGGTCTGAGAATCGGAGAACATCTATTTTTCATACCCCTAAGTGATCACGGGAACTACGCGGGTGAAACCGCGGGGCGGCAGCTAGTTATACTATAGATTTAAGTTAAATTACACGTAGGATGTAATAAGAGGTATCTTTAGCCATGGACATGGTGACCATGGTATCATGGTGCGCCGAGCGGCCGAGCCGAGTCCCGTAGCGTAATGATCGCGTAATGAAGTGAACAGGGAACAAAACACGAGAACACTTGGGAATACGTACAACTACTTATAGATTGTCTGGATAGAACTACATTTTTTATTTAAATAAATACACTCGAAAATAAAAAGGAAACAATAAAAGTATTTAAAATATCTTTAAGGTAAATGACCCAATGGTGGCCAGTTTAAGAAAAAAAACACTGGTCTTTGTGAAATATTACCAAAATTGTGAAAGTTTCAGCACTGAATATAGTGAAACTGTAAAGTCCAGTCCTTATTTAATATTTGTAATGTGTTACGCGTGAGATACGGCAAAGCTAGATTCAATTAATCTAACAAATCAAAGTTGTAGTTTTGTAACCCTGGCTTGGACAGGGAAAATCCATTAATGGCCGCCCCTGTCTTAGTCTTAGTTTATCTTTATTTCATGGCTAACACATCAAAGAAAACAAATTTTGATTTTAATTAAGCAATACTATTATACAAGTGAAACTGCTCACCGCCTTAACGATTTCCTTAAGAAAAGCCGTCGTAGGCAATTTCAAATCACCTTCCACTTTGTATTCGCGCAAATTTGTACATGTAACTGACTGAATTCAGTAAAACGTTAAACTTAGATAGTTCGATGTCTAAAGTCTATGTCACAGTGATCCCAATGTAAAAACATTCGCTCATGTCCGAATTCTAGATGTTTCTTTTATTTTTGGCCATTTTGGTACCGTGGCCACCACTGGTACACTTACGATACTAACATTATAAATGCGAAACTCTGTCTGTCTGTTTGTATCGCTTTCACGCTAAAACTAATTAAACCGATTGGAATGAAATTTGGTAGAGAGATAGTCTAGAACCTGAGAAAGGACATGGGATACTTTTTATACCGGAAAAATGGAAGATCTCCCGGGTACGCGGGTGAAACCGCGGGAAGCCACTTTACAATATATCATAAAAATTATGGTTATGTATGAATTTGACAGTTATTTTTTATAAGTAACATAAAAAACTACGCATAATTTCTTTTTTTTTACTAATTTAAACACAATTTAGAAACAATTTGAAAATGTATGCTTTTGACGCCTTAACGTAAAAAACTGAATCTTTTTTTCAAATGCCCCATCCAGTAATTTTACATGTGTGCTGGTGACATTAGAGTAGACACGTATTTTGTGGTCGTCATTCGCTACCGGGCTGCGCGTACGCATCGCGTCGCTACTATATACCTGATCTTGATACTTTCATTGTTATTATACGCATGATGATTGGAATTTTTTTTTAAAGTTATGTAATATTTAAATAAATAAGTGGAGTAGGTAATAATGCAGTATTTATGTAAGGCATTGAATTTAGGTAATTAATTTAAACTTAAATAGAGAAACACAATTATTGAATAACTGAAAACAAATTGAAATCGTGAAAGTTTCACTGCAAGAAAACAAATGAAAATGGAAAGCGTTACCATGAATTACAAAACCGATTAATTCCCCATCAAATCACCTCATTACAATCAAATTACAATAATTAATTAAGTAAGTACCAAAGACAACAATCGCGCTAAATAGACACTGGCACGCTTGAAACTTTAGACCATAGACAACCGCAGCAGATGCCACTCGCGCGGCCGTTGCCCGCCCGCCATCTTGCTTTTCTGCATCTTTTTTTCGCGTACGATTTTTTTTAATTTCTACCATTGTCGATGGTGCGGTGCGATTCGAACAAAACGATTTCGTTAACGCCGTTTAATTTCACGGATAATTTGTGTGAATCGAATGCCCTTTGTTTCGTGTAAATTAAGTATCGTCTGGCAACACTGTGTGTTTGATGAGCTTGTCTCGATTTAAATTTGTTTCAATGTCATCCGATACGATTGTGTCCTTTTTTTTGAATACAATTTATCGATTAAAGTATTATTGAATAGTGTTGTAAACAAGCAACAATGGTTACTACCACACAATTCATTGCCTAATTGAACATAATATAACGAGGCAAGAAAGCGTAATTACGTTTTGTAAGGTTTTCCTCAACACACTCTTGTGGAGTGAGAGATTCCTTAGATAATAACAAATTAAACATAACAAAAAGCTACCTATAAGAATAATTAGGTAATTTACAGGAAAGCTGAGGAACATACTCTCAATTTTTTTGTATTACTATTTAATACCTAATTAAGCTCAAAATTTTAGGTACTACACCTATCCTATACTACGACAAATTTGTATTTTTGCGTGTTAATGTTTATAGAGAATAAACTCTAAAAATACTGTGCCGATTTTAATAATTCTTTCACCATTGAAAAGCTACATTATCAGGGAGTAACATAGGCTATATTTTATCTCTGTATTCCCACGGGAACGGGAACTACGCGGGTGATACCGCGCGGAGGCAGCTAACAGCTATTTAAATATATTTAAGCTAGTTCCCCCCACGGTTTTACCCGCATACCAGGGAGATCTTCCATTTAACCGGAATTAAAAGTAACCTATGTCCTATGTCAGGTTTTAGACTATGGTTGTACCAAATTTCATTTAAATCGGTTCGGTAGTTTTAGCGTGAAAGCGTAAGACAGAGTTACTTTCGCATTTATAATATTAGTTAAAATAGCTAAAGGTTATGATGCTACTTACTTTCCATCCTTTATCCTGTGCATGTTGTGCCTGGCGTGGAAGTCCAGCAGCTCCTCAATGAGGCCATCAGCTATCATGGAGTCAACTCTTGAGTTCAGCCGCTCATCGTGTATTGCCTGAAACAAACAAGTTTTTCCTATGCAATGTGATTTTAATGACAAATATTTGATTTCTACTCAGGTTAAAAAATAGTGTGCATGAACATGTTTCTTCTGTGGTTGGATGTAAATATCTATGAAGGAATGTAAGTTTTTTATGTAATAAATCAGTTATCTGGTCATCATAGTACAAGCTCTGTTTAGTTTGGAATCAGATTGGCCGTATGGGATAAATGACCCAGGATATTTATTCACATCTCAATTCTATCCAGGACAAACATTTGTGTGGCTGAACATGAATATTCTGTGTCTAGAAATATATCTATATAAAGTATATGTTATATGTAGGATTCCATCTTTCTCTTTAAGGTACCCAGGGAAAAAACTATAGTAAAAATATACTCTGACGTCATAAAAAATATGAAAAGTGAAAGAAGGATGAATAGCAAAGCCATAGACAACGTCATTCTATGTCAATGTCACGGTTTATGTCATTGGGGTCGCGCGTGTTAGCATCAGAATAGGTACAGTCGGCGCCCACGTTAGTAGTTTAGTATTTACACATCTGATTAGTAAAACTAACGAATCATTTGTGCATGAAACAAAAAAGAGCTGAAAGGATCTGCTTATAATTTCGCACAGATTTAGAATATGTTCTGGAATAATACAGGCTTTTATCTCGGGAAAATTTTAGGTCCTCGGCTCATCATCATCATCATCAACAGCTCATATACGTCTCCACCGAGGAGCTCGAGCCTCCTCTAACATCGAGGGGGTTTAGGCCATAGTCCACCGCGGGGAACCACTAGTTCATATTATGTAAAATGTTCTATAAAATAATACATAAGCTACTTTTCTCCGGGGAAATTTATCCCCAGCGAATACGAGTAAAACTGCGGGGAATCACTAGTTTATAATATAAGTAGTATACACTGTCGGTGACTGTTCAACAGTGACCTCTTCTCTCGGCTCGTATGCACACGACCGGCGGTTTGTATCTACTAGTACTACTAGTACTATTGCTTGTTTGAACACATGCATAGTGCAACGTTGTTTTAGGGTTCCTTATGAGTTTCCGTTGAGGGTCCTAGGTAGGGTTTGTGATAGATAAATAGCTAATTCTAAGGCCTATTTGAATTAATAAATATATTTAATTTTATTTCATTTGTGGTTCCCAAAAAAAGGTAGAGCAAGTGGTGAAACGTCTTTGATAAATGTTCGATTACCTAGCATCTGCTACAAATATTGTACACAGTGTAAAAGTGTTTGTTAGGTGATATGTGAAAACTGATAATATTTGTTAATCTATATTTTTTTGTTTATTATGCAAAAAATTAAATAACATGTTAAAATATTACTATGACTTTTAATGATGAAATGAAATATATAATATTGAGATGTTGGCTAAGACAAAAGCAAATTAAAATAATTGTATTATATGTGGGCTTTGTTTTACTCCTTATACCTACTACGTTTTAACTCTAATTGTACCACATTTATCAAAAAAATCAAATCCCCGATATAAAAAGTAAATTACTACGGTCAATAATTATTTATTCATAGTTTATGAAAATTGCCTGATCACCTTGAGCTTAAACATTAACTTTCGAAACTTTGACCACCATCGCCTGACCTCACCAAAGATTACGTTATTTTAATAAAATAATAATTCATTATAAGTATGTTTTACTTAAATTATAATAAATGTCTGAAGGACAATCTTTACGAAGGGTATAGTAAATTAGACTTTATATAGACATTTTTTGTCTTAAATGGAATCGAATTCAATAATGCGGCGTAGCTTGATTAATAATGCCGCGTAGAAAGATGGGGAGTATATATAACGAAAACTATTTATCTGTGGTTCTGCTGATCTTCAACATAGGTAGCAGAAACTAATAAATAATAGTATTATTATTTTAGATGCATCATAAATAAGAAAATGTAAGAGTCTTATGAGAACATATTGTTTAGTTTGTATTTAGATTGTAAGCCAATAAACTTAAAACTTAAAAAGCCAACCGATCTGTTAAATAAATAAAGCGATAGTTAGACGCAAATTTGTACCAAAAAAAAACTAACAAAATTACATCATAATCCTTATATTATTTTAAATCTCTAAGTTCAACATATTAGGTATTTATTGCACTCAACATGACAAAAGATAAAGTGAATTAATGAGACACCTTAGAAAAAATACATTAAGTCATACCATTGGTTTTAATATAATCGATATCTGATATACTAACTAGCGTTACAATTAAGATGTAATATCAGAAGTCCTCTAGTCAATAATTCATTTATTAATTTCCCTACGGAACCCTACATGCTAGAGGGACTAGACACACGCTTCTCACACAGGTATCCTTGTGCCCGATACGACGGAATGATAATTTTAATTCAAAGATAAAATTAGCTTTGACTCCGTTACTGGTACCCAAACTACATGTTAGTATGAGGTTATTGATACTAATCATAGACTTAGAATTTGCTTTATGGTATCTCTGGTTTTATCGCCATTTTGGTTTTAATGTCATTATGCTTGGGGTTCTAGAGTCAAACTGACTTATTTATTTGAGAGGATGATATGGGGTTAAGTAGACACGAAATTGGCTTAAACGTAAGCTGTAAGAGTACTGAAAAAAGAAAAATTAAGAAATAAATGCACGCAAACACTAATTCGCTTCTTTCTTTCTAACATCAATTTAACAAACGGATTATATCTATTCGTAGTCTAGTCCACGCCATAAAAAAATTGTTAATTATTATATACTACTGGCTCACCGCGGTTTCATCCGCTTTCTCGGGGATTTTTAATGTTTCCGGGTATAAAAAGTAGCCTATGTTCTCCAGGGTGTCAGCTCCATACCAAATTTTATTAAAATCACTTCAACCGTTGACGTGAAGAAGTTACAAACATACACACTTATAAACTTTCACCTTTATAATATTAGTGTGATTTGTAAGGAAACTTCGTTCGACGTCCGTTCCTTCGTTGTTTCTATGACAAATTGGTAGTCTTCCCAAAGGTAAACCATTAACTCAACAAAATATGGACCAGTTTAACTGTTTTCGTTATTCCAAAGTTATTTCAAGCAAGGTGATTAGTATAGACATCATGGGTGATTAATGGAATCGCCTATAATATGGTAAGCATGGTTTAGTCGTGACTTGTTGCTGCATGACCTGTAATTCTAATTACATGGAGCCGTATATCTACGCGGTGGGTATGCAAAAATTATGTGGCGTCATCGGATCTATCGATAAGGCATACCAGCATATTTATAGAAGTTCCCTCTTGGATTATTACCTACTGACAGCCGTGGTGGCTCAGTTGGGAACGCACCGACACACGATTGTGAGGGTGCAGGTTCAAACCCCGTACCTCTGAGTTTAATAAAAACTCGCAACACTGGCTTTTCGGTGAAGGAAAACATCGTGAGGAAACCTGCATGCCCGAGATGTCAGAATTGAAGGCATGTGAAGTCCCCAATCTGTACTAGGCCCGCGTGGTGGACTATAGCCTAATCCCCCTCGTTGAGGGGAGGCTCGAGCTCCTCGGTGGAAACGTATATAAGCTGATGATGATGAGTTTGCGTTCGGCGGTTTCGCCCGCGTTTCATAAAATTTTCCCAGAATAAAAAGTTGTGGGTCTCTAGTGCGGATAGGGCACTTCATATGCCTTTAATTGTGACATCTCGGGCATGCAGGTTTCCTCTCGTTTTTTACCCGCACCAAATTGCCAGTGGTGTGAAGTACGTAAGTTTCAAAATCGAACCTCTGAGCCAGGATTTTGAACCTACATCCTCATGATCCCACTGAGCCACCACGGCTTCTAAGTTACTTACATTTCTAAATTCAGTGATTGTGTCTAGGTCTAAGTATAAGCAACACTCGACTATAAGCTATACTACACCCACTCAAACGATAGAACAACGCGTGATGTGATTTATACAATGAGGTTTGAAGTAGCCTCGAAACGTTGTCATTATTACATTTGACCTGATGACCTGTGACCCTGGATTTGCATTAAGGCGTTTTAAGGACGACCATTTCAATTTATATCCTTTGTCCGTGCTAATAGCTTGGTTCCATTACTTTAGTTTAGTGTGAACACCATCTGTATGTACTTACTAATTTATAAAGCTGAAGAGTTGGTTTGGTTGCTTGAACCCGCTAATCTCAGGTGTAGTCACCTGTAGTTACTGGTCCGATTTGAAAAATTATTTCACTGTTAGATAGCCCATTTAACGAGGAAGGATAGTGTATTTATCATCACGCTAAGACGAATAGGAGGGGAGAATCAATCAAAGATGTTGCAATAACGGGCAAGTGACGCTAACGAAGTTGCGCGGGTCAACTATAGTGTATATAAAGATTAAATATTTATTTTTACTATACGGGAGTGTTTTAATGCTTTTAGGATTTCATTAAACAAGATAAAATCGGAATATCTCGACGATCATTAGTGTTAATTGTGTCCCAATTCACATATGAAACGTCTTCCTCAATAGCCTCTTAATTTTCATTCGTTCCATACACTATATATAAAATACAGATAATTAATTCGTGTAGACAATATATACGAGATAGTACCAAACGACCATTCGTAAACATATTTGATAGTGTTCCATTCATAAATTACGCGAGACTTCCTTTCGAAGGCTGCGTAAGTGTCTGCCGTAAATGTCACCTATACTACAAAATGGCTGGCCATTCATGTAGCGACTGGCGACGTACCATAGACTAAAATAGTGTATACTCTGTGCTGTAGACAGAAATGGCGCATGGCGGACATTTCCCGCGTAATTATGATTACTACGTTTTTTTTTGCCGCGTTCAAAGTAGCGTTGTATTATTTAAGAATAAACTTATCCTATTTTCATATTTATTGAAATGCATAAAAGAATAAGATAAATGATAAAATTATCCATATTATTGTTTTCATGTTAAAAATAAGTCGTAATATACCTATAAACAAACAAGATAAGATTTAATCATGTAACGAAGAAAACATTTCGTATCGTAAACAAATGCAAAAAAAAATACCTACCGCATTCTCTTTCAAACTGCGTAGAAAGAATTTGAATAGATAAATCGGTATGTTTACTTCGTGTTATTATCATTGTTTTCGTTATGTTGTTTTTTTACATGACATACTCAAAAAATTTATTAATGTTTTTTTAAATGCCAACCTTTCTATAGGTACTATACTTCCTACTAATCCTACTAATATTATAAATGCGAAAGTTTGTATGGATGTTTGTTACTCTTTCACGCTCCAACGGCTGAAGGGATCTGCTTGAAATTTGGCACAGAGCTAGAATATGTTCTGGAATAACACATAGGCTACTTTTTATCCCGGGAACGCGGGTGAAACCGCGGGGAGCCACTAGTATATTATAAATGCGAACGTAACTCTGTCTGTCTGCCTCGCTTTCACGCTACTGAACCGAATTAAATGAAATTTGGTATTCTAGAGACTTTTAATCCCGGAAAAATGGAAGTTCTCCCGGGTACGCAGGTGAAACCGCGGGGAGCCACTAGTGCTCTTATAAATACTTTTATTTAGTAGGTACTCCTTTTGATGCTATGCGACAAGTCTCATAGTGAATGCCTAGTTTTATCATATGAATGTTACAAGTTTTGCCAAAACCTTTATCAATGTAGCGTGAGTCACGGCCAGCAATACAATTAATTATTTATATATAGAGATACCTTGATGTCCTTGGATTTTTACTTAATTTACATACCTACTATCTTGTTGGTTGCCTATCAGCCATTTTGTTGGATAATTAACTGTCTAACCTATAAAAAAATTTAGTGTTAACCTATTGTAGGTATGTAGGTACTAGACGTTTATTGACGTTCCAAAGATTTTTAGTTATACATACTAATTATTTAGTTACTTTAGTGCAAAAAGTGGTAAAGGTACACATATTATTGATGTTTAGTTAGTAATTACGACATAAGTTAGTACGACTTTGAACACACAAAAGAGTAATGCGTTAAATATGTACATATACCTACCCGGTTGGCTTTGTGGTTAGTGACCCTGACTCTCAAGCCGCGGGTCGTGGGTTCGAATCCCACCCAGGACAAACATTTGTATGCATGAATATGTCTGTTTGTTCTGTGTCTGGATGTTAATATCTATAATATGTATGTATCTATGTATGTATGTAATATCTATGTATGTATTTAAAAGTAGTATATATAGTATATCAGCTATCTGGTTACCATAACACAAGCTTCATTTGAAGCTTACTTTGGAATCAGATTGGCCGTGTGTGAAAGATGTCCCAGGATATTTATTTGTTTATTATTATTATTTATTTATTATATACCTACTGAGGATTTATCTTGCATTCTATTCATAATTTTTACACTATGAATCTTATTTATACTATAAATGTAAAGGGATGTAGATATGATTGTTGCGCAATCATCACGGTCTACAAATAATTGGCAAACCATTGGCCAAACATTTGTATACAAAGTTGGCAAACTTTCTGTGGTATTCTAATGACAGATAAAGGTTAAGGTACGTGTTAATAAAGCAATTGGTACCTATAGATATAGATCTGTACTTATAATAACAGTGCGAACTGCATCCAGCCTGGCCCGTGACCAAATTCGGGCGTATCTAGTCTTAGAAAAGACACAGATGTATATTTTATTGGATGCGGTACGCAAGTAATATTATAAACTAGATGACCCGCGCAACTTCTTTAGAGTCACTTGCCTGTTTTTGCAACATTTTTTATTGATACTCCGCTCCTATTCGTCGTAGCGTGATGATATATAGCATTTAGCCTACCTCGATAAATGGGCTATCTAACACTGAAAATTTATTCAATCGAACCAGATATTTTTCAGTAATCTCAGGAACTTCTGGTTCTGAAGCTTTATATATTAGTATTACGTTTATCCAAAAGCTTGGTATGTGATAACAAGGAATGGAAGCTTATTAGGTAGGTACTCTTGTTATGCATATTCTGAATTAACACATAGGATATATTTTATTTCGGGAAAATTGTAGATTCCTCGGAAACGCGTATAATAATTACAATTACCTAATTGTAATTATTAGGATATCTGAAACAGAGTTTCTCATTGTAGCTACTAGAAATTCTTAATCACTAAGAATATTTCTCAAGAACAAACAAGCATATTTATCCATTACTAGCTGCCTCCCCGCGGTTTTACCCGCGTAGTTCCCGTTCCCGTGGGAATACAGGGATAAAATATAGCCTATGTTACTCGGGGATAATGTAGCTTTCCAAAGGTGAAAGAATTTTTGAAATCGGTCCAGTAGTTTCGGAGCCTATTCATTACAAACAAACAAACAAACAAACAAATCTTTCCTCTTTATAATATTAGTATAGACATACCTAATTAAAAATACATTACTAAATGTGTCGCTTTACCCAAAACTCGAGAAGGACTGAACCTTCCCTATTTTTATTAACTTTAGCATTCCAAAAGTGCTTATCATGTCAAACTACTATCTCCGGGAACGTGAACGGAACCGGGGTACCGATGCTGGTCCACAATATAAATAAATAAAATAAAAACTTTATTTGATCACACATAGACTAGTATATACGGTTCGTAGTTCCACGTAAATCCGCTAGTACTGGTGGGCGGCGCTGACTAACCGTAAAGGAATGCCTTGCCGAAACCCACCTCGGCTAGTGCATTGAACTGCACCGAAGCACTATAGCGCATACAAATAGAACAATTAGGTAGGCAACACGATTTACGAGACTATTCAACTATGTACAAGGTTAATTTGGTTATTTTTGTGTGACCTTGTATTATGAATGTTACGAAACGGACTTTTTGGGAAGATATAGGTATGTAGGAGAGTTATGGAAGGAGAGGATAAAAATGCCGTTATAAGAAGTAAAAACACGGTATATTGTTGGAATATCACGGTCTAAAATATGAGTAACAGAAAGTACAATCAAATAAATATAGATAAACACATTTGCTATATCTCTAATGAATCCATACTAATATTATAAATGCGAATGTAACTCATTCTGTTGCGCTTTCACGGCTAAACCACACAACAGAGTACTGACAGCGGGAAGCTACTTTGTTTTCTGCTCCTAATGGTCGTAGCGTGATGTTATACCTATAGCCTTCTAAGATGAATGAGCTTTTCGAAACAAAAAAAAATATTTTATTCCTATAGTTCCTGAGATTAGCGCGCCCAAACGAACTCCTTAGCATAAAAATATTAGTATAGATAGTAAATCATAAATACAAAATAATAGTTGTGATGACACGGTCCAAAAAATAATGATACCCAGCACATAAATTATTTTATCAATCGTGCATATAATTAAAATATTCCACTAGGTATAAATTTATAGCAGGTTTTCGATTGGCTCCTTCTAGTTGTTTCCATTAGCAATTTGTGGAAAAAAAAAACTAAGAGTCTGACAAGAACTGTCAAAGTGACATCGTTTGTTTGTTTATTTACGGTTTACTATAAATAGCAAATGCAATTCCAATGGATTTGGAATTAAATCTAAATCTGTTATTATCTTAAATATTGTCTTTTATCTTTTTTAGTGGTATCCACCTACACATATTTAAATGTATGAAGTCAAATGCTTATTAGAAGAATTCAAATTATATTTAGTAGGTAATTTTTGCTTGCGACATATTTTAGTAGTAAGTAGAATTTATAGGCTGTGAGAGTATGTAGAAGTTATAGGCTTTATATATCTTTGATATTAACTCCCCAATATTTTTTTATACCTATATCTCAAATTGATCGGTTTTCTCACACTAAACATCGCGATTATCAGATTAACATATTTTTTCTGCAGGATAACTGCGACTATGCAGAACAACTTTGGCTACTTTAATCTCATTGATGTCATTTCCATGACACAAAAGCCGCTGGAAGAAGTGGGCAGTAAAGTCACCCTATTCGCATAAACAAATACTAAAACCCATATAAAACAGACATTCAATAGGTGACCTACAAACATTTATGTCACTGTGCAATGAAAATAAAACAATAGTGGAAAAAAAACGTGAATAAAACTCGATGAAAATGAAACCGCGAACGATCGTGCGTCGTGCGTACTGAAAGGAAAAGCCCGGGTAGTTTTACTAGCGAATGAGTGAATGGGAGATAAGCTATGACTTATGTCTATGTTTTCATTCATTCAGTTTCATTTAGTTTTTCTATCTGTTTTAATATTCTGTGGCATTCTGCAACAGACGTAAACTTGAATTATATTTACTTAGGTATATTTTAGTTTAGTTTTAGTTGTATATATAGATAACTAGCTGCCCCCGCGCGGTTTTACCCGCGTAGTTCCTGTTCCCGTGGGAATACAGGGATAAAATATAGCCTATGTTACTAGGGGATAATGTAGCTTTCCAAAGGTGAAAGAATTTTTGAAATCGGTCCAGTAGTTTCGGAGGCTATTCATTACAAACAAACAAACAAACAAATCTTTCCTCTTTATAATATTAGTATAGATTAAATTTAGTGATGATTTGTGTAATTATAATGATAGTTTCTGGTATTGAAATAAATGATGTACCTTAAGTATATAAACTAATGGAAAAAATTAAGGAACTATGCAAGTGAAACTCATATGAAACCTATATTAAATCCGTTGCGTTATTTAGGACAATTAATTCCGCGAAATATACTGTAAGAATTGTATATTTTTAAAGCAATCTTTTATCTTTGGACTTTCGTCAAAATATTACCTTTATTTAAAGACAATAGAAAATAATTTCATGTTTTTTTATATTATTAAATATGAAGGAAAGTATCAATTTCAGATTATGGTATGGTGTCGGAATTAGTATCATGACTATGATTATACTCTTTCAACTCGAGCTCATTTTATACTATAGCCGTAACATGTTATAACTTATAACGGCGTAATCGAACCTATGACCTTTGAACCGGAACTTGAGACCGATCAGTATTTACGTGCAGGTGTCACAAGATGGCGTTACTAGTTACTGTATTTATTCGGACTATTTCTAGGTGATCCCTACTAATTAAATGCTATAGTAACTCTGTCCGTCTGTTACGCTTTCACGTCTAAACAAGAGTACTGATTTTGATGACATTTGAAACAGAGATAGACTAGAGCTTGGGATAGGACATAGGCTACCTTATATCTCGGGAAAGTTAAATGTTTAATTTTCGCGATAGTAAAATAGATTATAGTTCAAAAAACTGGTTTCAATCATTTATTTTGATAAGAATCGGTTTAACCAAAAGCTATGGTGTATTTTTAAAATGTAATCTACTTTACTTCCAATCCAGAACAAAAAAAACAAACCTATAGAATAAAGTTTAAACTTTTTCAAGCCCGTGCACTACTCACAGCGAAGTCTGTGAAGCGTTTTTTTAATGCTGTAAACCAAATTAAGTCTCCCCCCAGTCACGGCTTATAAATTGGCATAAATATTGAAATAAATTGTGAGTCAAATGGGCGCTTTTAAAGTTTAAACACTACGTAGCGTCTGACCTTGGACGGTGCTTACAAATTTTTTGGAAATAATTTAATTTAAATACCTAACTAACGCATTCATTATCGTTATGATATTTCTTGTATAGTACCTACTATGGGCTACATAATTTATGTTAAAACATTTCAATTCACAAGTATTTTATTCTGATGAATGAAATAAACCACTAATTACTTACGGACTTGATAATGACTTGCGTTTCGGATTATGTGGTACACTACACTTGTTGAAATAACATAATTATTAATTACTAGCTGCCTCCCCGCGGTTTTACCCGCGTAGTTCCCGTTCCCGTGGGAATACAGGGATAAAATATAGCCTATGTTACTCGGGGATAATGTAGCTTTCCAAAGGTGAAAGAATTTTTGAAATCGGTCCAGTAGTTTCGGAGCCTATTCATTACAAACAAACAAACAAACAAATCTTTCCTCTTTATAATATTAGTATAGATATTATTTAAACTTTGAGTTCAACATTTTATTTATAATTTGAATTTTACTAGCTAATCCGCGCAACTTTGTCGGCACTTCATGAGAATTAATCCCGTTTTTGCAACATTTTACTATGATGCTCCGCTCCTACTGGTCGTATCGTTATGATATTTACCCTATATCCTTCCTCAATAAATAGGCTATTTAAAACTGAAATAATTTTTCAAATCAGACCAGTAGATCCTGAGATTAAAGCGTTTAAGCAAACATACTCTTCACCTTTATAATATTAGTATAGTCTACAGATTTGAGATAAGAAAAGTGTATTAATATTTTAGCAATTGAATATGGTATTTAAATATATATAGAACGTTTTAGTTTTAATTAAGTACATGCTAAGACTCAGGTATGAATAAAAATACCTAAACGTTCTCAGACGCGACACATCGCTGTATATAAGGGTTGACAAAACTGTCGCGTCTGGTCTCACCTCGCTTCCGTCTTCAAATATTTTTTAGCCGAAAATACATTTTTTTGAACACAAAACGGCGCATAGTTACCGTCGCGTCACAAGTCTGTTCGGGTGACCTCGACGGCGGTCGTAAAACTAGTATAACGTCGTAGTTTCGGAATCGGGCGGGTATTAAAATTCAGTAGGAAGCCAGCTGCTCTGTGTGACCGCCCTTGACTCAGTGCGCGGCGACAGAGCTCGCTAATTGTCGACTGTCGACCTAGTCGCGCCTCCAACTATCAAAAACGTACGCCACCGCCATTTTTTTAATTCAACATCTATAGTAAATGCGAAATTAACTCTGTCTGTTTGTCTCGCTTTCATGGTCAAACTACTGAACAGATTAAAATGATATTTGGTACACAGTGAGCCTAGAGCCTGAGAAAGGGCATAGGACAATACTTTTTATTTATATACTGGTAAGCGGGTAAAACTGCGGGGAGTCACTATGTAAACAATAAAACGTCAAAACGTAAAATATCTGCATAGAACTCGATGAGGGAGGCCTATGTTCAGTACTGGACGTCTTATGGCTGATATGATGATGATTTAAAAGTAAAAGACTTATGTACCTACTTGGCTTGACTACTGAAAACATCGTGGCTCAGTAGGGAATGCACCGACTCACGATCATGAGGGTGCAAGTTCAAACCCCAGACCCGTAGCTCTGCGTTTAAAAAGGATTCACACTGGCTATATGGATGTTTGTTTCTCATTCACACAATAACGACTGAAGGGATCTCGATGAAATTTCTCATAGAGATGGAGTATAGGTATTCTGGAATAGCACATAGGATACTTTTTATCCTGGGAAAATAAAAGGTCTTCTATTTAAAGTATATGGAAAACTTAAGAGCCTGCCTTGTTTTTTTTTTATTAAAGATGGGCTTGCATTTGGTCTCTGACCCGTCCATACAAGACGCTGCCGAAACCTAGGATGGAGCATGCTTGCCCAGAAGAAACCTATTCACCCTAGCCTTAAAAATTCCAAGATTGTAGGCGTCGGGAAACACAGACACAGCCTTCAGCTATTTGCCTGATAGGCCACCAACCTTTATTCGTACGTCTTTAAAAGTGCAAAGTACTAAATTTTATATTTAGCCATAATATATTCAAATATAAGTACCGCGACGTAAATATATACGTCAAGTCAAAACTCACGGTCGTGCCTATACTAGTTTTTAATCATAAATCTATTAATTTGTCGTAAAAACATCTATTTCCATCAAAGACTCGTTGATAATTAAATGATGAACAGCTTGATATATTATGGCCATGTATTAATATTCAATCAGGATATTTATTATTTATATGAGGCCTCCTTTGAACTGAAATATGTTTCTGACATTTTCCTTAAGTAGGTATACAATAATTATCTGAGAATTCAAATACCTACTTCAATATTCACTTTCAGTATAAACTATAAATATGTAACTACATTTTATGATAAATATAATAAGTATGTACATAAAGGAACGTATTAATTTGTGAGAATTATTTATTAAATAAAAATATTTTTTTACCAACAGTACCTACAAAAAAATCGTTTGATATCTATTAAAGTCATTCATTCATTGATAGAGTATGTGTATTCCTTATTGAGAAACATCGATTCTATTATTTTTTATAATAAAAAATATATTATTTTTTATAATAATAAAAAATATATTATTTTTATTAAGTTCATATTTATATTAGAAAAGAAAGAAAAACTATAGACAATAAAAAACTGAATGCGCCTTACGCCCGATGTCAATAATCAATCCTGATCCATTTTTTGCTATCTAAGATTGATATATCAATCCATTTTCTGGGTGAAGCTTTAAAATCAATCTATCTTCGATCTACGATCGATCGAATCTGTTCGAAAATGATAGTTTTTGCTTGCCAATAAGCTATCCGTCCATTTTGACAACTCGTTGGTTTTAATTACGGATTGGAGATAGATTATTAACATCGGGCGTTAGTCATGCTCAATCGTCGTACAGTGTAAATCTTACTTTATGGAATTAGAATATGACAGTCTGTCGGTCACGCAATTTTTTTTTCTTATTTTTTTTTTCAGGAACGATAATTGAGTCTGCAAATCCAATTGTACGTACGAAATCGATCCTTCGCGTGTTTCTGGTTTGCGTAATCGTAAAAAAAAGTTAATTTTGCAATGAGTGGACTAAATGCGATCGAGCGATTAAATAAATTCATTCATAGAGTTAAATGCAATTAGCTTCGTGGTGGTAGCTTTTGATACACATGTAGATTGCATCGATATTATTCGAAGTTTAAATGTCACGCTGTGCATATTCAATAAAAACTATTTTAGTAGCTATTGACTAATAACTTGCAGCTGGTAACACTATAATGAGTATATTCTCTCTGGTCTGTTCTCCATGCTTCCATTAATATCAGCTAATCAAGGTGCCTATAACAGTTGGATTAAACTAAACAAAGTGCCAAAGCGACAACAATGTAACAACACAAAAATTACGTGAGGCACTCGGGGACTGCCGCGGTAAAGCATAGCATTTTGTATCAACTTATGCAATTATAATTTTATTTATTTATTTTAATAATAAATGCACTTTGTTCATTCATATTCAAAACACTTCATACACAAATTTTACAAGTACAGCTATTCACTGTTGTACATAAATACATATACACCTATATACTTTCTCATAAGCAGCTTATGTATTCGTCCGATTTCGGAGCAGCTCGTCTCGATTCGTGCGAGTTTCGTAGAGTCGTACAATACGTCTAATCGCACACAACGCCGTGTCGAAGACTGCCGAACTGAAACGACGTTAGACGATGCACGGCCTTCAAGCCACACCTCCTTGCCCGTCGGAGTGGGGGGTGTTAGGTTTTTTTCGTTACGGAATTTCTTGATTCGGTCGCCGCGCTCAGAGCCCGCGATAAAAGCTATGCAATAGCTTAAAAACACTAGCTCACGTATATGCTCATTTCGAAACGATCTACATTTCAGTGTTTTTTTTTGTCGAAGCGAGAGCTTTTTATCGCATCGTGATGCCATTAAATGGCTATCATTGATGCGAGGAGTTGGCAGATTTTTTGTTGTTTGCAAGCACAGAACAAAAAAACTAGAGAAAAACACATAGACAACCATAGACAACTGACATCACGAGTTCGCGCCAAAATGTAGAGGCGTTTGGCGTTGCACGCGTTCGAGTTAAAAGAGATTCGTGAGCGAGCAGACTGTTTTTTTTTAAATTTAATTTCATACTTATGGTCAACGTCTGGCATCTTGTGACGCCTCGATGCCTAGGTATATGCTGTAAATATTATTTATTAACAATAACAAAAAGATTTAAAACATAATTCTTGTACACTATTTTCGGTTTAAAACTATTTTTGCCGTAGACGTTAATAGTTTTTATAACATTTAAATCAACCAAAAATAGCAGTACTTCACGAGTCATTCGCTCCACAGTTTGAATTAAGCAATTGGTTAGTTAAGACGGTTTATATTTTTTCTACACTCGTGATTACAACTCGCGCACGCTTTTTGTCATTGTAAATGAGGTCTACGACCCTCTTACCAACCTGTCGGGACCTGTACACCCGTGGGAGACTATTAGACTGACACGGCTAACCAGGGGCGGATCCAGGTCAGCCGATTAAACGGGCCTGTCACTCAACCGCGAATCAGGCGGCTATGAAATACGGCATAACATTGAAATAAATGTGATAATGCACAGACACTGGAGTTGAAAGTGAAGTTATATAGGGTTTACAAACAAAATCCATTCCAATCATAACTTAACTTATCAATGATTCATTCATCCACAAAGGCGTACCTTACAAACAATTTCGCAAGTAACGGTACCAAAAGCAAATAAATAGCCGGCTGTCGTCCACATTTCATTTGACGTTTTCGTTGTATGCCCGCGTGTTGGCACCATGCCCGCAGTTGCATCACTTGCCCCCGCCTCACTCCGGCCCTGGACAATGCCCACGTAACGATATCGATATCTTGTATCTGTCGGCACTTTGATATCGAGGTGGTGTCGACAATTTTGACGGCTCAGATTGAGAGGCGTCGAACAGCGTTGTTTGAAGGCGTATTATAAACATAGGTATTATATTATGGTTATGAAAGTCCTATTCTATATCTATTTTATCTATAATCCTACTAATATTATAAATGCGAAAGTTTGTAAGTATGGATGTTTGTTACTCTTTCACGCTCCAACGGCTGAAGGGATCTGCTTGAAATTTGGCACAGAGCTAGAATATGTTCTGGAATAACACATAGGCTACTTTTTATCCCGGGAACGCGGGTGAAACCGCGGGGAGCCACTAGTATGTCTATATATATGGAGGGAAATTACCCTAAATACGAAAGGGCGAGTTTTGCGATACCACCACTAATTTCCGGTAATCTTGTACTTTCCTGGGATAAAAGCACCTATCTTTTTCCAGAACATATTCTAACACCGTGCCAAATTGCATTCAGATCCCTTTCTATCGAGAAAGAGTAACAAACATCAATACAAATTTTCACATTTATAATATTTGCAGTATTTTTAGTTTAATGGTAGGTAAACAATGAAATTGGTGAATGAACTGTGGTCTATTGGACTTTGATAACTAATTCATGGTGCCCATTGATTGTTGTCGCAACGGGTATTGGCTTAAGACATGAGAGTTAGCGACAAACGCATCGCGATCGCTTATGAACGCAATCACAAGTACACTAATTTTATAGAGCTCAAGAATTTGTTTGGTTGAACACGATAATCTCAGAAAGTACCTACGACGAAATTTCGGCGGTCATCAAGTATACTATATTTTTGTACTAGCGGACCCGGTAGACTTCGTTCTGTCCACCAGCGCCACCTACTGAGTCCAAATGGATGTATTATACATAAAAACCTTCCCCATGAAATACTCCGTAATTTGGTGAAAACTGCATGAAAATCTGTTCAGTAGTTTCTGTGTTCACCGCGTTCAGACAGACAGGGGCGGCGGGGACTTTGTTTTATATAATATATAGATAAACTATATAACTAGATGTAGTTACAACTTCCACACCTTATGTAACGATATAGTTACTAGATACCACCACAAGTCGAATAGTAGAAAAACTACATAGTTTTTACAATTGAGACATGACATCATAACCTTCCAACGACTTACTCGTACATTTACTGTAAATAGGGTTGCCACCTCTGAAATTTGGAAACCTGGACAAGACACGTGAAAACCCCGGATTTTAGAGCCTAGGACCCGGACATTGCCATTATAGGCTTTTTTAAACATAGTATAATAAACAATAACTTTATTATATAAATGCTTTTATTTGGTTTCTGATTATGCTATGTTTGCTTTTTATCTAAGAAATATTAGCTACTAAGAATATTTTAATAATTATTGTAACGCCTCTAGTGGCTTTTTGTATTTCTCCCTTTTAAGTTGCGGATAATGTAGTGGGCCGTACTGTATTTTTTTTTGTTAACACATTATTTATATTGTATGTAGCTGTTTTTAATCCCTTAATAAATATATAAAAAATAGGTGAAAATGTCATGTGGAGGGACGGACAAGCGTGCGTTGGTCGCGGGAGAGCAAGGACTTAAAATTTTAAAGTCAGGAATCGAAATGAAGCCTTGCCGGTCCCTCCCCGGATATATTTTATTTTAATTTGTTGGTCGACAAACGAGCAGACGTATCGCCTGATGGTAAGCGATTACCGCCGCCGAACACTCGCAACACCAGAGGAGCCACAAGTGCGTTACCGGCCTTTTAAAAAGGACGCTCTTTTCTTGAAGGTTAATACCGCAGGCGACAGCTCATTCCACAGTTTAATTGTGCGAGGCAGATAAGTCCTAGAGAAGCGCACAATTATGGACTGCAAATGCTCTCTAAACTACAAATCCGGACGGATGGCAACCCTAATTGTAAATAACGACATATACCTTTATTCACGTTTCGGTTTAGGCTCAGGGAATCATATAAAAACTTTTATTGAATGTAACTTTTCCTTTTCTATTTGCTTGTAGGTACGTGACCGAACTGAAGTACGTGATAGCCGGTTGAAGAAGAAAAACTGCCTAAGTAAATTTCGTGTTATTTCAAGTTCAGATGAAGATATCTTTACGATGGGGTTTTAATTTCCGGGAACTTTAGTTTTCCCGGGATGTAGTATCGTGTGCTTATAAATGTGCCAAGTTATGTCTAAATAGCTTCGGCTATTGTTGTCTGAAAAGGTAACAGACATCCATACATCTTTCATCCGTCCATGTACCTTTCGAAGCTTTTGTATTTATAAGAGAAATTGTAGGTATCATGAATAAATAACATGAAGTGTATGAATGGCTATATTTGTTTACGAAAATATTTTTGGAAGGAAATATTTACCCTTGCTACTATTTCACCCTAGAGTATTGTCTTTGAGATGGTTTTAAAGTACATACCTACTAAATAAGTATTCAATTTTCTTTAAGCTCAAAACTTTCCTCAGGCATTTCTAATTTTAAAAGCGCCTATTACCAAAGCTACTAAAATATTTATTTAATAAAATCTCTACCATATACGCTAGACAAACCCAAAACCTCCACAATTACAGCCCTATAGAAAGACCACCATTAAAGTAAAAAAAAATCGATATAAAATTTAAAATATTTCTATTACAGAACAAGTTATTACTTGAACATGCAATATTATATTTCTAATGGGCGAGTATTAACAATAATACTAGTGTGTATTAATTATTATATTAGAGAGACGCCTGCGCAGCGCCACCTGTAGGGAGAGCTACTGAGCTATGGTACTACTTTGTAGACTTACAACTTGTTTATATCTAAACTAGCTGCCTCCGCGCGGTTTTACCCGCGTAGTTCCCGTTCCCGTGGGAATACAGGGATAAAATATAGCCTATGTTACTCGGGGATAATGTAGCTTTCCAAAGGTGAAAGAATTTTTGAAATCGGTCCAGTAGTTTCGGAGACTATTCATTATAAACAAACAAACAAATCTTTCCTCTTTATAATATTAGTATAGATGTCTTATAAAAATAATAGTACTAGATGACGCAACACACGTTATTTTGCCATAAAAGAAATACTAATATCGCTAAAACAAAGGAAGTAGGGGGTTGGGCGGGTGAAAAATACTTGACGACCCCTTAAAAACATTTTAATCGGTTAAGCTATATGAGAGCTCCATAATAATTGTGACAAGAGATATTTATGTATTAGAGATAAAACAATGACGTAATTTGGTTCAGGCTTAGAAGCCGGAGAAACAGCAATTCAGTGTTTTCTCAGTTCCTACAATGTTACTTCAACCAACGGGTGGTTTACTTTACTTACCTATTATAAAAAGTCACAGCGAAACAAAATAAAAAATTAACATCCACATACATAGTTTCGAATAACAGTCACAACAATGGCACAATAAATTAAGTAATTATCGTTATAAATTAAATACAACAGAAACAGCGACTTACCAACTGCAAAAAGTATTCGTGGAATGCAAGCGGTGTTCCGCTCGAAAAAACCGTATTAAAAGGTTAAAATACTGCTGTCAAATGACCTACCTTAATATGTATTGGGTTATTACACTTGCCATGTTGGGTTAAAGATGGGGTAACAAAGAAAAAAAAGGATAGAGGGGCAGGTGCGCGCCTTAACATACAGCGCGATTCTAAACTGCGTTTGAAATTATATAATTTATATATTATTATGAGCCGTCGAGTTAATCTAACGAGTACTAACTTAAAGCTTTTTCCGGGACAAAAAGCCTATGTGTTAATTTAGCTTATCTGTGTACCAATTATTATTTTCATAAGTAGTTTTTCCGCAATCTTTCATACTCGCTAACTTTCGCATTTATAATATTAGTAGGATTTTAAGGAGGGATAGGACTGATGGGATCTCGATGGATCATAAAGTTAGAGTATGTAATACAATAGCGCAGATACTACTTTACACCGGTATAGGTAAAGACCCCGCGGAAACTCGGGTGAAACCGCAGGGCAGAATCTAGACTGTCATAAAGACCGCGAAATTCGCAGTTGGAAATAGGGTTTATAATACTAAAAACTTAAGAAACCTAGCATTATTTAAAATAGTTCTCTCGAAACTTTAAAAGTAACTCAATATTCTTAAAACTCCAAGTCGCCAACCATTTAACTTTCAACGTTTTAAGAAATGCCAAATTGAATCGACTGAAGTTTATTTTGGAGTCTTTGAAAATGTCATCCATCTTGGCGCTTAACAACAGTTATCTATAAAAAGCTCTCTTTTCGTGCTTTTAAACATGTCACGACGCTTTCAATTCAAAAATGCTTTGTTTTCTTCCACAAAATGGAACATGGATAGTCCATTTCACTAGCTTTTTTTAGAAGCTCAACCGTTCCTTCTACTCAATAACAAGAATCCATTGTAAGTTTTTAAGTCTCATCAAATCCAGTGCTTTTTGTATGAAAATTACAAAATCGATCATCATATAAATTTTGTAGGATTCGTAAATTGTGTTACAACAGATTTTTACATTACCAAGACGATTCCAAAAAAGTGCTGTGATTTTTTTTGAAAAACTTTCTTCAATGTAATATGCGCTATTTAAACGACATTATTAATATAGAAATATGATTAATTTACAATTTTTTTTCTTGTTTCATATATATTTAGTTTTCTAATATTGGTTACAGTTTTATTTATTAATTTTTGGTTTTGTAAATAAATAATTGACTATATAGTCAATGCAAATTCATATTTTTCACGAATTTATGTAAATCGCAAAATGATCATTTATTTTCAAGCAGGTTTAGTATCTAATCTTTTAAATAAATCCATTATTTACAGGTATTTTTAAGTAGGCAATTTTTATCCAAATGTTCTCTAAATCATCCTGTACATTGGGTGAGGGTGCGCAGGCGCAACAGGTGGTCATCGCTCGCCACACGCGCCGCTCGCGTGCCCCGACCTCTTTCGACCGGCACCGCGGCGCAAAACTTGCTGATTTTGCTGAACCAACATCAATATTGTAACTACTTGTATTAATCTATAAATATATATAAAAGTCTGTCCGTTTGTAATGTCAATATCATCAGCTGTTTACTAAATGCATAAAAGAAACAAAAACTTATAAATCTCCGAAAAGGCTCGACCGATTTAGTCGAGACCTTCACCGGTAAATAGCTGATATTAAAGGCAGTAATATATGGTTCCAGGCGAACAAAGCCGCGGGCATAGCTAGTGTACATATAAAATACAATGGCCTCGTTAAATAACGGCAGGTGGGGAAGATTTGATAACAGGACGCGGGACATTCGCGTGTTTTTGTAACGTACATTTTTGAACGTTTTATTTTACAACCCAGTGTAATGTTTATCTGATACTTCTAGAATGTTCTGACGCTTAAATTTAAAACTCTATATTAAATTTGACTTAACAATAACATTCCTCAAGATTTTTTTAACCGTTCATTTGACCGTTCAGTAGTTTTTGCGGGAAAGAGTAACAATGTATGTATAGATGTAAATATCTATAATATGTATGTATTTAAAAGTATTATATGTAGTATATCAGCTATCTGGTTACCATAACACAAGCTTCATTTGAAGCTTACTTTGGAATCAGATTGGCCGTGTGTGAAAAATGTCCCAGGATATTATTATTTATTAAAAAGTTTATAAAGCTATGCTAGTGATACCTTCTCAAAAAAATAAATAGTGTCAAACATATTATGATATTATTTACGTGGCAACCCTTAATTAGTTGATGCGCGCGCGCACCCTGCGGCCTACACCTGCAAACGTCGGACGATTTGATAAGCGGATAAAAATAAACATGTATTTTAATACGATATGAAATATATTGGTCAACTTAGTATATCTCGAGATCGACATATGGGCTTAAAGTCTAATCAACGATAAATACTTTGGACGTTGGTCTACCTTTAAAGTATTTATATATCCTGGGACTTTTTCACACACGGCCAATCTGATTCCAAAGTAAGCTTCAAAAAAAGCTTGTGTTAAGGTAACCAGATAGCTGATATACTTACTACATATAATACTTTTAAATACATACATATTATAGGTATTTACACCCAGACAGTATTTATGAACCTTGTTCTAAAATTGGTTACCACCTTGGTACACAGCCACATGGAGAAAGGCAATCTAATGTGTAAGTAAGAAATTAATCAGGTTGAGGAAAAGTTTTTTTTTATAGAAATTAATAAGATTAACTAGGCTTTGGGCCATATTATAAGTAGGTAAAATAAGTCTTCCAATACTATTACTCAGCAAAATCTACTTTACGAACCAAGCGTTAGTCCGTCTATTCAAAAGTGCTTGTGAAGATCTTTGTTTGGAAGTAAAAAATCTGAATTTCATCTTTCATTAATAATTTCATTTTATTTTAATAATCTTGGGTACTAAAAGTAGCTAAGTGAAACTTCGCATGTTAATACTAGAGACAACATATAAGTTGACTCTAGAATGCTATGCTATAGCATAGGTACTTTTATTCCGGGAAAAGATTAAATCCCCGGAAACACGACCAAACCCGGAAGCTAGTTTAATTGCAATTCCATCAAAACATGGCAACAATGAAGACCTAGTTAAAATTCAAATAGAAACAATTACCAACATAATTACTGCTACTAAATAAGTTATTAGAAAAGCTCATTAGCTGTTTACATAAAATCATTATAGATAGGAAACACAAAAGCTATATATAAAGGTGATAGAAGGTGTTTCATTTGTTAACAATGTTGTATTGCAGGATATAATTAACATAACAACTGCTAAACAGGTGCATTATGAGGAAAATAAGGTGATGACATGGATCTAAGAAGTGCTTAACTACATAAAGTGGTTATGTGTTTTCACACTTTAGAGGAGACATAAAAAATAATTGATATTCTCGAAAAATTATCTACCAGATTGTCATATGAATGTATCATAGCTAAACATACATTGTCAGTAAAACAACTTTCGAACCGAGCATTCAGAGTGAATTCATAAGTGCTTGTATAGGCCTATTTTAATAAAAACTATTTTGATTTTTTTTATTATAAAAACGATCAATAATCATAGGTCTACAATCTGGAAAGCCAATGACTCTAACATCCAACCGGCCGACACTAACATACAATCTTTACTTACTTAAGTGAAGAGTATTCGGGAATATCAAGGGTGGTAGTCTGGATTACAAGGGAGCAATGAGCTACCCACATACCTATATATTAACAAATATCACAGTAAGTAAGGTTTAAGCTATAAATAGACACAGCAGTAGAAAACGTTAGTAAATTTGACCCAAAGGCCTTTTCAGCATAACCAAAAAGTCAAGAAAAAGCTTACCCAAAACATGCTTAATCCTATAAAATGCTATAAAGCAATAATGTATCCACCTGTTAACGATCTTCGATTCTAAATAAACAAATGAAATTCTACATCTGCTTAGAAAAGGAGTAAAAAGTCGTCGTACTATATATGGGACCTTCACATGGTGTTCAACCATTTGTTTGCAAATACTTATAATATTCTATGACGTTATCAATAATTTGTTATTCTGTCCGTACGTTTCTATTTGTGACTAAAGAAAAAAACTAACAATTTTGATACATACTTTTGCACATTTTGTATATCCTTCTCTTTCGGTTGTATGACTTTAGACAAAGACGGCTATATTGTAGTATGATGGAAAGAATTTAAATTTAGTTGTATAGATTCTGGTCCTTTAGCTTAGAACTCAAAACGATTTATTCATAGTCTAGATACCTGGTGATCAAAATATATTCCAGATATATATATAAGACTAGTGGCTCCCCGCGGTTTCACCCGCGTACCCGGGAGGTCTTCCATTTTCCCGGGATAAAAAGTAGCCTATATGTTAATCCAGGTTATAAGCTATCTTTATTCCAAATTTCATTCAAATCCATTCAGTAGTTTTTACGTGAAAGAGTAACAAACATCCATACATACATACAAACTTTCGCCTTTATAATATACTAGTGGCTCCCCGCGGTTTCACCCGCGTACCCGGGAGGTCTTCCATTTTCCCGGGATAAAAAGTAGCCTATATGTTAATCCAGGTTATAAGCTATCTTTATTCCAAATTTCATTCAAATCCATTCAGTAGTTTTTACGTGAAAGAGTAACAAACATCCATACATCCATACTTACAAACTTTCGCCTTTATAATATTAGTAGGAAGTAGGATATCCTGAGACATTTTTTACAAACTGCCATACTGATTTCAAACCAAACTAAGTAGAGCTTGTACTTTGGCGACACTTGCCGATATTCTACAAATATTTTTTATAATGTCCCTGGATATTTATTTATTTATTTAATACAGGCCTGTTGACCTACACATATGGCTATGTATATATCAATGGTGGGCATTGGTGGGAAACGAACTCACGACAGTCGGTTTAAAAGACAGGGTAGCTAACCCCCAAGTCAACAAGTCAACCTTAATGAAGCAATGCCTTTAATAATACCTACAAATAATTCACTTGTACCACTGCTCTGTGACATTTATGAAGGAGCTAATGTACCGACTCCTGCGCCGGCGCCTCGGGCCATGTTGGTCAATTCGATATTTAATTTTGCATTTTTATGTCGTTTCATACATTTAAATTTAGGGTCCCGTATCAAAAACCCCGTGTAAAAAGGGAGTATTTGTAAAAAGGATGTATTTTTGACGTTTACCCAGCATTTGAAGTCATCATCATCAGCTCGTATACGTGTCCACTGCAGGAGCATGAGCCTCCCCTAGCAACTAGGGGGTTTAGTCCACCAGGCGGGCCTAGTACGAATTGGTGGATGCCATCGCGATGTTTTTCTTCGCCGAAAGCCGGTGTTATGACTTACTTTGAGCCAGGGGTTAGGAATTTGCTTTGGTTTATTGTGAGTCGGTGCATGGAGCCACCATGGTTTCGTTTAGTGATTAGACAAAATAAGATTATAATCAATATATCTAAGTAGATTTAGTTTTTTATTAAAAATACATATATCTTCTATTTGTTAAACCTCAAAATAAAAATAACTCAGTTAAATGCTATTATGATCAATTAATATTACAGTAACGCCGACGCTCATGCAATGTGTGAATGCATTTAGAACTTTAATTATTTTGCATAAAGTATAAATTAGGTTATCATTATAATAGGCCACTGTGCGTGATAGGGTAGGGTAAACGAAAAAAAAGTAGCTTTAACGAAGTCAGCTGGTGCACGGCATATCATATATGTTTTACTTTTCTATTTTCACATTAAAAGGTGACTCCGGTAGGTTGAGACGTGTCTGTGGTAGGGTTTACACTTTAAGAAACATAGCGAATATCTGTTAAGTTAGCCAGTTGCGTATATCTGCTTAGTCTATCCCTAAATCTATATATAAACACATATGCTTCGTAAATCTATGTATATTATGAAGATACACATTAATAAAATTGCAGGTCGGGAATTGAACCAACCAGCTAGCTATCCTTCGCCATTAAATTGCAAAGATTTAATTTTTTTGATCGTTATCTTATACGATATATATTTTCCGTATACCTACCTACTGTATTCAAATTCCATTACCTAAGAATCTCGCATCCAATTTCTTAATAACAGAATGATAGAAAAGTGGAAATAGTCGTAAAAAAGTTGGTATATCCCTGCATTAATTTGTGGTAACCCTAAATAATCTACAATAACAAGTATATATGGTATCGATGCTGCGCGAAATAAATAAAGCCTGATATCACATCTGGTCGCTAGTCATTAAAATGCATTTATGTTTTTCTGTACTGGTAACACTTTTATCAAATGAAATTAACTGTGAAAGTTATGCTGAGACAAAATTTTGATTAATGCGAAAGTGACGATTTATAACTATTTTCCATAAGGTATATTCTATTTTTTGTCATAAGAAAAAAAGCCTGTCCATACGTTAAAGGACAAACGTCTTGAGCTACGCAACCTTCACATAAAAGTCTCCATACTATCTAAAACGAATACAAAACATTCCTTCAACAAACAAAAAAATTAAACAATCAATCTACATTTCCTTCCGATAAAACACAATCTTTACCCCATTTTTTTCGCGTTGCAACACCACAATTAAAAAGAAGAAAGGCCTAATAAGGGCGGGCGCATAATGACGTTTAATAGTTCATTTTCGAGCGCCACAGTTGTAGGGTTGTAAAAAACGTAAACATCACAAGATCACCTGCACGCTGCGACCGAGATTGGCAGGTGGATGTATCACACACCTGCTCGATCCTTCCTCCAACCCTTGCACATGTCCCCATAAAGATATACTGTAGTTTAGAAACGTAGTTTACTTATATTAATGATGGGGAATATGTTCGATATATGGTGAAATAGGAATTTTAATTAAGTGTTACAGACAGGCGATTTTTCTATATAGAGGGACACGATTGTCTTATCTTTCTTAACTTATATGTCTGTTAAATGACTTTCCTTTTAACCTTGCCAGATATAAAAAATAACATCTACACAAGTATTGAAAAGAGTAAAGATTTGTATTTTTGTTTGTAATAAATAAACTTAAAAACTACTGGATCGATCTGAATGATTCTTTCACCAATAAAAAGTTACTATCAGAGAGTAACATAGGCTGCATTTTATCCCCGTTTTTTTACGGAAACGGTAACTACACGGGTAAAACCGCGCGGAAACAGCTAGAGTAGGTAAGTATACTTTGAAGTATTATTAGGTAAATACGTAATGTATTATTTACTCCCATAGATACTTTCGTTATACGAACATTAGTTTAGGAAATCTTCTACCGATAAAAAACAGCCTTGCTCCAGCCAAAAAAGGAGCATCAAAGTCAAAATCTAGAAGTAATTAAGGATCTATGGTGTAAAAGAACTAACCTGCTCACATTTCAGCCAAAATATGATGGTGGACCCTGGTCTACGTAGTTCACCTTCTCTCTGCTTCTGCTCCGCCAGGATCTCGCTGTGCAGACGACCGCTCTTCAACCAGACTTCTATCGACCTGAAGGCAATTAAAAAGTATTTATAAATCAATCAGTATTCCTTTAATCAAGACAATTTATCGTTCTATCGATTACAAAATGGGTACTGACTACTTTTGGAGAATTATTTTTTGTCTTTCCATTCGACAAGTCTACTAGATACTAGACTAAACAAAAGTTGACTCACTAAACTTTAGTTCAGTTCCTGCGAGACTTATTAATAGTTAAGTTGTATTTAGACATAAAAACTCTGTGTTTGATAGATCTTACAGGATAGACATAACAGAAAACTTTCTCTTTCTATTTAGTATAAAAGTTTTCTCACAATTATCATGCAATTTCCATATACCATATAATTTTTCGTTCCATAATCATGACATTAGAATATTAAAAAAAAAACAATGCGAATTGGAAAGCTGCGCAAATGCAAAGATAATGGCGATTTTACCTTTAATCGGACATTATTATAAATGTATTTGGGCTAATAGGCAACGTTAACACCTCGTCTGTCATCATACCTAACGATCAATTGACAGCTTGATGTGTCAAAATAACCACTTTCGGAGTGTCTCACGATGTTGCGGGCACAATGGACACCCGGGACGACGACTACGTTCACATTACAATAAGTATCGGGTTACCTAACGTTTTCGTGTCACAAACTGTGGAAGTTACAAAAAAAAAGCGAGCGACACCACATCCTCTCAGTCATTTCATGCTACTCGTTCGTGGTGCGTTCGGTTGGGATAGTTACTTGCCCCCGAGTTTTGAGAGCGAGCTAGTGGAAAGGCAAATTCTTTGTAAGGCCCTCAGCGAATTGAGATACATAAATAGTTTGAGCCTGTTAAGAAAAGGATATTACGTGCTAAAAATGTATATTCTAAATAATCTTATTGACGTGTGTCAATAATTTGACACATGCCGGATGTTTGCTATAACTATCAATAAGATGAAATTGGTAGAGAGAGAAAACCTGTGCCAAAACCGTCGAATGAACGGAGCAAAGTTAAACTTAGTCTATTTAAAACTGAACTGCTCCAGTTAGTTAATTTTGTTTAATTTAAGAAATGTCGCTATATATGGCAAAAGTCACTTAGGTCGATCTCACAGGGTTGCAACGCAAAATGTTGTGTCAATTAAACTTCTGCTTCCCATGTATTGATTCTTTGATAAAACTATCAACTATTTTACTATTTACCTTACTTAGGAAAATACTAGTATTTTATGGTCAAGTAACGAAAAAACCACAGCATCCAAACGCAGCACCAAATCTCCATACACGAACAAAGTCTCAACATAAAGACATTAAGTTTGGCCTTCTATCGTCATAATGGCCACTTAAAAAGTCATAAAAATGAACTCTAACTCTGGCCACCGTAGTACAGGCAGATCTACGAGATCAAACTTTGAGATTGTTCGTAGACAAACTCCTAGAAGGGGTGGTTGGGAGAAAGAAGCCGCACTTTTTTATGGCACTTATAGAGCTTATCACAGTGTTTTGTGGCTTCTCATAAAACTGGAGGCTGTTCTTGCGCTTCAGTACGAGTGCACGAAAATAAACATTGAATATATTTTTAACATAAAGCTCGGGAACAATATTTTATAGGGCCAACTACGATATCTTATCATAACACGATGATCTATACTTCCCTACTAATATTTGAAATGCGAAAATAACTCTGCCTGTTGAAGGAAGTTAGGTCTTTGGGAACGCGGGTGAAACCATGTGGCGGAAGCTAGTCATGAATATCGCCTTTGACTGCACATTCGAAGTTCACTGATTCCCTCAAATTGATCTTATACAATCAGGTAGAAATATTATTTTGCAATATGTAATTTTTCATAAATACAAAGTTTTGTAAATAGCCTAAGGCACTTAAAGCGGTGAAAGTTACAAGGGTAAGTTCCAAATCTTCCAAATCCCATTTGATCTTGATCAGCCCCCTTATTGCGTAACTCTCTCGACATCGTCTACCCAGCCAATGTCTTGTTACATTGCTGGTATCACGACTGCTGCCTCCCTTTATGCACGCACTAAATCGTCAATGTATTATGAAATAGGCTTCATCGACGATTCTGACAGAGTTGCGCAATAAAGGTGCTACATCGATTTAGAACAACAAACCCCGGTTTTATCTGCCGAAGGCTTGGAACGTTTTGAAAACTTTACTTTTGAGAAGCTTTGCTCACCCTGTGTATTATAAAACTTTAAATATATTCAACGGTAAAAATCTTTGGATTTCCTATATATAAGTATTTTGTTTTTTTTTTCAAACTTCTATAGATCAAAGAAAGCTACCGTTAATAAATCTGATTGTCCGGTTGGTTTCTCCAAATTTCAAGGCCCCGGTCGTAGGTTCGATTCCCATACAGGACAAAACAGAAACATGCCTGCTTGTCCTATCTTGTCCGGATGTAGGTAATATATATAAGTACCTATAAGTATGTATTTCAAGTAGTATGTAACACATTTTATCTAGTTACCACAACTAGCACTATCTATTCAGGAATCAGATTGAGGTGTGTTCAATACACTGAACTTTATTAAACAACTTCTAAAAACCGACGATCTTAATTCGTAAATTTTTAAAGCTTTACTCTCTTACGCCCGATGTCAATAATCAATCCTGATCCATTTTTTGCTATCTAAATTTGATATATCAATCCATTTTCTGGGTGAAGATTTAAAATCAATCTATCTTCGATCTACGATCGATCGAATCTGTTTGAAAATGATAGTTTTTGCTTGCCAATAAGCTATCCGTCCATTTTGACAACTCGTTGGTTTTAATTACGGATTGGAGATAGATTATTAACATCGGGCGTTAATCATTTATTAATTGTTATCATATTAAGCTTTACCAATAGAAAACAAATTGAGACATTCTATTACCACAAAAGCTAACATATATAGTTTCATAGGAAAAAAATACCATAGGACTTAGACATAAGACATGTACACCAATTAAATAGTTAGCGGCAACGACTCAATATTTCAAATAGATGCTTATCATTGTGGTGATCTTGACGCGGCCCGGGGGGATCAGCATATGCCTCTGTTCTATGATTGATTGTTTCTATGCCCTTCTGTTTTTAGGGTTCCGTAATGAAAAGTTATCGTACCCCCTAATTTCTGATGGTTATTGATTTTACTAAAATTATGGATATTTTTGTTAAGGTATGTTTAAAACTATGGCAGAAGAAGAATTAAATATGGCAGAAGCAATTTTTTAAAAGATGTTTATAAAATACACTAACAAATATTTTATCTAATTTTTATCAGCGTCTTATTGCATCATAACAACAAAACTGTTTTTAATATGGGTTTCACTTCTAGGAAAAAAATCGAAAGCAACGAAGAAAGGAAAACTATTTTCTACAGAATGTCCGAAATATGTATTTTGCTTTGCTTTGGTATCTAGTTCCTTATAATGGTCCGGAACCCTTCGGTGGTAAGTTCAACTCGTATTTACTAGTTTTTTAGAACAATTTCTGTTAGCAGATGTCTTTTACACCCTCACGCGTTCAATTACGAACTGAAGGAAACTAATACGCTGATGATGACAAAAATTTGATTAGAACTTCATCTCAACAGACGTGAAACAGAATGATAATTACTTCTCTCTCTCATTCATAATGGCGGAGCTTATTTTAATTATGTACTGTACATTAAAACAAATGTTTCTCTATGTTTATGCATCTACTTTTTGCCAAACAAATTAACTGATGTATACAACCAAAAACACAATTTAATTGAGATTATTTATGTCGACCGCGTCTAATTATCATTATAATGATACGTAAATAATGTAACATACATTTAAATGAATATAATATGTACTTTTTATTTATATATTTTTTTGTTGCTTTCGAAAAATTATCTATTAGCAAAAAACGAAGTTTAGACCAAGTTTAGTCTGATTTACGATGCGAATACAACGGCTTCGGGATTAGGAAGCCCCACCATGTATCCCAACATGTTCCGACGTAATAATAAATCAATAACCATCATCTAAGAGGTTGCAATAAAAACTGAGTGCTTAATAGACGAATGTCCAGTCACAGACGTGAAGAGGAAAAAAAACGTAAGCAACAGGTGTTGGCCGGGGCGTCGACCCCGCTTACATCATGGCAGGAAAAAATAGCGGTGTAAAAATGTGTTAAGTAAGATTCGGTCGATGAGTTTCCATACAGACGGTCGTTTTTTTTATCACCATTGACTCGGTGCAATCAACGAGTTGGCTAAGTGCGGTCTTGAGTGCACAAAGCCGCCGTGATGCCGCCCAGATGTGTGTACCTAATTCGAGTGATCCGCCAATCGATTCGTCCTAACTCGATTCATTTGTTTGGCTGTACGTCTGCGAGTTAGCGAGGCCTGTGGTGCAATACCTATGTATTCTTAATTTTAATATTGATTGATAAAGAAACTAGTTTTGAAGTCGATTTTATTTTCAGGTCTAGACTTTACCTAATGATTTGGAGGTAGTTAGGACATTACACATGCTCTATGGTCACTTCTAAAGGCAATTCTAGGATCAAGCCCATAATTTTTTGCGGTATATTTGTATATGGCTTTACGGTCATTCAAAAATCTAAACGCTTTAACGAACCAACTTTGTTCAGATCAACTGTTATTTACAATTTTCTGGAGGAGGGAAAAGTTCAAAACACAATCCCGAGATGTGATAACAAAATGAAGATTGAAAAAAAAATACAAAGGCAAAGAAGTGGCGCAGGCGCAGATGCGGGATCTGTCATGATTGATTGCTCAGTGACAAGTTGTAAATGTGAAGCAGCAAGAAATAGAGATGGTGCTCTGGAAACCCACTCTTAAGTACGTTTTGTTTGCAATTGCATATAGCATTAAACATGGATTAAAAAGTTTTTTTCAATGATACGTTGACAGAGCGATTTGATATGATGACTCTATTTATAGTGGTCAGTGTGACATCACAGGTTGTGGGTTCGATTTCCAGTACAAACATTTTTATATCAAATACCATTAAGTTATTAGTTAACACCATTATAAGCTAAACTTGTCCTTAATATACTTGGCTAAATTTAGTATGTTAGTTGAAATAGGTATCGTAAATTAAATAAGCATTCCATAAAACACAGATGGAAACCAAACAACACAAAGACCGAATTATATTTATTTAACAGGGCAACACAATAAAGTAATTACCTTACGATGATACAGTTTTTACCTTGTACTTTGAACATAAAAAGTTCACTAAACTAAAACGTTTCAAAAACCAAATGGCCGTCAATTAAGCTTAATATCATTGCGTTTTACGCACTTATAATCATAATAATTTAACGAGCGCCCGTCATGGCGTTGATAATATAAAATAAATGCTAAAACTGGTACTTTGCGAGGCACAATCCAAGAATTAAACACATTATAGCCATAGTATTAGTGCCATAAGCATTCTGAAGCGAACAACTCTCTAAATTCAAGAGATAGAAATTATTAAGCAATATTCATGTAATAGTCCCTTAATTTCCACAAATTATGGTTCATGTATTTAATGGGGGTCTAAAACTATTCCATGGTCTTTAAATATTATAATTGGTCAGTTAAATATCCATATACATCATAGTTGCCTTATAACCCTCCCCCCCCCAGTTCCTCGATCCTAAGACATTCATTCAAAATCTCCTCTTAATTAATAAATTTCCATTCAATCTCCAAAACCCCCCATTTTTAGATTTCAACCTTAGTGGGTGGTGACATAGTTCTAAATTGAAAATAAATCATGCACACATATAAATATTTACACACACAACCATCATTATCAAGTACACAAACACGACCGAGTCATTTATACAAGACCTAAGTAATGCAACATTTTTAGAAGCTGATTTCTTATTTTTGCCACATTTTTCATCCATAGGTTCTGCTAATAATCTTTGCGTGAATCTTAAAGTGATGATAATACAATTCTCACAACAATGAGACCTTTCGTCCCTAATAAATTCTTGAGATATGATGTCCACAAGTCCACATGTCTCCACTGCTGATTAAAGCAGGAAATGATTCGTTAAGCGTAGCCCAACGAGGCACGTCTTTTAGTTTTCATTCGTTTAATTTTTTGCACTGAATTATGATCGCGGATAGAACTAGTAATATCCTAAAATCTTTTGTCATCCTCATAAGCTTTACTGAACTTTACAAAGCACAATTTTTAAGCTGAATGGCAAAATTATAATCAAAATGGTCCCAAGGAATACAAAAGAATGTGAAGTTAGTACTGTGGCAAGGTTGCTGATATAGAAAACAAAATTATTGAATGTACGTTACAAATCAGATGAATTAAAAACAAGTGCGTTCAATCTCTAATTAGACGGTAGAAACGAAGAAAGCATTGTAAAGACAATTCAAAAACAAACAAATCAAAATTATCAATTCATGATTGAACAGTATTAAAATTAATTCATCTATGACTGAATAGTCCCGAAAATCGCAGCAAACGTTTATAAAACAAATGAACTCGAAATCTAGCACATGATATTTGGTTAATTCAATCTTCTGGTCTCCGAGTTCCTTGCGATTCACTCATGTCGGGCCTTGACCTAATCACTAAGTTGCTGTGGGAAGCAATCTCGCCAGATGGCCCAATCATTGATGACCTAAAACATTGAGGAAGTTGCTATACGGAAGACGGGAAGTAGGTCGCATAGTGATGTTATAGGAGCTCCTATAATGTCATATTACAGAGATGCGAGGAGCTATAAGGTCTAATATTCAATGGAATCAAACTAAATATTACCCTTACAAAAAGAACAATGTTATGCTGTATTGCTTTTAAAAATTAAGACCTATGTATGATATCAAACTGATCCTCGTAGATTAGTTTTATAACACTTAATTTTAATTTGTGGCGGCATCCTTGTCTTAGAGACTGCGCGCTTGCCTCTGGGCTGCGCGCGCCGCTAGTGTTTTGTTAGCTGTTTACTTGGTTACCGTTCGAGACTGTTTTTCATTACTATTCTTTTACTATTCTTCTATGTGAGTTTACAAGGTATCTATTAAGGTTAAAAATATACTCGCATACCTAATGAAGATTGATTGGATATTTTATTTCATCGTTCCCATAATTTGGTGACCCCGACGTGATCAAGCAAACGATGAATCCAGAATTTAAAGATGCCTGCGACGAGGTATGTCGAGTTGGTGTTAAAACCGCATCCGCATCTGAATCGACATCCGCATCCGCATCTGAAACATTGATCCCGACTTCTGCCATTGAACAACTCAATCGTCGCATTGATGACCTGTCCCGGGAAATAGCTGTGATGTCGACTGGTTCCCGTTTGCGCTCGAGATCACGAGCGCGATCTCCACGCTGGCGTCAACGATTTCGGAGCCGCTCTAATGCTGGCCCGAAGCAATCGAAACAATGCTGGTATCATCGGCGGTTCGGCGTGCAGTCTACTAAGTGTCGTTCCCCGTGCTCGTTTCATCAGGGAAACGGGTCTGGCAGTCAGTGAAGACGGCGTCGCAGGACTGCCTCAATGTACCTAGTGGCCGTGTTTTTGTAACAGATCGCAAAACTAATGTACAATATCTAATCGATACTGGTTCCGACTTATGTGTTTTTCCTTATAAAAATGTTCGCAATAAGTATCAATGTATTAAAACAGATTACAAACTTTTTGCAGCTAATGGAACGACGATAAACACTTTCGGTTGGGAAAACCTTTCGTTAGACTTTGGACTCAGGCGTGTGTTTGTGTGGCGTTTCGTCATAGCTGACGTCACAAAACCTATAATAGGCATTGACTTTTTATCGCGTTATAACTTATTAGTGGACGCTAGGCATCACCGTTTAGTAGATAATGTAACATCGCTGAGTACTTTCGCTAAGCCTGCCACATCTGCCCCGTGCCATATAAAATCTGTTACAGGTACTTCACGATATCATGACTTACTCTCACAGTTTCCGGATATCACCCGTCCACCAGGACACTTGTCTGCGCGTGAGGTAAAACATAATACACTCCACTACATCCGAACGACTCCAGGACAACCAGTATACAGTCGTCCTCGGCGATTGGCACCGGATCGACTCCGCATTGCTACGCGGGAGTTCGAGGATATGGTAAGAGCAGGTATAGCGAGAAGGTCTGATAGCCCATGGTCATCACCTCTTCACCTGGTGCCGAAGAAAAATAATGAATGGCGACCATGTGGTGACTACCGTGCCCTCAATGCACGAACCATACCTGACCGATATCCGGTACGCCATATTGGTGATTTTTCACATAACCTTGCAGGATGTACTATATTTAGTAAAATTGATTTAATTCGTGCATATAACCAGATCCCCGTTAACTCAGATGATATACCGAAAACAGCCATCACAACTCCGTTTGGTATGTTTGAGTTCCCGTTTATGAGTTTCGGACTTCGCAACGCAGCTCAAACATTTCAACGTTTTATGGATGAGATCCTCAGAGACCTGGAATTTAGCTATCCGTATATCGACGATATTCTTGTGGCCTCACAGAACGAGGCTCAGCATGAAGTCCATTTGAAGCAGGTATTTCAGCGTCTGCAGGACTATGGTGTGGTGATGAACAGCTCCAAATGCGTTTTTGGTGAGCCCGAAGTAGAATTTCTTGGCTACATCGTATCTTCCTCAGGTACCAAACCACTACCACAGAAGGTCGAAGCTATTAAGAGTTTTCCACAGCCCAAGACCATCAAGGAGCTACGAAGATTTCTCGGTATGATAAACTTTTATAGACGTTTTGTACCGAATGCATCAAAAATTCAGACCCCACTACTCAAACTTTTGTCTGGCCCAGCTGTAAAGCCCAGCACTCCGGTAATATGGTCCCAGGAGCTGGAAGAAGCGTTCGTCGCTTGTAAGACCAGTTTAGCTGATGCCACCTTGTTAGCACATCCTCATCAATCAGCAAGATTATTATTGTGTACGGACGCTTCAGACAATGCTGTCGGTGCGGTGCTACAGCAGGAAATATGTACTGAAAATCAACCGCTTGGTTTCTTTTCCAAGAAACTTAACACCGCTCAACGGAAATATAGCCCGTTTGATAGGGAGTTGTTAGCAATATACGAAGCGGTTAAATATTTTAGACACATGGTTGAGGGGAAAAATTTCATCATATATACAGACCACAAACCAATAGTCTCAGCTTTTCAGAAAGCTTCAGAAAACTGTTCTCCAAGACAGTTTCGTTATTTTGATTTCGTGTCACAATTTACCACAGATATACGACACATAGCAGGTGAAGATAATGTGGTTGCTGACGCACTTTCCCGCACTGATGCGATAACTTTTTCCTTTGATTTAGACGCCCTAGCATACTCGCAGTTGGAAGATGATGAGCTTAAGCAGCTTCTTCAAAGCGATACTTCACTGGATCTTCAGAAAATTAAAGTTTCAAGCTCCAGTAAGTTGTTATACTGCGATGTCTCCGGCCCATCTCCACGACTTTACCTGACGTCACAGTTTCGTCGACAAGCTTTTGACAGTATTCACGGATTGAGTCATCCAGGCGTCAAAGCAACACTGAGACAAGTTACTGAAAAGTATGTATGGCCTAACATAAAGAAAGACTGCAAGATTTGGACACGAAGTTGTTTAGCATGCCAACGTTCGAAAGTTGCCCGTCACACTCGATCTCCAGTACATGCATATGTTCCCCCGTCGAGCAGATTTAGTCACGTGCACATAGATCTCATAGGACCTCTGCCAATATGTCATGACTACAGATACTGTTTAACAGCTGTGGATAGATTTACGCGTTGGCCAGAAGTGTTTCCACTGCATGACATCAAAGCTGACACTGTAGCGAGCGCATTTGTATCTGGTTGGATTTCACGTTTTGGATGTCCTGAAAAGGTAACCACAGACCGAGGTAAACAGTTCGATGCACGTTTATTCCAAGAACTTTCACGACTAATCGGTGCCAACCACTTGCAGACAACAGCGTATCACCCAGCTGCGAACGGAATGGTTGAGAGATTTCATCGACAGCTAAAGGCAGCTATTATGTGCCATGACAACGATGACTGGTACGAAGTTCTCCCATTAGTTCTCCTCGGAATACGTTCAGCTTGGAAAGAAGATATTGGATCATCATCCGCTGAATTAGTATACGGAGAAGCAATACGCCTACCAGGAGCATTTTTCCAAAGTACTCCCATGGAACTCGTAGATTATAATGATTTTCTGTCTCGTCTACGAGCAAACTTACAAAAGTTGAAGCCGACACCTATTGTCAGGCATGGCGCTTCCCCCGTTTTTGTGAGCAAAGATTTAACCACTGCGACACAAGTTTTTATTCGGCAGGACGCGGTGAGGAAACCCTTGCAGGCGCCCTACACCGGTCCATACAATGTCCTCGAACGCGGTGATAAATATTTCAAAATTTATGTTAAAGGGAAACCTGTGACCGTTTCTATAGATAGGTTGAAACCTGCCTATTTGTTGAGCAGTTCGACACCACAAGAAGAGAGCACACAGGTACCAGCGGACACTGCGAAATCACCTACGTCTCAACCCCACACGACACGATCTGGACGTCGTGTACACTTTCCAGATTATTTTCGACCCTAAAGGTCTCCAGGGGGGCTGATGTGGCGGCATCCTTGTCTTAGAGACTGCGCGCTTGCCTCTGGGCTGCGTGCGCCGCTAGTGTTTTGTTAGCTGTTTACTTGGTTACCGTTCGAGACTGTTTTTCATTACTATTCTTTTACTATTCTTCTATGTGAGTTTACAAGGTATCTATTAAGGTTAAAAATATACTCGCATACCTAATGAAGATTGATTGGATATTTTATTTCATCGTTCCCATAAATTAAAGCATTTTGACAAGATTGCTAATGAAGATTTGTTTGTTTCTACATATGTAATTAAATGTTCCAGAGCAAAGTTAATAGGGCTCCTCCATACGTCAAACAATAATTGTACATGATTCATAATAATCAGGGTTTCTTTTATGTCATAGGTTATTTCGCCATTGCTGTGGAATATATAAAATTTGGAACATTCTAGTCTTGCATACCTACTTACTAACGATCGCTTAGGCAACCGCTATCATACTTTATTTCATTATGAATTCGTGGTGTACCCTAAAATTCAGATTCGCAAACCATTTTTTGCTAATGTATTCCCTGTGTATGGTTCTAAAATGGTTATTTTATGACTCGGCCAACTATTAATGTCAATCTGCACAGAACGTAGTACGTATAAACTAAAAGCTCGCACTGCGCCGCGCCGCACCGCACCGGCTCCCATACAAAGCGTACGCATTGGAATGCGTGTGCGCAAGTTCTGGGACAGTTTTATTTGTTTCGTCTTGTTTTTGTACTCCAAATACCATGTTTCGAGTTGCCATTTTAATGACCCCCGTATGCGTGTGTTAAACTTCATATATTTACATTGTTTGAATAAATAGGTACCATTGTTTGTTTTGGTGTTATAAACATATGAAATGAATGTTCTATTCTATATTATATTATGTAATATTGTATGTTCTTTATTATTTGCCTATTTGTATTGAGTAGCATAAATATTGATTATATAGACTGTTTCATTTGGTAGATAAGAAATTAACCTAAGAATATTTTGTACCTAAAATTGACATTTTGCTTGATAAATACCCGATTTTATACCTCATAGTAATTATATAGATTATCTGAATAATATTCCTGGTTTATCGTTTTAAATTACGTCTGCTACTTACTAATTTTTTCCATTTATTTCCACCGCGTATTCGTCACAATTTTTAAGGTAAATCCGTGATATTATAGGATCTGCATCTACCAGATCATTTCGAAGGCGATGCATTTCTCCGTTTCTTTTCGCGTGTCCGCGTTACGAATTTTAATCGTTAATTAAGGACAATAAGTATTAAAGTGAAAGGACACTGTACCATTGAGCTGAGTGCAGGCTCCGGTAGTATTCCAAGTATGTGGAGTGGACATTCACTCGATGACGCGTGGCGGATTTCGCGAAACCTCCTATCCGGGTGGATTTCCTTTAAACACGCGTTAATACCAAATTGTTCACAAATTATATAGACTGGTTGGTTGTCAACCAATCTGATCTAAGCCGAGCGGGATATAGGGTAACCAGATAGAGGATTAGCTACTTTTAAATACATACGTAAGTATGTCCAGACACAGAACAAACAGACAATTTGTGTCCAAGAGTATAACATTTGTCCTGGGTGGTATTCGAATTCACGAATACCACCAAAGCCAAAATGTCGGTTTAATTGGGCAAATATTATGTGCATGAACATGTTTAAGAGTGGATGTGGGTGCTGGATGAGATTCGAGCCTACGATGTGGTGCTTGAAAGTTACCAAGCCAACCGGCCCGTCAAATAAGAACTAAGTATAGAGTCTCTCATTGCAAACATTGTAAAATGATCAATGCATTATTTAGTAATAATAAAACAAGGAATCAATTTATCACACCATAATATATAATGATCATTAACTCAGAATTTAGTTATATCTAAAATGTATGTTTGTTGCTATTTGCAGCTTTGACACTTCATATATAAATATCAAGTAGGTAATAGATCGCATTTACCTAAATGATGAATTTATAAAGTTCCCCCAAGTTTCAAGTCCAGTCATATACCTACTCCTGTTACACTATTGTCATTGGTCACCCAAAAAAGCAGCGTCAATCAGCAACGCTCTATTTTTTCACATATTCTCAGCAAATTATTTTCGAGTTAACTCCCCGCGCATGAGAGATATATAACGATTATTAAATAGCTATTTCAAACAATACACATGTACGTATATTACGTTTTTAAATGAAGCAAACAAACAAAAAAGCATAACACAAAAACTGAGGTCATTGGCACCGTTGGCCTACCGGGCTAGGTAAAAAATAATTATTCATAGTTTGAAAACTGGGAGGGTTAGTGTTACGGCATAAGGTTGAGATTCGTTTGAGTTTCGATGACATTTTTGTTGTCACACGTGGCATGACAGTCGTGGTGGGGGATAATTGATGATCCGTCATTCTGTCAACCACCTGACTGGTAAGGCGTGATGATAGAAGCGCGTTTTTGTGAACGCCAACAGATCTCGTTCAAAATATACGCGAGGACTCTAACTGTTGATTAAGATATATATATCATATATTTATGTTTAGGCAATTATAAGCATTTAGTTCATAATTTGCGATAATTCGGTCTGTAACCAACACATACATATAATATTATATTAACGGCAAATATGTCATTTAAGTATATCTACGTTCGGCTAAATTCAGTACTGAAAGCTTCGACTTAAACTGAATACACTTATTACCTACTCAATTGTTATTTTATTTAGCATCCAGAGTTCAATTTCTACCGAGGACAAATATTTGTGTAATTTAATATGTTTTTAATTAAAAGTAGTAAATTAGTTAACCAGTAACCATAGTTAAAGCTCTGCTTAGTTAAGAATCAGATTGACCGTGTCATGTGTGAAAAATGTCTCAGGATATTTATTTATTCCTTGGTTAATAATCCTTGGAACGTGTGTTATATCTGTAGTAAAGCTTAACATAACATTTAACAGGCTATTCAAATACCCTCTTATCTGATATTTTTGATCGAAACGAAACGTATCACTGTTATGAATGAATAATTAGAATTCAGATTTCATTTGAAAAAAAAAATCCAAGATGTCCGACCTAGAGGCCGTGCGCCTGATTTTTTTGGCTAGATTTTTTCTAGCCCCAACTACATACCTGAGAATAGGCCGTGCCTACATATTCAATTGATAAAATCTACCAAAGACGTGTGCTTGAGTGATTTTTAATACGATTCGACATTACATTGGTTGAGAAAAAACTTTGTAGTACATTTAACGTTTCGTGATTTGGACCCTGCGTAAGTATAGAGATATTTATCTTGATGATTGAAGAATAATCGTAGAGGTAACATTAATAATTTTAACGTTTGATGTGCAAATTCTAACTAATACTATAGATGCGAAAGTAACACTGTCTCTTCTGTGCTCTTTGACGCTAAAACTACGGAACCGATGAATTAAATTTGGTACACAGATAGTGTAGAGCCTGAGAAAGGACATAGGCTACTTTTTATCCAGGGAAAATAGAAGATCTCCCGAATCCCCGCGGTTGTTACTCTTTCTCACAATAACTACTGGAACCCATATGGTTTATAACCTTTATTATTTATCCCGGAAAAATTAAAGATCCCCTAGAAGCGCGGATAAAACCTTATAAATAAATATTTTCTATCTCTCAGACGAATATATTACAACAAAATATCAACACGCATTAAAATTCTAATTACATTTTATAATAACATCGATAACTTATCGAGTCGACCTCAGTTACTAATACTAACTGCTTAATTATATCGATCTATAGATAATGTATCGATTAAAACTAATATGTAGAGCAAAAAACTTATACATTGCCACCTAGCAACAGTTTTCTTAACAAAATTATATTTGCCGTTAAAAATTGAATCCTCAGTCATAAACAGTCGTTAATCCTTTGATTAAGGTACGTATAATAATTTTGGCAATAGTAAAAACATATGGTAAATATTAATGATGTTATAACGCGACCAATTCAAAGTGTAATATTAATAAGTGATAATTAATTAAACATTAGAACGGTCCGTGTGGGATGGCCACTATATATTAAGAGATTTGTCAACGAATCACTTGTGCGTTTCCATTGTTGCTAGTTGAAACTATATTTGGAAGTATAGTTACTGAAAAAATTGTGTAAATTATATCTAGAGTAATTTTTAACAATATTTAACTGGAAGATGATCCATGTGATTGTTCTATTCGAGAAAAAAATATTGATGAAAAGAATCTTCTGCAAAATGTAGGTAATTTTAAAATATTTTTTTGTTATAGATATTAATAGGTATATTTCATTTATTATAATATATGTATAATAAATTGGCCAAGTCTTATACAGTTTACTAAATAGAAATTAATCTGAAAGTTGCGTGAGATAGTTAATGTATGGAGCTCTGTTATAAGTAGGTATTTTAAAATAACAATGAATGATTGGATTAAGGACGAAACATGGCACACAGGTCAAGTCTTTTTTGGATTATTGGACGTTTTACACTCTTGGAAGCCTTGAGAACACACTAAACAAATACATTAATTAAAACAAACAAAACCCCTAATCGATTAAAAATCACAATCTTCTAACTTATAACAGATTTTCTCTCAATCACGTCCCTTCACCGAGACACCGCATCAAAATTCTTTTAAGATATACAATGACGCAGACAAACACATCAGAACAGACAAACAGACCAGGTGGTCGGACAATATCTCCAAGGTGGCGGGGAAAAATTGGATGGGAAAGGCCAAGGATCGAGCCCAATGGCGTGCACTGGGAGGCCAATATCCAGCAGTGGACTAGGGTAGGCTGATGATGATGTTGAAACATACGAGACGATAATCTAATATCGTGTCGTATATAACAGTGGGCGTGCGTCTATTGGCGGAAGCGCTCACTAACATGTGGCACCCAACACAGCATGTGACGTGACAGTGGTGCGCGGGCGCAGGTGGTCGCCATACTTGAAACTTTATTTTCTATAATTACCTATCATCTTATAGACGATCAGTGGGTCTTGTTGTACTAAAATAATGTATATTCTAGATTAGCTATTCTAGTTTTCTAACCTATATTGTACTGTTTATTGCTTAGATGGTGAGTGTAGTTGAAGATTTAGATTCTAAATATGTTTTTTACACATTTAGCAGCCTAATATCTCCCTCCCGGTTAAAGGATCACATAAAAATATATATAAATAGCCTGGAATAAAACGTTTGAATTTGTACTAATACATAATTAAATCGCAGGCTAAAGATTGTAGATTTTAGCAGTGTAGTCTCTAAGGTACATCAATTAATTGTGATTGACAAGAGGCTATCCATTTTTATCACTAGGTATGTATTTCTTTTTGGCAGATGACATAAGCTTATGTTAAGTATGAAAAACCCTTTGGTATCATCACCGACATTGAATGAAACCTTGAATGGAGTACTGCAGGTAACTAATCCAGTTCGTCCTTTCGACCTGATTTACATAAAAAACCACTTAAACACGATATAAATAATGTTTCGGGGCTCAGCTCAGCCGGCGATATCAGACGACAAACGACTGTTGAATTAGCCAGTGGCAGTGTTTTGTTTTATAATTTAAATTACCCTAAACGATGCACGGAAACATTGCGCTTTTTGTTTTTATCAAGTTCAGATAAATGTGCATTTTAGGAAAAAAAAATATAACATAAGTATATCCTGACATTTTTATTGGCCAATCTGATTCCAAACTAAGCTAAACTTGTACTATAGTAACCAGATAACTGACATACATATAGGAACTATTTTATAAGATATGTACATCTAGAAACGGAACATACTAACTTTATTAATACATATGTTTGTTCGGGGTAAAAGTCGAATTTAAAACCGTTCAGATAATGCTGCAAATACACCATCCTTCCAAGCTTTGTCTAGTATCTACTAACAATGAAATCACCACACATATTCCGCTAAAACCATCCAATAGACCACGCTCCAATCGAATATGGCGAATCTAAGCGTCGATTGTTAATTATAATATCGTTAAACCAAAGCATGGGCGTCAAATCAAATGCCACGGGCAGTAACATCACTCCATCACCCATGGACTATAGACCATGGTATACCCGAAGCCGCCATAGCAACAATACATAAAACCATACTATTAACATACCTTCACGGCGATTTACTATGACATGAGAGGAGGACCATGTAATCCGTGTACCGGAAACGTTTTCGTATATCGTGTTGCATAAACTGGCGATGTCTCGTGTCTTCGCTTGGTGGAGAATGTTTGGAAAAGCGGTTTAAACCGATTTGCATCAGTTCCGGCGGCGGCGGTAGCTGCGTTTGCGCAGCGCATTGCGTAAATTTTGGTCTTTGAAGCGGTGACAATGTTGTTTGGGAACTATTGGTGCCTACTTGTATGTCAAGGATTGTCATCCATATTTATGTTATTAAAATTTTATGAATGCTTGGCAAATTATTTTCACACTACACCATATTTTATACAAAGTAAAGATACGTAGTTTTAGATGAGTTACTACCATATATAAACTCTTCTTAAACTTAATGATCAGGAACTATGTATAGTAAAAGCGTCAGCATTAATTTCATTTAAACTTTTATTTTCACTGTTCGATTACCTAAGTGATGTCATATTAATACAATATGGGGGAAAAGACAATATATTATTGGGTTTATTTTTTTCACGACTTTAAAAATGATTTTATTCCTATATTTTTTTTATATATAAGTAGGTTCATATATGATTATTTGATCCAAATTTTTATCAAATGTATTTTTTAAGGCTGTACAGATACTATACCTAGTATTTATACGTATCGATGGAAAGATATAAAAATCGTTATACAACATTAACGATAACACCGAATCGAATCGATTGATTGATGTAAATGATCGATTATCGTCACGAAGTGGAGTGTTCACGAGTTAAGTGTTATATTATAATTATTTTAACTACCGTGGTACAATCGAATACATATTTTAAGAAAGCTACATTTTACATTTCATTGATGGTACAAGATTCGAGTGTTCATTCATAATTTTTTTTATATTTAGTACAATGTCAATCTGAATCTAAGTACGTGGTTTCTGGGGGACTTTCAATTGTTCCAGGATAAAAGGTTTGCCTTTACCCAAGGTCTAGTCTATGCCTATACCAAATATTATGAAAATCGATTCAAGGGTTCAGGCGTGAAAACGTAACAAACAGACTTTAGCATTAAAATGGAAAAGATGGACACACGCCAGAACAGCGCTGATAGAAAATGTTCTGGAATAGCACATAGTTTACTGTAGGTGCTTTTGTACTTTTTACACTGTTTACAATACTTTTACCCCGGGGAAAAAAGAAAGCCCCTCATGTATGACTCCATAACTAATATCAACGTAAGAAATGATTTATAGTTAATTAAACAATCTTACTTACTTACAACCGAAAAGTAAAGGAAAAATTTAAGAATAGTCTACATTTTTGTATACACTAGGACAAACCGGCTTACTAGCTACGTACTTGTAATTAAACCAAACTCCTTGAACTTAGTTGAAGCAACCACCTCTAGAGCTACTATAAAATCCACACACGCAATTCATCGTAAATTCCTTATCCGCAGCTGAATACAGATAATAAATATGGGCATACATACATTTACATTAATTTTTAATTAGCAATTATTTCGGACGCCAGTTTTAAAATATACAACTCCTGCGCAGCGACAAAGGTGGAACCTAGAGTACTATAGGTCATTGTTCTCGAACGGTGTAGAGAAATAAATAAATAAAATAGATGCGCCAAAAATAAAGATGGGCAGCATTGCCAAGCGGGTCGCGTCCTCACAGAGGCACGTGACTGTTGTTTTGATTGTATTCTACCTAAAATGCAATTCGTGTGTATTAATTGTCATTAACAAGTATATGTATTCATGTTAATGGATTAATTTAAACGTGATTGTCAAATAAATGTTTTGTTAAGATATTAATGAAGTGTAAGTACGTACTTGAGAAAGTTGTGTACTTGTTTTTATGTTGGTTATTTACCTTATACTTAGATATTTTGATGTGTTATATGGACAGATTTCTGCTGAGGAGGTTCACCCAACTACATGTTTTGCATATGTATTGGGTAGGTACCTACTAACATAGCAAGTAATAATTGTGTTACTAACAAATTTATTGACCACTGTAGTTGTCTGAAATAAATGCATTTTAATATAATTTTATATACGAATGACTTACGTTAACAAACAATGAATAAACCATAAATAAAATATTAATATAGGTTAAAATAACAGAGTATCAAACTGAATCCTCTGTCCAAACATTTAGTCTATGACAAGACAGGTCCTTTCACTTAACCCGCATGCAGTGTTCAATTTCAACCACCCCTGTACCTTGAAGGAAAACTGGGAGAGAGTGAGTCGGCTATAGGGTTAGTCTTTAGAGAGAGAGAGATGTCAATATAAACAAATCGTAGGGCCGTAAAAACGCGCCATATGTCGTCTTATGACAGATGGCTTCAACCGCAAAGTAGGTAGTCTTACAGGTTGATTTGTTTTACATTACTTATTTTTTTATGTTCTATAGCCTTTGTTATGTGGTTTTTCTACGAAACGTGCAATAGTATGTTATGAAAGTTCAACGTACAAGGAGTAATGACAGGTGAAAGCTGAATCCCTACGAATATTAATAAATGCGAAAGTAACTCTGTCTGTTAAGCTTTCACGCTTAAAGCACAGAATAGATTTTGATGACATTTGTTACAGGTACATAGATTAGAGCTTGGGAAAAGGCTTAGTCTACTTTTTATCCTGGGAATGTTGAAAGTCCCCCGGGAAAGCTGCTAGTCTAGTTTCTTAAATTAGATAGATTTTATCTGACACAAAATTGGTAGGTATATTCCATATTTTTGGTATCACAAAATTTTCTGGTAAAAGTAAAATAAATAAATAACTTTGTATTTTTTACCTAAAAGTAAATAAGTGTTCTTACTCCCGTGTATTTATATAGGTCAAGTCACAAACAGATTGCATAATTTAACTTTCTTACCTAATTTCTATTTTCCTACTGTAATATAGTATCCACATTTTACAATTTTTTTTTATTATTAAATAATATATTCTCTCCAGAAGGTATTCTAATTTCAATACGAACATAGGTGTAAAAGCATTATAAAACACAATTATAAATTCTGAGATAACAAAAATCTACGCATTATATTACGCATTAAAAATTTTGATTTGGGTATGCGTCCTTAATTAGGTTAGGTGAGTTTTTGTGGCTTTTATAATATATTTACTTTATATTATACTAGCTGCCCCCGCGCGGTTTTACCCGCGTAGTTCCCGTTCCCGTGGGAATACAGGGATAAAATATAGCCTATGTTACTCGGGGATAATGTAGCTTTCCAAAGGTGAAAGAATTTTTGAAATCGGTCCAGTAGTTTCGGAGCCTATTCATTACAAACAAACAAACAAATCTTTCCTCTTTATAATATTAGTATTATATAATTATGGAAAACAAAGATACAAGATATCATAACGCGTTGCTCACTTCACGAACTCATTACTGTTCAAAGCGGAAATTGTATATTTTTTATTCACTATATAGTGTACTAGTGGCTCCCCGCGGCTTCGCCCGCGTTCCTGGGGGATCTTATATTTTCTCGGGATAAAAAGTAGCCTATGTCCTTTCTCAGGCTCTGGATTATCTGTGTTATCTGTGTACCAAATTTAATTTAAATCGGTTCAGTAGTTTTAGCGTAACAGACAGACAGAGTTTACTTTCGCATTTATAATATAAGTATGGATACCTACACAAGTAACAAAATTGTAAACTTATAAATTTCCTAGCGCTTCTCTGTCTTTGAATAATTCAATTTTAATATTGTACCCAGTTTTCCGAGGTCGTTGAACTGTATGTAGGTACCTATGTATGTTCATCATGTACATTTGAATACAAATAAGTGATTTTATTATATGAATATGACGTAAATGATCACGTTTTTAAGAAACACGTACCTACATTTTGGTCACAGTTTGTAAAAAAACCTACTCACGACCATGTAATGTTAAATTATGTAGGACTTTTATTGATATTATTTTAATCATCGACGTATAGCGATAGACAAGAACGTTCATGTAAAACATTTGTTTAAAAACTGGTAAGAGTTAGAACTAAAGTTCGCTGCAGCGCTGTATAAAGCTGTGTCAACTAACCAAACTATTTTAAAAGATACAGCGCTAGATTGCTGAGAGTATAGTTTTCTCGCGACCAAAACGTCGTAAGCGCCGCAAATTTCATGGCGCTTACGCGTTTCGTTCAGTTAACTACACTAAGATGTCGTCCCTATAGAGTTCACACCGCAGATGTGACACATCTTTTTTACCTCCTAAACTTCATTAGAATAAAACTCGATTTCAAAATGTATTATATTAATATTAGGGGGGCCTAGTGCGGATTGGCGGACTTCACATGGCTTAAATGAGTACTCAGAGGTACGGGCCAGGGCTTGAATTAACATAAAACAATTATTCAAAATATCAAACTATCACTACTAATTAAAAACTCATTAACAATTAATCAAATTAAAACCTTTCTAAAAAAACATATCAAGTCTGTGTTCAGTTACATATTTTTACCTACAACCAGTTTTAAGGGAACATCTGCACGTTTTAGTATATGATTGTAGAATGGCGTGGTATTTAAATAGATAAATTGTTTTTCTACTCTGGAATTACGGAATTATCACCTATTAATTCACTTAAACAGGTAGTAATTTTACTTAGTTGACTACTGACTAGTTATTTTCGTCCAAGGTCTACTTTGATTCGGATTATCATTGTTATTAACGCTGCTCCGTGCGCACCCGCACTGAATGAATGTCGAAGCCACACTAAAGTCGGGTGTGGGGACTGCAGTTCAGTTGAGTTGATAAAAGCGAGTGTTCGGAACGCCCTATCTAGTACGTAGTACATATATATCGATGATTTTAATAAACAAATTATGATACAGTTTTAAAATAAATAAATATTTTAAGACTAGGTATCTACTCTAATATAGAAGCTGAATCTATACTTATATTCTAAAGCTGAAGAGTTAGTTTGATTGCTCGAAAGCGGTAATCTAAGGAACTACTGGTCCGATTTAGAAAACTTTTTTAGTGTTAGATAGCCCATTTATCGAGTAAGGCTAGAGGCTATATTTCATCAAGCTACGACCAATAAGAGCGGAGTATCTATGAAAAATGTTGCAAAAAGAGGGTACTGACACTAACGTAGTTGCGCGGATCAGCTAGATTTTTGCTAAAAATAAATAAGTTAATATATTTTATTAGTTTTAGCGATAAACAAGAATGACGAATAATGGTCGTTTAAAACATATCTAATTGTTATACAAAAAGATTATAATCATACCTTAATTTAATGTTCACGACAACCCGAAGAAATAAATCAATGAAAAACGGTGTTTGTTTATGTTTTATCTATAAAAATCTTGATAAATTGTACAATTAAAGGCGAAGCGTTGAGTTACGACTTCGGTTCTTAATATGCAGTTGGACACAAGGTAGAGGTTACATTAAATCGTGTATTCTAAAGTAGTCAATAAATTTAATATTTTGAATACATACACAATGTATGTTTTGAAGGAATTTTGTAAACAGACTAGAGCTTGTGAAAGGACATCGGGAAACCGACGGACGGAAGATAGTTACTAATAAATGCTAATTAGTTTAGGTAAAGTTGATCCTTTTGTTCTCGATCTCGTTGAAAGTTGCTTTCCAAAAGAAAATGTACCAAATCTTCAATGTCACTTTCATATTGTGTCATTTTGCACACAATTGTAATATTATTATTATAGTATCTATATAAGTTTATTGTTGTGATGATAAGCTCGCGGCGTAAGGTTTTATACGCCTTAGAATTTTTATTATTAATAAAATAAAATACATTAATTGTCAGAATCATTTTTATATCTGCGGGGTTCCGTAAAGACATAAGACTCTGTTCAACAATGTTGTATAGGCACGTTTTACATAGGTATTCTATTACAAAATATCTAAACTAAAACAAAAATAAGTATTAGTAACAAAGATATATAAAATTTAATTACGTAGTAGGTACCTAGCAAAGCATCTTTTTATTTACTTGTTTTTAGGAAAATCTATGTATTCATAGGTTAGCTTAATCATATATATCATTGGAGTTCATTAAATTCAAAATTTTGGGTCTATGATTTTTGTTTTTTTTTTCATTTTCTTAAAATCGGAAAGAACGGAATCAGACTCAGAAAAGTCGAAGCAGAACCTACAACCGGTTCAGAAGTCGGTATAACAAATGATTCAAATAAACAAACAAGCTGTATAATATATAAATAAGTTATATATGTAGGTAGGTACATGAAATTCCTACACAAACGAATCAATTTAAGGCCAAATTAGATACACTGCAGCATGAGTTTTAAACATTTTTGCACGGAACTCTAATGCGGCTTTTACGGCGAATTGTTTTTTTTATTATTGCACATTTAAAGTTTGAAAAGGTTCTCGTGTTAACTGCGGTTATCAGTTCTAAATATAGTTAGGATCAAATAAAGCTGAACTGGCGCGGTATGTCAGGAATTCCTCTGCCGTTCAGAGGCACACTCGGTGAAGACTGCACTTTTATTGTTCTATAATGGCGTCGTTTTGACAAGAGGGTGTCTCTTTTTGCCGCGATATGTTTATCCCTTTTTATGCGCTCATTTTGAGATATCTGGTTTTAAAGACACTGTTTTATTTTAACTTGATCTTTTCTTTAATAGATGTTCAAGAAAAGGTCTGAAATGACCGAAGTAGGTAACATAATTTTTTTTACGATTTCACCAGTTGGAAATGGAGCTTTTGGAAAGTTTATTTGATTAAACAACATTTGCTCTAGTTGTCTCTACCAAAAGTACCATATTATAAAAAAAAATCAACGTTAATAAAAAATCTAGCTTTTTTTAAATAGCTATGGTACTTTGCTCCCGGTACGCACCCGGCCCGACATGGCGGCGGATCGGGCCCCCATGCGCCGTACATTTGCATAAACATCCAACTAATTACACCAACATTATGCATGCAAATGACGCATTATATTTATACACAAACGTATTGCATTCATGCATTTTTTACCCAATCATCTGTATGTGTGTGTATTTTCATTAATCGAGAATATTGAATAATAAGGACACGAGCTGCAGCTTAATAATAAATATCTTGGGACCTTTTTACGCGCGGCCAATTTGACTCCTAACTACGCAGAACTTGTTGGTACTATGGTAACTTGAGGCTTTATTAAAACAAACCCTTTTCATTCATTATTTCTCATAACAATTCAAAGTTATGCAATATCATTTAAACATTTAATATGTTGTACAATACACATAAGTAATTAAGCAACAGTTTTTAACCCATTTTCTAACTGTGTGATAATAAACTCCCACAGTAGCACATAACAAAACGTTGTAATTCACATTTTGAGTGTGCAGTCGGTTTATATAAACGACGATATTTTACACCTTAACGGCTATCGTAACAAAAAAAAACCGTTTGAAGTCGACCGATCGGCATAGATGAGAGGGGATCGCGTTGCCGAGTTGCGGCGTATTAATTACAACGTTTTTGTCACCATATCAATTGTTTCCCATGATTCTGTCACAATTTCGGGTGAAATTTGATGTTCAGTAAAATAACAGTAGAATTGAATTGATACTCTAATATTCCATATCCTTAGGTTGAAGACATACTAACAACATACAAGTAACACAGTGATCCAAATTCGACTCTGAAAATCATACTTTTAATTTGTTTTGTAATAAAAAAAATGTAAAATTCATATTTTTTTGACAAATTATAGGTATAAAGCGATTTGTAAGATTGCGTTTCATAAAGTGGAGTGTCTAAAAAAATTCAGTCGAAATCAATGGAAATATTACATAGTTATTATAAAGGCACAATATTACGTAATTTTGTAGTCAAAAATACATTTTCCTCCAGGAAAAATTGAGTGCACAAAGATATCTGTCGGCCGAGGTTGGCAACAAAACAAAGCAAACATTTGACCCAAATAGTTATAGTCCAACAAACGTAAACGACCGTTTTAAATATAGACAAATGCAGCGGAAAATCTTGTATGCTATTGCGGAAGATGACTCGTGAAAAAATCAATTTTCCGTAGGAAAAATCGATTTCGAAAGTCTTGAAGTTATAGAATTATGATATTCAAGTAAAGCTTTATTGAGTAAAACAAACATCGATTCAAACTTTTGCATTTCCATTATCAGTTATATTTTTAATATACTTTAGCAGTTATATTCCTACATAATAAATAAGTCAATATATATAATATCTAAAAAAGATCGTAAACAACTCTGAGGGTGATAAATATAGGTACCAGTAACATAAGCCCTTTATTGCCAAAGTAGACAGCAGCGTTCTTCAGACAACCTTTTCGGTATACAAATATGTGGGGAAAAAAGGGTAAAAGTAAACCTACACGCTAATACGTCTAGACATACTAATGTGGAGGTGTTGGGAACGAACCCTTTCAGGAATAATTATAATTATATAATACATATCTAACTCCCTAAGGTAAATATGTTGAAACGGCCAAAAACGTAGAACCGGTCGAGTACTTAGTGAGTATTTAGTGGGTAGGGCTCTAAGTTTAGAATATACTAAATAAATGCTAGAGTAGAGAAGGTCAGTGTATTTCTTTGTCCTTTCTTAAAGCCCTAATGAATCATCAGATCTATGTAGATCAAAACATGTGTTTTTTTTGCAGATCGATACTTCTAATATCCGATACTTGGATGAAAACATTCAAAAAGTATTCCTATAGAAAACCAAGCGAAGCCGTGAGCAAAAGCTTTTCTTTCGTCTTTGTCTATAGAGATAAAATATTCAGCCATATTACAAGCAAATTACAATAATTAATACAAATATAACACCTACAAGATTCGATCCTGAAACTAATTAGAGCCAATCAAAGGGAAAGCCTCTCCCCTACGTAACCTTGCAGACCAAAAACTAGGGTCCACCGCTCGTAAAGTGTTCAGTGATGATGTTTGCGTACCAATAAATCCCGGGAAAGTTCCTTGTGTTGGTTTATCCCGGTGGGAGGACGAAAGGACGCCCGGGATGGCTCGGTACAGGCGTACTTAGAGGCTAGACGGCGGTCAAAGATAGATAGGATAGAGGTGACAGGTGATTGATAGATTTAAGTCTGGCTAAAATAAATTTGGTGGTGCGTAATGACATCTATAGGTAGTAATATTATCAGTGAGATAAAAAACTTGAAATGTAACCTAAATTTATTTGGAAGAGAGTAATTTTTAATTTCTTGTCGGCATAAGTGCTTGTGAAGGCCTATTTGAATAAAAACATTTTACATATTCATACTATCTGATTAGATCTAGTAGTATTTGTAATCTACGTTCATCTACGAAAATAATATATTAAAGTTTGTGACGTTTAAAATAAGTTTTCCATAAATAATTTCTACCTATTTGAAACGACTTTGTAAAGCTGAGAAGGTTACGGTCGTAAAAATTAATTGTAAAGCGAATAATATCAATGATACCGAGTTCAATTTTAACAACCTATTTTAGTAACGGCCAATCGTCAAATTTCATACCTATCAACAACAACTTTTATAGTGGAAAAAAATATATATATCCTGGGACATTCCTCTCTAATTTAAACTATAAGAATCTTGCTATATTCCAAATGTCAAAGTTTTAATGCTTTAGCGCTTTTCAATCTGCCAACTTCACATGAAACTAGCTGCCACTCCACGGTTTCACCCGCGTAGTTCCCATTCCCGTTCCCGCGATCACTTAGGGGTATGAAATATATATAGTAGCCGATTCTCAGACCTTCTGAATATGCACATAAAATTTCATAAATATCGGTCAAGCTGTTTCGGAGGAGTATGGTAAGATGGTAACTAACATTGTGAGACGAGAATTTTGTATATATTGAAGATTAGGCACTACATAGTTAACATATGAAATAAGTAAGTATGCCTAAATCTTAAGTATGGGCACCTGATAGGCACATAGATTGGTGATACCCAATAATATTTTAACCCTCCAAAAAAGGGAGGAGGTTGAATCTAATGCTCAGTTTAGAAGGTTCTCGTCGTTTAGTACTTTCGTAATGAAGTGACGCTTTTACCACAATGTTAGATGATCTATGAACGAAGGGCAAAGGGCGTACGGCTAGGGCGCAGACGGGGAGGCGTCTGTCTCCCGCATCGCTTACTATTCTAATCGAACGCCCTACTGGGTATTAGGAAACGAAAAAGTTAACGTAGACTTACGCATGTCATCGAAATACATACTTTGAAAGATACCATAGCATAGGTCGAAATACCTATGGAAAGACTGGAAACCCTAAGATATAAGTGTACAAAACTAAGTTGATTCCCGCCGCCTGTAGGCTCAGATCTTTTAAACTACGCAACGGATTTTAATGCGTTTGTCAACAAAAGATAGACTGATCCAAGACAAAGGTTTATAGGTACGTATAGTTTAATATTGTTTTCAATTGATCAATTGATCTGTTTCTATATATAGGTACATTGTGGATAATTTATTGAAAAAGTTATTAGACATTTTAAGGCTATCCTTGGAAAGGACGTTTTAATCGTTTGGAGATTCATAATTTCAGATAATTAGAATATAAAATTTAATATGCAAAGAAACACCATTATGTACTTAGGTACCTAAAGAACAAAATTTTTAAATACGAAAGTAACTCTGTCTGTCTGTCTCGCTAAAACTATTGAACCGATTAAAATAAAATTTGGTACAAAGACAGCCTAGAGCCTGAAAAAGGACATGGGCTACTTTTATCCCGGGAAAATGGCAGATCTCCGGGCACGAGGGTGAAACCACGGGGAGCCACTAGCAGATTATATAAAACTAAGCATAAAATAATACGCGCCCTTCAACTCGGCAAATCGGTTATTTTTAATAGGATGATCATAAAACCTCATTTATTATGGTTCTTACATAATAGAGGATTTCATGTGGATTACTTTACCATAAAACGTACGTCATATAATTCTACTTAAAATATAAACCAGTAAATAAACTACGATACGCATAAATTTCGTAGGAGATAAATAGGGGTGATTTAAATTACCTACAAGCTTCCGGTCCACGGTTTCACCCGTTTCCGGGAAAACTTAAATTTTCCCGGGAAAAAACATACTCAAGCTCTGTGCCAAATTTCATTTAGAAACCTTCAGCTGTTTTAGGATATTTGAGGATCAAAAATCCACCCACCTTAACTTACGTATTTAAATAGTAGTGAGATAACATTACCCATACTAACTAACGCATTTATTCTACCTAGTAGTAAATTAAAAAAGGGGCCATAACAATGTTTGAGAAACAATGCCCCAACTAAACGGCACGAACTATTATTAGACGCAATGCGAATTAAGAAAAACCGATAATATCATAAACAAAGCAGTGCTGGGAAACAATAAATATAATTAGGTTCCTTTATGCGCTATTGTGGGCGAGATTGAGATCGAATGAGCTGGATAATATTCGCCTCTCGCTCTATTGTTAGAACTTTATGTTATATCGATATTAATACAGTATTAACTGAAGAATGAAAAGTTGGACCCGACTATAATGATTAAATACTTACTGTAGAAAAAAAAATCAACAATAGACGCAAAAACTCGATGAGAAATAACTCATTGAATGAATAAACAAAATTCATAAATTCATGCTGTAAAAGACGTATTCTTATTTATTATTAAACTATTAAAAAGGTATAATATGTAAGCTTTACTGTGACAATCACTTGTAAATTTTTTTAAAAGACTGCATTTCTTAAGCCCCTTCAAAACAGTTAGAAAGAACAGATGAAAAGGGTGGCACATTGAATTAAAGATTGCATTCAACTCAGCTAGGGGAATATATCTAATAAAGCTTACGTGTAAGTGTGTATGTCATATAATATAAGTGTTGTTATGGCCGTTTTACGACAACCCATCAAACTGGGAATACAATGTAAATAAAATTAAAAATGAATTCTTAATGACGTCATATCTCTATATTTGATTATAGGGGGCAAGACAATAAAAGGGGAGAAGTGCATTAAATGAATAATTTGATGGAAGACGTAATTTTTGGGGGGCATATACTGTTTCATTATAAATAAGATGGGGCGAAGTAAAACGTTTGAGAAACGATAAGTTGTCAAAATATTAACTATTCTTTTTTTTAATTATCCAAACACTCAAAGCGCTAATTACACCAGCGCTACCAACCACCAAATAAAAAAGGTAGAGTCAAACTTTCACTCATTCATAGACAAGATTCTTTAGTCTATCATTAATTTAACAAAAGGCCTGGAAAAAAATGAAAAAAAAGCGCATCAAACCGCAGCAGACGGTCACCGAACCCGCTTACCTGTCCTAAAAGCACGCAAACGATTCGCGACACCTAAACTACATGCTATAATAGCGCCTTTGTTGTCTGGTTGTAAAAGCTATATTACTATGAATAACTCGATCGCGAATAAGAATTTTGTGAAGAAAATTCACAAGGTTTGTTTACTTTTTTGGAGATGACCTAATCATCATGAATAGACTATGGTCTTAAGTAAGACAAAATTTTGGTGACTATGGAAATAAATAAAAATATAGAATAATATAACGAGTATGTTTCACCACCTAGTTTTTGAAATAAGCAATTTCAAATGTAGTGTAGTGTAGTTTACTGTCCTTACAGGCTATTGTTGTTATTTATAATCAAGAAATTGTAGCACATATATATAATTTTATAGGCTTTTTCAGGCATAAGACAAAGTCTAAGATCCATAATCCGAACAAAAATAGAAACGGGAAACTAACTGACCCGCGCAACTTCGTCAGCGTCACATTCACTGTTTTTGCAATTTCAAACAATCCGTTCCTAGTGGTCGTAGCGTAATGTTATATAGTCTATAGCCTACTTCGATAAATGGGCTATACAACACTAAAATATCTTTCAATTCGAACCATTACTTTCTGAGTATATCGCGTTCAAACTTCAGCATCATAATAGGTATTAGTAGAGTATAGATTGAACGAGTTAAAAGTGAGTTTATAGAACAATGGTAGAAGACAAACATTCGCTTGCCAATGGAGCTAATATTGTATCTAGTTTCAACGGTTGTTGTCACATTTTTTACTCGTTTTATATTCTTAAGTTAGAGCCGCAACGAAATTGTAAATAAACAAGCAATAACATTAGCGTTATTTAAATTAAGACTTTTTTATACTTTTCATTTTATTATTCAAAGTAATATAATATGTTGGGATAGTACCTTTATTGTTATTTCTGGGAATGGTTTAATATTCGACGGACTTTATATAGGTATTCTTTAGCGTGACCGACGCGGCGACAGTAGGTACGTACTTTTATCTTTCAGCCATAGTGACTTAGTGGTAGAAGCAACGATCGCGCGTCATCATGAGGGTGCAGGCTCAAAGTCCTGTACATTTTAGTTACAAAAAACTTACGTAAATACACCATGGCTTGAGGCGAAGGAAATACATGGCCAGAACAACCTGCATGACTATGAATGTAAAGTCCATCAAAGAAGGTATGTACAGTCTGTCAATCCGTACTTGGCTCGCGTGGTGGACTGTGACCTAAGCCCCCTCGATAGGGACGCTCGCTCTCTACGTATGGGATTATATATGAGCTGAGCACGACAAATCAAAATAACTAACAAATCCATCTCATCTACAAAGGAAGCTGTGGTAAACGGCGTTGGTGTCACTATTACTAAGCCATGTATCGAAATTTAATTGTTTCTCTGTTTGTTTACTTACCCTAATAAATAATAAAAAAAAAGATAATGAGTCAATTAACAGTCACATCTGTCAAAAATAATTTACGACCGCCATGCAGTTCCCAATAACCGTATTACAAACCGATTCTCGATTAATTCGTCCTCCTTTGCATTCTGAACGCACATTACGCAATATCTCCATTCGGTCCGCCCCGCGGTTTTTCCGTTTCACGTAGCCGACCCCTAATCCGCGTGGCGTGAAGATATTTCCGCGAACTTCATGTTGGGCCATAAGATTAAGGGAACATGCAACTCATTGCGAATGGGGGTTAGTGACCCTGACTTTGTAGCTGTCTGTCGTCTTTTTGAAAAACATTCATGTCTATTTGTTCTGTGTATAAATATCTACATAAAAATATAATATATCAGGTTAAACTATAAGTTCTGCTTAGTTAAGAATCAGATAAAACATGTGTGGATGTGCAAGGATAATTTATTATTATCATTATTGACTGGTTCCTTGTTAGTCCCTGACATATTCCTCTTACATAGGCTTAAGAACCAATAAAGTTATATTGCATTAGTAGGGGCGATTTCAAATACAAAGAATACAAAAAACACTCGCAACTTTGAAATAGAGAACCACCCATGACACTCCATTGAAATTTTCCGCGGATTTAACCCCACTAGTTCCATGGCCATATGGAAACGACAAATCGATTCGCCCATAAATCGGTGGGCCCTTGACTACACGCCTTGAATAATATTATAGCTCGTATTTATTGCGGATCAGGTTCAGGGCGGAATACCAGGGGGAGACCGCGACGTTTTCACGCGAATTTTTCCCTAATTTATTGCACTTCCTCGTTGGAGTCGCAAGAATGAACTATGGTCTGCCAAGTTTTAAATTAGTATAGATAGTCATTTTTGCTTTGACTTTTTATATTGAACTTACACCTGTAGGAAAATGTAACAGAGATTGAAGTATTACCTTAATCGCCACGTTACATGCTGTTATTGTACCTACTTTTAATATCACTAGATGCTTTCGATAAGATCGGTGATAGGGATCATCGGCGGAGCATCTACTTATTTGTCAGTATACTGACTACCTACTTTTATAGACTACTCTATAGAGTCGCTGAATGGCCTATGAAGGAAAATTACCTTTATATAGTACCTATACTTAGCGTCCAATAAACGACAAGAGACGTGCAAAGACTCCTACCTAAATCCATAGTGAATTACAGACCCTTGCATTTTCAGACCTAAAACTAGAGTTAGTATATTATCTCTAACTTGATGTAAATAATATTTGCAACAATATGATGATTACGGCCTTCGTGAATGGATACCCTAGTTTGAAATTAGTTTAACATTGAACGATCACTTGCAGCTGCATTAACACGTGATACCTTCATTATATAGCTACCTATTTTAATCAGGTATTAAGGGTAGGGTAGGAGGTATAAAAACAAAAACCATATTAATAAAAATGCATTGCTAAATGCAGTCGGCTGGACAAATTTGGGAACTATGGTTATAAAATTATCATAACAGTGGTTCTCATAGAAAACATTGCATAAAATATCTTTATATATATCATTTCTATTCATACAACATGGCGCCAAAATCTGGTCAGTCATCGGTCATCAAATACATCCATACACGCCTCCCACAGTAACACAAAATATATAGGCTATGTTAGAGAAGACAATATATCTTTGACAGGCGGAAGGTCGTACACCAAAAGGTCCGCCCGATCACTTCCTAGTGTCTATTAAAGGCGATTTCTCTTTGCCCACGATGCCCACGCCCACATACGTGCGTCACGCCACTGTCGGTCGTATTGCTAAAAACGGCGGCGCCGGCGCACGAAGATGTGCCAATGTAGCTATAGTCTATAGCCATAGTCATAGTTGTAAGGAGGTACTTATAACTTTATAAGTTTTGTTCTGCTAGTGCTACTTATTGTGTGGTTATTGATTAGCTTCGAATTTCCAAAAATCTTTTACTGTTAGAAAGCTCAATCCAGTATCTATTGATACTGCTAAAAATATCAATTCTTTCTTCTAACGTTCTAACATGGTCAATCTGATTCATAACGAAATAGACTTTGTTGCTAAAGTAACCAGATTGATTATATAGGTAGTAATATAGATGTTTACATTGAGACACAAAACAAAATGCATGTCCTGGGTGGCAATTGAAACCATGACCGCCTTAAAGTCAGGGTCCCACAAAGCTAACCGATCAGGCAAAGAAGCTTCATCACATAGTATAAAACAAAGTCGCTTTCGCTGTCTCTATATCCCTATGTATGCTTAAATCTTTAAAACTACGCAACGGATTTTGATGCGGTTTTAATAGATAGAGCGACTTAAGAGTATGGTTTAAATGTATAATACATGCATAATGTAGTAGAAAAACACTGATAATTTTAGAGGTTTCTGATGTGATGTCGGCGCGTGCCTATAAGCATTGCACCTGTCCGAAGCCAAGGCGGGTCACTAATAGTTTATAAATATAATCTACATTATTGAAAAGAGACAGTGAGTCTATGAAATTGATGTCTCTTCGTCAACACAATAAAATTACACGTAAAAGTTGCGTTTCGCTTCCAACGGTAACGCTTTGTGGTGAAATCGAAAATGTTTATGTCATTAACTGCGTTCGGAGGCCATCAGTCATCACGTGAGTGTTGTATCATTCACTGTCCAGGCTATTCTGAGTTAGGGTTGCCTACTCAAAAATTTGGAATCTAGGACAAGCCGCGTGAAGACCCCGGAGTCCAGAGCCCAGACATATTATGTTAACGGGTTTTTCAAAATATGGTGTTTAACGGGGGTCTGCGGAGGGCCCAAGACTTGATTTTTTTTAATCCGGACTATAAATAGGGTCTAACCACAATGCCAACCAGACTAAACTATATCCTAGGACAGGAGTCGCCCATCAAAACTCTATGCTAGTCACTCTATGCTTTTGATACCCCAAAATCTCTTAAACAAATCCGAGCAAACAGTAATATAATATTATCTCAAAGTCAGTCATTGACCTTATTTCGCGTTCCAGAATCGCATGGATTAAAAAAAAATGCTAATAAAACGTTTTTTCAGCTGAAACATGACGGAAGCGCTATGTTACATGGTTTTAATGTATTGCTATTATAAAACGTGTCAGCCAGATCAAACGCGACGTGATGTGGGTGGGGGCAGATTTACGCGAATTTAAGGCACCTAATATTATAATTGTGATCAGTCAAATTTCTTTAGCAGTCTTACTAGCTGCTCCGCGGTTTCACCCGCGTAGTTCCCGTTCCCGTGATGACAGGGGTATCAAAAATAGATAATACCCGATTCTCAGACCTACTGAATATGCATATAAAATTTCATAAAAATCGGTCAAGCCGTTTCAGAGGAGTATGGTAACAAACATTGTAACAGATCGAGAATTTTATAAAGATAACACCTGCAGGTTATTGCTACGAAATGATAAGGACAGAATAGGCTATAGTTTCTACCTTACACTTTATGATTAGTCATTGAATTACCATTGCTAAAGTATCATACGCTAAAACCACCCCACGGTTTGACCCGCTTTCCCCGGGGACCTTTGATTTTCCCGACATAAAAATAATCTAACCTATATCTTTTTCCAAGCTCTAGTCTCTTTCTTTATTCCAAATACCACCGATGGTTGTTGGAGCAAGCGAGTCCCCGCGTCTCGGCAAATTGAGTGTAGGACCCCCTCCAGCCCGGTGGTCTGACGACCTGCGAAAGGTTGCCGGGAAGGGCTGGATGAGGAGGGCGGAGGACCGAATATCCTGGGACATTTTTCACACACGGCCAATCTGATTCCAAACTAAGCGCAGCTTGTAATATGGTAACCAGAAAGCTGATATAGGTGCTAGATATACTACTTTTAAATACATATCTACTTATAGATAATTACATCCAGACACAGAAACAGACATATTCATGCATACGAATGTTTGTCCTGGGTGAGTTTGCCCACGACCAGCGGCTTGAAAGACAGGGTCACTAACCACAAAGCCAACCAGGCTGTCAGTAGGTAAGGCCTACGTCTAGCAGTGGACTGTCTGTATAGGCTGACATCGAGTAGACCACCCAAACCTTCAAATTAAATCCCTAATTGTAATATTAGAATACCGTTTCCGTAGGCCTAAATCAATAAACATCGCACGTTTACATTGTTTAAAAAATATTATAATATGTTTCAATGTCACTACGTAATTATGTCATGGAAAAAATAGTCCTTGGTTGTTATTACAAATGATTATTATTATTGCCCATAAAAGATACCGCTCACACGCCATGAATATACTATTGGATGGACAACGTGACATTGTTTTATCGTTTCAATATATATTATTACAATAATAATACAACCATAATTTACAACTTCAAAAACAAATAATAATAAATATCATATTCATTTATACACCGGCCTGTTTGTACTAGCGATTTACTACTTTTTAAATAGTAAATAAATAAATATCCTGGGACATTTTTCATACACGGCCAATCGGATTCCAAAGTAAGCTTCAAAGTGAGCTTGTGTTATGGTTACCAGATGGCTCCCATCCTGGGCAAGCGAGCGCAGCGCACTTTGCGCCGAGGTGGGGAATGACCTTTCGCTGCCGAGCGTGATCCGCTCGATCGTCGACAGCGAGAGGTCCTGGGGCGCACTCCACTCCTTCTGCGAGACAGTAATGCTCGCGAAGGAGGCGGCGGAAAGGTTCAGAGAGGTAACAACCACACTGGCCATCCGCCGCAGGAGAACGGGGCGCCGGAGGGCGGCATTCATCCGCCTTCCCCCCACATGAGCCCATGGGCGGCAGACTCGGGGGAGTGTGTCGCTCAACAGGCTCGGGCTCGAGTAGTTGTGTGTGTGTTCCCGCACACTACTCATAGACGGCAGAGCGTGGGCACAGCTCCGGTCCACGCTCACTAGACGAGGAGGCCGCGCACCAGGCCAAGTCGCCGCTGGGTACGAGGACGCATGCCTCGGGCGTACCCTTATACCCAGCTTATAGCGACAAAGGGACACGGTGGGGTTTTAGTGAGTAGGAGTCTCACATAACCTTCCGCTCACCCCCAGGGCGGAAGGTATCCATGTAGGATTTCACCATCCCAAAAAAAAAAAAAAAATGGTTACCAGATGGCTTATATATTACATAAACTAAGATTTAAATACATACTTATATAGATATTTACATCTAGGCACAGAACAAACAGACATATTCTTGCATACAAATGTTTGTCCTGGGTGGGATTCGAACCCACGACCGGCGGCTTGAGAGTCAGGGGCACTAACCACAAACCCAACCGGTCTGTCAAAGTGTAGATAGTAGTTGCTCCCCGGGGATCTACAATTTTCCCGGGATAAAAGAATATCCAATGTACTATCATGAAAGAGTAACAAACATCATCTCGAATTTTCACAATATTAGTGGAATAAAATGGTAAAGTATATCAAAGACGAGCTTCCGCTGCTCTGTTTCGCCATTATAGTTCCCGTTTCTTTAGGAATACGGGGATAAAATATAGCCTATATTACTCTGTGATAATGTAGCTTTCCATTGGTGACAATAATTATTCAAATCTGTACAATAGTTTCGGAACCTATCTACAAAGAAAAAAAAAATCAAATCTTTTCTATTTTTTTTTTAATTAGTGTAGATTTAAAGCCATTAATTAATTTGAGAACTAACCATTAATTTTAACATACATATATCATAAATCCAAAAAAAAATGGTTTATTTACAAATAAGCTGAGCGTCCCCTTAATTTCTAGAGCACGTGCCGCTATGTCGCGATCTATTTTAGTCGGTCTGCATGTCGATAGCTACGGAAACTCCAACAATGAATGGACGCTGCAGCGTTATGCCAACATGGTAGTATGAGTTTCACTTTCTATTCAAAGATCTACTTCATAGACAGCCCGGTTGGCTTTGTGGTTAGTGACCCTGACTCTCAAGCCGCGGGTCGTGGGTTCGATTCCCACCCAGGACCAACATTTGTATGCATGAATATGTCTGTTTGTCCTGTGTATGGATATAAATATCTATATAAGTATGTATTTAAAAGTAGTATAATATGTAGTATATCAGCTATCTGGTTACCATATCACAAGCTCTGCTTAGTTTGGAATCAGATTGGGCGTGTGTGAAAAATGTCCCAGGATATTTATTTATCTTATCAATTGGTTAGTCATTTTCACCCTTATTCGGTTGGTATTGTTTCAGTTCGCGGTTCCGTTCCGCGTAATAATTTCCTGTTCTAGGGTCTAAGGTAGCTTTAGTGATCTTAATTTGCTTGATCTCATAATCAAATGCACAGTAGTTTAATATGTTTATTGACAGTTTAGAGTGTAGAGAAGAGTTTATTGAAAGACTTTAACCAAATTACATAAAGTGGCATAAATTGTTTGAATAATTGAGCACTCTGCGAGATGCACTAGAAAATAGCAACTACGATGATGATGAACAGAAAATCATCATCAACCTAGCGGGGATGTGGACTTGTATGTATTTAAGGATAGAAAGTGTTAATCATATACTATATACCTTTATAATATGTCATTCCTTCCTTCCTATTAGATTCAAAAATGTGATTGTCATTTCAGAGAATTTCAAATGTATGTAAGTATTTTATTCCGATACTAAAGTTAACAGTTATTTTCAGTGAATAAAATAGCTTCTGCCCTGCGTAAAAAAGTAAAAGTACCCTATATCCTTTCCCTAGCTCTAGCCTACATCTGTACCAATTCCATTCCTCCCTCAACATACTTTTGCATTTATAATATTAGGTATAAAAAAATCTAAATTTAAATAATTTTCCATCACCAACCTTTACCTTTTTAACTTGGCAGAGCTGTGAGGAAGCTCCATGAGTTATAGGCCGTACCCTGGTGATGCTAAAAATTGATGGTACTTAATTTTCTGTCACCAATTCTGTATCTATAGCACAGTCGTGCGTGACAGCGGCTGCGTCACCTCACTTCACCTTGAAAGTCTCACATACTTCCTTCATTTATATTAGTTTTCACCATTAGTAGTATCATAGTACTACAGTAGTTATACAGCTTTTTGAAAGCTACTGGTCAATTATAAGCTCGTTCGCTGAGACTTTGTCTATATTGAAATAGTTTATTTTCCATATGAAAGTCTACATGATGTAGGTAAATATATATCTTTTTTAATGATAGTCTCACATTTGGTCTCTGAACTGTCTATGCAAGACGTTGACGAAACCTAAGGTGGATCACATATGCCTAGAAGAAACCTTATCACTCTTGTTTTGAAAATCCTTGATGGAATTAGGAAACGCAGATGCTAGAAACAAGTTTAACTCCCCTGATATTTCCCCAGAAGTGTTAGAGGTGGTGATGAGTCTAAGTAAATCCCTTTCGTAAATGACAAAAATATATTTTTCCATTTTCTGCTGAAAAAACGACAAAAAACAATCCCACGTTAAATGCGTGGGATACGAGTACACATTTGAGAACGCTGTTGAGACATTTTGAGGGAAGTTTCTTATATATTTTCGACATTTTATGATAAAACTCGTAAAACGAATTACCATTTTCGGTTAGTAACCATTGGTTTCATTCATAACGTCAAACGCAATCACAATATTAGTATTCCGTTTGTGTACACAGCTTGATTTCGCGAAAGCTTGGCCACTGCCATTGTTTATACTGTGGACGTGATGATAGTGTTAACTCTTGCCAAATCGTCGATAAATTTCGCTTACTCTTCCTCATTTTAATATATTATTTTTGTCACTATTACCGTTATATTTGGGTCAATGGGAGAAAATTGTTTTTATTATTCCATCTGTTACGTTGGTGTGATACATTTTTATTACGTTCGGATTTATTTTTGTACTAATCTATATTGTAATGTTGCCGAGTGTTTATTAAAATTACGAGGTTTTTAGGAACATTTTTTGAGAACCAAACCTAATTAATCAGAACTTATATTACTACTATTACAAAATAATACTATGAAAATATTTAAGCACTATTGCTATGTCTAACACTAAGCAGATAATTTTATTTTCACACAAGTGGCTCCCCGCGGTTTTACCCGCGTTCCCGGGGGTTCTTCAATTTTCCCGGAATAAAAAGTAGCCTTTGTCCTTCCGCAGACTCTAGACCATCTGTGTACTTAATTTCATTTCAATCGGTTTTAGCGTGAAAGCGAGACAGACAGAATTACTTTCGCATTTATAATATTAGTTAGGATGGATTCTTAAGCAGATAATTTTACACATAGACCCAGAACAAAAAGTCCATTCACTAAAATGTCTTAGAAGGGAAATGAATTCATGCACAGTCGATTTAATGCCAGGTATCGCTAGCCAAGCCGCCCAGCCCGTCAGCTTTATTTAAAGCTTTCATGAATTAAAAATAAAAATGCTTGTTTTTAAAATGATTAGTAAAACGTCGTGTTAATCTGTTATTATAAATCGTCAAGGCTTGTCGGCACGTTAAATATATACAAGTCATTAATTTGAAAGACAAATTATTATTATATTTATTGTTAAAATAATTTAGAGCATGTGTCTCTCTTGTTTATCTTACCAATATTATAAAATAAACGTATGGATATTTGTTCCACTTTCACGATAAAACTAATCAACGGATTTGGATGAAATTTGCTACATAGATAGTTTATAACCGGGATTAAAATTCAAGATCCCTGGGAACGGGTGTAACTAGGAAACCACTAGTTTATCATATTTTTCTGCGTCCCTTTCAGTAAAAAAAGTATAATTGTTAATTTATTTGTGATACACGTTTGTTACCTATTAGATATCTATCTTAATTTTAATCGCGTTTAAAATGTCATCGTAATTAACTACTTAGCATTGAGAATAGATCGAAGCCTATATAAAACTAGTCTAGAATGCAAATGCAGATCGAACAAAGCTTTCATCACAAACACCTAGTGTGTTTCACCGAGTCAAACCGAAAAATGCAGTGACGTCAAATGATGTAAATTAATTTTTTATTAGCTACTAGCTGCCTCCGCGCGGTTTTACCCGCGTAGTTCCCGTTCCCGTGGGAATACAGGGATAAAATATAGCCTATGTTACTCGGGGATAATGTAGCTTTCGAATGGTGAAAGAATTTTTAAAAACGGTCCAGTAGTTTTTGAGCCTTTTCATTACAACCAAACAAACAAAGTTTTCCTCTTTATAATATTATTATTAGTGTAGACATCAAAAGCTATAAAATTTAGTGCCAGCAGTTTTTAGTGAACGAAAAATTCCTCTACCGCCGAAAGATATATCGACCCGGATACTTGAGAACTAGAATAGGTGCTAACTAACAAGAATTAATGTGTGGCGTGTGTATTTCTGTGATATTCTGCGCGTCTAGGTAAGCGACTGTAGTTCTCTACACGAGGTAGGTATATGCGGGTTATTGTTAACTCGCCACAATGAAAATTTGCCACAAGTAAAAATTATAGTCAACTCGCCACAGTCTTATCTGTCTCGCGAAAACTTGCCACAGCTTTAAAAGTACCGATAGCAAACGAAGTAGTAGTATTTAATAATACATACTAGTGTAGGTAGTTTTTACCAGTTACATTGCATACACGAGGACGTAAATAGCAACAGTGACTCCACTAACATAGTACCAGTAATCTATGTTCTTATGCCTAATAAAGAAGAAAGGTCTTATTTACGTTTATTTTCATTAATAAAGCAGAATTTACCAAATTGAAAACCACAAACAATGGTTTTAGATTTTGAAGTTGCCGTTAAAAATGCGATAAAGGCACTGGCAAAAAAAGCACATGCCTTAAAACTGAACACCAGCGAAGTGAAAAAACATGTAACTATGTGTGCTGCATTGGCTCATGTAAGAAAGCAGGATATTGATGATGCCTGGTTACATATAATGGAAGAATCACCACCTAATGAAGCTACCAATAAATTTAATGATTATTTTGTACGCAATGGCTAGAAAACATTAGTTTAGAAAATATTTGGAATATCCACGGTGTTCGCCACAGGACCATTAATTCTGCAGAAGCATGGCATAAACGCCTTAATAATAACATGAGAAAAAAGAAACCTAATTTACTCAATTTTCTTGACGTCCTTAAAAAAATAAGCCGAGTATATGGACTGGAAATTAAAAAGAATAAGTTTGAAAATATCACATAATTTGAGAACGTGTCGGTTAATTGGTTTTGATAATAAATTAAAAGTCATCGCTGAAAATTAGCCTCTAGCAGAAGTAATAGCGAAAATAGCTGCATTGCAAAAATTTTAATAATATGCAAATTGATTACATAATATAATGGTGATGTACAATTCTTTTTTCTTCTTATTGTAATAGTAAGTTTGACTGTGATTTTTAATTAAGCAAAAGTTAGATATTTTAGACTTATATGTCCGAACCTGTTAAATTATTTAAGATAAATAAATACTTACTGTTTATTTTTTTTAAATATATAATGATTTTACCTTAAATTTTAACTGTGTTTAAAGGATTAACGTCTCTATATGTATTTTATATTATGTACCAATTGTAATTGTAAGTTTCACAGTGATTTGTAATTAAGCCAAAGTTAGATGTTTTAAACTTATATGTCAGACTTGAACTTGAATTTTTATTTAATATATAATGATTTTACCTTATATTTTAACTGAATTAAAAGATAAACGTCTCTACATTTTATATTATGTACCTACCGATGTAGTTGTAAGTTTGATTGTGTAAAACAAAATGCTGTGGTTTGTAATGAAACCAAAGATAGTTATTTAAGTTAGTAATTCCTATGGTAAAACAAAGTTAAACCTTTTTAAATCAATGATTTATCAAATTACAGTGATCTATCTATATAATCACGCCCTATACTTTGAATAAAACTGATTGTTACACAAAATCGTTTCTATCTTTTTCTTTATTCTGAAACTGCATTACTTTTACTAAACAACACTAATGTAGAACGAATATTGTTTTGCTGTTGGTATATTTAAAACTAGTTTGACGTAAATGTGACGAGTTTACAATACCTATTGAGAATTATTTTGTCACTGTGGCGAGTTTACTACAATTTTTACTTGTGGCAAATTTTCGTTGTGGCGAGTTAACAACAACCCGTATATGCGAAGCTCATTTAGCAGGTAAGCGCCAAAGTAGCAAGATATATTTATAAAAAAACTAGTGCGAGTGTACCCTTGAAATCTTAAATTTTTCCGGGATAAAATGTAGCCTTAGTCCTTTCTCAGGCTCTACACTATCTGTGAATCATATTTCATTTCAATCGGTTCTGTAGTTTTAGCGTGAATATTTACGTACACCCAGAGACAGAACAGACATATTCATGTATACAAAAAATTTATCTGGGTGGAATTCAAACCCACGACTGATGGCTTATTAGGGGCACTAACCACAAAGCCAACCCCAGTAACAAAAGCTTTACTGGGATTTCGGTTTAATATCAAGTTAAAATTGCCAATACTAAATACAATGCGAATCGTATGTAAATGTCTAATGTATGTCAAATTAAACGCGCAATGCATACAACATTTCCATTAATTTTGTATTAATAATACAAAGCCAAGGTTCTGGTAACGTTTTTGAGAAGGTTGGTGACATTTTAATAATTCGCGGGGAGATGTAACCGTATGTAACAGCGATGGTTTAATGTATAAATGATTATGGCATGAAATAAATCAATCATATGGATCGGTACTAGAAAAAGAAAGAAAAATATTAATTGATAGCACACTTTAACATTACACACAAACTACCTATGTATGACTACTCATAGTTTTACATAAATTAACGTTTAAGTTGACGTCTATGGCTAAAAGTAAATCACTTTGAAGCTTACTTTGGAATCAGATTGGCCGTGTGTGAAAAATGTCCCAGGATATTTATTATTATTTATTAATCTTAAAACCTATGACACTCATAGGTACCTATAACTATGCATAACCTATAACTATAACGTACGACATACATAAATTAACGGATAATTTGACGTCCAATTATTTTGCGTCACTATATACATAGCAATGAATTTTAGAATGAATAAAATAAGCTTTCTTACGGTAATCTAATCAGGCGTTTGAGTACATATACATATATATGAATATTAGGTATAAGATCGCCTTAAAGAGACATGCGAAATGGCCTTTCGACAATTTTTTCTACTATTAACTCAATTCCAAACAATTCTATTATATTTTAACAACAATCAATCTCACCTATTAACCCTATTGTATATTTTTAGACAACAATGTAGACTGGTTATTTATAACAGGTCCACTTTTCCCCATTCCACCGGCTAATATATTAACCTGGTAACCTCGCGTAGTCTTCCTATAGTTTGGGTAGCAACCTATTATTATACTATCAATGTACTATGGCTATTCGCGAAACGTAGTAACCGTGTGCCAATGTACTCGTAATTTGCATACAACGACAGGTTTTTTTTATGATTCTAACTTTAGTTTCGCCGGCGGTTTCACTCGTATTTATTAGGTTATATTTATTTAGTTTAGTGATCTATTCAATTGGGACTTAAATAAGGTTTTTGATAACATAACGTTATTAATCAATTAGCTGTCAAAATGTCGATACTTAAGTATCAAGAAATCTAGATTAAGTTTGAGCTTTCGGTACCAAAAAAACATTAATGAACTGACAATGTTAAGGAATTCTAAAATTAGGATTACTACCTAAAAGTGGCCCAGATCAAATAACAGCCTTTTAACACAATTTTATATACCTAAATAAATGTTGATACAGACAAACATTACGGAGACCAATTTATATATATAATATGCATATTGAATATAATTTAGACATAAAATATCGAATTTATTCCACTAGTGTAGTTTTGCTTAATTCCTGAGGTCAATTCAACATAAGTATACAAACGGTCAAACAATGATATGAATGACAATATAGAGATCGCTACATTATCTTTATTCGAAGTTTAAGGACTCACCCATAAACATTTATTTTTATACCACTAAGGTAGCAAACAGGAAGGATGATAGCAAGCGTTTACCGTAGCCTATGGACGCTTGCAACACCAGGGGCTTCACTCAAGTAAAACTAAAGTAATAGTCAAATCAGCAACTCTTTATTAAATGTCAAAATGACAGTTCGCATGTGACATTGACTAAGCTAAATATGGGTTGGATTCCCACTCAAGGACTATATCTGTTTTTTCTTTGTTCGAGTATTTATAATATTAGTACAGTAAATGCTAGATACTATTAATATTATAATAAATAAATAAAAAAATGTTTATTTTAATTTACTTTTACATTTATAAAAGCGATATTTGTGAGTATAGACGTATGTCACGCAAAACCTACTAAACGGATTTCAGGTAAATTTGATACCCATCGGGAACGCGTGAAACCACTCGTATCTAAATAAGTGTGTATTAAAATCGCTCGGTTCGAAAGGTCACTGGTTGCTGATGGAAGGTTTGCTGAGAAGAGCCGACAATACACTCGGCAATTACTTGGTAGATCAGCTATCTAAGTATCAGTCAGGCTGTGTTTTAAATTGTTCATTAAATCAACTTGTCTACCAGTCAAGCAAAGCCGTCAATGAAGAATCCTACTTACTTGTTTTATGGCTGATACCTCATAGGCCTATTGTAAAAAAAATATTTGAATGAATCGCTCGATAGCTGTAGTTAGGCCACGTACAGGAAAGTTACAACAACAATGCAATAGTTAAATGGGTTATCGATTTTATTACTCGTACCCTTGCGTATAGCTTTCGATAAGAGATTAGAATCACAGGAACAATCGAGTCGTGTCGACGATTATTGACAATCTAACTTGAATATTAATCGATTAATCGGGAATAATCGATTAACATTCGATTGAGTTTTGGTTGAAAACTTATAATTCTCTATGATTTAAAAGGCTGACTCTGCAGACAATATACATACATTTAATTTTAAGGTTATAGTGGAACCCTAAAAAGTTACTGAATCGATAATAAACCTACTCATTATTAGTGAAAAAAGTCGAAAAAGAAGTAGTGTAACTTCAATTCACGACAAAATATATATTAAGATCTTCAAACACATTATGACGGAAATGTAAGCATATAACGTTAGCGTACATCAAATAACATATTACTTTACTGTATAAATATTGTATTTTCATAACTAAATTAATAAAACAAACTGTACATTTGGTTGAATTATCGTTTGAACCTGAATACAGCACGGCGCGGACGCGGGCGACCATATTTTCTGCGTGCCTGACCTTGCAATAGTGAGGGGACTTGTATCGATAATGTACAAAAGTGTACGATAAAATTAAACGTGATAAAAAGCGAAACGCTCGATAAGCGTAAGCCGTAACGATTTAGTTAATATGTGTTGGTAAGTAAAATATTATATTATTCAATTAAACATACATTTCGATATGCATCGTAAATTTTAGATTTATACATAGAGGTATTTTGTCACTATCGCTTTATTTTTTTTACTTTGATTCGATTATGTTGCTATTCCTTACATAGATGTTAGCTCATTGGTAGAGAAGTCTAACTTGAACACGATATTAGGTTCACTCTAAATATTCCTCCTACATATATTCCCTTATCATAAAGCGTGGAAACGTCAAACTATCCGACAAAAAACCCTAATAATTCTCTAATCAAATTATTTATCACACTTTATCTATCAAGGAAACATATGATATCTAAAAAAGAGATATCATGTTGAATTTGCAGTGTTTCTTGAGGACAGACCACACCTACAACTGAGATTAGCAAACGTTGACATAAAAAAACGTGTTTTAAAACAAATTTGACCAAATATGGACATGTGTATGTCATGTGACTTCTGACACGAGATCTAGCGGTATAGTGTCAAACCTTACTCCGAACGACGTAACAATCTATCTACACTAATAAGGAAGACTATTTTGTATGGCGATTTGTTTTATTCACAAATAAGGTTACAATAAAAAAAGTAACCTAGTATTTTTGACCATAAAAAAAATTAAATTAAATAAAGTTTTATTTTCTGTTCTCTGTTCTCTGTTCTATAAAATTTTGCAATAGTCGAAGTGTTTTAATATTATTACACACGCTTTATTATGCACGGTATTCAATACATAACGGAGAATAATAATATTCTATAAGTTTGCTGTATTTGGTATATTTTCATTTTTGTTTTGTTTTTAGTATAGGAAAAAAAATATTTCCCTGAAAAAATCCATCTATCTATTTCAAATTGTGAATGAAGAAAAGCCTTCATGGGCACACAAAAATAGTTCGCTTGCTCGATCCCGCATTATAAAAACAGCAAAACATATATAACTAATGTATAAAAACCCCTGTTTTATGTAATTTTTCAGACATCCATACGTCCAAACTTTCGTAAATATTATAAAAAGTAGGAAGTAGAATTGTGTGTGATAATTTAGAGATAATAAAAAATATACGGCTATGAATATAATCTTAATAACAATTAATAAACTACCAATTTAAACAAGCGTTCTCATGTTTATGATAAAAAGGCGAAAGGGCAATTAATTTTAAAATGGTTTCGATACACACCGAAACTAGTTATTCTTGTGACTTTTTTGTTTTAATCAGAATATTGACCGATACCACGATGAGGATGATGTAACAATTATATTTATGATATAATATATATTTTTAAGATAATATAAAAATAAAACGCAGTGAATATTTTATTTATTAAATATAGTTTTCAATCAAAAAAGGTCTAAATAAATTAGGTACTAGTGTACAAGAGCAACTGCGATCTACTCATTTCTTCACAATATAAACAAAAAAAATATTATTAACCGGTAAGTAGGTATCGATTAATTGAAGTTAACAAAAAATAGGAACATTGTTAATAATTTTTGTAAAACTTAAATTATCATCGATAAATTTTGCATAAAGTACTACTTTTTATCGATACATAATGATGGACATCACTATTTGATCGCGTTATTTAGGTGCTTAAGGAGTAATGAGGGCGTGTAAAATGTCGTTTTAACTTTTAATAGCTTGTCACGCCTCCTATTATGGGCCGCTTCAACTATGCCAACCGAAATTAAATTGTGTGGAAAGTATGCTTGTTCCTGCCTGGACGAATATTTATAAACCTCTGTCTTTTATACATGAGATATACCTATTGAAAAAAAGTATTAAATACTAGTTTCCGCCCCGCAGTTCCACTCGGGTTCCCGGCAACTATTACTTTCCCAGGATAAATATTTGCCTAGTATAGACTATATCTGCACCAAATTTCATCAAAATTTGTTAAGTGGACAGATACTTTCGCAATAATATTATTGATTAAAAAACAAATAGGAATATATTTTTTAGTCTTAACGAACCTGTTACATTATTTATTATAGATACCATTGTTAAAAATCTATTCCTCTGGGCTCCTGGCATAAATGTCAAACACTAGTTGCCGCCGGCGATTTTTCCAGCGTTCACGACGATCTAATTTCCCGGGATAAATTGTATCTATCCAGAACATACATCTATCCCTCTTCACAAACTTTATTGCATTTCTAACTTAGAGTAAATTAAATTGGTTCTGAAATCCGAATGAAACCGCGGGGCAAAGTTAAGTAGTTAAGTTACCAGTTCAATGCTAAACGTTTACAAGCTGACGTGGCCTAGTAACATAGGGACACGTTTGTCAAACAAGCACGGCGTGTTAGGTCTAGACTTTGATTTAATTGCCTAGATCTAGATATTTGTAATGGTCGTAAACCTGGGTGGTATGTTAATAAAATTGACCGATTTGTTTTCGGTGGCTGTTATACTATGATTTAAGAGAGGATATTAGGCAGACCCTTTTTAGGTCAATAGGTTGACAGGAATGCGGTCCACCTGATGGTAAGCGGTCACCGATGCTTATGGGCATCCACAATATCAGGGTATTGACAAGCCGTGCTTAGTTTGGAGTCACATTGGCTGTGTGAAAAGCCGTGCCAGGATATTTATTTATCAAATGTCCTGATAAATAAATATCCTGATACTTATTATAAATGCGAAATTTAGTGAGAATGTACAGATGTATATTTGTTACTTAATATTTGGCACAGAGCTAGAATAAGTTTTTCCAAAACTTATTCTAGCTTATAGGCTACAATTTATTCCGGGAAAATTAAAACCCCTTGGCACACGTATGAAACCGCGAGGAGCCACTAGTCGTTAAAAACCTAATCAATTCTTGGCATTATATAAGGAAGATTTTTCAATGGTATTTATATTTCACAAATATTTAGGTATAATATTTAAATACAACAATATTCAATATCTTTTCCTTGTATAACAAGAAAATAATTGTTTTTCCATAACATTTTATCGCGCTAACGTATTTCCTGTGGGAACTACTATGAATTCTCATACCTAATTAAAATTATAAATATATGTAATAATTTGTAAGCCATGCATTTGGAACATAAAGTCACAAACAATTTTGTTTATACTTGTTCTGGTTACCATAACACAAGCTCTGCTTACTTTGGAATCAGATTGGCCATGTGTGAAAAATGCCCCAGGATATTTATTTATTAAAGTATACTAAATAGTATACTAAATAGTAGCGCTTATCTCAGGAGCTACTAATTCAAGACAAAGAATTATTTAAGTGTTGGAAAGCCCATCAAGAAGAATCTATATAACTTCACACTACGACCAATAAGAGCGGAGCATCGAAGTTGCGCGGGGATCAGCTAGTAATGTAACCGATTTGTCTATATTTTTTTCCTAATAAATGGGAATGTTTGTAAAATGATATGTTTTTGGAAGTGATACGTAAAATTTGAGTTCTACTGTAATTCACTTTAGCTTTGTGGATCAAGCTTCGGTAAGAAAATTTATTGTTGTATTGTATAATGAAATTCTCCCGAGTGACGCCGGGCATGATTCACTAGTGTTATATATATTATATGCGGCCAATCTGATTCCAAAGTAAGCTTTAAATGAAGCTTGTGTTATGGTAACCAGGGTCACTAACCACAAAGCCAATCGGGCTGTCAATATTCAAAATATGATGCAGTAAAATTAATATTTTGTTTGGCAACATTATTATTTAGTTAAATTAAAATTTACTTTTATCCGTGTATTTGTAGGTATATTACATATTCAAAGGATAACAAGTGGTGAATAGACATTGGAAATGGCTTTCCTTATAAACATGTTTTGTTTTCAAACTTAGGTAATTGTTGAAAAACTCTCTGCTCCTTAATCATTATAAAAAATTAATCAATGACATTAATGGGTAAGCATTTCTTATTTTTACATTATTGAAGTTGATAATACCTAATTTGGTTAACATAAGCATTTAATAATCCTTAAGTAACTAACAATAAACACAGAAAATACATCAAAATTGTAATGATGTCAAGGGAACCCCACTTCCCCCAGCGACGCCCTGTGCCGAAGCACGGTCCCACAGGGGACACCCTCAGCGCTGTCGCTTAAATCTACCCCTCGGTTGAGAGCCCTCTGCGCTCTCAGAAACACTCCGCGTACAGGTGTAAAAGCCATCTGAGGCTAACACCTTCTAGTCAAAAGTAAAGTAGGTACCTTAAGGTGACCGCACTACTAATTTGTGTTTTCCCACGATAATCACGCATTAAATTCGAGTTTACAAAGCGTATAGTTCTGTTAAACAGATCTTAATATTTTATATTCAGATTGTTTTAGAACCAGTGTAGCTAGAGCTCTGTCACCCTTAAAGTTTGTCTATTGTTGTAGAATAAGAACTGCAATATGGGGGATCGTGAGGTCACGTTATAATGGTGTTGATATGAGTTGTGACTTCCTTAAAGATGGATCGACATAGGTTCAGCTCATTTAAAATTTAGGGCGAATGCAAGGGTGACCAACAATTTGTTGTGTGAAGAAAATGTATTTTTATTATGCTAGGAGAAGTTTTAAGAGATTTTTTTTTAGATATCTAAGCATTCACAGTTCTATACAAATTTTAAAGGGTGATAGATGCAGTATATTATCTATACTAATATTATAAAGAGGTAAAGGTAAAAAAAAAGTTTGTGAGGTTGTAGAAGGGTATCTTTTGATCTACTAAATCAATTTTAATAATTATTTTGGCAACGGAAAGCTACGTTATCAGGGAGTGACATAGGCTATATTTTATATCCCCGTATTTCTATGAGAACGGAAACTACCCGGGTGCAGGCGCTGGAGTTAGTAATTTTACGAATAATAAGACTTCATCATACTTAACTTTGGTAACACTCAAATTTCATTGAAACATATTTAACTTGTTTTGTTGTTTTTCCAAATAAATAAAAACCATGATTGTCACCCCAAAACACTGCTGATGCGTTTGTCGGCAACTTGTCAAAGTTTGGTAGCGACGCGCGTCGACTTACCCACGGACGCATTACTGCGTGTAACTTAACTTCACTTGATGTTTGACTTGAACTGTCAGAGCTGAACGAAACATGGAGACGTTCATGTTACAGTGGAAACTTGTGAGAACCGTATAGAATAATCCAACAAATATAACCTAAATACTAAAGTTTAGATGGATGTTTGTTACTCACGACAGAACTGGTGAAAGGATCTGGATGGGACACTGAGTTACAATATGTACAGGAATGCGGGTGAAACCGCTGTGCGGCAACTAGTATAGTAAAAGTTCATCGAGTGTTCGGTCGGCACGCGTGAGTAACGCCCCTAGTGTTGCAAGCGTCCATAGGCTACGGTGACCGCTTCCCATCAGGCGGACCGTATGCCTGTTTGCCACCTTTGTGGTATAAAAAAAAAGGGTTTTTCTCCATTTCATGACGTACAAATATTGTCAGGAATGTTTAAATCTATGTTTGTTTTAATAATATTTGCTAAGTTTATTATTATTTACCGTCCGACTAATTAATAATTAACTAGCTGCCTCCCCGCGGTTTTACCCGCGTAGTTCCCGTTCCCGTGGGAATACAGGGATAAAATATAGCCTATGTTACTCGGGGATAATGTAGCTTTCCAAAGGTGAAAGAATTTTTGAAATCGGTCCAGTAGTTTCGGAGCCTATTCATTACAAACAAACAAACAAACAAATCTTTCCTCTTTATAATATTAGTATAGATAACCATTTAATTTCTTTAGTTAAATTACATTTATGGACGAAATAATCGACATTATCTCATCACCAAAAAATAAAAGAATAAAAATTCTTATTTTATTACACTACACGACCAAATAACGATGTTTTTTCACGAAAACAACCTGTGTATTATAAATAAGGGGGATTATTTACTTTGATGTGATTAATATTTCATTTGCACACTTTTACAGTGTATAAGCTTTCACTTAGCGTATTTCCGCGTATTCGAGGACTGAGGGTCAGCGTATCTTATCCTGCTATTGAATTTTGTATGAAAAGCAGGTAGCTGAATATTCGCTATTCAAATTACTACCCAAATTGGGAAGTCTCAAAGGTCTTATGGCGTGTTGTAAGCTTTTATGTTATTAAAATATTTCCTTTGGAAGAAATAAAAAAATATCTTCATATTTAGACCGTTATTTTTTTGGAATAACTTCCGTGGGAGGTAAGTCTTGTTTACACCATTTATAGGGTAGCATAAAGCCTTATTTTTATACAAACAAAAACATAAAGTCATATACGTAATTGCATATATAACTGAGCAAACAAACCGCGTTCCCGAGGGAATATCAATTATTACGATATAAAAATAATCCTATAGATAAAAACGCTAAAAGCTTTTGTTGTATGTAAGTCTTAGCTAACATACATACAATTATTCATCCAAACGTCCATGCAAACTTGGGATTTATAATATTAGTAAAATAGAAAGATAAATATAAGATAGGATATTTAATTATAAAGATAGGAGGGCATTGTCGCCCTTTATGTAAATAAATCAATGTATCTTGGTCTAGCGAGCCTAATTGTCTCAAATTGTTGGGTTCGCCCCAATTACTGACGGCGGCGGCGCACGCGCATGCTGACGGGCTAAAGGGGAAGACGATTTTAAAATATGATACTAACTGTAGTAACCAATTAATCGTTGGAAAAAAGGAGAGTACTATACTAAATAGGAAAAGTGCAGGCATGTGTCGTTAATTGCTATGAAGTTTAATTACGTCTCCCAAATTGCATATGTATATTATGTAAAAAGAAAATTATAAATATACGTATCTTGGGATTATTTCACACGACCAATTTCATTAACCAGGTAGCTTATATTTTTATATAGGTAGGTATTATTTTAGTCTAGCTACATTTAAATACCTACCTATATTTCTAGACTATTATTTAGTGCATGTTCATTTATACAAATATTCTTCATATGTCAAAGTAGTTAAAAAAACTAACTTAAAAACTCAACCGTTAGAATGAACTTCTCCTTAAAATGATAATTGCTAATTAGACAGGCGATTCCATGTGTTTATTAATTAAATTATGTAAATCTTGTTTGAAATTGTTAAAGGGAAAATGGGCACGTATTAATGAAGTCAAAGGGCGAAACAGGTTGATATAGATCTACTTATAAGTATCTACAATATTTATAGGCTTCCTTAATATTATATGTCGCTTCCGCCCCGCGGTTTCGCCCGTTAAATGTGGGGTACGTACCGGACCTATTACGTAGCTTTTATAGAATATATATTATATATTCATTTGTGTATGTAAGTAAATTTTGATTTGAAAGATAAATTTGTTTAAGATGCGTTACTTATTTTTGGTTTTTACAACATTACATTTAATCATTGTTTTTTGACAATCGGTTCATAAATTTTATAAAAAAGTTACCTATTAAATAAGATTTATAAGAGATTAAATAAGAATTAGGTAAGTAAATGTAACTATTTTCTTATAATAATTAGAATTGTTAGATACTTGTTTATTATAGGTACATTAACTTGGTATATTGGATATTTTAGTATAATTCAGATTAGTTAGGTATCTGCAAAAATAGGTCTTGTTTCAAGAATATGTTCGCCAGAGTAGAGCATAAATAAAATGTCTTAAAGTGAACTGTAGCAATTTATTTCGAAACCTGCTGCTACAGTTATAGAGTCGATTTTCGATTAGCACACACAAACACTGTCTGCAATGTAGTTTCTAGTAAACACAAGATACTCAGTTCATTAGGATTTACAACGTGTAGTTTATTATGAACAGTAGGCATTGTTCAATTCCAATAGACTTTCTAGCTTAAGGCTTATTGCGTATTGTGTTGTTTTTATTACCAACAATAGTTTAACTTTTGACCTATAAAGTGCAAGGATTTATTAAATACTAGCTGCCTCCGCGCGGTTTTACCCGCGTAGTTCCCGTTCCCGTGGGAATACAGGGATAAAATATAGCCTATGTTACTCAGTGATAATGTAGCTTTCTAATGAAAAAAGAATTATTAAAATCGGTCGAGTACTTTTTGAGTTTATTCGTTACATACAAAAATACAAATCTTTCCTCTTTATAATATTAGTGTAAATAGTCACAATACAATACAAGTATCGTCTACTATATATAAAATGAAACAAAAAGACACAAAAAGGATATTTTATCCACACAAGGCCCCGACGAGATTCGAACTCGTGATCTCCTGTTTACTAGACAGGCGCTTTAACCAACTAAGCCACGGCGCCGCTTGTTTGCAACGGCGAAATTTACCTACATATCAGTGTCGAGTACACACATCGTGTAGACATGCGCATATGTATTTTTATCTTATACAACACCTGAGATAATAAAATAAACATTAATAGATAAATATACTCGAAGTTTTGTATGAAAAGTGTGTCAAATAATTTAAAAATATCAGTAAAATTTGTTACATTCATCTTTAAAATACTTATATATGAACGAAATTTGACTTCGACTAAACTAATTCGACTACTTTTGGTCTTAAAATGTTAGACCAAAAGAGGTTTTAAAAAAATACTAGATCCGGGAACGCGTACCGCTAGTTAATATTCAATACGTTTCCAAGGAATTCTTAAAATACCATTCTAAATAGGAGTCACGACTTTATTATGCATTATCCGTTGTTGAGCGAGATTATGAAATAAGTAAACATCCTTCCGAGCTCCAAGTAAGCTAAATAATAAGGAAGATCCTGTATCAATGAACTGCACTATGAATGAACACACCAGTTTAATGAAAACTGTATCTTAATTATTAGTATATAAAATTCACTTTCAGTTGTAAGATTAAGTGTAAAAGTAGTGCACATAGATATGTTATCGATAGTAAATAAATAGTATTATTTGTTCGTAAATAGATATACTCGGTTATTCACTTTTGCCGTGTAATGCCATTGAAAATTAATCCTTATTACTTAATGGTTTCTTATAATGGTAAAACGACGATTGCTGGCAGCAATTTGCTGCCAACTAATCACATTAATATATAGGCGAAAGTTTGTGAGTGTATGTTTGTTACATCTTCCCGTCTAAGCGGCTGGAGTGGTTTTAATAAAATTTGATATGGAGTTAGCTGACACCCTGGATTAATACATAGGCTACTTTTTATCCCGGGAATATTGAAGGTCCTCCGGGAAAGCGGGTGAAACCGCGGGGAGCCACTTTATATAAAAAATAATGCATTAATTAGTTATTATATATACCTATACCGACTAGTGGCCACAGGCAGTTTCATCCGAGTTGCCCAGAGACGTTATATTTTTCCAGTATAAAAAGTTGCCTCTGATTTATTTCAGAACATATTCTAACTCTGTGCAACATTTCATAGCGACCCCTTCAGCCGTTGTTGCGTGAAAGACAACAAACATACATCCAATTACATACATACATACAAACTTTCGCATTTATAATATTAGTAGGATAATTCTAGACTGCAGACCGTTAAAAAGCAAGCGCCTAGTGAAGCATAATGAATGATTATATTATCGTTGTCATATCGTGATTTTGTAGAGACAACAAAAAAGTAATGCATATCTACACTAATATTATAAATTTGTATGTAACGAATAAACTCAAAAAGTACTGGACCGATTTTAATAATTCTTTTTTCATTAGAAAGCTACATTATCACTGTATTCCCACGGGAACGGGAACTACGCGGGTAAAACCGGAGGCAGCTAGTATATATAAGTACTTATACTATCAAAGCAGACAGTCCACCTAATGGTAAACGGTCACCTATGTAGTACCGCCGCCAATATAGTAATCCTGGGGTATTGCCGCCAATCAGACCATAATCTTACTTATATATTACATGGAGATCTTCCATTCAGTCATTCGTAGTTGGAATCATTCACTATATCGGTCTACAGTTTTATTACCTCCATTAATATCACGCTCATATATGTCTCCTCTAACAGTGAGGGGGTTCAGGCTATAGTCCACAACGTCGGTCTAGTGCGGATTGGCGGACTTCATATGCCTTAAATTGTGACATCTCAAGCATGCAGGTTTCCTCACGTTTTTGTTTTTGAAAGCCTGTAAGTAGTGTGAATCCGTATGTGTTTTTTTTAACTCAGAGTTACGGCCCAGTTTGCACCGGCACCCTCAAGGTCGTGAGCCGGTGGGTTCCCAACTGAGCCATCATAACTTGCCTGTATATTTTTTAATTATAGTTACAATTATTTTGTTTGATTACCCTACGTAGTTATCGGTTCAGGACGCGACGCGGCTGGAATGGCAACGTGCGTGAGAACGTACGCCGGCGCAGGCGCAGGCGCAGGCGTTCGCTGCCAGCTTTTAATTGTTAAAGCATTAAATAAGTGACACACTAACAATGGGTTGTTAGCATTCTGATTGTCGCCCACACTTATGTATGTGTGACTAGTCCAGTATTGGGTATGTGGTGAATATGAATAACTTTTTTTTTATAAATTTTTCTTTTTTTTTACCTGTTCGTAGTGTTAGCAAATTATGTTTAGGATAGTTTTGGGAAGGAAATTTGTGGTTAGGGTTATCAAAGAAACGATTCGCAGTTTTTTTATATTTTACTGCTGTTCCATCTGCGTTCCCGGGGATTAAAATTTTCCCGTTATAAAAAGTAATGTGTTATTCCAGAACACATTGTAACTCTGTGCCAAATTTCATCGCAATCTGGCGTGAAAGAGTAATAATCATACATCCATACAAACTTCCACATTAATAAATATTTGTAGGCTTTTTTTTTACCTGTTCGTAGTGTTAGCAAATTATGTTTATGATAGTTTTGGGAGGAACTTTGTGGTTCGGGTTATCATCGAAATGATTAGCAGTTTTTTTTTATTTATTTTACTGCTGTTCCACTTGCGTTCCCGAGGATTACCATTTTCCCGTTATAAAAAGTAATGTGTTATTCCAGAACACATTGTAACTCTGTGCCAAATTTCATCGCAATCTGGCGTGAAAGAGTAACAAACATACATCCATACAAACTTACCCATTAATAAATATTAGTAGAATTAACATGTAAAATATAACCTAGCAAGCCTTACTAACATCACACATGGTATAAAGTCCATGGTAAAATTGGAGTGAACCATTAATATTATTAAACATGTGTTTTTACTGATACCTAAATAGGCCCCACGTAACTAACACATATTTTATGGGAATTATTATCGGACGAATTGGGCTGGGACCTTGGTCGACCTAATGCGACGTGGTTAGGAATGAATGTGACACGCGTTCATAAAATATATATTAATAATGTAATAAATTTATTATTTATTGTTTAGGAATTTATATGATGACCATGTTCGAAACTAGACAACAAGTGTATACAAACAGACAACTTTATTTACTTCATCTGTATCTGGCAAACAATGATAAGTAAACAGTTTGACAATTTTGATTTATTTATTTATTTTTAGTTTTATTTTAATAGAAACCAAGAACCAAACCAAGAACCCTCGTGGCAGAAGACCCTACTAAGGTTTCAGCACAATCTGATCAGCATTTGGAGTTGTAATAAGAACTTTAAAAATTAAAATATCATGTAGGTTTATACCTAGGTATTACTAATATGTTAATATGAAAAATAATAAACCTAACCAGAAATAAAAAAAGATACAAATATTAATACTAGAATCACTCCATGTGTTAAATATAAGAACAATGACTAACCCAGAAAAGTACCCGAAACACTTCAGATAGTAACCGATTATTCAAAATCAATTAACTCTTCAAGTATTTGTTAGAACTTGAGTATCTTTCTAGATAGCGTGAAGATATAAAACGGCAAAACAATGAAAGTCAGAACCAGTACTGTAAAGTTGCACAATGTTGCACTTCTTCATTGTGGCGGGTTTACTCGTGGTCTGTAGTGGTGAGGAGTTGGGGTACCATGCAAGGATTGGTGTACCTACAGCGGCAAGGATAAAGCAACAAGAGGCAAATGCTAGCATCATCAGTACTAGGATCATAGCTGGTTATCCATCACTGGTTGGAGAGCATCCATTCTTTGTAAGTACTTTAGGATTTACTTTAGATGTTGCAGGTCTTAAGTCAGAGGAAAGGGATTTGAGTAAGCCGAAGAGTTAATTTGTGGCTCGAATTGAAAAAAATATTTTAGTGTTGGATATCCCATTTATCGAGGATGGCTATAGACTATATATATAACATCACGCTACGAGAGAGGAGAAGAGCATCAATGAATAATGTTGCATACAGGAAACGTGACGCTGATGAACCTACCCAGAGACGTATATTTACATCTAGACACAGAACAAACTAATATGATCAAGCCCAAATACTTGTCTTGGGTGCGATTCATATTACTATCGATCATGGATCTTTACACGTAGTAATGAAAACCTTTGTTTCACAGGCTGGTCTTCTCATAGATCTGCCAGATTACGCACAATCCATGTGCGGTTCTAGCCTCCTGAGTAACAACAAGGTCCTTACAGCTGGGTACTGCTACTATGATGGCCATAACGAAGCTCAGTCCATTCTTGTAAGTATTTTCCACTTCACCTATGTTAAGGTGTTTAAAATTTGTCGCTCTAGGATTTTACACTATGTAAGCTCTTTATTTAGAAGAGCTTATGAATGAGTGACTCCGATAAATATAGCTGATATTATACATATGATTATACTAATTTTAAATATCTTTTGTATCGACACACTACAAACTGAATATATTTTTGTTGTTCCTTATAATGTTCATTGAAAGTAAAACATTAAATAAAATAGTCGGATTATGTAGCAACTTTCGACTAGCTGATGTTCATGCCGCTTCTTCTCATTTAAAGACTGACTTTAAAACTGGTGGTATACCATTTGATGTTCAGAACAAAAACTGTATGATGATTGTAATAAACAAGGACAAAGAACTTAAATATTTATCAGTACATCATAATATAGCATTGGTTTTTAAAGATTTTTAACCAAGTTGCAGGTGGTACTAGGTTCGACGACGCTGTTTACAGGTGGTGTACGTGTTTATGCCAGTACCGTTGTGTTGCATCCTGCCTTCAATCCGTCGTCTGGCAACGGGGACCTGGCCATCCTGACAATACCAGTAGTCCCCTACGACTGTACGTATTATTTGCATATCTATCTACACCAAAATTTTCCAAGAGTAGCATATTTGCAATACCAGACTATATTCTAAATCCGTGCCAAATTTCTTCCACCTACCTGAAGTTGTTCTGTCGTAATTGAGCAACAAACATCCATAGATTCGTCAAAACGTTCGCATTTATAATATTAGTAGGATTGTGAATCCTTATTTGTATGTAAAGTATGTCGATAAACTAAACGTTTAATAACGAGATCACATGTAAAAAATCTAGACTTTAGCTCAATCATCAAAAATTCCAGCTTCGGGACTATTTTTATAAGCATCATCATTTCTCAATGTCACTTTTATTTGAGACTTATTGAACGATTGATTGAGATGGTCGATTTAAAATCCATTTATTTTATTAACAGATAATATAAAACCGATCCAGCTGCCGTCTGGTTCTTTGCTAGACAACAACTTTGCTGGTTACTCAGCCCAAGTGATGGGCATCGGTAGAACTAGTACTTGTGAGTACCTTTATTATTTTTATAAATAAATAGCTGACCCTGCGCAACTTCACATCTTCCCCGTCTTTACAACTCTTTTCATTAATGCTCCGCTCTTATTCATTGTAGTGTAATGTAATATAGCCGTTAAAAGGGCTATCCGACACTAAAAGATTCTCTCAACTCCAACCAGTAGTTCCTAAGATTACGGCTTTCAAAAAACTCTTCAGCTTTATAATATTAATTTAGATTTGAGCTCTTAAAGCTCATGCTTGCTAAAACTGATCATCTCCATGGTCCTGATCTAGCTATAGTTAGATCAAGACACCAAGAAATGTCATGATTATACCAAGAGATGTGTATGGATGAAATCTATAGATTTAGTTAGAATATGGAAGCTTTAAGGCTGACTCCTAAGCTACTTTCAGTAACTTAATCTTTGCCATCCTCAATTAGCTTTGAACCTATTACAGCATCAATAAACTCCATCAATCAGATACTGAGAGACCAGTACGTGACTGTGATATCGAATGCTGAGTGCAAGTCAAAATATTCGGGAATCGTAGACACGATTATGTGCACCAGCGGTAAGATTGGTGATAAATTCGTCGGACCCTGCGGTGGTGATATGGGTGGTCCACTGATCCTGCGCAGCTTTCCTGCCGCTGGTGGTGCTGATTTGCTGGCATGTACCAACTCTTATTAACTAGCTACCTATAATTGTACCCTTGTTTCTGATGGATCTTCAGTCTTGATAGGTTAAAAAGTATCCTATGTGTTATTTGGTAATTTTGTGGTCAATTTTAAACAGATCCTTTCAGCATCTCTGGCATGATTGAGTAACAAACATGCATATGTCTAAACTATTGCATTTAAAATATTGCTAGGAGGTAAGATTAGTTACGAATAGGTATGGATGATGGCGGTTCCACAGGAAGACCAAACTAATGAGCCAATGTGTCATGACATCTCATGACACAAGCTTCATTTGAAGCTTACTTTGGAATCAGATTGGCCGTGTGTGAAAATTGTCCCAGGATATTTATATTACCTATATATTAATGTGTGATATTGTAAATGTTTACTTAATAAATAGATTTTAACACGTGTCTCACACAAGGTGACATGCTGCTAATCTTCTACCCTATCGTCTAATATCAGCGCATTATGCCTGTCGATGGTGACAAGTATGAGAAGATGTAAGAAGTTCCCAATGAGATTAAGCTTATGTTTTGTGGTATTCCAGATCGGTGTGATGTCATTCGCAGACAGGGAATGCGAGAAGGGAAACCCTGCAGGGTACGCGCGCATCACCAGCCACATATCATGGATACTTTCTAACATTTAGGAGTGTTGCGGAACAAGAATCATCATCGAAAATAAAATACTTTTTTTCTACACCTATTATAGTGAATTGATTCGATTTTTTGTTTCTTTGTAACACATATGCTCCAAAACAACCGTTATTATGAGGGAGTTAGTTAGAAGGCTATATTTTATTCACGTATTTCGACATGAACTACGCGGATCAAACAGTTAGACCTATATATAGAGACTCTCAATATACATGGACAGCCCGGTTGGCTTTGTGGTTAGTGACCCTGACTTTCAAGCCGCGGGTCGTGGGTTCGAATCCCACCCAGGACAAACATTTGTATGCATGAATATGTCTGTTTGTCCTGTGTCTGGATGTAAATATCTATATAAGTATGTATTTAAAAGTAGTATATGTAGTATATCAGCTATCTGGTTACCATAACACAAGCTCACTTTGATGCTTAATTTGGAATCAGATTGGCCGTGTGTGAAAAATGACCCAGGATATATTATATTATATATTATATTATATTACATTAAATTGGATTTTTATATTAACTCTAGAATAAATACAAACACTAACGAGGTCTAATAAGGGAAGACTATGGACTTAATGCATGTCATAATACTCCTAAAACTATAGAGCTTAGAGTGTTCATTGAACTAACCTACTTGAAGTTACAAGCTACAACTTGTCTACACTAATAAAACCCTCACGAACTACAGCGGAAACATAAAAAATGTACGCTCGGCTTCATTGTCAAAAAAGTTACGTCAAGGGCACTTCACGCAACAAAATTTGAAGGGCATCGCCTCACTACGAGTAGGAGCACAGAATATAGATTACTCAATTCGGGCGGGTTATCGCGAATGGCGAGAAATATATAAATATGGCGGCAAGGTCGCATTTGGGCCGCACTGATACCAATAACCTACAAAAATTATTATTCGTCCCGGATTCTCGTAATATTTGGTACATTAATTTTAATAATTCGGATGGTTTTTGGTTAACGACTTTAATGGTTCGCGTTTTGCATCATAAAATTGTTGGGAATAGTAACTTAACTACACAATATATTTGCTTTTATTAAACCTTTTTTTTAAACTGTACATAAATTTAGGGTTGCCACATATTTTTCCATTAACAAATACCTACTAGATGTTTTTCTATTAATCCAGTAGGCACTAACTATATCTTCTAACTCTACTAGCCCTATACGTACTAAAACGCTCATTTATTTATGAAAAATAAACTTACAGGAATAAATGTAATTTTGATGATCAAATCTATACTAATATAAAAGCTGAAGAGTTTGTTTGTTTGAACGCGCTAATCTCAGAAACTACTAGTCCGATTTAAAAAAAAACAGTGTTAGATAGCCCATTAATCGAGGAAGGCTGTAGGCTATATTTTATCCCTGTATTCTTACAGTTAATATAACTACACAGGTAAAACCGCAAAGCGGAAGCTAGTCTTTAAATAAATCTCTTGAAATAAAATTTTGAAGTGTGATTTTGATAGGTATATCTCCTCCTAATTTTCACAATAAGCAAGCTTACTTACAATTTTTTTTATAAACTTCACGCCACACTACACGTAAGTATAAAATGTTATAATCAAATACAATTTAGGTAGGCATAGGAATATTTAACATTCTCGAACGTTCCCAACGGGCGCCATTACACCTTTTAATGTCCCATTAAGATAACGTTGAATGTAATTATGTATTTATTTCCATTTTTTACTTAGAAAAACCTTACAATGCTCATGTATCATAGATAAAGAATAATCTAATGTCTAATTCATGTTGTTTTAAATTAAATTATTCGTAACTAGTGGCTCCCCGCGGTTTCACCCGCGTACCCGGTAGATCTTCCATTTTTCCGGGATTCAAAGTAGCCTATGTCCTTTCTCAGGCTTTAGACTATCTGTGTACCAAATTTAATTTAAATCGGTTCTGTAGTTTTAGCGTGAAAGCGAGACAGACAGACGTTATCTGGTTACAGTTAAAGCTCTGTTTAGGGTCAGATCCGATGTAGGTACCGTATAATAAATAATAAAATATATTATTATCATATTCGCCTTCATTTAGATTAATTCTGAATTAGGTACCTACATATTTTGTTACTTTGTTTGTCTGTTTCATTCACAAAATGAATAGTTACGATTAATTTAAATTGAAACGATATTTCTAAGAACGCCCAATAGTTTTTAGTGACGATAGCTAATCTCGTTAATAGATGGTTACGGATAAAATGGTAATTGGACTAACGGTCTTGGATTTTAAAAGCGATGGATAGACATTCATATATTCTTGCTTCTTTTATAGTAATTTTCATAAAATTAAGCTTTAAACATTTACATACTGAATCAAAATGGGTGATAAAATATTATTGATACGCACACAAAACACGTCTTACTGAATTAAATATTATAATCATACAACTCGCACCATTCATATTAATATTAAACACACATGACGTACAATTAATAAATTACATCTTGGAATATATACCTTAAACAATAAGACAATAAACTACAGCCTATGTCGTTAATACCGATCCGAACTTATTGAAATCCATGGCGAGTCGCGAGATATTGAGAAAAAAAAACGCCGCAATTTAATTATTCGTCGCGACGGCGCTTGTCGATCGAAAATCAACTTAAACGAGATAAAGATAAGGTTATATTTAGAATGGTAGCGCGGTGGACACGTTTATGAATGAGCGTCTCGGTATGAATGGCGGGCGGACGTGACGTCACGCGGCGCTGCGCGTACGCACCCCGAGCGTCACACTAATAGTTTACCTACTTATTTACGATTTGTATTGTTTGCAAGTGCATTTTTTTTTCATTGCAGGTCCCACGGTTGTGTGATTCACACGTGGCTTGAATGAATACTAGCGAATTGCATCGATTTATATCTCTATGAAAACATTTAAAAGTGTCATTTCATAATAACACTGGTCAACAGTGGTTATGGTCAAAGATGAATTTTGGATATATTAATCCTTTGTTAGATTTGTTTTCGTTTATTTTTTAGATCTCTTACATATTATTTTAACATATATGCAAAACACATGGGCACACAGTACTTTCATGAATATAATCGTAATCTGGACAGCAAAAAATTGGAATGATTTCCAGGGCAACAAAAAAAAATTTAATTTTTTGCTGGTCTGTGCTATTCCCAAGGTCCCACATCGCAGACGTTCAACAACATCTCGTGATACCAAAATAGCACTGAACCCATAAGCAATTCTCTTTACAGACAAAAATAGTTAATTGTAGGTGTAAAACGTTAATTACATTAATTTAATTACTGTTTCCGAGTCAGTTGAAGCCGATAGTTCTTTGGTTATGGCCATAAAGTTCGGATAATAGCTGTCCATTAAGCCACGATATTATTATTGTCCGTAGGTACGCCGTGAATCCTACGAGGTGCATAACGCAAGGAGAAACGAATGTACAGATTATAATAAAAATGTTTGTGTATCATTCAGTTTATATATCTATTTAAAATAACCGATTTTGAAAGGAAACATTTATGTATCTACAGTTCGGTTTTGTAATGAATAGGGTTCGAAACTACTGCACCAATCTGAATTATTCTTTCGCCAATGAAAAGCTGCATTATTAGGTCACAACCTAGGCTATATTTTATTCTCATATTCCTACGGGGATGGAAACTACGCGGATGAAACCGCAAGGTGGAAGTTGGAAGTTAGTTAAAAATATCGCCTGCCTGATTGAGTACGAAGAATCTAGCTTAAATTCATGAAATTTGGAGAGTAGTTTAAGGTCTGGTCTACAAAGCCATAACGACTTTCTGTCAGTAGTTATAGCACCGACACACGATCATGGAGGTGCAGGGTTAAATCCCTGTCCCGTGTAAAAAGTAAACCTTACTTGCAGACATCAAAACCCTCAAAAAATCAAATTAACAATAGAAGTACCTACTGTGTATTAATGCGATGAAATGAAATATATTTATTGATTTAAATAGGCCTCCACAGGCACTTATGAAACGTCGACTCTAATGCTCGGTTCGGAAGGCTGCCTTTGCTGAGAAGAGCCGGTAATAAACTCAGATGGTTTTGGTAGAAAATCTATTTATTTTATACTATGTACAGCGAAGTCAAACAACCTATAAATCTAAGCTTATAATAATATCGTAAGATTATAGGTTACACAAAATTAAATTTAAGCAACATCGTCAGATCATTACGGGTAATACCCAGAAGCTATATATCATACAAAATGTTTATACATTGCATAATAAAGCTATTTACGTATAGTCCACTAGGTCCCCGCGGTTTCACCCGCGTTCCCCGGGAGACTTTGTATTCTCCCGGTATAAAAAGTAGCCTTTGTGTTATTTCAGAACATAATTTTAATTTGGGCCATAATTTCATCGCGATCCCTTCAGCCGTTCTGGCTTGAAAGAGTAACAAACATACATCCATACATTCTCACATACTTTCGCATTTATAATATTAGGTACTAGTGGCTCCCCGCGGTTTCACCCGCGTCGTGGTCTTCCATTTTTCCGGAATAAAAGTAGCTATGTCCTTTCTCAGGCTGACCTGTCCTTGACCATCTGTATACCAAATTTCATTTAAATCGTTTCAGTAGTTTTAGCGTGAAAGCGGGAAAGACAGAGTTTCTTTCGCAGTTATAATATTACATAGTTAGGATTAGGATATTATTTGGTTACCATGGTTTTAGAAATACATGTATAAAAAGTACCTGGATTTAAACTATATTTTATTTAATTAATTAAGTGTTAGTTATACACACAATTTCGTGTAAATAACGTACTTAACAACATCAGAACTCAATGTCAAATAACCCTTTTGACTCATCCGAGCCGTGTTAATCAAATGAAACGGATAGGCCGTTACATGTTATCTAAATTATGTCTACCTATACGTGTCATATATATATATACCTTTATGTATGTTTGTATGTGTGCAGTGTACATCATATTGCTATAAATCAGTCAATACACATTCCACGGGTTTTGGGCCATTCTGTGATGGGACGTTTATTTTGTGACAAACGTCAAATTTATAGATTAGCTTAGGTATTTGAATATTACGTTAACACTAGTGGCTCTCCGCGGTTTCACTCGCTTACCCGGGAGAGCGTCCATTTTCCCGGGATAAAAAGTATTCTAGTTGAGTAGACTTAGCGTGAAAGTGAGACAGACAGACAGAGCTACTTTCGCATTTATAATTAGTATAGATATGTAAGAAATTATCCAAATACTAATTCGTTCCACAAGTCAGTCACTCGTCAATGTTGCTGTAATAATCACACACACCTACTTATTGTATTTTTTATTAATTTAATTAATTTCTATTTTTTTTACCATTTAACCGAGTTCCTAAAATGAGGAGGAGGTTCTCATTCGACTGTGTGTTTTCCAATAAGTACCTACCTTCTAATTGTTTGTGGTTTACAGTGTCATGTCATTAATAAAATAACTAGTGTTCAAAAACAATACTCATTTCTTTTCTAACTTTAACTACACTCGATAAAACAAATCATAAATTAACAAATATATACAGAAACTCCACGCTTCTTCCCCCTCAAACTATAACATATTAATATTCGCCAATATGCTCAAGAATCACCCATCGCACGCACGGACAATTGAACACACTTCCTTATTGTAAAGCTTGCGTCATTCCCCAAAGTAGCTGCGTGCCACGAACGGAGAATAACATGGAGGTGGCATGGGACACTGTACCGGTTTGGTCGATGCCCAAAAACATGCTATTCTGTCGCAAAATAAATAGACCTATGTTTGAAATAAGATAATTCTGGCGAAATAAATAAATTTTGATTAATAAATATTTTACAGTTGTTGGAAGAAGGCAATTTTTATCGATGTGGCAGAGACTACGCTATTTGAAATGTAGCTTGTATTTTTGGATAGCACAATACAAACTGTTTTAATGCTTTGTATTTGTTAAGTATCTCAAAAATTGCAAATGTCAAACAAGCCTTAATAAATCAACGCGTAGTTCAACTGAATAGACACACGCGTAGCAAACAATAACGCACCTCCACTCGTTTATATTACTCAATGGTCCCATATGAGTCCGCAACACAGACAAGATTGCGTCGCGGCTTGCGAGAAGTCTCGTGACTTCAGACACGCCCTTTTGTCGGCACGCGGCACGATACGACACGATAAGACACAGTACGACACGGGCCGACACGGCACGCCACGTTATTAACATTAACTTTAAATCTAAGGCCCTATCTTCGCCCTTTTTGTTAGGGTAGGTTCGTGCTCCTCGGTGGAGATGTATATGAGCTGATGAGGATGAAGATCTAATAGGTATATATGGCAAATATAAATACATCGGGACATAGAACTTCCCATTCTTGAAGTCGGTTATAAAACTACAAACATGGCAGCCCATCGATATATATGTACTACGTACTAGATAGGGCGTTCCGAACACTCGCTTTTATCAACTCAACTGAACTGCAGTCCCCACACCCGACTTTAGTGTGGCTTCGACATTCATTCAGTGCGGGTGCGCACGGAGCAGCGTTAATAACAACGATAATCCGAATCAAAGTAGACCCTGGACGAAAATAACTAGTCAGTAGTCAACTAAGTAAAATGACTACCTGTTTAAGTGAATTAATAGGTGATAATTCCGTAATTCCAGAGTAGAAAAACAATTTATCTATTTAAATACCACGCCATTCTACAATCATATACTAAAACGTGCAGATGTTCCCTTAAAACTGGTTGTAGGTAAAAATATGTAACTGAACACAGACTTGATATGTTTTTTTAGAAAGGTTTTAATTTGATTAATTGTTAATGAGTTTTTAATTAGTAGTGATAGTTTGATATTTTGAATAATTGTTTTATGTTAATTCAAGCCCTGGCCCGTACCTCTGAGTACTCATTTAAGCCATGTGAAGTCCGCCAATCCGCACTAGGCCCCCCTAATATTAATATAATACATTTTGAAATCGAGTTTTATTCTAATGAAGTTTAGAAGGTAAAAAAGATGTGTCACATCTGCGGTGTGAACTCTATAGGGACGACATCTTAGTGTAGTTAACTGAACGAAACGCGTAAGCGCCATGAAATTTGCGGCGCTTACGACGTTTTGGTCGCGAGAAAACTATACTCTAAGCAATCTAGCGCTGTATCTTTTAAAATAGTTTGGTTAGTTGACACAGCTTTATACAGCGCTGCAGCGAACTTTAGTTCTAACTCTTACCAGTTTTTAAACAAATGTTTTACATGAACGTTCTTGTCTATCGCTATACGTCGATGTGGCAGCCTGTCAAAAAGTGTCTCACTTTTTAAAACCTATGGTAAAGCAAAAATTACGATTTAAAATGAGTACCTAGGTAATATCATAGTTAAACCCATGAAGCATGGTTCGCGCATCAATCATGTGTCAAGCAACTTTTAAAATTTTATAAATTTAGTTAAATTAATTATTATCTTAACTAGTACAAAATAGGCACATTCCACTTCTATCTATTATCCGCTTACTTCTAAGCCACCCTCCAAATATTCAAACGATTTTCACAAATGGAAACTGTGATAGAAGAGGAAGATTTGTGTACATATAAATTAATAAATATTTTATTTATGGGTGGGATACTAGATAAGACCTCAAACCATAGAGTCACATAGACAAGGCAGAAGGACGGTCCACCAAAGCGAACTGCGGAGGAATGTATTAAAAAAAACCAGGCCAAGGTCGACGCGAGCGCAGAAACTACACAAAGAATGGTTATCTTCATTATTTACTTGGGCGAGTTGGGCGCCGGTTGGTAACAGGCAGTTGGTATTTTGGTAGAACTACGCGCATTATTTAAGCGACGCGCATAAAATACGTACGCATTATAGCCGGCGTAGGCGCGACTCGCATGGAAAAAAATGTCTGGCATCAATTTTGGAACTGTAAGGAGATTTTATTATGACTCCCTAAATAATAGTATAAATGCGAATGTTTGTTACTCATTCACGTTGTAACGGCTGGAAATAGCCGAAATTTGACCGATGTACAGATTGAAATTATGATTTTGTAAATATCCTATCCTATAGAATGTAAGAGAAGTAGAATGTATTTATATCCGATAGTTTCATGTATAAACCTATAGTACACAATTACATGGCATCAAATTCTTTCATGATTTCAAAATCAGGTTCAAAATTTGAATTTAGTATTCATCGTCAACATGTGGCATTGACAAAAGATCGTTGGTCAGATTGCAAAACTCTGCACGCACCTATATGGATGATCCCTTGCGAATATTAGCATTCAAAGAAATGAAGAGTATAGGCGCCGCGTCGTATTCCGGTAGGCAACTAGGCAACGCATTTTGGAGGTCAAATTTTTCCATTTTAGCAAGGCCTGTGACCTCAATTTCCTTATTTTTTGTCCAGTTTTATATATTTTAGATAATAAAAGCTGACGCAACCATCGATTAGGTCGTTTAAGTCTTTATATGCATATGCCTGAATCAATAAAATCATTGAAATATTCTGTTTAGGAGGTCAAAGTATCTAATGGTGTCAAACTAGTGGTTTTAGGTCAGCATGAAACACGAGTTTAAAAAAATTACGATGGAATTGTTTTTATCTGTATTATAAAAACTTTAGACGTAAAAAAAATCGTGTTACATTTTGTTAATTATAATTACATAACAAAGGTATCGCAAAATAATATGGAATAATATATAGCTACAGTAATTAGTTAATTAATATAATAATTATTTGATAAAAATAATTCACATTAATTGGTCGCCTATTACAAGATATTATTAAATGGTAGCACACCATTTAATATAAAAAACTAGCTTCCCGCAGTTTTACCCGCGTTCCCAGGGATCTTAATTTTTCCCGGTATTAAAAGCTTATGTATTATTCCAGAACAAATTCTAACTCTATGCGAAATATCATCCAATTTTCTTCAGCACTTCTGACGTGAAAGAGAAAAATATATCCAAATAAACATTACGTTAGATTTCACTTCATCTATAATACTGATTAAATTATTTGTATTAAGAATTTCCTGTACGAAATAAAATGAATGAAATTGTGTTTAAAAACAAGTTTTGAATAAATCAATGAAATTATATTCATGCTGGCTATTATTTTTGCTACTAAATACCTATCAACCTTATATTCTGCTTATTTTTACAAATTAAACGTTTATTGATTTAAATGTAAGACCTTCTTTTATCTAATTATAGATACTATATACCTATTTAATGGTAATATGTATACCTATGGTTTGAACAAAATAATTTTATTAAAATATGGTAAACTAGGTTCTACTTCGGGGACCGTTAACTTTTCCGGGATAAAAAGTAGCCTATGTCCATTCCCAAGCTGCGGGTTATATCTGTAGCATTTAGTAGTTTAGGCGTGAAACTATAACAGACAGACATTTATTTTCGGATTTATGGAAGTCGAAATATCTAGTAACTGTATTTATGTAACACTAAAAATGCAGATAAATCTTAAAACAAATTATAGGATAAGGAAGGAATGCCTAAAGGTAGGTACTGTCTCAATCAAAATCATACAATTTAAAAAAAACATGTCAATCCATACTAACTAAGTATACAGACATATATATTAACATCAACGATCTATCTATACAGCGCCTGCGCCGGCGTCACAAATTTAAATTTTAATATATTCTAGACGTCGCGTTCCGGAGGTACGTTCCAATTGAGTGGGTGTGGTGATGTGCCACTGCGTAAATTATTAAAAAAATACTAACGATTATCTGTTTGATACTACTAAAATGACCAAAAACTCTAGAAAAGTTGTTCTCAAGAAGTTGTTTTACTAACTGATATTTTGGGCCAGACAAACGCATGATATCGTTCTGTCCCTATTCTTGAGAAAAAAAAAGCAATTTTTTTAACGAATGATTGGTAAAATATCTGTTAAATAATATATCTTGTTATATAAACATCATAGCTGACGTCGAAATAATTTTTATTTAAGAGGAAATGCTTTTGTCACTTCTGCGGCCTTCTTCGTAACTTTGGCACACAAAGAATAGAAGGAAACCTATCCAGTCTGCCAATACCATTGTATAACCATGGAAAGCTGCAAGCTCTATGTTTTAGGCTGAGCTTTTAAAGTTTAATACAGCATCTATACAATTGCAATAAATGGACTATGAGACATAAAATGTTATATATTAATGTATATGCATATCATTTGTAGTTCTCATAGGCATACGTAATTTAGGATGATATAAAAGGAGAATTGCAGAATATTTTTTAACCAGATAAAAATGGGAGTGACAAATTAAAATTCATTTGTGACGTACTCGTTCACGATTGGCATAAATCCTTGAAAATGGCCTGTTCTCATACTAAGTTAGTATTATCAATTAGTTTTAAATAATAATACAATATATCAACGGAGTAGCAAAATAATACTAACCACGCAGATTCACAGCGCAGTTCCCGTTCCCGTAGGAATACTGGGATAAAATATAGTTATGACTCTCAGAAATAACGTGGCTCTCTATTAGCAAAAGAATTTCCAAAATTAGATCAGTACATCTTGAGATTAACCCCCTTCAACCTCACAAACTTTACCTCTTTATAATATTAGTTCTACCTCTACCTATAGGTTAATTATATAGGGAAATTGACAGTAAAATTTTCCTCATCACTTACCAAAGCTGATTACATTATATAATTGGGGGTTAAAATCAATTGTGATAACAATGGAATATTCCCTTTAAAGTACCAGGGGATAATAATTCATCAAGAGCCATCGTTAGATATAAGGCACCAAGATTCCAAACGCACGAGCGAGGTTGGCGGTTGACGCGGCCTCAGAGGCCCAGCGTGCCCAATATGGTAATTTTACTTCTCAAATACAGTATGAATACATATGTAATAAATTTGTCGGGTTTGCCGAATGTATAGTAATCATATGATAAATAATTCGGGGTTATCAAGGGGCCGTATTCGCGATATTGGTAGGGTGGCCATGAGTTATTGTGGATATTGGTCGGTTATTAAGAATTAATCGATTCATCGATCCGATGCCTGAGGGAACGCATGGATTCGTATTATTGGGATTTCAGATGCATGTTTTGACATTTGTGATAGGTTTCCTCCATTATGTTCTTATAATATTTACGTAAATTACCATGAAGTTATTTCGAGGCAAATCAAATATGGTGCCTAAATATAGTCTCACTTTAGTAAACAAACAAATCAAAAAGGAATTCGGTTGTTTGTTATGTTAAATAATAGTAATAAATTACGACACCTTTACATGTAATATTTACTTGCATACTTAATTAGTCAATTAGTGATGGTCTGTCTAATAATGATTTTGAAGATGTAATTAGTAGCTTGGGGTAAAGTAATACTAAATTTTGCCCCACGGTTTCACTTCAAGCTTTCCCGGGGAAAAAAGTAGCCTGATTTCATATATAAATCGAGTTTAAAGTTTAGTTGTGAAAGCGTAACAGTTAAACAGAGTAACTTTCGCATTTATAATATTAGTAGGGATTATAAAACAACATATCATCAAACTAAACTGCGTCTCGGCGATAACACATCGACCCGTATAACTCCGCACGACCCACTCCGTACAATAATGCCAAAACTATGGCCACTCTACTGTCGGGTAGTAGAGCCAAGGTCACAGTACACGCACACTAACAATCTATACTAATATTATAAAGGAGTAGAGTTTGTTTGTTTGTTTGTTTGTTTGTTTGGTTGAACGCGCTAATCTCAGAAACTACTGGTCCGATTTGAAAAATTCTTTCGCCATTGGATAGTCCATTTATCGAGGAAGGCTATAGGCTATATATCATCACGCTATGACCAATAGGAGCGGAGTACTAATGAAGAATGTTTCAAAATCGGGAGATTTATTTTCCAGTTGAGAGCTTCCGCTGCGTACGCTGCGTAAACGGTTAAAGTTACGCTAAAATGATGTATTACAGAATTGTTCTCCTTCAAAAGTTCTAAAAAAAAGTCCGCGATAGCATATGTCTATCTGTTAAGGTTGGCTCACTGTGACCACTTTTATACCAACCAAATTTGTTCGAAAATTAAGCTTTATTTGTGAAGGTGTTCTTATGAAGATAATATTAATCCTTATCAAAATAAATACGTTATTCATCACAAGTATTTAATTTAAAACAAAATTGCCTTTTACATCATTCGATTTCAATGAATATCTTAGGAGATATCGCAAATTTAAAATAACATTGCACCAAAATAATGTTCAAGTACTGTACTGTGCGCGCATTATGTGCCGGGCCGGCGCGTGCAGACATCAGTTAGCTCTGCGGATGGTCATCCTTCTACGTACACGAAGGGGGTTGAAAGTTAGCGTTAGCCCAAAGTAACTATTCCACGCGGACGGAGTCGCGGGGAGAAGCTAGTCTTCTATAAAATCCTTCAGCCCGGTCATAGACCTACGGAAGTTAAAACAGCCAGCGTAAAAAGAACCGTCACCATCAATAAACTTCCCCCTTTTTTGTATGCCGCCGAATTAGGGAGGGAGCTCACAGGCGGCTGGTTCTTACAACTTTTATGTCATCACGCCGTGCGGCCTTCATATTCGATGTTTATGTAAACCGCGTGAACAAGTTTTACATTACTGTTACTGGGGCCTTTAATTTTTGCGCGTTTCATTGTCGTTTTCTGATCAATTTTGTTCGTGTGACGTACGCGTCTGGTCGACACGGGTCGAATACAGACGTGAGATGTTGATGATAAGCTGATAAAATGCTGCATGTTCCAACCAAAAATATATGTTGGAAGGATTAGACCTATTGTAAAATTAAACATGACAATACATTTCAGATGTTAAAATCGATTCCAATCTCGAGGCTTCCGTAATTTGGTAATTCACAATGACCTCACAAGTCTTTAGGGAAATGATAACAACAATTTCCGTAGAAATTGACAGTTCTATGAATTGATTAGAAACAATAAGAAATATTGGGCAATAGGAAGCGGTGAGGTCGACAGGGCAAACATATGATACTAACTGAATCATAAAAAGTCGTTAACGATTATTGTCAAAGATAACACTGGTTTTTCGACGCACGCGCATCCCACTTTTAGTCGTACTAAAGTACTAGGCAGTATAAACATATTAGTTTCGTTAAACAAAACTCTAGCAAATAAAAAAAAATCTGTTCTAAAAATAAGAATTTCGTTCCAAGGCACAAGAACAAAGAACTAACAGACTAACATTACAAAACCGAATCCCAAATACCGCGAATCGAAGCAAAGGTCAAGTTTATACGAAACCGAGTGACTGGGAAGTGATCTGACTTCATGGCTAGACAGACATTGCCATGGAAACAAAGGCTGACTTACCAAATGAAGTAGAACATGAACATTATAAAAAAAGAGGAAATACTAGAAATAATCTACACTAATATTATAAAGAGGAAATATTAGATTTTTTGCTTGTCTATATATTGAATAGGCTCTGAAACTAGTGTACCGATCTGGACAATTCTTTCTCCATAGGATAACTAATGAATCAGGGAGTAATGTAGATTATATTTTATCCCCTTATTCTTACGGGAGCGGGAACTACGCGGGTTAAACTGCTAGCATAAGCCAATGTTAAAGAATCGAAGCCAAAGATAAGTATAACAAAAAAAAATTAGGTATTCAAGGTTCCAGAGCAAAGGGCTTAAGAGTCAATATAATTTGCCATCATCATCAACATCTATAAACAGATGTAATAGATATTCGTATAGATATAAATCCTATAAATAAAACGAGGTAGAAGTGAAACGATTACGAGAATCTTGGTCAAGTATAGAACATGGTCTACAAATAATATCGCGAAGGTTAAACGTTCAAATATAATCTTTATTACCGTTGCCTAACGTACAAAAGGACTTTATTGATTACAGTGACACAGTCCGTGTGAACTTTGGCATTCATAGATAAGTCTATTATGACAAGATTTTACAAATTTTATGTGCTGCTAAAATATCTTTAATACTTAGCCGTTAAAGGTGATAATTAATCATTAAAATACACCGGTTCTGTTGGTAATGATTTATAGACGCCGACTAGCATTGTATACTCAGTTTCATTCATAAAAACTGGTCGCAGTGAGTTGTTTTCGTTCATAATTGTTGTTTTGTAATCGCTGTTACGTAATGAACAGAATTGTATAGAGAAACGTTTAATTTACGTCATTGAAATTTTGTTTATATGTTATCACTTACCTTAAAACTTTTCTTCTATTGTTAGGATGAAGCCTATCAGCCATGACTGGATCGATCGCCTTAAGTTTTGCATGAATTTCTTCGTTTGTAAACATTTTTTCATTGTCAACATCTTTTTTTATCATTTCTTTGGTTAGTTCTTTATCCTTACCACCTTCATGGGTTTCTTGAGCTTTTGATGTCGTAGGTTCTTCTGTTGCAATCTTTTTAAGCACAGGGTCATATATGTTGTCATAGTCATCTAAGTCTCTTTTTCTTCTGCTCTTGTCCCAAAGCAAGGCTTCAGAATCATCCATATCCTCAACTAGTATTTGGTACACAATAGATTCTATGTAATAATTTGTACCGCCAACAACAATAGGTATTTTTCCCTGTGCCACTAAATTCTCAATCTGGAGTTTTGTATTAAGGAAATATTTGCAAAAAAACCATGGTTAAAAATAAGAATTAGGTAATTTAACTAAGTTGATATTCGTGAATATGGCAAGGTTATCACAACAAGGCATCGTTAAGGGCACGGGAATTCTTAATGGTTTTAAACATGAGGTGATTTAGGAATATTTACTTTAGGTCAATCTTTTTTGGTTTCAAGACTTTTGCTTGAGAAATTTTCTTTACTATGAACTTATTAATGTAAGTATTGTTGCTTTCGTCTGTGATAAATAATAGAGTCAAATTCTATGACGTCATATAGATTAATAATAGAGTAAATGATGGAATAAAAACCCTATTAATAGTAACTATGAAGTTACGCCGATATTTATCGCCATTCTGGCATTTACATGGCAATTTTTAAGACCAAGAGGCTTAAAGTTTAATTTCGTGGTATATTTTCCTGCGTTAGGCATATTAATTAACTAGCTGTCCACCTACACGCAATTTTTCCCATTGTACTTATATTTTTTAATAGTTAGTTCGCCCTTCGGCTTTGTTCAACTATTATATTTATATTTAAACATCAATATCCATTATCTTTTAAAAAGTATACAGCTGATGTCTTCACTAAAAGCTCTTTAAGTACCTACCTGTAATATTTGTGGGCATAAAGATATCTGTTTGTTTTGTGTCTGAATGTTAATACCTTTAAGTATCTATGTTTATAAAAGTAGCATATCAGCTATTTGGTAAAAGCCTATTACCAAATAGCTAACAAACAAATAAACAACTTTTACTCGCATAGTTTCCGTTCCTGTAAGAATAGATACGGGAATAAAATATAACCGATTTTACTCTCTGATAATGTAGCTTTCAATCGGCGAGCGATTTAATTTAATCGTTTCATTGGTTTAGGCGTGAAAGCGTAACAAACAAACAAACACACATTCGCATATACATATAAGCAAATATTACGGGCCCTGTCTCTCTCACGAAAAACATATTAATATAAAGTTTACATTTGACATAATGTGGTGTATACATAAAGCGATGTAAAATATGTACTGTTTCACTTATCTGAGGTTCCACCGAAGGTTGGAAGACAGATACTAATGCTTATAGTATGGTAAGTGGCTGTTATATTCTTTAACCGAATACCTATCGATTTAAATGGCAAGAAATGTTGAGAACTTAATTCGGTTATTTTTTGAACAAACGCCATGTGTAACCTTCCTATAAAAAGTCGTCGGAACGTATTTTTTTTCGATTTATTTGCATTAATATATCCTGGGACATTTTTCACACACGGCTAATCTGATTCCAAACCAAGGTACCATGCTTCCAGATAGCTGATAAGCCACATGATATAAGGAGGTTCGATTCCAAACTAGGATAAACATGTGCATGAACGTACCTGTTTGATCTGTAAGTATGTATTTAAAGTAGTAAGTATATATATGTAGAATATCAACTATTTGGTAATCATAATACAAGCTTATCTACACTAATATTATAAAGAGGAAAACTTTGTTTGTTTGGTTGTAATGAATAGGCTCAAAAACTACTGGACCGTTTTTAAAAATTCTTTCACCATTCGAAAGCTACATTATCCACGAGTAACTATGTATATAAATGTAGTTTATCAACCATTTGTTACTGGTACCAAACTCTTAAAAGTCGTGTTCAAATCCTACTAATATTATAAATGCGAAAGTTTGTGAGTGGATGGATGGATGTTTGGTTCTTTCACGCCAAAACGGCTGAAGTGATCTTCTTGAAATTTGGCACAGAGTTAGAATATGTTTTGGAATAACACTTAAGCTACTTTTTATCCCGGGAAAATTTAAGCTCCCCGGGGAACCGCTAGTCAATTATATAGCTTTAAACGCTAATGAATTACCATGGAATGGCTACCAAACTAATTCCCGAACGAAACTTTCAACGACCACAAATCCACCGTCAAACCATCATATAGTACATACAAATAGCACAACTATTCATAAGCCTCGGTTTAAGAAGCTGTAATCCGATTAGACGGTGAATGACCGAAACGCGAAAAAAAAGGCAAAACCTTCCATACGAAAGGTACCGTAACATAATATATCTAGGTATACCTATTAATATCTAATATATAAAATTCTCGTGTCGCGGTGTTTGTGATTAAACTCCTCCGATACGGCTCGACCAATTCTCATGAAATTTTGTGTGCATATTGGGTAGGTCTGAGAATCGCGCAACATCTATTTTTGATACCCCTGTAATCACGGGAACGGGAACTGCGCGGGTGAAACCGCGGGGCGGCAGCTAGTCTATACTAATATTATAAAGAGGAAAGATTTGTTTGTTTGTTTGTTTGTAATGAATAGGCTCCGAAACTACTAGACCGATTTCAAAAATTCTTTCACCTTTGGAAAGCTACATTATCCCCGAGTAACATAGGCTATATTTTATCCCTGTATTCCCACGGGAACGGGAACTACGCGGGTAAAACCGCGGGGAGGCAGCTAGTATCTATATATAAAAGAAAGTCGTGTTAGTTACACCATTTCTCACAAGAACGGCTAAACAGATATGACTGAAAATTGGTGGGTAGCTAAGAACCAGGAGACGGACATAGGATACTTTTTATACGGGGAAAAATTAAGATCCCCGGGAACGCGGGTGAAACCGCGGGGAGCCACTAGTAATATTATAAAGCAAAGAGTTTGTTTGTTTATCTCAGGCACTAGGTCCGGTGTGAAAAATCATTTCAGTGCTAGATAGCTCATTTATCGAGGAAGGCTATATGCTATAATATCACATGTATCAATACAAATATTATAAAGCTGTAAAGTTTGTTTGTTTGAACGCGCTAATCTCAGGAACTACTGATCCGATTTAATGAAATGAAAATGAAAATGAAAATGAAAATGAAAATGAAAATGAAAATGAAAATGAAAATGAAAATGAAAATGAAAATGAAAAAATATTTTAGTGTTAGATAGCCCATTTATCGAGGAAGGGTATAAGTTATTTATCATCATGCTACGACAAATAAGAGCGGAGTGTCAATCAAAAATGTTGCACAATCGGGCAAGTGGTGCTAACGAAATCGCGCGGGTCGACTACTTCTAACTAATATTATAAACGCGAAAGTAACTCTGTTTGTCTGTCTCGTTTTCACGATAAAAATACTGTACACAGAAAGTCTAGAGCCCGAGGAAGGACATAGGCTACTTTTTATCCCGGGAAAATGGAACAGGTCCCGGGTACGCGGGTGAAACCGCGGGGAACCACTAGTATATCTATATACCTACTTGTCACAGGTGACGAGCACTACTACGTTAAGTACCTATATTTGATTAACGAAAATCGGTCAACACACCCGGCCTACAGTCTGTGACATGAGTTTGTGACGATTCAGGCTTTGTAGTTAGCGACACTGTTCCGAGTCGTCGCCTCGGCGGTTCGATGTCTATATTGGACCAACAGTTCCGATGATCTTAGTGATAAATTAAAGTCGTTTTGGATATAGATCAAGTTGTATTTTAGAAGATGGTTCAACGGCTAACGCATTTCAAACTACAGTATAAATGTACTATTACACGTTGCCGCCCCGCGGTTATACCCGCGTCGCGTAGTTCCCGTTCCCGTGATCACTTAGGGGTATGAAAAATAGGTAGTAGCCGATTCTCAGACCTGTCTCAGATATGCATATAAAATTTCATGAGAATTGGTCAAGGCGTTTCGGAGGAGTTTAATCACAAACACCGCGACACGAGAATTAAAATATTCGCTCTAAAATCTAGCATAGCAACATTATATATAGTCAAGTATTCTGGCAGAGGTTACGAAATAACCACCTATGCCTACTATGTTTGTTCAATGTGTCATAATCTGTGTCTTTTCGGAATAGAATTAAGCTTTCATTGTTCACAAGTGCGCACATACAAAATTATGAAAATAAATTAAGGTCCCTAGTCATATATTTGTACAGTTTGTGCTCCCATATGTTCCAATACGAATGCTGAAATATTTGTGGCAAACGTAATTTGTCTTTGTATTAGTTTATTTGTAATAAAAACCGGTTTGTTTGTTCAACAGGTGCATAGGCTCGGTTAGTTTTCTTATTTGAGTTACGTTATATATAGGTTTTCTATGGACTAATGTAGATGCTTCTAATGTGAGGTTAGTTTTGAATATTATCAACGTAGGAAAGGTATAAATAAATATCCTGGGACATTTTCCCAAAAGGCCAAGCTTGTACCTCCTATGTATGATAAATCAGCTGATACCTATAAAATTTTTAATTGCTATTTCAACCCCGACACAGAAGATACAGACATGTTTCTGCACACAAATCCCACTCATAGTATAAACGCAAAAATTTACGATCCCCCGGGAACGCAGGTGAAACCGCGGGAGTCACTATATTATATATTTCTTGTGGCGATTCGAAACCCATGACCAGATAAAGGTGGATCGTTATATGAACCCAACGAAGTACTGAAATAAGTACTTGAAGTCCAAAGGAAACCTACTCCATTTTGTTGGAAGTCGTTTAAAAAGGATACAATCTTCAGCGCTCTATTGCGGAAGTCGACGACTGTGAACATCTGATGCGGCTCCAGGATATCCAGGAGGTGATGGCGAGCGACCTCTCTCTCTTGAAGACTTGCCTTTGCCGTTACCACATCCAATCCTTTATAAATCTGAAACAAACAATAGTATAAATAAACCTTCTGTTTTAAATTCTTTAAAGTATTTGATTCTGTCTTGCGTCTTATGCTGTTTACTTAGTAAGGATCACCAACAAATGATACACATAACTAACACTTGCTGTTTAATGGATTTATATTTGTACAAGTTAGTCTTAAAACATTCATCATTCATCATCATCAGCTCATATTCATCTCCACTGCAGCAGCAGGAACCTTCTCTAACAACGAGGGGGTTTAGGTCATAGTCCACCACGAGGGGCTAGCGCGGCTGTCGCATGCCGGTTTCCTCACCATATTTCCTTTACCGAAAGCCTGTGATTTTTACCTACACCCTCATGATTATGAGTAGATAGGTTTGCTAATGAGGCTCATGCGCCTGCAATGATGATGAAGCTAATACTAAATATAATATGGACATTCGAAAATTGATCCCCTTTAAACGTGGCCTGAAGACGACCAACGTATCAAAAATACCGAAGGTCGTAAATACCAAGACTAGACATAAATATGCACATGAGAATCGACCAATCATCCAGCAATCGATCATTACCATATTTATAAGATATTCTGTATTTGAGTGTCAATGTGTCAGGCTTATTTCAGCCAGACGGCAAGCTTGCACGATTGAGATATTATGTAGGTACCTACTCTAAAATATGATCAACTGGCCACTACCTAAGATTTCTCTCATAAGTACGTATATAGCCCAAAAAGTATCGAGTAATCCTAAACTAATATTAAATGCGAATGTGAGTTTGCATGTTCGCTTTGTTTGTTTGTTGCCCTTTCACACCTAAAACCGATTAAAATAATTCTTACCTCAATGGAAAGCTACATTATCAGTGACTAATATAGTCTATATTTTATCCCCGTACTCCTACGGGAACGGGAACCATTACATATAAACTGATTGTCTAACGGTTTCAGTTTAAATTGAATTCAACGACATCTAGTGTTTCCTCGTAAAACCTTAGGAAGGAAATGCTTTGAAATCTGTTTCTAAACCTGTTAATGTGGCCCTAATTCCGGGACAAAAGCATAAATATTAATAAAGAGCCACCCATAAATCTCCGTAAAGCTATTATTAACCTCACAAGCTCAAATAAGTCAGTGTAACAATTATGCAAATGTAAGTAAAATGTATGAAATGTATGTAAGAGGGACGCTGGGGAGGACGTGTGAAAAGTACCTGAATAATTTGTTATGGCGGCCATATTGAATATTCATAATCGAAGGTTAGATGTTGAGTAAACGGTGTTGAAGACGTTGCCATGGAAACTAAATTTTGATAATTATGAGAGGTGTTTTATTGTTTAGGTAACTTTCGTTCGATCCGATTTAAATGAATTAAATTCTCTTGCAATTAAGCAATTTGGAAGGTAGTAAAAAAATACCTTTTTGGGATATGATCAAATGGGACTAGACATAAAGGTATAAATAAAGTACCTAATCCTAGTATTAAAGTTTAATGTTGAGTTGAAATTAAAAAATCATCAACATATTGACTAACAATTAGGCTAATTATTTCGGGAAAATTGAATCTACAAAATGAACTTTTGTAACACATGCCAGCTACTATGACATATACAGTATATCAAACTATTTTTATTTCTCAAACATATACATAGTCCGTGATTAATGGATCTACTTTTAATTTACTATATCTGTAACTTTATTTATGGGTCGGATAATTTATAAAAAAATTTATAAGAAGCTTATTAGTTATTATGAGAAATCCATTAAAACTGGTTCCGCGGAATTAATTGAATGACCAAATTAATCACGTGATAAATATACTTTTTCTGGAGGATTCTATATTATTATTCGTACTATCTTATCGCTTCTTTTTTAACCAACTTTAAAAAAGGAGGAGATTCGAGTTTATGTTTTTTTTTACTTTGTGTACAGTTCCGTGAATAAATAAAAATTAGAGTCCTCAGTAAAATCATTTGGGTTTCAAAACAATAGTTTATTTCAAAAATATCTAATGAAGGTACATGTATATGTACTGTACATGCTCCTTTTAATTGACGAATATGTGTAAATATATAAAAAAATGGTTAATATGCATTTGTCTTTTAAACTTAAGTTTAATTAATAAATGTTAGTATTTTCTTATTACCCTGTTAAGAGACAGTACTTTTGAATTTAGCGTCTCCAAATCCAGAATAGCACAGCATTATAAAACTTATTTAAGTAAAACCGAATAAATATATTAAAAATACAGTCAGTAGATTATCTGGTAGTCAGCCAATGTCAGTACTTCCGTTACAGCCAAGATCAAAGTCACCTTTGTTATCTTAATTGTCCAATAGTGTAAGATTTGGGAATGAAAATAACGTAATGTGTTGGTCATAGCCGTGGTGGCTCAATTGGGAACGCACAAACTCACGATCATGAGGGTGAAAGTTCCAATTCCTGGCCCGTACCTCTGAATTTTTAAAAACTTATCCCACCAAAAACATTCTGTAAAAAACTAGCCAAGTCTCGATGGAGCTGCTTGTTCATCTCTAAAAAGTAATGAAATCTAGACAAAGAAGTGCCAAGTCTAAGGTTCCTTACTACGATTTTTTTATTACTTATTTATTTATGTTATTTGTTGGGGGACCAACAGCATACAAAAATTGTGAGAAGAAATTTAACATAAAAAATTGGTGAGCCATTTACAGGTCCTCACATATAGATACATAATATATATTTAAATCGTTACTTTAATATAAAACAAAATAAAATAAAAACAATATTAATTAGTAAGATTAATTGAAAAATCGTTGACTAAGCCGACGCCTCAGTATTGGGGTGCTAATATTGAACATGTCAATGTCAATTATTTTAGATAAGTTATTGTATGCATTGCTAGCTCGCCAGATGTAAGTATTTTGCCTATAGTTAGAGTTATTATATTATACTCACTTGACATGATTATAACTATCGAACATAATTTTGTCGTATACACTTAATGTAAAGCTATGTGCATCTCTTTTAGATTAAGTAGGAGGAACAGAGAACGAAAAACCTTATGGTTTATATTTGATTAGAGCAATTTTAAGACTTCAAAAACGCAACAGCTAAGTTGATTTACCTACATTCACATATTGATTTACAAAATAAAATTAATTATACAATTAATATTTACAGTTTGAAAAGTATTAAATGTGTAATTCAAAATATTATGCTTTAAATAATCACATATTTATATGGACAGAGCTATACGGTAGCTTATCAACATGAAATAATAAGTAAAAAAATCGACCTAATGACATTATAAGGCGATAATTGTATGACAAGATGATAACGATTGATTTGTTTAAATTGCTTTACTTTGGAGAAGAGTGACGACACCGATTAGAAGAATAAAATGGCTGCCGGGGAAGAACCGAAAAACCAGTGAAACTGGAAGTGATTGGATACAAGAAAATCTTATAAGTGAAAGCATATAAAAAAAAACTACTAGTAAATCCGGCGTTCCTTCAATTTAACCAGGATAAAATGTAGTCAACGTGTGTTCCAAATTCGTTCAGTAGGTCTGCGTGAATGTGTAACAAACATACATCGATACAAACTCACAAACACACGCATTTATAATATTCGTAGGATAATAGGAAAGTTATTAGTTACGTCAGCTTACTAGACTAGATACACTGTGCCAGCTCTGCTTAGTTAGGAATCAGTTCGACCGTATGTAAAAAAAAAACCAAGACATTTATTATCCACTCTAATATTATAAAGTCGATTTTTTTTTATGTCAGACAGACGATTTATCAAGGAAGGCTTTAGTCTATATAACTTAACATTACGACCAATATCAGCGGAGCATCAATGAAAAATATTGCAAAAACTGGGAACTTGCCTGAGTCAGTTCATTATTGATATTTTTTTATTATTTAATAAATAATAAGACTCAAATAGGAAACGACACATTGATAGAATGTAAACGACACTCTAAGCTCACCTTGGATGGTAGCAAATTGACCTATTGTGGTAGGACCAACGTACACTATACTATTTTATCTACGTGTCAGACCGTGACCCCTGGCTGGGAACATTATGTACCGATGTAGGTGTCTACTATGATTGGACGATAACAACCAGTTTCAGATGACCTTTGACCTTACAGCGAGTGGAGACGTATCACGCCACTATACGTAGAATAACTTGAAACATTGTTAAAGAATATATTATTCTTGGATTTATTAATTTTATTATTAGTAGGTATATACTTATAGTCTAAAAATCTAAGGATGTATTTTGGAAGATATATAGATTTGGTACAACTTTAGAATGTAATATGAAGCTAAAGGTTTGTTTATTTACTTATGCTCGATGATTTACTTGAACGCACTAATCTCAGGAAGAATGGTCCAATTTGAAAAAATATTTTTGTGTGTTATATCATTACGCTACAAGCAAAAGGAGCGGAGCATCAATGAAAATTGTCTTAAAAACGGGGAAGTGACGCTAATGAAGACCAGCGATGTGCCGAGTCCGGTTTGACTCGAGTCAGACTCGATTCCTGCTTTGGACTCGCCTACTCGAATACCAATTTATTTTGATTCGAGTACGCCAGACTCGATTCCGGTACTCGAGTCAGGAAGAATCGTCTCGTACTTGCTAACTCGATTCTATTTATGCGAGTTCAATTGACTCGAGTCTAGTATACGAGTTTTGTTAACTCGCTCGTACTCGCAAACTGTTCGATGCCAACCGCAACATTAGGAAAAAGGAATCGGTAATGAGGGTTGATTCGAGTCTAGCCGGAATTCAATACTGACTCGAGTCCAGCCGGAATTCAATACTGACTCGAGTCCAGCCGGACTCGAGTCCAGCCGGACTCGAGTCAGTATTCGAATACCAAACATAGAATTCGAGTAGAGAGAATCGAGTCATGATTCGAATACCGTATAAACTGACTCGAGTCGACTCGATCCACCAAAACAGCGACTCGGCACATCACTAATGAAGCCGTGAATGACGTAGGTCATCTAGTTTAAGATATACGAGGATTCCAAGTAAAATCGTGAGGCTTACTTACCTAACTAGCAAATAAAAAAAAAATACTGAATTCCATTCTAAGTAAAAAATTATTTAGATACAAAAATCTCTTCACATTTTCAAATATCAGTGTATATTTAATCAGTCTTTGTTTATTTTATTACCTACTCGTCTCGAAAGATCAATCTTCAATTCTCTCTCCATTAAAATACATACGTTTTAACTGTCAAAAAGTCAAAATTGGCGCTTAACTTTAAAAAAATACATTTCAGTCTAGTTTTTTTTAAATAAAACTGGATGATTTTCGATGGCTTCCACTTCAACGATAGGATAGTACAGCTGTTTTTGGTACCTACATAATAATATAATATATAGTATAATCAAACATTGTGCGAGGTCTTTGATAGTGATGTGCGTCATTCACACAGGTTCAATTAAACGCGCAAAAGTTATGTCACCAAATTTATTTTTATACTGTACGTAAATTATGAGAAAAAACATTTTTGTGAAAAATAAAATTTTAATTAAATATTTGCCTGGAGCAGGTTTTTGTTGTTTGTGTATCATCCTTAGTTAATATATGGATAAATAATTTATAGAAGATACCTATATGAGTTAACCTACTTATAATATCTATTTCGGTACATAATTATAATGAAATACCTGCAGCATCACGCTGTCTTTAGCGCTAATGTCAAAAAAACTACTCTACCTAATAAGTAGTTAGTCTATACTAATATTATAAAGAGGAAAGATTTGTTTGTTTGTTTGTTTGTTTGTTTGTTTGTTTGTTTGTTTGTTTGTTTGTTTGTAATGAATAGGCTCCGAAACTACTGGACCGATTTCAAAAATTCTTTCACCTTTGGAAAGCTACATTATCCCCGAGTAACATAGGCTATATTTTATCCCTGTATTCCCACGGGAACGGGAACTACGCGGGTAAAACCGCGGGGAGGCAGCTATAGTTAATAAAAACCGTATAAAAATCAATAGTAAACGGTTCTTACGTTAAAGAGAGTGAACATTTAGTAAAATATGGACTACTATTAGTAGGTTTGTTTGTATGTTTACTATATCATCACTAACTGGTAGTCGATCGAGGGAAAATGTGTATTTAGAACATTGCTATTATTTGACTTTAAAATTAAAATTCCATTAAAATCCGCGCGAATATCCTAGCTTGTGAGACACAAAATGTAGCATTTAATTCATAAATTTCAATGCAAATTGTAGACAGACATCATTAATATTGCTATCGCTGTTCGCAACGTAAAAATTTGTTGCTATGGGCTCCTAAAACGTCTCAAGTCATAAGCGGAGGCGATAGCCTTACAGAAAAGCGATAATGACATTAATAGTCAACACAAAAAATCTATTTGAAAACTTAAAAGTTGCATTTTTCGTGAATCAAACAACTGGCTGGAAGGCACTGGGTCCATTCCCATTTAGGACTAGCATTTATGTGCATTATGCAAATGTCTATTTGTGCTGTGTTTGGATGTAAATGTATCTATATAATTATGTATTAAAAATTAGTAGGTACATGTAGCGTATTATCTTTCTGGTGTCCATATAAATCTTTTGTGAGGAATCAGATTGGCCGTGTGAAAAAAATGTCCCTAAAAGCTAGTTGTTCCCGGCATCAACTGAGAATTTTTTTTTAATACGAAAATAAAATCAGAATTCTCAACTTCTCCTGTGGCTTTTCTCAAGTCATGCTTTGACGTACCTACATTTGAACAATATATTTAATATTATAAGTTAATTTAAATCCGCTTTATCGTCGCTGACGCTCCGTGTGTGGCCCCACATCGCGACTGCAATTCGTAGATAGCAGAAATCTGCCAAGGCCGACTTCTTATCGAAACTATTTCAACAACTTTTAGGTATGATAGTATCATATTACTGACACGACACGCGGCAGTGTTGGAGCCAAGTCCGGTAAATTTGAAGTACCTACTTTAACTTGACCTACATTATGTTGTTTAAAATTTTCACCACAATTCACTACTGTTTTGTTTTTAAAATAATAATTTCTAATATTCACAATAATTTATCGGTATAATGGAAAAACCTGCTAATCATTTATTAACGAACCGAAAAACAGTCTAATCTTTTGCACCAAACTTTGACCTCTTTTATCGCTTGAATGATTAAGGTCGGGAATTTTTCAATTATATTTACTTAGCTTGGTTATGTCATATCGAAATATGTAGGTAACAAAAATAAGTACCCCCACTCATATCTGAGTTACGTAAAATGCATCTTACTAATTAATATAAATAATAAAAATAAAATTGTTGGTTCGATTCTTATCTAGGACGAAAAAGTGAGCATATCTGGGTGTAGCGTATGGTGGGTGGTTGGTTTATTAGGTTATTAATCTGTATATTAGGTAACACACTGCATTTAATAAGGCACCTAAATAAACCCAAAAATATAACATAATAAAACAGTTTAGTAGCACTTCCGCTAGATGGGGCTGTCTAAGTAAATCATGATTTTAAAAATCGCTATTGATGCCAAATTGAGACTTAATTTACGTGTGTGAATTATGCATTTGGACATTTTAGTTGAACAGGCAGACCGTCCATTTAATCGTTAATGGCATCTCATTAGAATAAAAAAGATAAATAGGTATATATATATTCATGAATGAGTATATAAAATTACAGTTAAATGGATTCAAAACATTTATCGTCCTTAATTTCACGCCAAACAAAAAAATACAATTGAAAAATATGTGATTTTTCCAAGTAGATTATTATGAATGAAATGTTAATATAAATGAAGTGGGCGATTGTTTCGATAACTACTCATATTACTAACATATACCTACATATACAAATGTATATAATATGTATGTGTGCAATAATGCAATCAATTCTTGAAAGTTACTACTTGATTCTTTTGCATAATCAGTAAGTATTTTACACATAGCGAAATTATAAAAATGTATGGAATTCAGATAGCTATGTTAACAGAAAATTATCTAGTCAGATGAAAGAAGTTTAACGTTCTAGGTATTTACAAAGTAAAAAAAAAACTTAAAATAATATTTTAATTTGTTTTTTCTAGTAGTTTACTATACCCAATACAATTTAGGCCATAGTCCACCACTCGGGCCTAGTAGGGTTTGGTGGAGTTCACATGCATTTAATTTAATTGAAAGCCAGTGGTGTAAATCCGTACGTAAGTTTTTAAAACTCAGGTAAGGGTCGGGGTTTGAACCTACACCTTATGATCGTGAGTCGGTGCGTTCCCCACTGAAGCACTACAATATTATTCTACATATAGGTATATTGATTTGGTATATTATTATCGTTTCCATGTAATGTTAAAGATTTACAGCAAAAAGTCGCTATCTAGTTTCTACGAGAGACATTTCTCCGACTCTTGTGAGTACATTGAATGAAATGTATATACTATATATCTATACATATATAAACAGATAATATATAACACATACAATAGTATATATTCGTCAATGAAGTAACATCGTTATCACTCCACTCCGTGGATATTCAAAACGTTTGACATTGAATTCACATTTGATAAGAACTCACGCGACTTTAATTAATTTATGTTTATCGGAACACACTTACCTACTGCGTATTTATAAAAATATATAGGTAACATTGAATTTATTACCGTAGGTACTCAAGAAATCAACTGAAATAAAAAGATTCAGTATAAACCAGAAGTCATATTATTCCGAACCGAGTCTGATGATTTATAAGTGCTTGTGAAGGCCCATTTGATGAAACTAATGATTGAGCACTTCACCCAGCCAGTGCAACGACTGACCCATGTCCTATACAACCATTCGGGCAACAGCCCCCATGCACAGTCTTGTTTGGTAGCTGAACAGAGACACTGGTACCCGAATAGTTATATAAGAGTAGCCATGGATATACCAGGGAGCACGTAGTAAATAGGAGGCACGCTCTGGGATGGGAAAGGAAGACCAGCTAGCCACAGCCTGCTGGCTAAGTGACTTTGAATACCTATTTGATTAAAAAACATTTTCATTTTCATCAATAAAGCTCGTTTCAATACTTCAAAGAAGCACTAAAAACCACCTTCTAAAATTTACAAAACAACGACCTTAACAAAGTTCTGAACTGAAAGTATAAAAGAAAGCTTTACAAAAGCCCGTACGCAATATGGCGGCAATATGACGTGGGTGGAAGTTATCGATACAAACACGTAGTACGATAACTCGCTCGCAGTAAAGTGTCCGGAGATTTGCATCTATGGCCGTGGCCCGTGGGCAGATGACGTCACGACCGAATGAATGAATGAATGGCACGCCTACGCGACCGGCTGCCCTACTCGTGTGCAGGGCTGGCGTGAACAGATTAAACTAAAAAAGTTACAGTTACTAAAAAATATTGCATAAGCTCTTTGTAGAAAGCTACACTATTCCATTAATATTTTTGAGAGAAAGCTATCGAGTTTGCTAGTTTTAAATAAACATTGAACATTTAAATAGAAAACAAAAATAACATGTGTAGGTAACTATGTCAAATTAAGAACAGAATCTTTCTTTAGACACGAAAAATTATCTAAAAATCATAAGTTATATATACACTAGAGAGATTGCTTATGTACTGACATAGAAGCCTGAAAGCTATTGAGTCCAAGCGTTGAAAGACAGTCAAGATTTATCACTGTAGAATATTTTATTTGGCGGTGACCACAGACTATCAGGTAGACCGACCAATATCCTACTTAACAAAAAATGCGATTGTCGCCGACGGCTTGTACAATATCTATTAAATCTATGTCCGACTGTCCATCCATATTAACCAACCCAGTAGGCAGCCCTACGACAGGCTATTTAAAGCGCCGACTCCCCACGACGTCTTTCGCGGTTTTTCGCATCGAAATATGATTTTATAGATTCAAAGCCGTGTTGGCACAATGTATTTATTTTAAGGATTTATTCATTAAACCAACATTGATGTTTTTGAACGTTTAAAGGATTAATAGCTTAATTTACAACGTATTGCACGTTAGGTGACCGGTCTGTCTTCTTCGTGATAAATGCATTTATCGGTTTGTTCTTTTGACTGACCGGTTGACTAGTGACTATGACTTTCAAGCCGCCAGTCCTCAGATCCTACTCGGGACAAACATTTGTGTGCATAATATGTCTCTTTGTTCCATTTGTAAATATTTATGAAAGTATATATTTGAAAAAGTAGTTTATGTACTATATCAGCTATCTGGTCACTATATACAAGCTCTGCTTAGTTTGGTATCAGAGTGACCCATATACACTACATACGGGCACATACCCAAGATATTTATCCATCTATCCATCTTCACAAACTTTCGCATTTAAATGAGAAGTAAAATTTAAAATCATACGCATGATTAGTCAGCGTTAGTAAAGACACATATTCCGGCAGATAATAAATAATAAAGGAGACCACGGTCATTTCTAATGTGTAATAAAATATATAATAAATAAAAATGTTGCCAGTATTCGGACGAGAATAACCGTGATATATGATTGAGGTAAATTAAAAAAGAATTATTGCCCGCCCTACGGCTAGGTAGGCAGAGCAGATGCCGGAATGGACGCGTGGGCACAGCGAAAAATCTTTGACCCATTTATTACTGTTAACATCTGAATAATGCGTAAAAAATATACACTATTTACAAGAAAATTTCATAATTAACTAGTATATACCTACTATATAGATAAAGGTTTCATAACTATAAGATCCACATCGTGTATAATGTTTTATTAATAATGAGTTGTGTGTTTTTCTCAACGTAGACTTAATAAGTGTGGAATCAGATTGGCGGTGTGTGAAAAATGTCCCAAAAAAACAGTGTAGCATGGTCACAAACCCATGTGGTTTTTAAAATGCTACTATGAAATTATTATTTTATTGTTATTCTAAGCCGGTAATAATTATAAAACAATTTTTTTAGAACAGAAATAAATTTCCTCGATAATTTTTTCATAGCACACGATAATTGTCTTGGGCGGGAAGTTATACCTCATACCGGCGATTTTAAGCCCAGGGTAGTAACCAAGCCAACCGACCAAAGAGCATTCCATTAAAAATAATAAAGGGAAATCAGAGACATATCTATACTAATATTATAAATGCGAAAGTAACTCTGACTACATGGATTTTGGTGGTCTAGCTAGATCCTAAGAAAGGACATAGGCTACTTTTTATCCCGGGAAAATGGTAGATAAGTAAATAATATTAATTAATTGCATTGGTAGCCCTATATGTGAACTTTATGAATAAAAACAATAAGTTCAAAGCTAACTTCATGGTATTGCGTATGTATTTTATATTCCCTTTTACGTACTTCGATATCGTATCGCCGAATGGCGTCAGAATTTATCTAATAATCTCACTTTACCATCATACAAAATGGCGGAAATATTATTTATAGAATATTTCTTTTGTTTTTTTATTTATATGCTGAGTGTACGTCATACTCTTTAGTCAGCACTAGCGATAGATACCCTACAGATGGCCTTAATGGTGGTAATATAGGGTCTATCTCAAGAAAGCCTTTTATAAAATCACTTCGGGTGTGGACAACAGTGTCTCATATAATTTACAATTTGTACTAAAATCCTACTAATGTTATAACTGCGAAAGTTTGTAAAAATCGATATATGGATGTATATTTGTTACAATGGCTGAAAGGATCTGGATTAAATTTGGCAGAGATATATTCTGGAATAGAACATAGGGAAATTTTACACCCGGAGAAACTTGCTAGTTTAACGTTTAAGTTTAATTTTAGCGGGTAAAAGCGAAGAGTAAACACGCAAAATTGTGTCAAGAAAGAAATATACTTACTTAAAATGTAGAAGCTGTATTGAAAGGGCTGGATGTTCCACCAATCTTTGAAACATAATGGGCATAGCAACAGAACGTGTTAAATACCTGAATAGACACGTATGTCCCCCAACAAATCACAAAAGGTAGGTCAGGGTTCGGTAAAAACTCGACAAAGGGCCGGCGACCAGTCCTTTTGACCTCCAGACGGCAGCCATCTTGTCCCACCCGGGACTCACAAACAAAGACTTGAGAAAAATCAACAGCGGCTTGCGAATATACTAATATTCTTTGTTGATTTAATAACTAGATATTATTGATTTACCTTTATTTTATGAATCTGAGAATTATTTTCGGTTGTAAAATTATAATTATGGTGCTTGTAGACAACTCATTTCACTTATATTAGACTCGTATAGATTTCCATGTAAAAATATGTTAAAAGCTCTTTAGTTAGGTTTTCATAACTCTGTATAATATGTTACATATAAATTTCGGCACCGTAAAAGTTTTGCATTTACTCACATTTGTTTGGGTTCAATCCATTCCACTTATCATTCAAATCATAATTTCATTAGTTCTTTTGTTTATAACATACACTTTTCATTGGCATACACAGTATTTACTGGAGTATTTGTTTTAATTTGCATATCTAAATTGTTTGTTTACATTGAGATCTCACTGCACGATCGATACCTTCTAATGTCAATTTTGACACCTGGCGCGAAACGTCATTCATGTAAGGGACGTTCCAGCGATGCATAAACACCTGCATAGTAAGGAGTCGAGTGCATACATTGCAGAGACCGTGCGAATGAATTGCCGGTCATTCGATCTTTGTGATGTATCGTTTTTTGGGCCACCTCCCTATCGACTGGCGTCAACCTTGAAGCCAGTCATTGGGTCAATGCCTCGGTCATTTTGATCGCAGAGATCGCTTGCGCCGCATAGGCATAAATCTATTTTTAGATTTAATTTTGTGAGTATTACTTTCATGGAATATTTTAATTTGATTATCGAGTATCTTGTTGAACGTAGGGATTGATTTGTTGTACATTATTTTCAGAAGATTCTTTGTGTGGACTAACGACCGGCGCGTGTCACGTAATTGGAATTCGGACACGCCACGTCTTAATCCTGTACACCTTCCGTAAGTATTGTACATATTTTCATTTAACGGCAATAACCATTGTCGTATGCATTTTTATTCCATACTAATGTTGGTTATTTTACCCTTTAGGCCTGGATCGGTGGAATTTTTGCTTGGACAACTTGATTGTCAGGAGTTGACATTGTCCAGCTATCCCAAGCAGGGATATTTTCCTCCTTAAGGTATTTATGGAACATTATTTTTATTTGCCACGTTAGGGAGTGATAGATTTTATTTGAGCACATGTGTTGTAGGCACATGTCTGGGCTGGGATGTGCCCACAGGCCCTATCCCAGTAGAGAATTGTTGTATTGTTTGTGTTGGCTCAATCTTAAATTGATCCCGAGTGGATTATGTCCAGGAATGACCGCTTTATTAGAACCGAGCACATGGTGGCACATGGTTGGTGTCCGCCATCTTGTGCAAGCTCGGGCCATGTAGGCATATTCTAATGTAAGCAATGATTGTGCATTCCAGGAGGTGCTACGTGGGGGCCTATTTGCAACGTGGGGGCATACCCATTTGCAACGTGGGGGCATACCCTTTTGCAACGTGGGGGCCTATTTACTACGTGGGGCTCGCCCATTTGTAACGTGTGGCTTGTACAGCGGTACAGCTCGGACTCGACTGCACTTCAAAGCCGAGGCCCGTCCTGCTGCGTGCCTGGCACCTGCACTGCATGCTACCCGCTAGCTTTTGGTTTCTTCGGCCTTCATTCCGGTACCCTTTTTCATTTACATCGGCCTGGCAGCCGTTCTGCCAGTGGCGCTCATAATATTAACTTCATAAAAAGGAAATTCAACTACCGTTCACCTCAGACCCACCCACTGAGTCTAGCTGGCACTTTATTAATTATCTTTATGTTTGTAGCTTAACTTTAAAACTTTATTTCATTAGCCTTTTCTTTAAGGCATAAATATTAAATTTAAATAAGCTTGTATATTAGCATAGGTAATTTTTTTTTAATTTAATAAATATTATACCGGGTCACTGATGGTTTCATTTATTTTATTTTAAAACAACTTAGGTTGTAACAAATAATAAAGGTAAAATTTGTTATTCTATATCATTTGGGTAGATTTTTCTCCATTTTAGACTCAATAATAAATCATTTAGAAATTATCCTATCCTTTTGCTATCTTCATCATAAAACTACATTAATTTATGGTACTAAAAACCACGGTATCTCAACTAAAGAAACATGACTTCAAATAAAAGTCATCTTGTAGCTACGGGACCTAATATTTAACTTTAATACAATACTAAGAGTTAAACTTGTATAGTTGTTCTTAGAACTTTGTATTAGTTATTTACCTACTTCAAGGATAATACTATTAAACTTTATAAATACAGTGCTGTATTGGACAATGTAATGTAAATATTAACTTAAAACTTAACAACGGATATTTGGTTAAAACTAAAATGCCGTTTAAACCGCTCATCTATACTAATATTATAAAGAGGAAAGATTTGTTTGTTTGTTTGTAATGAATAGGCTCCGAAACTACTGGACCGATTTCAAAAATTCTTTCACCTTTGGAAAGCTACATTATCCCCGAGTAACATAGGCTATATTTTATCCCTTTATTCCCACGGGAACTACGCGGGTAAAACCGCGGGGAGGCAGCTAGTTCATTAATAAAATCATCTAGACAAATCTACTTTTTTCTTTGGAAACTTATATTACTTGCAATTAATACAAGCGGCATTTTAGCCACAAGCAAATACAACAAATAATGCGGAACAATGAAAAGTGATTTCTATAACAAAAGTACGAAAGATTAAATTCGATTGTTGTTAAAAAATATACTTACCTAATTAAAGAAAATAAATGAAAAACTGACAGAATTATGGAATTCACGTAATAGGAGTAGTTCAAACGATGTAGTATTATTTTACAATGGAATTTGACGATTAAGTAGTTGTGAAATATGAACAAAATGTTACTAATATGTATATACTTACCGCTTACTCAAGTACTTACTAGTATGGCCATTTGCAAAACTGTTACTATGTGTATAGTTTATATTCAAATAATACTGGTCGAGTTTGATTACCAGCGGAAATATGTCTGTTTGTTTTTGCTAATGTAAATCTTAACTAGATATTTATGTAAACTTTACGCTAACATTACTAAACTGATTTACAAAAATCTTTCACCAATGTGAAGCTTATCAGGGAGTTAAATAGACTATATTTGATTTTTATATTTCTACGGGAACGGAAGCTACGCGGCACATTCGGTTGAGACCCTTTGCGCTGACCTAAACAGTCCGTGTAAGGGTGTAAAAGCTATCTGAGCTAACACCTTCTAGTCCATAAAAAAAAGAGTTCCGCGGTTGAAACCGCCGGGCACAAACTAGTGTATATATAAGTGAGCATTTAATAATGTAATTAGTGGTAGTTTAGTACTTAGGCCAAATGTCGTCGGATATTGACGTGACAACGTCTTATAAATTGGTTTGCCGGGTGACACTTCAAGAAACTGCGTTACGCTCCGCTCACGTTATGCGCTCACAATGAGAGCGAGTGAGAGGCACGCGTCCCTTCCACTCGGGCATGGTTAGCCCGCCTAATGGTTGTCACGTAAAACTTTCGCCCGTATACCGACTTTACAGGCAACCAATTTTTTTTTAAAATATACCTACTCTACAAAACCAAGGAAACAGTAGTTTTAAATATTATTCCCAAAGACTCCAGTGCCTATTACCCACGGGACTACGATAATGGTCGTACGGCAGGAAGGTTGCGGTCAAATATCTCGCACAACTTCCGCTTATAAGCTACCACCGGAGATAAAGTCCTCGTTATAGTCTAATTGGATATATTTTTACGTCCACATCACACAATTGGGTCAAAATTATATGTACATATATATATGCCATACAATCTGTAACAATGTTAATTGATCGTGTCACGTCATTAGCTATATATAAAGATTTTAATGTACACCTTATTTTATTATATGCGTCTCTTACGTATTTAGTACGATGAAAAGAGAAAGATATTCTTGAATTTTTAATTTCTAGAAAAGCTGATTTTGCCACAGTCATCATCAAGTCTAGAATCTAGCTAGACCAAAACATAGCATATTCATGATAAAAGTAGCCTATGTCCTTCTCCACACTCCTAACTATCTTTTCATCAAAACAATTCAATCAGGCAAGCCTGAATGACTTAAAGTCATCAAATTACTAACAAACTCACTTGGCATTAACCAATATTAGTTAGATTTCTAATCTCTCACAAAGACGGCTGCCAAAAAATTCTATATAGTAGAAATGCCGTCAGATCTAAATAGTTATTACCATTACCTATCAAAAATAAAATATAATGATACCTGATACAAAAATTATTCAAAAGCCCATAAGTATCAGAAAGCTGAAAAAAACATTTAAAAATGTGGCACAGATGTGGTAGAAATCCAGTCAGATGTTGACCCTGGCACGGGCCACCACACTCAATGGTTATTCCCAAGGCTTAATGAGCTACTGTTATCGGATAGGAAACAAGGAAATTCATATTTTAATCAGCATTTTTGTCCCGTCCGTTGTTGTATGTACTTACCACGACAAATTAATTAATAAAATTTACTATAACCTTATTTAGGTCAGTATGTTTTTCACGCGGCTACGCTTTTGAGTTTTACTAACTAGTACGTCCCCTTGTTTCACCCGCGTTCCTGGCGGAACTAAAAAAATCCCGAGATAAAAGCAGCCTATTTATTTTATTTATTTATACATCACAGTATGTGATAACCGATAACCTGGATTAATATATAATAATAATAATAATAAGCCTTTATTGCTGTTCTTGTTACATTCATAATAGGTATTACAAAATATTAACTATAGAGGTAAGAAACTAATTTACTAAACTATATTGTATTAAACTAAACTAAATCTATCTTCAACATTCGGTTGGTCTTTCCTCTTAACAGCTTGTCTTTCGACAAAGGCCTCCTCTAAGGCTTTCCACTTGTTTCTGTCCTTTGCCGTTCGTAACCATATTGGACCTACTACTTTCTTAAAATCATCTTCCCATCGCTTTATCTGTCTTTCTCTGCTTCTTCTGCTTTCTCTAGGGTACCATTCCGTTATTATTTTTGTCCATTTTTCTCTCTTTTCTCTCAACATATGTCCCGTCCAGCGCCATTTCAATTTTCTACATAATGCTTCAACTTTTTTGAACTTAGTCTTTGCTTTTATCTTTGTTAACTGTACTCTATCACTTCTCCTCACTCCCAATACCCTTATCTCTATTCCATTCTGACATATATTGATTTTATTTTCTTGGTGTTTGGTTAAACCCCACGTTTGACATCCGTATGTCAGACATGGCAGGATACAAGTATTGAAAACTTTTCGTTTTTCCGTCATTGGCATCTCCTTGTTTTTCATTATTTCGCTTAAAGACCAGAATCTCTTCCAAGTGTTGGCTACTCTTCTTTCGATTTCTTTCTGCATGTTTTCTGTTGGCGATACTAATTGCCCCAAATAAATGTACTCATCTACGTAATCTAATTGCTGGTTATTGATTCTAATACGCTCATTTTTTGAAGAATTGGTCATTAGTTTTGTTTTTGTCGTATTCATAGTGAGTCCTGCGTTTGCACTTTCGTCTGATAATTCTTGTAACATTTTTTCCAAGGTTTTCGGGCATTCCGAAAAAAGTACTAGATCATCAGCGAATCTCAAATGGCTTAATTTCTCTCCGTTCACATTAAGTCCGAAATTATCCCAACCCAGTCTCAGGATTAATATACACATATGTATTAATCCAGGTTTCTGTGTTACCAAATTTCCTGCAAATCCGTTTTATAGTTATTGCGTGAACGAGTAACAAACATACATCCATACTCACATACTTTCGCAATTATACTTTAGCAATATAAATAGAAGGAATATTTCTAGATTATTAAGGTAGCCTATATTCGTCTCTATGTTTACCTACTATTATGAAGTCACGTTAACATAGGAATACTAGAATAAAATATCTTAACCTATATCCAAGTTTTAGCATTAAGAATAGTAAGGTCTATTTAATAAAATAACCTAAACAGATATCAGTGAGAAAAACTGTTATGTTGTTTAATAGCAATAACGTACACATACAAACAAACATCGCGCTCTACTAACTGCGGTAAACGCACGTTTTGTGTCATTGTCATCGTTGTGTACATATCTACTTAACATTTTGTTGATTATGGGAAAAAATACTATACGTAATCGTAAATGGTTATTTTTTTACAACTACCTACATATTACGACTGCGTTTACCCTGAGAAATAGTATTATTGAGCATTTAATTAAGCTGTGACTGCGGCTTTGCCCGAGTAAAATTATATGTTACATATCTATACTAATATTTAAACCAGAAGAGTTTGTTTGTTTGCTTAAACGCGCTTATCTCAGGAATAGTGGTCCGATTTGAAAAATTCTTTCGATGTTGCAAAAACGGGCAAGTGACGCTAAAGAAGCTGCGCGGGTCAACTAGTTCCTTATAAAACAAATATATATAAGCTATCTGCCATAGAAAGTCCCGTCAAAATCGAGTTAAACGTTTCGGTGATTACCTGGAACAAACGGACAGACAGATAAATAGATTAAACACCTATTTCTCATTACAAACAGACACATTATTTTCGTTATTTGTATATAAAGACTTCATGATGCAACTTTGGTATCTTATAGTAGAAATTAGGCTTAACAAATAACTTGCTTTCAAAATATAGCTACTAACAATAATAAACATTGTCATAACATCCGTTGACCTTTTTTTTGCAAAATAGTAAAAACCAATCGTATTGCAGAATATAAATAAGGTGACTATTCAATCAAAACATTGCAGTGGCCAGGTCAATGAACTTTAGGTATTGAGTAACGCATGTGTTTATATGCTGCGCGCAACGTGCATGGCCGAATAACTCGAATTCCTGAATCATTCGACAAAAGCTTATAATCGAGACACAAATAATCGAGATAAAATAATTATAATCGAGACAGCCCGGTTGACTTTGTGGTTAGACCCTGACTCTCAAGCCGCGGGTCGTGGGTTCGAATCCCAACCAGGACAAACATTTGTTTGCATGAATATGTCTGTTTGTCCTGTGTCTGGATGTAAATAAATATCTATATAAGTATGTATTTAAATATAGTATATGTAGTATATTAGCTATCTGATTACCATAACACAAGCTCACTTTGAAGCTTACTTTGGAATCAGATTGGCCGTGAATAAAAAAGAAAAAAAGAGAGACAATCGAGAAAAACCGCGATGAAACACTAGCATTTCCAGGAGGGAAATCTCTATCAATTAAAATAGTTTTTTTTTTCAAATAGGCCTTTACTTATAAGCACTTATGAATCACTAATAATCCTCGGTTCTGAAAGTTGATTTTACTGAGAATAGCCGGCAATAAACTCAGTAATCACACACATTGGCACAGTGACACATTGGCACAGTGGCATTGAAGGCAGTGTTCGCGGGTTCGTTTCTCACCCAGGACAAATATTCGTGTACAGACATAAATACCTGCCACATTACTTACTATGAGATTTTCACGCTAAAACTACTAAAACATGATTTAATGAAATTCGGTTCACTCATAGTCTAGAGCCTGAGAAAGGACATAGGCTATTTTTTATTCCGGGAAAATGGAAGATTTCCCGGGTACGCGGGTGAAACCGCAGGAAGGCACTACTACAAACTATAAAAAATATCAGATCTAAAATATTCTCAGGTTAATTCGCAATTTTCACACGCTTCGACATCAAACATTAGTTTTTTGTATATTTTAATTTAATTATAGGTAATAGTGGCTCCCCGCGGTTTCACCCGCGTTCCCGGGATAAAAAGTAGCCTGTGTGTTATTCCAGAACATATTCTAGCTCTGTGCCAAATTTCAAGCAGATCCCTTCAGCCGTTGGAGCGTGAAAGAGTAACAAATATCCATACTTACACACTTTCGCAATTTTATAAAAAGGAGGAATATTTGCAGGATTATTAATGTAGCCTATATTCGTCTCTATGTTTACCTACTATTATGTAGTCCCGTTAACATAGGAATACTAGAATAAAATATCTTAAGCTTAATCCAAGTTTTTGCTTTAAGAACAGTAAGGTCGATTTAAAAAAAATTACCTATTTTTTATTGCCTACGAAGATAGACGAGCAGTCAGCCCACCTGATGGAAAGTGGTCACCGACGCCCATGGACACCGGCAATACCGGGGGTATCACAAGCGCGCTGCCTACCGTGAAGGACTCTTTTTACACCTCGTTTGAAGAGGGACATGTCATAGCGCAGGGGGAACACCTCGGAGGGAAGTTCATTCCAGAGTTTGATAGTACGTGGCATGAAGGATCTCTGGAAACGTACTGTACTAGATGCCATCGTTTCCAGGTGGTAAGGATGAACTCCGCTCCGGTGGCGGGAACCTATACAAAAATCAGTGAGAAAAACTGTTATATTGTTTAATAGCAATAACGTACACATACAAACAAACATCGCGCTCTACTAACTGCGGTAAACGCACGTTTTGTGTCATTGTCATCGTTGTGTATCTACGTAACATTTTGTTGATTATGGGAAAAATTACTATACGTAATCGTAAATGGTTATTTTTTTTACAACTACCTACATATAACGACTCCGTTTACCCTGAGAAATAGTCTTATTGAGCATTTAATTAAGCTGTGACTGCGGCTTTGCCCGAGTAAAATTATATGTTACATATCTATACTAATATTTAAACCAGAAGAGTTTGTTTGTTTGCTTAAACGCGCTTATCTCAGGAATACTGGTCCGATTTGAAAAGTTCTTTCAATGTTGCAAAAACGGACAAGTGACGCTAAAGAAGCTGCGCGGGTCAACTAGTTCTTTATAAAACAAATATATATAAGCTATCTGCCATAGAAAGTCCCGTCAAAATCGAGTTAAACGTTTCGGTGATTACCTGGAACAAACGGACAGACAGATAAATAGATTAAACACCTATTTCTCATTACAAACAGACACATTATTTTCATTCTTTGTATGTTTACCTACATAGATTTCATGTTGCAACTTTAGTATCTTATAGTAGAAATTAGGCTTAACAAATAGCCTGGTTTTAAATATAGGTACCTACCTACTAATAATAATAAACATTGTCATAACATCCGTTGACCTTTTTTTTGCAAAATAGTAAAAACCAATCGTATTGCTGAATATAAATAAGGTGACTATTCAATCAAAACATTGCAGTGGCCAGGTCAATGAACTTTAGGTATTGAGTAACGCATGTGTTTATATGCTGCGCGCAACGTGCATGGCCGAATAACTCGAATTCCTGAATCATTCGACAAAAGCTTATAATCGAGACACAAATAATCGAGATAAAATAATTATAATCGAGACAGCCCGGTTGACTTTGTGGTTAGACCCTGACTCTCAAGCCGCGGGTCGTGGGTTCGAATCCCAACCAGGACAAACATTTGTTTGCATGAATATGTCTGTTTGTCCTGTGTCTGGATGTAAATAAATATCTATATAAGTATGTATTTAAATATAGTATATGTAGTATATTAGCTATCTGATTACCATAACACAAGCTCACTTTGAAGCTTACTTTGGAATCAGATTGGCCGTGTGTGAAATAAAAAAGAGAGACAATCGAGAAAAACCGCGATGAAACACTAGCATTTCCAGGAGGGAAATCTCTATCAATTAAAATAGTTTTTTTTTTCAAATAGGCCTTTACTTATAAGCACTTATGAATCACTAATAATCCTCGGTTCTGAAAGTTGATTTTACTGAGAATAGCCGGCAATAAACTCAGTAATCACACACATTGGCACAGTGACACATTGGCACATTGGCACAGTGGCATTGAAGGCAGTGTTCGCGGGTTCGTTTCTCACCCAGGACAAATATTCGTGTACAGACATAAATACCTGCCACATTACTTACTATGAGATTTTCACGCTAAAACTACTGAAACATAATTTAATGAAATTCGGTTCACTCATAGTCTAGAGCCTGAGAAAGGACATAGGCTATTTTTTATTCCGGGAAAATGGAAGATTTCCCGGGTACGCGGGTGAAACCGCAGGGAGGCACTTACTACAATCTATAAAAAATATCTGATCTAAAATATTCTCAGGTTAATTCGCAATTTTCACACGCTTCGACATCAAACATTAGTTTTTTGTATATTTAAATTTAATTATAGGTAATAAAGAATTATTTTCGTATATAAAAAATCATTAGAACAGTAATAGGCATACATTTTACTCATCGATAAATAGTTAGACGTTTTTTAATTTGAATAACTGCGGTCTTAAAAAAATATTATATCCTTTTACCAACTCATTTAACTAAATCGGATCATTTATATTTTATTTACATATAATTATCGTTAACAGTTTAATACCTACTAATATTATAAATGCCAAAGTCTGTCTGTTACATTTTCACACCCAAACCACAGAAACTATTTTTATGAAATTTGGGTACAGAGATATACTGGTGGTTGGGAAAGGACACATCATTTTCATTAACAGCTTAATCGCTACTAATATTATAAATGCGAATGTAACTTCTGTATTACAGTTATTTTTATGAAAATTGGTACAGAGATAGACTACAAGCTCTAGTTCAGGTCGCGCGAAAGTTAGCAGGTGAAGCCGCGGGACGGAACCTAGCAAGAAATGTGGCCATTTAGCATAATTGTTACCATTTACAAAAGAGATACCACGTTGTTTTAATACAATTAAAAATAACACAATTGTATAATGTTTAAATAAATCATAAGGCGTACCTACATTTTTCGTCGGTCGTCGGTCACACGAAAGTTTCGTTTCACAATCTATTGTAGTTCAAAATGGCCGCTTATTATAAACTATTTGTTAGTTTACGACGCGATGGTTAACTTACAAATGATTTAGAAACAGTTCGTTTTGTGTATTGTGTAAATTTTTAACCTGACACTTTCTTTTGTCAATGAAGTACTTGTTACCTTTCGCAATTGTTGTTCTTACAAAAAGCAGAGAGAAGAGTAGAATTAAGAACTACCACCTTTTTTTTTAAAGAAAATTTAATGAACTATATTATATAATACTTTTTTCAGAGCGTAGTAATAAAAAAACTTTATGTATGTGGTCTCTAAAGCTCCTAAGACATAAAAATCAAAAAATATTGACGGGAATTTGCAAGACGCAAAACGAACCCAAGATGGCTTATCTAAAATACATTAATTACATCACTCCATTAATTTGATAAAATAAATTTAAATAATTGCTATTTTATGTGTTATCACATCATTTTTTAAGTGCGTAAAATAATTTTAAACATTAAAAAATACGAGCACATTTTCTAGAAATAGGAAGGCACGGCAAGGTCGTCGACAGTCGACTTTAAATTCAATGTATGTACGAATATATAATAAAAATACCTCACTTTCTAGAATACAAACACGATACAAGCATTCCGATCGTACAAAACATCCTTAAAGTACCGTTATCCTGCAGATGGTAGAGTACAACTAGTCAATTCATATAGGCACAATGGTACCTCGAGCTCTATAGTTAATACCGCCTTCTCAATTCTACCGCTTATTCTTACACTGCAAATTTCTCAGGCCTACTTGCAATTGCAAATTGAAAAGTGAATGAGTGCTATTCAACTTGGTGGTGTAGTCGAGGTGCGTTCACAAATGACGTCAAACTCGCATTCCATCTAAGAGGAAAATGAACGCAGCCCGATTCGCGGAACGCACCGTTGCACTATTTATATCGACAAACTTAACTGTAACTTCAACATGAATGAGTCATTCGAATCTAAGCTTTATCTCTATTATGATAAGACGACACTTGGTATTATATAAAGGCAAAACAATGTTTGTTAATGGCGAACTTTACGCGGGAGAACGCAGCAGTGAGTCAACTAACGAATTTTTATTGGAAAGGCATTCGTGACAGAACTTTAAAGTTCTAAATCTATTGTCGAAATTGTGTGGAAAGTTAAGGAAAGAAATCTTTGGGGATATAGACCCGAGGGAATTGTGTGGGTGGTCTAGTGACGGAAGGAAATGCGCATATGGTTAGGAAATGGCGTTTAAGGAGTGAGGGGACAAACAAAACGAATCACTAAGTGAGCTTTGGAACTAAACTTAAGTTCAATTATAATGTAACTTAATTCATTCTTAATTAAAAGTAACGGGTACTTAGCTTTTTGCACTTTCATTCATATATCCTAGGGATGCTATTTAAAGTAATAGTTCGAGTAGATAGATGTATGTTACTTAATCACCCCAGCTGGCAGCCCGGTTTTGTGGTTTGTGACCCTGACTCTCAAGCCACCGGTCGTTCACAGGACAAACCTTTGTTTGCATTCATATGTCTGTTTGTTCTATGTATCTATAAAAAAATATGTATGTATTTAAAAGTAGTATATCAGCTATCTGGTTACCATATCACAAGCTCTGCTAACTTTGGAATCAGATTGGCCGTTAGTGAAAAATGTCCCAGGATATTTATTTAATCACAGGTTACTTAGCCAGAACGACTGAAGGAATCTGGATGAAATTTGGCACCGAATGTTCTGATCTATATGCTTTTTATTCCGAAAAAAAAATGGACCTCAGGAACGTAGTTTAAGGTGCGGAGCGGATGGTGTTTGTTTCAATTCCTACGAAAATCAATTAAGTAGGTACCTACTAATTCTAAGAGATGTCATAAACTATTCAATAGATCTTAGAATCAGATGGGAGTGGAGTTTGAGTCATAGTGCTAAAACAAGTTGTAGGAGACTTAGCACTAACTTGTTTGAGGAAAACTTGACAAAAACGTTTTTGTAATTCGTAGTTTCGGGAAAACTCTTGTCAAGTGTAAATAAAGTAGTGTCTAATTAACTTAAGGAAAAACTATCGATATGTAGGTACCTAACTAAATATTCTTCTATCTATATATACTTATATACGTTTGTTCATGTATGTATGTTTTGTTTATACTAAGGGGATGAGTCACTCTGTGAAGGAGATGGATTTAGCTAAAGCTTAAAACTTATTATGCAATGGAATTATATTTCACAAAGACTGTTATTTAATGTTTTAACTAGCGGACCCGGCAGACTTCGTTCTGCCCACCAAAACCTTCCCCTTGAAATACTCCGTAATTTGGTGAAAACCGCATGAAAATTTGTTCAATAGTGTGTGTTCATCGCGTTCAGACAGACAGAGGCGGCGGGGACTTTGTTTTATATATGTTTTAATAACATTGACAATGCCATGTGATCTTACAGCTTTATTTTCTTCACCAAACGTTCTATAAAGTATCTACGAAAGTATTGACATAAAAATAAGCTAGAATACTAAACAAAACTAGTCCAAAGAAGGTGTCATGTCATAATAACCGTAAAACATTGATGTCAGCTTCTTAAACACCACACTTGATTTAATAGCACCACAACAGTTAGTGTGGAAAAAAAATAAACGTCCAATCGAGCCAATATATCAGCTTTGTTATTATATTTGACAGTTTAAAAGGCAACTATAGCTTTGTTTGAGTGCCGCCAGAACGAGCAAAAATGATTCGCCCAAACCAGTTTTTTGAGAAACGAGAGCATTACAGTATACAGATTCACAGTAGGACGTATCGAATTTCTTTTTACTTTATAACGTACATGCAGAAATAAATAACAACTAATGATAAAAGGTTTTTATTTAATAATTTATTTAGTTATTTATTTATAAACTTTATTTATTTATTTATTTATTTGAAACAGTAATGTTTCACATTTACTGTAACGATCAATTTGACTATGAAAATATTTATATCATATGATTGCTTTGGATCAATATGGACTAATAGAACATTGTCTAAAAGCATTGCTTTTTTTCATTTTATTTTATAACTTCATTTAATATTTTTTAGGCCGCAAATTACAAAATATCAACGCAAAACAAAATGGCGGCGTACTTAATTAATATTTCAAACGTCGTTGTACTGTATACAACTATGCTGTGTCTGGTAGTTTTATTTACACGTTAAAATGGTAGTAAGTTCGTTCACCCACAGACAAAGGTTATGAGAAGAATGTCCGGTCTCGCCGCCACCGGAAGTGGAACCTTTGCATTCGTCCAAAGGTCACCTAGTGCCTACTCCTTATACATATGCAATAAAGGGTAGCTTGTGCAGTCTACATGGGTAATTTAAAAAAAAAATAAAAAAAACTACTAATATTAGGTATAAGCTTCCGCCCGGCGGTATCACTCGTAGTTGGTCGTTCCTGTAAGAATATGGGGATAAAATATAGCCCTTTGTTACCTGATAATGTAGCTTTTTATTGATTAAAGATTTTTTTCAATATTTTAACGGGTTTTGGCGTGAATTTAAAAGTAATATATCAGCTATCTGGTTACTATAATTACAAGTTCTGCTTATGGTGTTGCAATTGTCCATAGGCTGCGGTAACCGCTTTCCATCAGGTGGGCCACCTGTTTGCCACCGCCATGGTATAAAAAAAAAATGGGCATAGTTAAGAAAGTGTTTATGCAAAAAAAAACAACTAAAAATATCACACTATAAAAAACTTACTCAACAAGATAAACAAGGAGGGCATTATGCATTACATATTATTATTGCAATTGTGCGAACATAATATTTGCATATACTTAAAGCAATCACGACAATGTTCTCGGAACGGATACAAAATGACTAGAATAGGTGTGCGTTTAACGGTTTTTCCCAATAAACGGGTAATATGCAAATTGCAGTGCAGTTTATCGCGAAATCAAATAACGCGTTGACGTGCGAAGTGGCGGGGCATAACTCTATCTGTGTGAAAACAACTACAGTTGAGTGCAAAGAAAATTGCACCGCGTCGTTTATTAACGCCGACGCAAATATAGGGATGTTTTAGGGTCTTAAGAGTTTGTTTATTTGAACGTGTTACTCTCAGAATTCTTAATTTTTTTGTGAATATGCCTATTAATCGAGGAATGATATAGGCTAAACGACCAACAGGAGCGGAGCATCATTGAAAAATGCTGATATAAGTCTACTTTTTCGCTTGAAAAATTACATAAATATGTATTCGTTGCATGCCGTAGGAGGCAAACTAAAATTTAAACTAAATTCTATCCTTTAGTAGTATCCTCTATATAATAAACACGTACAGTGTTATTAATAAAAATGGCCTACTCTTGGTTTCATCCACACTCACATTCCGAGTAGTTAATCGTAGATTCGATCGCGACTAGCTTCAGATTTATTACGTTATTAATAAACACCGCGTAAGTTCGGAATTACTAAGCATTCCTAAAACACTGAGTAGTGCTAGTGCTATGGCAACCCCAGCAGCAAAAAAAATAATAAGAATGGTTTATTGAATGAATTTGAATGAACCGAACGTAATTTGACACTTTTCATTTTGATTATGGACTGATATCATGCTTATAAGACGATTTGAGTTGTTGTTTTCTATTTTTAATTATTAAAATGTCTGAACGTGCTCGTTTGACCAATTGGGATATAAAAGAAAAGGTAAATTGTACATTTATTTTATACTTATCAAATAAAGTAACATACTAGGTTTTAATGGGTTTAACATATTTACGTAAACATCGTTTGTTGTTTCAGCAATTATTTTATAACGCCCTCAAAGACTGCGCTAATAATAGAGGATAAATCGCTCAAAACCAATACTAATAAATTAAAAAGCAAAGCTTGGGAGGAAGTACATCAAAAGTAATTAACCTTGCTTGTCTGTATTATTATAAATATTCCATTATTTTTCAATTTAATTGTTCTAACATGTAGGTTCAATTGCTTAAGTAAACGAGAAAAAGATTTGAGTCACCTTAAAATTCAATGGAAAGGGATGAAAACAAATGCATAAAAAGGCTAGGCCGGCAACTTCTGAAGATGCTGAGATTCTAGAAAAATCCAGGAGAATTAATAAAAGATTATAATATTTATGATTCTGATGGGATAGTGAGCATTATAATATCTGAATTATGCTACTTTATAACACAGGATATCTTTGATTATGGCCAAAGTTGGCACTTGTCAAACTTCAATTATAAAGAAAGAGTCTGGTGGAAAGACAGATACAGTGACCAACATATAGGTGGGTGGATATTGCCACCTCATACAAAGACTGTGTCGAATGTGTGTAATTCAATTTTCTTAGTTTAGTGATCTTGTTTATATATGTTTACAGAAAGCAATGGAATCTCAAAAAATCTTAAATCATGACATTTGATTTCAGTTCAGACAATGTGTATTAAATAATAGGTAAATTATTGTTTTTTATCATTTTCAGGATCATGATTAACAAAAATAACTGCTCATTACTGTGAGTTAAAAGCTAAAGAACATAAAAGAAAAATGGAAATGGCTGAAGAATGCTCTTGAAATTGACATATTATAAGGAAATTTAAAAAGTGCTCAACAAACTGACAAATTTTAGAAGCTAAATTGAAATGAAAAAGTTATCAGAATAAAATATTTTAATAAATACATTTTTATGTTTCCTATTGCTCTTCTATTTCTAGCTACTCAAGCTCACCAGGTTTATTTTAATAATAACCACTCAACCCCATATTTGTGTTATAGTCTAAGATACGTAGAAGATTGACCTTCACCGATCGAGTATCCGAATGAAATGGATTTTTTATGAAATAAAATATGTTGACAAAAGTAACGTTAATGAGTTGCCTAAAAAAATCTGTTCAAGGCTATGTTGAATTAACAATTGAATATTTTTTTTTTTTCGATATCTTCACCGATGTTGTATCCGAATGAATTTAACACTAATCGAAAGTATAAAGCCTTTAGAATATGCAAGCATACGGTTGCTTATGTTTTTTTGTTCAAGAGTTTACCGTTGCCAGGTTTAAATAGGTGTATCGGAAATGATATCTTCACCGATCGAGTATCCTATTCAATTATACATCAAAATAAAGCTTATACTTTTTGCGAAACGATGGTATACGGTTGCCTACGCAAATCCGTTCAAGAGTCATCGTTGCCAGGCTTTTAAATTTATAAATTAAGGACAGTCTATCCATTCAATTCAGTGCGATAGAAGGAGACGTAGCGCAGGAGTTACTCCCTCTACGTCAATCGTTTAAAATTTGGCGAGAGAGAGTCTATGCGTAGGTACCTACTATCAAATGCGACAGAAATAGACGCAGCATAGCAACTAGGCCCACCTCTTGAGACTTATCGCAGAGACCGCGCCTGCGCTGTGCGGTAACGGTAAAATTTTAGTAAATACCTACCAACCGTTATTTTGAAGCAACTGACAATATACTCTAAATGTATTTCAAATGAAAATATGATTTAAATAAAAATATAATATAATTCAAATGTAGGTATTTAAAATAAAAATATATTTCGAACAAAAATAGTTCTGGGAGTTTCTTCTTTTTGGACTCAATCGACTTATCTACCGAAGTAATTAACATGCCGTATATTTTTTTTTTGCAAATGTCTCACATTTTTGTTTAAAAGATATAGATAGTACAAAGACGACATTACAAGAGTAATTACTGAGTTTATTGCCGGCTCTTCTCAGTAAAAACTACTATCAGAACCGAGCATTAATAGTGACTATTCATAAGTGCTTTATTGAGGCCTCTTTGAATAAAAAAGATTTTGATTTTTAAAAATTTTTAGGTGTTCAGTTTGATAATAATATGACTTGGAAGGCACAAGTTGGTCTAGTATGTAATAAGCTATTGTAAAAAAAAAGTATAGTCACTATGTTTCATTTAAAAGGTCACTCTTCGAGTAGGTACCTTATTGATAGGACATATTATTCAATTAATGAGTACCTCACGGAAAGTAATACATAGTACAACATAAATAAATAATAAATATCCTGGGACATTTTTCACACACGGCCAATCTGATTCCAAATTAAGCATTAAAGTGAGCTTGTGTTATGGTAACCAGATAGCTGATATACTACATATAATACTTTTAAATACATACTTATATAGATATTTACATCCAGACACAGGACAAACAGACATATTCATGCATACAAATGTTTGTCCTGGGTGGGATTCGAACCCACGACCCGCGGCTTGAAAGTCAGGGTCACTAACCACAAAGCCAACCGGGCTGTCAATATTGATATAATAAATCTAATTAATAATTTGACATAACAATCTAGTTAAATAATAATATAATTAAATAAATTTTGCACGCCTACTCGGCATATTACAGCTGACCTCAATTATGTTATGACATCTAATGTACCTACCTGTAATGCAATAAATATCTTTGACTTTTACTTTGAAAGAAATTAAATCTATTTCAAAGAAAAAAATTATAATGGAAAGAAAAATTTGGTAAATGAATTAAAAAAATTATAATCAATGAAAATATTTTGAAAATGATTCAGACAGATATAAATTTTAATAAACAAAAACATGAAATTAGAATATTTGCATAGATACTATGAATTACAAAAAAAATTAATTCATTTACCAAATTTTTCCTTTCATCATAATTTTTTTTATTTGAAATAAATTTATTTTCTTTCAAACAAAAATGTGAGACATTTGCAAAAAAAAATATACGGCGTGTTAATTACTTCGGGAGATAAGTCGATTGAGTCCAAAAAGGAGAAACTCCCAGAACTATTTTTGTTCGAAATATATTTTTATTTTAAATACCTACATTTGAATTATATTATATTTTTATTTAAATCATATTTTCATTTGAAATACATTTAGAGTATATTGTCAGTTGCTTCAAAATAACGGTTGGTAGGTATTTACTAAAATTTTACCGTTACCGCACAGCGCAGGCGCGGTCTCTGCGATAAGTCTCAAGAGGTGGGCCTAGTTGCTATGCTGCGTCTATTTCTGTCGCATTTGATAGTAGGTACCTACGCATAGACTCTCTCTCGCCAAATTTTAAACGATTGACGTAGAGGGAGCAACTCCTGCGCTACGTCTCCTTCTATCGCACTGAATTGAATGGATAGACTGTCCTTAATTTATAAATTTAAAAGCCTGGCAACGATGACTCTTGAACGGATTTGCGTAGGCAACCGTATACCATCGTTTCGCAAAAAGTATAAGCTTTATTTTGATGTATAATTGAATAGGATACTCGATCGGTGAAGATATCATTTCCGATACACCTATTTAAACCTGGCAACGGTAAACTCTTGAACAAAAAAACATAAGCAACCGTATGCTTGCATATTCTAAAGGCTTTATACTTTCGATTAGTGTTAAATTCATTCGGATACAACATCGGTGAAGATATCGAAAAAAAAAAAATATTCAATTGTTAATTCAACATAGCCTTGAACAGATTTTTTTAGGCAACTCATTAACGTTACTTTTGTCAACATATTTTATTTCATAAAAAATCCATTTCATTCGGATACTCGATCGGTGAAGGTCAATCTTCTACGTATCCTGTACTATTACTAATTAAATTGTTTCTCTAGTATATGTATTGGCTCAATGTTGAGGAACCAGACTGCTTCAGATATTGTGGATTCAATTCCCATACAGGACAAATAATTGTATGGTAAACACAGTTATATGTTGTGTCTGAGTGTTATTAATCTATACTAATATTTTAAATGCGAAAGTAACTCTGTCTGTCTGTCCCACTTTCAAGCTAAAACCACCGAACCGATATCTTTCTTCTTTCCATTTTACATAATTTTAGAAATAACTTACGTTAGTAAGTAGCCCAACTAACATTTTGGTAATAAGAATAAGGGCTACATGAGCTGCTTAAGAGGATTTTTGTAACCCAAGGTTCTGTAAAGGCACTAACAACTTGGTGATAAAGCGTTCTGTAACTCTCTTATAACCCTGATTTGGGCCTGTTCGTACGAGAGCTTGAGGCTATTTAATGGTTATAGAGAGTGATAAATAAGTGTTTATTAAGAGTTAGAACAGTGCTACAGTAGCAGTGACTACCACTTCAAGTGTTTTATAAGCTATACACAGGGTATAACTGCAAGCTAAAGTAGTAAACAAGTTATGGAAACCACTTAAATGGCTTTTTTGGTAGCAATAAATTTCACCGAAAGCGCTAAATATTTAAACTGTTTCGCAGAGTTTTACGTTCTTGTTAGAGTCAATAGTGATAGTATTTTATAGCACGCATTCATGTCATGGCGTTTTAATAAAATAATTAAGGTAGGTAAGTACCTAAAGTGTTTAAGATTACTGGGTGTTATAGGGATTTAATCACATGCGGCGGTAAGTTTACGGTAACAATATATACTAGTTTTCATCTCATTTTTGAAGCGCCCTAAAAATAAACTACTTTTGATGATTAAATGATGTAAAAAAATACTGCCAGATTTTTTTTTTTCTTTATTTATCTTATTTATCAATTCCTGGAACCTCCTTAAGATATTTTAATTGAAAATTATGAACAATGTAAGTAAATAATTGGACTAGGAACATTGCAATAAGGTTTTTCTTTCACAATTTTATAGTAGGTATATCTTTATTAAATGGCGTCTTAGTTCTAATTACTTAAGCATCCTGATATCTCTGTTATTCCTCCCGTAGTGATTAAATACTGATACTAAGGTGAATTCTAACTCTTGCAGAATCTAGCTCTATAGGACTTATAATAAACACTTCTTAGATCCTTATAGCTTTCTTAGTAACTCTTAAGACTCGACAAAACTCGTTAGGTGATATAAAGTATTTGTCTAACTCTTTTTAAGAATACCAGTTGATAGTAAGTGTTAGTAGACACCTGAGTATCACTCAGAGTGTTTAATACTTCTTGAAGCTATTAGAGTAAGACTTCAGGTGTTACAAGACCTTTCACTACCCCAGTAGTCGAACATCACCCGTTAGTAAGTGTTAGTAGACACCTTACAATTGCTTTTATAGGTTTGTGCAACTAAAAGCTATAAGAATAAGTTATACAATGGTTACGATAAACTCCATACTACCGTCTTGATTTATATTTTTTTTATTTATTACTCTTATTCCTCTGGAAGGTTTAATTATTCATAACTAACCCTACTGTAGAGTCGAAGGTTGCTATCGGAGTTCTTATATACCTTAAATAACAGTAAGAGCTCTAAAAAAGGTTGCCGCTAGCACTAAAATGTTTGTTGGGAGGTACTTGTACGTAATAAACACGAGAAATCAAGAAATAATGAAAAATATTCGCCACAGTGACTAGTGATCTGATAAGTTTCGCCATTACGACACCTTACTTTTTGGTTAAACTAGGGTGCCCCCTAGTTTAAATGTTACGCATAGAGTAGAGTGGAAATAGCGGACTCATTTCTTATTCTTTGTTTATTAATAATGAAATTAGTTACTTCAGTCCTAATACTTGGAGTAAAGATGCTCCTGCTTTAGTCTACGTTTATTAATAACAGTGGTAAAGTTTATGAGTACTACTAAATCGATTTAAAAATTATTTTACCAATGGAAAACTACATTATTTACGAGTGTCATCGGCTATATTTTATCTTCGTATTCCTACGGGAACTACCGACGATGTAATTCTTTAAATTTGTATGAATAGTAAAACCAATTTATTTGATCGCAAGTGTATTAATAGATTAATGCTCTGCGTACATCGATGAGTGACTGTCTTGTTATTAGATTCTCAGGTCTTTAAAATATAACTAGGTGGTGCCCGCGACTTTGTCTGCCACGAATCATAATTTTGGAGACCCTATATCTTCCGTGGTCCAATATAAAGTGACAACCGAACAAACTTAGGTAATTAAATAAATATCCTAGGACATTTTTCAGACACGATTCCAACCTCAGCAGAGTTTGTATTATAGAAATCAACATATATTTACAAATATTTATCTAGTGGGAATCGAAACAGCACCTACAACAGTGATATTTAATCAACAATTCTGAGTTATAGACCACTAGTGATTTCCCATCACCCGCATATCCCGGGAAATCCATTTTCCCGGGATAAAATGTAGCCAATGTCCTGTCTCAAGCTCTATATGTGTGTACCAAATTTCATTTAAATTGGTTCAGTAGTTTGGCGTGAAAGCGAAACAGACAGAGTTACTTTCGCTTATATAATAAATGCCGTCGCGCGGTTTTACCCGCATAGTTCCCATCCCCGTTAGAATACGGGGTTGAAATATAGCCTGTGTTATATATGAATAACGTAGCTTTCTATTGTTGAAAGAATTGTGCAGATCGGTTCATTAGTTTCGGAGCCTATTCGTTACAAATAAACAAATCTTTCCTCTTTATAATATTAGTATAGATAGTATAGATTAGTTAGGATAGCGTAGGTAGGTAAAAATGTTGCGACACTTGCGACAGTGGGCAAGGTAGTAGGTATGTAGGTACCAACATCCGGTGTTAAATTGCATTGCCGTATCGTATATTACGTACCTACGATTTGGGCTTTTTATGAACTATATATGCCCGCGGTTCCATCTGCGTTAAAATGATAATGGAGTTTTTTATTTGGATAAGGGAATTGTACGATATTTTTATTGATTACTAGTGGGTCCCCGCGGTTTCACCCACGTTCCCGGGATCTTCAATTTTCCCTGGATAAAAAGTCCTATGCCCGTCTCCTGGTTCTAAGCTATCTCACCATCAATTTCAGCCAAATCGGTTCAACCGTTCTTGAGTTATAAATAGTGTAACTAACACGACTTTCTTTTATATATAAAGAAGATTAGGTATAACTAAAAAAGTTAAACTAAGAATTTATTTTGGGGTACTTTTCCATTGTTTTAAAAAACATCGTCGTTGTCTAAGTAGTCCACTGCTGGACGTAGGCCTCCCCTAATTCGCGTCACCTATCCCGGTCCTCCGCTCTCCTCATCCACGCCCCGATTCCGGACGCCTACAATCTTGGAGGTTTCAAGGCTAGGGTGAATAGGTTTCTTCTGGGCAAGCATGCTCCATCTTAGGTTTCGGCAGCGTCTTGTATGGACAGGTCAGAGACCAAATGCAAGCCCATCTTTAATAAAAAAAAAAAATCCAGCCCCTCCCGGCAAGCATTCCCAGGTGGTCTGACCACCGGGCTGGAGGGCGTCCTACACTACGATTTTTTTAAAGAACCACGTGCAATCAAAACTTTCTCCGTTTAATTAATCAATGCAAAGTAGATTAAACCAAACATCCCGAATTAAGAACCATTCTTTTGAACTTGGTTTAGAGACGGTTCAAAGCGTGTGTACAAACTAAGTTTAACAGTACAACATTAAACTGTCAGTTTAACCGTTTGTTTTGGGTTCAATCGTGTTGTATCCAAACTTGTGTTGCAATCTCGGATCATAAAAACCGGGAGATATTTATTTTTTTAATATTAGCACGACACATATCACTTACGCTGATACATATACTAATCTAATTACATTTTGGCTTTATGATAGTACCTACGAAATAAACGAAATAAAAAATTACATACGGAAGGTCTTCTAACTCTCATTTTTTAAGGCTCTTTATGAATTAGACTGAGTCATGTAATGGACTATGTTTATCATGATATTATTGGTAGTGTAGACTTCAGCACCAATTCATAATGGGCACACCAGCACAGTAGGACCTATATTTTTATACAGTACACTTTTTGCTCGCCAGTCATACCTCCTTATTTTTATGATCTGAGGTCATCCAAACATTATTTCCGTATCGCGTAGGTGGCCGAATCATTAAACGATGCGGTAAAACTGCGGTTTGTGTTAACATGCGACTTATCATATACCTAAACCTTGATTTTTAACTCAAAAAATATAATAGTTTCGATTATTTTAAGTTAGTGTCACTAACTCGAAGTTTTATGGACATTTTATTCCTATTTCCTTTTAATTTGCACGCACGAGAAGACTTTTAAAAACAATTACTTACATACATAGATTTACCCCAAATAAAATCACAGGCTACTTTTTATCCCGGGAAAATTTAAGATCTTCCGGGATAAGCGGGTAGGGAACCAATTGTCTATCTATACTAATGTTATATCGAGGTAACGTTTGTGAGTTGTAAGGGGTAGTAAAAAAAGTATTTCACCAATAGAAAGCTATTTTTTAGGCTATATTTTATCCCCGTATTCCTACGGGAACGGGAACTACGCGGGTGGAATATCATATAAACCAAACACAGTCTTACTTAGTTACAAAGAATATCAAGTAAAGAATAAAAACTCTACGTGCATATTTCATGAGACGAGTAATGAAAGCAAACTATGTAGATACAGTGAAAGTGATGTATCAGGAACTTTATAAGTGGAAATCGGTTGTTTTTACCCCCCAATGACGAAAGGTATAATTTACATACTACATTTATGAGGAATGTCCGGTTAATGGTAATACGTCAATAGCAAAAATGCAAGTGCAATGTGTCATCATCATCCTCTTCACTGCAAGTGCACGAGGCTCCCCTAACAACGTAAGGATTTTAGGCCAAGTGAGTCCCCAGCACTTCCCCCAGCGCCGCCCTGAGCCGAGGCACGGTCCCGCAGGGGATACCCTCAGCGCTGTCGCTTAAATCTACCCCTCGCTTGAGAGCCCTCTGCGCTCACCGAAACAGTCCGTGTAAAGGCGTAAAAGCCATCTGAGGCTTACACCTTCTAGTCCATTTTATAAAAGGCCGTAGTTCATCACGCGGGACTGGTCCGGATTGGCGGACCACACATGCCATTAATTGTGACATTTTAGGCTTTCAAGTTTCTTTACGATGTTGCAAGTTTTTCAAGAATAACTAAAAACCTATCCCTGCAGTACACTGATTTATAATCACCCGACTGCGACACAGAGGTATGATCTTTACTATATATATCTATTAGCAGTTTCACTAAAATTCCATTGGTTTAGTGTGAAGAAAGCATCATACCAAAATAGCTGATATAGTAAATCGGATTAATTTAAGAAGTAAACACCTTGGCAGTGAATTTCTTGCTGCAAATTGATGCATACGATATTTAGGTACATGTAGATGTTTACGAATATAAATCCAAGTGTTAAAAATAAATATGTTACATGAACTAAGAGAAACAAAAGTCAAAAATGCAACCGGCTTCCGGATTCCCCGTCAGCTGAGTAATTACCGCTACTTCTAAAAGTATACAGCCGACATTTGACACAAACATTTAAAAATTACGTCAATTGAGTTGCTAAAAATGATAATTTTATTTTTAAACATACATGACACTTTGTAGAGACATTAACTAATATCACTAATGAAGAAAATGATTTAGAATTAATATTATAAACGCGAATGTTTGTAACGATGCCTATAAGGGGATGTTTAGGACTCTCACACAACGATAGCTAAAAGAAAAATGGCACATCGATAGAATATGTTTTGGAGAAACACAAATTTTTATTTCCGGAAAAAAAAAAGAAATTTTATCTCTTACATGTCACAAACTGCTCTTCCAAAACTTTAGAAAAAGACCTCGCCTAGCAAGTATCAAGTTATGAAGGAAAACTCACATAACGTTTGCAATGCTGGTAAATAAATATTGTGCAACATTTTACAACATTGGTCAAAAGCCAAGAAACAGTGTATCCTTCTATAAATGCGAAAGTTTGTGAGTATCTTTGTTACTCTTTCACGCCAAAACGTCCAAAGGAACGATGAAATTTTGCTGTGAAAAACTACTTGTTATCGGGAAAGATGAAGGAAACGCGGGTGAAACCGCGGGGCGGAACCTAGTACTCAATCCGTTGACATTCAAAGCAAACTTCATTGAACCCGGAACAAAAAGCAATTAACCAATAAATACTTGACCGAATTATTTCGGCAAATCAAACGGCCAGGTTGGTACCACCACCGTGCGAGGTGTCTTTGTAAAGACGTTAGACGTCTAAATAGATAACATTGTTGGTTGCACTTTTTCTATCACACCGCGTGTAAAGCATAACGGGTCGGATCAGAATGTGATACGTATCTCGGCTAGAACAATGACCAATGGGACGCCATGTCCGATTTCACAGAGCACTGTATGAAATCAGATGTATTATATTTAATTTTTATTGAAAAGTATCAATCAGGGTGCGGTTACTGGGGGATCTACTTAAGCGTTTTGTTTCCATGATAATAGCATTTGGATTACGCAGAACATTTAGAAAACAATCAACTCGGTTTCGAGTTATGGGGTGACCAAGGGAAATAGCGATTCATTAATATATATATGTAGATATTTTTTCCTTGGAGTTGACCCAATTTACGCCACATAAGTCAGTTATCAATGTTCTTTAGGTATCATTTAAATCGTCGTGTCTATTAGCACACAAATAATTATATTTTTTTGAGATAGTATATGAGATATGAAAACTAAATTATATATTAAACCTCATATCAAGGAGGTCACATTATCTTCCTGTTTTTTACAGTGGAAACTTTTCAATTCGCTCGTATAAGATAGCATACAATGTTGTTGCACATTAAAGTTGTAGTTTAGGTAGGCTGAAATTAATATATATCTTGAGAATAATTAACAAACATAAACATTATATGTAGGTCAGTAACAAGTTATCAAAACAATATTGTATCTTAATGAAACGTCATGCAATTAACCTCCCAAAATATATAATCTTGCAGTTCACGGCTTCGATAAATGCAGGACATGTTATAAAGCTGTATATGCATGATTATAATTACCTAGAATATAAATATCATAATTAATTACAACATTTATTGACTCTTTATGACTACATAATATCGAAAAGCCATTTATGAGATAAATTTGAAACTTGTTTCCTTGTATTTTCTTATGAATACGAAAAAAGTTACACTTTGCAATGGAATTAAGGTATAAGAAATTATTAGTTATCATAAATTCGACATAAGTTATCATAAGTTCGACAGGGTTGGCTTTGTGGTTAGTGACCCTGACTCTCAAGCCGCGGGTCGTGGGTTAGACTCCCACCCAGGACAAACATTTGAATGCATGAATATGTCTGTTTGTCCTGTTTCTGGATGTAAATATCTATATAAGTATGTATTTAAAAGTAGTATATGTAGTATATCAGTTATCTGGTTACCATTATCACAAGCTCTGCTTAGTTTGGAATCAGATTGGCCGTGTGTGAAAAATGTCCCAGGATATTTAGTATAAATAAATTCACGTTCAAAAGTGAATACAAAGCTTAATAATACAATCGGTGCCTCTGAATATTTTGCTTGACCTGTGCATTATCTATGAGAAATGAGAGTTGATCCGGTTGGCAACGATTTCGCATACGAAGTTGTTTAGGGGTCAGCAACGTCCGTTTAAAACCCATATCATTTGAAACGCAATATGGATAAATTTGACTGTCATTTAGAAATAGATCTGACGAGTCCATGTGTAGAGTGAATTATTTTTGTTGACACGTGGCTATGTTTTACCAAAGAGGAACAAATCCCTCCTAATATATACATATGTATTAGAAATTAAAAGGTAACTCTGTCTTTCTGTTTTTTCACGCCTAAACCACTAACCAGATTTTGATGAAATTCACGATCATGTAATCATGTAACTCTGGGTTTAGGAATTAAAACTTTGATTAAACTTAGAACTTAGATTTACACGACTGGCTTTCGGTTAAGGAAAACATCGTGAAACGTGCATGGCTGAGATATCATATTCTCTGTCTGGGTGGAGAGCTATGGCCAAAACCCCGACGTTGTTAGGGGCTCTTGCTAAATAATTCCCTTCACACAAAAGCCATAGTACCATCTTGTTTTATTCCGACGGAACCCTCAAATATATAATGAAAACTACCACAAAACCGTCACTTACCACATCACATGCGTATTTAAGCTGACCACCGACACGGCCCCGCTCGTTGTAAGACATTTTTTGTGAGGATAACATTGCCGAAAAATTAATTAGCATGCGTGATCGAGATAGGAGTGAGATAGCTGTGGTTACCGACCTCACGAACTCAAAAGATATATAGTCTAGATATGTGAGTGACAGGGATGGAGAGATGGAACTAGGTCTAAGGTAATATCGTCAGAGCGAGTAGACCCCATTACTGAAAGTCTGCAAGAGTATAAACGCCATCTGAGACGCCGACTGAGTGCCCTCTGCGCTCACCGAAACAGTCCGTGTAAGGGTGTAAAACCCATCTGAGGCTAACACTTTCTAGTTCATAAATATCATATGTAATCTTTATTTCTTTATTTATTTTTATCTCACAAAAGCTCCTTGGTAAATATAATACAATACAATGCTCTGATGGTATATAGAACATTGCATACCGGCTTCGTGAGAGACCTGGTGCTTATGGTAGGTTAAAAAACCAATAATATCCTATACGTTCTAGTCCGTAAAAAAAGCGAATGAAAATATTTTTATCCAAATATGAATAGTCGGTATAGTTAGATTTTAGTTAAGCAAAAGTTATATAGCTACTATATTGATGTATGTAATATTAGTATTTTTATTTTCATCCCAAATTATTATAACGATTTTTTTTACTCCGAGTTAAAGGATTCGAAAATTTTAATAATCCTAACAAATGACATATAATTAGATTTATTAAAAGCATGCTTACATAAACACAAGAATCAAATACCATTCATAACCCTAGGTAAGCAATAAAATGTGGAATTTCCAAACGTTTTCAAACGGTTCACATTAGCAGTGGATATCATTTTACGTAGATAACTTATTTATTTATTGTTATAAGTTTATATTTTCATTTAGTCACTTTTTTTGTGAATTGCATGTGATAGATGTGACACAGTATAAAAGGAAACAGTGTGTCAACTTAATACAAGCTTAATACATGCCTTTGTCTTTGGTACCCAAAGACGGTTTCTATACTGTGGTGCAAAGTACAAACCTGCAGTAGAGATACTCGGGAACATACCTGAAATAATAAAACAAGGTTTTGATGTAATATTATCAAAATAAATAACTAGCTTCCGCTCTACACATTTTTGTTTGTAAAGAATAAACTCAAAAAGTACTAAGACAATTTCAAAAAAATTTTCACCATTGGAAAGCTACATTATCAGGGAATTATAGGCTATATAATATCCCTGTATTACAACGGAAATGGGAACTACACGAGTAAAACCGCGGAGGCAGCTAGTAAATATATAAAAAAACGCCCCAAAAGCAAACATTATCTGGAAGTATTACATTACGGTCTATCTAGTTTGGCCTCGCAACTCACAGACTAGGAAATTAGATAATAAACACATACCTACCTATACCTATATATTACATACAATGTTATCCAACAGGTTTTCCATTCATTCAAACATGTAAGTGCGCTAGAAACATTTTTCTTTCAGGTGTAAGTCTCAGATGGCTTTTACACCTTTACACGGACTGTTTCGGTGAGCGCAGAGGGCTCTCAACCGAGGGGTAGATTTAAGCGACAGCGCTGAGGGTGTCCCCTGCGGGACCGTGCCTCGGCTCAGGGCGTCGCTGGGGGAAGTGGGGACTCACTTGGCATGGTTATTTAGGGAACAGACTGGGTTGTTACGCCACAGGCCGTACTAAGACGAGACTGAGAGGAACGTCGCGCCGGTCCACACCGGCGAGGACGGAAGAAACATTCTTTATCTACACTAATATATAACACCGAAAAGTTATTTGTTTGCTTAATTGCGCTAATCTCAGGAACTACTGGTCCGATGAGATAAAATATTTCAGTGTTTGATAGGCCATTTCGATCAAATTTGGCAGAGAGTTAGATGTTCTGGGATAACATATTGGCTCTTTATCATCTTGGGGAAAATTTAAGATTTCCCTGGAACGCGGATGAAACCTCGGAGAGCCACATATCAAAGTCTCGGTGTTATAAAAATACGTTTAGTAAATGTAGATGTAAATATTAATTGAATTAACACATTAGGTAGGTACTGAACATTTTTGTAAAATGGTTTCTCTAAAATTCTTATCGTTAAAATAAATAAAAAACTTAATGCAAAAAAGAGTTAAACGACCGCATGATTAATTTATTAGATACCTACCTAACTAACTTATCTAATATTGAAATTTAATAATATTTTGGAATTCTTACCGCATCTAGGTTTTTTTCTTTTACCTAAACATGAAACTAGTTTTAAACTCGGATTTAACATAACTTAGATAATGCTTACATAATCTCACAAATTTATCCTGTTTATATTCTTAATGCGAAAGTTTGTGAGTATCATGTATGTTAGTTACTCTTTCACGGCAAAACGGCTGATGGGATCGCGATGAAATTTGACGCAGAGTTGGAATATATTCTGGACTAACATATAGGCTCCTTTTTATTCCGGGAAAATCTAAGATCCCTCATAAAATCCCTTATAAGATCTATGATCCCTCACAGTCACAGTCATAAAATATAAAAAGTATTTTTTTTCGAAGGTTTCAAGACAGAAGTCGGACTGCAGTATTATGAATTTAATTGTTAACGATAGTAGGTACCTACTATGTAGACGCTAAATGCTGACTTTGTACTACAACCAGTGAACTTTGGCCGTACTGTAAAAATGTTATTGTACGCATTTTGACGATCGTGCGCTAAAAACTTGAGTTGGCAAGAAATACTTTTACATTTAGTAGCTAATCAATTTTAATTGCAATATACTTATATCACAAAACAGCAAAAAACAACCGAAAAGATAGATAAGCAGAACTCTCAATTAAACGAAGACTGGTTCTCAAAGAACATTAATATATATTTATATAACACTTAGGCATCTTTAAAACCCTAAATACGTAACAAAATTCACACTTTTACCTTCTTCGTCTTCTTCTTCATAAAAAAAACAATAAGACGAAACAATCCCACGGCTATAAAACTGACAAACATAATAACATGTTCCCATAAAATAATTGTCCAATTCGACTCGCGTATTGACAGGTTGTGACGCGGTGAGGTAAGTAGCTGCCGGAGCAATGCCAAGGCCCGGGTCGATGACCGCGACGCCGACATTGGCTAATTGCAGTCGCCATAATTCGTACAATTCCGGACACCGCCCAATATGGTAGTACAGGTGGTTTATTGAAATGTTATTTTTGTAGTTAATTAAAATAAAAGAAACGTGTAATTTATTTATACGCCAAAAACAAATTTCCGGTAAGTAATCATACTATCTTCTTGAACTTACAGATACATCAGTAATGTATGTTCAAAATGCATACAAAAATATTTCTACTCTATTTCTTTGGATGATTTGAATTATGCTTCTATTTATATACCTACAAAATGAGAGACAAAAATAACACCTATTCTTCTCAGAACAAACAGAAGATAATTAAGATGTATAGGGATTCGGATATTGACTATTATGTGTAATTTTCATGCATTACTTTCAATTCCGGACATGTTGTGGTGGTAGAAGGTCCCTTTCTTATTATTGATGTGACAATATTATTATTTTATTTTTTGCAAAATGATATATATATGTACAATTTTATTTAATACTCACACATTCAATATGATATCTTAAAGTATTCGAATAAAAAACCTTAAATGTTTTTTTATTAGTTATAATTATCACCCTATTTATATTAATATAATGTAAGTAAGTATAAATAGAGAGTCATGACTGAATTGACGGCTGTCAGGGAGAAATGGAAGGAAACCATATGTTGTGACCCTGCTTAGGCTGGATAAGGACAGGAAGAAGAAGTAAACATCATAAATTTATTATACATCGTAATTCCTAAGTCTTAAATCGTGGCTCAAGATTTCTACTGATACATACATATTATCGATTTTCAATCAACATTTACAGTTTACATAACATGGTCACCCTATCGTTAATCCGTCTTAATCAGCCGCCGCCAACGCCGCGTCGAGTTTACGGCGTTTACCTACTCGGGACCTACCTTTATTATGCAATTATGTACCGGCTACATACCACACCGCATCCACGCGTCTCGTGGTAAAATATTCTAATGACCGTTTCTTTGGTATTGAAACGTAAAGTTAAATGTCGTTAATTAATGGTATGTTTGTTCATTAAGGGTGTCATTGTTGAAATATAATTTAACTCGGACAATAAACGTCTTTCCGGTTGTAGGTACTATTGAGGGATTGTTAATTGGATAATGAATATTTTTATATTATTATAATACTTATTTCCGCCCCGCGGTTTCGAGGGACTTTCCGAGACAAAAGGTAGTTTATGTCAATTAGGCCATTTACCCAAGCTACAGTCTATCTATGTACCAAAATCATCAATATCAGGTCGGTGTTTTTGGAGTAAAAGCTTGACAGACAGACAGAATTACTTTCACATTTATAATATTAGTAGGGAAGTAGGGATCGAGACATTTTTTACACAAAGCCAATCGGATTCCAAGCTAAGTCTAGCCGGAGGACAGTAACCGGATAGCTGATACAATTTAAAATACGTTATTTTTTATATACCAACGTAAACTATTAAATGTCAAAATAATATATTTATTCTAACTATAAAAATAAAATTATTCATTACAATTATAAAATTGCTGTTTACAACTCGACACTATATTAAAGAACAATTTGAAACAAAGTTTATACTTATAGGGGAGATTAGTCCAAAACCGGGTATGGGGGTAAAACCGGGACATTGATTTTTAGCCTTCTTTTCGATTCAAACTTCGCGCGCTTTTGTTTCCTGCAGTTGGCCATCTTGATTAGTTTGTCAACAAAAGTTGAGTGGTGTCGGTGCGTGCTCGTTAAAAATATTCGGAAAAAAAGATTTTCTGCTGTGTTTATCTAAGATTCCACGAGATTTACAAGTGCTACAGATTATTGAAATGTTAAGGTAAGTAAAATTTGTTTTTTAATATCGAATAAGCATATGTCGAAGTATAAATCAACATTTGTAAATTAAAGGATTTAATAATATTTTAAGGTTATATCTGTTATTGTTTCTGATAAGTGCCTATGGGGCAAAACCGTACGGGGTAATATCGGGACGTACCCGGTTTTGTACAAGTGTTCAACCTATTTTTTTTAATATTATTTTGTATCGCTTTATACAGTTTTTCAATTGTAATTGTTACAGAAAACAACAATTATGCCGCGAAATTATGTAAGAACATCGAACCGTCAAACGTGGAGCGAAGAACAAATGAAAAATGCTATTATGGAAGTCATAGAAGGTAGAAGTGGATACCGTCTCGCTTCTCGGACGTTTTCGGTGCCACAGTCGACGCTAGAAGATAGAGTAAAAAAGTACAGAATTAATAACGATATCACAGCTGCCTCAAAAAAAGGATTAGGTCGTTTTAAGACCATTTTTACGGATGAGCAAGAGAATTCTATGTGCCAACACATTAAAGACCTTGAAGCTATTGGTATACCCGGTTTTGGACAAGGGTAGGGGCAAAACCGGAAAAACATAACTTTTATAAGTTGATTTATTTTTGTTACTTACAGTTAAGAGAAAAGTGATCTCTATACCAAATTATATAACTTATAAACTAAGCCAAATGGTCATTATTAAAGTTGATTATTATTTTGAAAATCTTATATTTTATTTGAAATTTCCCTTAGCGTCCCGGCTTTACCCCACTTTCCCCTACATAGACGTATAAAAAGACTTGATATTACGCCGAAACTACTGGACCGATCTGAATAATTCTTTCACCAATAGAAAGCTACGTTATTTGTGACTGTAATAGGCTATATTTTATCCCTGTATTCTTTCGGGAATGGGGACTACGCGGGCGAAACCGCAGGGCGGAATCTAGTTGATTATATAAACACAATACCAATAAGGAAGTAACATTTAGTATTAAATGACATTTATTTTAATATTAATAATAGAATTGTAATACATTCAGGGTATGTGTGACGATATAAGAATGTCATATATTATTATAAGGTCAAGGCTTACAACCATTTAGTACCTAATTAACCGTTGGATTTAGAAACTAGAACGAATATCAAGTTACATATGATCCGAGGATTCTCTAATTTTCCCGGGATAAAGTAGCCCTAACATAACTAAGGGTCGATTTTTATCCAGATACCTACCTTCGGCTATTTTGCCGTAGCCAATAACAAACAACAAAATAAATACTACCTAATATCAATATATCACACACAAGATATACTTATTCTCGGATTTGCGTTTCACACTTCACATATTTGTGAATAATCACTAAAAGTACGCAATAGAAAATTTCATTGACATAACTCGTTTTACTGGAATAATTGGCAGTATAAAGAAGGAAATATACTAATTCATTTCAACAATCATTTAACATGTTCCATCGTTCCTCGCAATAAGCAAACGAAACAACCCAAAAACAAAACACCTGCGTAAGCCCCTAATAAAAAACGAAAGCTACGCAAAATAATATCCAATTCCGATCACATAGAGTACATTACCGATTACGTAGGTACAGGCCATGTGCGCGGGCGCAGGAAGTTCCTCAGGATATGATTAACGATCTATCGATCCTACTATATAGTTGGCAAACATTAAAAATGACCTTCACCTTGCTATATCTGTCGCTGAGGACTCTGACTTTGGACGGAAGTTTGATAATGTGATGTAAAAGAATGAAAAAATATTTAACGCCGGCGAACGTCTTGCTCGGAATATCTATACAGAAAACCATTGAAATATACATACAAGGTTTTGACAAATCGGTGCAGCCTATTAATTAGAAGTTATGTGACAAATACTTGTCATATGTGTTTAATTAATAAAGCCCCTAGGAGGCGAAACCGCGGGGGGTAATTATCTAGCCTATATTAGTTGGCTATGTACGAAAAAGGTCCAGGTAGGTATATTTTTTTATATAACTGACTAATCGCTCTAATATCCAATTTTATTAAACCTAAAAGAAACAGATTTGGTAAGAGAAAGCTCATAGACAATCAAAGAAACTCATACGGTCACAAAAATACACAAAAAAAAATTACAAGTAAAAAAATTATTAAGCACTTTATTGTAAACGTATTAAGGGTGAAAAAAGAATGACAATCGAAGATCAACCAATATTAACTGTACGGAACTTACATGGATCAAAGTCAGTGACAGTTTTTCGAATCTGCTTTAAGCCGAAGTTCCTCTAAGACAATATTGCTTTAAAATATCAAAAAAATCCCTACATATTCAAATTATTTCTATTTCCTACTAATATGTAATGCAAAAGTATGTCAGGATGTTTGGTAAACATCCACGCCATTACGGTTGAAGGGATCAGGATGAAATTTAACACAGAGTTAGATAATAGTCTAGAATAGTACGTAAGCTACTTTTGATCCCGGGAAAATTGTAGAACGCGGATAAAATGAACCGGGAAACTATGTAATACATTCAAATCAAAAGTCCCCGTCACTTTTATTTGGGGGCAATATTTGAATGTCATATAAAGTAGGTATAGGAAAATATTAAAATATACCGCGTCTGAAATCCACTTTTGATTTCAGCGACCCCATTTTGTCCATACTACGCGTTATGCTAATAATATTGTTTCCGGTATCGGTGCGGACTCCGGCGTGGGGAGGTACCTTAAAACGTTTTGTTTGTCTTGTCGCGGTGTTGTTATAGGTCAAACATGTTTTGCTTATATAACAGATACGTAGGTGTCAACTAATCGTGAAAATTATAAGGATATCACATTTAACGTGATAGTAAATTGATTCATTTAGTAGAAAGGTACAATCGCTATAAAGTTTATCCTGACACTCCAGGAAATTGATAGAGGTAGCATTATATTTAACCTCAAATATTGTGTGAATTTACCTACAAGAATTAGAAATTCGTATTCAGAGAAGAGTTATCAGGATATTCTGCAAAAATAACCTTAAAACTCAAGAACGGCTGGACCGATTTGGCTTTATTTGGTACAAAATGGAAAAGTTTATGTAGATCCCTGTGAACGCGGGGAAAAGCATGATAATCATTAAATTCAACACATCAGCTATCTATAGAAAGCAGGAGACATCACTTATAAAAACTTAAGCGACTAAAGCTAACAAAATTATTTCATCGAAATATTCGATCGTAAAAGGCGAATATCGTACAAGATCCACCAAACACGCATAATGACTTTATATTTAGAAACGGAATAATCAGACGCGGCCATTTATTGACAATCTGTCTCATACATGTATAGTCGTGACGTGTAAAGTAGGATCCGTTTGGAGAAGTACTTGGTCTTTATTTTGGCAACACAACCACACAGCTAAGGTTTTGTTTGATTTTAAAACGCTACTCGAATGTCGTTGAAATAATATTATGCGTTACGGAATTAGTATAAAAATTGTATAGCACAGTGGAGGAATCTGAGAAATTGTTTTAATATCTACACTTATATTATTTTTGTGTTTGTAATGAATAAACTCAAAAATACTGTGCTGATTTCAATAAATATTTTACCATTGGTAAGCTACATCGTCAAAGAGTAACATAGGCTATATTTTATCCCCGTATTCCCACGGGAACGGGAACAACGAGGGTGGAAACGCGCGGAGGCAGCTAGTAATTAATATATATCTTTCCTGTATGAATACGGGGATACAATAAAGCCTATTTCACTTTCTGATAATTAAGCTTTACATTGGTAAAGGATTTTTTATAATTGGTTCGGTGGTTTAGTCGTGAAATACAAACAAACTCACATTCTCATTTATAATACTAGTTGTGATGTATTGAGTACATACAAACAATCAAAATAATTCACGATGTATAAAAAAGTTATCGAAAGAATCGTGACCGAGCTATACAATCGAATTTAATCGAAAAATTAACAGACCTATCGATTATAACAGAAGTATTTAATATTAAAAAAGTAATTGTTATCTAAAGATAGTCATATTTAATTGAAATATTCTTACATATCATACTTTGTTCCACAGTTGAGGAGAAAATAACCAATGTTTTCCTCTGATTTACCCGAAAACGAGAAACATGAATGTTCCACACAGAAATAAATAAACATCTAGATGTTAACAAGAAATCTGACAATAATATATCGAGTCGTGTTAACGGAAACGTACCTTAACCAACGCGAAAGGCGTTGCCCAAATGAGGCGTACTTGCAAATCGTACTCACGCCTTTGTCGTCGCAATTAAATTTAATTCACTAACTTCGTGATCTTTGCTCAATTCAAAATTCGGGTTCGGTAACACGCAGCCAACGATTGAATTTTTATTATCTCGCTTTAAGACTTTAAAGACTGAGGCATTCATGGCATAAATTTTACTACAAACTAATATATTTTTAATTAATTAATTGCCATTTTGAAAGACTACCGACAGTTTGGCAAAAAATTCATATGTCTGCGCATTTATTATATCAATAAATTTAAAAAAATATGTTAAACACGACAATTAAAATCACAAGCAAATTGTTTAAAAAAATCACCGAAAATACTGTAAGATTTTCATATAACTCTACCAGAACCAACTAAAAAACACAACCAACCGACCAATAAGGCATAGTTTGAAATGAAACATTTTTACATAGATACGGTTAGACGTCACCTGTTGGGACAATAAAACTTGGCCAAAACATCGATATACAAAGGCTCCTTTTTCGGCTGCATGGATATTATGCCTATTTTATATTCAATCCTGCGCCCCTAATATGCGGATTCCTGACAAGGGGGAGCGGGGAATTCCCACTTTGATCTGTGTCCGCGCCGGTAAACAATTTGCGTTGCCGGAATGAAGGATTATAATGAATTTGAAGATAATACTTGTAATAATGGTCTTGTCTCCGTCGCTTACGACTTCAAAGCTGCTGAGGATATTATAAAAATACCTGTTATTCTTAATTATAAGAGTGAGAGCTGTTAAAATGATAGCAATACCATTGTGAAATGGAACGCCGCACCGTCTTTATAGTTATCTCCCAAGCACTTGTCCCCCGTAACAGATAACCCCGTTGTATTCTCCCCCAGAATTACCATAAGAAAACGCCACGAGACCCTCCATTATTTACAACGAAACGGCCCCCAATCGAGAGTGGAAACGTATAGAAATAAAATTTTAATATCGGCCCCATCAGATGCGCGTATCCGAACGGGCATTTGGATTTTTTCGCATCACAGGTCGATAGCCCGCCGAGCATACGTATAAGCAATAAGTAAGTACTAATAATATAATCGAGAGAGAAAAAAAAACTGACCAAACGATAGCTGGCCTTCAACTCGAATAGATCGTTCACCTGACTATCGCAAATGGATCTGGCTCTATATAACTGCCAGGACTGGACGCGTGACGCTTGCCAAAATGTTTGGAGCCAGTTTCTTGGAAACGGGAGCTCTCAGCCAAACTTAGCATTGATATGGCCCAAGATCAGGCATTTTAGTTCCGCTCTACTGTGATGGTGCGTGCTTGAAAATCATCCAATAGCCTATACTATTGACAATACGATTGCTTGCTAGTTCTTGTGGACATTTCATTAACATTTTTGTAAGTTTTTGTCAGATTACCGAAGTAGGTTTTCACTAAAAAATTGTAATCTTAATTCGATCTTTGCATTACTTATGCGTGTTTTGTTTTTCAATTCACATCAGATAATGGTAGATAGGTATTGTCTATTTATATAGGAGCTTATGTTTGATGGGGCAACGAAATCCGAGAGATTTCCATACTAATGCCTTTTGAACAGTATTCCGCTTTTATATGCATATATCGACGTCGTTAATGTTTTTTTGGTAACTTTTGTGTTCATTCAGCATTTTAATGGTCAATCTCGTCCAACAAACTCTTTATGAATACGTTTAGTATTTTAAACTAGCTTCCATCCCACTGTTTCGGCCGAATTCCCGGGGAATCTTCAACTTTCCCGGGATGAAAAGGAGCATATGTTCTTTATCAAGGTCTAGTCTACCTCTGTACCATCGAAATCGGTTTGGCGTGAAAGCTTAACTGATAGATAGAGTAACTTTCTCAATTATAATATTAGTAGGGTTATTAATTCCAGATTTCGTTTTAAAGAGAGTCAAAGCTAGTAATACCTAGTTGGACATTAGATGGTCTAAGGACCATTAGGTCCTGTCAGGATTACTGGATGTGTCATCGGGAAGCTATGCCCCGCCATATTCAACTGTCGTGATCGGAAATAATTGGCAGTACAAAGATTGAACTGTTGGTATTTTATTTAAAAACCTATATAATATAGGTTTCGATAATAGAAAATATCATGACATTTACTTTTAGGGGCCAAGAGATAGGACCACAGCCCACATATTTCATTTTCACTTAAAGCCTGTAAGCCGGTTCAAAAACTGAGGAGATTAGAATCTGCACGTTTTTAACCGTGTTTTAGTACTTTTAGAGTATTTAACACTTCTAATTAGAAGTTCTAATACATAGAATTGAGTCTTATATATAATACAACCGAAATTATAAAGTATATTGCCCAATTTATTTTGATATTCCAAGAAATATCACGACTTACTCAGTAATCTAATAACATTATTTGATTCGCCTTTCATTGCTTCTGATGGAGATTTAAAGGAGAAAATTGTGAGTCAATTTATTTACTGAATAAAGGGAAATAACGAGGTTTCATTTTAGATAGCTTCAATATAAACATATAGGAATAACTTATATAAATATCAAGAGCAAAATCATATCCACCTAAACTGTGTACCGTTGTGTAAACAGGCTAATTTCTACATACATTTCCCTACAATTTACACATTATTAAAATACCAAACATACAAAGGAGTACTTACTATTAATCAAATCCAAAACAACCTTAAACTTGGAACATTAAGGTACAATGTCCTAAGACTTTAATCTTAAAATTTGATGGTATCGTAAATTAATACTTATCACTTATGTACTAAAGGTTTATTATGTATTTGGCTAGTTTTCTATGCGCAGTTTGATCACGTGTTCAGCGCGAAGAGTACGCTGTAATTGATTTTCTGTTGATAAAAAGAAATGTCTATATTAAAATTACATTGCATCGATTTATAAACTGTTAGGGACCGTGAGTTTCCTTATACACCCTAAAGTTAATAAATTTACCAAATTAAATTACTACTAATAATATCTTATGTGATTGTGTGAGTTTTTTGTTACGCTTTCACACCTATTTTATAAGTTCTCCCACCAATGGAAAGCTACATTATCGGGGAGTAGCAAAGGCAATATTTTATAACCTTATTACTAATGGAACTACGCGGGTGAAACCACGGGGCGTAAGCTAGACTAGCTTAGTTCTTGTAAACTATATATCTTATACCTCCTTGCAGCCTTATATATAATGTTAATCGATATAACTAGTAACACAGTTCAATCTGAAGATTTATGCTTTTATGGCCTTACACACCTGTAATTTTAACAAGACTGTTGATTACTGTTGATATTACCCATTTTTTCCTTATTTTCATCCTTCATTTTGGCGGTACTAAAAATTCCCAATCGGTCCTTCGAGGCGGATTGAGATTTCTACATCAAACTGATTTAAACCATTTTAGATTCAAATAAAAAACTACACTTTACAAAAATAAACATGTACATTCATCATCGTGAAGTACAATGCGATATTTTTAGTTATTTTCCAAACATTTCCACTTACAAAGATGGCGTGATGAATTCAATAGGTAAATAGATTCTTGCCCTCACAGAATTGTCATATTACAAAAGAAAACCACAAAACAATGGGTGAACCCTTCAACCGGCTATGCTAATTACCTTCAAATATGTTTGTAACTACACCGTACGTAGAAATATTTGGGCGTTTGTTTGTTAATCGCCTCTCAGTGAGAAGTGTGAGACTTAACATAAATCTATGTAAAGAACATGAAGGCATATTCCCGCATTAAGAAGAGTAGGTACTTACACGTAGCGATAGGTATGATCGATGAAATTTCGTCTGTTATTTTAAGCATACATCATATTAAAAAGAGGGAAAATTTGTATTTTTGTGTGTATATGTTTGTACTGACTGAATAAACTCAAAAACTACTGTGCCGATTTCAAAAATTATTTCACCTTTGGAAAGCTACACTATCAGGGAGTAACATAACCTATGTTTTATCTCTTTATTCCCACGGGAACGGGAACTACGCGGGTGAAACCGCTGAAGGCAGCTAGTCTTTAAATAAAGGTACCAACTACCAAGTAGGAAGTCTTAAAATACCTAATTAATTACCCTGGGATATTTTTACATGGTCAATCGTATCCAAAAAGTAACCAGAGCTTGTATGGTTACTAGATAGCTGATACACTACAACTTTTTCAATTAATAATAGGGTAGTTCAACAATTCCACGCTGACAGATAAAAAAACATTTGAAAATCGAACATTCGTTTTCATCCCTACAATAAAAGCGCAGAGGTGTGAACATGACTTTTGATTTCCGCAGGGTTCGCTAGTGAAATTTAGATGAAGCGATATCGCTGGGCTGCCAGAATGTTACTTTTGTTATATTTACGTAACTTTTTACCGCAGCGTGTTACTTTTTATAATCAAATATTAAATTAAAATACAGTTCATCATCATCATCAGCTCTTATACGTCTCCACCGAGAGCTCGAATATACAGTTAGTGAATATACTGTTTAGGGAATGTAAGGGTAATAAATGTGGGTATTAATGCGATGTATATATTCATTATTGCAATTAGAAGTGATACCCTTTTTTGTAGTAAAATTTTCAGGCGCACTTCATCATCATCATCATCATCATTTCAGCCACAGGAAGTCCACTGCTCATAGGCCTACTCCATCGACGTAACTTAAAGTAAATTAAATATGTAAGAAATGTTACTTTTTAAGGACTATGTAACTTCTGACTGGACTCCACTGGCAACACTGGCTATCACAGGGTTCCGTCACATACAAATGCGGTTGGGAATGTTAAAATTTTCTCGTAGGCTTGTCACACGACCTCTGAATACGGTAAATGGATTTTCCCGGTTTTACTAGCGTCAATACAATTCAAGTACATCTTTATTATATAAAAGTAGTCATATGAGTAACATAACCCTCTTTTTGGCGCAGATGGGTAAAAATTGGTTCGCTTCGGAGTAGAGTATTTTTGATTCCTTGATTTGCCACTAGTTTCCGCTCCGCGGTTTTACACGCGTTCCATTGGGACCTTTACCTTTCCCGGGATAAAAGGTAGTTTATGTCCTATCCCAAGATCTAGTCTTTATCAAATTTTATAAAAATCGTTTCAGCGATTTAGGCTTAACAGACAGCTACTGTCGCATCTAAAATATTAGTAGGGATAAATTTTTAATTCACTCAGAGTATAAACGTAAAGTATTAACTCGCGAGTCAGAACGGCAGTGTTAATTGGCTCGCTCTACGTACAACCACTATTAAATATACATACAACAAACAAACAAACCCCTGGAATGTTCGCAAAAAGCGCTACACCTTTACTTTGACTGTAACCGATTCTAATTTCACACCAAACCAATTGAAATTAAACTGTATTCCTAAGTAAAAACGGTAGAATTTCCATTGCGCGTCGAGTAAACATAAGGTTGAACTCATTACTTTTTATATGAGGGAAAAATAATAATGGCGAAGTTTAGAATATTATCGTTATTGGTTTGTGCTCACCCCTTTTATTACGGTGTTAATGTACCTTATTTCCTGGGGTGGAAGGTTGATATTTACCTGACCGCGGACGGGCAAACCGGTCTCCGGACATGGGTATGGTCAGGCGTAAAATACTCTTATGGTATCATGGTTCCGCAGAGTATATAAAAACAATTGATTAATAAATTATTATCTGTCAAGTTATTGCTAAAAAACACATATTAGACATATGTAAATAGTGTAAATACATACCATTTATTATTTCTTTCAATGTTTGCGTGTATCCATTTGATTTGAAAAAGAAAAGTCTTGTATGCCGTATCATATACTTGAGAATTCATTGAAATAGAGCAGTAAGAATCTTCCGAACAGAACGTTAAAGTCTGACTTTATATAATTGCTTTTTAAAGCTTAGTTGAATAAACACATTTTCATTTTGAATACATCTTTTAACACTTGTATGCTTTATTCTATCATCTTACATTGATGCACATTCATCTGCTGTGTTTGTCAGATTTTTTAAATGACCTTGCTGAAACGATTTTCAAAATCAAACATACCTACATTAATGTTCCTGAAATTCCATAACCTGCCTTTGTCTAAGTAATTTTCTAAAACCGTACATAGAGCATGAAAAATCCATATTTTTTTTGCTAAAAATATATCGATAGCTCGTCCACACTGAACCCTGAAACGCGGGAATGTGCAACATCCGCAATTTCAAACGCGTGTTCCGCAGTTGTTCCGGAGTAGGTATGACCCTATTATCAATGCATTTAGGGGTGTGGGGCATCGACTGATACCGACAACAAGGCAGACACACCCTCGACCCATGGGTGTTATAAATACCGAAAGGAAGGGATGAAAAATAAACCGTAAAATGTATTTTAAAAGTTTAAAATCAATCTTTCGTTTCTACCTCGCGATTTCACTAGTTCCAGTGGAAATACGGCGACAAAATATAGCCAATGTTACTCCTTGATAATGAAAGTTTGCGTTGTCGAAAGAGTTACTCAGATCAGTCCAGTGGTTTCGGAGCCTTATCAATATAAACAAAATTCTTATATTTATTCTTTATAAAAAAGTAGATAAAAATTAAATATACAATACCATGTAAATCTTAATCTAAGTTATTTCAAATCAGATATTAGATTATAGTTTTAACGTCCTGTATCGAAAAGAAGAGAAGTAAATCGCTAATCCATAAGGTAAGCGACTGCATTTTTTACGTCGACCTGAAGTGTAAGGTGAATTATTTTGTAGTAGCATAATCTATGTTTTTGTATCGGTTGGTAACACTGGGTTCGTTCCTAAGTTCATGCGTTCAAGCCATTCGTCATTTCAAACCGTATAAAAGCATCAAATTACACTGCAATGGGGCATTCTCCTGTAAGTAGCCACACTAAACGGGTCAAGAACTCTTAATCGGAGTACGAGTAAGTTGAAGGTTAAATTAATTAATTTATTAATATATTAATTAATTTGAATATTTAATAATTCGCTCTCTGCAATGTGGTATAATAATCATCCTGTCCAAGCAATTGTTACTTTTAAATTTAAATTACGTGTGTTGTCTTGAAGAAACTAAATAACCTTTAAATCTAATATGAAATAATGTCATTCTCCTTCAATTCAGAATTGGGATCAGCGGATATTTTAAACATCCGTTACACCCGTCCACTCTTTTTATTTTTTCTCATTTTCATTACTAATTAACTTTCATTTTTTTTATCATGTGATCTATCAATTTACGAGAAAACTTCAGTGTTTCAAATATAAAATTATTTGTTTATGTGTATAATATCCGTTGAAACATAAAGACGGATCTGACGAGAACGCACTAAGATACGAATAATAATTTGGGCAAGGGATGCTTATACATTTGCCAGGGCTACTCCCTGGGTGTATAGGTTATCTTTTGGAGGACATATCATGGCAGAGCAATTCTCTGAGGTTATGTTTAGTTCATAAATTATTATGCTAACAGTGCTAAATTTAACTAAAAGGTTATTTTAAATATATTTTTAATGTGTGGTTAGTCTGTTCAAGGGCGAGGGATACTTATACATTTGCCAGGGCTACTCCCTGGATGTATAGATTATCTTTTGATGGACATATCGAGCCAGAGCTACCCTCTGGGGATATGTTTGTACATGAACAGACTATTTTTTATTACAAACCACAAATAGTTGTAAAACCTAACCTTACCTAATCTTTAAACTAGTGATGTGATTTTATCTTTGGGCGGAGGGAGCTCATAACTTGCCAGGGCAACTCTCTGGATTTATTAGCTATCCTTTGGCATGTTTGGTCAGAGTAAATTTCTACCAAATATGATCTGCACATTAATAATTTCACAATTCTCAAATACTTAATAATTACTTCGGTTAAATCTGGCACTACCTGATTATAGACTTATTCTAACTGTAGTAATTTAAACACTAACGCTGTTAATTCCAAGCCTAACCTAGAGTAGAAGCAGCAAGGAACATAATGTAATGATCGTCGATTAACTTGCGAGGGAGTGGATGGGAGTCTGTCTACAATACAGGCAAGTCCACAAGCGCATACATAATTTAATATGCCTGAGCGGAGAGATTTCGCGGCAATAATTATTTAATAATCCAACCTAATAACCATGGTCGTGCAGATGTACATGTTCGACCGATTAATAACTCTTAACAAGAATATATAAGATAATTCTAGAAGGGCACAAACGTTTCAATTGTAACATAACTCAAAATAATGTTCTTTCTGTACTAAGCTTCTTCATCTTGTATTGTTTGAAATTAAAGTTAACGTAACCATAATTCAGATTCATTTATTGCATAGGTTATTTGAAGATGTCATACATTTTACAGTCAGACCAAAAAAAATATTATAAAAAAAAACGTTATTAATTTACATTATTATAATTTATATACCACCTTAAATATAAACTGTATTTAAATATTCCTGTATAAGATAAAATAAAATAAGATCTTATAAAATAAAATAAAAAATATATGATAAATAAAAAAAAAATATATGAAGAAAAACCAGAGAAGTAAAAAAAAAAACAAAAATATGATAGAATAAAGTATGATAAAATAAAATAAGATATGATAAATAAAATAAATTAGAAAAAAAAATATATGATAAAGAGAAATATGAAAAGAAAAGAAAAAAAAATATCATAAAATAAAATGTGAAAAGAAAAGAAAATAAAATAAAAATATGTTAAAATAAAATATTAACTTATTTAATGACTTAACTAATTTAATGACTTAACTAATTTAATGACTTAACTAATTTAATGACTTAACTAATTTAATGACTTAACTAATTTAATGACTTCACTAATTTAATGACTTCACTAATTTAATGACTTCACTAATTTAATGACTTCACTAATTTAATGACTTCACTAATTTAATGACTTCACTAATTTAATGACTTCACTAGACTTGGCTTACTGAATGGATTAAAGACTTGGCTTACTGAATGGATTAAAAGACTCGACTAATTGAATGGCTTAAAAGACTTAACTAATTTAAAGGATTACCTAATTTAAAGACTTAATTAATTTACCTAACTTTTTCCCCAGCTTGCCCTGCGACGTAGGCCTGCTATAAAGATTTCCACTCAAACAATAACTCTCTTGGTAACGTATGTCCTGTCCAGTGCCATTTTGTAGTTATCTTTTTAATATTTTCTAATCTTACCTTACCTTGTCTTTTTTTTACCCCAATTACACTTCTTCTATTCCGTTTTGGTATAAATCTAATTTCCTTGTTAGTTTCATGGGTATTTATTAATACCCATGTTTGTTACGCATTATGTTAGGCATGGCAAAATGCACATAAACAAAAAAAAATTGTAGTCATATATGAAACATTAAAAATAAATCATAAATGCCATTAATCAAATATTAACTCATCTAAATATTGAAATAAATAAACAAATAAAGTTGTAAATAAGTGTATATTAATGTACCTTATCACACGTTTAAGTTTAATGAAGAAATATGCCATTATTATTAAAACATTCGAGTGTTCAAATTTTGATAACTAAATAATAAGAGAACTACTAAGTGAAGTTCTCGTCTAAGAGTCATTTTCAAAATTTAGGCATTATTAAAACAATATCAGCATAGGTCAATTCTTATAGCGTCAGAGTTAGATACGTAAATCTGTGCTTAAAAAAATTATGTTTAAAAAAAAAGGGAAGATTTCATATATGATTTGAAGTTCTTTATTGATTAGTTATACCTATTTATTTTGTAAATACTAGTTGTAATTTAAAGTGCGTAAATTATGTTGTACTGGAATTTATTTTTTTACTTTTATTGAGCAACTAGCTGCCTCCCCGCGGTTTTACCCGCGTAGTTCCCGTTCCCGTGGGAATACAGGGATAAAATATAGCCTATGTTACTCGGGGATAATGTAGCTTTCCAAAGGTGAAAGAATTTTTGAAATCGGTCCAGTAGTTTCGGAGCCTATTCATTACAAACAAACAAACAAACAAACAAACAAACAAACAAACAAACAAACAAACAAATCTTTCCTCTTTATAATATTAGTATAGATGAGACTTGCTCCAAGCAGGATGGCCGAGCTGTAAGGTGAATTATTTTGTAGTAGCATAATCTATGTTTTTGTATCGGTTGGTAACACTGGGTTCGTTCCTAAGTTCATGCGTTCAAGCCATTCGTCATTTCAAACCGTATAAAAGCATCAAATTACACTGCAATGGGGCATTCTCCTGTAAGTAGCCACACTAAACGGGTCAAGAACTCTTAATCGGAGTACGAGTAAGTTGAAGGTTAAATTAATTAATTTATTAATATATTAATTAATTTGAATATTTAATAATTCGCTCTCTGCAATGTGGTATAATAATCATCCTGTCCAAGCAATTGTTACTTTTAAATTTAAATTACGTGTGTTGTCTTGAAGAAACTAAATAACCTTTAAATCTAATATGAAATAATGTCATTCTCCTTCAGAAGTATACATTTAGCGCATTCGGATACGCGTCTGCTAACCGTGAGAGATGTTCCGAGTTCGAAACCAAGTAGGTACGAATTAAAAATATTGTTTATAGTCAGTAATAATGATCGTTACTAGGTAAGTAACAAAGTAAGCAAAATATATATACAGAGTGGCTGTTCTTGCTTAATTGAGATTGAAATTAAGTCATCAATTATGTGTAACTTAAGTAAAAATAAATGGTTTATTAAAAGAAAGGTACATATAAGGTCCCATCAATTCGTCATCATACTAGACACATTGCATTCCAAAACAAATCGATACAAATCGATCAACAACAAAATCGCAGCCAATCGCCAAACAAAACACAAGAGCCAGACATAACAAAAATAGAAAAAAATCGCTGACCGACTGAGAAAAAAAGTGGACCATAAACCTAATCACACTCTAAAATACCAAACCGACAATCTACGGACACCTGAAAATTGACCTTCAAATTGGGTAGAAAAAAAAACGAAACGGTCGCGTCACATGGACTTTAATAAAACTTGTAATGGCGTCGTGAACGAGCATTTTGGCCTTGTCGGGTCGTTGGCTTGAGCATTTTAACCTAGGCCTTGACGTCACTCGCGATTATACGCTAGGCAACAGGGCGCGCCACACCAAAAATTCGCTGTTTCACTAATTAAATGAACAAAAGTAGGGCGCAACCGGTTTTTCCTCATAGGGATGTAGCACTAATATTACCTGAGCTTCAATTATTTTAGGCAACTGAGTTCTCAAATAATTGCATAATATTTTCCGCCATCTTGTTTTTGACGTTTTTACTTAGACTTTGTAGGCTTTCTAGTGCTGAAGGCGGAACTAAGTAAGCGATAGTAAATCAATGAGATATCATAGAATCAAGGACAATAGCTTGATAATTCCAAAGGCTAAGTTATTTAACATTCGCCTTTGTATAGAAATAAAATAGCTATCGTCTGATAGCCTTTTTGGCGATTACATTTAATGTACTGAAAATACAAATGGGCAAATTAATAGGGAAGTCTTAGTAATCCAGTTTTAGTCATTAAAAAAAACTCCATTAACATCTTATCGCGATCTTAATTTAAGACTAAATTTAGAACTTAATTGATGGGTACACAAAATATTACATTTTACTTCAAAAAACTTTGCTAGATGTACTAAATTACATGTTAGAATGTATGTAATATAGCACTGAAAAAATGTAGGTAATTATATTTTTCAATTGCAGTAACAACACTATTGCCAAAAAAAACAAAATGGCGCCGCACCGCTACCCTAGTTCAGTCTAGGTTCCCAAAGGACGTTTTGCGATTAGGATGTAATATGACCCTAACTACCCACACAGTAATAGTATAGTTAGTCATCACAGGTCAAAGTTAATTAACAATACTACGGGTGGGGTATAGTATAGTATAACTTCCTATCTGATATTCTACTAATATTATAAAGGCGTTTCTGAGTGTGTACGTTTGTTACTTCTTCACGTCGAAAAGGGTCTTGCGATTTTTATAAAATTTGGTATGGAGTTAGCTGACACCCTGAATTCGCAAATGAGCTACTTTTTTCACAGGCGAAACCGCGGGGAAGAAGCTGATTATAAATATGAATGTGAGTTTGTTTGTTTTGTTACGCTTTCACGACTAAACTACTGTATCAATTTTTATTAATGTTTCACCAATTGAAAGCTACATTATATGGGGGTACGATAAGCTATATTTTATCCCCATATTCCAACGAGAACGGGAACTACGCGGGTGAAACAGCGAAATTTTGTGAGGATGTCTGGATGTTTGATACTCTTTCACGCCATAACGGCTTAGGCGATCTCGGTGAAATTTGGCAGATAGAAAGAATATGTTCTGGAATAGCATATATGCTACGTTTTATCCCGGGGAACGCGATTTACAGTTGAAAATTCAAATCATTGTTATTGTTTAGCTTATGTTTAACTTAAGCTACACAAATGATATTTTAAAGCCTGGCTTTATGGTCAGCTACCCTGACCCTGAGTCGTAGGTTCTTTTCACATCCAAATCAAACATATAATATGTTCATGAACATGTCTGTTTGTCGTGAATAGCTAGTTATCTTTGTAACCGTAGTACAAGCTCTATTGAGCTTGGAATCTAAGAATTATTAAAGGGCACTTCATTTGTTCTGTCTAAAAATGGGCGATACCACTTTAGGGGAGGGCGAAGGGGGGGAGAACCAGTTCCATACATCTGTAGTATCGATAGTTGAAATGTAAATTGACTCGTCCTATTAATTAAGCGACGATTATGTTACTTCGCAGTAAAATAGACGTTAAATCGTTTCCTTATGTCAATCGACTGATTAACGTTCAGAGACATGTATAGTTTTATCGTGAGAAAATGTTAAGGCACGCATATATTTGACTGTTAATGGTTCTGTAGTTGAGGCCTTAAGTGTTTATTTTCCCTTTATCACATATATTCCTCGCCTAGGGTTTTTTAAGCTATCTAGGAAGAGCTCAAATAGATAGATGATAAAAATCATGCATATAAAAGTTAGTCAAAAATACTAATAAGAATTACGAAAAGGTTCGCCCTCAAATTAATACAATTTAGAAGAATACTTTAGCCAAAAAAATCTTATTTGTAGGCTTCGGCTATAAATAAATTTTAATAAAATGCAAGTATTATCAACATAACCCTAACCTTAATGCATCTACGATTTATAAAGCTTGAGAAATCTTCCTCATGAATGATGATATTGTTAACATGTTTAACGAAGTTTTAATGACCTTGATTTGACACACGACATCACTAAGTAGGTATACATACCACGACACGTGAGTCCATCCGTATAACCTCATAAATCATAGAACCAATACGAGCTATTTATTAATGAGATTAAAAAGATCTCTGATGTTTATGGGGCTCATAAAAATCAAGTTGAAAATGTCACCAGTTAAATTATCCATAATTTAATGAGTTCGATCGAAAACTAACCTCAAAGATTCGACAGGGATTTTTCTCTCAAGTTTTCTGTAAGCAGAATATGCATCTTACTAATTCTTCAAACCACGCAACATGACAAAAGCAACCACACCTCCCAAGACGCCAAGTTCAAAATGCCACACAAACGGAACGTCAGCTGAAAACCGTCGAAAAAACCCATAAACATACCATGAGGTTGTGTTTACAAATCCCCATGCGGGCTGGCGATGACCCGCCAAGGTCACCATGTCACGCCGACACAATCACAATGGAAGTCGGAGTCAAACATTTTCACTTTCATCGCATAAATACCTATGATGCGGTAACAACGGGCCGAACGGATACGGAATCCGTGGGTGTTGGTTCGAAACTAGAGGTTCTTTTTGTCTTTTGGTAGTTGATTTTGTAGGTTAGGACTGTTGGCAGAGACAATTTATTCTGGAGTCTAGGATTGTCTGTTTTGTTTCATATTATTAACCCAACTTTAGTAAAGCTTGTGGTAACGAAACTAGATAACTTAATACAACATGATAACAAGATTCATATAATTCGCCTCATAAGTAATAATAGAGGTTATTTCAATTAGAGAAGAGAACAAAAAAATAAGAGAAAGTTAAGTCTTATAGACAATCATACGTAGGCTACGGTAACCGCTTAACATCAGGTGGGACCATATGCTCCTTGGTGGTAAAAAAAAAAAACGGCCAAGTGCGAGTCGGACTCGCGCACCGAGGGTTCCGTACAAACCTGCAAGGTTTACAAAGTTCGTTCATTACGACAATTAAGTCATAACTATGGTATTTTTATTGCAAAATGAAATTCATAACATTACAATGGGGAAAGATGGAGGAGCATAACCCTAAAAATATATATTTTGTAATGTAACTAAAAATTTAAGGTTTTCGGAATTTTTCCTTTATGTGTGCTATAAAACATTGCTTCATGCCAAATTTCAAGATTTTAGGTCGACTGGAAGTACCCTTTAGGTTTTGATTCCCTTGCGAGTACTTGCGAGTTTCAAAATATGCAGCTTAAATTGCTGTTTCTTTTGATTGCGTTGACATAGAAGTTTGATTTTGTTACAGCTTAAAGGTATTATAGACCTGAGTATTTGGTATGAATTTCAATTTAATACCTCTACGCGTTTATGAGGAAATGGGTAGTAAGTTTAAAATTATTAAAAAAAAATATATTATGTGATGTAACTAAAAATTTATGGTTTTCGTAATTTTTCCTTTATCTATGCTATAAGACGTTGCTTCGTACCAAATTTCAAGATTCTGAGTTCACGGGAAGCACCCTGTAGGTTTTGATTCCCTTGCAAGTGTCGAAAATTTGCGGCATAAACGGCTGTATCTTTTGATTGCGTTGGCTTAGAAGTTTGATTTTTTCACAGCTTCAAGGGACAGTAGACCTGAGTAATTGATATAAATTTCAGCTTCATACCTCCACGCGTTCCTGAGAAAAAGGGTCTTGACAGACGGACGGACAGACGGACAACAAAGTGATCCTATAAGGGTTCCGTTTTTTCCTTTTGAGGTACGGAACCCTAAAAACATCTAAGTGTGATAACTTTTCTTCCAAAACAACGAATTAGGATACATTTAATTTCAGTATCTCATCTTCTGTTTTAGCTCCAACGCTCAAGAATGTTTAAAAGCCAAAATCTCAATATCATGGCGTTAATCCATCCGCAGTGACCCAAAACTACTAAGATGGAGAAACCACTCGATGGCATCGGTACCTGGACACGTGACTCATCAGAAACATCAGCCCGGCTTTTTAAAGCCGTAAATAAGCCGGTAATAAGCCGTGTCAAACTTTTTTCCTAAACAAAGTTGATAAACACTCGTTTGGTTCCCAGGCATATAAGTAAGTAGCATTTTATTTTATTTTCATACAAAAACAATGTCAGTGAGATTAAATTAATGCATTGTGCAACCTTAGTTTGTCTTAATAGAATAATTACTTAAAACCTGCGCAAGAGTTTGACTATTTAATATGCTTGAGGGCATATATTTATATTAAACAAAATATTTAGAAGTGTTTTTGTTACATGCTCTATGCATAACCTAGCTTACCTTCAAAGTAGTAAAACAGCTTCTCTAAATAAATTCCTACTGTTATTTTAATTATAACACCGGACTTGAATGGTTCCCACAAAAGCAATTCAATCTAAACATTCCACAACCTTCTTTAAAACCAGTAAATGGTACTAACACGTATTTTAATTCAAATAATAGATCAACAAAAAAAGGTCGAAAACATAAAACCAATATCAATTCAATGACGCTATAAGGAAAATAGGAAGAGAAATCGACAAAAACGTTCACAATTTTCTAAGGCATCAAAATGCTTGTTTTTATCGACAAACGTGGGCACCATTTACATAGTAACAAGTTTTCGATAGATTCCTTTTTTGACCTTTGTGAAGTTTTTTTAATGTTACAGGCCTCTGAAGAAGCTAAAAACAGCATTCGTTATGAAAAATCTAAAAGGCATTTTAAGCTATGAATGTCTAACCGCATCACTACCTTCCACCACACAGTTCCACCTGTAGGACTACGGGAATAAAATATAGCCTTACACTCTGATAATGTCATTCCGTTGGTGCAAGAGTTATCAAGATCGATCGAGTAGTTTCGGAGCCTATTTACAAACAAAGAAACATATGGAAAGATTTTGGATTGTAGGTCTTAAATCGATTCTAAATACCAGTATTTTTTCTGTAACCAACAAGCAGGAAGTAGGATATCATAGCATAGACAACTCAAAGTGTAGACCAGGTATCAACGACGAAAAACTCATTCACCAAACTATAATAGAATAATAAAGAAACATATCGGCACGTGTCAACTATAAATAAATACAAGTGACCTCACAGTGTCAGAGCCCTTACTGAACACAAAAACCTCTGGACAATTAAAATACACCAAGTCATCTGTAGAAATGAGGAAAATTCGTTGTGATCGTGTATCTGTGAAATTAAAAAAGAAACAACATCTCAGAGGCGATCTGACAATTTAGCTTCGGATATCTTCTATTCATTTATAACTGTATATCTTACACATTTTTGTATAATAAAAACTAGCTGAACCTCGTCTGCATCACAGCTTGATGCTCCGCTCCTATTGGGCGTAGCGTAATCACTACATGTTATAAAACAAAGTCGCTTTCCACTGTCTGTCCCTATGTCTTCTTAATTCTTTAATACTTTTCAACGGATTTTGATGCTGTTTTTCCTAATAGATACAGTGATTCAAGAGGAAGGTTTTTATATACAATACGTGCATAATATGTTAGAGTAACACTGTAAATTTTTGCACCTGTGCGAAGCTGGTCCGGGTCGCTAGTGTTACATAACTTATAGCCTTGCTCGAGAAATCGGCTATGCAAAACTAAATCAATTTTTCAAATTAAACTTGATGTGCCTAATTTACGGGTTCAAACTCACAAAGAAACTATTCAGGTTCATAATATTAGTATCAATCTTGATATAGATTCCATTCCATTCTCATGATGTTTATCAAAAACAAACCCATATCCTTTAAGCTTACAGTTCATTTTCCAATGCATACATCTAAGAAGCTTTTGCTATCGGTCAAATTCGCCCAAATCTCAATAATGACCAGAAACTAAATTTTGAAAAGAATAGAATCATGGTCTATTAACATATTAAGATGTTATTTAAATAAATAATTTTCCATGATGAGGTGCTTTATTGTATTATAGCCCATAAAGCTAATTAAATCCTTTATTCAACCAATGCCTTTGTATCTTTACATCGATGAATATCATCTGCATTTATCAGTATTCTAAAATCTGCCAAAGTCTCTTAAGCAGTTTTTTTATCTATACTAATATATAAAACTGAAGAGTTTGTTTGTTTGAACGCTCTAATCTCAGGAAGTATAGGTTCGATTTAAAAAAATATTTCAGTGTTAGATAGCCCATTTATCGGGAAGGCTATAGGCTATATATCACCACGCTACGACGAATAGGAACGGAGCATCAATCAAAAATGTTGCAAGAACGGGCAAGTGCCGCTAACGAAGTTGCGCGGGTAGTAGTATGTTCAGGTTTTTATTTAAAGCTATGTCCTAGACATAAAGAACAACCGTTATTGGCCATAAAATGTAAGACATGTTTGTTTATAGGTATTAAAAAATTAATTTTGAATAATATAAATCCTATGAATCTAATCGAGCTTATTCGAAGATCGAAGCTAGATTGATTTTAAAGCTTCACCCAGAAAATGGATTGATATATCAATCTTAGATAGCAAAAAATGGATCAGGATTGATTATTGACATCGGGCGTTAACCAACTTGTCTCATGAGTAACACTGATATCTCTGTCTGCCAAGTGAAGGTTCCCGTAAGAAAGAGCGGGACACGTGTCGTTATAGCACCGATTACAAGTTTGCGAATCTAAAAGGTCTGGTTGTCAAACTGAATTCAGTATCCATCCATACTAATCCATACTATCCATACTTAATATTATAAATGCGAAAGTAACTCTGTCTGTCTGTCTGTTACGCTTTCACGCTAAAACTACTGAACCGAATAAAATTTGGTACACTGATAATCCAGAGCCTGAGAACGGACATACTACTTTTTATCCCGGGAAAATTGAAGATCCCCCGGGAACGCGGGCGAAGCCGCGGGGAGCCACTTGTTAAAACTAAGTTGGAATGAGACAAGCAAAATCAGCACGATCAATAAATTAAAATATTAAAATAAATCCTTCAATATAATAATAATAAATACTCCATCAGAGTCCAAAAAACTTATCAGAAACAAATGACAGTCATCAAACAAAGGCACATCAAAACTCTCGAGACAATAATAAGTGGTTTAAATGTCAACTGTCAGGATAGCACAGTCTAATTAGCATGAGATCAGAACTTGAACCATCAACAAATGGATGCTGATAAGCAATAATGTGTTATCCCTCATAAACTTAGTTTTGAGACATTAGCATCTAAAGATCATCGTGTGATTCACGGCCCTTTTGTGATATAAATATTTTTTATGTACTTTTATGTTTTGGATAGCTCCAAAACACTTTTTTAGACTGTTAAATACGTGATGCATAATAAAAGCATCTCAAAATCTAAGTTTTCGACTTTTTGTGGATTGACACATTAGTGCTTATCGGCATCCAGATAAGCGTTGCCTAACGACTGCTCCTGCGCAGGCCGGCCGCTAACGCTCACGCGTTTGTTTACCTTAACAAAAACCTGATTGGCTAAACGAAAATGCATGAAGAAATGCCACAAAAAGTCCAGATCGATGGCACTCGGTTGATACACGCAATAATTATATCTATACTAATATTATAAAGCTGTAGTTTGTTTGTTTGGTTGCCTGAATGCGCTAATCTCAATAATAGTCTGATAAAAAAAAACTGTTTTAGATAACCCATTTATCGAGGAAGGCTAAATATCATCACGCTACGAATAGGAGCGGAGCACCAATAAATGTTTCAAAATCGGGGAGTTTTCGTTTGAGAGCTTTACGCAAAGAAGTCGCGGGTTAGCTAGCTGAAAGGAACTATTCTACGCGGACGAAGTCGCGGGCAGAAGCTAGTTATTAAATAAAACACTCCCACGGCTACGGGCTGGTGTTGTGTCATAGAACAATTACATACGAATTATCACGACTATAATGCGAGAACGGGCGGAATATTCTAGAGGAATTAAATTTAACGCGTACAGTAGATACCTACGTGGAGGAAACGGTTTTATTAGTTAGGACTTTGTCCCTATGTATTTTGGCATAACAGTCGGCTTTGTGGTTAGAGACCTTGACTTTAGAGCCGCCGATCGTGGAATCGAATCCTATCCAGGACAAACATTCTTAGGCGATATAATTATCAGCTCTGCTTAGTTTGGAATCAGATTGGCGGTGTGTGAAAATTATCCCAGGATACTCATTTATTTAAATCATCGTAGCTAGTCATAAGGCCATAGAACTTTGAAGGACCGATGGTAGAACAACTAACACATTCTTTTCATGACTGTAAATTACAGATTTTAGGGCCTACCCTTCACTAGCACTAGCAATGAGCTATTATCAAGTATCAGCTTAAAAATTTTCTCAGAAAATGCATTACAATTGGCAATTGGGTCCTCCTTCTTAAATCCATAGTCTCAAGGGTGGGTAAAAATATACTACCAACATAATATTTATCATAATAAAAACTAACATCGCCACAAATCCGGAAACAACGTTGATAGCAACACCGTACCAGACGTACCTTCGCGGGGTATAAATTCTATTTTTACGTATTCGACACGTTCGGTCGGCCGGCCATATAAGTGTCTATAATCTAATAGATTCGACGGCCTCGCTAGGTCACTAGCACATGATGTCACACAAAAGCGCGCAAAACATTCCGCCCGGTGACTGGCTTGTTTAGGGGCCTACAGCAAAAAAGAAACCTCCCAGCTTATACCGACTCGTACCACGTCTTGTATGGTTGTACGGCTGCGTACGCGCACGTTTTGTGTGTTTAGAACGAGTTTGCGGAATTATTAATAGGCAACAAAGAGTTGCGCATTGACAGAATGGGTTTCAATCTTAGTGTACGCTTCCGCCTCGCGGTTTCCGCTGGAGTACAGGGATAAAATATAGCCTATGACACTCGCAAATAATCCAGTAGTTTTGGAGCCTATTCAAAATAAACAAAAAGCCGATGGTTCCTCTATACAATATTATTAGTATAGATTTGGTATAGAAATTTTACTTATACAGGATTAAATGATTTTCCTTGGCGCTTTGTTACTATGGACATAAATTGAAGAATATTTTGTATATTTCGCAAATAAAGAGGTCAAACTCCATTGTCGTCATTTCTATGTAACAATGTATAAATTATAAGAAAAGTAACTATAGCACGATTCAAATAAATCCTTTTAAACGACAATAAGCAGATATAAAATAAACAAAAATTTTAACAAAAAAAAAAACCGACTTCAAAAAAAGAAACTATTCCTAAACAAACTAATACGCACTAAAAAGAAAAAAATAATTGCAAATTAAAATGTTTTCGTTAATAAAAAAATAAAATAAAAAATATTAGACTACTTTAAAGTCAATCAAATTATTACGATAAATATATTGTAGTTACAATTATTGCTATTTTTGGAGTCGGTGTCAGCCAACGTAGGCTTGTAAGTATGTCTCTACTCAGAACTGGAGAAGGGCAAACGGAATCATGGCGGTCCTTTTCTGCGGCACAAAGATGTCTAAAAGCGACACATGAAGAGATGCAATATGGGTCCCTCTCGTGGGGAATGTTTGGCAGCACAGCGGCCAGAATGGCGAAGGATGGTGAACAGCCAAGTACACGAGTTCGAGGTTCAGCGTAAAGCTGACCTTGATACCAAACGCGACCAGTTAAAGGCTCGCCCGCCTGCTGCCATATCAATCATTATGAGAACTGCGTACTCACGCGCCCTCAGTGCGCACGGAGTTTCGTCGCGAAGATTTTACTTTACGAAGAATTTACTATAGTATTCTCGTATATTGTAGTGTTTCCTTGACTGACACCGACTCCAAAAATTACAATAATTGTAACTACAATATATTTATCGTAATAATTTGATTGACTTTAAAGTAGTCTAATATTTTTTATTTTATTTTTTTATTAACGAAAACATTTTAATTTACAATTATTTTTTTCTTTTTAGTGCGTATTAGTTTGTTTAGGAATAGTTTCTTTTTTTGAAGTCGGTTTTTTTTTTTGTTAAAATATTTGTTTATTTTTTGATTTTTATCTGAATATGGGTAAGGAAAAACGCCTATCTCAACATAAGCAATCTACTTCGAGGACAATTTCAAACAAAAGAGACTTACGATGAGCGTACAAATAGACTCTCGAAAATGCGGCTTTACATGAAAATAGTTGTGAACTGACTGCTATGGTTTATTTATCTATACCTACTAACATCATAAAGCGGAAGAGTTTGCTTGTTTGTTGGTTTGTTTGTTTGGTTGAACGCGCTAATCTTAGGAACTACTATAAAGTATACTACCTACTATACTAATCTAATATATAAAATTCTCGTGTCGCGGTGTTTGTGATTAAGCTCCTCCGATACGGCTTTACCGATTCTCATGAAATTTTGTGTGCATATTGGGTCGGTCTGAGAATCGGGCAACATCTATTTTTCATACCCCTGTGATCACGGGAACAACTACGCGGGTGAAACCACGGGGCGGCAGCTAGTAAGTATATAGTGTGTGTGACAAATGAGCGAGTAAGTCAATATAGCCGATTCGATTTACTTATAAACTAGCTTCTGCCCGCGACTTCGTCCACGTGGAATAGTTACTTTGGGCTAACGCTAACTTTCAACCCCCTTTGTATACGTAGAAGGTTGGTCTCGCAGAGCTAACTGATGACTGCACGCGCCGGCCCGGCACATAAAGACGCGCGCAGTACAGTACTTGAACATTATTTTGGTGCTATGTTATAATAAATTTGCGATATCTCCTAAGATATTCATTGAAATCGAATGATGTAAATGGCAATTTTGTTTAAAATTAAATACTTGTGATGAATAACGTATTTATTTGGATAAGGATTAATATCATTTTCATAAAAACACCTTCACAAATAATACTTAATTTTCGAACAAATTTGGTTGGTATAAAAATGGTCACAGTGAGCCAACCTTAACAGATAGACATATGCTATCGCGGACTTTTTTTTAGATCTTTTAAAGGAGAACAATTCTGTCATACATGATTTTAGCGTAACTTTAACCGTTTACGCAGCGTACGCAGCGGAACCTCTAAACGGGAAAAGAAATCTCACGATTTTGAAACATTCTTCATTGGTGCTCCGCTCCTATTGGACGTAGCGTGATGATAATGAAATGGGACCAATCGGGAAGCACCAGCTTTCAAATAAAAAAATAATAATTTAAATCGCTTCACCCAGTCAAAAGTTCTGAGGTAACAAACATAAAAAAAAAAAAAAAAACATACCCGTCGAATTGAGAACCTCCTCCTTTTTGAAGTCGTTTAAAAAATGTAAAATATCGGCCTATCAGATTCCAAACTAAACCCAAAACTTTGTTAACCAGATACCAGATACAAAAACTTAGTTTATAGAAACACACTAGCTGATTATGCACCTAATATTTTTACGTTTCAATCGAACATACATACTTACCACTAAACCATCGTAAAATTGCCAAGTAGCATCTATTTCACCACTTATAATAGTCTAACAGTATCTTAAGGGCCCTTTAATGGGATTTTTCCCCTCAAATCTTCCACATATTTGGTGTATTTTCACAACAGATGTTTCCAAACAACTTTTACCAATAACTTTTGGATGATTGCTTTAAGTTTCCTTCGTGGTGTTAAAAGCACGCATGCAGCTAGCTTAATATTGACGACGAGGATGGGGTGATGTGAAGTTTGATTTTAAACAATATTAGTTTTACTGAAAAATTGCTTTAAATGACATCTGTCACAAATTTTAACAAGGTAGGTAAAGACACACAAGGTAGGTTATTCCAGTGGACTCCAAAAAACATTATGTTAAACTTATTTGATATTAAGCTGTAAGAAGTTGCTGGTAGACAATTACAGATATTATACACTCGGCGTCAATAAAATCGCAACTTTCCTAAAATTCGTTTCAAGCGATTATTCCTCCTAAGATACTTAATGTACCCTGCCGATATTAGTATCATTTGAAAGCTAAATTAATCAACTTTAAAAAAAAGAAGCATTCATTTAAATAAAAACAAAAATCACAAAAATACAGCATTTTATTTCAAAAGGGTCGAAATCCGAGTTTGTATCCTCCCTAGTTGTGCCACCCTGGACGCGTATAAAAGAGGGGATAACAGTCAATTATGGGTCACTTACAATCCAGACATCACAGAGGTCACACCTGAAGAGCTCCTACAAGAAAAAAACTACTGAAAATGGATACCACGGCTGAAGAAGCAGCTCAAGTTGTGGCCTTACTGCAAGCCGGGCTACGACAGGTTGAGGTTGCTCGGCAACTGAATATCAGCAAATTTCGGGTGCACCGTGTATTCCGACGGTTCCAGGAGACTGGTGGTTACATCAGGAGGCATGGATGCGGACGAAAACGCTGCACTACAGCCAAAGATGATCGATACATTGTATCGACCTCTCTGCGGAACCGATTCTCCAACACTTTGAAGGTGCAGCAGCAGCTTTGAGTGTCTCGAGAAACAGCAGTTAGCGTCTCCACGATTAGAAGAAGGTTGCGAGAAAAGAATTTGCTGCTCCGAAGCGCTGCTACGGGCCCTCAGTTGACTACAGGTCACCGGACTTCCAGGAAAAGATTTTCCGAATCGCATGAGCCGTGGACGTACGACCAATGGAGGAATGTCCTCTTCTCCGACGAGACTAGAGTGTGCCTGTACAGGAATGACAGGCGTAGAAGAGTGTACAGGCGACAGGGAGAGCGTTTTACAGCAGCTTGCACCGTGGAAACCGTCAGTTACGGAGGGGGATCCGTGATGTGCTGGGGCGGCATTTCAATCGACGGAAAGACAGACCTCGTGTGCGTTTCCAGAGCTGAAGGTAGTCGCGGCCAGGGATCTCTGACTGCTCACCGCTACATTACGGAAATTTTGGAGCAGCATGTGGTCCCGTATGCTGGTTTTGTCGGCCCAAACTTCGAGTTCATGCATGACAACGCCCGCTGCCACACAGCCTTAATTGTCAAGGATTACCTGCGTCAAGTTGGAATCAAATTTATGGACTGGCCAGCAAGACCTAAACCCCATTGAGCACCTCTGGGATGAGCTGAAACGGCGTGTGCTGCTCCTGCCACTCTCAGTGAGCTTCGAGATACCGTCATTGATGAGTGGGACAACTTTCCCCAAGAACACGTTGTGACGCTCATCAGGTCCATGACTGACCGCATGGAAGCTGTTCGGAGAGCAAGAGGAGGCAACACTAGGTTTTAAGTTTAATTTTAAGCTTTATAATTGTTGATATTTTTAATTTTTGTACGTTTCTTATTGTTGCAATTTTAATTAAAATACACATTGTTTCACATTTTCCAAGAATTTTCTTTTATTTGAGGCGGTGGTGGTCAATTTTCCGACATTTTTAGGTAGGGGGTTTTATTACCTATCAAATGATACTAATCTGGACAGGGTACAGATCGTAATAATTGCTTGAATCGAATTTTAGAAAAGTTGCGATTTTTTTGACGCCGAGTGTATTTTAAAGTAATAATAAAAAAATAACAAACCTACTGTGATGAAGCTGGGAATACCCCCTTAAACTATGACATACATTCGAGAATACCAAAACAACCAGCACCTAATTCCAGCTAGATTTAAGACCCTCTTATTTCTAGTCACACGTCACATGATCTCGCATGGTCTGATACCGTCAGAGATCCAGTAATTCTACCACAGCGACCCTAACACTAGAACATTGCAAACAATCGGTCGGCAACTCTTCAAGTACCATTTACAATCTTGACATTGACAACAATCAAGGTTAGAGTCAATAACATTTGATGAATAGAGGCCCCAAATGATACGTATGCATAACCAAACGTAATCAATAAATCAGCTTTCTCAATTATATATTCTATTGTATACCAAACTAAGTCACAATTAAAACTGGATTAACAATTTGCATGTGTAGCAATTGAAACGACTTACATATTTGGTTAACTATATGTTAATCTTAAATCAATAGTACTACGATCCATGTACGCGGTAATTTGATTGATTATATCTGTACGAGCCTAATTATATATTAAAGGAACACTTAGTTCACATTGGAAGATCCATTTAGACCACAGACCTATAATCTAACTAGATAACGTAAGTACATATATCAATTTGTATGAAGACATGGTTGCATGTCACTTTAACGTCCGAAGGCAATAACGGTCAATCGCGGACTGAATGACGACGTAGCAAGCAGACATATTTGCTGCTTTTTGATACACAAAGTAGGTACAAAGTATTCGCGACGACTAGATTTAGATTTAGGTCTGTGATTTAGACAACGTCACTCATAGTCTGAACGTATGGAAGGGTATTAGCCCAAAGCTAGAAAAACATATATTGCGACCGCAATCAATACAATAACCTGAATAATCCAAAAGCCAATATAGGGAAGAATGAAATACCAATACAATTTCAGACAGATGTTAGTCCAAGGGTTCAAATGCACAAGCATGAAGATACATAAATAGATACAGGTAAAGAACGACGTGGCGAAACACGTAAATGTCAAAGGTCAATAAGATACATTAAGGATTACATAAATTACAGCGAACCAGTCGAACACCAATCCATGGAAACTGATATAAAAATGATATGACAGTCGCGTTGTTTATGATAGCTCGGAGAATTAAGTTTAGAGGTCGGCTGTTGCAAGGCGACAAGGGTATTGCGCAAGAATCCCAAATCGACTGAATACAAATTTCAGTGAATCTATTGTTTCCAACAAGTCACACATGGTCGAATTGCTTTAATCAAGCAAATGTTTCATTAACATTCCGTTAATAGAACAAAAAATCGAATATGGATGATGCTTATTACCATAGTGATTAAATTATTTCTTGTTCTTTTCTTATCGTTATCGGGTTTTTTCCATAGACTATTGGGTTTTGGTGCCGCGCAATAAGTAATGTAAAACTTCGCTGTTTGACTACTTGCATATACTATGGGGTATAAAGGAGAGCAATCAGGTAGAAAAGATTCCCGAACATAGTTTTAGCAAATAAGCTAACTTAAGCAGAAGGTTGGTACTTATCTTTGCGATGCTTGTAAAACACTACTTAAAGTAGAATGGCCTATCTTTAGCAAAACTGATCAAAGCTGTTAAGGGGAGATTTAATGGTGAATTGGCAGTTTAAATAGCACAAAACATGTGACATCATATCTGTACTACTATAATAACAACACGTAACATCTCACCCAACGATACCTCAATGTTCAAACAAAAAAAGACATGATCTGCGAGATCCTCACAGATGCTTTACATATACTAACTAGGTGTACAATAGTTTACACAGGTGATTTGCTTCGTCAACTATATTTAGTTGTCTGCAGACGTAACGTGAAATGATTCATTGTACAGCCACATCGGTTATCCGTGACTATCGCCATTCACTGAGATACATTGACCCGGGGTACGTCAAACATTTTCTTTTTATCCTCACTAAGTATCTGTTACAGGTGTATGAATAGTTATGTGCATGTATTAACATAAATTTGAAGGGCATTTCACGTTTAGATAGTAATGATTTACGGTGTTTCATCTCCATTGTTTGTTTGTCGTCCGCGATAATTCTGATGATTTGTAAGTTGAGAATCAATTTGTTTTAAATTATACGTTATTAATGAAACAACGAAAATATAAATACCAAAACACAAACAGTGGGATACTTAAAAGTAATTTACATTAAATATAAGGATTATATTGATTGAAAATAACAAGCAAAACAGATATATTAAAGTCAAAATAACACCATAAAACAAAATACAATTTGGCGAAATAATTAGGAATTTAAAAGCAGACACCGGGGGCATTAGTATTATCGAGCAAAACTAAAGCTCTAAATGGTGCAGCAGGCATACAGATGGTTATATTAAAAAACCTGAGTATCTCCGTTCCTACTGAACGTGGCAAGTTTGATACTGAGTCAATTATTGATAATGTGACCCTCAAAATAAATGTGTTCTCGTGGAATTTGTTAGCAGTGTTACTTTGTCATTGAACATCGAAAATGTGATACATTTGAATACCTGTAATCCCATTATTTTTTGTTCTCTTTGCCCAGACTGAGTTCATTCGGAGAAGTGTAACTATTATGAAAGTTGGAAGTCTGGTCTGGTCATGTTTTAAAGTTGCCAATATTTTCATTAAATCTCAATACCAGACAATATCAAAAAATCTTTCAGAATCATCTCATATGATTTACCGACTAACATCATCGTTATCAACATAGGTAAATATAATTTTACGCGCTAATGACATGTAGGGATACCTCATCACCTAACACAGAATCAGTCACGAGTAAGAGAGCATCTTACATGCACGTGTGGTCATTCACCTTGTCTAAACATGCTATGAAATTTTAGCACAATTCCGATAAATGCTGGTTCTAACCAAACCAGACCAGTTATAATAAGTCCTCAATTCTCAAGGTGATATCGTCCGTTACCTGCTGATCTCAGTTAAAACCTTTAATAAAATAAATATCCTGGGACATTTTTCACACACGGCCAATCTGATTCCAAACTAAGCAGAGCTTGTGATAATGGTGACTAGATAGCTAATATACTACATTACTACTTTTAAATACATACTTATATCCAGACACAGAACAGACATATTCATGCATACAAATGTTAGTCCTGGGTGGGATCCGAACCGACAAGGATGTCAAATGTCAAAAAATAGAACATTCTGGCAGCTCGAAGACTCCATGGTGTTAATAACCTGTCTCGTCTAGGGCCACGTGCGACTATATAATTAGCACTAGACGCACTCCCATGTCTTTACGGTAATTTGGCTGATGGCTAGATTTTTTTCCAGATCTTTTTGGTGTTTTAATTTTAGACTGAGTTCAAACAGGCCGGAGGAATGTTGCTGTGCTGTAATGTGCCATTTTATGGATGGTGACGAGCGACAGCGTTTTATTGGATGTTATAAATATGTAGTGTGGATAAAATTTTCACCAGCTTTAGATTTCTCTGCAGATTGCTAAATCAAGGCAAAAATATGTGGTAGGCACTTGGCATTAAACTGTTCATTCATAACAAGTAAATATACTTAATATAATCCAAGAAAAGTGAGATGGTATTGCCGAACAAAGTGGACAGTAAGAGGGTTGAGAAAAATTGTTTCGGCATTTATCATTGTAGGAACGTCTCGGACCCTTTTCAATAGAATATGTAAAACTAGAAGGCAAAGTGGAAACTGACAATAATGAAGCACTAAAAAGGAAGGCAATAAATCCAAATGTGTTTCAAGGCTAAGAAATAATAATGACAATTGAACAAAGCAAATACCTTCAGAGTAGTTTGGGCAAGGACAGATTTGGCACAGATCAGCGTTATCCATTCTTGGCATTACAATAATAGCACAATCGTATAAATGTAGGGACTACGAGTACGTTTTATTGTTTATTTACATTGCGCTGGTAAAGAGGTCAGGGAACTGTCTTTCTATGTATAAAGAAAATAACTATTATTCTTAATCATACATTATGGTGCGACCTTGAACTCTAGTTAATTGACGAGTCTTTGGTACACAGATAGTCTAGAGTCTGAGAAAGGACATAGACTTTTTTCCCCGGTAAAATGGAAGATCTCCCGGGCACGCGGGCGAAATCGCGGGGAGACACTAGTTTAAATATAAAAGAGTATACATTTCATAAGTCCAGTGTCAAATGGGCATAGTCCAATCAGAGCGCTACAGACGAATCTGTCTGGTCCCAAAATCTATTTCACCCAGTCATGGTCCAAATAAATCATGACCATCACAATGTAACATATCCGAACAGCTGTTCACATTTAATTGCTTGTCCAGTACACTGACATAGTGTCCAATCTATACTAATATATAAAGCTGAAGAGTTTGTTTGTTTGTACGCGCTAATCTCTGGCACTACTGGTCCGATTTGAAAAACTCTTCCAGTGTCAGATAGCCCATTTATCGAGGAAGGCTATAGCTGTCTTACCATCACGCTGTAACGAATAGGAGCGGAGCATCAATAAAAAATGTTGCAAAAACGGGGAAATGACGCTAACGAAGTCGCGCGGGTAAACTAGTGATTCATATAGAGAAACAGTACCCGTTGATAATGGGCGTAATAGGTGATGTCATCTCACACATGCGTCAGGGGAATGGCATGAAGATCATTTGGCATCCAAGCATTTTGCATTTCCGAAAATTGTTACAGGAAAATCTATTGGAATTAATTAAAAAGATTAACTTCTAAAAGACAATTAAGACGCTACTGGTGTTTTAATGAAGGTAATATGTGTTAATGATCAAGGTAAGGATCATGAATTTTGAAGGAATATCAATCTACTTTAAATAAGTAGAATACATTTAATATATATCCTGAGACATTTTCTATAAGGCTAATCTGTTTCCTAACTAAGCACAGCTTGTACCTACTATGTTAACCAGCTAGCTGATAGACTACATGTTCTGGTTTTTAAATACATACTTACGTAGATACTACATACAGACACAGAAACATAAATGTCCGTGCACAGAAATGTTTGTCCGTTAAGATCCACAAAAACAATCGACGAGTCAAATTTATTATACGTAACTCTGTGAAGTGTAAATAAAAAATGTCATGTAGAAGGAAAACTTTTAGCTAAATCTCTTTGAGAGTGCTTCGAAATAAATACCGCGGGTAATTGAAAGGATACGCACGTTAATCTTGGTGTAAAATTGGGCAAGAAACTTTTAAAAGCACCCATTCACAAAATAACTTTGAAGGTTACCTCTTTTGTTGGTCGAGATTGTTTACCCCGTTTGAAAAACGGATAGCTATAATACTCGCTTTAAAACCAATGGTTCTCAAACATAAACATAGATCTATGTACCCTATTTAATTCATCCAGAAAGCTTTTTAAGCTTCAATATAAAATGTGCTTATGAAAGACTAGTGGTTCCCCGCGGTTTACGGGGATCATCAATTGTCCCGGGATAATAAGTAGCCTCAGTTAAATTACAAAACATATTCTTACTCTGTGCCATATATTATTGAGATCCCTTCAGTCATTCTGGTGTGAAATAAATAAATAAATAATAAATAAATATCCTGAGACATTTTTCACACACGGCCAATCTGATTCCAAACTAAGCAGAGCTGGTAATATGGTAACCAGATAGCTGATATACTACTTTTAAATACATACTTATATACATATTTACATCCAAACGAAAGACTAACAAACATACATTCTCACAAACGTAGTAGGACTATGTTTTAATGAATACGGTTTTTTTTATCCACAAATTTTAAATCTGCTTTAGGTAATCGTAAGTTCTGTAATGTGATGTAGCTGATATATAAAATGTCCATAAAGTAACACACATACTTATAGGTGTATTGTCTGACACTTGCCGTAATAATAAAGATCATCAAATAACCTTCAATATCCTAGAAACCAGAGACTTGTCTTTTTAGTTGTGTTGTACAATAAAAATTTAATAAATGGAGCAAGGTGATGTTTTGCACAGTAACGATTATATTTATTGTAATTTTTACTAATATAATATAAAGCTGAAGAAGCTGCTTTGTTTGATTGAACATACTAATCTCAGGAACTACTGGTTCGGTCTGAATAATCAAAAGAAAGCTACGTTATTTGAGATTGTCATAGGCTATATCTCACGGGAACCGCTGGGCGAAAGCAAGTAGAGGTACTTAATATATTAAAATTGCAACAAAACTTAACATGAGCCTATATTATGTATCAAAATTCTTATGGGAACGGGAACTACGCGGGTGAAACCGCGGGGCGGAAGCTAGTATTGGATAATTCACTAAATCATCGGTTTATTGCCGTGTCTGACCACTAATGAGTCCAAAGGGTCAATCGTAAAGTATTCCCCAAAGGGCAATAACTGGATCGCTACCTGTCAAACCGTGTTATCTTATCTCAATTTAAAATGAAATCTGAATTTTATATACAGGTAGGTCCAAACTGACCAGACAGGACTGACCATATATTGCAGGATTTACCAGTTGACTTATATTCCAGTTCGGAATAAATGTTTCAATTTTAACTGCAGACAGAAAGTGAAAAAATTCGTGATCCGTCAAAATAAACAATGCGCAGTCAATTTTGATCCTCATCTGACGGAAGAATACAGGTCTAATACACTTATATACCAATAATATAAGACCATCACAAAAAAAACGAAGGACCAAAATCTATCAGGGCAAAAACGGCCCTCAATGAAATAGCGACCGTCCATCGGCATACCACACAGTACACGTAGAAAAATAAACAGTGCAGAATCTGCAAGACATTAAAGGACCTTAAGTGCTGCCAATGGGCAACGCTGTTTCAACTGAGGCACCGCAGGGTGGCGGGAAATACCGCGACGCGAGCCTGGCCTTGGCTGAGACAACGAACTCACACCGGAATGCACGGACCGACTGAGCCGGCCACTTGCCGAAATTCTTGTGTATGTGCTAAATTCACAGATGTAACATATACGTAACTTAGTGTAGCGATAATTCGATTTTAATATGATGCCATAGTGGGATGGACGTTTGATGGAAACAGTATGGGTACTATTACGGGCCGAGTAATAAAAAAAAATTGTTCGCTCCTTTATAAATATGTATACAATATAGAACAACTCCAACTTGTAAATAATAAGAACGATCAATACCATACATTTTACCAATTAGAAGTGAATTTGTTAACAAATACCACTTATTGTTATATCCATTAATTATAAAGGTTTACGCCTGTAATTTCTCTGGCGTAATATATCTGAATTAATAAGATTAAATCTGGTTTAGACCGCGACGGTGTCATGGGGGAAAACACCGGAAAACATAATCCCAGGATTAGACTCTACCCCAATTAAAAGAAAGAAATATTTGAAATAATTAGAGAGAGACATTGCTTAGACTAAAATGTCTTTATGTATACCATTGGAACATGAATTAGACTTAAATTGAGTCTAATTCTAGTATTTAATGAACTATTCAATCGCCTGATATAGAACTAGTCGTTGAACTTAATATAACACCATAAGAGAATATAACTACTGTACTTACACATAAGTAGCATGAAGGCGTTAATGTGACAATTTTACTAGACGAACATAAATTTGGAAGATACCGTCTAACATTTTTACACAGTTTTACTAAATGTAGAGGGTAAATAAATAGACTTGGGAATTAAAAACCTAACTTCCGAAATAACAGACATACCATGACAGCATCCTACTTAATTTTTATAGTGTGTAATGTAATGATGATGTCAAATATAGAGTGGGAAGTCCCTATACTACTTAACAGTCTATTCAATCCACTAAAAGCATTTAACATGTTTTGGCACGAGAATTTCTTGTCAAGTCTTCCTCAATGAATTTATTTTATTAAATGTGTAGGTGATACTACAATATAAATTCCAATAGTATCAAAAACAAAACCATAAAACGTAAAAGGATTCGAGCAACGCATTCGACAAAGTAAACATTGAATCTACTGCGCCATTCGGACAAACCAATACATCTCGGAGCCTAAAATATACTATAATATAGCGACAGCGACCTGGCCGAAGGCTACTCGGCATCTCACAGATCTCACAACTACACGTCTGGTTACATAACACGCTGTAGACAAACTCGGTCTACATGCGGGCGCTATACTTGTACCACAACTCTTCACATTACATGCACGCTTGCTAATATCTCATGAATGTGTTTTGGTAATTTTTTTCACATGATTTTAACTGACCTGTGTCGGAAGAAGCGAAGTTCTCAGGAGTCCGTGTTTCGCGATTATCTCTGCAGATATCGAACTTATTTTGATGTTATTTTTTCTTCGTTCAACTCGGTTTATAAGGAGCTCACGATCCAGTGTTCTTTGTGCTTTTAACGGTATTTTGAATTAGCTTACTTTGTTGCAAGTAATGATACACGCTACAGTGCAAAATGTTCAAGATGTTTAAAACATTACCAAGTTTTATGATGTAATTTAAGTAGGCAGGTATACTTATAAACCACTGATAAGCAGTTATAAAGTGAAACAGGAATATATGGCACGCATAAGTGGTAAATGCAGTAAAACAAACTTTGCTTTACGTAATTACAACATATTTCTCCGCCGTATACTTTGTATTAACCACCTGTCTGGTAACAACCCACAGTTACGACCAGTCAAGCTGCTAAACACCTATCGGCGTGTACTGCCAGTTGTACTTGAGAGCGAGTTTTTAAGGCTTTGTGTGCTTACCACATACGATGATGAGATTGTGGTCGCGAGCCTTTAAAAAACTTTTCTAATGTCAACAACCTAAACCGAGCATCTATCCAAGTCGTTCATGCTCAATCAACCTTATTTCGGGTCATGCACATCTTCCAATTACGAAATGACTATGCATTATGATGGTGTGACACTGAGGAGTTGTCATTTGAGACAAGAGGTCATCAGTAGTCGGCGTGAGAATAAATATACATACAATATAGGATCAATCAATCAGTCTTGTGGACGTATGATAGATCGTTCGATTAATGCAAATAAGATTGGAATGTACGGTTGGGGATTACGTGTAATTTATTATGCCATGTGTTGTAATATATGCGGTTAAGATCAAATGAAATTGCTATTCCGATGTGATCGATATCACAAATTGTTCTATCGTAAACTAAAAGACGTCGTAAAACGTAAACAAATGCGAGTACTATAGTCATTAGTATATGAAGCAGCATCGTTACTTTCTAATGACAAGCATATGTTTGTGGTGATATTTTTTCTGTGTCTACAAATTCTTAGCTTCATTTTTCACGCATATTAGAAAGGATAATGAAAAAAAATACAATCTTATAAGACTTATTTTTGGAAAATTTTAGGTATTATTGGAATAAAAGCATAAACCTACCTATAGCTTACGTCGCAATTGTATAGAGTTCGCAGTAAATGCCAAAAATGACTTGTCTTCTACGCCGCGATCTACCGAAAAAGTGTCACGATTGGTAATATAGGTCTAATTAGATTTTAAAATCTAAAGGTCTGTGAATAAAACGCACTTAAAATTTCTTATAGGACTCGAAACTTTGTGAGACAGCTCTATTTGATGGATTCAGTTATTTACATTGCCTTTTGTCTGTCAGACGAGTTTAAGACGAGAAAAAAGCTAATGTTATGCATGAATTTAATAGAAACCGCAACATAGTCGAATTGCTTGTTCGCAGACAATGAATTTGAAGCCTGTGCACTAACAGTGTTTTTTAGTTAACAACTTACCATTAGGGTGGCCTCATACGGCGGGAATACCTCATTGAATTCAGAGACGGAATTTATTGGAAATACAGAATTAATTCAGGCGTTTGGATTATACCTACAATCTTAAAAAATCTGCATATTCATTAAGCTCGTATTTCTCGCCTGAAACGACAGACTTGAGTCCGAAATTCATAACACTAATCAAAATGATTTTGTTAGATTAAATTGCAATTGTCAGATCATGAGTTAGAACTAAATTCTACTAGCGGACCCGGCAGACTTCGTTCTGCCCACCAGCGCCACCTACCGGGTCCAAATTGATGTATTGTACACTAGCTGCCTCCCCGCGGTTTTACCCGCGTAGTTCCCGTTCCCGTGGGAATACAGGGATAAAATATAGCCTATGTTACTCGGGGATAATGTAGCTTTCCAAAGGTGAAAGAATTTTTGAAATCGGTCCAATAGTTTCGGAGCCTATTCGTTACAAACAAACAAACAAACAAACAAACAAACAAACAAACAAACAAACAAACAAATCTTTCCTCTTTATAATATTAGAATAGATAAAAACCTTCCCCATGTAATTTGATAAAAACCGCACGAAAATCTGTACAGTAGTTTTTGTGTTCGTCGCGTTCAAACAGACAGACAGAGGCGGCGGGGACTTTGTTTTATTTTTTAATTTATAGATGCATTTTCTTGCGTTCAAAATTAAAATTTCGAATTCATATTATGACTTTCCGTCCGTGTGTTGCCAACCTTACTCTACACGAGGATAGTGACCGCAATAAAAATGATTCACTGGCAACGCCCCATGGTAACTTCAGCTTTTAATTTTTTTTTTTACACTTACAAACATATACATTGGCATTTGCCGCTACTTTTAGGCGGCTATAATAATAACTAGCAATTTATACTCAAGCCGTGTCTAAAAAAAAAATTGCACGCATGTATTCTATTTTGTTTATTTTTTTTTCACGCAAATCGTTTGACGTTAATCGAGCAGGTATGACTACGTAATTATTGTTTTTTTATTACACTAAATATGATTGGAGTGGTCAGTTAGTAATATTTATGATTTTTAATTTATTTTAAAACCAAATCCAATATTGCCAGTAACATTGTCAAAGCTCCATTTCAAATCTATTAAGAAAATAATCATTCCAATAAGTTAATTTTATTTGTCTATTAAAAGTATAATTAACTAGGAAGCCCTCCCTATAAATAAAGCCAAACCAAGAGACTTAAAGTTAGCCAACGCAGTAGCTTATTGTCACAAGACAGATTGCCATAAAGCAGAAAAAAAAGGTGTATAATTTACAAAAATCTGGCAATAATTTTCTCATATTATACCAGATTGATAACAAGCTATTTATGGTACTAATAAGAATATTTTATTAAATAATCAAATTACATATTTAAAATGATTCCTTGTTTTGTAAACTAGCATGCACTTAAAACAATTTTTACTAAGAATTTTCTCATATCATTCAGATAGTGGAAAGCCTTATCAAGTAAAAATATAAAGGATTCAAACTACATTATACTTATTGCTTATTTTACAATAAGCCACACAAAATATGTAAATTAATAAACCCAGTTAGTTTGTTTAGTTTTGTAGATACAAATATAATATATTCCTACATATTTATTAGTAATCTTAAATAAATATATATGGTAAGGGAATTGACTTCAGATTAAGTTACGCTATCCAAATCATTTCCCTACATGATTTTAGTTTAAAATCAAACTTATTGACTATATAAGATATGTATGCACTATTATAAGATTATATCATAGTCATATAGGTTATATTCAATCTCTACTGAGAAATTATCAAATGAGGGAAGTTTATTATAGGAACCAGCAACAGGTAACTTAAATGACCGACCAAAGTGGTAAAATAAGATATTTGAGTTTAATACAATATGACTGTATAATACCATAGTCTGACTGTATCTGATAAGTATGTATATGATGAAAATAAAAATTGTTTTAACTTATTAGAATACAGTAAGTTTGTGAATCTATTACATTAGAAAAAAAATATGTTATCTTGTTCCTCTAAACTAAATTAATAAAGAATACATTTCTTCAAAATCATATATATGTATTCTGTTTCGCTATAGACACCAAATAGAATCTTAAAAGTATTATTTTAACATCAAAACATAAGCTTTTAGGTTATGTTTTACTCTTGAAATATGGTACCGATTATAACAAATATACGACGCTAGATATGATTTATTAGAATAATATCACAAAAGAAACACGTTAAAAGCTTAAATAATAAGTTTTTGCAATGTATGAACGCATAGTTTTTGGAAAAAATACAAATTTAGTGTTGAGGTTAGAATCTACCAAGTTAAGGAACACTTTTAAGACATACCTGCATAGAATCTGCGCTTATGATCTCCGTTCCGAATTTTTGAGCTAATTCCACACTTAACTTAGTCTTTCCAGTTCCAGTAGCACCTAAAATAATCACCATTGGGATTTTAAAAGAAATCACAGTACGAAGAGCCATCATTACGGCCACCGCGCGAACTTCACTGTTGTTATGAATTTTGACATTTACTTTGACGTTTCATTGTTTTCATACATGATCCGTTTTGCGCAAGGATTTAAAGTTTTGCTTTCATATAAACATGAATAAATGTAATTTATTCATTTTCAATTAATATACTTTTAAAAATTGTTCTTAGGTATAACTAATAATTAAATTATCATATATCTATATTAATACTAAACTTCATAATCTAATTCAAGTCAAAATCAGTGGATGGACGGAGTACCTTACTTCGATAATAAAAATCTTAGTTCATAAAGTTTGCAATGAATTTTGTATTTATATACCTGTTATCTTTGATTACAGTTAAAAAAAATTACAGCTTCTACGTTCAACATATACCACATAGCCATATCTAATTCGTTGACTCTTTTTCAATCATTATTAAATTGCTTTCGAGTGAGAAATTCCTTCAATTTATATAGGTAGGTACCTATTAAGTAGTTAGGTATGGATTTAAGTATTAAAAAAAATATCTACTGTTTTAAACGAAGAAACGTTCAGTGGACTCATAATGCGATAGAAAATTAAATAATTACTGTTTATTAATTTATTTATGTAGTTTAATCATAACTCCTAAGTACCTTTACAGCATTATGTTAGAATTTGAAAATTGTTGTATGAAATTTAGATTCTTTCTAGTATAACCATCGAGTATAACTGTGATTTACAATGTCCCTTCTTTTCTGTAAATATATATAAGACTTAATGTTATTGTAGGCACCTACATAAAATAGTATTTTCAAAAGGTTGTATATAGGTAGGTACTACATACAAAATATGTGTCGCAATAGCATTTTACGTGTTAAAAGTTATTTTGTGCTATAATTCTACTTTTACCTATTTAATGTATGCCTATACTTTTTATTATTGATAAATTAATATCACATAAGTTTCTTATGTTAAAGAGATTAGGGTAGGGAAGGAATAGGGAACAGGTCGAATGAATAAAAATCAAATTTACATTTTTTTTTGTCGAACCAAACAGAGCTTCGCTGGCCAAAACCCAGTGTACCGCGCAGGTACATTAATCACAGAATCTAACACTGATTTTTAAAACTCAAATAACACCGATCAAATATAAAAATCACAATCCATCCAACGGCCCCCGAGCTCTGTCCGAATCCGACATTAGCATTTATTTCCATATTTTAATGATTATCTTAATGGTTTCGATACACATAATTAAGGAACAAAAACCAAAAAAAAAAAAAACATGTTGTCTCTCATTAATAGTATCCTAGTCAGGCGTGTTAAGTACACAACGACATGTTCTTGTTATAACAGCGCCGCTTCAAAGATTGCAGAGGGCAATATTAATATTAGGCGGAATCTATGTTGCTCCTTGCACTCTGTGTAGCGGCGCGCGCACCGCCGCCGTCGGCGCGGGAAGTTCGCGCCATGACCTTCCTCTACGCTCTGTGCTTTACTCTACCACAGACGATACGATACAACACTATCCGATCCAATCCACCGATCAAACGAACCAATAACATATTCCTACTTCTGATCGGTCCCACGCGACCGACGGCGGCTAGATGTTACAATATTACATTACACAATGGATACTACACAAAAGAAAAAAAGTAATAAAAATTAAACTATTAATATTTAAGGGCTCTCGAGCTTATATATAAAATTTACAAACAAATTACAATCATGTTTTTGCGTCTATTACATACTTTTATTTTGGCAGTGCTGGAAATGTGCCTTGTCACAATCATGTGCAGTTTTTTTCACTTTTTTTTTTACTAGATTTATACCAACTATGTATCTCGAACTGTCTACCGATTTTATAAAGCTGTCATTCCTTATCATTACAATCTACAAACTGACTTTTTTCTTAAATGTGAAAAACTATTTTTAAAACTGGTTAATATCACCTCGATACAAAAAACCAATTGCCTTTCGGACTACTAAACCATTAGGTATTATCTTTATTATTTATGTCAAGATAAGATTAACAAAAAAAAATAAATGCAGGTACAACATTCGAGAATTCGTAACTCTCCAGTTAAGAAAACTAAACAATTACTAGAAAAAAAAAACTCGTTTTATATAAAAAAAAAAAAACATCCTGACGTACAGCTACTAATTCTATTCACTATATTATGTACACACTTTACGTCTAGTGGAAGATAAACTGCGAATCTTTAACACGATAACTATAAAACCCCTCGTGTACCACTACTTAAAACAACGCTGTATTTCTACATAATATTTCTCACAAAAAATATTTCTTGCAACTAATTCGAGTATAAACCTATTTTATCTATATTATATATATGTACATAGCAAGGCACATTCCGCACACAATTAAAGCCTTCGAACGTACAAAACCGCTGACCATGTGCTTGATAAAACATCAACTTCTATTGTTAACCTTCCAGAAAAATAAAAAAGTAAAAATATATATATTAAAGAATTATCACTGGCAGTGTATCGTTAATATATTGTACCATGGTACCCATTCTTCAAGTGCTTGAAGTATGAAATTAAAAAATAAATGTTCGGCCGTCACCTAATTGTCTATGGTCGGATCAAAGCAGTATCCGTCTGATAATTTGCAATTAAAACTGTTTTAAAATAAACTAATCAGAGGTATCACTTTTTGCGACTTCAATACGGCCCTATGTATAGTTTGAATATTGCTTTTTTATTTCTCTGGTCAAGTTGGTTGTATTCTCGATTAACCATTAATCTATCGCGAGTACATCACTGTCTTAATGCAATAATTAAAATATTCATAATAAAGAAAAATGCAAATTTACTATTAGTAGGTAGGTACTACGAGGAACTATGTCTTGTTTTTTTTTTATACCAGTCCGTCGGACTGTAGAGAAATCATAGATTTTGATGCTGTTACCAAAATACACAGTCTATTTTATAATCTGACACATCGTCACTGAGATTATAATAATTAACTCTTCACTGTACGAACGTCAACTGGACATTATTATTTATAATTTATTTTGATTTAATTATTATCCCACACACGGGTGAATAAAAAAATCCAAATTCACCTTAGCGACTTATTAATGAGATGAACGATACGAATATAAAAAAGTGCAATTTTTCACCTCCCTAGTGAGTAGTGAGTGTTCGCGCGAAACTATCGCGCCATTTTGAGCTTCATCGAAAGCTTGTTGCTAGCATGCTCCCACTCCACTCAAAAGGTGAAAATTACACAATAAACATTACATAGGTACTTATTTAGAGTCATTTATGTTAATTATATATATATCTCACATATTCAAGCTGTCTGTGCAATTTATCATTAATAAATTGTATAATTACTTCGATCGCTAAAAAAAGTGGTCCAATTTATTGAACAATTCCAATGTTATCGATATTTAAAATGCAGTGACCCGGAGTTAATTGCGCGCGTTAAAATGTACAAAAAAAAACATTAAAAAGAGTGTTAAAATTTACACAGTAACAAAACACTACAAAAAAATTAAACCGTACAAGCGAACTAACCTAAAATGCAGTTTTAACTTATAATATCTAGTTATAATAATTGATATCACTACCCCGCTCTCGCGAGACGAGGGTTAAAATAGAAAAAAAAAACACGTCTAGCGTTCGGGCCGAAAACATATATAGTGGCCAACATCTCCACTCCAACTGCCCAAGAAGCCATGACGGCCACGTCCATCTCGCCTACACTCTCTACCTTCGTTAGTCCTCACTATCTACTGCGTTCACAAACTTACTGTGTAAAATGGTTAAACCAGATTTTTTTTTTATATAGCGATGTTACCATTAATCCAAATAATCGGTTACGGAAGAGCCGCTCGTGAGAAGCGAGTATCGTAAAACAACCTTACTTTGACACTGGGTTTAAATTTAAATGGAAGGAAGGTTCAGTAAAAAATCTTTACCGTCTCGAAACAATATTTTAACAAATGTCAATATTATTTTCGAACTGTCAACACGGAGTAAATCTGTAATGTGCTATGTCAACTATTTATATTTTATTGAAAAATTCAAAAAACTTTTTTTTTATTTAATAGGTATAACCAGTCTACTAGTTCACGAAGCAGTCTGTAACTATTAGAGATATTTTACTGAAGACCTAGGATTTATCGATAGTATAACAACAGTTTTATGGCTCACTTTGGCACTGCAAAATATCGTTTGAGCAAAACAAACCTGCGGTTATTGCTTCAGCAAAGGTACATTTACCTCCGAGATCCCACAGAAGCAGAGTAAGCCGTAAAAGCTGACTTTTCACATGAAAATATAACAAACTCCTAACAACATCGTAGGAATCCACTCGGAGACTTCAGTTACGTACAATTTTATATCGATACGATGACGAAGTGGCTGAAACATCAGGGGGTATCGACACGTCACAGGATTCAGGGAAAAATTAAACGATTCGAACGTCCACTAGAGCATTCGGAAGCGACTTATTCAAAGAGTTACCAGTCCTTAAGTGTCACGTCGAGAAGTTTCAGCCCCGGAGTTCCAACGGAACGTACTATCACCAACGCACTATTTAAGGGCGTTCAGTACGAACGATAACGCGCGGAAAAAGTCATTCGAAGTTTTTTCAACTTTGCTATAAGTTGGTTCTGCTTCTTTTTCAGCTTTTCCCTCTCGATGTCCTCCTGGCTCAGTTTCCGGCAGAGAGCGGCGGCCTCGCGCAGTATGACCACCTTGGGGGCGCGCTCCTTGTCTCTCGTGGCCGGTATCTGCTTCTTGAGTTCGTCAAAGAGATTTTTGAGGCCGATACGCCGCAGTCTCTCCATGTCGTTGTGTATGGAGCGGCGTTCGATCTCGGGGGACTCCGCCTCGGAGTCGGTGTCGGTGTTGGAGCGGCGGCCGCGGCGGCCCGGGCCCCGCCGCCGGCGCGAGATGCTCCCGGAGGCGATGCTGGGCGGCGGCACCAGGCGCTTCCTGGCGGCCGGCCGCGGCGACCGGGGCGATATGGCCGACTCCACGGTCCGCTGTATGTTCTTCTGCTCCTGGGCCGACGGCGACCGCGGCAGCGAGTCGGTGCGCACGTGAGACGCCGCCGTCAACGGCAGCTGCGATGTACCCAGAGATACCACATCGATTTCCTCCTCTGCAACAATGGAGAAATTCAATTAGTATACCGGTAAACGTTGCAGCAAAATATCCTCGAATTGTGCGCCCGCATTTACCGTTGCATTCCTACCATACTTTCATTCATATCGTTCGTTACGCTCGCATCACCATAAAAGGCGGGCGTCGATTGTCATAGCGGCATCTTTATAATAAGTGAGGGGTAGGTAGGTTTATATGGAGTCGAGTCGGGTCGGGTCGGGGCTCGGGGAGGCGAGATGCGATGCGATGCGACTGCAGTGTGCAGGTGCGAGGGAGGGGACGGGCTGAGGGCAGCGTACGGCGGGGGGGAGGGCGTCGACCCCGCCGTACTACCGCAGCGTCTGCGACCATCGATCCAGACGCCTGACGTCACGGCGCGCCATTCGCGCCAAAACTAGAGCGCGTGCGTGGCTCGCTGCCGCAGCGTCCGCCGTCCGCCGACCGCCCTCCGCCCGCCGCACTCAATGGAGGCCGGATCACCGAGCGGCGGACACGCTTTCCGGCTGCCGCGGCAACCATTTTAACAAAGCATCGATTCGAAATTAACTGTCACGCGAGAGTTGCACGATAAGGACTGCCGACCGACCGGCACATTCGAAACTGACATACCGACCAGTTTGACCGGTACACACTGTCATGTCGCCGAGCTACCTACATAGATGCATACCTACCTAGTTAGTTAGTTAGTACCTACTAGATATCGACGTATGAAATGTGAGAGACGTACGGAGTTGCATGGCGTCAACTGTAACTGCCTCAACACGGGCGTCTCTCTGGTTTATAATATGCCTGCTTTTTCTAGAACCGAGGCCACAGGGCGCAGGGCTCCCAAATGAGCAGGTTAGGGTATTCAACTATTGCTGATGGTGTAGAATAAATGTTTTGATTGTAATACGATCGGTGGCGCGGAAGTTTGGTTTGATTCCGGTCGGTAGGTATTGCAATGCGGCCGTCGCGATTGCTGAGGGTGCATTGTCGACTTCTATGAATGAGTCCGGTACGATACGAGCGTCCATTTCGCGATCGCGTTGCAACTAAGTGCGGATGTGGACTTATGCCGGCGTCGCGTCGCGTCGCGTCGTGTATACGAGGCATGTTTCGCGGAATCACCGCGGTCGCTCTATCCGGTTACACCAACAAATAATTATGTCAGCGGTTCATTGTGATTAAAGGTTGCCGGCAATGTGTCGGTGCGGTGCAATGCAACCGACTCCACGCTATTTACGTATTTAGCAAGGACGAGAGTTTCCGTTTAAAAGCCCCAGTACGTTCCTACTTGGGCACTAGAAATAGAAACAAGTTACGTGGGCAGCTGTTCTGTACTATTACGAAACGGCATTCGAGTCAGGGACGCCGCGAGATGGGTTTTCGCAATTACGCAGTTTAGAAGGAGAAAAAAAAAACTGCGCATCAGACACATTTATCGAACGGAGCGACGATAAATTTATACACCAACGCGTTCTTTTTACTACATTTCCGCATAGTTACGCGGTCGCTTATCTTGGTTACGCGTCGATCTAATTCGAGGATCGGCGCCTGTCGTCAAACACGCCTCGCTTACGTCTAAATCTAGGCTGGGCAGGGCTGTTGCTAAATCGAATACGTTACGTCGCCGCGTCGGGGGCTTACGACTAATATTTGGACTACGGAAATTTACTCAAACTCATAAATAAGTGACTAGGAATTCATTTCAAGGTCTGCATAATGTCGCCGAAAGAACAGGTTGTACTGTTTGTGTTATGAGGATAAATACATTGAAGTTGGAAACGAAAATCATACATTGACGGGAAGTTTCACGAGCGCCGTATAAGTTAAATTAGTTTTGTTTCGTGTAGAGTCGGAGGCGTGAATGTGGAGACAGCCCTAGGTGCGAGAGTCGATTTTCACGTGACGATTTTCTCCCTGGCGCCAACTCGATTAACGGTCACCCGAGAGTATTTGTTTCAGGTCTGCGTGTAAAGCGATACGGCCGGTATTGTCGCGGTGCGCCGCCGCCCGCCGGGATCCGGTCTAGTGCATATCTATTATATCTCCATCATTCGAGACGCGATTCTCAGATCCGCCGCCGTGCCAATTTTATACGATACCAGAGATAATCCGCTTTTTATTGTTCGCACCGACCGACCGGTACTAGTGGTGGGGCAAAAAATCGACAGCTCTCTCTCCCCGGTCGGCTACTACCCGTCACTTGTATGTTCAGAGATTAAAAACTTTTTTCAGTAGATAAAAAAAACTTGGATAAACATTGGACTTCAGCTACGAGTAGATATGAAATACTCGATTAGTCACAATTTCTAGGTACAGCTAAGTCTCACCGTGAGAAAAACAATGAGTCATAGATTCACTGAGTAAGTTATTAAGACATCGGCCAACATCGTAGACAGTTAACTTAACCGATGAAGCATCTCGCACTGTTAATCATTAACGAGACGCGTTTTCTCCGTGACTTTGTATATGAAGAAATTTTCTAACTTACAAACGAGATAGAAGATTCCGATTTGAAATCCAAAATGAATAGAAAGAACAACAATTAAAAATAATTTTTTATTAATTGTCGTTCAAAACGTTAAGTAGCCATTAAAAGTTTTTAAAAAAAAAGCCGGAGACAGATGTCAAAGTGACAAAAAAAGTATAAACAAACAAAACGTTTTAAGTTTGAAAAGTTGTGATAAATACAATGGTGTCGTCAAGTGTGACCTGGTAAAGCGGGGGCCGTGTACGGCTCGCTGGCCACGGCTGGCGGGCCAAGTTCACTGGCATTTGAGCGCGATAATTAAAAATTATCGTGACGAGCGAACGGCGCACGCCATCTTATACAGCGTGCAGCTCGGTAATGCCACCATAATTAAAAAAAAACTTTCCAACAGTCTGTACCTACCTTAATCTATCGATACGAATGTTGAATGTACGATATGTATGTTACACATCTTTCAATTTAGTAACAGATAACGATATCTAAATAATCGTAACCTTGAATACGTATAGGTATTAACGTGGCGCGTGAGGCTTAATATTTATTTATAAAATTACTACCAGCCTGTACGCTATCGTTGCGGCTCGATGTTTAATTGTAGGCAGTCGAGACTAGAGTTCCGCAAGTACCTACTTAGTTCATTACATAATAATTGTTCCTATAAATTCGCTACCTCCTCACTTCCACAGGGAAATTCCAGTGTTGCATATAAATGAATGGTCACTATATACAGATGGGGGTCTATTTCTGTTGGTATTACGCAACCGAGAAAAGTCGGTCATCTGGCTTCTGGTAACCACTCGAGATTCGCTGGCCTGTTAAAATAGACGGGTATAATTTATTGCGTGTACTGTCGGATCGATTGGCCGCTACGCACCATCCTGCTCGCGACCTTGGGTGTTCGCACAGAAGTTCACGGACACGGCGCTCATGTGCCTGTGTGTGTGTTTAAAAAACGTGACGCAACTTTTTTTTATTGGCCATTAACGAAGTCACACCGTACACGAATTAAAAAATTAATGTGCCACTCGATAGGTGTGTTTAGACATGGTTTTAGGACTTTTGGCCCTTGAGATTTTTTCAGAAGATGTAGCACATTATAACTAATATTCCAACTTTAAAATTTTACTAAAAACCAGCTTAGTTCCCTATGGACATCACATAAAGACACGAAAACCACGATACAACATTATAGTTTTTATTTCCGGAGTAGGTATTCAGCATAGAAATGACCAATTATTGCGTCACTGAATATAATTTCGTGTTGCCTAGCAGTCGCCAGTCACCGGCCACCACGCCCATAATGCCGAACGCGAGAAAACCGGCTCTAAACGAGATGATAAACGTTTTTATAATTCTATTCAGACACGTAAACGCTTGGAAAATTTCAAATCTGTCGCCAACCACATATCGATGTTCTGGCTGTTGCATGTACCTAGTCCAATATTCAGTTAATGAAAAAAATCGGCGCGAATAAAATATGTGACATTATCATTAACATTCGCAACGGATTGGAGATCAAATAGTAATTTGGTCGTTTATCTTGTTGCGATGTTGTTTTATCTGTCGTCAGCGCGGCGTTTAGGTATATTTTTTCGTGATAAGACAATACAAATTTATGTTAGGGTGTCACGTTGTTAATAGTACTATTGTTATCGCCATTGATAATACCAAGGTCGCCCGGAGGCCAAGATGGCTGCTACATAACTCGGTGTGAACATATTATATGTACGTATGGTACTTAGTGATTTTTTTTTAATATCTAAAGTGCATATTCTGTTCGCTGATAACGCCAAGGTTCTTTGCACTATACACACGCATGCGTGCATGCCGATCGGTCAAATTGCCTTATCAGTAACTTTACCCGATAAAGGGGACTATTCAAATAGGCTTTATGCATTTTTTGAAATCTTCGAGGGTGTTGATATTCCCGCGCTTGAAAAAATTTTGACGTAACTAGTGAGGTGACATAGTCGTTTTTTTTCTATCGATATATTTTAGTCGAAATAACAGTAATAAAATCCGTTATAGTATATATAGCTATCCTTTATAGTAAGCAGAGTAGAGTGATATCTTTATCGACATCACAGAAATGTGGGGCAGGCCCAGTAAATAGCCGGTGAGGTAGTGATACTGAATAGGCTTCTAATACCGTCTAAAACTACCGATCATAATATTTAGGTCATCGCATTAACTACTGTCACCGACTTATTCTATTAGACAAGAACTATCTTGCAAAACAAATAACGTTTTTTAGGTTACGTTGATTTTTTTTCATACATTTAAATTATATGTTCAATCACGTACAGGCTTTGTTTTCACATTCAAGCGTAACAATTAAATACCAACGTTTATTATAAGTTTGACCTTAAACTATTTCTATGTAATTCGAACCGCGAAAATCCCTTTTACTACGCATCGGAGGTTGATATTTTAAATCATTTAATACTCCGGTTAGCAACACGACGCGGCACTCGTCACACGTTATATGTACACAACGTGAATTGCCTAACATTCCAAAATTAATTCTTTAACACGATATGTAGATATATAGTCGAATATATTAATAAAATATCAATTTTTGTCTCCAACGGATTAAATTTTTAACATATTAGTACCTACTTAAATCCAAAGATGTTAACGGGGTCATAGTCTTTTTATTTAATATGTCGGTTGGTTTAGTAGTAATATTATGTCAACATAGCTTACAGGTGCTGTGAATGACAGCTTTAATAGCATCATAAATTTAAAAAAGTACGCGTTCCGACCGAATACAGTCGCTGAGAAACTGGTACGCAGCCTTGGCTCACTGATTGATACTAAAATGTTTAGGGCAGCTAACCAAACCGGATCTTAGCGCCCTAAATTGCCCTTAAAGGAACTCACAATTCATAGCTAAACTAGTGCCCTACTTTGCACCAGTGAAGGCTTGTAAATGCCATAAATCAAAAGTATGCAATCTGTCAAGATAATTCGACGTCAGGTCAAAAGCACCGAGCAATATTTTAACTCTGTTATCTAGACAACGCAATTAATCGAGCGATAATGAGAAGAGCTAATGAACTTATAGTTCAGAAAATAGCTAAAGCATGACCGAAAAAATTGTGCCAGTAAAAACTAGAATGCACATTAACTGTCGCGTTTGATGATAATTATTATTAATTATCTAGAACGCGGCGCCTCAGGTATAGTATAAATAGAACATTGTAAAACGTCGCGATAAAGCAAAATCATTACATCCAACAAACGTAGTTACGTACTGAGCAAATTGGCGCGAAAATGTGCCACTGCCGCGCGCGTGGCTTCGTACGAGAACGATAAAACCGCGCATGCGTAGTCCGTAAAGCAAATTCTTAGCGTCGCGTCGCGTCGCTTGCCCGCCACATAGTGATGTGGCACGCCGTGTTAGCGGTATTTATCCTTAAATCGACTAAGTTCTAAAAATAAATCGATAACAAAATTTAATTTGCAACAGTTAGACGTTTTTAAGTGTTCTTAATTAAAAAACCGAAATACTGTAATATTCGATAAAAAAAAAGATATCCGATAAAGAGATGGTCGTTAGCGTTGCAGTGATCTTCAATCACGATTATTGAGACGCTGTCTATCAAATTGTCATCCGGCGCAGCTAGACATGGGAGTACCGCGTTCCAAACCGGTCCAGTGGCGCGCCAAGCAACCTCCACTTCAATGAGATTCCATTTCATTCCGTCCGCTGCATTCTTACACGAGTAACGGACTAGACGAGACGAGTCAATCGTGTCAAATACATTAGTGACACTATATTTTTTTCAATCAGCAAAAATCTAAGTCAATTAAATAGTAGTAAATCGATTAGGTTAACGAAAATGGTTTGAATACGATAAATAATTAAAATAAATAATTTGCGATAATTTGATTCGTCGTAGACATTTTCTTAGTCGATTATGAACTAAATCTATCAATACTTATCTCGTCTGCCATTCGTCATTATAAATAACTGGATTATAAAAGGGTGTTAACCCTCTCCCCTGCGGCGCCGGAAAACGCTAATTTACAATCGGAGGATGCATCAAGGTCGGGACGTCTCGGTCGATGTACCTGCGACCTCAGTTCTGTCCTACGCCCGTGACGCACAGGACCTCACGACATAGGTACGTACGAACGTTGGGACTACAATTCGTATTCTAATTAAGCATGACAATTCGGTGAGATGGGCTGTCGGGTGCGAAAGTTACGCAATCTGACATTAAGGAAGGTTGAGGCGTTCAAGGTCGCAATAGACGAAGGTTCCGGAAGAGCGGAATCGCGGGTGCGTCTAGACGCAGCGGGGGACGCGGGATGACGGTCGATAGGCGCAGTTTCCCGCGCTCGCGGTACAGCGCCTGCGTTCTCGTGACATTCCCGGTCGACCTTACTTCCCGTCTACTTAAAGAAATTCGAGAATGCTTAGCCTACCTACTCATAGCCGCAAAGACAGAATATACGCGTACATGAAACTCGCATTTATTTGTTTGATTTGATGACCGAAATCTTTATCGTTCTGTTGGAATCTCTTAATCGATTCACAGGAAAAGTAGTAGATAATATATTTGATAAATGCCACCACAGCTATAATCCGCTTCAGTAAAAAAATCGCTATTATCCGGCATTATTCTCGAGAAGAACTTTTTCGTTAAGTAGCTAAAAATACACTAGATCAACGAATTTATCAAAAAACATACAGACAAAGAGATAGGACAGATTAATTACATACCTGATTCACAGGAGTCGGATGGTGTTTGAACGCCGAGATAGTCAAACTGTTGTCTGGCTGTGTATGAATGATCAGCGGCAACAGCTGCAGAATCCCTCAACAGCCGAAGAGCGGTGCCCGCAACGTCCACAGCATGGCGGAACTGCGGCGGCTCGTCGCCGTCCAAGGAAGGAGGTGTGTCAGGTCTAGGCGGCGAAACATCTCTTCGTAAAAGACTCTGTCCAGGTGTGGCGGGTATAAGATCAGAAGGTACGAATGTGTTGCTAGGATGTACTGAATCTATACACGAGCCAGCCCACATACAATCGTGATGCACGATGTTATCTTTATGTGGGTCCTCAGGCATGTCGATTATCCTCCAGTCTTCGTCACTCTCCTGCAAAGAGTCCGGAAAGTTGGCAGGCGGTACGATGTCGATCCTCTCCGCTTCCGACTCCACCTGAGCCCAGAACTCGGAGGTGTGTGTCAACTCCATTGACTCTTCGTCCAATGTCTCCCAGGTGTCGAATTGAAATAATTGGGCGTCCAACGAAGGCGGCGACATTATTATTGTTTTTATTTTAATAATTAGAAGTAACTAAGACTAACTAGTATTAAAGCTAAGTCGAACTCGACGATATCACAGGGCCCCTTATCACAGGGACGATGCGCGCGATGGGTTCAACGCACACCGTCTGTAACAATAGAAAGTTGAACATTAAAACTAAAATTTTACGACTGTTGTTCACACACATTCATAATAATTTTACGAAGGTAGCCTTATATTGTCTTTCAATCGCCAGTTAAAATTGTAAAATCTAAAAGGTACAAAGCACAGAATAATACCTTGGAAAAATATTCAACTATTTGCACTAAGACTAAACTCCCGAGAATCGATTGAAATATTCACTAAGTCGATGCACTTGTGTCCACAAACTATGAAGTCCGAACGTCACTATATTTTAAAAACACTAAAATGTTTTGAATTCAAAGGGTTGTTGATCCCTTATTATTTACAAGCAAACCGAATTGTAAACAATGTAAGAGTACTGAGTGTCGATAAGTAGGAAGTGTCCACTACGAAGCCCAAAACTAGACTGAAGTCTGGATGCAAAAACGAACTGTTTTAAAGAGTACGTTGGCCTTGGGCCCTATCCCACTTTTGCCACAAAACAATTACCTACTCATTGTCCTGGTAACAAAGACCGTCGTTCCTTTTTTTTACAATTTCACCTTTACCTGAATCTGTAAGGGAACATAGAAATAGTTCTGCGAATTTTACATTGCCAGGTAAAGATTTCCGTAAAATTGTTTTTGTTTACAAACGCCTAATGGCGCGAAATGAGTGTTTACTAATAGACCGGTTGAACGAATCATTTTCCCGCTATTTTGATACTTTACAATCGGCGACATTCCTGTTAAATTGTCACCTACTTACCAATAAAATATAATTGTGGATTTCACTACATCTAGATTTTTATGACTCCCGTCTCAATACATCAAAGAAATACACATCTTCAAGATTAATAAACTTAGTATAATTTCGAAATTTAGCAAATTGTCGAAAAATTAAAAAATTTGGTACGAGCGCTTTCATTAAATAACATTGTGAAATAATATCAGTTTCGCGGAATTGTGCAATGAAAACACCTACACTGTGATATAAAACATAATGCATTTATCTACATAGAAGTATTTATAAAGTGTTACAGTATTTCGCTATCTTTCTATTTATGAAACGATAAAACAAAGCCTATTTACATGATTTTATAAAAATTCTATAATCTATCGAAAACCGAATTCTTACGAGCTCCCATCACTAGTCCCTTCCCTTCCCGCAGACGCTTGTTAAAAATCTTACCCACGTAAATACGGAATTTGATGAAACTTGAATGATTTATAAAATATATCTTAACATTTTATAAGAATATATATTTAAATAATTATTATAATTACTGTTTTTTTTTTTTCACTTATTTCAATTACGTAAAAAATCACTCACAAATACCTAATGATACATGGCCATTGCATTCTACAATAGATATGATAGTTCATTTTAGATCAACCTACCCGTCAAAGAAATATAAAAAAGTAAATTATATTTTTAATAAGTTAGTAAATGTAATGATATCCGCTTCGGCGGTAAAGTTAAAGAATTTGGGCGCTGGTAATTCGCAGAAAACTACATTACACCATGGATTGGAGTTTTACCGGCAACGCCCCGCCACAACACTCCGACCAGAATATAGCTACGTACCCGCGCATTCTAAGCATTAAGTATAACATTACTACCAGTAACTACAAGCTAATAAAATACTCTACGGATGCCTAAGAAAAAGGAAACAATATGAATATTTTGATAACACTTACCAAAAAGTTTGTGCAAACGCAATCCAGCCGCAGCCGGCGAATTACACAATTTTACACAAGATTCTTCAGAATCTTCGACAAAGTTTTTTCCGTACACACTGCGTAACACTCACTGAGAATATGCGGTCGGTTATATAATGTAAATTATTAAATACGATACTTCTTCCGAGACCTCCGATTGAGTTTGTTAAACACTGAAACATTATTCGGGAGCCGGTCGGTTCTAAAGAGAGCCGCGCGTGCGTTTGGTCTGCCGCCGTGAACACGACTGGTTAAATTAAATGGACGAACTGCGTGTAGCGGGCGCCGCCGCTCGCTCGCGGGCGCGCGCCGGGGCGGGGGACGGGGCACGCGCCGCGCTCCCCCGGCCCGCGCCGCCCGCCGCCCCGCCGCCGTCGCCGCCGGCCGGGCTAATTCTATGTCATTCACCAAAATTCACTGAAAATACATAACCCACCCATCGCCCAGCAACTATTTTACTATAAAACACTATTGTAGAATGCATTTTTGTCTTTGGAATGGTTGATTTTGAGCGTTTTCGAGTAGAAATTCGTCTATGAATTTTCTTCTCGCTACCCACGTCGTTCGATGAGTACGAGTGTGCGTGTGTTTGTGGAGGTTTGCCGGTGTGCGGGTGCGGTGTGGAAAATCGAGGAAGCGAGGCAAGCGAGCGCGGAGCTAGGTAGGTAGGTAGGTTGGCTTGGCTTCACTCGGCCGGCGGCCGCGCTCTCGGTGGACCGTGTGTCGCTTTGTTTTCCAGCAGCTGCCGATATCGGAGCCAGTCGGTCGACATTCCATAGGCAGCGGGTTATGGTGCGAAGCAGAAATACCTGAGAGATTCTGATGAATTGCCACGCATTATTTATTGACCGTCCACAGGCTGCAGTGCAAACAATTAGCGTTTGCGAAGTATTATTGCCTATTGCCCTGGGACGGGGACTGGGAACGAAAGATATACCTACCTACTGCGTACGTACTCTTTGCTTTTAGGGCTGTTGAGATACCTACAACCATCTACAACATTATAGAATTAAATCTATTTGTTATATGATTGGCAAAAAATACTTAAATAGGTACTTACTGACTTATTTAAATGTTAAATGATCAATAAAACTTTTGTTCTGTTGATATGTATACTATACGGCAAAAAATCGACTTAAGGAAGGAAAACAGTACGTTAATTCCGAATAGGTACTAACCTAACGACATATTACTTAATACCTACACACTATTATTCATATTATTATGTACTTAGAGGTTTTATATATAAGTTAATATTTACCACAATCATTTAGGAATGAGTAGGTAATTGATGAAATATTACATAATGGGTACTTTATGATATAAAAATGGATAAAAACTAAACTAAATACTAAGACTTGTACTTATAATTAATATCACGAAAGTTATCGTAAAAAGTTGAGACCGGCAAAAAAGTAGGGTTGTCTGGATAAGGGTCGTATAATGTTTTGTGTCAGATGTAGGTATTGTGAGCATATGCGACGCGTTGCCGATGCCGGGAACAAAATAGGTAATCCAGTGTAAACCAACCCTACTTTCCCGCGGTGAGGGTCAACGACCCCGCATACCTCGCGTTGCTGCATTCCCCGCAGAAATAAAAATCCGCACCGACTTTCGAGATATCCTTGCGACTAATAAAAAAGGCGTTCTATGTCTTTCGTTCGAGTATTCAATCGTAAATGGCGATTGGTTCTTAGTTTGAAGTTATTTTGTTTTGTTTTTTTTTCGGTGAAATGTCAATTTATTAATCTGTTGATTTATTGAGATCCATGCAGGTCCACATACTAGAAAAGTCGGAAGTAATAAAATATCTTTTTCATAATTTTGTCTGCGTCAGTGTTATTTACTAAATCATAATGACGAAGTAAAATCGTATAAATCTATGATGATTTTATGAAAAAAATCACCGATTTTTAATTACCTTTTTCCACGGTCACTGACTTTATAATATGTATCTATAAATAAAAATATTCACAATAGCTAGCGAATTACAGTTTTCTATTCGCATAATTCGATGTTCGATTAAAATCTTGATCAGAATATAATAAAGATAACATAACTAAATGACTCAACATGCGAGTAATCGATGATAGATAGAAAATACCTAAGTATAATAATAACTAAAATTAGTAATAATTAGTTAAACCTGCACGCCAGATTGAATTTAAATAATAATTATCTGAAATATTAACATAAGTGTCAGATATCCTTAGCCTTCTCAATTTAATATAGCCTTAATAAAAGTAATAATTAGATAATATAATAATAATAAATTAAGAATTAATCGGCATAATAATGCTAGTAAATAAATAACAAAACCATATCTACAACTAAATATATTTTGGCTAGCATTCACGAAAAATCCACAATCAACGATATCTCAAAATCGATGTCACTAGATGGCGCTAGGTGCAAACTAAGTACCGAAAATTCGCGCGCGCATTCATAAACAAATAAGTACCCATTTAAATTCATATGTGAATGAATATAACATTAAACCTGTTTTACCAAAAATATTTATACCGCAAAATAATTACAGGATACAAAGGAATAAGCAGAAGAATCCAGTTCACCTTGAATTAAAACTTATTTATAAACAATTGTGCATTTGATTTATGAAAACAATATGTCTATGTCAATGTTGAAATAAACCGCTTATTACGCACACGAGACTTTGGATCCGCATTACTTGCTGGTATTAGACAATAATATATTATACCTACATAAATGTTATTATTAAAAATAACTACAAAATTAGATCAAACTTACCCCAATTGCTGTCAGCCCTTCGCAACACCCTTCAATTAATTTCCCATTCATTCATCCCTTTATGAAAAAAAAAATCATAGATAAGCCGGAAGTATAGAATATGTGTCTAAGCTATGAAAAGTAACTAGCGAGGGATGTCAAACAATAGAGTTTACCCCACAATTTGTCTATTACTCGCTACATTATTATTCAAATACGGTTTTGAGCTTTATTTCCGTTGGTATAGGACACTTTATTTCCTGAAGGGTTATTTGTGTTCCGTTTTATTTAAATAGGGTAGCGACATCAAAACCCGTCATAATCTGAAATCTCTGTCAATCGTATTTGTCTAGGGATGTCAACCGTCACGTTTTTACGACATGTCACTTCATTATTTTGACAAGTGTAACGTTATGATGATCAAAGTGAACTGCAGGTTATGAAATAATGTTTATAAATAAATACTGGTTTGTTTAACGAACCACCATTTGTGGATTTGCATTGGTGTCATGATATTTTTTATTTGCGCATGCTAGAAATTAGTTAAAAAACACAATATTTAGCAGAGATAACATCGTGCACACTGTAGTAGATACATGTGTTATAACCGAGCTATATACAATAATATAAAAACCAAACAAAAGTGTCAAAGAATTAAACACTCAACAAATCCCACTTTTGGAATATACTTCGACGAGTATGATTCCAATATAACAACCATTCGCTCATTACAAAATACTGTCAATTTCAACTAATCACCTTACCTAATAATTTACTGTAATTAGAAACAATATTTACATATAATAACCTTATCACTGATATAATAATTGCTGGTAATAATTATAATAAGTAAAAATGTATTTATTTACCACCTTGCTGTTGAGTACTTGAGGAATTTCAACAGGTGAATAAAGCCAATTTGTTTGATGCCCTTATCTCTGTCATTTATTAAACTCAAATAGCTGAGTACTTGTAAAGAATTCTCAGTATTTAGCATTTACTTACCAACAATATTTATTTAGACATTTTTAATTGGTCTTGGAATCTTTGTATATAACCTTATAATTACAATTTACGTACTTTTATTAAAATAATAATAATCATCATCATCATTTTCCTCGCCTTATCCTATTTAGGGTCGGCTTTGTGCGTCATGTCCACTTCATTCAGTCTCCAGTCTAATCCACATTCAATAGGCTACGGTGACCGCTTCCCATCAGGCGGACCGTATGCCTGTTTGCCACCTTTGTGGTATAAAAAAAATTCACTCCACATCTCTCATATCTTTAATAAGCAATAATAATAATACAGATTATTTTCGCTGTGTCCGTTTTTCCCCTATTCCCCCATTTTAATAATGTAATTTTAATTTTTAAAACTAACAAACGACGTGGTTCATTAGTGGCAAATGAAACGGTATAATATTATTTTCCTGTTAAAAAAAAACGATTGTAGTTTTGTTAAAAAACCCCATATTCACGGTGGCATAGCAACTAACTATATTTTGACAGCACAACGGGAAGGGATTAAGCTCATTATGTTCTAGAAAGTGGCTCTAATCTCTTTTTTATATGGTCAAATGTATAACGAAGGTCTGAAAACGTGCACTTTCATAAGGGCATAGTTATAAGGGCGCGCGCTAGCGGATAAGAGCCCTTTGAAGTACACAATTTATTAACATACCGTTCATTCATTGAAAATGAATATATTTTAAATGTTTTTAAACTTGTTTTCTGTAAGTTAGAGAGATTTCTAAAGGGTTGTTGCAAACTAGTATGAATTGCATGAAGTGCAATCTAATTTCTCAATAAATTTCCGTTAACAATATCCAAGACTAAGTGCATATAATAATTCGAACCTAATAGTAGCTAATCTAAAAAAATAGACAGAAATCCATACCAAAATTACCTCTATTCAACATAATATATATACCTACTTACTGCACACTTCCTTTCAAAAGGGTTCTAACTCTTTTAAAGTTTAAAACTACCCACACATGACTATTTGTATACACAAGGTGGGTAAGATAAGGTGCCACTGTTCACTGTTGCGATAAAAAAAACATCAAAATACACCTTTCGGTAATTCCCACGATCACAATTAGCCCTAGACTGTACGTACAGTAAATATAAAAGTTTGTTGACAATGTTTCGATTTTCAGGTAGAATTACGCGTACTGTGTTCTTGGGTGTACACCTAACCTGCGTAGGTACTTTTATAATCTGTATCTCCTTTTGTCAAATTTGACGTTTCCAATTTCGATATATTACTTACACCTGCATATCTTTTTTGTATTGTAAATCTTACTAATATTAAATGCGAAAGTTTGTGAGAATTTATGTATGTTTGTTACTCTTTCACGCAACAACGGGTAAAGGGATCGGGATGAAATGCAGCACAGAGTTAGAATATGTTTTGGAATTGCGCACAGGCTAATTTTTAACCTGAAAAAATGAAAGGTCTCCCGGGAACGCGGGTGAAACCGCGGGGCAATTTAGTATATAAATAAATAAAATAATCTTTGCAGATTTTTTACCAGAATCTAGTACATACTATAAATGGGAATATGTTTGTTACATAAATGCGAAAGTCACTTTATAATTGTTTATACAAATACTAACATTTTTCCATTATTTTAACCGCAGTTTCAACAAAAATAGACTGAGGAAGGAAAACCTATGATTGCGTAAAACGTCAATTAAAACATATATATAAAGTTTTAATTATTTATTGCGCGGGCGGTAGGCGAGCTAATAATATAATAAAAATAATAATTACAACAGGAAAATGTAAACTATAATTTGTTAAATTTATTAATGAGCAATTATATTTAATTCTTTAAAAAAATCGACATGATCTACAAAAAACAACATTTACTAAGGTATTGTTGTTTTTGTTAATTAATTAAATAGATCTACCAATACAAAAAATAACTGAAACAAATTCATTTCAAAACCAAAAAATAAATGCTAAGATAATAAACTAAGTCATTGTTGTATGAACTATCCAAGAAACGGTTAATATAAAAATTAATTGTTCCTTTTAGTAATAAACATCCCATTTTCATTTTAAACAATAAGGTGTTAAAAGCGGCGCATTAAAAGATTTCGACGAACGATTTAAACTACTTATTAAAAACGTTTACCTGACTTTAAACTAAGTAACATCTTGTAACAATAGACAAAAGATCCTATCGATTTTACTTTTATTGTTAAGATGAATACAGAATAGATCGCAGGATTATGTGATTAGGAAAAACCAATTTTCCTTTCTTTACTTAAAACCTTAAAGCACAGTTTCTTAGAACATCTTGATTAATAAAGTCGTGATAAGTTTACTAAACCCATAAAGCTGACTAAAATTTATTTGCACTAATTCAATGACCATTTTTAAGAAGCGGCATTGATGGCATCTCAAGACATTCGCCATAAAAGGGTTAATAAAAAAAAATAAGAATAAACTCAAAAGTTTAAAAATAGTATCAGTTCGTTCGGGAACCGGCAGTCCGCAGTGTGGGTGAGTCACTTGGGAACAGGCGTTTCGCACGACCTTGATCCCTGGAACCAAATGTTATCGGCCTAATCGTGACCTTGGCGAGTTCCGCCCCTATCGACGGCAGCGCCTCGTTTCTGGACGATGCGGGTTACGTCATCCAAATTTTTTTGGCGGGTACAATACATTATATTAGTACGTCGTCATTCTAGGGGAGATAGATGTTGTTTGCTTTGGAATTTGCCTGGCAAAATGGCGGCCTTTCATCAATCTTAATTTGGGGAAAGTGAATGGAACTTTTCTGGGGGGTTCTGGCTATCTTTTGTAATAAAGTATTTGGTCGGGAAGTTTTATTTTAAAAATATAATTCGTCACGCGGTTTCATCCGCGATTCCGGGGGATATTCAATTTTAAAGAAAGTTATACATATTATATTGATTAATATTACTACTAGACCTTACTATCACAAGTAAAAACATTGAATTCTTGCTAAGTTAGAGTTATATATTTTTGTTGGTAATCGATTTCTAGTGAAATTCCTTCCTTATCCGAAAATATTCGGTAGGTATTGAATAATCGCGAACAGTTTTCCACAATTCCGTATATCTTATCTATACTTTACAATAAATCCATTTAAGTCGAAATTTTTTCAGCAAACCTTAAAATACCAGTTACATATATCATTTCATTTTAGCAATGGGAATATACCTATTATTTACTAGTGGCTCCCCGCGGTTTCTTCCGGGTTTCTGGGGATCCTAAAATTGCCTATAAGGCATATCGTAACAAATTCTAACCCTGTGCTAAATTTTCATTTAGATCCTTTCAGGTGTTCTGGCATGAAAGAGTAACAAACTTTCGCATTTATATCCTCCAAAATTTACAGTGTTTCTCTAACATATTATACATGTATTTTATATAAAAACCTTCCTCTTGAATCACTCTATCTATTAATAAAACCGCATCAAAATTCGTTGCGTAGTTTTAAAGACTTAAGAAGACATAGGGACAGAGATCGAAAAGCGACATCGTTTTATAATATGTAGTGATACCTACTTACGATGTTAGAATGAAGTCACTAACTACTCATCGAATTTTACCAAATACAGTAAAAACTTAAGATCAAATTCTTTTAGTACTTCTAGAAGGACAAAAAAATAGTTCTCAATTCCCAACTGAAACCTCAAACAAACCTGACAATCGAGTCCCTTGCGGTTTACCAAATAGATAAACACATTATATGCTATAGATAAGCACATACAATATTTGTACAAACCGGAAATCGAAGGTGTGCCAGTCCAAGGAACCCTGGCCACTTCACAGAGTACAGATTAAATAAGTTTAATGCGCTACTCGGTAGATAAGGGATTAACTATGATAAGGACTAACCGACGGTTCAATTTACTATGCAAAAAGTTAACTCTTAAGATTATTATGTTTATTTTATTTTATTTTGGTTTACTTCATTTGATTTACTTTGTTTTATATTCTGTTTGTATTTTATTTTATATTAATTTTTAAATTAATTTTATAATTTCATATAAGTAGTTTGTTAATTTTCTCATATATGTTGTTTTTGTTGTAAATGTTGTGTATATCTTTAATTGGTGCACACATCAGACTTTTTATGGTATATTCTTTTTGTTTGTAATTTTATAATGTGTGTGCTGTTGATGTACCTTTTAGAAATAAATAAATTATGAAGCGGTTGTAACTTCGATTCTTAACTAGGACAAACATTTGTTTGAGCATGTCTCTTTGTTCTGTGTCTGGATGTAAATCCTATACCTAGCTAATACACATGTGAAAGTAACTCTGTCTGTGTGTCTCGCTTTCACGCTAAAAATGTAGTTTAAATGAAATTTGGTACACATATAGTCTAGAGCCTGAGAAAGGATATAAGCTACTTTTTATCCCGGGACAATGGTAGATCTCCCGGGTACGCGGGTAAAACCGCGGGGAGCCAGTATCTGTATAAGTACGAATTTGAAAGAAGTATATCAGCTATTAGGTTATAGTACATGCTTGCATAGTTTGGAAAATTGGCGATATGTAAAAAATGACACAGGTCAAGTACCTAAAACCTAACGTCTAAAAATCTACCCAAAATCATTGGTTTCTGTCATTTTTGACAGAAGACATATGTCAAAATCTATCTGGATCTAAAAACCATCAAATAATCGGAAAATAAAAATTTTAATATCTGTGATAAAACAGAACTATTAAACACATATGAAGTAGCACATACAAAGATATAAAGTATATATTTTTCATAGAAAGTTATCAGATTGCATAGTCTACCATGTTTATTTACGATCCTTAATAAACTACTTACTTAATATCTTTATCCAGTTATATATTATATATCATATATCATATACATATAATAGCATATATAAAGTCGATTGGTGTTTATCTAATCAGACATTATATGTAGGTCGATAGATTTCCTTGCATATGAACAAAGAATAGACAGAAAGCCTCGAAGTGCCCCAATAGAGTAATAGTAGAAAAAATACGCTATATCTACTGAATTACCCATATCGTAGCTTATCTATACTAATATTATAAAGAGGAAAGATTTGTTTGTTTGTTTGTTTGTAATGAATAGGCTCCGAAACTACTGGACCGATTTCAAAAATTCTTTTACCTTTGGAAAGCTACATTATCCCCGAGTAACATAGGCTATATTTTATCCCTGTATTCCCACGGGAACGGGAACTACGCGGGTAAAACCGCGGGGAGGCAGCTAGTCTATACTAATATTATAAAGAGGAAAGATTTGTTTGTTTGTTTGTAATGAATAGGCTCCGAAACTACTGGACCGATTTCAAAAATTCTTTCACCTTTGGAAAGCTACATTATCCCCGAGTAACATAGTCTATATTATATCCCTGTATTCCCACGGGAACGGGAACTACGCGGGTAAAACCGCGCGGAGGCAGCTAGTCTCTAATAAATATTTCCTTGACAACTATCTTATATTTTATTTCAATGTATATATTTATCGAAAAGTTCACGTGTTGTTATATCGAGTTAAAACAAAGATAAGCCGCCCCAATTCTAGAATCAAGCGATACGACTTCATTATCTATGTAATAATACTTATAATTTATAGGTAATTGGGTTAACAGATATAGTGAGTGATAATATGTTTCATAGAAATTTCATTTTCGTATGTGACGCCAATGTTTATCAATTTATTTGTAAGCGAATTGTGTTCGTATCTTAATCTGGGATTTGGCGTCGCCGAAGAATTTTAAGACTTAATTTTTATGATCAACTAGCTGACCCGCGCAACTTCGGCTGCGTCACGTAGTTGTAACCTTGGCGTGATGATTTACAGGGGACTAGATTGTGGCCTCAGATGGCTTTTACACCCGTACACGGACTTTAGGTGAGCGCAGTGGGCTCTCAACCAAAGGTAGCTCAATGTTATATTATAGCCATATTCAAGATGATTTTCAATTCGATCATTTCGTTAGAATCACATAACGGATTTTGGTTCGGTTTTGATTAATAGAAAGATCGACAAACGAGGAAGGTTCGCAGATTAATTTAGTCAATTGTAACATGATAATCCGGGGCGACACACTAGTTTTGAATAACTTATGGTTTTACAAAAGGTACTTAAGTCGTAAAAAGTTTAAAGTAACATTTGAATTTAACCTTCAAAAGAGTTAATGAAAGTAACACTTCGCGTAAAAGGAAGCCTTTGAACCTAACCTGATAGATTTGAAGGTTCCCCGGAACTCGGGAATATCTGTGATCGAAATACAAAAATGGCGGTCAACCAAATATATTAAAGAAGGGAGTGAAGAGATTTTTACATGGTCGGCAACGCGTGAGTGACGCCTCTGGTGTTGCAAGCGTCCATAGGCTACCGTAACTGCTTCCCATCAGGCGGACTGTATACCTGTTTGCCATCTTTGTGGTATAAAAAAATATATATATTATACCTAGTGAATGATTAAATTCACAAACGTCTGTAATACTCATGTCATATTTATAGGGGCCTCAATTTTCGCCAAAGATAACCAGCACGTAATTATTATCTATAATTTTTAAATTAGCAGTTGATTATCGTGCAAAATGATATACATATATTTTTATCAAAATATGAGTTACATATTTTATAAGATAAAAAATAGTAACTACTCACATATACTTCATTACTCAGGGTCGAGAATGCATTAGTTATGGGCTTGGGTTTGCCTGTTGATGACCGTGCTTACCATGACGATGATGGGTTATAAAATGTTACAATAAGTATATTAAAATATTTACACAATTAATCATTGAAATCTAAATATCGGCGAAAGTGTGTGTTTAAAAGTAGTACCTATCTGTAGTAGGTATATCGGCTATCTGGTTACAATAGCACAAGCTCTGCTTAGTTTAGAAGTTGGCCGTATGTGGAAAAATGTCCTTGGATATTTATTTATTATATAATTTATTAATAGATTTTATTTGTTTATATTATAGCCGAAATTATTATTTCGAAAATGATATTCAAAAACTACTGAATGGTGTTGGATGAAATTTGTATCACACATATTTTGTCACCTGTATTAAAACACAGGCTACTTTATCCCGGGAAAATTTAATTCCCCCGGGACCGCACTAATAAAAAAAAATGATTTATTATATATTGACAGCCTGGTTGGCTTTGTGGTTAGTGACCCTGACTCTCAAGCCGCGGGTCGTGGGTTCGAATCCCACACAGGACAAACATTTGTATGCATGAATATGACTGTTTGTTCTGTGTCTGGATGTAAATATCTATATAAGTATGTATTTAAAAGTAGTATACGTAGTATCAGCCATCTGGTTACCATATCACAAGCTTTGCTTAGTTTGGAATCAGATTGGCCGTGTGTAAAGAATGTCCCGGGATATTTATTTATATATATATATATACCAGATTTACTATCAAATAACGAAATATAATATATGATATCTACACTATTGCCTACTAAAATTTCTTTGTTGATTTTCCCGTAGCACAGATAACAAATATTAGCGTAGTGTCGCTATGCTGAAAACGTCCACTTGTGTACACTAAGGGTTATGAGATATAGAGTAAAATAATAATAACCACAGAGGGGGATTGTGACCTATTTTACATAAAACCTTTGCGATTCACTGAAGAAGGCTGAAAAAAAAAAGATGTTTTCTGTGTTTATAGTAAAGTTAGGCTTTGAAGCGGTAAATCGGCTAAGTCTGGGATTTTCTTGTTTCTCGAAAAAAGAGTCTACTACACACTGTGTATTATCCCGGGAGAGTTGAATGTTCCCCCGGGGAATTGGGGGGGGGGGGGGGGGGGGGAAACTAGTAATAACTATGCTCGAAATACAATTCAAAAATGATGGTTAACCAAATTAATATCCTATCTGATATTTATAAATGCGAAAATAACTGTCTGTCTCGCTCTCATCCTAAAATACACATATAGTCTAGAGCCTGAGAAAGGTTATAGAGTACTTTTTATCCCGGGAAAATTGAAGATCCCTCGGGTCCGAAGAAACCACGGGGAGCAACTAGTACCTATTATATAAAAAAGAGTCTAAGGTTCATCCAGATTATTATGTCTTTTTAGACTTGCTACCGTGATTGCGTAACAAACAAACTCTTGCATTTATAATATTAGTAGTTAGATATTAACATATTGACGGGCAGTTATTATTTATAGTTAAAGAAGACCAAATGCGGAATAAAAAAGATAAAAAAACATGGTTTTCTGGTACGTTAGGTACGAATACGTAATCAAATGGTAATAAAGTAAATAAAATTCAAGTAATGTTACAATAATTGGGCAACTCTGATAAGGAATGTCATAAAAATGTACTTAAATAACTACTATCTGTGTTTGTGGACCCCTTTATAGCTGAAATAGGTTACATTTCAAGGATTTATTTAAACTACTTACAAGCTTCCGCTCTGTTTCCGGGGATATTTAATTCTCCCCATAAAAAGTAATCTATGTATTTATTATCTACAACAGACTCTATCAGTGTGTTAAACTTCGTCTTGATCCATTCATTTATTGTTTGAAAAAGTAATATAAATATGTTTAAAAACATCTATCCTTAAGGATTTAAAAGACTAGCTTCCACCTTCGATCTTATCTGCATTCCCAACTCTTAAATTTTCTCAGGATAAAAAGCCATTGTGCTACTCCAGAATGTATTCTAACTCTGTGCCAAATTTCATGAAAATCCCTTCAGCCGTCTAGCTTGATTGAGTAGCAAACGTCTACTTATCTAACTTATCATAATATTGGTAGGATTTGGTAGAAATTATGATTGGTAGGATAATAAACAGGATTTTATAACTTTTTCTTCCGGATAGTTACCAACAGAATTTTTTGTAAATGAAATTCTCAATTATTCTCCATCGATCGAAATTCTTGACATAAATTAATAACGATAATAAATCATTATGTCATGGCATTATCAGATAATTATAATGTATGCCAGACTTTAATCCCATGACTTTAGTTTTCTTTAATTCAGCGGACATTGGTCCATTTTACGGGCTTTAGATAAAAGAAAAATGTTTTAACATAAAGACGTTAAGAATTCCATGACCAATTTTATTGTAAATGTAAAGAAAATGTTGAATTATCAAAATTCAAAAACAGTTTATTTAATAGGGTACATATGAAAATCAAAGCTAATGAAGCCATTACCCTGATCGGAAACTAGCCTTTAACTGAAAAGATCCGACAAGAATCTCAGCAAAGTTTTATTTTAATATAAACTTAAGCAATTTTTTCCCCAAATTTTTAGCAAAATTTTAATAGTCAGCTAAAATATTCGTCTTAAAAAAATTCTTGATCTATGAACCAGTGTATGCAACAAAGCGCCATTATTCTTGTTGTTACACTCAACAATCCCATGTCTTTATTAAAGGTTTTTCTGTTGACGCAGTTGTTGTATTGTGCCATCCTTATATTTGGGTTATGTAAATTACTTCCTCGTTTATCCGTTAGGTAATGTTTGATTGGAATCTGATGAAGGACAAGGAATTTGCAGCGAAGAATAAACTATGGAATATTGAACGTTATTCTCTGAAAAACTAAGAGGTTAGAGCTCACCTAAGCTGAGATACTTTGCACAAACGGTCAATCTGATTCCTAACTAAGCAGAGTCTGTTCTAAGTATAGTCTGATAGCTGATAAATTCCTTTGAATACTCGTAAAGATTTTTTTTAGATATTAAAATTAAAAAAAGTAAAAAGTCAAAGTCCAATAATATAATCTACATACCACAGACCTATACGGCTCAAGTTACATAACTTTGCACGTCATAAAGCAGCAAAAATGTCTCCTTTCTACACCTTCATTTCCGCGATCGACTGTTATTGCCTTCGGACGGGTCTTAATACAAATTGAGGTTCTCTATTTAGATTATAGATCTGTTCTAAATAAACATTTTACACTACGATAGATGCTTACTATAAATTGTGATCGTAAACTAGGAACAATACAGGAATACTCGAGTCCAGGATCGATCCAGTCCAGCGGATGGGCCACAGAAATAGTCCGTTGAATTATTGACGAAGCATTCGGCTTGCTAATGTACTTGCAAAACAGGATTTCGCCTGACAATTTGTCTATGAATAGTATAGATTCGAAATAGTTTCATAGTGAATTATAGAACCACTAACGAATGCCTTAATTAGAAGATATTGACTTGTCTAACTGATTAATGTAACACACTTTTCGCGATGTTACTTCGAGCTATATTATGTATCAGTGGCTGCCTACGTTCTCGGGGATCTTCGATTTTCCCGGGACAAAAACTATCCTGTGTTATTGTAGAATAATGTTCTAAGTCTGTGCTAAATTTCATCGTGATCCCTTCAGCCGTTCTGGTATGAAAGAGTACCAAGCACATCCTCACAAACTTTCGCATTTATATTAATAGGACTTTGTTTAGTTTTAGTCTTTAGTATATACTACATTTGCATTTATTTGTCACTAAATAAAATGTACAACAAACTTTTTCAGTTTAAGTCAATTGCCACATCTGAAGGCTTATAATCTCTTGTTGCATAGCTTAAAATAGTCTTCGATAGTAAATGCTGCATCATTAACAAGGCTTAATTCAATGTTTTCACATATCATTAGGGATTTCGACTCATGCGTGTGCGCAGACATTTGCGATTTGTATGTTTCAGTTGGCGACAAAATACAAATTTCTTTGATTCCGTCGCGACAGCCGTGGGTGTGGACACTGTGCCAAGTAGGCCATAATGTCTCCCGACCCTTGTACCACGAGACATGTTGTATCACTAAATACGATGTAAACTGCTTCTTTTATTTATAGAGGTATAGATGTAGATGGTTTACAAGCGTCAATGGATGAAGCACATGAGAAAATGCATTGATATTTTTTCCACCGCATCCGTCTAAATTTAGACGTTTCCATTGTTTTGTCTGTTAAGAATTGTGCAAGCGGTCGTTAAATGTTTCCTAGTTTATGAAAATAGGACGGACCGACCGCTAATTGTTTCGTAACTGGATTCGTGCATTCATGAACTGTTTGTAGGTAGGTATATATGACACGTGAGGTTAGTCACGCATCTTCAAACTATAGTTAGGAATCTCGGGTTCCGGTTGAAATTCCTGTGCTATTTATCACTTGACTACTTATTATATTTGCTTATTACCGAATAGATTTTTTGGTACAATAATTTCTTATATGCACTATTCTTTGGTTTTGATTGAAAAGTCTTTAGAGCATATTATAAGGCTAAGAATTACTTTGGCTTTGTTAAAGAAAACATACGATAGGATAATAAACATTATTAAAATGTAATGATGAAATGACGATCAAAATTGAATTTCATGTTCATATGTATATGCATTTAAAACGCATTGTACCTAGCATTACAGAGTTACGTTCGTGTCAGTCGGAGTTCACTAACTTGTTTAAGACTAAAACTGCAATATTCATATATATTTTAAAATTCATTGATGTGACTTTGCAAAAAATTATGTTTTTCATATATACAATAGTGTTCCAAAGGGCGATTCTAGATGTTTCTGCATTACAACATCGCGTGCGCGCGCGCATTGCACTTTTGTTAAGGCCTTGTCATATTGTAGCGTTGTTGGAACACAGATTGATATATAGACATACTCATCTATGTATCATTTCAATCATTGTCTATTACTACGTGTTTTGTATCCAAGACGTTCTGTGCAACCCTTTATGATCATGTCTATGGTTAGCTGCAAACTAAAAACATTAACAAAAAATCTAGTAACCATTTCCTAAAATAAAACTTTAATGTCAGATATTTCGGTTTGAAGTACCTACTTTGAAGAGTCATCAGCTAGATCTCATTACATTCAAACCTTTTGACTGACAGCTGCTGTCGAGAGAAAGCCGTGACAGCTGTCAAAAACTTCAAAAGACAGAATAGGCAAATTGGTTTATGGAAAACACTCGGCAACGGTAAGGAAACGACAATGTTTCTGGTCACTAAAGTCACAGAAGTTTCTCATTGTTTTAGTTTATGTAAAAAGCTCTTATATGACCGGAGCTTTACAGCCGACGGCGCCAGCTTCGTAAAATCAACGAGCCAAGAAACAGCTTAGAAATGGGGAAGTTATTATTAATCGTATTAATACACCATGACCGGAGCTTAATTAAGATCATTATACCAGATACACAATGGAATTATGTTCATGAATAAAACGGACAGGTTGTTTCCTAACACTGTAAATAATACTTTTATTTACGTTCTGAGCTTTTATGTGCTGTGTGATATATGAAGCTACCATATCTATATCTTGTTGAAGTAGCTAGTTATTTTCGTCAAATATACCTACCTATACTATCCTGGGACATTTTTTTTCACACACGACCAGATTCCAAACTAAGCAGAGCTTGTTGGCACTATGGTAACCTGATAGCTAATATTCTACTTTTAGACTGAGACCAAATAGACATCTTTCACACAAATGTTTGTCCAAGGTGGGATTCGAACCTACTACCGGGGTAGAAGGGGGGGGGGGGGGGGGGTAGAAGTCAAGGTCACTAACCACAAAGCTTGACTGGGCAGTCAGTCAAGGGTATCTAATTAGTTGAATAAATTACTGTATATCTGACTTTAATGTCAACAGAAACTATTATATGTACGGTCTCCATGTTGAATCCTAATTACAAATAAGTTCGCAAAACCTATCCATAATATTAGGAACTAGTGGCCCCGCGCGGTTTCACCCGCGTACCCGGGAGATCTTTCATTTTCCCGGGATGAAGAGTAGCCTATGTCCTTTCTGAGGCTCTAAACTATCTGTGTATCAAATTTCATTAAAATCAGTTCAGTAGTTTTAGCGTGAAATCGAGACAGATAGAGTTACTTTCGCATTAATAATATTAGTATAGATTTGAAGTTATCGTACTCGTGAAAGAAAAACATCTCTTGGGATATGCCTGGACCTTACAGGAATCCATTACCTACTTCATTTATTATGTAAAATACCCTTTCCCCGTGCCCCAGAATTTATTGTAATCATTCATCCTTTATTAAATTACAATAAAACTAGAATCGATGGGAGGCCTATGTACAGCAGTGGACGTCTTATGGCTGATATAATGCTGGTGAATAAAATAAATAATGTATAACATCTTTCAGAAGAATAGGTCAACCCTTAAAATACTTTTTTGGCATACGAAGCTACTTTATTCTTCTCAAAGAAACCAACTTATTCATAACAAAAAGCGTTATAGATCTTACATCTATCAAAACACAATTTGTCCAAGTGTCCGTCCGTACCGGCCGTAGAGATATTGATCGCTGAGTAAATCATTAGCAGACGAGATTGTTACAGATTTTTTAACATATACTTAGGTTAGGAACATAGTTTTAGTATGTACTAAAGTAACTACCTTTATAGCTTGCTAACTTCTGTCACGAGTTTTCACGTGGGTTGCTGGGAATAAAAATACGCCTACCTATTTGTTATTCCAGAATTCTATGTGGCAAATTTCATCCAGACGCCATCATCAGTCTAGTAAAGACTAAATACATCCATACAAAATCTAGCCTTCTAATAATATTAGTACCTATGTATCAACATCTAATGTGCCACCGTACCATAGAAAATCGATCAGCAAATTTGACTACATAGTACAATCTATGAGGCGCTGAGTCACAAATCATCTATACCTAGACAGCCGTGACGTCATAAAAGGAACTACCATACACAGGTACATCCTCGGCATGAAGCATCAAGCATAATGCATCGTTGCATTCCAGAGTCGAGCGGAGTTTGTTGACATTGCGCGCGCGCCGGCGGAAGGGCGGGATGCGCGTAGAATACGCTCTGCGCAGACGCTGTCCAGACGAACGCAAGCGCCATTTTGAAATGACTCCCTTTCCTGCAAGCTAGGGTTGACGCTTGGTAACATTGTTTTTGCAATTTTTGCAAACTTTGGACCGAAAGAGTTCGTGTTTCGAGTCATTAGGAAGGAATGACTGAGTAGGTGTGTCTAGGAACAGGTAGCCATTACCAAATAATATTAAAGGTATACTCAGGGCTAGAAGTATATAGAACTAGTGGCTCCCCGCGGTTTCACCCGCGTACCCGGGAGGTCTTCCATTTTCCCGGGATAAAAAGTAGCCTATATGTTAATCCAGGTTATAAGCTATCTTTATTCCAAATTTCATTCAAATCCATTCAGTAGTTTTTACGTGAAAGAGTAACAAACATCCATACATCCATACTTACAAACTTTCGCCTTTATAATATTAGTAGGATTGTTTGCATCAAGTAGTTATTGGTTAAGTACATTCTTTGACAATAAAATTCTCGACACACAAGGCGGTTAATTTTGATTTCACGCCATTATCTGTACTTGTATTTTTAAATCTATGTGCTCATTTTATTTAGTAAGTTTGTTTTATCTAAATGTAATAAACTACTATAAAATTATTAACACCGTATTTCTAATAACTAACATTTCATCAGTAGCGAATGTTGATTATCAAATAGGTACAGTTGATACGATAAAGAAAACTAGATAAGGAAATAGTCGTAGATATATTTTGGTGAAATCGACACTCATAGTCGTGGTAATCTGTGGTTTAGATCATCCACCGAATCAGTATGATTCACAATATAAAAAATATAGACTAATGATAAAATTGTACCTACCACCCGCACTTACGTAATTACCCCAATTAAAGTATTGTCTGAAGGGATATTTTCCTTTATAAGGTTCAATTTGAAGATCTTGGTGGTTAGAAAACATTGATAAATCAAACAAACTTTTCTATTATACCGTAAGTGTACACTAAACAGCCATAAAAGACTATAAAAGGAAAGATTTTATTGTTTGTTTGAATGAATTTTGTTTCAATTAAAAATCATATAGAGTTAGACAACCCATTTATCGAGGAAGGCTATATATCATCACTAGTGGCTTCGCGCAGTTTTACCCGCGGGAATCCCAGGGAACTCCCAGGAGATCTTCCATTTTCTCAGGATAAAAAGTAGCCTATGTTCTTTCTCAGGCTCTGGACCATCTGTGTACCAAATTTATTTCAAATCTCTCCAGTAGGTTTCGCGTGTAAGCGAGACAGACAGACAGACAGAGTTACTTTCGCATTTATATTTTTCTAATCATTTTATATTTCTCCAATTGCTGAAGTTAGGCCTCTTCCAAAGAGTTATTCTTTCCTAAACCATAAAGAAGTAATCGCCAGCCCTACACAATATAATGTCCGTAAATCTACCTTGTTCATTGAAGCGTTCACAACACAGCCACGATTCGAACCTGCATTCACCATTCCGCGCATCATCTTAACTTCTGTAACAATAGATGATATTCCAAACACGTAGAGGAAGTCCACTTTGGCAATGTATTTTCTTTATTTTTTTATTATAATATGCATGTGAATGAACTGCGCTGCTTTGATGTATTCTCGAAACTTGTGGTACTGGAAACACTGTGTTAAAAATGTGTCTTTTCAGATGCTAGATCATACATAAAAGACTAGCTTTTATTTTAACCGCGTAATTGGAGGAATACGGAGATAAAATATAGCCTCACTGATAATGTAGTTTTTCATTGGTGAGAGAAATATTCAGATAATATATAGAACAGTCAACCTAATAGTTTTCAATATTACCCTGACTCCCAAACCATCAGTCGTAGTTTGGATTCCCATCCAGGTCAAAGAGTCGCTTCCCGCCGTCTATACGTTCAAATATGTATACTACGCCGTATACTTTTAAACTTCAAAATGGATTTCAATGCGATTTTCAGCTGGTTTATGCGTATGATTTCTGGCAAGTATCTCTACAAGTACGTATGTATTTCAAAGTAGTATCAGCTAGTTACCATAGCACAAACTCTGCTACGTTTTGAATCAAACAGGCCATATAATAAAAAACCAAAATATTTATTTCATAAAAAAGATTACCTAACAATAGACTAAAAAGACGTAAAATAACTCGTGTCCATAGACAATTGTTCACCGGTGCTCTCACGGCGCGCCACGCATTAGTTGCGTAATATAGCCAACTGAACAAACAGACAGACAGACGGGCCTCCCAACCTACCTACTGTGTATACTTTAACCATTTAGTATTATAAACGTTTATAAACGTTTTATAGGTATATGTGGCAGTGGGGCTACATTATTGTATGACCTCCCACTATGTGAATTTGACATATGCATATCTATACTAATATTATAAAGCTGAAAAGTTTGTGTGGTTAAACGCGCTAATCTCTGGTACTACTTGTCCGATATGAAAATTTGTTTCAGTGTTAAATAGCCCGTTTATCTAGGAAGGCTATGGAATATATATCGTCACGCTACGACGAATAGGAGCGGAGCATCAATCACAAATGATGCAAAAACGGGCATGTGACGTGATATAAAATTTCAATGATATTTTTTAAATATTTAATTATTCAAGTAATCGAGAGTATTCTTATTTAGTTTAGAAAATAATTTAGCTGTTTAAATATCATAAGCACGTTCCTAACAAATAAATGGCAAATTACAATTATCAATTTCATATTTTTCAATGAAACGTCACAGAATAAAAAAACTGACGAAGGTACCACGTAGCACACGCGTAATCAATTAAGTCACAAAGGGCGTTAACGAAACATAAATCATTAACACACCAAGCATTTGCATAACGTATATTGTACATGTATAGTTTTAGTTCATTGCAGTATTGGGGCCCGATGAGGGAACTCAAGATGTCGCCTCAAGGTTGTATAGGAAGGTTACTTTTTATTCCATTTGAGGTTATAGTTACATAGTTTATTGACTGTTTATGTTAACGCCTCGCTAAAGGGTCGTTCATACTTAGCACTTCCCTCGTGAATGTTTCTTCACTGGTCGCTATGGGATGGAATGACATCAACGGTAAATATTATATTACGAATGGCTTTGTGGTTAGTGATTCTGACTCTCAAGCGGTCTTGGGTTCGAGTTCCATTCAGGACAAACACTCATCTCAATGAATCCTTATCTATACTTAATAGGATAAAGCTAAAGAGTTTGTTTGATTTAACGCGCTAATCTCAGGAACTAGTCCAATTTAAGAAATTATTTCAGTGTTAGATAGCCATTTATGGAGGAAGGCTGTAGACTATATATCAACACGCTATGACTAATAGGAGTGGAGCACCAATAAATAATGTTTGATTATTTTTCCTTTTGAGAGCGAAGCCGGGGTAAAGTTAGCGTTAGCTCATGTTATGGACTACTCTATCCATATTAGACCTTAGGGACTCATGTTCTGTTAAATTATTGTTTTATTAAATTATTTATAAAATATTAATATTTAGTTATTAAATTGTTGTATTACTTGCTGAGATCCATGAGGTAAATATGTTAGTAGTTTGGACCCCGGTTTTCCATTAATTATCCCGGACTAAAAAGCATCCTTTATTTACATTATGCTCTATTAGACCTAAACTAAAAAGGTAACTAAAAATACATTTATTCAGCCTAGGTCCTAAATGGGTACTTATATAAGTCAAAACTCCTGAAGCTGCAACTGTTTCAAAAGTCGGTCTTCGTAAAACGGAAAACATAAAATATTATAATATCTGATTAAAACTAACAATAACATTAATTACATACCTACGTTACATTTTAATTTTATACTAAATTATTTCTGCTATATTAAGGTAAAAGACTAATAACAACCTTTCGCGGTTAGAATATATGAGTAAGCCAGAAATAGTACGGTCACATTTAGGATAAGACATTTAAGTAAGTGCCTACGTACTACACACATACAACCTTCTGGTAGTCACCCATTGGAACCGTTTTAGGCTCCCGTCCCAAACCCGCACTAAAAAGCTAAAATAGGAATCATTAAAAGGCACTTAAAAAAGACAGTTAACTTTTATCAACAATTAGCACAATTTGCCTTCTGTCACTGTAAAGGTAACCGTGTAGTTAGTAAAGGGTTTTGTGACCATTTACTTTCGGATTAAGTAATGAAATATCATAGTTTCTACCTGCATGGATTTTTAATTTAACCGGGATAAATATCTAGAATGTATTCTAATCTAACACTGTACTAAATTACTTCGCGATCCGTTCTGGCGAGAAAGAGTAGGCATACATCCATACAAACTTTCACATTTATAATATTTGTAGGATTCTCTCTCTGGATCTGTCTCTGTCTCTGTTTTTTAATACTTCCAAGTATGTATCATTAAAAACGCACACACACAGATTCATTTAAATGAGTTTTTGAAGTGAAGTCTTTCTTTCTTACCAATAAAACTTCACGATTTTTATTTACAAAAACTGACACGTAAATGTCATTTATTTGTGACTAATCAAATCGTATTTAAACATTAATGTATTTAGAACTGAAAGCGTGATTTTTGACAACATCTATCAACGTTATTACCCCTAGAACACTGTACGACTATCTTTACACTGAAGTTATGTCAAGAAGTGACGCAAGCGGCACAATTAAAGGGCTTCCCATTTTATGTATTTACATTTCCGTGTCATCTATGTGTGGGTAGGGTTGCCACCTCTAAAAACCAAAAAGCCGACCAAGCTAGACATTTGGGTTAAAAAGTACCTTATTTTGTTACTCTTAGTCTTGAGAAAAATAAATTTTTAAACATTTAGCCACCATAGAATCCGACTAATATTATTAATGCGAAAGTTTGTGTGTATGGATAGATGTTTGTCACTCTTTCACGCCAAAACGGCTCAAGGCAGATGCTTGAAATTTCGTACAGAGTTAAAATATGTTTTGGAATAACACATAGGTTACTTTTTATCCCCTACGAACGCGGGTGAAACCTCGGGCAGCCATTAGTCTTCTTTAATTTAATGAAACAACAAAATGATTGAATAAATTAGTATTATTTAGTCGGTAAGGGCACGGACGTTGGTCTCAATTTAAAACCCTAAAACCTGATGGGCCTGTGAACGGCTTTATCCGAACGGCTGGCAACCCTAACTGTAACTGTCATTGTGTGTGTGTGAGTAAATACTGGAGGCACTACGATAGTAGCCACAGGTTATTTGATTAAATCTGACGTTATACTAACATGTAGTGAGTTCGTAAAAAGATTTAGGCCACATGAAAATTATCACGAATCGTTTTCTGTAAAAAAAACTGATGCCTGTTTATGTGACTCCCCGCGGTTTCCAGATCTTCGTAAAAAGTACTTATGTTATTCCAGAACATATTCTAAATTAGTGCAAAATTTCATCGCGATCCCTTCAGCCGTTCTGGCTTGAAGGCTTGAACCTAAAACATCTTATGATATAAGTGCATATAAAAACTCAGTAGGTAAACAAGCATTAAATTTACAAGTTGTTTATTTCGTTAATGTACGTTTGTCCCACACTAGGTCTTGGTAAAGTCTAGGTATCCTAACGTGACCGCAATTAGTCAATACAGTGAACCAAGTTACCTTCAGGCTGGGCCGTGGGAGGCGAGCCAGCCATCGCATGGGAATCACCTAAAAACTATTGTTTTTTACTCACGCCTTCAGAAACAAAATGCTATATTGAGAATATATAGTTTGTCGATTGAATGCGAAAATAATTGACGGAACATGTGAGAAAAAACTTCAATCCCGAGATTTTGCTGAGAGTTTGAATGTTTTTAATGAACTTTAAATCACTCTTACATAACGAGCGCAGCTCAGAATGGAGGAAACTAAGCAAAAGTGCACTAAACCAGATAGGTAGGTAAATGATAGGTCAATTATTTATTTTATTTCTCAGCACAGGCCTCAGATATATCCCGTGATTGATTACCAACACATGTATTTAAATTGGATTTATTGTATATATAGGTATTACCAAATTATAAAAAAAAAACACGTCTATGTTATATTAGCAGCCTCCGCGCAGTTTCACTTGAATAGTTGGGATAATATAACCTATGTTACTCCCTGATAATGTAGCTTTCTATTGGTGAAATAATTATTCAGATCAGTCAAGTATCTAAGTTTATTCCTTACATACAAAAATACATGATTCTACTTTATAATATTAGTGTAGATTGTAATTGCTTCTTCGATCATATTTAATAATACCTAAAATAGTTTAATTCTACAACTATTGGTAAAAAGTCCGGAGACATTTAACAGAATTTATTTACTTAGAACATTTGTGTAAATATTTGAACAGATATTTTTTTTCTTGAAGAGATACAGGTCGTGTCGTAACCTGCCCCACTGTTACATAAAAGTGATAATATATATCTGTAAAACAAACAAACTCACTTTCATACTTATAATTTTTGTTACGTTAACAATATAGCTATAATTATGAATACTAGTTGCAGTATAAAAAGTGGGTATAATTTAAATTAATCGCTACATAATATAAACTATGCCCCATGACGCGTCTGTCTGTCAAAAACTGCTGTACGGGTTTTCATGGCGTTTTCAAGATTGATTCACGTGGAAGGTTTAGTTAGGTATATTATTTGTTAAGATTATATGTAAATTGGGTGTTGCTCCCGGTCCCGTGCGTAGCCGGGGCGGTTCGCTAGTAAATAATAAACAGAGCCAATCTGATCTAGGTGCACTGAGCGGAGCTCGTACTATAGTAACCACATAGCTAATAAGTATCCTACTTATATATATTATGTTTTAATACATCGCGATCTTGACATCTACATACGGCACAAACAGATATTTAGGCCATACTAATTTATAACCAGGGTTGGAATCGAATTCACGGCTGCAAAGTTCGGGTCGCTAACCACAAAGCAAACTGGCTGGTAAACCAGACGTACATACCTATATGTCTTGCCCTTCTAGGGAATTGTTTTCAAGGTGGGCCATCCTCTGATATAGCGATGTCCATAGGTCGCGGTGACCACTTACCATCAGATGGACTGACTGTTACCTATTGACACAAAACATTAAAAATACTATATATATGTATTGCAAATCAACACATTTAGATGTATACCAGTGACCCAATGAACCCGACAAAGTAAATATAAAAATTTTATCTTATAAATGCGCAAAATATTACGAAACTTGACCTCCAACTCTGCCGCATGTTTCCTTAGCGACAGACATTAATAAAAGACTTATAAAATACACTATACAATATAATATTGTCCTTCTATAGAATATCAATGAATCATTTAAAACAATCGCCAAATTATAAATCAAATAAAAGGGTGTGTACTCAGGCGAAATTCAGAAGGTCGCCGTTGACGTCCGCGCGCGAAATAAATTCGTATTAATTACAATTTTGCCGGTTTTTAATGTTTGCACATTTATATACATGTATTCTTTCAAATAACAATTGATGCTAGATTTTCTAAAGGCAGAAATTGCAAGCGCCAAAGTAATATTACGCCACATAAGAGACAATAGAAATATCTGTGTCGTTTACTAATTTGCATGTCATTGAGTTTCAACAAATATAATATGTAGGCTAAACGTTATTTTTATAATGAGTGTTAAATTTATAAGTGTCATGTTTCTACCACAGAATATAAAAGTAACAATTACTTTCAATGACCACGATAATGGCTGAAGTATTTCTCACAAAAAAAGACTCAAAAGTCATCGCTTCCATCTCAGCGAACATCCAAAAAGGGTCAAAATAAAAAAGGCATATTTGTCTTTGGAACTCCGCAACGAAGTGCTATATTTTCGCACCATACCGTTTGCCATAAACGATTATTTAAAACTATAAAGATCTTTCAGACTTTAATGGGAAGGTCATTATTTAAACACAGTGCGAAGCAAGTTGAATGTTATGTACTAATGAATGTGACGTCGGTAAAAGTGAGTAAGTAGTTTATTAGTCTTTGATTGACCATAGACTTAGCTAGTATATGCTGTTTTAAAACGTGAGTTAGTTATTTACAACTATCTTTTTTGACGTGACAACGTCTTATAAATTGGTTTGCCGGGTGACACTTCAAGAAACTGCGTTACGCTCCGCTCACGTTACGTGACGTTATGTTTTAAATTGTTACTATTATTTCATCCTTCTTCCTACTATACGAATGAATATTCACATTAAAATTATTTTACCACAGTCGTTGTCACGTAAAACTTTCGCCCGTATACCGACTTTACAGGCAACCAATTTTTTTTTCTATTTGGTTGATAGAAATTTGGCAAGCCATCATAAAACCTAAAGGAGTATCCATTTAAAAGTAAAGCAACAGTACCCAATTTTTGCTTAGGAATCAGATTGACCGTGCGTAAAAAATATCACAGGACATTATACAGCGTGCTGTTTTAACTGACTCAGTCCGTATTCGGCAGATATCAACAACGTCAATTTTATTGATCGTAAATAATATAATAAATGTTGCTAAAAACCCATTGTGATGTGTTTAATATGTGTCATTGCACCACATCGGTCGCACAGATGTAAAGTACGCCGTTCATGTGTTCCAAACACGTGTGGCTGTTGAATGAGAGGAAATCCGCCATCTTTTGCCGATGAATATTTGATCAGAATCCTATTGTTGCTTTGATGTACGATTGTAACGCCCAAAAACTATGTTTCCATTATCACGATTGATTGTTGGCGAGTGATCGAAAAGGCGTTTGTTTGTTGAATTCCTAACTGTCTTGTTAATGTTATCTTTATTGTACTTATGGTGTGCTTTTGTGTAATGCGTCTATGGTACTTATTATACGTATCAATGAACGTGTCGGTGATTATGTGTATGATTATTTAAGTAAATACTAGGTATATTACAAATTAAGAATTAAAAACTGTATTACGTTGAACTTCATTTTTAATTTAAGATTGTCTGAACTTTAGCGCCATATCTAAAAAAATACTATGCCTTCTTTTTTTTAAACCAACAGTAGCCGTTAAAAACCGAAGGGCACCGCGCTACCCAGCACTTACAAAGTGATACATAAAACAAATCATTTCCCATTCGCGCCACGTTTCGATTGCAAAAATTTGCTTAGTCCGGAAACGGCCATTTTTTTTTCGACGACGCCTTGCATCGGCCGTCGCCCATTCAGCCTGTAGGTACGTTTGATTCATGAATTAAAAATATCACTTTAATATGGCGTGGCACGACGTATGCCAAAATCGTTCCAGGAAAGGGTTTACGAGCATACACTTTTAAAATTGCACTTTATAAGTCCACAATATTGCAACTGGTTTATTTTATATAAGCAACATTCTGATAGTTTATTGCTTCTCATACGAACGTTGTTTACGAAAACATAATTAAATCGGACACGTTCCGTTTATTTATTTACATTTCAATAACGATCTAAGTTTGATGCAGATTTTTATTTGTAGCAACATTAATAATGCAATTTTATTATCATTTGAGTCATGAAATTAATTAATTACGTACCATGTTGACATTGTAACTTATAAATAGATTTTCGTATAACTTTTATCAACTTTGAAAACATGCAATTTTCAATGATAAAATTGTTCATGGAATCATGAATTGGAATAATCATACGATATGACTGTACCCACGTTTCGGTAATTAAGTTTACAGAAATCATTGATAAATTAATTTATCTTGTAATTGTTTTAAATGAATTCTGTGTGATATATATTGTTTGATGTCAGATCTGATGATGCATTTACTAACGATAATAGTATTAAGTCTAGGAGGCTAGATCTCTCTTAGATATGTTATTTTAATCCTTACATAAATGTTACTTTAGGCTTGTCATATAAATAAAATTTGACAATATATTTTTTTCCTTTTCAAACATAATATTTATTGAAGTTTGGGATGTCCCAAAAATATCGTGAAAACTGTTCCAATATTTAAACTTTTCGCATCAAATTAATGTACTTAAAGCAGTTTTCCTTGTTAACTTATTTACTTACTGCAGTTGGTAATTTCTTCAGAAATCGCAGTATCATTGCCCTAGAAGCGAAACCTCCTTATAAGTCTGTGAGCAAATTTACTCATCAGTAAGTGTGAAGATTTACGTACACTTTAACAAAGCCTGTGTGGGAGAACGTGAAATGCAAATTTTAAGGACCAAACACAATATTGCGAATAACCGCTAATTCCCAAACAAGATGATGAGCATTTATCAACAGTAAGTATTTTAATAAACAAACTTATTTTTTTTTTCGGTTAACTGTGTTAAATCCAGAATGTAATGTCGGTATGGTAAGTTTCGTATTAATTCCTTCAGCCGTTGTTGCGTTAAAGACTAACAAACATACAAACATCCATCCAGGACAAACTTTTGCATTAATTATATATTATTTGAAGATTTGTTGTTTGTATATGTACAAGCTAAGCTCAGAATTATTATAAATGCAAAAGTAACTCTGTCTGACTATCTGTTACGCTTTCACGCCAAAACCACCGAACAGATTTTGATGAAATTCGGTACAATTATGGAATAGAGCATGTGGAAGAACATGGTTATTTTATATTACGAAAAAGTACACGGTTTTGCGGGTGAAACGGACAGAAACTAGTATTTAATAAAAGTTCCATATTTACTATGGCTTGACGTACATATTTTATTATTTAACATGAGTATACAAAAACATCGATAATTTCCTCGAATGTGTAACAACACAACGATTCATAGGTGCATTTCCTTGAATGAGTTGTTATTATAGTGCTGTTATCGGATTATCGATACACGATAATAATGCAATTGGAATTACAGGCGCCATCGATATTTTTTAATATTTCTTAGGTATGTAGTTGTTGGAAGTAATAAAGGTTGCATTATCCTTGTAAATGTTGTAGCTTATTTAGAAAACTGTCTGTGGACAATATTCCTAGGTGAGTTTTTATTATGTAGGCTAAAAAAGTCGATGTGTAGGTACATCCACAGGAAAGTGTTTAAGAACTGATTATATCCACATAAATATTTTCTTTTTGAAATGACATAGAGAGGAAATATGAGGTTTTGACGCCTTTAATAGTTACTACCTAGAAGACAAGAACTCAGTAACGTAACATTTTACTAATACCTAAGTCATTGCATAATATTATGCCCATTTTAATTGCGATAGCAAAAACGACCTAATATTTATTTTAATAATTTTTTTGTCATGCATTCGTCCACGCGTAATGCGTAAGTAAATATACCTTCCTTCTGTATGTTACTATCAACGTGTGATAAGCTATACGGTGTTGTATGTATGTGTTGGTCGCACGTATCTAGGAAATCGTGATAAGGTGAAGACGGCGCCTGGCGCGGTGCGTCGCCGGCGCCGGCGCGGGCGCAGGCCCATTGAGCCTTGAGATAGCACTACCAACCGCATACCACTGTGCTAATCCTTACAATACTAATCAAAAACTATATAATGTAACATTTTTATAGTCAGACAATCCATAGACCTATAAGCTAAAGAAGTGCCTAAATTTGTATGAAGACCAACCGTGTCAAGCCATCTGAGGTTACCTTCTAGTCCATTCAAAAACTAATAGGTATATGATATTTCCGTTTCTGCACAAAACAATTAAGTTAAGTCAATATAGGTACCTACTACGTCTTCAAAACAGTAGTGTAAATAGTCTCTAAATGAAAAAAGGAGAAAAAATAAGAGGCATTTCTTTAAGCAATGCCAGTTGCAAAGCTAATTGGTATAAATAATAGGATGTGTATACATCTGCATAATGACCACTAAATCTTAGGGCCTTAAGCCTAAAGCTCATTATTATACCTTTATTTCTTAAAGACTAAAAAACTAAGTAAAAGTTAAGTGCAACTTAAAACACAGGTAGCTTACCTGCCAACGTCCTTAAAGGCATCTTGTGCAATACGAAAATTTTCCCAAAATACTCGTACATCAAAAGCTCAACACATTTTTCACAACAAAGTGATTTACAAACAAACATTACTAAACAAAATGTTATATAAACTGGGTTAATTTTGATAAGATAATAGTGATAAGGGCTGCCATGCCAATTTGTACTTCAATTACTTGTGATAAACTTGAAATTTGATTGGAGACTGTTCGTACGATATGAATGCATGTAATCCATGAATTAACAAATATAGGTTATAGAATTGTACTTTGACTTTCACGTGGGAAAAGTCAAGTGAAATTCTATCATTTCTTATTTTCTTTGAGACTCTCTTTTGGTAGGTATTGTTTGTCCCATTAATATAGTATAACTTATACATTCTACTAATATTATAAATGCCAAAGTTTGTCTGAATGTTTGAATGAATGTTTGTTACCATCTTAAGCAACAACGGCTGAAAGGATCTGACTGAAATTTGGCACAGAGATGATATATGTTCTGGAATAGTACATAGGATGCTTTTTTATGGGAAATGTCCCCGGCACGTGAGTGAAACCGTGGGACGGAAGCTAGTAATACTATATACGGAATAATTGACGTTTGATTTTGTTTAAAGTCTAAAATAAAAAATGAATGTGTTGTGTCAACAAAATGTTGACATTTTGTTGACACAATTCTATGGGCAACTTATTTTATTTTCTGTCTATTTAAAACCTACCTATACATTCCTTTTAAAATACATATATCTTCAATTACTTTATCCATAGGTTCTTTTATTCCGATGTAGACTATACAAACTATACCTCTGTAAACAGAATATAAATACTATTTCAAAAAGAACCTTTACTCCGATTTTTTTCTCAAAATCTTAATTAACATAATCAGCTGCTTTATCAATCAACTGATACCTAAACTATCACAAACTAGATCACTATGTTACCAAACTATGATAGTGTCTCAAAACTGGAGCAGTGTGAGTGATAGCGGAAACGGGCAGAATTTTTTTCCGTTGCGGCGGAAATCAAATAACGCGTGACCCTTAAGCAAGACAAAGACCGCGAAGGCTATTAATATATAGGGCTACCAATCTCTAATAATATGTATTATAAATGGGAAAGTAATTATGTATGTTAGGTTAAGCCACAGAACAGTTTATGATGAAATTTGGCAGAAAAATGGACCCTTGAAAGGACGTAGGCTACTTTTTATCGCGGAAAAGTTTATTGTCCCCTAGAAAGGTGGGTGAAACCATGTGACAAAAGCTAGTTATCCTGACACCAAAACCCCGGATCATTGGTTCGATTCAAACCCAGGACAAATCGTGTGCTATCAATTTGTTCTTAAAAGCAGTTATATATGTATAACAGCTATACAGTTATAGTACATGCTTTAATTAGTTCAGAATCAGATTGGCCGTATGTGGAAAATGTCCTAAGATATTTATTTCCGATCTAGCAACCGGCCCGTACTCTATACTCAAATAAATGTCGTTAAAAAAGTATACAAAAGCAGTAACAGCCAACCCTAATAATTGCAAATTAGGCGTAGTACATAATGATAAGATTGACGAACAATTTCCTGAATCTCGACCTCGACAACAGTTCATGATTTGATAACATAATCAGCTGTTTCATGTTCACACGGTCGGCCCGTGTATTCTAACATCAAATAAATATCCCAGATTCTATATTACAGCCAAGCTTATATGAAATACATATTTTGAAACTTGCTTGCAAACTAAAATCATAATTTTCTCCTCCTAAAAAAAGACTAGTGGTTTTACCCGCGTAGTTCCTGTTCCCATAGGAATACGAGGATAAAATATAGCCTATGTTACTCGGGGATACTCTGATAATGCAGCTTTAAATTGGTGAAAGAATTTTTCCGATCGGTCCAATAGCTTTGGGGCCTATTCGTTACAAACAGACATATGATTGAATGTTAAAATTCTAACTTAATATTAAAAGCGAAACTAATTCTGTCTGTCTGTCTCGCTTTCACGCTAAAACTACTGAACCGATTTAAATTAAATTTGGTGATGAAACCGCGAGGAGCCACTAGCATTTTATATGTCGCCCTCTTTTGGCTATGGGATATAAATTCCTTTAAAGTAAACATTTCTCGTATTCCCAAAGGGAAAAACTACCAGTAACTTTCATTACTAAGGTGCATTCAAAGGGCATCACCTCAAAGGGCAGCTTCAAAACTTTGAAACACTTGAATTCAATTCGGAAATAGTCTAATGTTAATCCCTTGGGATACCATATGGCACTGTAAGTTGGTATTTACTGTGTACATATACGTAATATCTGTCCACTATTCTACTGAATCATAAAATAAATTGGATGTTTGTCAATATTACTAACAAATACATATTATAAATGCGGAAAAACTGAAAATGATTTTGAAGCCTATATATAGTATACTATATTATTAAGTTCCTGTCCCCATGGGAATACAGGGTATATAAATGTATAATTTTTGAAATCAGGACATAGTTTTTGAGTTTATTCATTACAAAATATCTCTTTATAATATTAGTGTAGATAATTTTCAACTAGGAGCCATATCAAAAAAGCTTTTTCTATACATCTGTATAATAAAATTTATCCATACATTACCTGACTAGAGTTTTAATAGGTATTCATAAGTGATCTTGAAAACTGATTTGAATAAAATAATTTCATAAAATTAGTATACATCACATGTATATGCGTAAAACCGCGGCGCAATACTAAATTAACAATACTAGAGTGAACTTCCGACAACAGAGTTAGGTAGATTAGTAAGCACAAGCAGACAATCAAACAAATAACAAGCTGCAGGCAGACGGAGCTGCAGACTGAACTGATTAATAATGTTAGTTAACTTTGTATGCATTTACTTACTCATATTAGGATTCACGTAGTACCTACTCACGATCATAAGGGTGCAGGTTCAAACCCCTGCCCAAAAACACTTACGTACAAATTCATATCTGGCTTTCGGTGAAAGAAAACTTCGTGAGGAAACCTGCATGCTCAAAATGTCACAAATCTCACAATCAAAGACATGTGAAGTCCCCAATCCGCACAAGACCCTCGTGGTGGCCTATGGCCTAATCCCCATCGTTGTCAGGGAAGGCTCGAGCTCCTCGGTGGAGACGTATATGAGCTGATGATGATGAGTACCTAATACTAGTAGTAAGACCATAATGAGTGTATTAGAAAATGAAAGTCAACCCAACTTATACAGGTACTAGTGGACCTTCTTCGTTCTGCCCACCAGCGCCACCTACCGGGTCCAAGTATATGTAAGCTATCCTATCTCTCAAGTTGGATCGAACTGCACATGGTGTGCGAATTTTATTATAATCGGTTAAGTGGTTTAGGAGTCCATTGAGGACAAACATTGTGACACGAGATTTATATATATTAAGATTGGTCCTGGGTGGTATTTGAAACTCGGGACACGTAATAACTAAGCCAATCATCACATATGATTAGGTGACTTGGCTATTTATGTAACACTATTGATTCTCCGCTCCGATACATCGTAGCGTGATGATATATAGCATATAGCCTTCCTCGATAAATGGGCTATCTAACATTGAAATCATTTTTCAAATCAGACTGAAGTCCTGAGATTAGCGCATTCAAGCAAACTGTTCAGCTTTATGTTAGTGTAGAATGTAGATGTTTTTATGAACGAATTAAATAAACAAAGCTAATCAGAAATCGATTTTGTAAGCAAAAAAAAGCGAAGAAAACTGCAATTGAAACTATCGACCGGACGTAAATATTAGGTATTACATATAATACTTAGTTTCATATTGCACAGAAAAGCATATTTGACAGTATGTGTTAGCGGCGCGGGCGCATGCATGACGGCACTAAATTAGCGATGACGCTTGCGCAGTTTTCTCACAGGCAACATTCATTGTATGGCTGGCAAATATGAACTAAAAAAAATATATTTTAATTTTGAACTTTTCCCGTTCGGATTTTTTTTCATTAGAATCTTTATGCTGTTGAAATGAAATATGATTGTTTGTCGCTTGTAGTTTTCCGCGGTTGCACACGCGTTCTCGTAGATCCATTCCATTTAGTCCATACATTCTCACACACTTTCGTATTTATAATATTAGTAGGAATAAAAATTTACTTGGAAGACATTATGATTATAATAATCAAATGACTGTTCTGTAGGGGTAAATAAAGTGTCACAAATTAATCAGTCTGTTTTGATATAGATATTTATCAAACAATAATTTAAGTAAAAACATTTTTCGGTAAAATAGTTTTACAAGGTAACAAATATTTTGCGCAATTTCCTACATTTTAATTATTATAATACTAATATATTTTCCTGCTATCACTACATATACAGACAGGATGTTATTCCGCCACTCACTTAGGGCTTGCAAATAAAGCTAAAGCCGTATAGTTCTTTAATGAACGACCGCTCATTTGCGAGCAATTATTCATGTATTTTGCGACCTTTTAAATATATGGCTTGCCCATTAATAAAATTATCAAATGCAAGCCAAATAGAAATGAAAACATTGATTACGACACCGCAAAACACAAATATTTACTTATACATCCGCTGAACCCACAGAAAAAAAAACATCAAGATGTATTCATTCATATTACGTTTCACGCTTGACAGTTATTCCATTCATGAATTAACGCAACATTAAAGAACGTTTTAATTTAAAAGAAGAATATTTAAATAGACTGACCAGTTCACGTGTCGCGGTCTAAATCTATTTCACTTTAAAAAAACATTAAAGGGACGCGCGCCAAGCGGATGCCAAATTTTTTCTCTACAGTTTTAGGTCGTTGAACCGCGTTCCGATACTAGAGAAGTCAGTGGCTTTTCTCGATTTTTTTTTTAACGCCGACGAAAGGTAAGATTTCATTATACAAAAATAGAACAGTGCGCCAAAATTTAAAAAGAAACTACGTTTTAATGAATAATTGTTTGTATATGCCAAACATAACATTGTGGTCGTGTGACAACTGGTTTTTTCGATGATATAACTCACTGTATATTCTTAGCTATAGTTAATTCTGTTCATTATTATTTACGCTCATTTATATGTATAATGAATGAGTAATTTTATTATAAAACATCCTTAATTTAGTATTAATATATCTATTGAACTGCGGCAGAATAAAAGAGTTACATAACCTAAAATTTTCCGCCATTTGGTTTTTGTTTAAGGAAAAAGTTGAGTCTTTACAAATATTTCTGTCTATTACTGAGAACTTAAAGTACATGTTTTATAATATTTAAAGATGCTAACAGCAAAGTGATCTCCCATATCATTCACAGGTCGTGAGTGAAAATGTACAATATATTAGGGCCAGTTGGCAACAACGCTGGTAAATTTGTGAAAGCACTTCGTGTATCGCTTATTTGCATATATAAAGGCCCATTAATGGGGACATCACTGTGCTTTGAATCCCAGGTCAATTTCTAGCTACGAGATAGGTTATTTAACTATGAAGGAGTATCAGGAAAGCTACATGACTATGCAGCAGGAGCAATGACCTTAAGGTGGTACAATTGCTAAAAGAAACAATGATACAGTTTAAAGAAACTAGAGGTGTTACTTAAATGGGATATTGGATATATCCTATCCTACTAATAGATGTTGTTAATGCGTTTAGTGAGAGTTTATGGATGTATGTTTGTTACTTTATCACTTAAAAGCGGCTGAAGTGATCGCGATGAAATTTGTCACATAGTTAGAATATATTCTGGAATAAATAGGCTACTTCTACAAGAACGTGAAACCGTAGGGTCAGATATAAATACGTTTGGTTTAACAAAGCAATTATGAAAAGTCAGATCAAAACAAAGCAGATAAAACCACACAACTAAATAGTACAAAGGAATAAGAAAACTTAAGCTTAGTCAATACTCAAGGATAATTCAGCCATGTCTAAGAAACGTAAATGGCTTTGGGTATATGAGGCAGATCAACTTACAGCTTAGTCTGAATAGTTTTTTTATACCTACCATAAAGTCAAACAGGCATATAATGCCACCTGATGAGAAGAGGTTACCATGGCCTATGGATGCTTGAACAGTGCCAGTAAATAGTAGTTTTTGTTACTAAAAGTCATTTAGAAACATACTGTTTCTCCTGATTAATTTGATACCGATTTAAGAATGGTTTAAGATAATATTAAACTTTAATACTGTAGAGATTTATACTTGAGACATGTAGGGAACAATTATGAGCTGTAGATACAAATAGATACTAGAAACTTTGCAATATGAAGAAATACGCCCTGAGAGTCATAATTATCTCTTGCAATAGATTTAGCAGTACCATTAACTCTCTAATACCAACAGAACCACAGTTTAAACCAGTGAAATATAAAGCGATAACTTGCCAACCAGTTAACAAATATCACACCTAAATTGGGTCTAACTCTATGGCCGGTCGAGCGTGACCTAACATTTTCCATTACATTCGAAAACGAAACAATACCGGCCAAGGACGAGAGTAATGGGCTTTAGTGGGTTACAACTTTCATCGGAAACTTATCTAAGCATCCTTGTCTGCTGAGCTCCACGCCTAAGGCTCGGAAGAGTTTTGGATGAAATTATGGAAAAACATCGTGAGGAAACCTGCATGCCCGAGATGTCACAATTAAAGGCATGCGAAGTCTGCCAATCCGCACTAAGCAGTGGTGGACTGTGGCCTACGTCACCTCGGTTAGGGGAGGCTCGAAGTCCCTAGGATGAGGGAAAGGGCAAGGAGCCAGGGAGGTTCTTCCTACCCCTGCGGGGACGAGCCCAGTTGACAGCCTCGCGAGCCTCGTAGCCCCACTGTAATGGCGGAACAGGATAAAAAAAACGGCTTGAGCTCCTCTGTGGCGGATATGAGATGATGATGATGATGATGATGTTATCTAGTTAGATATAAGGTATGTGAGGTTACAGAATTGAACCAGGCGCATGACATCACGCGCCCTGGTGCGTGAGTTAGTAACGAAGTAGAAAGTGACCAGTGTCCACATTGATTGCCAATTGGCACCACGCCGTCTGTTTCTGAGAAATTGGTTAACACATGACGTCAAAATTATTGCCCATTCCGGCATCATCGTTTGAGTTTAAGTGATTTTTTTGTAGCTGGTGTCACTGACTTTTAATAACCGCGTAATTTCCCAACACATGTACGATAACGCGAAAATCTGATAATGGTGAGCGCAAATAGATTTTGTTTGTTTGTCAAATATTATAGTGTGACTTTTCTTTTATATGGAAAACTAGTGGCTTCCCGTCACCCGCGTACCCGAGAGACCTTTCATTTTGCCTGAAAACTAGCACATGTCCTTTCTCAGGCTCTAGACTATTTGTGTACCAAAATTCATTTAGGCTCAATAGTTTTACCATGAAAGCGAGACAGACAGACAGAGTTACTCTCGCATTTATACTATTAGTTAGGTTCTAGCAACTGTCCCGTGCTCGATACTCAAGTAAATGTCGTTTTAAAAACCAAAAGCGGTTATAGTCAACCCTATTCGTTACAAAAACCATACCAAATAAGCTACGCACCTATGTATTTAAGCTTAAGTTTATGAAGGTCAGAATTGAACCCAGTAATAATAATAATAAATAAATATCCTGGGACATTTATCATACACGGCCAATCTGATTCCAAACTAAGCAGAGCTTGTGATATGGTAACCAAATACCTAATATACTACATATGCTACTTTTAAATACATACTTATATAGATATTTACATCCAGACACAGAACAAACAGACATATCATTCATACAAATGTTTGTCCTGGGTGGGAATCGAACCGACGACCCGCTTGAAAGTCAGCGACACTAACCACAAAGCCAACCGGGCTGTCAGCAACCACAACATATTAAGTAAAAACTAAACTAAACTAAACAAACGTGAGCCAAAAAACTTAAAGTTGAAGAAGTGTGTAACCCCAAAATCATAACTTTTTTGTTTGCACAATCGAATCATAGCAAAAACTATATCACTTAGAGGATCAAATTAATAATTATCATATAACATATACATACATACCCAACTAACATTTTGGTAATAAGAATAAGGGCTACATGAGCTGCTTAAGAGGATTTTTGTAACCCAAGGTTTTGTAAAGGCACTAACAACTAGGTGATAAAGCGTTCTGTAACTCTCTTATAACCCTGATTTGGGCCTGTTCGTACGAGAGCTTGAGGCTATTTAATGGTTATGGAGAGTGATAAATAAGTGTTTATTAAGAGTTAGAACAGTGCTACAGTAGCAGTGACTACCACTTCAAGTGTTTTATAAGCTATACACAGGGTATAACTGCAAGCTAAAGTAGTAAACAAGTTATGGAAACCACTTAAATGACTTTTTTGGTAGCAATAAATTTCACCGAAAGCGCTAAATATTTAAACTGTTTCGCAGAGTTTTACGTTCTTGTTAGAGTCAATAGTGATAGTATTTTATAGCACGCATTCATGTCATGGCGTTTTAATAAAATAATTAAGGTAAGTACCTAGAGTGTTTAAGATTACTGGGTGTTATAGGGATTTAATCACATGCGGCGGTAAGTTTACGGTAACAATATATACTAGTTCTCATCTCATTTTTGAAGCGCCCTAAAAATAAACTACTTTTGATGATTAAATGATGTAAAAAAATACTGCCAGATTTTTTTTTTCTTTATTTATCTTATTTATCAATTCCTGGAGCCTCCTTAAGATATTTTAATTGAAAATTGTGAACAATGTAAGTAAATAATTGGACTAGGAACATTGCAATAAGGTTTTTCTTTCACAATTTTATAGTAGGTATATCTTTATTAAATGGCGTCTTAGTTTTAAATACTTAAGCATCCTGATATCTCTGATATTCCTCCCGTAGTGATTAAATACTGATACTAAGGTGGATTGCAGAATCTAGCTCTATAGGACTTATAATAAACACTTCTTAGATCCTTATAGCTTTCTTAGTAACTCTTAAGACTCGACAAAACTCGTTAGGTGATATAAAGTATTTGTCTAACTCTTTTTAAGAATACCAGTTGATAGTAAGTGTTAGTAGACACCTGAGTATCACTCAGAGTGTTTAATACTTCTTGAAGCTATTAGAGTAAGACTTCAGGTGTTTCAAGACCTTTCACTACCCCAGTAGTCGAACATCACCCGTTAGTAAGTGTTAGTAGACACCTTACAATTGCTTTTATAGGTTTGTGCAACTAAAAGCTATAAGAATAAGTTATACAATGGTTACGATAAACTCCATACTACCGTCTTGATTTATATTTTTTTTATTTATTACTCTTTTTTACTCTGGAAGGTTTAATTATTCATAACTAACCCTACTGTAGAGTCGAAGGTTGCTTTCGGAGTTCTTATATACCTTAAATAACAGTAAGAGCTCTAAAAAAGGCTGCCGCTAGCACTAAAATGTTTGTTGGGATACTTACGAGCCGTGTCATCGACACTTATATATAGGTATGTGCCACAGTATCATTTATCACAGCAAGTCAATTGATTTAAAAAATTTATACTGTATAAACTATGTGCTGTCTGATTCTAAAATTCAAAGGTAAAATGGCTCTTATAAGCTCTGACGTGGAGATGTTGTAGTTATTAGGGATAAAAAGTAGCCTATAACCTATAGGCTACTTTTTATCCCAGAGTCTGGATTCTGGATTAACCAATCCAGAACATATTCTAACTCTGTGCCAAAGTTTATCCAAATCCGTTCAGTAGTTTTTGCTTTAAAACGTAGCAAACATACATACAAACATTCGCAATTATGATATTAGTAGGAAGTAAGGATGAATCTATAGACGTTATTTATTTAAAAATCTTCAATCACAATTTTTAATAACCTGTTGCTCCAATAAAAAAAAAAGCCGTGAGTGCTCTTTAAAATTCCAATCGCACTTTTTATCAATCGCTTTCTCGGAATCCCATCTCGGATCTAACAATCGATTGACCGATATCGCCCCCGTTATTATCACCGCTACCTTAGTTCACGATCACGTAAAACAAATCAGAGTTCAACATTTAAGGATGGGCATTTACATCGACATGTTTGTATATAGACTCCTAAACCTTTAGGCAAGCGCTGTTAATTTACTGCGGTGTCATTGGTCCGGAACTATTGGATAAATAAAGATCCAGTGTTATTTAAACTGTCTTAATATATAGATTGGGACAACGGTCGAGGTTAGTATTAGTAATATAGCCTAACTAGTACACTGCTAGACGTAAGCCTCCCCTAATTCGCGCCACTTATCCCGAACCTCCGCTCTTCTCATCCAGATTATTCCAAAATAATATTACTCTTTAATAAAATAATAGTCTACGCGTGAATCGTCCCCATATTTATAAAAATCATGAAGTAATCATCTATTTTACTAATGTGATATCTGAAAGCATTTGCTCTATACTACGAGTCTAGTGGCTATCATATCGATGAGTCAAAATTATCACTTGAGAACAACCATAAAACCATGACCTATCATCGTATGAAACTTCGATCATAACACAGGTCACGTGAAATTGGATGCGTGTAGTCTTCAAAAAGTCACGTTTGCAAATGAGTTGTTGGATTATATACTTTATGGTGATGTATTAAGGGTTATGCTATTTCGGTTATGTAGTGAGTCACGTTTCGCCACGGGCCATGGAAGCCACTAATCTGTCATAGTTTTGACTGGTCGTGTAGTGTGTATGTGTAACAGTACTAATGGAAAAAATTGCCAAAAATGATCGTGATTGAACTATGGGAGATCCGTAGAAATAAAAAAATATGGTTTTATGTCAAATTGTCTCCTTTTTAGCTTCTTTTTAAGTTATTTATTGATAGCTGAAAAAAATGCGTTAATAAATTTTTTTTTACCAAAATTAATAGTCTTTTTTAAACATAGGTTTCACTGCTTTATCCACGTATCTTTACTATAGTGTGTTGTATATTTTTTGTTTATTTTGTACTAGTGGCTCCCCGCGGTTTCACTCGCGTTCCCGGGGGATCTGCACTCTCCGGGATAAAAAGTAGCCTATGTCCTTTCTCAGGCTCTAGACTAACCAAATTTCATTTAAATCGGTTCATTAGTTTTAGCGTGACAGCGAGACAGACAGAGTTACTTTCACATTTATAATATTAGTTAGGAATTATGTTTTGAGTAATCTCTATTTTTTTTACATATAGGTAGGTATAAAGTGCACATAATTGAGGTAGAGTTTTTATATTTTAAGACATTCTTACGGATCCCTAAAATTGACATAGAATCTCATTATGACCAGACTGTGAACTCGTAAAATATTTAGTAGGTAGGTAGATGTAATAAAAAGAACAGCTTGTAGAAACAAACAAGATTTTGATTTGCTAATTAATGTAATTATATCGATCAACATCGGATTATAAAATACAAGATATTTTATTATCTTAGTGTTTTAATGATGTTAAACGCATCTTTAAATACTAGACAGGCCTGCGGTTTTACTCGTATTCTTCATGTATTTTTAATTATCCCGCGGTGTATAACTATCAGTGTGCTAATTTTCTTATGAAACCTTTCAGAGTAACAAATGAAAATATTTATAAGTACATATCATTTTATAATAGTTTTTGTTAATGATTACTATTGGAAATAAAATACCATTGCTAAGTAGGTTCCTTATAATTTAAGTAGCTTTCAAAATATCTAATACATATTGCTCCCCGTGGTTTCACCCGCGTTCCCAGGGCATCTTCAATTGTCCCGGGTTAAAAAGTAGCCTATGTGTTAATCCAGGCTATAAACTATCTGTGTTCCAAATTTCATCCAAATCCGTTCAGTTGTTTTTGCGTGAAAGAATAACAAACATCCACACAAACTTGCATTTATAATATAAGAATGATTTGTCATTTTCAAAAGTCTTCATAGGCTCGACTATGAATTAAAAATCAGAATATTTTTTATATCACTAAAGTGTTAAAATAATCATTATCACATACCAGTGAAGATTAAATTCGTAATAATATTATAATTCATTCACAAAAAACTCTTAATGATATATTCAATTCATATCGTAGTACACAAAAAAAATATTTAAGCTAGGCTGTTGAACTTCACTCACGTCTCAATAAAAAAAATCATTTAAAACCAAGAAAATCTACATACGTCGTACAAATCTCATTAGCCGACTTCATAAAAAGGAGGTTCTCATCGATCATCATCGTCTTGCCCTTATCCCACCTTACGTGGGGTCGGCACAACATGTCTTCTTCTTCCATTCTCCTCTGTCAGTCGTCATCTCAGCACTCACTCCTTTCTTACTCATGTCATCTTTCACACAGTCCATCCATCTTTTCTTTGGTCTACCTCTGCTAATATATCCATCCACTTCCAATCCTAAAGGAGGTTCTTATCGATAGTAACTTAAAATTTTCAAACCGACCGTTTAATATTATTTAATTTATTTAATTTACTAGATTCACAGCTACCAAAAATTATCACTTAAAACAGACATCCATACTAATATTATAAATGCAAAGGTAACTCTCTCTCAGTCTGTCTGTCTGTCCGTCTGTCTGTTACGCTTTCACGCTAAAACTACTGAACCAATTTAAATGACATTTGGTACACAGATAATCCAGAGCCTGAGAAAGGACATAGGCTACTTTTATCCCGGGAAAATTGAAGATCCCCCGGGAACGCGGGCGAAGCCACGGGGAGCCACTAGTATCTTATAATTTTACACTTTTTTCTTTGCAAGAATTTAATAATTGTTGTTGGCAACACCAAATACGAGAAAAGTCACGAGTAAACACCACTTAAGTGTACATTGTAAACTTTTATTATATATAATTGTAAATAATTGGTGTGTACTGTGTGTGTGGCAGGATGTGTACAGTTTTCAAACCCGTTATGACCTTCATCATCAGCTCATATACGTCTCCACCGAGGAGCTCGAGCCTCCAACATCGAGGGGGTTTAGGTGCGCGGGCCTAGTGCGGATTGGCCTTTAATATTGCTTTGGCATTCTTAATTTTTATTTAATTTAAGGTAGCGATTTGGGATATATTTTCTGTTTATGATCCTTTTATTGTGTGTTTATTTTTATTATTTAGTCTTAGTTATCTTAGATTGTGGTTTAGATTATCTTTTTTCATTTAGTGTCAATAAATTACTTTTTATTTAATGATTTTTTAAGTCAAATATCGTAATCATTCCTACTAATATTATGACACCGAACTTTTGTGGATGGACGATATTCAAGAGCTTGAGAAAAGACATAGGCTACTTTTTATCTCGGGAATATGATTTCCCGGGTACGCGTGTGAAACCGCGTGGGTGAACCACTAGTAAATAAATATATTATGTATAGAAAACAGGTTTCTTTTTTCGGTTAATAAATTCGGCATCCACCCCAAAACATGACGTGTGAATATAAAAATCGACGTTTTAAAATTACTTAATCGTCGCGTACGCAAATTGTGCGCGCTCACGATACAACGCGCATATTCCCGTGCGTTGCGTAGGTACCTAATTACGTACACGATATTATTATTTATGTTGAAACAAAACACGAAAAGGGCACTTCCGCTGTTCATTTAGACACTTCATTTTGTGTTTTTTTAAATGGTTAATTTAATAAAAAATATTATTAAGGAACTAAAAAACGACCTACTTCATTCCCCAGAAAATACTATGATTACATTACATTACACTATTACATTTACATTATGATACTATGACTGTACCAAGAATCATCAAAAAATCAAATACCCTGTTATCTTTAATTATCATATGTCTCGGAAACGAATGAAACCGCGGAACGGTGGCTAGTGTTAATAACCCACTACTGCCACAATAAAGGCTGCATTCTTAAACTTGATACTGTATCATTATACTTTAGTGATACTTAGTGTAATTAATTTCCAATAATCTACACGTTTTTCAACTTACGTTCGCATAAAACAAACAATAAAACATATAAATAAATCATTTAGTGACGCAAATTATATAAAATAACTGTCAAGTCTAATCCTATTCTTATATCAAACGAGGGTTCCGCCTATACATAACTTATAATACTAACAGATTTTATATTTTTAAATAGGTATCTGTTTCTGTAACATCTGAATGTATTTCCAGAAAAAAAATAGTTTAAATTAACATAATAGTCAACAGAACCTGACAAAACAAAAGAAAAATCGAAAACATGGGTCCAGACGATATTCATTAATCGAAAAAACCGTATAGTATTGCGAAACTGAACCCCAAAAATAAAGACCAGCGGTCTCCAATAATCTCGAGCAAATGAAGATTTTTTTAAAGTCAATTAAAAAGATTTATTTGCTTTCTTAATTGTACTCTTTAAAGATCAGTAAAAACGCCTATAGGCCACTTACCTGCAAGTGAACTTTTTACGACACCAATCAGTGTTGCCGGCCTAAAGGATTTTACTAAATTAATTGGACTTTGGTCGAGTTCTGAAGACGGTACAGTTTTTTAATGAATTCATTGAAATGTTTCAGGCTATATTAATTAATTAACTAATACTCCCTACGAAAACGTCTCAAATGTTAACCTATAACAATTATAATATAATATGGTGGTAATATAATTCTTAATGTTGGCAACACATCTCAATAACAGTTACCAAAGATTACACATGCCAAAGCGTATATAATCTGTGATAAAAATCAGGCGATTTCCCTTATTTCGCCGTCCAATTATGGCTACCTACTCATTATTTTAAGAAAACATTATCTACTTAACATAAAATTTTTGGTCGAAAACGCTATGCAATTACGTTTTGTACAAAATTGCCAAGTGCATAATGTGGATGGGGTGGACAAGGATCTACTGGACAACTAGAAGTGATCATAAATTTATAAGATCGTTTTTGCATCACAATTGATTTTATCGTTAGTCAATGTTGATTCTGTAAAAAATTGTCTTTACAATATGAGGACAAATATTGAGACTATATTTCTATATCCAAATATATAAGACGTACCTATGTCCCACTTATTTCATCTAAGTATATAGGTATAAGACTTTGCATGATGGACAAACTAACATTGTTCATATACCTATACTACAGTAAAAAAATTCTAAGTGCTTTTCTGGTTACTTTTAAAACAGCAAAAAAATTATTTCATCTACTATAATATTAAAACTGTCTGTCTTTATATCCATGATATCATGGTCAATCGACCCACCCGCGCGGTGAGGTAAGTAACTGCCGAAACATGTATGAATCGCGAAAAAAACAAGATGGCCGCCGCGCCGGCGAGCCGCTCCAGATCAAATGAGTTGGTCCCGAGGGCATTACAGGTTAGTGGAGAAATCAGAGCACGTAAAACTGGACCTTGATTTAATTGTAGGTACTCATTATGTAGTTTACCACTACTCTGAACTCACTTAAAAGAGCTTTAAATATGTTTTAGGATGATACAAACACAAATATTATTTTTGACAGCCGGTTGGTTTTTTGGTTAGTGACCCTGACTTCTATGCCGCCGGTCGTGGGTTCGAATCCCACCCAGTACAAACATATGTATGCATGAATATATCTGTTTGTTCTGTGTCTGGATGTCATTATCCATATTAGAAAAAGGTCCCAGGATATTTAAGTATATATTCATTTTATCTCGAATTTACATGTAACTTTTCGAATTGTTACATGTAAATTGGCTGACAATTCATAATTTTTTTTTATACCACGACGGTGGCAAACAGGCATGCGGCCCACGGTTACCGCAGCCTATGGACACCTGCAATACCAGGGGTATCACGGATGCGTTTCCTTTAAAAACCTATAACAAATTTTCTGAAGAACCCCATACTGAAATTCATGTCAAGAAAGACACACAAACATAAGTTCTGGATATACATATAAACTAGCTCTCCCAAAACTCTCTGTTAAACACTACTCTGTCCCACATTACATTTTAATAACGTGTTTAATGCAAAAGAAAACGTTCGCGAATCGGAACAAATACTTGACGGCGATGGCGGGTGTAAATTGACGCGAAACGGGACCGGTCCGGTCCGGTCCGGTCCGCTCCGTAACCGATCCGGTGCCGATATCGATACGGAAAGGGGTTCGATTCTTATGCAAACGATAAATAGTACCAAAAATTACTGGCTGCCTTGAGAAGTTTTTAAGATCAGCCTAACTTCCGCTGTGCGGAGTTACCCACCTAGTTCCCATTCTCGTATGAATACTGGGATAAATTATAGCCTACGTTACTCCCTGATAATGTAGCTTTCCATTAGTGAATGAATTATTCAGATCTGTTCAGGAGTTTCGGAGATTATTCAATACAAATAAACAAAAAAAAATGAAATTTCTTCTTTATTTTAGTGTAGATTTCTGATGCCATGCTTGTGTTTTGTAGATTGCTTGAACTTCGGTGTTCTGGTAAAATCTTAACTCAGAAAATATGGCTCTAATATACGTCTTACTTAATACTTTCTTGATTTGTTCTTCTATACTAATATTATAAAGAGGAAAGATTTGTTTGTTTGTTTGTAATGAATAGGCTCCGAAACTACTGGACCGATTTCAAAAATTCTTTCACCTTTGGAAAGCTACATTATCCCCGAGTAACATAGGCTATATTTTATCCCTGTATTCCCACGGGAACGGGAACTACGCGGGTAAAACCGCGGGGAGGCAGCTAGTTATTTATATGATAATATCACGTAACTTTCTACAAAAAAATCATTTTAGAAATTTACATTTTCATACGAAAATGACAGTTAATTTCGATAAGTCGTTAACTTTAGAATTGCACCCTCTCGGTTCGTTTTAAAAAGCTTCTTAAAATTTTGCAGGTGTAATTTTTGTGCTCTCATTTTGAAGTATCTCTTCTTTTATGTTAAATCGCCGTCAATGACCTCAGTCGGCAATCAATCTTGCAACGACATTATTCGATATGCAATCCTTTCTAAAAATCTAATTAATATATTAACAAATGCGAAAGTTTGTGTAAAACGGCTGAAGTATATGTAAATATCTATATACTTACTAGCTTCTGTCCCGCGGTTTCACCCGCCTTTCCGGGATCTTCAATTTTCCCGGGATAAAAAGTATGTGTTAATCGAGAGTGTCATCTAACCGCATACCAAAATACCAAATTTTATTAAAATCGCTCCACCCGTTTAGACATGAAGAAGTAACAAACAGCAATCTTTCTCCTTTATAATATTAATGTGATTTCTAGATTAAGTTCTGGACACTTTTTTTTCCGAGAATATTTAAGATCTAGCAGGAACGTCAGCAAAACAGGCAAAATGAAGGCTTATATTTTAAACAAGCTTCCACCACGCCGCGCGGTTTCATCTGCGTAGTTCCTGCTCCCTTTGAAATATGGGGATTTTATATAGCCTATGTCATTGCCTGATAATGTAGCTATACATTGGTGTAAGAATTATTCAAATCGGTCCAGAAGTTTCGGAGCCTATTCATTACAAACAAAGTTAAAAAATTTCATCTTTATAATACTTTTTATGCTACTAAATTGCTATATTAGGTATATAAAGGTAAGTATATAAACTTCCAACAATAACAAACATAAACTTTATCTATTATACATATTGAAACGTCAGGAAGCCGTGTATTGCATCGGTTTGAGCCAGTAGTCGCCAAGCTGGGCCCGCGGCCGGCAAGCATTTACAATGCGGCCCGTAGTAAGATAGATACATCTTATAAAGTTGCCGTTAAATCTATCGTCATATGTTTTTAATCGGCTTCAAAAATAGAGAGGTTGTTGTTTAGAAGATCTTAGTTACTTGCAAACTTAAAGATAATATTTTTTTCAAATACTTAGTATTCCTGTAATTATGTACTAGGATATCCTAACTTATATTATAAATGTGAAAGTAACTCTGTCTATCTGTATGTCTCGCTATTACGCTACGCTTTAAACTATGGAACCGATTTAAATTAATTAAATTAGGTGCTCAGACAGTCTAGAGACTGAGAAAAGATATAGGATACTTTTTATACCGGGAAAATGGAAGACACGGGTGAAACCGCGTGGAGCCACTAGTCTGTAAGTTTGTGGCAAAATCATATGACACAGAGTTACCTAAGTAGCGGTAGCTAAAACATGTACCATGCTATCAAATTACAAGATTTTTTTACCACACCCTGACTTTTAAACCACAGATGATTTCGATTCCTACTCAAAACAAACATTTTTGAGCATGAAGAACATGTTCTGCTGGGTGTAAGATATAAGTGGTTTATCTTCTTCATCTTTGCTTTAGTTCGCAATCAAATTGGTCAAGCGTGACTTTATAGAGTTTTTTCATAGTTTATTGCTTGAAGGTCCCTGTTAGAAGTCGACCACATAAAATGCAACACCCTGCCCTGTTCCCACGAGCCGATAAGCCACTGCCACTGCGGTCGCCCACCGCAATCACTTTACACACAACAATCTCTTTATATTATTTGTCTGTAAAGATTTTTCAGTTTGTTTACAACCAGAAAATGTAAAGACGAATCAAAAACATTGTCCTAAAAATTCCTAAATTATTTAGTATCCCAAAATCGAGATTTTAAGGCTATTAGGATAAGCGACGTTATTAAAGAATTCAAGGAAATAATTTAAAGCGACAAGATTAAAAAAATGTTTCTACGAAAATGAGCGAAAATCAAGGTAAATAATGTTACAGTTTATTCTGATTATTTCAATCAATATACGTACTATAATTTTACAAATAAAGGTAAATATTTGTTCTTAATAAAAAATAAGGTCTAGCTGGTATTATTTTATTATTTTTTTATCATTATTATATTATAAATGTTGAAATATAATATATTCGTAGGGGAAACAATCTCATTTTTAAAAAACGAGTGTCTCCCCGCTGTTTTACCCGTGTTCCTGGGATCTTTAAATTTCCCGGGATAAAAAGTAGCCTATGTGTTTATTCCAGAATCCTTCGGCCGTTCTGAAACAGTAACAAACATCCATATCTTCTTAAAATAGTAAGGACTAAGGACACATGAATAATTTTGTGTTGACAACATTTATATAACAAAAAAAACATGGCAATTTGCTGTAACCCTAAACTGGGCAAATCGGATGACATTTATTTTATATAATGTCATCAATGGACCTTATTATTAACGGCATATGACATGTTATCGTCGGGACACTAATTAAATTATAATTTACATTGTGATCGGCTGATTTGAGATCTCCATGGGTGGTTGGGTTGATAGCTTTCGGGAACCGGTTGCCATGGCAATACGTATCATTTATATAGTATCGCTTTTCAGACATCGTATCACCCTGGAGTATGGAAAAGTATGTATGATATAATAGAAATTTCACGCATTTTTTTCTCCTAGCAGACGGATTTTAAAACGCCGGAGTAAAATAGTAACTACTTTCACATAATTTTGACAGTTAAAAACAAGTTACTTCTAGCTGAAAGTGTAATCAAGGCTGCAAGGATGAATTCAATGTTATTTCTTGTTCAAAAGTATAGACTTTCAGAAAATCCTTCACAAACCATAACATTAATCTATTCTTATAAATTTACAATTCCAACAGAGCAATATAAAAATATACAGACACATTTAATAAATACTTCAGTAATGACTTTAATGGGCGTAACATAATCTGGAGGAGTTATTCCTGCGATCATTGTCTCACAGGACAGGCTGCGCTCCCAATTTAATATGGCATTAAAATGTAAAGGAGCGGCGAAAAATCCCACCAGCCCACCGTCCCACCGTCCCACGATCAAGGGCTTTTTTGGGCAAATAATTGTGAACCTGTTCGCTAGTGCGTTGAACTCACATCGAGCGATGGTATTTGGGCTGATTTCGAACCCAAAAATCGCACGTCGTAACGTTGTTTTTGCCTCGCATTATTATTATTAATTGGATCACCGCTTGCAGGCCGAGATCGTTAAGGACCGGCCAAGCACGAAGCACACCATATAAGGGTGTTCCGTAAGGTAGTCATTACGATAATTGTTATAGTTGGTTGTCAAAAAAGTTCGCAATTCGAATCATATTTTGGCATTCCAAGTGCGCGCTGACTCCCCGTGCTGTGTTTACTTAACATAATTTCATGTGACTTTTTCGGCGTTTGCTGAGATGGAGCGACATGATACATTTCTGCAAATAATGAGGGCAGTATATGGTCATCGGTCGTACCATATTCTTGATAGTTTATATTAGATATTCTGCTATGTTAGCTCAATATTTGTCTTATAAATAAAGGCTCCTTAAATCAAAATAACTATGCACATAGGTAAGGTAACCTAAGGTATGTTATCATAATTTTATGTAAAATTTATAACAAGCATGAAAGTTCTTTTAATAAATAACTTAAAACCTAACAAAGTGTTACACATATTTCAAAATATAGACGAGGAATTTCTCTTGCAAAATATCGATGCGTATCGCCAAAAACACAAATCCCGATTTACTACCCGCATAAATCAAAATGCACCCATCGTATATCATGCGGCCGCATTTTCAATATACAACGCATTTTAACAGGATAAACTTGTCAATTTGTTCGTTGGCGAAGTGTGTTGGTCAATCGAGATACGGTCACAACATACGTTATATGTTGATTTAATTTTGTCGGGTTATAAATTTGGAGTACCACCGGCACGGGCTATTGGCACAGTTGGAAACTGTTTCAGTGTCCCAACTATAGGTATGCACATATTTTTAACGGGTTAAAGTTTTGCTGTAGGTAGAGAAATGTATAAAATCCTATTAAAAATAATATGTTATGTACAACCGCTTTAAGGCCGATTAGTTTAAAAAAAAAAATCTCCTCGAATATGCCAGATAAACGTAAATATTTCTTAATCGATTTATCAGAGCTTATTAAAGCTTAGATGAATAAAGGATATATATATTTTAAAATTTATTAATTTAGAAGTTTTACCGATTTTCTTTACCATCACTATAAACAGAATGATGCAATTCAAACGCAAACCAATAGTGCGCCTACGCACTGTCAATTGACGTCAAATTCGACATTGTAACCTTATAGTTCGTTCACCGACATTAGTACACATATATATTGCCTATAAAGCGCAATACGTAAGCTCTGAACTGCAACAATGCACAATTGCAAACGCTAAGTAACGATATTTATTCGCAGAGTTGTAAACTATGTCGACGATTTTATGAAATGTACCTGTATTTTACTGGCAGAGTATTATTGAACTTACGAAAGTGAATTATTCATTCAACACTTAGCATGAATGAAAAATGTGTATAATGTAACATGATCTAAAAACTCAGTAAAATCCAAAGCGTCCTTTTAAAATTCTAGTAGCCGTCTACGGTTTTCTTCAATTATCCTGGAATTAAAAGTATCCTATATGTTAATTTAGAATATAATCTATCGGTGTGCCAAGTTTCGTCGGAATCCCTTCAGCCGTTGTTGCCTAAAAGGGTCACAAAAATCCACCCATCCTGACAAACTTTCGCATCTTTACGTGGTATATAACATAGTCTCTTTCCGCCTGTGTACGCTTAGGTCTTAAAAACTATGCGACGGATTTTAATGTGGTTTTCAACAATTGATAGAGTGATTCAAGAGGAAGGTTTTTTTAAGTATGTTAATGATGCTCTGCTAACCTTGCGAAGCTGGAGCGGGTTTATAATATGAAGGGCACAGGCAAATAACATCTTTGTTTGTAGAATCATATCTCTGTCTATAGTCTATAGTATTTTGAGTTTCATAAATTAGAATTTTAATTAGTTAACTTGCATCATATTAGTAGGACAATAGGTATTACAGGCTTGCTACTGTGATTCTATTTACTATGTCCACCGAACCTGCAGTTCGTGGAAGGGCGCCGGTATTCGGCGGCGCGGGCGCATACGCGGCGTTTCGTTTATATTAACTTAATGAGTTCGCTTCGCTCCAAACGCGACTTTTTACTCGACTCTTTTGCACACTAATAAACAGTAACAGCTCTCGGGTTATTCACATTCACCATATCGTTATTATTATAAATTGCACTACAGTATGCACTTGGCTTGGCGTTCGAAATTGTAATTTTTGAGCTGCATTTTTATTAGGTTTTTGCCACTGCACTGTGCTCAAATATGGCGTTGAATCACGTTAGTTTGGTAAATTAGTTGTTATTATCCTATTTATATTATAAATGTGAAGGTTTGTGAGTATGGATGTATGTTTGTAAACATCTCACGGGAAGGTTACTAATATTATATATTAGGATAATGTTGATGATATACCTATTTATATAAGCTTAGAATTAAATAAAGTCGTTTATATGTGCACAAAATTTAATTAAAAATAAAACTAGATGAAAACGCCGTGGTTAGTCAAAATAATATACTATAGACAATAATAACAAATCGATATACGAAAAACGTTATTCAAAAAGTTTAAACTTTAGTCTATAATTTTGGTAATCAACGTCAAAGTCTGAAATGCTGGCTCGCTGCATTAACATTATCAATTCGTATTTACTTCACCCACATCAAGGCAGAAACGAACGTCCGTCATTCCCATAATCATTTCGTCCAACGAAAAAGCTGTCCGATGTGCTTTTTGCAAAAAAAAAGCTACTTTCGTGGGTGGAAAAAAAGCTCTTTGACCAGCACCGACGTCATTAATAAAGTACGTACAAAGTTGAGAAACTTACGCGAATGGATTAATTTTCTAATGGCGTAGGTTTCAGATGTAAAACCTTAAAGTTTCAACTTTTATAAGGTTGCTCTTTGAAACTGTAATTTATAATTAAAATCTATATAGTAAGGAAATTGAGGTGGTTTGAATACTAAAAGCTATAGCTTAGTACTTTGTCTACTACGATGAAGCTTGTGGACTGGAATTTCGATGACAAAAATGGATAAAATAAGTAAGCCATAGTATAAAGCTTCACTTCTCGCGAAAAGTCGCAGATTTTATTAAAATACTAACTCGCGATCCCTTCAGCCCTTCCAGCGTTAAAGAGTAACAAACATACATCCAAACATTCATTCTCACAAACTTTTGCATTTATAATATTAGTAGGTTTCGTAGGTAAGTAAGTAGGGAAGCAACTCTAGTTACTCTGTTTATAAATCATCAATATATTTACCAATAAAAAACCGTTGGAAAATATTTGCCAAAAATATTTTAGTTACAGTCATTTCTAATTACAACAGTTACATCGTATGAGAAACGTGTGCCTCGGGGTATTTAGCCGTGATAACAAGTTGTGAGGCATCGATACACGAATCCTGTTTCCGGTTCCAAAACATACTAGATTCCAATCAATACAACCAGTTGAGACCAGTTCATGAAACACTAACTGTCTAGATTGTTTATGTATCGATTTCATCTTCCAAGCCTTTCTCTCCAAACCATAATAAATCTTATACACTTACAATAAGGTGGTAACTAATTTAACCAAATTCGTCCTAGATGCTCCAAGCTAGAATCTAATAAGTTATTTATGTAGCGAAAGTTTTATTTAAATAACATTTCTCCGATGCAATTGTACTATCAGATGACCCTGTCAGTCAGTACTATATCGCATAGATTTTTTTAATATCCCTCTCCATTTAATTTAAGTTGTTCATTTATTTTTTTGGTATGGCAACCGGATCTCGGCATTACTGGCAGTTATAAAAACCACATACTCTAGTAAAAATTTGGGATCGTTTAGTAAATGAGTAGAGTCAATGTCCAGTCAAGTAGGAACGAGGTTTCGGAACATTTATTGGTAAGTAAAAACATGAATATAATAGACGTTGCAGAGTTCTTGTTACAGAGTTTGTGCGGGGAAGTACAGGCATATAACAGACATAACTAAAAAAAATGTATGTCTTAAGATTGACGATGCATTTATTAAGTAGATGCTTTCCGCGGATTCAGTCGCGTACGCGGAGATCTACAATTTTCCTAGAATAAAAAGTTGCCTATGTGTTATTCCATAACATTTTTTTTTATTTTTAATCTTTCTTACGTTTGACTTCAGACACACTCTGACTTGAGCGACGTCGAAGCCCAAGATGTTACACGCTTGCCCAGAAAATATAGCTGTAGCTTTGTGAGAGATTTCATCGCGAGTCCTTCAGCTGGGGAGCCTAAAGAGGAAATGCAAGATTTTGTCGTGAGTGTTTGTGATGAATAAACTCCAATACTACTATGTCGATTTCAACAATTCTTTCACTATTGGCACGCTACATTATCAAGGAGTCGTGGTGGCTCAGTTGGGAAAGCACCGACTCACGATCATGAGGGTGCCGGTTCAAATCCCTGGCCCGTACCTCTGAGTTTACAAAAACTTACGTACGGATTCACACCACTGGCTTTCGGTGAAGGAAAACATCGTGAGGAAACCTGCATGCCTAAGATGTCACAATTAAAGGCATGTGAAGTCCGCCAATCCGCACTAGGCCCGCGTGGTGGACTATGGCCTAAACCCCCTCGATGTTAGGGGAGGCTCGAGCTCCTTGGTGGAGACGTATATGAGCTGTTGATGATGATGATGATTATCAAGGAGTAACATAGCCTATATTTATCCCTATATTCTTACGGGAGTGGAAACTACGCGGGTGAAACCGCGGGGCAGGTATTATAACGAAAGATTTGTTAATACTTTTCACCCCAATGTAGATACTGGAAAAGGACATAGCGTGAATACCTACATAATTTCCGGTTAGTTGAGCTTAATCCGTAATATAGGCACGATAACCCTGGTTTACATGTAGTTAGCATATTAATTTCATAGTCTGTAAACACAAAGTAGAATACAAAGTAACTCGAAAGGTTATTATGGTGTTATTTTTTTCGATTCCGAATAATAATCTATTCGTGAAAATAATTTGCATTTAAATTATTAAGTTCGCTCGCTTGCTCTATGGTAATACTGGAGTAATTTGTTTTTTCATTAAAAATGTTAGTTAATAGACAAATGTTTTAAGTTTTTTAGACGTCAGTAAAGTACGTTTTATTGACTATATTTTTTTTCAAACTAAACTTATTGCATTCAGTTCTTTCGCCTAGGATGCTCATTATTATGTAATACAAGCTTCCGTCCCTCGGTTTCACCCGTTTTCTAGTGGAACTTGCAATTGTCCCAAGATAAAAAGTAGCTTAACTTATTCCAGAACATATTCTAACTCTGTACCAAATTTCAAGCAGATCCTTTCAGTCGTTTTGGCGTGACAGAACAAACATCCATCCATCCATACTCACAAACGCATTTATAATATTATTAGGATTTTTTTCAATCGATCTTTATCGATATTATATAACACATCGATACACCGTAATCGATTAATCGCATTGCGAATAAAAAAGCATTGATTATTACCGATTGGCGCAAGAATTAGCAGTTACTAATGATATCTTTGCGCAAAACATCTTTTAGCGTACAAATTAACATAGGTTGGCATAAGTTTACTATATCAGAGGAGATCGCGTGTTCATTACAGAGACATTATAGGCATTAATTTGATTTAGGTGTTTTATAAAAGTGCTTTGCGACCAATCGTCCGTGAAATTCTCTATAGCAACAGTATTAGTTGATTTTGAGTCACAGTGCATATGTTGCAGTAAGAAGGGTAATAAATGATAAATAATGGTAATACAATGGTATCTTATAATAATAAAGAGGATTTTTCAATAAATAGGCTGCAAAACTGGACTTAACTGAATAATTTTTTCTCTATCGAAAAGCTATATTGTACCTATCTTTTAGGGCGATGGGAACTACGCGGGTAAATCCGCGCGGCGGAAGCTAGTAAAATATGGTATTTGTTGTTAATATACGAAAGCAAATTAAGCTAAAATAAAGCCAAATTAAAGTTTTGATTTCAGGTTCAAATTTTTTTATAAAAACTTTATGTTAAGGTAGGTTCTTCTAGAAATAGCTTCATAAACCAGTTTTGTATACACTTAAGCTACTGTTTACCTTATGTACTACGTAAAAACAGTTTGTTAATAAGAAATTTTAATGTGTTGAAACAAACGTACAATATCGCGAGTTATATATACATGACCATTGACCATATATGGGCATGAACATACGTTACACACACTATTATAGTATAACCGTTGAACTAAAAACTAAAACCAAAGAAAACTACTAAAATTATAAATGCCAAAGTTTGGATGTATGACTGTTTGATACTCAATTAAGCCAGCATCGCTGAAGGATCTGAATTTTGGCACATAGATTTTTTTTTTTAAATGGACATCCTCAGATGGCTTTTACACCGTTACGCGGACTTTTTCGGTGAGGGCAGAGGGCTCTCAACCGAAGGATAAGGCACATAGATACATACTCTTCCCTACTTTATATATTTTTTTTCGTGCGGATATTTGTGACAGAAAATATTCCTACTAATATTAAAAATGTTAAAGTAAGTCTGTCTGTTAGTTTGATACGTTTTCACGACAAACTACTGAATAAATTTTGACGAAATTTGGTACAAAAATAGAGTACGGCTATGCAATGGACAGGCTATCTTTTATCCCGGGAAATTGCCCTTGCCTTGTAACTTTTGATGAGTTTTAGACATAATTAAAAAAAATCTATAAGTAGATAATATTTTTAAGTTTCAATACAAAGGACAGAAGAAATGACAGCACTCACAAACAACTTAAAATCTCAGTATACTAAATGGTACCAATTTTGACGTACCTACACAACTATTTATCTTTATCTCTTTTATATTTAACAAGATAGAAAGGGATCAAAATAACAACAAATTGGATAATTTTATCTGGAATGTCTTTCTAAAAAAACTACTTAAATACAGTCGTAAACAGACAAACGTTTTACTTCACTTCATTAGTATACAATAATAGGTAATAAAAATGATAGTAACAAGTAATTAGACGCGAATAAAAATATCAATATTGTATTCTGATGTAAACTTTCTGGGGGCCTAAAATGAGCAATCAAGGAGGAGTTTTTAAAATTAATGAGTTTGATAAAATACCTTTAATTTTATATGAATAAAGATTATTATTGTTTTTAAGTATTCAATAAAGCCTTACTTTTATATAATATTGGTGTAACACCTTGACTTCACACAGAAAATATAAAAATATTGCAACGAATTATATTTTTAACATGACCATACCATGATGTAGTATGACAGATCCCCGTTCCCAGGGGATCTTCCATTTTCCCGGTATAAAAAGTAGCTTATATCCTTTCTCAGGCTCTAGACTAGACTATCTGTGTACCATATTTCATTTAAATCGGTTCTGTAATTTTAGCGTGAAAGCGAGACAGACTGAGTTACTTTCGCATTTATAATATTACTATCATTATTAATACCGGCCGAATTGAGAACCTCCTCCTTCTTTTTGGGAAGTCGGTTAAAAACAAACATATTAATATGACTGCTAATTACTAATTAGGGAAATAGGCATTCTATACTGATCGAGAGGCCTTTCTAGACATTACTAAAGGCTTATGCCGACGGTACAGACGCTCCGCTCCGTCGACTCCCAGACTGGTACGGTCGGCAAGAGTGTTTGTCTGTCATTATTTGTGTTCTTATGCCTTTGTTAGCCATTACTCTGTGTTTTAATTGAATAAACGTTTTTTTTAAGTTAGAACAAAAGAGCTGTTTGAAAACGTAATTAAAAACTTATAAAAGTTGGTTAAATGTTTGTTTATGTCAAAGTTATTAGCTATTTAAGGGGATATTATAGCTGTTTTGCGGATTCCTATTTATTAAATTGTATCTTGTTAGGCAGTATGTTGCTATGGGGCCAATTCTAATTGTCATTTAAAATACCTACTTGATTTGGAAAACATCAGTAGTTCGCGGTGACAAATAATACAGCATACAGCATAATTCCTTCAGTCATATCAACTTTGAACTTTATCAACTAAATAAAGCTTTTAGCTACCAGTAATCGTCTCAAACAATAAAAACACATGCTGTATATAAAGTTTTTTTTTTCTGGTTACAGTACACTACGTCGGCCTGTCTCACAAGCGCAGGCCACGGCCCGTAATGACTATAATATTTTTTTGTGCTTTTTCTTTGTCTATAGGTATCATGTGAGCTTTTTATCACTCTCTACGCTTTCACCACCGATGAACATAATAATACAAGAAAACACTTAAAACCCCATAAAATAATAAGGCTCGGTCTATGGCGGACCACAAATTATAGATTTCATAGCGATACATTTCTACGTTAAAGTTGTCGATATCTAAATGTCCGTTTTGATTTAGCTCTAGGTATATGCTAAAGAGTGACAAACATAGCGCGTAAATAGAGACACGCTCTTGTCTAAACGGACCTCTTAGATCTGGATATGTCAAATGCTACGAGAGACTTCGCTACGAAGTCAAATCGGGCTTTACAAGATTTATGTATGTAGGTTTTAAAATTGCAAGCTCCTTTCACATTCCGGTCACTCAAAAAAAGTATGTTAACTGACTTATTTGAGAGCGAAAAAATCTTGCGCGAGCGAGCCTCCAGGCCCGTTGCCATGGCAACAGAGTTGGATCAAATAATTGGTCGGACGCGCACAGCCGCGATACGATACCATCGCCTTCAATCGGGCATTTTATTTTTTTATTCCAACATTGCATTCCGGGCCTTACCCAGACGGCTTTTGAGCAAAAACTAGCGTCTCACAGCGCGTTTGTCTCGCTCTACCCCGAAGGCGAGAGGGAGATAGGTATAGTTTTCACGGTACACGATTAGTTGCTTCATCAGCGCATGATTGGCGTGAATTAGGAGTACCGTTTAAGGTGAGCGTTATCATTTATTGGTATGCATTAATTACTTTAAGGTGCCGCGATTTGGACATCAAAAGTGATGAAAATTGGGAAATTGATTCGCTTTTGTTTAGTGCCGATAGTGAATGGGCATGTCCGGGGAACAGCGCTAGTTCCTGGAAGCTCAAATCGTTTTAATTTATTTTCAGAACTATTGGCATCTTTTCATTCGCCAATAAGAGTGACTCGTGTTCTTTGAATTAGATTTGAACTTTAGTGTAAATAGATGTAGGAAATTGAAATTGAAAGTAAGAAATGTTATTTAATTGTATTTCTATACTAATATTATAAAGAGGAAAGATTTGTTTGTTTGTTTGTAATGAATAGGCTCCGAAACTACTAGACCGATTTCAAAAATTCTTTCACCTTTGGAAAGCTACATTATCCCCGAGTAACATAGGCTATATTATATCCCTGTATTCCCACGGGAACGGGAACTACGCGGGTAAAACCGCGCGGAGGTAGCTACTTGAAATATAAAACGAATAATAGTTATTATACATATATGACAAATCATTAGAGAATAGACGTTTGATGTAGAGCTCAAGTGAATCTCCCTGTAATTAAACATTTATAAAAATATTTTGTTATTATATTGTTTTAATAAACTATTTTGTGTCTCATCAATTTCAAAAATACCTATTTACATACCTAGTATAGTAACAAAGGCGGTTCCTACCGTTTGCACTCGATCTTTCAAACTACGCTACGGATTTTAATGCAATAAAAAGTTAATTAATGTAAATAAAGCTAGTTATTTAGGAAGAGCACTATAGTAAAACGTTTATTTGTTAAAATACACCGATTCTCTCCTAACCAAAGCCGGGGCGGGTGGCTAGTTTATTAATAAAACTACTTCGCTTGTCGTCTCGAAAACTTTTGTAACCGAAATAGAAATAGCTGCAAATCCAAAAAGGCGATGAGATCACAACTTGGTTGTTGTAATATTATCTTTGGAGTTCTTTCACCCGACCGTGGGTGGCACTACTTTCGTTTGCCGGTTATACCGCTGCAACTGGGGACTGGAGATACATTTGGAATAATCTAGAAGCTTCTAGAATTATCCTTTATATGAATAAACGTAAATGCGGTTACAGAGGCCAGTTTAGACACAAATATGGCGCTTAGGAAGGGAAAAGTTGTAGATGCTGCTGCAGGTTTGGAAGTCGGTCTTCAACTGAGAAGAACCGCCAAGAAGGCACTCACTGAGAACTCAAAAATGATATTTTTTTTTAATATTTAGAGTTCAGGCTTTGTTGCCTTAATAGGACTTGTGATGGTTAAATTTGCTGACGCTGCCAGCCTTTAGGATGTCAGGGTTCAACTGAGAAGTACCGGCAAGATACTCACTAAAATTACATTTAAGAAGGGATTTTTTGCTATATTTTTTCATAGTATTAAATAAAATTACAACTAGCACAGAACCACGCAATATACCGCAAACTGAGCATCATATGTCGTTTGCCAGCGTACTTGAGTAGAAAAATCCTTAATTCGTGTGGTCCAAAGTCTCAGCGTTGTCATGGCAACTGGAGAGCACTTCCTAATCCTCATGTATGAGCTAACGACGTGTCACGGCAGCTCACAGACCTTTAATCAAACTAGATAAGAATACCTCAATTTGTATGAAGAACCGTGTCACTATTTCTTTGACGCCCTATGGCAATAGTCGCGGACAAAATGGCGGCGTAGAAAGCGGATATATTTGCTGCTTTTTTACACTTGCGATATCTAGTTAGGTTAAGTCTGTGGTATACCTACTTAAACGAACGGCCCTCACAAATACGTCGCTGTCACGTTTTGCGTTTTCAGTCCATGATGACAGGTGAACCAACGGGTCTGAAGTTGTGAAGATCTATGCCGGATATGACATGAGAGTGTCTCTTTCTGTCGCACTATGTGCGTCTCTTTTTGGTATTCTAATTAGTATTATATGGGAATGTGAGTTAGTTTGTTTGTATCGCTATCACACTTGAACAAAAACAATCATAATTTTGGTTTCACCTGCGTTTTCAGGATTTCTGGATAAAAAAGGAACCTATACAGATATACTCTATCTCATATTTCATCATCACTATTCAGCAGTTCTGGTATACCTAATACCCCGGACTCAGGACTCTCAGAATACTCAGGACTACGGCCTAATCCCCCTCGTTGTTAGGGGAGGCTCGAGCCCCTCGGTGGAGACGTATATGAGCTGATGGTGATGATGATGATGAGACTCTATACATAACTACGCATTTTGAATTACAGTGATATCACCGTACAATGACTATATACAATGTCTGTCTGTTTATAACGCATTATGTGTATTTACTCTTGAGGTTTTCCTTCGCAATGACCGCTAGCGGGAAAATAATATTAAACTCGCTCTTGAGCTACATAAATAAACACTCAGAGCTGTCTGTCTCAATAAGAATCACTAATAAAACTATAATAATATTCATAGTACATCCTTCTAAAATAATAAATGCGATAGTTAAGACTGAAGGATGTTTGTTACTCTTTCACGCAAAAACTACTGAATGGATTTGGATGAAATTTTAATCTGGATTGATACTTAGGTTACTATTTATCCCGGGAGAATTGAAGATCCCAAATCTTACTAATATTAGACATAAATGCGAAAGTTTCTGAGTAGGTATGGGTGTTTGTTACTTTTTCACACTAACACTTCTGAACGGATTTGGATATTTGGAACACATATAGTTTATAACCTGTATTAGCACATTGGCTACTTTTTATCCCGGGAAAATTCCCCAGGCGAAACCGCGGGGCGCAATAAAATCAACGCATATTTAAGCGTCTACCTACATATCAGAGCAGAGTAGGTACTTGCAGTTCGCAGAATCCTATCGAGTCGGTTCGCACGGGACGAAGCCGTGGTGGCTTGTGTGGTGTAGTGTGGTATAGTGTGGTATAGTGTAGGTGCTTCCGAAAACCTGGCCGTACCAGTTTTTAGGACCACCGCCGGGGTCAATAACCGGAGCGAGTATTTCGGCAATGCGACTGTGTACAATGTATGTTTTATGTTGCAGTTTTGATGTCGAATAAGGTTTTGTTTTATTTTCCAACTTGACAATTCTTAAGGGACTATGACATTAAAACAACGCTATAATGATTGGGTAATTTAACTTATTTTAGTATCAATTTGGTATAAGAAACGTCATATATCATGACCTATTGCGGCTACGGTAACCGCTTCCTATCAGGTGGGACCGTGAATGCCTATTTGCCACCTTAGTGGTATAAAAAAAATAACCTAAGCTAATATCTGGTATATTGAACACTCAGGTGGTGGAATGAGCTCTCCGCCATGGTATTCCCAATGGAGTACAGCATGGGGTTCTTCAAGAAGAGTAAAGAGATTTTTACAGGGTCGGCAACGCGTGAGTGACGCCCCTGTTGCAAGCGTCCATAGGCTACGGTAACCGCTTCTAATCAATAGGACCGTATGTCTCATTGCCACCTCTATGGTATAAAAAAGTATAGCGTATACATTGATGTAAAATTTTTATATCAATGAGCGTATAGAAACTATAAACTTGTTCTTAGATAGCTAACCATGCCAACCACCGCCTAAAAACGAAAACTTTTATTTTATTTTCTATTCATATTTAAATACAAATATAACAAAAGACATCAAAAGCATAGATATTACATAAAAGTTCCATATAAACGATATGTCCGCGACATGATACCCGAACTGCGCACACGGTGCGCGGGCGCAGGGCAGGCGTCGCATTTCACGTGCGCTAGTCGAACGTGCGATTTTTATGTGATAGCTACCTTCCGGTAGGGTTTATGTTACAGTAGCACTCACGCGGCACTTTGTGCAAATTCCACTAATTTATTTGTACATTGCAATTACATTTTATGTCTTGAATATAAATTAATCCTACCAAAATTATAAATGACTTCTTCTTCTTTTCTTATTTTAATGGCACCAGGTGTGTTAATTAAACACAATTCAGCCAGTGTCAGAGTGTTTGAGAATAAACGATGGAGATTGTACGGTGAAATTATGTCTATTCAAAGTTTGTGAGAGAAGAAAAACTACTGAACGGATTAGGATGACATTTGGAGCACAGATAGTTTATAACCTGGATTAATGCATAGGCTACTTTTTATCATGGGAACGCGGGTAAAACCACGGGGAGCTACTAGTACTAACAATTTTTTTTTCACTTTCTGTCTTGATTACCTACATCATCTACTCATATATGTTCTACTGTAAGAGCACGATCCTCTAATATCAAGGGTGTTTAGGCCATAGTGCGGTGGCGGACTTCACATGCCTTTAATTGTGACATTTCGGGCATGATTTCCTCACGATGTTTTTTATTCACCGAAAACCTGGGGGCGAATCCGTACGTAGGTTTATAAAACACAGAAGTACGGGTCTGGTGTTTGAGCCTAGACCCTCATGATTGGTGCGCTTCCCTGAACCACCACGGCTCCATGATTGCAATGATTTATTTTTATGATATTCGGGCGTCTACTAACGCACCTCCACTGCCCATTTAGAAGTCTACACCTAAGATTAGAAGTCCAAATAGTGGAAAAGCCCCAGCCTTAAATATATTAATAGAATTATTAAAAACAATTGAAAGCGGGTCACAGCCACCGTTTATTTTGCCATTTGCCTCGATATATCACCGTAAGGGCCACTTCCCGGTCTGGTCTCAACGCTAAAACTATTAACTTGTCAGAACTGTCGAATAATCGTTCAGAGCATATGTTTATAATAAATTCCGTCCAACGATACACAAGCCGCGATAATCGACAGCTGTTAGATTGTGTAACATATCCCTTATAACAGTTGCCCTAGAAACATGACAGAACTAGCATGTGATTAAATTTTATCGTGTCGTACTAATGTATCTGTGAGATTCCGATGTAATACGTCTCATCTATACTAATACATAATGTAAAGAGGTAAAGTTTGTATGTAAGTTGTATAATCTCTAGAACTACTAGTCCGAATTGAACAAAATATATTAGTGTTAAATAGCCCATTGATTGAGGAATAATAAAGGAAATAGAACACAATCTTACCACAAACTATATATTTCCAAGTCTTCGTATCCATAAAATATTATAATATAAAAATGTTACAGTTTAAATCAGGCATTTATTCTATGTCTTCTTTAATCTCAAGGAATTTGTATAGGCTGCATTATCTCTTCTATAGCAATGTTAATCTAGAGAGAACTAGCTTATCTTCTACTATCAGCTGTTCAAGTAATGGAAATATCCTTGGACATTTTTCACACACGGCCAATCTGATTCCAAATTAAGCATCAAAGTGAGCTTGTGTTATGGTAACCAGATAGCTGATATACTACATATAGTACTTTTAAATACATACTTATATAGATATTTACAACCAGACACAGGACAAACAGACATATTCATGCATACAAATGTTTGTCCTGGGTGGGAATCGAACCCGCGACCCGCGGCTTGAAAGTCAGGGTCACTAACCACAAAGCCAACCGGGCTGTCAAATCCGCTTCAACATGAATGTTTTATATTAAAACTAGCTGCCGCCCCGCGGTTTCACCCGCGTAGTTCCCGTTCCCGTGATCACTTATGGGTATTAAAAATAGATAGTAGCCGATTCTCAGACTTACTGAATATGCATTTAAATAAAATAATCATAAAAATCGGTCAAGCTGTTTCGGAGGAGTATGGTAACTAACATTGTGACACGAAAATTTTGCGTATAAGATAATGAGATCAGAACAAGTAGCCTTATATTTAAGTAAACAAATACTCTTCACATAGACAGGTAAAGATTTTATTTGAGACGTCAAGCCGCCATTTTTAATTGCCTCCATATTGTTCCATATTTGATTATTCGTGCGTTTCCCGCGTGATTTAGCTTTTAACATACAAATGGAAGCTCTTCGCGAATCACGAGCTTTACGGTAGCTTTTAATAAGTCAATGGAAAGTTCACGACTTTATGGCATTCCAATTTCAAATGTGATAATTGAGCATGAGTTTCCTATAGACACAGCAAGTATTACGGTAGTGAAAATGTTAACTACCTACCAGTTAGTATTACTCATTTCCACACGACAAACAAAATGTCTATACAAAAATATCAAATACAAATATTATTTTAACTAGTTGAACTGAATACAAAAATAATTTACACGTGGAACCTAAATTAGCAAAGTAACCAGCTTTTTTGAAGGCTAGTTGCCACTAGATGAGCCAATACCGACCTTATTAACTGTGCCATAAGGTAGATGTTAATTGGTACATGTTTAAATTCGTCAAATGTACGAAGCAGTTCAAAGAACTACACCCCCACAGCGATGTGATATTTTCTTTTTAGGGTACCGCAAAAATTATTGATTATTTAAAAATAATGGTTTTTAAAAATGATATAAAGGTTTGGTTAAATATCTTGTCCCTGGAAAATATTGCCATCTATTCTTATATTATATCTATTTTATTATATTGTAAATCTAATACAGTATTAATAAGTTAAGATTTTTTGGGAAATCTCTGACTATTCATAAGTCCTTGAAAATACAAGTTATTAAATTCCTCAGTAAGTACACGTCCGATTTTGAAAATTCTTTCAATGCACCTACAGCTACAGTTTCCCTGAGTGTCATAGAGCAGAAAGTCGCAAAAAAAATTATAAACATAAATCATCAGTAAATTGTACAGAACCCCCATCACTATCCATCGATTCGCCATTCAACTCTTCTCGTTTTTGCAGTCCATTTCTTGTATTTGAACAGACGATACCGGCCAATGAGAGCAATGGACCTCCATTGTTGATATTTATTGTAATATCATATTACAGAGCAAAAAAATAATGAATAGCGAAGAATTTTAAGTAGTCCATCTCTTGATATGATGATATGACTAATTCTTGGGACCATAGATACAATATACCTACGTAGGATTCGTATCTTGCTCCTTCTAAAATAAAATAAATAAATAAATATCCTGGGACATTTTTCACACACGGCCAATCTGATTCCAAACTAAGCAGAGCTTGTGCTATGGTAACCAGACAGCTGATATACTACATATACTACTTTTAAATACATACTTATATAGATATTTACATCCAGACACAGGACAAACAGACATATTCATGCATACAAATGTTTGTCCAAAAAGTTGTTATCCAATGACAGATAGAACCCAGGCTTTCAGGACAGACCTCACGCTACACTTATTTAGTTCTTTATATCTAGTCGCTTGTCGCTGCACGAGAAATGCAGCTAAGTTTTTTTTGATGATTTACAATTTTACCTGTCCAACTAACTCCGCATCGCGTCTCATCAAAAGAATTAGCTAACTTTAGAAATCTGAGAACGTGTATTTCGGTCCCCTAAATGTCTCTTGTTTCCCCCTAATTTAATTATAATCAGATTCCATGGTCATGACAACCGGAGTTATCTGATTTTGATGAATAAAAATTATTAACAGGAATGTTTTAGTCAGATTTATCCAGTATTAGTTCCATACACACTTAATTTAAGTAGTAGTAGTCTGCTTCTAAAAGAGATCTGGAATAAACTATCATTAAATAGCTCACAACTGTGAGATAGTATGATGGCTGATAATAATTTCCAACATCATGTACATTTATCCTTGAACGCCTTAATTCATACAATAGACTTTAGACCTTATAACAACATATTTAAAGTATTTAACAACGTATCAACGAACTAAGCTGATTAATAGGTTATGTCACCTATTGCGTACAAAACAACTGCCCCAAACAAAACATTCGACAAACGCATATGCACAAACAACTTTCAATAAGTTAGTCATCTTGTATGACAGCCAACAGCAATTAATGGAAAGTCGAAAGCTTCATTGTCTGCGCCGCATTGGGAGAGACAACTGGAGTTTTACTTATAGTTATTAAGGCAGTAACTAGCTGTCTATATCTGTACTAGGAGCAGGAGCAGGAGTTTAACAGAAGGAGTATGTAACCCTGAGAACTGTGAAACTATGGACAGTAGCTTTTACAAGACAGTTACCATTTATTAATTGAACATCATAAATAAAAGCCAATAAAAAGAACAAATAAAATGAACGTTCGCATTTAACTAGCAATTATTCAGATATAAAATTGGATGGTGCATGTAAAATTAAATTCTGCCCACCTACGACGACCACACGTTAGCCAGTTACATGAGTAGAACGAAATTTAACAAATGCTCTTATTTTAGCTTGGCAACAACCACGAACGTATCTTATTTTAGATCACCAAAGATCTGCCAAACAAAAGTCAATGCCCCTAAAATAAAGTAAATAGAGTCAACCGGCACGTCTATCAGGAAAATTTTAAAACATACCGCCTACTGATCAAAAGTACATTAACAGTTTCAGCGCTTGTTCACATTTCACTATTTGCGGCGCGGGCGCACCTACGCTTTAACTTCAGCGCTCACAGGCGCAGTGTGGTTCTTATTTAGATGTAGACATTTAACCTGCTACCATATCAAAATGATCATCTGCTGCGACTACTTTCATAAATTGACAATTAATATGTAACAAATAAGCCGATAGTTCAAATACGGTAAGCTTAGTTTTTTCATTTTAACCCCCTTCCCATATAAAAGGAGTATACCTATCTGTCAGTGAGTGTCTACGTGTATAGCTGAGGCATCGTATGTCCGAAACTAATGGATCGATTTTGGTGCGCTCTTCCTGTGTGAAAGCTGACATGGTTTAAGAAAATCTGTTCAGTCTTTTGGAGATCGTCAGTACTTTTCTGATCAATTTAAGGAATTTTAAATTAATTTATGAGTTATATCTTTCCAGACAGTGCCAGTGTCCGTCGCGGCTAACATTGCCCACTCGCACAGACCGGTTGGCATGGAAAGTGATTTATTCCGAGCACATCGATGACAATCATCCGTAGGCGATCTTCCCTCTCCCTCTAACACCACCTCGCAAGCATTGTTCCGCTTCTACTTACTGTAACTTGACTTGACTTATCGATGTGTGGACCGGATAACGTGAAGGTGTGAATGTAACCTTTATGTTGTTCCAATAAAGAAATATTGTATGTATTTGCATGATACTGTTGCAATAAAGGGTAAACTTGCAGGATAATCAATATTATAGTAATCATGGTTCTTTCCGAATTTTTCCATGAACCAGTATAAAAATACCTTGAAACTTTATTTAACTAATGATTTCGCTATGTACTGATTCAATATACCTAAGCTACCTACTAATATTGTTATTGTTAAAGAAATAGTTGAAACTTGTTTTGAAAAGAGTAATTGCTGAGTTTATTGCCGGCTCTTCTCAGTAAAACCTTCCGAACTCAGAATCAGAGTCGACGTTTCATAAGTGCCTGTGAAGGCCTATTCGAATCAAAATATGTATTTCATTTCATATGTTTAGGAATTAGGAGTATGTGAAAATGTCATTTCATTTCACTACACGTCTGAGCTTTTCTATCGAGACCTTCTCTTAGAAACAAAAGAAAGCTATGATTTCATTTGGTACCATCTAGTTCACCCAAACAAAATTATGGTACCTAATGCAATACATTAGGCCGTGTACACAAGAGTGGCGTACGTTGAACCAGTAAATGTTGGTGTACATCGGCGTACATTTAGTTAATCGCATCTCATTGTTTCGGCCACGCATCGATCTGATCGCCCAATTAGAACACATGATGGACACGCACGATTAAACGAATATTCTACATTCATTGCCGAAGATGTCTAATAGCTGGAAGGTGCCAGTCTTTATAAATATGTCTTTATCAATGGCCTTCGAAATATACAACTTATACAATAATCTATATCTATACTAAATAAAGCTGAAGACTTTGTTTGTTTGATCAACCATCTCTGCGGTAATCTCTGGTCCGATTTGAAAAATTATTTCAGTGCTAAATGGACCATTTATCGAGGGAGGTTTTAGGCTATATATAATTACGCTACCGACAATAGGAGCGGAGCATCAATACAAAATGTTGCAAAAACGTGGAAGTGACGTTAACGAAGTTGCGCGGGACATCTAGTAATGTAATAATTGTACAGTCTTCAACGAATTTAATTTAATTACAGTGAAGTAGCAAGTAGGTGATATTTTCATTTCAAACCGAATCAAGTGTTAAATTAGGAACGTTAAATAAATAAGTCTGTGACATTTCCTGTCGAGAAACCTGTTCTCGTGACATACATTTTACACCGAGTTTAAAGGTGAATTATAGTAGATAATATATTAATATGGTAAAATTCATTAATTGATAAAACTCCAATAGAAAATTCCGAAATGTACCTACTACTGGAGAAAGGAAAAATTTCCTTTTACCAGAATATTATAAAGATATCATTAGGTAAATGTCATATCCAGTACTTTTTTGACTCTCAGCTATAAGTAGGCAGTATTTATGAGCCGGTTTGCATGAGTCAATCGTTGATCGATGAGACTGAATGAAGTTTCCGTTGATCGAATGGTATGGTCATTCTCTAATACATACTGAGGAACTACCTCATCGAGACATCGGACATCTCACGTGATCACGTAGGGAAGAAGCGAGACAGAGCATCGAAACGTCGTGTGGTTTTACTCTGCCAAATTGTACATGAGGACATTTTCATTCATAGCACTATTGGGTTGGCCGCTTTTTTTTCCTTAACATTCAATTTATGATATCGATAGTAGTCTTAAAATGTGACTCATATTTTATTTTCGGAATTTCTTAATGTATCATTGCGTCTGTTTTTTTGGCTCCTTTTTGTATGAAACTGTCTACTTCATAACTTTTTTTATCAAGCAACTATAATATTATCCTGTTACGATATTCGACGATCTATTTTGTCATCTTTTATATTTGAAAAAAAAAATCGATTACTTTTACTTGCGAGTACCTAATAAAAAAATTAAATTAAATTTAATAATAATATGAACACAATTTATTGAAGTTTCAATATGTACCTACCGATAAATTAATAAATTAATTCATTAGACCTTTAGATATATTTATTTATTGCCCTAACACTGTTGGTTCCTTGTGAACCAAAACCTGATTTATGCTCTTAGGTAGTTGCTTCTCGGAATTCTAAAGTCTAGACATGACTTTCGAGATCCCGCTCAAGGATGTCTAAATACATCGTACTATTAATATAGTTAATTTACTCTGAATTCTCGTGAAGTAATTAATGGTTAAAATTGTATTGGCTGGTTTAGTGGTTAGCCCTGACTTCGCGGCTTAAATTCTAGGATTTTTCCATAAACTTACTTATATCACAATCTCAAACCTAACTAATATTAAAATATGGAAGTGTCTGTTTGTATTTTCTTAACGTCGTAATGAATTTTTGGATGAATATGTCTAAAAACTAAGTCTGAAATAAATATTACTAGTGTCCGACCGAAACTGGTTTTCCGGCCGAAACCGAAACCGAAACCGAATGTTCGGCCGTGGCTTCAGTTTCGGCCGAAACCGAAACCGAAACCGAAACTCACATGATCAAGTATAAAATTTCTTAAAATACTGAAATTTGGTGTTTTTTACCATTATTTTGCATTAATTAGGGCATGAAGTGGAAACACAGTATATTAATTCAGTTTGTTGTATCATTTATTTAATACAATATTAAAAAATCTTAATAACATTTTTATGAAATTTTGATAAATGCAACTTCAGTCCATGTGATGTTTGTTTTTTTGCTTCGTGGCTTCCTAATGAATAGCACTTGTTACATATCTTGCAAAAAGCTTTTGATGTATCACTGATACTTTTATCAAAGTACTGCCAAATCGGATTTTTTTCTCGTTGTAACATTTTACTCTGAAACAATTAAAAATAAAACCGTAACAATAACAATCGGACAATAGGTCATCGGAATGAAAAACAAATCTCGAATAAGATTACCTATAAAACGTAATTTATGAAATTAAACACTTCACATTTTTTATTTGCTTACAATTTCTTTTTTACATGTGACTTCATTTGTTAATAACAACAAAACAGTTATTGACTCAATATTTAATTAACTATATAAATCATTCAAGTACAGAAACAAAACAAAAACTTACATGTTATCAGTTCCATCAAAACATAACCTCCAAATAATGTTTCCGTCGGACGCACACGCACTAAGTTTTATTGCATTACTACGGAGCTATCCGAACGGCACACGATGATTGCCGAACAGAGCCGACGGCTTACGACACAGCTTTGCCGCGGAAAACGAAGTTAGGCGAACGTGCGTGACCTTGCGAGATAAGTTTCGGTTTCGGCAAAAGTTTCGGCCGATTTTGGCCGAAAACGAAACTGCAGCCGAAACTTGATTTTTGGCCGAAACTCGGCCGAAACCGAAACCGAAACCGAAAGTTCGGTCGGACATTAAATATTACATACTAGTGGCTCCCCGCAGTTTTACCCGCGTACCTTAAAGATTTTCCATTTTCCCGGCATAAAAAGTGGCCTATGTCCTTTCTCAGACTCTAGCCTATCTGTGTACCAAATTTCATTTAAATCTGTAGATTTAGCGTGAAGGGAGACAGACAGACATAGTTACTTTCGCATTTATAATATTAGTATGGATTAATAACACACGCAGACATAGACAAAAGTTAACTTTCAACAAAAAAAAAAAAAGAAAAAAAAACAATTAAAAAGTTCATAATTCCAATTTGAAATATTTCACTTGACACGGCACGCAATTAAAAGAAAATAAATAAAGGCCGTGTCACACAATCTTTACGCCACGTACGGCCGTACGCGTCCCTCCGAGACAAGCATGAAGTTATTTTATTTACGGCTTAACAAGACAATAAATCCAAGTAAATTGGGAAGAATTTTCTTTGGCCGTATTAATTATACTAATTAATCATATGAAAAAAAAAATTACGACATTCTAAGCATTCTTTAGTGTGGGGATCTCATTTACGCGTAAGGCATTTGTTTTTTTTTATATTGAATTATAAAGTGCGTGTGAGATAGCCGTTACAATTGCTTGTTTAATAGTAATTTATGATGAATAAATAAAAACCTAATTTATGCGAAGGGGATATAGCCTATCCGATACCTATACCTACCTATATAATTAAATACAACAATTTAATTACGTGCATTCAAAAATGGTTTTAAAATGTTACCAACTTTTTTTTTATGGCCTAGAAGGTGTAAGCCTCAGATGGCTTTTACACCGTTAAGCGGACTGTTTCGGTGAGCGCTGAAGGCTCTCAACCGAAGGAATGTTACAAACAAATTTTTATTTTAATATCAATAACTAGTGACTCCCCGCGGTTTCACCTGATAGCCTATGTATTAATCCCTGTTATAAACTCTCTGTGTCCCAAATTTGATCCAAATCTACTCAGTAGTTTTTTCATGAAAGAGTAACAAACATACATCCGTACTCACAAACTTTTGCATTTATAATATTAGTAGATTAAAAATCAAATTTAAAACATTAAACATTTATGGTTATATAATAGACAAAGTATATACCTTAATTAGGGTTGTCACAAAACATATAATTACATATGTTACCTGTCAAAGCGATACAATAATTATTATGCGCCCGCGCACTCATTGTTACTACACCGATAATCACTTTCACTTGCACATACTAGACTGTCTAGATTTCCAGACTTTAAAGGCCATGCCTAGATTTTGCTCTAACCTTGCTAACACTGTAAGCTATAATTTCGAAACTTGGGACACGATAATTGAGCAATTAACTCAAAGTTCCTCGTTTGAAAGATCAATGGTTTTATTTGTTTGTGAAACACCTCTGAGGTATAATTAGATCTAAACTATGACGTTTTAAATACAAATTATAATTGTATGATAGAAAAAATACATAAAAAACATAAGAAATAACTGTAAATGTACAATAGTTATGACTTTAGACCGAATCTATAAAAAAACATAAAGACGCGGTATCCTAAATCCTACTAATATTATAAATGCGAAAGTTTGTATGTATGGATGTTTGTTACTCTTTCACGCTCCAACGGCTGAAGGGATCTGCTTGAAATTTGGCACAGAGCTAGAATATGTTCTGGAATAACACATAGGCTACTTTTTATCCCGGGAAAATTGAAGATCCCCGGGAACGCGGGCGAAGCCGCGGGGAGCCACTAGTATAATATAATATTTCTATTCAAATTGCATTTGTGCAAAGTGCATTCACAAGCACTTAAGAACAGTTACTGTAATAAAAGAAATCACTAGAAAAATAATAAATATCCTGGAACATTTTTCACACATGGCCAATCTGATTCCAAACTAAGCAGAGCTTGTGATATATGGTAACCAGATAGCTGATATATTACATATACTACATTTAAATACATACTTATATAGATTACATCCTATTACAAATTACATTATTCATTTATATAATATCCTTAGTTATTTCAATAGCTGACTAAACAAAAAATATAAAAGTGTACTAGAAAAAGGAACCGGAAATAACCTTCATTTTATTATATAGATGACGTAAGGATCCCAAATACGACATTTTACTATCTAATGAAGTGCATATAAATTATATTGGTTGAAAGTAATGTTGCATGTCCCAATTTAATCCAAAGCTGTACTGAAAGCTAAGCTAAGCTATGCCACTGATAAGATTATATCCTCTGTTGCTATAGACAGATAAATCTTGTCGCAAATATTAATGACAAAATGGTTTTAAAAAATATTTCAAAATGGGATAATCTAATATGAGTCAAGATTATATTTTCAGGCCATTATTCGTAAATATAACACTTTTCTTAACGTTGAATTAAATAGACAAATTAATTTTCATTCATTGTATTTTATTTGATTTGACATGCGATGGCAACATATCTATTCATCTATTCTAATATATAAAATTCTCGTGTCGCGGTGTTTGTGATTAAACTCCTCCGATACGGCTTTGCCGATTCTCATGAAATTTTGTGTGCATATTGGGTAGGTCTGAGAATCGGCTACTATCTATTTTTGATACCCCTAAGTGAAAACGGGAACGGGAACTACGCGGGAAACAGCGGGGCGGCAGCTAGTATTTTATAGATACCTATCTTAAACAGTGGCTCAACGAAATCAAGCACCGAAAAGACACTTAGCTTTAAATATTACTTGAGAATGTGTTGTTATAACTGTAATCTTAGACCAGTCCCAATTTTAACTTACCATTTTCAATCAAGGAGCCTTTACTCTCATCTCTCTATCAAGGAAATCTATAGCTCTTTACTAGCCATCGCCTCGCTATAAGTACGCCACCCGGCTCGGTCCGAAGCTGCCTGCAACCCAATTAAGTCGCCAAATTTCGTAAGCTCGAAAGTCAGTTGTGCGACAACTTTTATATAGTTTAATTTATCGCTGCATACCTACTTACTTTCCATACCCAAATGTAGTTGTGTTAAATGCCATGGTAGGTCATGGTAGTTTACGTCCCGCGGATCCACTCGCATTCCCGGAGGAATAAATATAAATGTAGGAATAAATATATATAGAATGTATACACAAAAACTATATGTCATGTAACTGCCAAATCATAGAATGGGTGTCAAATGTTAGGTATTTAGGGTTAATCATTGATAGTAGGTTTAGCTGGAAAGCACATATAAGTAATGTATGTAATAAATTGAGACTAACTCTAAGTAAATTTTACCATCTGAAAAGAATATTGAGCCGTAGCTGTCTGTATATGGTCTATTATGCGCTAGCTGAGTCGATGGTGACCTATGGACTCAGTTCCTATGGTCTAACGTTCAAAACATATATACAGGAAATAAAGCATCTACAAATAAAATTTCTAAAAATATTAGCAGGTTCGAAAACCAAACAGAAGTTTAAAGATGACTATAATAGATTGTTTTTTCATTGTAAAGTATTACCGGTAGAACTCAAAGTAGATTACCTATTAGCGATGGAAACATATCACTGTGAAAACTATAAGATTAAGAGTAAGAATAAGTGTAATACTAGATTTAAAGGAAAGGGAAAATTAACTGTGCCAAAAACTAATAATTACTACGGTAAAAGATGTAGAAAATATGTGATTCCTAGATTGTGTAATATGTATCCTAATATACTGTTAAATGAAAGTAAAATTAAATGTAAGTTTAAATTAAAAAGAATGTTAAAGGAAATGTTCATAGCCATAGGAGATAAATAACTAAAATACTAACATAAAATAATAACATAAATATAGTAACAGTAAATTTAGATGTACCTATAAATTAACTACTAACATTAAATTCTATAAAACTAACATAAATAATTAAGGAACAGGAGTGCGACGCCCACAAACTGCATTGTAGTTTGGCGAATAAGCTTGTGTTATATATGTATTTGAATATGAATAAATAAATAAATAATAAAATAAACTAGTGGCATATTTGTTCCCGGATACGTAAAATTTTCCTGGAATAAAAAGTAGTATTTTATTCGAAAACGTTCTAACTATGTGGCAATTTTCACCTAGATCACCGTTTTGGCTTGTTTTACCACTGTTTTAACAAACATCCATACAAACTTTTACGTAGTTATAGCTGTTAATATAATATAATCTTTATTTGAAATACATATAATAAATGCGAATGTAAGTAAGTTTGTTTGCGACGCTTTCACGCGTAAACCACCAAACCGATTTTAAAAATTCTTTCACCAATGGAAAGCTACATTATCAGGGAGTAACATAGGCTATATAATAATATTATCCCCGCATTCCTACGGGCACGTAAACTACGCGTGTGAAACCGCGAGACGGAAGCTAGTTATAATGTTTATTTCCTACCGATTTCTGTGAAAATGCCTAGACAACGTTTCTTCCTGTGCCCAGTTTAACTGTATCGTTAATTTTGTGTAGCGTCAGCAGCTTGTTCGCTTGGTGACTTTTATATCTTCCGCCAGCTGCGTGACGTCACAGATTAATATACTAGTGACTCCTCGCGGCTTCACCCGCCTTCAGTAGGAAATTCTTGCGCTTAGTTACTAATTTGTAATCTTTGACCGCGCACGGATAACATCGTTATTCTACTAGCTCCGACAAGTACTGGTTAAAAATCATAAACTCGTTTTAAACTTTGATTAATCATTGTTGAACTATTGTGTACGTATCAGTGAACGATATTAATAAAAGAATGAAGTGATTCCGACCGTATTAAACGAAATAAGTGTTAAAGGCGACTGTTAGTGAATCAGCTGACAAATACGTGTGAAGTGTCAAACGCTAAAGTGTTCACAGGACTCTCGCGGTTATGTGCACTACGCAACCGTGAATTTCGCTTGCGCAGCACTTCTGCCCGTTCTGTGACGTTTTCGCAAAGTCACTCGGTGTAGATAAGCTAACCGCAGAACGGTCAACCGTATTAAGAACAAAATTGCCTCAGGGAGGCCAAACATTTGAACTTTTCGGCTTTTAACGTGATAAAATTTTGTAACAAAATATTTACAGAATATATTAGTATTATATACATACATATATATATATTTCACGCATAGCATGTCTGAACCCAGTTTAATATGGGGATGCTGTACGCTCGAGTTGGAAGACAATAACTATGTCCTATGCAATAAATGCAATAAGGCTTATCACTTGGCATGTATTTCTTACACAACTACCCAAAAGTATTCCTCGACTAAACAGCTACTACCGGACTGGAATTGCCCTCACTGTACCTCCAGCAAACCGAAGAAGGGAACTCCCTTACGCACCGGCGCTGGTGCCACCTCGAGGCCTCAGAAAAGATTAGCACTTACCTCTCCTACGATGACCACTGCGACTGCTATAACGCGAGACGATGTGCGGGATGTTGTTCTGGAGGTATTTAAACAAGAAATGGAGAACCTTGATCTACGCATTGGTGAAAAAATTAAAAATATCATCACGAAGGAACTGCAACCGCTGAAGCAGGAAATTCAGGCCCTACAGACATCTATGAATTTTATTAACGACCAATATGAGGAGATTAGAAAGGTACAGGAAGTCACGTCTGATGCTGTTAAGAACTTGAGAGCCGAAAATCAGGATCTGCACTCCAAAAACCAAGACTTAACAACGAGGTTAACTCAGCTAGAACAGCATGCACGCTCCTGTAATGTAGAAGTCCAATGCGTTGCAGAAAAAAATAATGAAAATGTTATTGGTATTGTCAAACAAATCAGCAAAGTAATAGAGTGTAACATCAATGAAGCAAATGTATTAAGTTGCTGCCGTATTGCTAAATTCAATCGCTCAAGTGCACGTCCACGCTCTATTGTCGTACAGTTTAACTCACCGTTAGTTCGCGACACATTTCTGGCTGCATCTATAAAATTCAATAAAGCTCATTCTGATGATAAGCTCAATAGTACTCATATTGGATTAACTGAGAAGAAAACTCCAATTTACATCACTGAACATCTCTCACCCGCAAACAAAGCAATTCATGCTGCTGCCCGAATCAAGGCAAAAGAACGAGGCTACAAGTATGTTTGGGTGAGGAGTGGACGTGTATTCATGCGAAAAGATGACACTTCAGAATTCAAACATATAAAAGATTTGAACTCTCTAAAGAAGATAGAATAGCGCACTAATTTGAGACTCATTGCATGTATCGTTCATTATTTATTTTTAAATTTATGTCTTTAAATGTTTACTATCAGAATACACGAGGACTTAGAACTAAAACTCACGAATTCTATCGTAACCTTAGTTGTAGTAATTACGATATTATCGTATTAACTGAAACATGGTTAACTCACGGTGTTTTAAATGATGAACTGTTTGACGACAGGTACATAGTTTATAGGAGAGACCGTGAAACATCTGGTTTCCATTCTGGAAAGGAAGGTGGAGGTGTTATAATAGCCGTTAAAAAAAATATTCACTCAAAAAGAATATGTAGCTGGGAAAGTAAATGCGAAGATATTTGGTTATCTCTCGACCTCCCTTCGATGGGTTCTAGTCGCGGAGTAATTTTTTGTGCTGTTTACCTACCACCCCCAGTCAGTAAAGCGATCTTGGAGCATTTTCTAGTAAGTTGTAATTCTGTTCTCGAAAATTGTAATAGACCTACTTGCATATTTGGCGATTTTAATTTGAGCTGTATCAACTGGAAATTGGTAAGTGACCCATTATGTAAATACACTTCCTCCGCTTTAGGGCAGACCCTGGTAGACTTTTCTAGCTTGAACAACCTCACACAGCATAATCATATCCTCAACATTCGACAAAAAGTACTAGATCTTATTTTTACGGACTTACCATCCTGTAACGTCACTGTTGCTCCTGATGTGCTTAGTAAGGTAGATCCACTGCACCCTCCAATTATAACAAACTTACCTCTAACAATTAGAGACAATCTTAAAAGTAACATAGACAACTTAACTCCAAATTTTCGTAAAGCAGATTATGTTAAGATTATTGATCTACTTAAAGAACAAAATTGGCAGGAGTTGTTTTCAGAATGCAATGATGTAAATGAAATGCTTACCACTTTATATGAAGTAATCAGAGAAGGGATTTTAAAATTTGTTCCACTAGTTAAAAATAAGAAATGCAAGTACCCGATTTGGTTTAATCATGATCTTATTAGGTTACTTAAAGAAAAATACAAATTACGAATGCGCTTTAAAAACTACAAAAATCCACTCGATGAAATTTCACTAAAAATAATAAATAAGAGATGCAGTAAGCTAGCCACTGTGTGCTATAATACTTACATTGAAAAGATCGAGGGCTCGATCGGAGGCAGTATAAAATCATTCTGGTCATTTATTAAAGCAAAACGTGGAGGACGTAGTGTCTTCCCAGCTTCATTAACTAACGGCATAGAAACTTCTTCATATGGCCCAGATATCTGTAATTTATATGCCACGTACTTTTCATCGGTATATCTTCAGAGTGATGCTTCTGTTCCTTGTCATACGCATTATTCAGTGGGAGGCCAATATCTGTCAAGTCTTAGTATTGATAGTCAGACTATAGGTAAAAAGTTAATAGGCTTGGATGTAAGTAAAGGTGCCGGACCTGATGGCATACCTGCTCTTTTTATCAGAGAATGTGCCACAGGTCTTGTTGCTCCCCTCTATATTATCTTCAATAGCTCGCTCAGCTCTGGAATATTTCCTAACGAGTGGAAATTAGCAAAGGTAGTACCAATTCACAAGGACGGAGACAATACTCTCGTAAGTAACTACAGGCCTATATCCATTCTTTCTTGTTTTGCAAAAATTTTCGAGTCCTTGGTTTGCCCCACAATACAACACCATTTTAAGCAGATGGTCACAAATCACCAGCATGGATTTATTGCTGCTAGATCCACGAATACCAACCTTGTCTCCTTTACTGAAGCCTTGGTGGAAGGAGTTGATGCTCACAAACAAATAGACGTTATATACACAGACTTTAGCAAGGCCTTCGATCGCGTTTCACACACTATTCTTATCAAGAAACTATCAGCTTGCGGTTTCGCTGGATCTATTTTGCAATGGCTGAAATCTTATTTAAATAATCGTGCTTTCTATGTTGTCATCAATGGCTATAGGTCAGCACAAAAAGACATTACATCAGGTGTCCCACAAGGATCACACTTAGGCCCAATTTTATTTAACATTTTTATTAACGATATTCCATCTTGTTTTTTAAATTCAACCCCATTCCTCTATGCTGATGATCTTAAGTTCTGCAGACTTATCGACTCCACTGATGACATATTCCTTCTTCAGTCTGATCTTGATAGATTATTCAAATGGTGTGACAAAAACGGTATGACTCTTAACCCTTTAAAATGTTTCCATGTTAAGTTCTCGCGCAAACATAATCGCCTTCCCTCTGAATATAGAATTTCCGGTGAGTGCGTGCGGGAGGTTGATACAATTAAAGATTTGGGTGTTTTGTATGATGGGAAACTTACCTTTAGGCCGCATATAGAGTCTATAATTAAAAAAGCGTCTAAAATGCTCGGTTTTATAATTAGAAACGGGAAAGTCTTTCGTAATGCAAAAACAAAAATTTTACTATATAATGCTCTAGTGCGCAGCAATCTTGAATACTGTAGTGTAGTGTGGCGTCCGCACTTTGCCGTACACAATCTTAGGCTGGAAAGGGTACAAAAGCGCTTTCTGTGGCATTTGGCTCGCTCGGCGGGGGTAGCTACAAGGTATCCCTCTTATGGTGAAAGACTTAATCATTTTAATATGCACTCATTACTCAAACGTAGGGATATCATCGATCTACAGTTTTTGTATAAACTGTTTAATAACAAAATAGATTGCCCTCAGCTTTTGCAAAAAATTAATCTCAGGGTGCCTCGTCGTTGCCCTCGCTATAAAATCAAGCCACTTTGCCCTCCACTTCGGAGGACAGTCCTTGGTATCAACTCGCCAATACCACGACTTTGCATGTTGCTGAATAATAACACCGACCTAGATATCAACTACCAGTCGCTTGCCTGTTTTCGAAAATGCATACTCAATAATTTTAGGATTTGATTTAGAGCTTGTTTATGTATTTTGTTATTTTATATGTATTTCGTAGTTAGTACTTAAGTATAATATTATTGTATAATTGTTTTCCTTTTTTTCTTACAAGTTGTGTTTGCCTATTATTAGTTTAGTGCATTTAACTTAAGATTTTTCTATAATAATGTAATATATATTAATGTACAAACTGTTGGTAGACCTAATAAATAAAATAAAATAAAATAAAATAAAATAAAATTTGGTAGGGGGAACTAACTTATCTAGTAATATGGTTGGGAAGTCTTTAGGCAAATTATTTACCTTATACTAATATGTTAGAAAATTCTTCCGCCTATTTACTAATTCAGTTATTTAAGCTTATTAACTAATTAGGTAGGAAATTCTTAATCCTAATTACTTATTTCACGACCTTTTACATTACCTTTCCTTATTTTTTTATTACACATACGTAATCAGATATGTGCAAAAAATTAACACAGCTAATCCCCTCAGACAAGTTCCTACAGTTTAATATCGAGTTTGCACAAGGAAGTACCAAAATAATCTAAATGCCTTACGATTATGTATCTCAGTAATTTATTAGAAGTCCGCTGTCATCGAACCAAGCCTATTTCTGACAGATAAGCGAACAGCGATCATGAGATATTAATAATCATTTCCATGCATCATATCATTAGTAAATGCGTTAAAACAATCGATAACGTGTCTTATCTGTTAACACATAAGTTTCATTTCTATATACTAATCGTAAAGAGGCCCTAGGATGTGAGAGCAATTTTTTTAATACTTTCCCTTCACAAAATTCCTTCGTTCCATCGTTATAATGTCAATAACCCGATACGATGTTTCCACTTAAAACATAAATCAGAGACTATCCCATAACACCTACACTCAGAATCCATGATACTTACAAAATCAACGTGTATTTTTACTTATAAATTGTTGAACGCGCCGCAAACATTGAGTAAATCAGCTGTGAACCACTGACACACCAAATGTGACCTATTTAATACAGAAATACGTTTAGCGAACTAGAAACAAAAAAATACATAAAAAAGTTATTCCGCACGGAATTTTAATGCGACCTTCGCATCACCTCAGACCTCATTGTTTCAACTCGACTTACGTTTAGGAGAAATTCATTACGATCAGATGACGGCTGTGCTGTGGGCAACAACTGTTCATATTTACTGAAAGTCTATATTGATCTCTCATATGGGAAAAGGCAAATTAACAGTAAATATATAGCGTGTAAGACGCACAATCGTGTGACACAGGATTTACTGAGCATAGGTTACTTAGCCGGTTCGGTGCAGAGGTCGCCTTGTCCTGATGACATTGGATTAATTGAAAAATGACTTTATGTCCGACCTCTAAACGAGCCATTGAACAGTCGCAAGACATGCAAACTGTGGGAAGGAGCTCGCATCGCATCGTATGGGAACATAATCAAACCAACATTCATGCCTAAACGTTTATTGATCTCGATTCATAATCATTTATCATAATATTAAAATAAAACTCATAATTTTAATTGTAAGATTGCGTAATCAAATTTTTTCATGTAAACAAAAAATAAGGAAGCAACCCCCGGGTATTGCCATGCATAAACTAAAACTCGAATTTAAGTTGTGACAAAATTAAACCTAAAATCAAGTTTTATGGAGCGAGGCGTGATAATAAAGATTGATCTCATTGTATTATTGACAAATTGTTGAAGTAAACATTTCATAATCAACATACACAATAATAATTAAACAATATCGATAAAATTATAAATAAGAATAAACATGTCAGTGTTGCAAGTTGTCTAAATCCGCTAATATAAAATGATTAGGTTAAAAAAATAACGTCATGCACACTCGCGAGTTGAAATTGTAAAATAAAAACGGTCATGCTTTAGAAATGTTTAGTATTTGTTAGTCAATATAATTCAAAACACGTAGTAACTTAACATAGACCTAAGACTAGGCAGTTCAACTGCACAGCGCGCGAACCCGTGAGGATTCCGAAGGGAAACGAAAAAACGTTATAATAAGATAACAGTTAGTGTACAAAGTCATATAACTTATAAACTAGAGAAGCATTTTGACGGTTCCCTTCGTAATCTTACTATAATCGATTGTATACAAAAATTGTTTAACATAAATGGACTGGTGAGCGTTACAAATCAAATCCTAAGAACGAGCGAAAATGCAGTAAATCACTATCACGTGATAAGATAGAAACTAAAAATGGACGACCGGTGATATATGTTGACTGCAAATTTCGTTACATTCCAGATATAAATAGGATAGTAGGAGACAAAACAAAAAGTAAGATTGTAACACAGACAGCCTAATACAACATGAGGGACATTGAGGAATAGATGATTAATAGTTAAATTCTGCGTGAACCGGTCCGCGTTGAATCTGAAACAAACAAACATATTGGCTAATAATAATGCACATACATACTTCTTACATCTACTCGTTCCGTAACATACGCTATTATATAAAGGAAACGTTGGACCGTGATACGGTAACTAGTCTACACAGAAATATTCATCCCAAGTTCGTATCAGCAAAACTCGAAAAATAGGGTGGAGTATGACCGCTAGTATAATATAAAAACAAGGCACCTTAAGGGTTGCAAAGTATAAAAATCTGAGTGTGGGCACAAAAGACCTTTCAAATTAAATTCAAAAGGGAGTAAAACAAACAAAACTAATTCAAAAGGAAATAAAGACGCAACGAAAAAATATATCATAGTACGATAAAAAACAAAAATTAAATCAAGGCTTCTGAAAAATATGCAATTGATTCTCAGTCTTAAAGATGTCGTAATACAGTCAATATATATGAAGTACTTTGGATAATAGATAGTTAAACATCTGCTTGAGCAGTTCATGTCAGCCAAACTCAATGAAATCTAAATGCAAGTCACATCTCGATGACGATTCGACACCCCAGTGCTCGAGCTTGAATACCAAACGCCGATGACACAGCACAAGCTATTAAATTTAATAGACCAATAACCATTGTTGTTATTAACAAAAACTTTTGCGAAACTGCGAAATGCACTCGTATTTTCAAATTGGCCGCATTGCACTGTAACGAATCTTGTAATAAATCCGGCAAGGGGTGGCAGGGTGAGGAAAGATTAATACGTGCGCCATGACTCAACCGTTTTGGCCAACTTTTTGGATCAATAACCGGGGCTTTCGCCCATTGAGTGAACCGCCACTGTGCTATTTGTGTGGCATATTCAAATTAGTCAGAAATCTGCATAATATTTGTAAATTACTATATCTTTACTAACATAATTGCTGAAACAATAGCTGAAGAGTTTGTTTGTTTGTTTGAACGCGCTAATATCAAGAACTGCTGGTCCGATTTGAATAATTATTTTAGTGTTAGATAGCCTATTTATCGAGTAAGGCTTATAGGCTATATCATCACACTACGACATTTAGGAGCGATGCATCAATAAAAAATGTTGGAGTGAAGTGACGCTAACGAAGTTGCGCGGGTCAACTAGTGTTATAATATATAGTAGTTGATATCAGCTAGTCCGTTCCTTGCGCGTTTCCTTCTCGCATAGCAACGTGTATACATAGAAACGTTTATTACACGTATGGCGGGTACGTTATCAATCAGAGTTTCGTCATGGCCTCGATTTCGCCCACGCCCAGCGGTAATCTTGACTATTTACCCCGTTTCTTAATCCTATATAACGGCCAGTGTAACTTAAACTTTATCTTATACAGGATTCGATATAAACGAGAGTTCTTGCTCGTTTGCCGCGTCGTCCACCCAGACTAGACCCACGGTTCCGTACGTTTGCGTTTTAATGGGGGTTATTTTATACTGGTTTAGGTATGGACAATCTTGGCAAGAGTATCCCTTTTCCTGATTGCGATTTCCATTCATTTTGTCTCTGATATTCGTTGCCCCCAATAGTTAATAGCGCTTGTTCGCCGCGGCCTTACAATAGTTGAGATACAATCAACTTGGTTATATTAAATGTGTAGAATTATAATATCTCTTTTTGTGTTGCCATGGGAAGCTACTTATCGCTTTGACTATCGACCTGAACGAGGGATATACATATTAATAATGAAAATATAACTTTGACGTAGGTACCTACATAACTTTAATGAGAGCCGTTTTTTGTAACATTTTTGTAAGGATTCTCATTAAATCTTTATTGAAATTTTTGCTAAGCTAAATTGTCTATAACCCCTTGATATATCCACTGAGTGACAACCCTGTATCCATCGATATTGACGTCATTACACAACCGTATCTTAATTAATCCATAGAAACTATGACCTGATGACACACATACACACACAAACGTGTGGCCACTAACAATAGACCTATTTAGCTTGACAACAGAGCAACTGAACAAATTACAATATATGAATACAATTAACGACTGTCATACATTGCAGATGTCACGTAAACGTGAACAGGTGTATACATAATTTTGGGGTATTTTTCCATTGCGATAGGATTAAAATTATAAATATCGTAGTGTCGCTACCGTGCGGCCCCTTTATCGATGTAATCTGGCGATAAAGTAAAACCTCATCGATGTTGTGAAGGACGATCGGGTGACGGCTCTACCGCTGATTGTCGCCAGCATTAGAAAGATTTATACTACACTAATGTTTAGATAAGATTGGCCACCGATGTGGCAAGACGTTTTTTATATACTCTTTGTTATATAATTTCATTAATATATTTATTATTCGCCTTGTATATAATATCAAAAAGTATTTAAACATCTTGCTTGACCATTAGGTCAATTTCAATATATGTTTTTAAATGTCAATTTATTTAAATTATTAAATAATCTGAAAAATCGCTTTGATATTTCATTCTTAAGTAAACTTTGTTATGGTTGATGTGCCTTTCAGGTCACACTTGGTCCTTAAACAAACTCAAATAGACTTTAATTAAAAACTCGAATGCCAAGTTTCTTCTACTCATAATTGACTGTTACTAAGGGATAACGTAAATCGATTATATAATTGTTTCTGACATTGTCTTACATAATGACATATTTTGTTCAGGGAGGTTCTCATTATCATGGTGTTAGCCGTTATCATAAGATTATTTGATATGGCATTACAAATCTAAGTACATCTCTAAAATCCCACACGTGTTTTTCATAGAAAATTTTATATGAAACAATGCTATAGTACTTTTTTATACGCGGTTAACATCAAAGCTCAGGACCGTTTAAGGCGACACGCCCACCCGACGAATAGCGTTGCTAATGAAAATTAAACCAATTAATAGTTAAAGTAAAATGTTAAGCGGAAATAACAAAAGCCACCGGATCCCATGACATGTTTATTAGCCACGTTCTTTTCTAATTAGCCGTATTACAAATGCCCGCCCACCGGACGTCTTAAACTCCCAAAAGCCTACGAATTTACATATACATACTTTTATTATAATAATGTTTATATTCGTTTCCTTATGATACGAGCGGGGCAACGCTTCTGTGTAATTTCATTAACGGATAATGCTTTTATGATAGTTGATAAATTTTAATTACGCATTTTTATCGGGGTGTTCACCATTAATGGTGCCCCGTTTTTGTTTACAATCGTTTTCGATATTTCGTTCCTTTATGTGAAACTTTTAACGATTAAATACCGTTCTACATTCATTCAACTTAAGTTTTGAATAACGATACGTCACGTCACAAAAGCCGAAAAAACTAAACTAATATCTAAATCTAAAGTAACTAATATAATATTGATAAATTTTAAATAAAATAATTACCGTTACTGGCAGCGGTAGGACGGCAGCGCTGACGTAATTCAGTACCTGAAATAAAATAAAAAATCAGTAAGTCAATTGGTAAAATTAGTTATACCTAAATATAAACGTAGATAAACCTTAAGAGTAATCATAGATGTATAACGTATGAAGAGAATCTGAAAGGCGAAAAATCACCTGTCAGCATTAAAATGTCCTGATACAAAATAATCCTGAAAGCAAAATGTTAGACCGAGGTTCAGTCATTTTACGTTTAATCGAACGCCATTTGGTGGTATCCCAACCAGTGTACCTAGTTCGTAACATTTGCTGAAACTAAAAGCCTGTCACGAAATGTGCCCACAATATTTCCCACCCGGCTGACAACCTACATGGCACTAAAACGGAGTTGTAATGAAGGAAAAAAAAGAAAATCAATAAAACCGCACCGACCTCAGACATGAGACATAAATACACCATCCATTCACAGGCCTTATAACTACCAGTGCATTCACACACACATACAAACGTGCAGTCAACTGCAGTTCAACTACGGACTTTGGCATCACAAACGCACACATACACGATACCTACTACGATAGTACTATAAAGAGTACTATAAACGGCGCTTCGTTTCCCGACCTAACTTCGCCCGGCGTATATCCGCTGTCATACTACAACAATGTGAAACGTACTCTATTTACAAACTGTTATAGTACAATTTTCCACGATACGCATTCAACGATGCAACTCGGCGTCTATATTTACTGGTGTGTGCAGTTAGTTTGAATCACGACTCTGTTATTATAGGTATAAGGTTGAGTTCGCAACGGGGAGTTGTTTATATAGGATGTTTGGAAGCCGCGTAGATGTAGTAGTGAGATGTCTACGAAGTCAGACTTATCTATTTATAGAGATACGAGGACTGCGATTTACTTAAGCACTAGCAGTTAATGGCGGGATCGGGAGACAGTTAGCTTGTTGGTTCCAGTTTAATCGATTGTTTGTACTTGTTAGATACAACCAGAGTACGAGATACGCAATAGTAAATCGAGTTATTGATGAGTTACGGTCTTCGGTAGGGGAGAGTTGTAGAGTATACACGCGACGAGTCAAATTGTAACAGAATTTCATGATTGATATTTAACGGGACGATTCGAGCGTGGACTATTATCAAAATATTTTGACTCTCGACGTTATCGAATAGAGAATTTGGTAAGGAAATATTTCAAACAACCGCAAAAAAAATGAGTCTGCATAATAATGTCATTGACTGTTAAATTAATGTTTTCTCAATTAAAAAAAAAAACACAACAAAACTGATAAATCATAATCTAGAGATTGTAAACCGATCGATTGGGAACCGTACCCATAGTATTTGTATAGTATTTGTATTTAAATAACTTAACTGTATAAAATTATGTTCACTAACGATAAGAAAATCACCATTTTCCAACATTTTTCATTACTGATCTGCTCCTATTCGTAGTAGCGTCATGATAGAGCCTCAATAAATGGGCTATGCTACACAAAACAAAATCAATTCAAATCAATAGTACCTGAGAGTAACGAAATTAATTTTGTTCCAATAACCAATTTTATTACCACGTTGGCTGTGACGTTTTCGGTACAATCTATATCTATAGATAACATTGTATTTTAGCACATGTGATCAAAAACTACTAGTGTGTAACAATGGACGGCTTTATCAGCGATTGTGATCGCTATCATGTCTTTGGGTGAAGAGTTATAGAGATAACAACATACCTATAGCTAGATAAAAAGTAACAGTTCTTAATACTAGATTACTTAATACGCGTTCCTAAAGACAGGCTATTTCGGTATGATAATGATAATCCTGGTACATTTGTCATACATGGCCAATCTGATTCTAAAGTACGTTTACGTAGACACCAAACCAACAGACATGTTCATGTAGACAAATGTTTGTCTCGAGTGTGATTCGAACCTACGACTATGGCCTTGGAAGTTAGGGTAACTAACTAACAAAGCCAACGGGCTAGTTATTGCGATATGAAGAGTACCTTATGTGAGAGCCATGATTCATTAAAATTTTTGATTTAATTCAATAAAAATACTTCAATTTTAGAATGATACCTACCAAGTAGTTAAATAAATAAATATCCTGGGACATTTTTCACACACGGCCAATCTGATTCCAAATGAAGCATCAAAGTGAGCTTGTGTTATGGTAACCAGATAGCTGATATACTACATATACTACTTTTAAATACATACATATATAGATATTTACATCCAGACACAGGACAAACAGACATATTCATGCATACAAATGTTTGTCATGGGTGGGATTCGAACCCACGACCCGCGGCTTGAGAGTCAGGGTCACTAACCACAAAGCCAACCGGGCTGTCAATTAAATTCATTCAATAGATTCATTAAAATATGTATATGATTTTGAATAAATTTCCATATGTAAAAAAATATCGATGAAAATACTTTTAACAGTCGAACCTACCAAGTAGTTGGCGGCAAACATTTGTACAAACAATGGTTAGGTATACAAACAAATCTGTTCAAACATAGACTAGACGTTCTAGACTCGCGAACCCTAAACAAATCACTACTAGGTATTGCGCAACTAGACTGTGATATCGTGATATGATATGATATGATATCATTTATCATTGGGCATCGAAACGTGATTGTCCGGGAGTTCACCTAATTTACCCCTTGTATTTATTTGATCTCTTTATATCCCTACTCTATACTTCTACACTAATATTATAAAGAGGAAATATTTGTATATAACGAATGAACTCAAAAAGTACTGGGCCAATCTGAATAATTCTTTCATTACTATAAAGCTACATTATCAGGGAGTACCAAAGGCTATATTTTATCCTTCTATTCTCACGGAAACAGGAACTACACGGGTGAAACCGCGAGATGGAAGCTAGTCCCTAATAAATTTAAATCCAAAAGTAACTCTGTCTTACGTTTTCACGCTTAAACCACTAATCCGATAGTTATGAAATCTGGTACAGTTATAGACTAGAGCTTGGGAAAGGACATAGGCTACATTTTTACCCATTTAGGCCATTTTCAACTGTTAAATATAGAACATCAAAAAATGTAAAAGCTACAATTATATCAAGCAAAGCTGGACGTGTAGCTAGTATAGTAAGACAGGTGAAGGGCCTTCATAATTACATCATGTCATTCGTCATACAAATGCTATGCAATGCATGCCATGACGTTTCTACTCATGTAGGTACTTACAGTTGAATTATGATAATTTCTTGTTTGCACACTCCATATACCTTATCTGTATTTGTTGATGTGTCATTAATTTCACTATTACTAAATATGGATGTAAATAGGTTAGCTATATGTTAATTTAGACTAGAACTTTATCACAATCTACACTAATATTATAAAGAGGAAAGATTTGTATTTTGTATGTAACGAATAAACTCAAAAAGTACTGGACCGTTTTTAATAATTCTTTTTTCATTAAAAAGCTACATTATCACTGAGTAGCATAGGCTATATTTTATTCCTGTACTCCCACGGGAACGGGAACTACGCGGGTAAAGCCGCGCGGAGGCAGCTATAATATTATAAAGGCGAAAGTCTGTGGGTGTGTTTTCTTCTTCACGCATCAACGGTTGAAGGGATCTGGGGAAATATGGCACAGAGTTGGAATATGTTCTGGAATAGCACATAGGCTACTTATTATACCGGGAAAATTGAAGTTCCCGTAGGACTGAAGCTAGTATATAATAATAAATAAATAATAAATATCCTGGGACATTTTTCACACACGGCCAATTTGATTCCAAATTAAGCATCATAGTGAGCTTGTGTTATGGTAACCAGATAGCTGATATACTACATATACTACTTTTAAATACATACTTATATAGATATTTACATCCAGACATAGGACAAACAGACATATTCATGCATACGAATGTTTGTCCTGGGTGGGAATCGAACCCACGACCCGCGGCTTGAAAGTCAGGGTCACTAACCACAAAGTCAACCGGGCTATATACTATAGCTGATCCAAGCAGGGGTGTTAGAATCAACAAATCTACACTAAATTGTCGTTATTTTATATACTAACTACCGCCCCGGTTTAACCCTCGTAATTCCCGTTTCCATAGGAATACGGGGATAAAATATAGCCAATGACACTCACAAATATCGTAGCATTCAATTGGTGAAAGAATTATTCAGATCGGTCCATTTTCGCGTAGTTTCGAAGCATATTCATACCAAACAAACAATAAACAATTGTATTGAATAGGCTTCGAAACTACAAATTTCAACAAAAGCTAGTGTTAGATAACGCATTTATAGAGGAAAGTTATAGGCAATATAACATCATGCTATGGTCAATAGGAGCGGAGCATCATTGATAAATATCGGAGAGGTGATGTAGACGAAGTTGCGCAGATCGGTTAGTTGATAAATAATCTTAGAATAACCTTCTACATAAAGTAAAGAGCAACATAAAACATGGATTGAATATCTATTTTCCTGGTATGGCTATGTTGTCATTTATAACAACATACCTGTAACACATTATTAATAATTGCTATAAACATGGCGCCTGTCATAACATAATCAAATAATTTTGTATCATCATAATATTGCAATTTTGTTCTAAGACAAGGTAATATTTTTTACTAGTGGCTTCTCGTGGTTTCAGCCGCGTACCCGGGAGATCTTCCATTTTCCTGGAACAAAAAGTAGCTTCTTGTCTTTCTCAGGCTCTAGACTATCTGTGTACCAAATTTAATTTCAATCGGTTCAGTGGTTTTAGCGTGAAAGCGAGACAGACAGAGTAACTTTAGCTGTCATAATCTAGGATCATAGATATAGGTTTTTGGCTACTTTATCCCGCTAAAATTGAAGACCACGGGACACGGATGAAACCGCGTGGAGCCACTAGTATCATCATAAAACGGCAACCATCCCGTAATGATTGAATACATTTAGGTACAACCGTAATGTAGGTACAATATCAATTTGTCATACATATTTATAAACACAAACAGTAATTTCCTTTTCACAAGCAAGTGTAGAGTGTAGACGTACAAACAACAGGCGCCGGTCGTCACAAACAATGTACCGTGCAATAATGTCGAGTTAACCGTGTGCAACCTATGGTTAGGCGTTTAGCGATGTGCGCCTGCGCCACAGAATAGTTAAATGCAGATGATAAATTCAGACATTCTCACAAACATAGAAAATCAAAGCTGCTGAGGATACTACATGTGACAATTAACTGTAAAAAATATGTATACTGTACAAAATATAATATGATACTTATATAATGTTTCATAGGGAAATGGTACATTTTTCACTGATGAACTCTGTATTAAAAAACAAGAGGGGTATAACCATTCGGATTTTAAAGGATGCTTTGCAAATGTACCTATGTTAGATACATCCCTAAATACCTTTTAATATATATGTTTGAACGCGCTAATCTCAGGAACTACAAGTCCGATTTCAATTATTATCTCAGTATTAGATAGTCCATTTAACGAGGAAGACTATATCATTACACTACGATTAATATGAGAGGATTAGCAATCATAAATGTTGCAAAAACGGGCAAGTGACGCTAACGAAGTTGCGCGGGTCAAGAATAAAGTGTCCATTCTGCACTTATTCATTGTCAGAATGTCACGCCGCCACAAACAGCTTAATTCACGACGTGATATCCAGTGTTTTTCATTGTATTTATATAAAATAATAACATAATTCTATTACATACTGTGGACCTGATGATTACTGGTTATTTTTAAGTAAGTACAGTGTTTGTAGTTATGAAAAATTTGGTTATAAAGACATGTTATTTTGTATGAAAATTGATAGAATTATAAGTAAAAGACACACATACACACCTAAAACCAAAAGGTCCTAAATTTCCTTGCAAATACTTGTATAAGTGCATTCTAAATCCACATTCTTATAGTCCTTTTTGGCAAACTCCGATTGTCTATATAGGCATTCATTTTGGTTCCCAGCTGTTTCACTTGCGTTCCCGGGGATCATTAATTTTTCCGGGATAAAAAGTAGCCTATGTGCTTGTAGGCGATCGAAACTGTGATCGCGGTATGCGGTCCGCGGTGTGAAATAAAAGGCTCACTTAGCACGTAGGAAATAATTATTAACACTCAAATATACATAAAAACAAATATACAAAAATGAAAACTTAAAACATAACAAAACAAAACAAATATGGCCGTCAGCGCCAAAAGCTAGTTCTAACACGACTGCCGCGCGCGCCCGGCCCCGTGCGGTGGCCGGACGGCGGGCGATTTCCTTTTTAATTTACACAATATGGTTTTTTTATAAAATAGGTTTTCTATCTAATAAGCAGGCTGCTAAATCCATCGCCAACAGTGCTAATTCTGCGCTAAAATTCACGCAGATCCCTAAAGCTATTTTAGCCAAAGAATAAAAAACATCCTTAAAGCTTTTGTTGCATTTCGTTTGCATTTTAAATGTTTAAAGGATATTTTAAGACAGGTAATTGGGACTATAGATAAATTGATAGACATTTCCATGGCATAAAGTCAATCAATTGCCAAATTTATTTTAATGCGGTCTGCTATGTCCGTTATATTCTAATCTAAAGCAGGAACCGAGTCAAATCCCTGGCGAGTAAAACCGAGGGGTAAAGGATGTCAATAAATGTCATTCCTTCTGGCCAAAACTATAATATTGACAGTTTAAGTGACAGGATAATAAATAAATCCGTTCAGGATATTCATAATTCAATAAACAATTAAATTTTTATTACACAGCGTTTATAGAGGTATGAAAACGTGAAGTCTTTAGCAGATTAAGACAGGTATTTCTAATAAACTTTATAATTTGTATTATTTTTAACTAAAGCCTGAATCTTTACATAGTAGAAAATAAAGTCGCTTACCGCCGTCTGTAAGATTACCTTTTAAACTACGCAACAGATTTTAATGTGGTTCTCAACAATCGAAAGAATAATCTGACTATTCATATGTTCTTGTCCTAAATATTTGAATAAAATATTTCTCATTTTCATTTAAGAGGCAGAGTTATAAGCATAGTAGATTTTAAATGATTGTGCAAAGTCGGGGTGGGTCGCTAGTCTACACTAATATTATAAAGAGGAAAGATTTGTTTGTTTGTTTGTTTGTTTGTTTGTAACGAATAGGCTCCGAAACTACTGGACCGATTTCAAAAATTCTTTCACCTTTGGAAAGCTACATTATCCCCGAGTAACATAGGCTATATTTAATCCCTGTATTCCCACGGGAACGGGAACTACGCGGGTAAAACCGCGCGGAGGCAGCTAGTATTCAATATAACACCTTTTACAAAGAACCTTAATTCTTTGCGTACTTCTGAAAACCAATTATACTTATGCTTATTTTCATATAAGTCATCATCGTAAAAGCAATCAAGGCGGTTCATAAAATTAAGTAGCTCAAAAAATGTGATAATAATCGCAATGCGATACACAAGTGGAATTTATGAAAGTTGACTTTCCATTCAATAAAATTGCATACTTGTCTTGCAGCATTTTTGACCGAAGGTGATCAAATGTAAAGGAGAGCAAAAAATATCTGAAACGATTTGAATTAAAATATTTATATCCCGTGTAACGATTCGAAATTTGTCAAAAATGTTTACGATACTTTCGTGGAACTGTAAACATTTTGAAATTAAGTTGTTTTACAATCACTTTGTTATTTAAGTGTTTGTGGTAATAAAAGCTTCGTTCATAAACGTTTCAATGGTATATACCTATATGTTTTATTTTAATATCATCCTGAATCTGATCAAGTAAGACATGTCTTTTGAATAATATTTATGTTACAATGAGCGCTGATTTTACCTACTTAAGCGTAAAAAGCGCTTATTTTTAAATCTTATAGTTAAGATTTTAGTTTGACTTTCAATAAGTGTATGACTTAATAACGTAAATACAGGGAATAAAAAGCTTGGAGATAAAGATTGCAGAATGCGATACATAGCCATTCATAACTGACCTACGACTCGGTAACTACTCGTATTGTCCAGGTCAGGACTTGAAGAGCGTGAGTAATAAGACTAATTGGCCGAATTAATTCACTAACTATTCGAATCACGTTAAAATGTAATTTTAATATCAATTAGTGCTAAGTCTGGAGCTTTTTTGTAACCCAATTGTTACGAACCATTAGTAGGCAGGCAAATTGGGCTTTTCATTAAGTAGAACTTAATGAAGTTTTTAGGTCTAAGTACAGAAATTACGCGCTACAAGGTTTTTTCACGTTGTATTAGATAACCTTGTTATCTATAGTTTTAAAGGTATAAGTTTATTTATTTTTTATTCGTTTTGGTTTGAATGTCTATATAATACCTATAGAATAAGACAGTATTTATATTTTGTTTACAGTTATGTAGACCAAATAATCGAACAAATCCATTTATAAAAATAAAACTACGTTAAAAAAAACCGACTTCCAAAAATACTAAAAAGCAAAAAATAACTAACGCAATTTATAACACTTTCCTCTACTTACCTACTGACTACTTATTCTCTCCGCTTACTGCTTGGTTTGAAGTTGGTGCCAAGCCACAGCATAATTAGTAAACAATATACAAAAGATCTTTGTTAAGATTCTCCATGATTTAATAAGGTCAACAAAAACTTTGGCACCGTTTGCATTTAAAATTCTAAATTTTAGAAATAAACGGTCCTTTACAGGACCACTATAGTTGTAGAATGTAAATTACATTTATCTCATCGTCGTTTTCATTTGTTTCTTATTGTCATTTATCGTTATTTCTGATTTATTTACGTAGGTTAGTACTTAGTAGGTTATCGTGTAGAAATTTATTTGTTACACCATTTTATTTCTTTAAGTAATTTTTTTATTCATATATGGCTTGGCACCGACTTCAAACCATGCAGCAAGCGGAAAGAATAAGTAGTCAGTAGGTAAGTAGAGTAAAGTGTTATAAATTGCGTTAGTTATTTTTTGCTTTTTAGTATTTTTGGAAGTCGGTTTTTTTTAACGTAGTTTTATTTTTATTTTTTGCTTTTTAGTGATTTAAGTATGGGTAGGCTTATTATTTATTTAACAATCACAGAACACTATTAAACCTAAACGTTAATGAGATTAACCTTCAAGGTCAACCTAATAGCCTCAAGGAATACTATTCTCTATCCATATGCACGTATAATTTTGAAAGAATTTTCTCTGAACTCCTATCCTTTGAGGAGTTGTACCTTCCATCATCAGCTCATCCATAGGAAATCATCATCAAACGCAAATAATTGAATAAACTGTATGGTATTGACTGAAACGTAACAGTTATATGCTTATAATTTGAGTGTTCTTCACGATTTCCTTGGGATCCCATCATCATATACTGACTAGATGACCAGGGTACCAACTTGAATATGCACCCTAACGAACAAAAAAAGAATTACGCAAATCGGATTAGAAATGTTAAAGCTATCGACATACTAATATACAAAGTATCGTCAAAATGACATCGTCCAAATAACAATAATGCTTATAAAATAAAAACTACTAAACCAAACTGAAAGAAATTTTTATGGGACCATCTGGCAGCTATTTCGCGTCGAACAAAAAAAGAATCACGCGAATCGGTCCATTAACCGCGACGTAATCGATGTACATACATAGAAAAAAAAAAAAAAAATACCGGCCGAATTGAGAACCTCCTCCTTCGTTTTGGGAAGTCGGTTAAAAATACGAAATTATACATCGGCTCAAGTGATTTGGGTGAAATTTGGCACTGAGTTAGAATGTTTTTTGGAATAACATATAAGTTACTTATTATCGAAATTGCGCAGTAGCTGTCGTTTTTATAAGATAAGGTCCAATATTCCGCGAAAACGTAACATCCCAAAGAACTCAGTAAAAAATAAATAAAACCTCTTTACAACAAGAGAATAGGAAAAATATATGGGACAAGGCTGAAATAATCAGTCAAAAATAATATTCAGGTCATTTTACAGCCAAGTGGAAGTTTTAGTGCCAAGACATGGTGCAAGCAAAACGCTTACAGTTTTTCAGTAAGGTTCAGTGACCTGCTCTGCTAGTTGTTATTTGGGATCGCTTTCTTTCATTCTAGCATTAGTAAATGAAAAGAGATGGCAATATATAAAAACATGCTATCATGCTATATTGTATCTTTAATTGACTACTTATTAGTATCAAATTCAAATTATTTACTACTTACTGCAGTTTCACCCGCGTACCCGGGAGATCTCCTATTTTCGCGGGATAAAGATAGCCTATGTTCTTTCCCAATCTCAAGCAAGACTATATCTGTACCGAATTTCATAAAAATCGTTCCAGAGGCTTAGTCGTGAAAGCGTAACAGACAGACATAGTTACTTTCGCAGCTATAATGGAATGTAAGGGAAGCAGGAATTTTAGATAACTAGTGGCTTCCCGCAGTTTCACCCGTGTAACTTCCCTTTGCCAAGCTCTAGTCTATCTCTGAACCGAATTTTATAAAAATCCGTCCAGTTATTTATCCGTGAAAACGTAACAGACAGACAAGAGTAAGTACCTACTTTCCCATTCATAATATTAGTAGGGATGTAGGGATTATATATAATCAGTATTGACTATAGACAAACAGGCGGACGGTCACCTTATAGTAACGTGTGAGGCCTAATATCTATTTTTGCAATACCAGGTGCAATCCAACGTCAAAGCAAGATATGAAGTTATTATCTATATAGGTTTATTTACTAAATGGAATGCCATTTAAATAAACAGATTACGAGCTTCCGCCGCGCGGTCTATCGCCGTATTCGTAGGAATACGGGGATAAAATATAGCCTATGTTACTCCCTGAAAATGTTGCTGCATTGGTGAAAGAATTATTTAGATCGGTCCAGTAGTTTCGGAGCCTATTCGTCAAACAATAATAACAACAACAAAGTATAAACAGAATTTAAATAAGAATTGACTAAGAATATAGCGAAAAATAACTCCCACGTTTCGTCAAATCTAACGAAACCGTTTCATTTAAAACACATGTACTGAAGCGTCTCGCACTTGCAACCCTTAATCATAACTGTCACTTGAGAGGTGGTCCCCGAAAAAATGCAATAAATCTCTCGTCAATAAAAAAAAGCCAACTCCACTTAGCACTTTAGGCATACATTCATAAAACGAACTTATTTGTCTCGTAAAATAAACGACAGCTACAAAAAGTTTAACATACACCGGCGCGTTTGTTTATAATGTTTGTAAGCGATATACATTGAGGTAGGAATGTATGTGGTGTTGATATTTCCATCGTGTTTTGTATTACAAAGCGTAAGGTGCGGGTCACTAACGGGTCTGGGTACCAAAAAAAACGCATCTCACGACTCCCGAGTGATTGGTGGCGTGGAAAAAATGTGGTAAGCGTGTTCTTTACTTTACTATGACTACTCCGTACTATTCCGTAGTTAGGTAGGTACTTGCTACATTTCAACAATTGTAATAATTCATAACTCTATTAAAGGTTTGAGTATTTTGCAGGGGCTTAAACTTTAAATGAAATCAATGCATCTCCTTATATTACTAGAGAAGTAAACGATGAAGAAATAGGTGATAAAACCAGAAGGGTAATCAAAATTGGGTGAGCTAATTTAAATAATTGTCCTGGACTGGATTTTAGTTCTGCTTTATTGTTAACACTGGAGCATTTTGAATCTCATAATTATATTTTCTCAATTAGTACCCGCGGTGGCTCAGTGGCGAACTCACGACCATGAGGGCGCAAGTTCAAATTACTACCTCAGCTTTACGTACGGTTTTACACTATTAGTCTGCCAAGCCGCACTACCACGAAGAACTATGACTTAAACTCTCGTTGTTAGGGGACGTGCTCCAATAGGGACGTATATGATGATGACATTTCCTAAACAATTTTATACTTTAATTCTAATGCCTTAAGGTTTCAATCAGAATGATACATGTTAATGTGCAAAATATAAATGTCGATGACATAAGCTCAGTAAACAGAAAGCCATATCTTATCATTCACTAAATAAGCTTTACTAGGTAAATGGAGACATTATTTGTATAGTGCATTCCAATGCAAGGGTCAAAATACTACTGACTTTGTATTTATTTTATTTATTTATTTATTTATTGAGAAACAAACAGCGACAATAATACATATAGATACATTCACAATATATAACACAAAAGCCAATAATGTTTCTACATTCAGATATGTACAACTTGTTATGTCCTAATACATACATAATAGTTTCAAACATACAAAGTTCAAGTGATAGTTTAGATATTGCTAATTTGATATTTAAAACGGTTAAACTTTAAATTAAATATATCCGCCTGTTGAAAACAGCTATTGTGTGCTTTACAAGTTCTGATTAAAAATCTATTTTGAGCATAGTTCGACTTACAGAGCGGAATATGGAAGGTTTTTGTACTACGAGTTGAGAGATTAGGGCAGCAAAAATATATTTGATTCAATAAAAATGGCGAATCAACCATATTATTAATAATTTTATAAAGATAGTGTTGATCCCTGAGAGCTCTGCGTTTAACCAATGATTGTATTTCATTTGTATCAGAGTTTTTGAATTTATATTGTATTCTTTTTTTAAATTTATTCTGTATACGTTCAATCGAGTCAATATATTTAAGATACTGTGGATTCCAGACAGTAGAAGCATATTCTAGTTGAGATCTAACGAAAGAGTTATATAATAAAATTAATGTCTTAGTATCCTTAAAATCCATACACTGTCTAAAAATAAATCCTAGTAAACTATATGCCTTTGCCGTTATTTTATTAATATGGTTGTTGAAGGACAATTGGCTATCAAGGAGAATTCCCAGGTCCTTAACCTCTGTCACTTTTCGGAGCACTTTATTGAAAAGCGAATATTCAAAAAAAATAGGAGTAGCTTTCCTTGAGAATGTAATTGTGTGGCACTTATCAACATTAAGGATTAAATTATTGGCTAGACAATAATCGCTTAGACGGTTTAAATCATTTTGTAATTTTTCACAATCTGTAATGTGTTTGATTTTTGTAAATATTTTTGTGTCATCTGCGTATAGAAGTACATTAGAGTGTTCGAAGCAAGTAATCACGTCATTTATAAAAATATTGAACAGAAGGGGCCCGAGGTGTGAGCCCTGGGGAACACCTGAAGTTATAGGAACAAAGGTAGATATAAAGCCTTTGACAGCTACAGCCTGACTTCTGTTGCTGAGATAAGAGGATAGCCATCTCAGTAAATCGCCATGTATACCGACCATTTCCAGTTTCTTGATAAGATAAAAATGAGAGATTTTGTCAAAAGCTTTAGAATAGTCGGTATACACGACATCCACTTGAAACCCATGATCCATGGCATCCAAAACAATATCAAGAAACTCACATAAATTTGATTCGGTCGATCGTTTGTTGATAAAACCATGCTGCTGACTAATAATCATTGGCCTAATAAAAGGATACAGTTGATCATACACAATTTTCTCAAAAAGTTTTGGAATTACGGAAAGCTTTGAGATACCACGATAATTACGGACATTATGTTTGTCTCCGTTTTTAAAAATAGGTACAACTAACGACTGCTTCCACAGTAAGGGAACAATGCCTAATTTTAAGGATTTATGAAATAAAAACGAAATCGGGAAAGCTAAATTTTTTGAACATCTTTTTAAAAATATAGGATGTAAACCATCGGGACCGCTGCCTTTAGTCGAGTTAACTTGACTTAAATATTTTTCAACAATCTCAGTATTAATATCAATGCAGTCAATCAATAAATTTGATGAATTTGCTGAATTTGATGAAAATGGTGTGTTTAATGTGTCTTTCACGAAAACAGTAAATATTTAAAGTTGGAGGTAGTTTGAAGAATGATCCCCAGTGCAGGATGATGACTATCTTCCGGGACCAGAGGATCGGCTCGCGTTACAATTGAAGTACAACTAGAAAATATTAAATCTAAAAGTCTAATGTTAACATTTAAAATCCCATTAAATTGTCTCATATTAGTAAATGCCATAAAATCGAAAATATTTGACGTCAATGTATTTTCGTGGGGATTTAATAACGAATAACTTTGTGTATCGTCCTGATAAGCCCACGAACCCGCGGAAATATTAAAATCACCCACAATGACAAACTCATCATCTGGGCAATCAATTACTAAATTGGATAAAAAGTCGAAAAACGATATTTGTGATGGTAATTGATCACGGTGGTGTGGAAAGTAACAACAATATATTCTTAACATTTTATTCTTTGGGTGGGTGTCTAAACATATGTTTATGGAAGTAATGTCGGCATCCGGGTAGGTCGGCGGAAGACGTAATTTTTGAAGGTCAACTACTACTCCACTTCGTACCGCAATTAATGTTCCACCCCCGAGCCTGAGACCAGTACATTCATAATTTCGATCATTTCTATATACCACGTACCTTGAGTCAAACAATTCTTCATTAAAAATCCCGGGAAGTAGCCATGTCTCACACAAGCAAATCACATCAAAATCACTATTTAATAAATTATTATAAAATACTTTAGTTTTCGTCCGCAAACCGCGCACATTTTGATAATAAAAGTCTAACATTTACACAAAATTAAAACTAAATAACGCTTGATTAATAATACATTCATAAACTTATGAGTGAATACTGTATTCTTCACTAATTGAATCAAATCATGAACGTGCGAAACCGTAAATAACTCAGTAAAATCATACATTAATAACTGTAAAGACTTATTATTTCCTATAATGATATTAAACAAAAACAAGTATGAAACTACCCGATATAGTAATTTAATTATTAAACTCAACCAGATAGTTATATTGTAATCGACAAACTTACTACTTTTCCAATACAATGCTATTTTACTATGATTAAGATAACTGATGTGTTTAGATAAGCCCGCAATGAATGTTAAACAACGCGATTGAGTAAGTATGACATACAGGTAAATAGAAGACCCGATCGACCGGTATTGCAAAAAACTTCTTCTTAACGCAGGGGTATACAACCATTGGTTACAAGTTTGTAATATATTTTTGCTGTGAAAAATATTAGGTAAACATTTTATGAAAAAACAAATATTCTTAATAGTAAACAAAGTTAAACAAACAGAAATAATCAGTACAACTGATACACCTACATGTACATATAAAACATAAAAACCTATACATGTGTATGACGGAGGGGTTACTGTATTCCGGTTGTAGGTTCGAATCCCATTTGGGGGAAATATTGACTGTTTGATTTGTGTTCCTAACTTATATTATAAATGCGAAAGTAACGACATATGTCAGTCTGTCTCGCTTTCACGTTAAAACTACTGAGTCGATTTAAATGAAATTTGGTACGCAGATAGTCTACAACCTGAGAAAGAACATAGTCTTCATTTTATCCCGGGAAAATTTAAGAAACGCGGGAACGCTGGTGAAACCGCGAGAAGCCACCAGTATCTATATAAGTATGGATTTGAAACTAATGTATATTTGTTACATAGTGCAAGCTCGGTTTATTTTGGAATCACATTGTAAAAAATGTCCCAGGATATTATTTCTTATACTGTGTATCTTTTTTTATAATCTCTATTAATTTATACGGTCAAAGTTTGATTTGTCACTTCACTGATAAATATAATAACGCCGCACCCATTTCCAACAATTTCTCGAAACAAACTCAATTACAAATAATGAGTAATAAAATATTATTGCCAATAAAATATATCAGATAGTTATTTTATGTAATAATCACTATCCGTACACCCACGCTTTACGTAAATATAAATATTATGTTAATAAAAACGGATTCGCAGAATTGTTGATATTATAAATATCATGTTTCCCATGGAACCTTTAGTAATATAAATAACAATAAATATTTATTGTAACGTAAGATTGACGTCAAACAATACCCAACTAGCGTCAAATTGTAATTATTACATAAATCAATTATATACTAGCTGATCCGCGCTACTTCGTCAGCGTCACATTCCGCAACATTTTTCATTGATGCTCCGCTCCTATTAGCCATAGGGTGATGTTATATAGACTCCCTCGATAGATTGGCTATCCATCACTGTAATAACTTTCAATTCGTACCAATAGTTCCTGAGATTATCGCGTCAAAACTTTACAATCCATACTAATATTATAAATGCGAAAGTAACTCTGTCTGTCTGTTACGCTTTCACGCTAAAACTACTGAACCGATTTTAATGAAATTTGGTACACAGATAATCCAGAGCCTGAGAAAGGACATAGGCTACTTTTTATCCCGGGAAAATTGAAGATCCCCCGGGAACGTGGGCGAAGTCGCGGTGAGCCACTATATTAGTATAAATACATGTCTTTATATAAACACATGTAACATACGTACAGACGCGGTGAACATTTACACAGTCGCGTCAGAAGGCGACTTTTTACAATGGCAGTTAAAAAAAGGCCGAGGCCCAAGTAACAAGTCAATTACCATGCTCAAGCCGTGAGCCGTGCCCCTCCGGTGCCGTGGGCCCCAACTATCTATAGTGAAAAAACGTATGTCCAACCTTCTTGGAAGCATCTCGCTCCGTGATTGAATCTTTCATCTCAGCCCGTCAGACGGACATATATACTGATCGATGTATAGTTACTTAATAGTTTTTATGGTTTTATGAAGTCTTATTAGTTTTTTTTTATGGGTTCAATGTAATGGTTACTAAAATACTGGCGGTCTGCGTCTGTTGGCAGACGGGTACTCGTATTGAATACTTTGCTGATGGAATGTGTTGAAATGGGTCTCGAAATCTGCATGATGCTCTCATTTGATATAAAAACCGATCAATAATAAATATGAATAAAGGTTTATTAAGAAATACCGACCATATTTAATAGAAAGACTAGAAGAGCCCAAACTTTCGAGTGCACGAGCTCCTGCAATAGTTCCCGTTCCCGTAGGAATGCGGGAATAAAATATAGCTTGTATTACTCCCGGATAATGTAGCTTTCCATTGGTGCGAGCATTATCGAGACTAGTCCGGTAGTTTTAGAGCCTATTCATTACAAGCAAACAAATCTTTCCTCTGCATAATATTAGTGTAGCAATGGGCAAAAAGACGAAAGTGCAAAATTCGTTAATGACGTAAAACATCAACCGGTCACAATCCCAACCGGTCACATTTACAGTCGAGTGCTTCATACACAAGTTATTGTCGACAATAACACTAAATTGGGACAAGACAAAGTGGACAACTGGCTATTGAACTTATCAGTTTTTTTATCAGATGCCCACATTAAGTCAGTTTATGGAATTACATGTTGAGCTTTCACATGTACTAAAGTACTGTACGAGGACGAATTGGAACATGGTTGTTTAAAAATCCTGTCTTTTGAGCTGATCTGAAACTAGTACTCTACAAACCTTTCAGTGTAGGGTTTATATCAGAAAACTCTTGCTAACTTCCGAACCAGACGAGACTTCAATAGCTTCAACCTTCATTGAATTAGGTTTCAAATCTTAAATTCACAATATATCAGTGAATATGTTAAAGCCATGGGAACTTGGATGTCGTAAAATTAAAGTTATCGAGCCCTCTTGAGACATTTTACTAAAGAATCGATAGTAAAAAAATCTACCTACGATGAAGAGTGTTTATTCGATTAAATAAAATATACAGTAGCAACCCTTGATTTAAAAAAATCGTTTCATTTGACACAAAACCCTAGTGAAGGATATCCGGTTTTTTAAATCGATCCAGCGATCCCACGCCCACATTAAATCCTTTTTTGTACGAATAATAGTAGAGCAATATTAAGTATCTCTCACGGGGGCGGGTGCAATCGGAAATAGATATTATCGGATCGAGCTTCCATTACAATTGATTAAAATGAAAAAAACCTCACAAATTTCTACCTGGTTTTGTGCAACCCGCATTTCAAATAACCAGAACATCGCTTCAACGACGACAACACATTAGTCCGGAAACTTTATTCTCCGAACCGGACATATCCGTAAATCAATTGTGAGAAGGGAATTTATCTAAGTCCGATTGTCAAAACACGCACACAAATCAAATTTCGACAGTGACCACACGATAGGCGCAACAATTGAACATCCGCTCAAAAAAAACCGACAAAAGACATAATCGGCCGACCGGCCGCCAGCGGCCGTATGTTGCGGTAGGACCCATTGTTGCCAGACTTTATAGTTTTTTTATCAACTGCCCGTATTAGGTGTGAAACACCACATAATCCCATTTTTGGTGAACCGTCGTGAACATACAATGAAAGTTCTTGTCAATTTAAAAGCAATAAAATTCCCGGAGCACGAGTTATCTTAAGTATCGTGTTGTAAAGAAAGCCGATATATCTAAAATGCGTAAAACAGGTTCTGATAACACAACTCGGCCTGGTAACGAGTGGCCCTTTCGAACTTTCACACGGCGCGCACATGTCCGTATGAGTACATGCGTCTCGTACAACGGATGTCGTCGCAATTACGAACGGCTGCGATTATTATTGCGCGGTATTGTACGGCCAAATTACAGCATCTCGGCTTCCCATCCGGTCTAACGCCGAGACGGTGGCAGGCCAAATGATGCTTTATTACAACATAATAGATCCCAATGTTCCACATAGTAAAGTGCGATCGTTGGAGATGTCGCGGCGGCGTCTGCAGGACGCGAAGAGGACGCCGTCTCCCGCAATCGACGGGCTAATAGGGGATGGACAAATCGCAGGTGAATGAGATCGGACAATGGTGTCTCGGCGAGATGATACAGCGTGGACACCTGCGGCGGCGACGTGAAAAGGTAAACTTCTGATTTATGGACGCGAGCGAATGTAAATGTGAAGCTTCACCGATGTGCACCGGAGAAAATCGCGCCTTTCTACAGACACAAAAGCGTGTTCGAACTAGTTTACCGATCAATGCATCCACCCGACCGTGAGGACGAGATATTGTTTTCGTATCTTAGCAATAATGCTGCTATTCACACGGCGTACCTCGGAACGATGGTCATATTTATGAATTATTGTTCACCGTGAATGGGATGAGTTTCGAGAAGAACCCATTGAGAATAGACGGTGCAAGTTTTTGAAAGAAATTTGCACAATCAATGTTGATTTAGTGCAGAGTTTTTCTGCGATTACGGAAATCTATATTGATTGTATTTCTTGGAATCTGGATGGATATTATTTCGAGTTATAACGCATCCATGAGAATTTGTAGTGCATGTGTACAACAAGTACAAGTAACGACAAATGTAGACTCGCTAGGAGCAATCACCCTTATGGTGCAAGATACAAACCGGGAACGCATGCATGAGTCAGAGCCCTGTGACCCGGTTCGCACGAACACACTGCCGGCTAGCGGTGTGTTTATATGACGCGGAATTTGTACCTGATGAATATCAATTAAATACATCATATGACTTCGAAACTACGAACTCAGAATGTAACATAGATTCCAATATAGTACTTAAAATAGATATTGCTGATTGTAATCGAAACAAGGGTTCAAAAAGATTAAAGGCAATATTGAATTTGAGTAAACACACATACCCCCCTCTCTTATCCATCGTATCTGGGACATTTAGTAACCAACCTACTATCCTTGGAGCTGTCGCTAGAAAATCTTAAGGTAAGTTTCATACTTACACAACTGGGTTACCAGTGCGGCATGACATGAATGGTTATGCTCATTTTGAAATATTGAACGGTAATAGGTAATCAATATTGGATACTGGTCAGAGCCATGTCAGATGAATCTACTTACAATCAACTGAGTATGATCATTATGGCTTTTTGATGTCTATTTTGAAAATGGAACTAGCAGGTAATGCATTTATTCCTTCGAAAGTAGCATCAAAATAAGGAGTTTTCATGTTGGAGAACATCATAATAATATAACTAGCTCAAACTACAATTATCAAAACACAGAAAAAACCATGAGACCATATTAAAAATGGCTGCCAAAATTCGAAAATGGTATCAAGAATGGGATCCATGTGAGCCTCGCTTGGCGATCTCGCAGCCGGCGCGCGGCGTCCGGTCGGACAGATGCCACGCCGACCTTGTCCGAAGTACGAAGACGTTGTGGAATCCAACCGACTACCTACCAAGTATTATAGTACTTAATTAATTGTCCGTATTGGAATGTTCAGCTATCCAAGTTAGTTTGAAGCACTTACAAAGTATTGCAGAACATTTAGTTAAGGCCAAAAACTTTAGTGCTTAACAAATATTCAATTTTTGCAAACTAATATAATATTAACGAAGTTTCTTACGTAAATCAACAGCTAGCAATATGATTACTTTTTACCAATTGATTCCTACAATAATAACAGTCATAACAAATTTCAGATAATAAAATTCGCTGGAAATTTCATAGTAAGCTTTTAAGGTCATACGTATTATATGCCGTGTATTATATTAACTATAATTGGTAAAAATAAAGGGTAAAAACTAAAATGCCAGACCGCAGGCGTAATCCCCCGGTGTAAAATGCCCGAGCTGATCAAAAAAAGGGCTAAAACAAAGAGAATTCTGCAATAACGCGGAGGAAATCGTATAAAATAATAACAGCTGTGGGTAGATGCAGAATTGTTGTCGTTTATATGATAAAAGCTTGAGTCAGGTCATCGTTGCACATAGTGTAAAGTTCTATACCTATTAGAGACACCTAACTACTTAGACTAACATAAATAACTACATAGTCTGTAGTATAAACTATTTAATACATACCTACATATATGAACACTGGCGATCTGCCCCTGCTGCACATGATTAGCAGAACATAGCCATATTTCAACATATGAACACTAAACTATATCTTTTTACCATTCTCTAAATTATCTCTATCTATTGTCGAAAACTACATTAAAATCCTTTACGTTTTAAGATCTAAGACAGACAGCGAAAAGCTCCTTTGTTTTATACGATGGTAAGGTTTCCATGCAGATGCAGAACAGAAAAGTTCATGCCCAAAATGTTTGTCAAAGGTAAGTTTATCAAATCGAACCTACGACTGGCAGCTTGAAAGTCAGGGTCGCTAATAACAAAGGTTGGCCAGTCAATAGGACATTATAGACCGCGAAACATGCTTGTATATCATTTTACGCTTAAAGGGTTAAAAAATCAACAGATTAAATGGCAAATGAATAACTCCGTTATGGTTTAAAATAACGTGACAATGGTTATGGGATACATAAAGGGAATTAAAAAGTGGATCCACCATAAATCATAAACGTAAGCGATGTTTGTATTCAATGTGATGTTTATTTAAGACTAGCTTCAATCCTGCGGTTTCATCCGGAACTTGAACATGTTTTTCATAAAAACCTTGGGACAAATGTTTCAAGACCGAAAATAGTTAAAACGGTCAAGCCGTTCTCGAGCTTTAAGCTTACATTTACATTACGATTACACAGCTTACAAGGATTCGTTTCTATTTAGAGATACAGATAAGAAAGCACTAGTTTAAATCCTAAGATTAAATCCATCTCGCGTTCTCCAAAAAACTTCCAAAATATCAAGTCATTGCTCTGTTCATACGTGAATGTCACATTCAAATTATATTCATAATTCCTTGTAAGTAGGAAGAGGAAAGACGATTTACGTTTAATCAAAACCTTAGAGGAGACATAAGACTAAAATAATGTTCTTCTCGAAGGCCCAAGATGCGACTCCTATAATAGTCCTAGTACATAAAAACATCTAAAACTCTGGGCGAGAATTTTGGATACATGAATCACCGTACAAAAATATCTGAGCACTTGATTTTTCAACCAACAAAAATGCAGGAAAACACGATGAGACAGACTGAAATGACTAACACGAATACTAATCCTACTATTATTTTGTAAACAGCCTGACGTTTCCCCAAGCTATGACGTCACGAAGGCCTCCAGTGAGAGGCCTTTGAGCCGAATCGAATGACTCATTTTCAGGTGTTATCGATTTTGTAAGGGTATTAATGTTGCCTTGTCAATTTAATAACAAAGTAGGCCCATATCTGTTACAACTCGATACTTGTAATGTCGATATTAACCTCGTCTTGATTCATTATTTATTTGCTGGTGATTCTATTATCTATATAAATTTACTCAGGGTTTTAATATACCTTATATGCTTCAGTTAATACGACAAACGATCTATATAAAACACTAGTTGCCCCGCGCAACTTCGTTAGCGTCACTTGCCCGTTTTTGCATCAATTTTGATTGCTGCTCCGCTCCTATTCGTCATAGCGTAATGATTTATACATAAAAACCTTCCTTAAGAATCACTCTATCTATCAAAAAAACCGCATCAAAATCCGTTGCGTAGTTTTAAAGATCTAAGCATATATAGGGACAGACAGACGGCGGATAGCGACTTTGTTTTATACTATGGAGTGAAGTTTTGAGGTACAAAAAACACTTTCGTACACAAAAATATCAACTATCACCAACTGTCGTATCATCATTACACTGCATAAATCAGTAGGTTCCAGTTAAGGAACAAAAACCAGTGTTCTGATGACTTTTTAATTTATCTGGGATGTAGGACGGGCGGGCTAATGATGGCGAACGTGTGAAAAAAACTCAGCTAACGGTATCCTAGAGATAGTCGAACAAAAACAGGGACAAGGGTATGTATACAAATAAAAAATATTTGTCAATTTGGTATTATGTTGGCAGCGACATGGTTCCGTAATTTATTCAGGTTCGGGAATATTCGTTTGTTTTGTGTGTGTATTTAAATTTTGTGACAAGTGTTTTTTTATCAACTCAAAATTACCATAGGTGTGTTTTTATATGAAAAGTTCAACTCAAACTGTATTTAACAAATAATGGAATCCTTACTGTCTCATCTTTTTTTGACTTGTTATTATTCTGGGACTGTTTACACGCGTTTAATCTCATTTCAACGAACAAAACTATCTTTATACTACTTTTTACACCTATATTATTTAGACACGTCATGTGGTTAGGGGGAAAAATTAAACCCTCCACAAGCCCAATAATTAATAGAAAATGGCTTTAATATACTAACAGACAGATGTACATTGAGAACCCTAAACACATCATCCTACGACAAACTCAATGCCTGACCCAAAAAACTGTAAAGTTGTACCAAAAAAACCAGGTTTTTGTTGAAAGCAACGGTATACGATTTCCTTTAAAACAGTTGCCAGATAATAGATGTCCTTTGCATAGGGAACAATTGTTTTGTGAGGCTTCTAGATTAGGTGTTACGTTAGACATACTATCAAACAATAGGTTAGGGGTCTTTAGACCTTTGTTTGTTCCTTACCATAAAACGCCTAAATGGGACAACCACGCCCAAAACTCAGTCAGTATTATGGGATACTTTTATCCCAGGACCAAAGAAGACGGAGTTATTAAGACCTTGGGTAAACAGACTGACTGCCTCACGTCTCGCTAACTAGGTAAACTTCAAACATAAGAAGTAATTTGACAGCCCGGTTGGCTTTGTGGGTAGCGACGCTGACTTTCAAGCCGCGGGTCGTGAGTTCCAATCCCACCCAGGACAAACATTTGTATGCATGAATATGTCTGTCCTGTGTCTGGATGTAAATCTATCGAAGTATGTATTTCAAAGTAGTATATGTTTTATATCAGCTATCTAGTTACCATATAACAAGCTCTGCTTAGTTTGGAATCAGATTGGCCGTGTGTGAGAAATGTCCCAGGAATTGTCGACAAATAACAATATTTCGGGGGCGCTATACCCAGAAACCGCGGCGTTTATCTATTTACATTGTTATCGAACATTATCTAGGGTCGCCCTTCACGGAAGCGAGGTTATCGATATCGAATTATCGAACTAACGTCACGGTTATGGTTATGGTTATGTAACGATATCGTTATGTGTACGTGATGCATTAGAATTCGATCGTACCAAATGTGTGTGGTTATTTGTTTCATTCATAAAGTGAACGTAATCGTTTGATTGGTTAGTTTTTCTTTGTAGTATATTTGATGTTAAAATGAGCAATGATCGTGTAATACAATCATTATAGTTTTTGATTACACATTATATATGTTCATTCAAGTCCTAAGGTTCTGAAGGGCATTTATTAGGTTTAAAAGCTTCTGAGCTACTAAAACTTTAACTAAGAAAGACCGGCAAGACACTCAGCAATTTATATTTGTAATATATTTTTAACATCAAATTACAGAAATTTCATTGATCATAAAAAAAATTAAACTTTTACAGGCACTTATTGTCGATGCTAATGGTCAGTTCATTCAATGATACTACTACTAGTATTGTTTGATATAAATAACAAGACATAAATGTCCATATATAAAACACTACCGAAAACAACTACCCACTCAGGCGCATTCTAAACAAAGTGAGTCAATATCAAATATATTCCAAATAAGGTGGGATTAACCGAAAAATGTGCAAATTCCCATGGTGGGCCGCACCGTTAAATAACATCACTATTAACGTATTTTATTATAAAAACCGATGACATTTTAATATAAAAAGGAACTTGTATAAAAAATAAAAAGACTTTACCGAGAATTTGGGAGCATTACGCCCTTTTGAAATGGCAACATTATGCAAAAACACGCAGTTGCATATAGAAAGCTGATGTTTTTGAGGTTACTGTAAAGATTCTCAAAATTGTAACGCTATTTTAAATTGTTCTGTTCATTTAATTTATCGACCAAAATCTTGTCATGTAAAAAATAGCAAACATTTTCTAATGGCTTTTATAGCAGCTGCAGTATTTTCATTAAATTAAATTGTAATTACATTATGTGCCGTAAATTACTTATACAGTAGGTATCCAAATAAAGAGCAGGGATCATCAATTTGTTGCAAAAAGGGTTCGCTTAATAATGGCTACGAGCTGCCTCTTCTATGTTGAATTCAATCTAATTTCACTACATACTGAGTTTGAAAAAATTAAATGTCTACAATAAACAATTTATAGGTATAGTCTAAACTGCGGGCCATAATTTAGTGTTCCCTGGCTAGCATTTAACCATCTATCACTACCGTTACTTCATTGACGGCATAAAGATATCGCAAAAAGAAGCTCAATTTGAACACAAAGGGGCGAAAAAATCCAATTTCTCGCCGTAGACGTGGATAGGTATGCGAAACAGGAAAACTATATTAAAACACTAGGTTTAGTGTCGGGCTTTACCTGTTTTACTAGAATATAAGGAAAACATTATTCCACATTCACAATTATATGGCAAATAACTGACCCGCGCAACTTGTGTCACATCTACCCAATTATGGAACAATCAACGATGCTCCTGTTAGTCGTAGCGTGATGATATAGCCTATAGCCTTCCTTGATAAGTGGTACATATAGCCAAGACTAAAATAATTTTCGATTCGAACCACTAGTTCCCGAGTTTAATTTTTTTATTTTTTATTTATTCATTCAAACAAACACTTCACTTTATAATATTAGTAATGATAATAACTCAGTGGTAAGTCAAATGCAAAGGGAGTCATCTTATAGCATGAGCTTTTAATAAAATGTAATATTGCGGCACCGTAAGGACACCAAGATGGCTCTCTTAAAAATCTGTCGCCTACGCCTGTAGGTACATATTACATCCAAACACATCAAGGGGATATAGTAAACATCCCTTTACAAAAAATGGCCCAGTTGTCAGTACAAATAAACACACATTCCAATAAATTTAATAAGTAACCAATTAGAAATACTCACTCTGGTGTTAATAACTTCGTCGGCTGGCATTTGATCTGAAAGCAAAAATAAACATTATATGAGGATGGTATAAATACAAGATTTAGGAATCCGTGCGTGAAATGCCTAATTAGCCACGACTAATTTATTAATCGGAGCCGAACGGGGAAAATAATTCGTAACAAAACAAACAGGCGTTTACTGTATTTTGCTGAAGAATCTATATTAGCGACTCGCAGAATTGTAAGTGTAGAAATTATTGTTAACCTTTTTTTCTTTTTCATAATTTATTATATAAATGGCTGCTAACAAAAAAAAATTGCAGGCTAGGAATAAATATAGGAATGTACTTATTACTTGATTTTTTTGACAGTTCATAACGAAAATATTAATTAAATATACACTATGTATGTATACATTAGTCTAGAGTTGTAGTCTTAGAGAGGACTTTATAGGTCTTTATAGTCGTTCTAGAATAGTGTCCAAGGACGAACATATATCTTCTGATCGTTTTTAGAAAATACAAATGAACTACTGCATAAGCCTATTCAGGCGTACAATAACTCTGTCTAATGAACCAAATAATTATTTCTATTAATCTTAGAAATTACTTAATAAACTAAATAAATTTAACATACAACACCTTAATACAAATTACACTACATTTCAACAATATCTTTACCTCAGTGTTAATAACGAAACAAAACAGTCCAACGGACAAGATTTACAATTCTTGCATAATTTTAATTAGGCAGTTACGGAACCCAATGGCTGCTCACCCAAGGTGCACTTCACAGATCATATTTTTTTTAATTTACAACTTGCACAGTTCGCCGGCTCGTCGCCGTACCGTGACGATATAATAAGGTACATCACTAGCCGTCGTTATGTGCCGCTCAAATTAAAGTTTCGACGAGATGCCTCCAATTGGAAGTAATTTCCAACTTGCTTTACTGTGTAACGTGTTCCGTCAATTTGAGGTTTGGATTACTGTGTAATTTTGTTTGCACTACGGCCGACTGGCGCGTTTAATTGTTTATTGTTTTTGGGTCAATAATTGTCACTTTCCTTCATTCTTGCTAATATTATAAACGCAAAAATAATGCTGTCTGGCGCATTCACGCCTAGTCCACAGAATCGATGTTAATAAAATTCGGCACAGAGATAGCTACGCTACACCTTGGGAAAAGACACGAGTGAAACCGCGGGGCGAAAACTAGTTCAGTAAATCTCAAGTTTGATTAGGCATAGACATACCAGGTATTCCAAATGTCTACAGCATTAATTCCTAACCGTGAGATGGACAGTCTGCTTACTGCAAGATTAATTACAGCCAGGCATAATGCCTGGGTAATTAAAACCCCCAGTCGCAGACTTAGAGTTCATCATAATGGAAAAGGCATCTTTGCATAAACTATTAAATGAGTCGTTAAATATTATATTCATAAATGCAATCATCTCGGTCGGTTTCTCACGATCTGTCTAGTTATAAAACCGACATTAAGGATCGCCAATTAAGAGTCGTGTCTCGATGAAATTGGTCAGGTGTGAGCTACGCGTTCGACTGTACGGTTTGGGGTTCCGTGGATATCATATTTTAATGACGAATATAAGTAATAAAAGGCAAAAAATTTACACAAATATTATAAAGAGGAAAGATTTGTATTTTCGTATGTAACGAATAAACTCAAAAAGTACTGGACCGATTTTAATAATTCTTTTTTCATTAGAAAGCTACATTATCACTGAGTAACATAGGCTACATTTTATCCCTGTATTCCCACAGGAACGGGAACTACGCGTGTAAAACCGCGCGGAGGCAGCTAGTCAGTCATAAATAAATGTAATAAGTACCTTTTTACTTATTGAAGGAAAAAGAATACCAGTAATTAAAATATATAATAACCATTTCTTTTTCATTTCATAAACCAAAAACTTTGGAGAATACACTCAATTTATCTTTAATTTATTTTAAAACCCAAAGAAAGTTTGACTCCGTTAGATGATTATTCATTATACATACAATTATTTGTCTATTCATCATCCTAAACATTTTCGTGTCAAAGGAACCCAAAAACGTTTGCCAAATTTGTGATGAGACGATCCTTTTATAGATTTCGGTGTCGATAAACTGGAGTAGTGCAAAAAAATGAAAAAAAACCTCGTAGACCAATGCTCTGGCCTTCTCTAATCCGAAATACATACATCGGCTGATTAACACCTCCATAGAAGGGTATGTGAATAAATAAATTACAAAGTAAATAAAATATATTAATTTATATGACTTCACAGATTTATAGATAAGGCTAACATAATCTGTCAGTTAATCTAATATATAAAAATCTCGTGTCAGTGTTTGTCATCGAACTGCACCGAAACGCCTTGACAGAACAACGTTTAGTAAGCTAGTATTTTTAGTAGTATCTTAAATTACAAGCAATCTGGTTACCATGGTTACAAGTCCTCACTTTGAAATGAATGCCCAAGTGATCATGAGCTATGTTTAGACCAGAAAACCTCTGGACTTGTCCTCCGCGATCTTGTACAGGTAACCGTCTGTCCGTTAGACATAAACAGTCGATGTTTGTAAAGTTTCTATACTTTTGCCCTCATGTTGCACATCCAGGGTTTTAAGTCCATGGTGACAGGTTATAAACCCAATACCTACTAGGGTAGAAGACCACCGCGGAGATAATGCTACCTAAATAGTATTGACTCACGAACAAGACGCGAATTAAATAATGGATTGTTGTTCGATGACTCATGAGCCATGTTTATGGTGGCTGATATGAATATTACTTCGCGGAAAACAAATCATTATGAACAGGATAATAAGATAGACAATGTATCTTGGCGCCACCGTTAAAATTAGGATTTATAGCGCCATTTTAAAATGTTTCAGTGGCTGGCTTGACGGTTAGGGGCGTTCAAACCGCTCTATATGGGATCCTTTGCTACTCGACAAACATTTATGTGCAAGAATATACATGTCTTTTAGTGTGTGTTAAATGGGTATACAAATATCAAGAAATATAATTTTATGTAGTATATAAGGTATCAAGTTACCATAGTTCAAGTTCTACTTAGTTAGGAATTAGATTGGTCTACTTGATGTAGAAGAAACATCTATATATATAAAACAAAGTCCCCGCCGGCTCTGTCAGTCTGAACGCAATGAAAACAAAAACTACTGAATAGATTTTCATGCGGTTTTCACCAAATTTCGGAGTATTTCATGGGGAAGGTTTTGATGCATCAATTTGGATCCGGTAGGAGGCGCTGGTGGGTAGAACGAAGCCTGGGTCCGCTAGTATAATATAAGTTACCTTCCTAGTTAAATGACACCCCTTTAACACACCAAAATGGATTTCAAATAACGCCTTACCGTTTAAGGTTTTAAGTTAACATCAGATGTACCGCTAGCTTACCAACTTTAAACATAAAAAACCATCTCAGACTCACAGGTTACCGCGCAATGTTTTCCTCAAACCATTAGCGGATACATCAACAAACTAATTGCCATGTCTTGTTGTCTGTACATCTGTATAGATCAACAGTCATCGCCCTGTCAGAATGATAATAATTCGTTTTTAATATATAAAACACAGTGTTTCTCTATCATACATCATACTATTAGGGTCAAATATTTGATAGCGCAGCAACGCCTTCTAATTCAATTTTAACCATTTCTTTTACAATGTCGTTGACCCTGTGTTCCTAAACCGATTTGAACCCGTGACCTGCGCATCCGCAGCCTATCGTTTACCGCGTTTGTGGCGGCCCGACGTTAGTTACTTTGTATTCTGCTTTAAAAATCATAGGCAGTTTAAATTATGTTTATATTTTTTATGATTAGTTGCAATTGATTGTGTCGATAAGTCTTACCTTCTTAAAATCTATATCTTCAAGTTCATTCAGAAATGCGACCTAGTGTTATAGTCGTCAATTTATCTATACTAAGCTGAAGAGTTTGTTAGTTTGAACGTGATCTCAGGAGTTACTAGTTTACGAATTGAAACATTTTCTTTGTGTTGGACATCCTATTTATCGAGAAAGCTTATAGGCTATATAATATCACGCTACAGCCAATAGGGATGGAGCATCAATGAACAATGTTGCAAAACGGGGAAAATATGTGATGCAGACGAAGTTGCGCGGGACTTCTAGTAAGTAATTCATAACATGCAACCAATTTGTTCTTCTTCGATAAATCTGTATTTTTGTCATTATATTATTTTTAACTAGATTTCCCAAGGGTCCCTAATTGGATGCGGTTAAAAATGAATTCTGTTCGTTTTTACATATCTTCCACACATGTACCTACCTACCTATGTTAGGGAACCTTTGAACCGTGACTCAATACGCGATACAATGTGCGCCGACGCCGACCAGACCAATATTCCAAGAAAGGATGTATTATACTATATATACTATATAGTATAGTATCGGCGGAATTGCTGAATGAATGAATCAGATAATAACTAAATATGGCGCCAGATGTGTTTAATTTTAGCCGATGAATAATTATAATTATTCATTCTAGTGACCGACTGAAGGTTTTGTTTCGGTTTCGATTTCGGCCAAAAAGTCTAGTTTCGGGCTTTCGGTTCCGGACAAGAATTAGAATACACAGATGTACTTTACTGATATAAGTAAATACTATTAGGTACATGCTATTTTTTCTGTTTTATATTAATAACATATTTATCCTATTTCTTAAACTATGGCTACTTCTACCTTAACACTTGTAATACATATCTATAGAAAATAAATAAAGCATATTGTTCATTATATCAAACAGTGATCAACCTCAGCGTACACTTAAACAATATTTTAAGGTACAGACTAACAAATTGAGACAATCAAACTAGGATTATAGTCCTTAAAATTCATAAATAATATACTTAATAATATGTCACCAACAATGAGGAAGTGGCGAATCTTTGTCGTAAACCTTTGAAGGCCTCGCGATCGTTAAATAGTGTATTTAGAAGTACCGGCGAGTCGCGTAGGTTTAGTCGCGACCTTGGGACAGTTTAGGCACGTTGAAGCGCGGGTTCGAGGCCGGCGGATCGGACGCTCACAAGTGTCACATTGCACGGGCATTTGTCACCGAGTGCAGGCTAATAATGTGTGTGATTTAGCGATGACGTTATTGCATATGTTTGTTGAATAGTTGAATGATATCATGTTATCTGAACCGGCCGTTTTTTCCAGGAAAACGTGGACTGTCGCCGACATTTTAATTTCGAGTTTTTTGGAATCATTTTTATTACTAAAACTTAAGTATTTTTAAAACTAAACTTTGTCTACTTAACGAACGTGAGAATTTCAATAGATCCATCCATACATAATCAAGACATATTACATCAATTGATGAGCCACACATAGATAATGCTGTCTCATAATCTATGATTAAAACCGCTCATGAATCAGATTAACTTAATGGTGAATGGTGATCTCCTTAAACCAAGTACATTACAAGCCCATAACCGTAACTCACTTAGCTCACAAACATTTGAGAATTCTTTAATTTGTTCCCCGGAAGCCACTTTTAGACCCTCATACACGAGGTATAACAGATTACCGGGATTCATGGGAATTGGAAAAAAATTGGTGTGAAATATTCAAACTCACCAAAAACACTGTACTTTTTAAATTAGAGCACGTCTAGCGTCATAATTGGTCTGGTTTTTAGTGTACGTTCGGAACATGAGAAAGGGGCAATTTGACACAGCCGCGGCCGCGAGCCGACGTCGGTGCTCCCAGTGCCGGGGCCAGGGCCACCAAACGAAAAATAAATAAACAAAGTGTACCTACTCTCCCGGCGGGGGGCGCCATCGCGCCACAAGCCAGACACTCCACTCGAGGTGTGAACAATCAAGCAGACAAACAAATTGCTTATTTATTTTACATAACAATCGGTCCACGGGGCCCACCCGTGGCATCCTCACCTCTACGCACCCACCGAGGCATTTAGATAACAAAAAACGGAAAACAAAACAACAAACTTAATGTCAGGACACGACACGCTCACTGAAAAAAGGACTCGACGAATAAAAAGATAGAGGCCCGAGAATAATGAATGAACGTGAATAGAAAAGGTCTTTGGACTTTACAAATCGCCGCATCATGTTATATCATTACTTTAGCTTTCATCTCTTAGATGAGCTCTAAGTAATATATGAAGCTCTTGATCATTGCTGAATATATTCGTGGCTCAACACAAACGTATCACAAAGAAATCTTTATTGAGACCGACAGATTGATGATGATCAATTCGCAAATACAGCAGTAAGAAACGGCGCGGCGTTCGAAATACAACTGTAATTTGTAACTATTTACACAAAGTACGCCGGAACTGAGTATATGCCAAGAATGGAGGGCTCCGATGCCTTCCGTCGTCACATTTAATATGCCATGTCACTTGTTTTACTCATCAATCTATGTGTCTAGGTGGCTAGTTACGCAAAAAAAGTTGTAGTTTAACGACCGGCGGCACGCCCTTGAACTTGGTGACACGTGCCCGTGTCGTGTACGGACACACAGACGGCCACAACGACCGCATTAACATTCAAGACGTGGTACACTTCCAGAGTGGAGAGGAAACGCCTTACAGGGTACAGCGGTCGTTGTGGAATGCAATATTATTAGTCTGTGATGATCGCGGCTGCTCAAAGTGCTAGCAACCGAGCGATGGTCGTCTCGATACATCGATCGGCAAAAAACTTCACTGCACAGTGTATCTATTCGTCAAACTAGTGCCGCGAATGACTTTATCGATATATCGATTTTATTTAATTCGATTCGATTAAACATTCAATAAAAAAGCGACACCTAAGCGATTGTTAGATTCTGTAAATAAGCTTAAAATTATATTTGAAAATGAAATAATACCAGAATACCGTGAAAATAGTAGTGACAGAGAGAAAAGTAACGTACTAAAGTCCACTTACAAGCGTTTAAACACTCTTTTATTACCTGTAAATCCAGTAAAAAAAAAGCTCAGCGATATTTTATTGGAGCATCTATTTTAATCGCTGCAGTAAAATAAACTAATAAACGTATATTTCAACGATACCTATACGGTCTTTGTTGGTGGTAATAAAGGCTAGTTTCGTTTAAACTTTAGTCGATATCAAACGAGCTTGGCATCTCTGCGATAAATCAGAATAACAACTAATGATGATTCGGCAATGCCTGATTTTAGATTAACGTATATAGATAGGTACCTAGTTCATAAGCGAAACTTAAATAGAAATGACTAGAGCTTTTGTAAGCGATACCTACGCCGCTACAGGTCCAATTAAATCCTTATAAAATTGCCAAATCTTTAATGGGGTCTTTAATTTAATGTTAAACATAGTTCAGCACTATTATAGTAGGCCAAATTTAATGTTAGTTACTCGATCACGTCACAAAAGCTGAAGGGATCTGGATGAAATTTGGCTCTGAGCCTTGGAATAGTAGGAGCAATTTTTTTGGCTGAAATTTACAATCCAAAAACCGCAGGACGGATGCTAGTTGACTATAAAAGCTGATCAATCTACACAATCACAATTTATAAGTTTCAGCTCAGACAAATATGTCATCATCAGCTCATATACTTCGCCACCGAGGAGCATGAGCCTCCCCTAACGTCGAGGGGGTTTAGGCCAAAGTCCATCACACCAAATATGTCGTACTTCTAAGTAAATATTAAAAGTTACGAGTATCCTATTCCAAATGTGTGAAGTTTGACCAAAACTGCAGTTTAAAGAAAAAGCTAATACGAAAAAGCTAATGTAAATCTAAACTAATATTATAAAGAGGAAAGATTTGTTTGTTTGTTTGTTTGTTTGTTTGTTTGTTTGTTTGTTTGTTTGTAATGAATAGGCTCCGAAACTACTGGACCGATTTCAAAAATTCTTTCACCTTTGGAAAGCTACATTATCCCCGAGTAACATAGGCTATATTTTATCCCTGTATTCCCACGGGAACGGGATCTACGCGGGTAAAACCGCGGGGAGGCAGCTAGTATTTTATAAAGGTAAATTGTACTGAACCAACTATTTCTGGTTTCCACAACATTAATGCTATATATAATACAACACACACATGAGACCAGTTGAAGTTTGGCAGCCATTTTTATGGTACGCAATATAAGAGCGATCCATCATGAGATAAACACAAAATATTTGCATCCAACGAATAAAGTCCGTGTTCCCAATGACACGGCCGACCTTGGAATGGTAATGATATACATTTGGCGTATTCCGAGGACAGAATTGCGGTTTCGAGCTTATATAGTACACTAGTGGGTCGCCGCGGTTTCACTCCCATACCCGGAAGATCTTCCATTTTCGCTGGATAAAATGTAGATGTCCTTTCTCAGGCTCTGGACTATCTGTCGCAAAAGTATTGTAGCAAATTTCAATTAAATCGGTTCAATAGTTTTAGCGAGACATATAAAGTTACTTTCGCATTTAAAATATTAGTGTAGGATGCTAGTGGCTCCCCGCGGTTTCACGCGCGAAAATCCAAAGGAATGCAAAATGTTATGTTTGTCACTAGATAGTTTAGGAGAGCAGTTATGTATAATATAATGGGATAAAATGTAGCTTATATCCTATTGCAGAAAATATTCTTTATGCCTCATGATACGAGTTGATTATATAGAAAGCGGCAGAAGAGAATTTTAATAACTAAAATTTTGATAAAGTTGTGATATTGAGTTAAATTTTACTGTATTTTTTTGTTATTATCTAAAATGGACTTAGGTAGATTTACCCTAAAATTAACTACGATAAAATTGGAAGACAAACGTCGATGAACTTCGCTGACGCGGTTACACTTACTCATGCAAAGTGCTAAAGTATTATTTTTGGCAATGAACCTGACGGCCAGGGTCAAATGTTTGGAGAACATCGTTATTTTTATTTTGATTAACTACTAATATTGTGAATATAAAATGTTTATGATCTCTCGTCCATAGATTAGTGAGATTTTGATGGAACTTTACTTAAGGAGAGCTGCTCTCTTGTATTAGTACCTATTGGGATACTTTTAATACGGTATAATCTTAAAATATTGTATTCATTATCATCTCAAAATGGAATTTATGGTGGATTTTGGTATTAATAGTCACTTATTAAGTTCCAAAGCTACTGAAGCTACCTTTACGAGAAGTAATAGAAAGGCATTTTATCTATAATCCCACCGTTTGACAATTAAGTATTTAATTAAAATCCTAACTAATATTATAAATGCGAAAGTAACTCTGTCTCGATTTCACGCAAAAACTACTGATCCGGTTTAAATTAAATTTGGTACACAGAAGTCTAAAGCTGAGAAAGGAGGCTACTTTTTATCCCGGGAAAATGGAAGATCTTAAGGGTACTCGAATGAAACCCACGATAGTTTTAAATAAATCGAAAACACCAGAAATCCAAGTGTCTCTCATAAAAAATCTACAGAAACAATGGAATTCTAGAGAATACAAAATAGTATAAAACACCGCATTGCGATACATAAACAGTAATACTCGAACGAAAGTCCCGGAAGAGGACAGCCCGAAGGGACGGCCTACCTTGAACCCGTACCGATCGATACCAACTCCACCATACATATAACTACATAGTATAAAACAAAGTCGCTTTCTCTGTCCCTATATCCCTATGTATGCTTAAATCTTTAAAACTACGCAACGGATTTTGATGCGGTTTTTTTTAATAGATTGAGTAATTAAAGGGGAAGGTTTATGTGTATAATAATATCCAATAAATAGTGGAGAAATACTGTTATTTTTGAGGTTTCTAATGTAAAACGATCAAGTGACGCTAACGAAGTTGCGCGGGTCAACTATATAATACATACGGAATCGATCGTACAGTACTGTGGATGTACAAACATAAATTTTTCATTGCCACGGCCGCGACTAAAATAGAATGATTGGTTTATTTTACTCGATGGAGCTGATGATTCGGATTTACAGTGTTGTCATATCTATGTTAATTCACTAACTTAGTTAATAAAATATTTTTTTTTTACTTCCAAATATTTGGTGTGTAACTTCAGCTATCTTCAAGAGTTTCATATTAATAGGATATTATTTTATAGGAGTGTATTTAGGGTTGGTAACTACGTATACAAATACTATTTAAAATCACAAATCAATTTAAACTCAATCCGACCGTGTTACGTATAGTTACATAATCTACTTGCTATTAATATCTACGGTATTTACATCCAAACACAGAACAAACCGACTATGCATACAATTATTTGTCTAGGGTCGGATTCGAACCCACGACCGGCGGTTTGAAAGTCAGGGTCACTAACCACAAAGCCAACCGGTGTACTAAACATAATAGTGTCATGATACACAGAAAGATTGTGATCAACAGTTGACATTGTAGCAAAATAATTGCTACTTCCAACACCATGCAACATGATATTAAAATAAGCCTTTAGTCCTTAATAACATACTGCAAACATAATAATTTTCAGCATTGGTAAATGTTCATTCTGCAGTATAAAACCTTTTTGAATCAATTTTAAAATTGAATATAAACAAAGCTACAATAGGTAAAGCAATAACAAGTTTCAAGAAGAGACGGATTGCTGAGTTTATTACAAGCACTTCTCAGTAAAAGCAATATTCGAATCTGAGTGTAAAGTCTAACCATTCATCAGTGCTTGAATAAAAAAATATATTTTAAGGTAGAAAAATTTATGACACAGCTACTTGACGTAATAAACTTAACTTAGAAAAGCACTCAAAGGCATGTGAAGGCCGCCAATCCGCACTAGGCCCACGAGGTGGACTATGGCCTAGACCCCTCCTTATTGTTAGAAGACGCTCGAGCTCCTCGGTGGAGACGTTTATGAGCAGATAGAAAAAGTACTCACCAATCAGTAAGCACAACCTAAAAAGAAAATTCCAACATCTCAATTCTCTAAGGATTCACACGCATAGTACAATTAGCTACAGTACCTACAGTGGCAAAAATGTTCCCCGAATTTTGTGGAGCGCGTCTCGGTCAACGTGACCTTGACGCGGACACCGTCCCGACCTTGACCGCGTCTGTGTCACAATCTACCCACGTACATCGCACGCCATAAGCCACTGATTATGGTAAGCCTGGTGGTATAGCTTGTGTGTATACAGTAGCCAACCTTTAATACTCAAAAAGTTATAAATATTACTGGATGATTTCTGATGAGCGAGTTTTGCAGTTAATTAATAATCATGTATATGTAACAAGTAATGTTATACGTCGGATAACAGAGAGTAGGTACAAGACAAAACACCGTACTGAACAATCAAACTTGTGTAAGCAGGATATATAGAAGCTTACATCACACTAATATGGTGGTTTCACCCCTAGGTAATATTATAAAGGCGAAAGTTTGTGAGTGTGTATGTTTGTTACATCTACACGGCTGGGGCGATTTTAATAAAATTTGGGAAAAATAAGATTCCTCGGGAACGCGTAGGTACGATAGCAACAATGAAAAATACGATCTTATAATACACTTTACAACTAGGAGTCAAAGTAAAAACACAATTTTTACCAACATTTTACCGGATCTAAAAATATCCGCAAACAGCGACATCCACTTTAAAGTTCATACAAAACTGACATACTGCCTACATCATTTGCTTCTACATATGTGTCAATGTACTTGCAAATGCTATTGTATTCAATTATGACCTCTATGCTGGTGACATTAAGTTATATACGGTGATAGTGGAATACATACTATTATAGGGAACGGAAGCTTACTTCCCTAACGTAATAGCGAAGTTGATAAGTCGAGTCGGAAGCTATGACTAAATGACTAACACTCGGTTCCAGCTAGGTCTGCAATCTGACCGGCGAAGTGCTTTTTAACCGACTTCCCAAAACGAAGGAGGAGGTTCTCAATTCGGCCGGTATTTTTTTTTTTTTTTTTTTTTTCTATGTATGTACATCGATTACGTCGCGGTTAATGGACCGATTCGCGTGATTCTTTTTTTGTTCGACGCGAAATAGCTGCCAGATGGTCCCATAAAAATTTCTTTCAGTTTGGTTTAGTAGTTTTTATTTTATAAGCATTATTGTTATTTGGACGATGTCATTTTGACGATACTTTGTATATTAGTATGCCGATAACTTTAACATTTCTAATCCGATTTGCGTAATTCTTTTTTTGTTCGTTAGGGTACATATTCAAGTTGGTACCCTGGTCATCTAGTCAGCATATGATGATGGGATCCCAAGGAAATCGTGAAGAACACTCAAATTATAAGCATATAACTGTTACGTTTCAGTCAATACCATACAGTTTGTACAATTATTTGCGTTTGATGATGATTTCCTATGGATGAGCTGATGATGGAAGGTACAACTCCTCAAAGGATAGGAGTTCAGAGAAAATTCTTTCAAAATTATACGTGCATATGGATAGAGAATAGTATTCCTTGAGGCTATTAGGTTGACCTTGAAGGTTAATCTCATTAACGTTTAGGTTTAATAGTGTTCTGTGATTGTTAAATAAATAATAATAATAATAATAATAATAATCTTTATTTTCCCAAAAGTGATTACACAAAACATTTTGCTTATATTATAATAATATGCTATGTAAATATATACCTACTAGTTTTTGTGAAATAAATAAAGGTTGTAACTGCTCTCATTGCTAGGCTTAAATAGCCTGTATTAATGAAGAGCAGGCCAATACTAAGCCTACCCATACTTAAATCACTAAAAAGCAAAAAATAAAAATAAAACTACGTTAAAAAAAACCGACTTCCAAAAATACTAAAAAGCAAAAAATAACTAACGCAATTTATAACACTTTCCTCTACTTACCTACTGACTACTTATTCTTTCCGCTTGCTGCTTGGTTTGAAGTCGGTGCCAAGCCATATATGAATAAAAAAATTACTTAAAGAAATAAAATGGTGTAACAAATAAATTTTCATCCCACCATCTCGGAAAGAGTATTTTTAATCTTCAATATCTGAGTGGAAAAGCCGTTTTTATTCTCTAGAGGATAAAGTAAATTGAATTTGGAACATCGTGTGCACTAAGTTTGTGAATTAAAAAAAAACATTAAACCTATTTACTGCTACCTCTATGGTGCCGAATATATCATACAACTTTTTTTTAATTTGTTAAAAACTCAGACTCGGCACCTTCTTGGTGTTCTTTTTTCAATTTGCTTTGTACGCGGTTCTTTACGCGGCATTTTTTCACGTCATTGTTAAACCTTATTTTCTTAATTATACCTTAGTATTATTTTGTTATAATTTAAAGATTATTCTGTAATACTTACCTGTCATAATGTAGTAATTAATACCTAAACTGAAATAAAAGTGTACCTATCTTGTGATTGTAAACGTTTTTTTTTTGCATTTAGTCATTTCCTCGCTGAGGTGGAATGAAAAGTTACGTGTTGCACTCGAGTGCAAAGATTTTTCACCTCGTGCTCTTTTGATTCCCTCGCTAACGCTCAGGATTCTAATTTTGAATCACTCGCTGCGCTCGTGATTCAACTTTGCACGCTTGTATAACAAATAACTATTCTACACGATAACCTACTAAGTACTAACCTACGTAAATAAATCAGAAATAACGATAAATGACAATAAGAAACAAATGAAAACGACGATGAGATAAATGTAATTTACATTCTACAACTGTAGTGGTCCTGTAAAGGACCGTTTATTTCTAAAATTTTGAATTTTAAATGCAAACGGTGCCAAAGTTTTTGTTGACCTTATTAAATCATGGAGAATCTTAACAAAGATCTTTTGTATATTGTTTACTAATTATGCTGTGGCTTGGCACCAACTTCAAACCAAGCAGTAAGCGGAGAGAATAAGTAGTCAGTAGGTAAGTAGAGGAAAGTGTTATAAATTGCGTTAGTTATTTTTTGCTTTTTAGTATTTTTGGAAGTCGGTTTTTTTTAACGTAGTTTTATTATATGGTGCTATGGAATATACGTTTCCCTTTGCTTATAAAAAAATTACAAGCGTCATTTAAAATTAACCCTAATACCAAATGGGTAAGACACATTTTGACTAGTTGAGCTTAAAATATGGAAACGAATATAATCAATAAACACAAGAAGATTCAATTTAACCGGAAAACAAGAATCTAAAGAATATGATGTAAAAGTTAGCAAAATGAACTAATCTTAACAAAAGCATCTGGACAAAAAGACTAAGTTACAATGATAGTCATAAATCTGAATTGTATACTTCCAAGTAGGTTCCGTACATTTATTGACTTAATTGATGTGTATCTGCTAAGGTTATCGAGATCTAGCATAATTTTATTACTGATAAATAAAATCCCCTAATCCAAACTAGCGGGTTCCAGCGACCCTTGTCAGGTCGTCAGTCCACCTTGTAGGTGGACGCCCTACGCTGCGCTTGCGTGGTCTCCACTCGAGAACTCTACAACCGGTCTGCATGGAAGTCAATGGGGGAGGCCTATGTTCAGCAGTGGACGTCCTATGGCTGAGATGATGATGACGGTGAATCCAAACTAACCTCAGTCGGTGACTACTACAAAGTAATGTACCATTGCAAAGCAGATGAGGCAGATTACTTATACTAAAAATTATTTTATACTTGACGAAACCTCATTACTCACATCGGCCGGGTTCATTAGGAAATGTTTGGAGTTCTCCTGACTTTTACCCATCATTAGGGTCCACAGGTCCGCGGGTCCACAGGTCCACTTTCATTATATTATCGTCTTATAACACAATCTCTCTTAATGTCTCCTCGGCTAAAACCGGATGTGGCGAGCGAGCCGCGATGCCAGGATGCCAGACCGCCCGTCGTGATTTTGCATTTACTCCGTTATCTTAGGGTTGTCACCGACATGATTTATCGTCAAGCTTTTGTCTTCCAAACGATATGTGAACAAAAGGATTATCTTACCCCCGTGACAGATACAATAATTATATTGACAGCAAATCTGCGCGAACAAAAGCGATCTTAGAAATTACTGTATAATCTTCAAGTCTAAAGTCTGACTTATGATAATCATCTAAATCCCTAATAACCAACTGTTATAATGGTACAAATACTAAGTCAATTGGAAAACTTCTGACACTAAGAGATAATAAAAGTTGAGAAAGCCATTACTTACACTCTTACAATAAACTTAAGCGTTTGATGACCAAACTTTTTCCATGTAATAACATAATGGGCGAAATCACATCGTTCAATAACCACTGTCGGAATGATAAAAGCTGAGATAGAAGATGAAACACTAAAGACAACTTCGTCATAACAACTTAATACAGGCTTCAAAGTTAACGTAACTGTTCTTCTGGGGTTAGTTTAATCTTGATGTACGCCGGGAGTGGCAGCCCTGAACGACGCCAGCCTTATTGTTCGTCCGATATCAATCGAATCAATCGCTGAAAGGTCAATGCCATCTGATTGATGGACTACAATTTACACGTGGTGGCGTTTTTGCGATGATGTCCATGTAAATTGAAGTTTGTCTGTCCGCCGACGGTGCAAAAAGAGAGCCCACACATTTTGTCACGTACCACTAAGCACTCTAAATTAAGCCATTTTTTTGTATAAAATTCACAGAATGATGCAGAGCACACGTACACAAAACAAACATACGAAAATGTTGTTAAAGCTGGAACAAAAATAATAAATATACCGCCATTACAAAAACAGACATTTAATTAAACGCGACGAGAGAGAATCGTAAAAATCCGTAATACGAGTAGGTACTTGTACATAATTCGTATTAAGTGAGGTAAGAGAGGGTAAAAAAACGGATATAAATGCTTGGAAGCTCTGTCCCGAGGCGACTACAGACGAGCATTACGTTTCTATTATGCTATTACTAGGTAAGCTTCAACGGTTTAGTAATACTGTTTGCTTTTTATTTCTTCACAAACATAAGTACTGTCATTATTTTGAAATCACTTCTTTTGTTTAAAAAATAATTTATGTTGTTGCTAATCACGTAATAAAACGTAAGTATTAGTGGGAAAATCATGAAAGTCCGCCGTTCTAAGGAAATCTTGAAAAGGTTAAGTTTAGGGGTTCTCATCAAATAATGGTGTTCCCAATAGAGAACGCTAGAGAACGAGAAAGCATGAGGTTATTCAAGAAGGGGAGTAAAGAGATTTTTGCAGGTTCGGCAACACGTGAGTGCCGCCTCTAATGTTGCAAGGGCTACGGCAAGCGCTTCCCATCAGATGGGACCGTATGCCTGTTTGCGACCTATGTAGTATCAAGAAAATAATCGGTAAGGTAAAGTAGGAAAAAATTCAAATTCGAACTTGAAACACAGCATAGGTCTAAAGCAAGTCTAAGCAGTATAAGTCTACCGTCGATTACCGCACGCGAGCACGCGAAAAGACTCGCGCGCATCGTCCGACAAAAACGCGTCTGCGCGCTAATGAAGAGCCTGGAAGGGCACGATTTAATTAGTTGACGCTCGGCGGCGCGTGCGCACACCAAGATGGCCCCCGGCATTCCTTATACACTATTTCTAGTCATTAATAGAGCTGATTCACATTATCCTGGCGCTCTCTGTTCTATCTTTTGCTTTGGTGTCGTTATAGATATAGATTTAGAGCTTTATGTTATTTAGTAAGTTAATCAGATGCCGTATGAAATATACGGTAACTTTTTAATAGTGATGTCAAGACGCTAGATAAAAAACAGATTTATCAAAATAATTATAATCATTAATGGCGACTAGATATTCAAAAATTTTGGTTATATCATAAATTTTATACTGGCTTCCGCACTGGTTTCACCCGCGTTCCCAGGGAACCTTCAACTTTCGGGGTAAAAGATAGCATATTCCCTAAGCTCTAGTCTCACTCTGTACAAAAATTCATAAAAACCGATGGATTAGGTTAGTGTGAAAGCATAACAAACACAGTTACTTTGGCATTTATAATATTATTAGGGATCGTTTACCTGCATTAAGAAAACCAAGAACAAAGTAACGATAGTGTGTCTCGACACAACAGAAAGCACAGGTTACGTGAGTTATTAAGTTTATGGAACAGTTATTAAATGCGTTGCACGTTACATTGTAAATAATACATTGTAATTAAATAGAGACTATGGTGAGAGATGTTTGATTGATCGAGGTGCGTTGGGTGGTCTTATTTATTTACCAAATTATGGTAACCCTGTGTTTAACCACAGTATCGCTATGGTAAATGCTATCATCAGGGGTTCTTCAAGAAGGGAGTGAAGAGATTTTTACAGGGTCGGCAACGCGTGAGTGACGCCCCTGGTGTTGCAAGCGTCCATAGGCTACGGTAACCGCTTGTCATCAGGTGGGACTGTATGCCTGATTGCCACCTTAGTGGTATATAAAAAAATCTAATATCTTCATTGTCCACTATTATTATCAAAAACCCATGATTTTAAGTGATAATAAAACCCGGTTAAAACACAGAGATGTACATTTTATTATTTATTGCTTATTTTATTTAGTTCCTGCAGGTGAATGCCCACTCATTGTTAGACAAAGACAGATTATAAGTAAACTGTTAAAGTTATGTAAGTATCACTACTTATTACTTTTCAAAGCATCAATCAGCAGACAGAAACTGTGTAGAACTGTGTAGAATGTGTGTGAATGTGTGTGTGTGAATGTGTGTGTGTGAATAACTTAATGTCAGTTGACTCTTAACTGTACGTAGTATAACAACAGCCTAATGTTGTACTGTAAAGTAAACTCGAAATCAACGCATAGGTCTGCGTATTTATACTCCTATAATCAATAATAGAGTTTGTTTGAGCGCGCCAATTTCAGGAACTACTGGTCCAATTAGACACATATTCAGTGTTATACCTACTCCTACAATAAAAATGTAGAGTTTGCTTGAACTCGCTAATCTCACGAATTACTGGTTCCATTTGAAAAAATCTCAGTGTTGTATACCCTATTTATTGAGAAAGGTTTTATGCTATATAACATCACGCTACGTCCAATAGGAGCGGAGCAACAATCCAAAGTGTACGAAAACGTGACGCGTTACAATCCTTACGTTACAAACACGTCTCGGTCACGCCGGACGCGTGTGGTGACCGTGAAGCGTCTAGTTCTCTTCCCAGGTCGACACCCTACGATAACTAGTTATTTTTTACCTAATATCGTGAACACATCGAGCGCCACACAAAAGGAGCGATAATATTTTTTCTCTGTTTCTAATTTTGTTACGTTCAAAGGGTGTTTGTGAATGAGCAACAGTAAAATTTGAGAATGAATTCTGACTATTCATAAGTGCGTGTCTGTGTGAAGGCCTATTTGAATAAAAACATTTTTCATTTCATTTTCAATGGACGAACAATGCAGTAAAATAGTCATCGAATTATGAAAAAAAACTTTGATTTTATGGTTGGTGACTTTCAAGCTAGTTGTCGGTTCTAATCCCACCCAAGACAAGTATTTGTATACATGATTATGTCAGAATGTTTTGTGTATAAGTAGATATAAATTACAAAAGTAGTATGTAAATCACAAGCTCAGCTTAGTTTGGAATCAGATTGGCCGTGTGTTTAAAAAGTTCCAGGATATTTATTTATGAAGTCATCCTGTATATCAGTGACATAGTTTGGGTCACCGATCATTGGACTTTTTGGATCTTCAGCATTGTCATTCGATTTCATAAGATTGTTATTCGATTAAATCAATTATAGGTACCTATATTTTTTTAATAATACCAATTTCACAGTCGATTGTACGATGTCGATTTATTTGTGTCTATTGTCCTCATGTATTGTTACGAATCTTTAAATCTGAAGCCGATTTTAATCCGAGATATAAACTTTAAAATTCTAAAAGCAAAACATATTTTTTGGGCACCGAAAATTGTCGTGATCATGGCTCTGGTTATGATAATCCTGACTAATAATAAAAATGCGAAAGTAAGTGTATCTGTCTGTTACGCTTTCAAGCCGAAAGCACAAGACTGATTTTAGTACAATTTTGTGCCGAATGTACTAGACGTAGAGACGTATATGAGCTGATGATGATGATGATGTACCTACTAGAGCGTGAGATAGGACATAAGCTACCTTTTATCCCAGTAAAGTTTAAGTGAAGGCAAGCTTATAAGTATGACGAGTGTACGTGAAAGCTCCCAAATCAATTCAGTGTTCTGAACTATATTTTAGCCCTTTAAAGTTCTCTAGACCTTTCACATGGCTCGGATTTTAAATATATATTTTAAAGTAATGTCTAAACAGCTTTTAATTACCTCCATATAAGGACCAATAGAATGTCATTCATTAAAGTACATTATAAGTAATCGTCTTCGAGCTAATTTTCAATATAAATATTATAAATATGGATTGACCATTTTTGGAAGACATGTTTCTAACCTAGTTTAAAACTAGTTAAATGGTGAATAAATTACAGGATGTTACCATATCAATTGACGTGTTCAATGTCGTGATCTGATTTATATAAATGATTAATACTTGATTGATAAAAAGTTTCCATCAATAGGTCATAGTTTAATCTATTCGAATTTTTTTGGTCACATTGAATGTGCGGAAATGTTTAACTCATTCAGTAGGAGAAACAGGAAAACATTTCTTATAGTAGGATCCAAAGTTAATAAGCAAGTTTTTTTTTTATTTATTTGTAAGAAACAAACGAATTACTTATGCTTATACTTATACTTATCTCGCAAATATGGCCATAGTTACCTACTAAGAATGACTATTTAAATCTTGTCAAAAATTTACTGAAATTCGTGCCTACAAATATTTATAAGCTTGTTTGATCGTTAATCTCAGGTACTACCTACTGGCCCGAATTGAAAAAATATTAAATTTTTGGACAATCCATTTATCGAGAGAGACTACGGTCAATAGGAGCGGAGCATCAATGACAAACGTCAAAGATCTGAGAAGAAGTTGCGTATTAACTAGTAAAACATACATCGTGAAGACGCAATAATAATAGCCGGGAGTTATCAAAACATGACGACGCAAAACTTTCCGCAAATCAATTTGTATTCAACGACACATATTCCGCGGGAAGCGACACTATCTCAGATTTATCGGAATCACTGTCGCCGATAGCGATCTCCGATGGCCACACCCACAAACTGCTTTCCAACATCACACAACAGCTCAATATAATCTGACACTGTGCAACATTGTCTCATTAATATTTGACACGGCCGCATAGAAAACGCCTGACGCAATCAATTGTCTTCAGTGTATTACGCAATAGGAAGTCCACAATAGTATACACTCTGTGGATAGTACGGAATTAGACCGTCAACGACCCGGCCCGATTTAGAATTGTCCCGGGGACAAAAAGTATGCAGGAACCGGCGCGCCTAAACGTATCTGGCCGAGTGTCACACCGACAGAAAATGCATCGAACCTATTAAAAATGTAGCTCTGAGATATTGTACTCATTAATTAAGGTCGTCACCATTTCGACATATACAAACATACAGGGAGGACATGTCACATTCATATAAGTAGCTCTTTATTAATGAATCTAATGAAAAACATAATATAGTATTACTTAGCTAAAGTTGAGTGATTGGAAGATGGTAGAATATAACTCTAAATTATTATATTATAACTGCTGCTATTATTATAGCTCCATGTCCCAGGATATTTATATTTAAGACTAGTTGACCAGCACAACTTCGTCTGCGTCACACCTTCCCCGTATTGCCTTCGATAAATAGGGTATTCGTCATTTAAAGTCCTTCGCGTGGTTTTACCCGTTCCCATAGGAATACGGGGACAAAATATAGTCTATGTAACTCCCTAATAATGAACCTTTTTATTGGCGAAAGAATTATTCTGATCAATCTAGTAGTTTCGGAGCCAAACAACCTTAAAATCCTCTTTATTATATTCGTGTATTCGTGGCAGTGTGATCGCAGCCGAAGTTAAATAGCCAGATATTTCTGGACAAGCGACACCCTACACGGACACAGTAATAGACACCACACAACACTGTGTCGGGGGGACATGACTTATATGGTGTGGAAAAGTTATGTCACACGACTGTAACCCGAATCTGCCCGTCCACTTATAAATTATGAGGAAACCAACCAACGTGAGATGAAATTAATTATAAAGGGATAGAAGCTTAATGAGTTTATTATAGAGCTTTATGAGATTGTATCACATGTACAAAGGCGAAACTTTGTGAGTGTGTATGTTTGTTACTTCTTCACGTCAACACGGTTCGAGCGATTTTAATAAAATTTGGTATGGAGTTACCTAACACCCTGGATTAACACATAGGCTACTTTTTACTCCAGGACAATTGAAGATCGCCCGGGAACGCGGATGAAACTGCGCGGTAGAAGCTAGTCTAAAATAAGATTGATCGAGTAAATTCGTTTAAGTCAGTAGGTTGAGATAAAGGCAGACAACACGATGGTAAGTGGTCACCAATGGATCCACAATACCAGGGGTATTGCGTGTTTTGATACCAACCCCTTAGAAGGCCAATGGCTGACGAGTTATATATATACCTTCAAAAAGGTTTTAAAAAAAAAATCTGTTAGTCGTTTTAAATTCAGTAAATCACATGAACTACCGACGGAGGTCTTGACACAGTTGAATTAGTTAATTAATGCAATCCGACTTCACCTTGACATGTTCCGACCGAGAATTCAGACAGTCAACGACCGACACGACATTGGCAGTGAAATACGAGTAACTGTCCAATTGGACAATGTCAAAGCGATGATATAGCTGTTATAACGTTATTCGCTAGACCATACGGGACGCGTTTACGTGGCATGACACATTACATCAAATATATTCTTCCCTTTGAAGTTCGCCTCTGACTCATTTGGAAAAGGTGGGTTATGTTTTGGATACCCTCCATATAAATGCCAAACACTACACAATTATAAGTGACTTGATCATACTAATATTGTAAATGGGAAAGATTTGTATTTTTGTATGTAAAGAATAAGCTTGAACTATTGGACCGATCTAAATTATCACGGAGTAACATAGGCTATATTTAATCATAAAATTTATACGGGAAAAACGCAGGTGAAACCGCGCGGAGACAGCTAGTGTTTTATAAATTTTAATTAAAAAGTCCATTACTAAATTTGCATACTTAAAGGTTGACTGTACCTGTTTCCATATAAATATATAATAATTTATGTATAGACTTATTGTACACACTTTCGCAAACAAAATGAGTTTAAATATGAAAAATGGCCGTTTATGTAGAAAATTATATACCGGTTAATGAAATGATGCTACGGATATAATAAATAGGAACTTCTACAGGTTTCCATACGGTTCTAAATAAAACTCTCGAATCAGTTTATGATACAGCTACATAACTCCGCTTCACGATTCTAAAAGTTCCCTCGACACAGATTAAAACTTTTAATAGGGTCTTTTGCAATGGCAGGAGATATAAATATTATTTTTCCATTCACCTGCTGTATAAGAACGATGCTTGATAAATTGCTACTTGCCGAGACGGCGTCCCGAGCGAAAATGACAAATAGAATTAATTGGAAAAGAAATGCATGAGGGTAGTTTGAGATTCTTTACTTTTAGAGACTCTTAAACTTAAGGGATAATTGGTACACGGACATAGCATATCTTTTGGACTTATAAATAGGATCCTAGACCGGTAATATTATATCCCTGAGGCTGTGAGGGTAACACCGTAGGGTCAGCAAATATTAAAAACAAAGCTACAATAATGTAACAAATTAAAAAATACCACAAACAGCCCAATAAAGAAATCAGCGGAAAAGGCATGTGATCGCGAAAACTCGAAAAGGCTTGAGGCGATGAAACATCGACCCTGGCTATCAAAACATCGCAAAGTTCCGAGAAGTAATTCTATCGCGTTTAAAAAGGGAGCGGGGTTAGCCTAAGGGTGGCTAATCACCTTATTGTTCCAACTGTGGGTAAAAAAACGGCACGAGATTTTAATCACTGCGAAATGTTGGCCTTTGGAAATCCCTTTTTTGTTTTCCTAACGTTTGTGATAGAAGAATAAATATATACGCTTCACCCATAAGATATTCGACCAATGTTAAAAATAGACCGGTAAATTCAATTATTTTTGTGGTCTCCCTGCTTATAGAATTTACGAGAACGTTGTTAAGGGTATAGAGGGCCAGACTCTCAATTGAATTATGGTTCCTGGCCACTTTAACAGTAGGAGAATATTGAATAACAGCCCCAGACGGAATTGTTGGAAGTTTAACACAAACAATTACTGACTAAAGTGAGACAGACAGATTGGTTTCATGTTGCAAGACTCCTTCTCAGAATCGCCGATCGCCAATAACGATATTACTGTAATGATTGCCCTGGTTCGGCCTGCTTCAAGAACTGCGCATGATTGACTTGAACAAATGACGTGCAAGAGCATAGGTTGCCGAAATTCAGGCTTCAACCATGCATCCTGCAATTATTTGGCCATCAATTTTCGATCAAAGGGTCTGTCGAAATGTATGCACCGTGCATTCTTATTAAGCGATTCTCACGAGTTATTAATCATGATAACCGAAATTTATTTATGAACACGTTCCATCTGGATCACCGTGTCTGATAAAGTAATTATCGAAACTGACTTCCAGAGATTTTCAGTAAGGTTCAACAACGTTATCTTTATCTCCATCAAATTAGTTTGACTTCAAAGTGACAATTTCCAAACTAATTAAAAAGTAGTTTTTATCATCACAGACCCGCTCTTGAAGACAGATCACAGCAAAGCGGAGATAAGGCGGCGTACCGAAAAAAAAATGGGGAACATTTTTCTTATCGTTAAATTGTTAAACCTCGGTCATTTTGGTGCATCGGTTCGTGAAACTGTTTGTCGGTGAGGCGAAACTTTGGTTTATGGCTTTTTTCATTCATTCCCGTTCTGAGAATGGCGCGGCGGCTCTTTGGCGCCTACCCAATACCCCTCACTTAACCTTTTTTCTCGAGAGCAAAAAGTGGCGCGAAAATTTGTATTTTTAATATTATATAAGAGAACGCATAGCTTTGTTTACATTATATTAAGTAATGTGATGTTATTTTTAAATCTTCTAGATATTTTCGATAGGATGGAATCAATAACATTGTAACCACTTTAAAGTGGCAGCTGCCCTCTCAAGTTATAAGATTCCACATCTCACGGCAATAAACAAGAAATACCATTAAATCCCGTTACAATCCCAACTTTCATTAAATTCTTATTGAATATTATCAATTACCGCTCTGTCTATGTAAGAATTAACCATAAACGAAACACGGGTAAAATCTATGGGTTTCAAAACACTTTTGTTTACGGAAAAGAAAGGCATTCCGATGGCAAAACAATTCCGACAACAGCCAACAGTCGTTTTGACCAAGTCACTTGACCTTACTCCGGCGCTTGCATTGTTCCTTAAAGGTAAATAATAAAAATTTATTCATCAGACAAAAACCCATCTTACCGGGAAGACGCGACCATTTCACCAGCGTTTAGGAACAAAAGCCTACGGTCCTATTGTGATGGAATCATTTGAGGGGACTAACGTTTATGAATCGAAGACTATGGGTGGTAGTTGGAACACCGTCTATTGTCTAGTCATTGGCCATTGTAGAACAAACATTGGCCGAGGCGTCATTTATGACACTTCCTATTTTAATGATGGCAGATGTTTTTACAAAATGCAAAGGTGGTCGGTCAGGTGGATGGGGCGAAGGCTGCGTTGTTTCATTTCAATGTATCTATCGGTAATTGCCCTCACCTGCCACGCCTGCGTTTCCTTGTCTGTATCATTTCATCTATTTGTGAAGGCGTTCATTACGATGACCACCGTGTGTATGGACTTATGAAGATCGAATTTCTTGTAGTTTGGACTTAATTATTTCAAATTGAATGATTGATTGGTATCCGGTTGCAGTGGTTGTTTATTGATTAATGTGTCATGGAGAGAGTTCAAGAGCGAATGCATTATTTTTTTTTTTCTACTTCCGTTTGTCATCATTTATGTTTAAGGAATTCTTAGATATCATTTCAATTTCTTTGGTCTATAGATTTTTTTCAAACCACTAAGTTTTAACTAATTAATGATTACGTGAAATGGAGAAATGAAAGTCCAGTAAAACGATTAAACATGCGTGTCTTTTTTGTTACACTACGATAGAAAAATAAAGTAATATTTTGTTTTGTTAACTAAATGTTTAACTAACTTAGAATTAAGGTTCCTCACACAACAAGGGACTTTCTATATAAACTAAAATAGCGTCTCAACGTTCTTCACTGTGAATGACATAAGAAAGAAAGAACAAATTTGTTGTTTACAAACAAACTTAGCATAGCAACAGCGATGGAAAAGAAGTTTTTTTACCAGCTCAGGACAGGTGACTCGGTGATCGCAGCAATAAATTTGACTTCCTCACCCACCCCGCGCCGCCCCATCCGTAATGAACCCTTAAACATTTGTTAATATCCCTACCGATGGCTTTTTAATGTCCAAAAACCCTGTAGGTTTTTTGCCGATTTCTGTTTTTGATATAATTTTGATTATATATTGGTGGCGTGTGGTGAGGCAGGTGGCGGTGCAACATATTATGGAATCATGGTCAACTTAAAGACAACAGTAATTTAGTTTTTTTATTACGATAAACGTGTGTACGCCAAATTACATAATATTACGCAAGAATTGAGAAATAACTAAAAAAAGACTGAAGGGATATGTACTGTCATAGTGAAATTTGGTACTAAAGTCACATTAGATAGACAATATTAAAATTTCAATAGGAACGTGACAATGCAAAATCGAGAAACCAATTTAAAACCTAATCCATCCATTGTATATTTTCTAGTCGCTTTAAAAACGAAATTCGATAATCGGCCACCCGGTACATCGATAATAAACAAAATCAATTATTAACATCTCTCATACCCAATATCAACAAATTCGAACTTAGATACTTTGTCCAAAGGTACACGTGCCCTTAGGTAATTGACCTGTGTTTACAAAGATAATATAATAGTTGGACAACAGCCCAATCGATCTTATGACGTCGGCAGAAGGATCAACTTTGAATACAAATGAGTTCAATACGTTGTCTATCATTTTTGTTATGGGAAATATTTTTCGGTGAACGTTATCACAGTGATTACTATTCCTTGGAACTTTATGTCCTAATATTTAAGGTTGAAATTGGATTACCACACGTTAAAAGTCACGCATTAGAATGTTTGTTCTTCATAATATGTCTGGACATAGAGTAGAACTTAATGATATGTTTAAGACACATAAAAGGTTGTAATTTTGTGTAATTCGGAGCTTGTCTTTTTTGTAACAAAAAACAACGCCTTTTAATTTTAAACAATTCGTTGTAATTACGTCAGTTAACGCACGTTAACTTTCAATTATGACAATTTGTGCTCCCTTTGTACGAATGTTACTTATTATTTGGGTTCCGTATCGATTCAAAATTTATATATCAAACCAACATTTTTTAGGTCCGACCACTTCAGATGTAAATAATTATAAATACACATCGGAACATAAAACCTCCACCTGTTTTGAATCGGTAAAAAAAAAATCTATTTTTAAATTGTTCTGCTAAAGAAATCTTACGCAGTGGAAACGATATAGTGACCTGGAATAATATCAAGTAAACAACGAGTACATTATAAAAAAAAACTTATCATAATTTAGTAATTTCTTGTGAGTAACTACACTTACGAATCATCACCATCGTATCAATACTGACTTTAAACACCTTACAAGCTTTGTAATATCTAGTCATATGATCTAGTTTTCTTAGTACGCCATTTTGAAAATGGCTACGGAACCCGCCGCTCTACCACCCAATCGGTCTTAGCAGGACAATTTCGTTGCTCAAATGATAGGTTCAGTAATCTACAGTAGATTGCCCACACAAATTGATACTTTTGTAATAAAAATAATACCTACGACTTATAAATATAACTGATATACATCTGATCTGACGGATGTGTGTTCATAATTACCTACCCACATATGATATTCCATCGTATAACCTAAAGATTAACTTTTCAATTATTTTTAACTAGTTTCAGTCCCACGGTTTTACCCTCGTTCCCAGGGGTTAATATTTTTTAAGAACTACTTTTTATGAACATATTTTCAGTCTGTGTCAAATTTGGTTCAGATCCTTCAGCAGTTCTTGCGTGAAAGTACCTACAAAATTCTGACAAACTTTCGCTTTTATATTTATAATATTCATAGGATAGTAAGATTCTGCATACAGAGAGGTATGGAAGAAATCACATGTTGTGCCGACCCTGCTTAGGCGGGATAAGGGCAGGAAGAAGAAGATGTAAGATTCTGCATAGCACAAAGCATTTAAATAGTTTACAAAACAAATAAGCCACAAAATGCACTATTTACATACAATTCCCGGTAAATATAAAGTCCATTTTCCTTATGGGTAAACAGAAATATGTTCTAGGTGTCATTAAACATCAATGTATGCTATGGGATTATTTATGGGTGCAGAGTTATGGTGGTACATATCAACATATGACTGCATAATGCATATAATATTACTGTATTTGCGTACAGACGATCGATAAATTTGTTATGAAATTATTATTTACTATAGCGAGAACGAGCGTCTGTATGTGTCTAGTCTGTACTGTCGGCTATATGAATTAATACATGAAAATATTAAAAAACTTGTTACGTCGTAAGGTAACACCTGCCTAATAAGTACACAAAAAACTGGGTAACAATTTAACAAAATAAAATTCTAAATCGAATTTTCAGTACACTATTCACGCGTGAGTATCGACTTTTAATTTTCATTCGGTACCTAAATATGTTGTCTTTACTTAATGATGTTTGTTAGAACTCTATAATCTTCGGAACTAGGTACTGATTCATATTAAAAAAATAGTGTAATATATCGACGAAGGCTATATAAAATCATGCTAAGCGATATTTTTGTATTAACATAATTATAACATAGCATCAATGAAAACTGTTGTACTAACATTGCAAAAAATTTTCGTATTAACTTTGCAAAAACGAGGAGCATGTGACAGACAAAGTCGCGCGGCTCAGCTAGTAATTAACATGGCCGCCTGTACCGTGGATAGAAACACATAAAAACACACAGACAACAATTCCAACTAACAATAGACACGCAAGAATGTTTACGATGTTTTTACTACAACATACGGTGTTTGTAAATAAGTAAATATTGGCCGCAATTCTGATGTAGGTATACAATATATATAATTATACTACATACTCGTATCTATTTCATTCAACAATTATATTCTAGTAATTTAATTTCCTAAAATATTACAATGCAAAACTTTGAATTGTCCTGAATTAATTACTTTTATACCGTGAAAATAACGATCCCCGTCGCCGGATTAAAATTTGATTAAGTCCTATCAATCTGGATGTGCTTCGTGATATTATTCAAAACGCGGAAAAATCATTGCTCAAGCAAACAAGTACTTACTTATTAGTGTACTTATTTCTCCACTCAATAATTAACATAAATAAGAGACCAATCTTCACCCAAGATAGGCTCAAAAGTCAGTAAGTCAAGTGAGAGTTTGTTAGTTTTTTAGTTAAGTTTGAAACATCGCAATTGGGACCATTCCTATGTTGTTTAACGATTGGTGTGCGGTACTGTAGTTATATATGTTATTTATGGTTTACTGTATTGGCTGATGATAAATCACTATCAGCGTATGAAGGAATGAGGTCCTAGATACTGCTGTTTTGCCACTAGCTTAAGGCCCGCGGTTTCACCCGCATTCCTGAGAAATATAATGTAAGGAAACTTGCCAAGAGCGTGTTAGGACACGCGCTGTCCTTCCGTAGCTAGATTGACAAAATTCAGTACGATTTACTTAACATTTTTTTCAATATGGTCGCAACGATATGGTTAAAAGTCGTATTCTGTTCGTAGTTGACTAAGGAACCCTAAAAAATTTAAGTAGATAGCCTAATTTCGTTTCGTCTGAAATCCCTTCAGCCATTATTTGGTAAGTAAAAAGCGTTTATAGAACCGATAAGAATCTGCTGAATTTTATATACGTAAAATATAAAATGAATCATAGTTAGATTTTTAAGAATTTACCATTTCAAATAAGGTAGGTATATATAACAAGAATCATCACTATCACTACTTACTATAAAATAATGATCTCGCCGCGCCTGTCTGTTTACACACGTTCAACTCAAAAAGTACCCAAAGAGTTTACAAGTAGTTTTCACCAAGAGCCTGCGCATTTTATGAGGAATATTACATTTGTGTGCATGAATATGTCTTTTTGTAATGAAATATCTATACAAGTATGTATTTAAAAGTAATATTTCAGCTGTCTGCTTACAGCACAAGCTCAGTTTGGACGACGTGGAATCAGATTGGCCGTGTGTGAAAAATATCCCAGGATAGACCATATCTCAAGGAGTCCCAGGGAAAGCAAATCAGCGACAATGACTTGCAATATCAACTCCGGAACATTTCCCCCGATCCGGGGACAATAAGTACATGCGAAATGCTAATATACATTATCATCATAACAAAAACACGCAATAATACTTAGGGAACCGTTAAAAGTACGTTGGGCCAAGATCTATGGAATTTATTCACCCCACTGTAAGGGATCGCGTTTCCATTCACACACGAGATGGGGGGGGGTTGTACAAATATAAGGGGGGGGGGGGGGATATGTCTGTACTTGAAGTGTATTGAAATTGGAGGCCCGAGTGCAATAATATATGATTTTGATGACGAACCACTTGACATTTGCATGATATTGGGAAGTTTATGTGTTTGTATAATGATTTTTATTGCTATAAGATATAGGTATATATATTTACTTCGGTTAATAATAAGTATTCAAACACCCACCAATATTGTAAATATGAAAGTTCACATATTGTATGGATTGTTACTCTTTCACGTTAAAACGGGTGAAGAGATCTGATATTTATGAAATTTTAATGAATGAATGAAATCTGAATGAAATGTTATTTTAATTTTTTTTGTATAGTTCTGGTTGTACGTGATGTCATGAGGGGTTCCGACTGAAAACCAGCGCGAGGGCTAGTGTTTTGCTAGCCTAAGCCTTATGCTGAGTCGGGACCTTTTCCTGGCATCACACAACATGACATTTCTGTTTTTTATTTTATTTTCTTTGTGTTGTGTGTTTTGTACACGTCTGCTGTATTTTGTATTGTTGTGTGTTGTCTGGAATAAATGTATTTTCTTTCTTCTTTCTTTCTTCAAATTTAGAACATATGTAATTAATTAGGATACATTTTGGAATAACACATAGGCTACTTTTTATCCCGGGATAATTAAAGATTACCCCCCGGGAGCGCAGCTCAAGGGAGCCACTAGTAACGACCTACTAATATAACTTGACAAAATATTGCTGCATTGAAATTCATTTACCTAATTTATATTACACATAGATAACAAGTTAATCTATTAATAAGTCAGAATAGCCATCTTATTTACCCACTTAAAGAGGAGATGACGACATAATTCGAGATTAAATCACTGAAACCATTGGAAATCTCCTAAGCAATATAACACAAATTCTCTCCACCGTTTTCCAACAAGGCTTGAAACTTGTGCATCCCTTATGTAAGCCTATAATGATGTGACACAATGGAAACACTTGAACGGCGGCAAGCGATGACGCGTAACATTCCTAGTACTCGGGTAAGTTACAAGCAATAAGCTCCTGTACTGTATAAATAATACATTTAATACCAAAAATCGCTCGTAAAAGCAATGGTGCATTGTTGATAGTGTAGATAGATAGATACCGGAACAAATGTGGTGTGCACGCCACTTGTACTCAAACAGAACTATAAAATTTGATCGTTAATTTGGATGGTGGAGTTTTGAGTCACTAAACCCTTTAATTGCCAGGCCATTTTATCAAAAACATCAAATTGTTTTAACAAACTCATAATAATCGGTACTAATATTATAAATGCGAAAATAAATGTCCGTGTATAACACTTTCAAGCCTAAACCACTGAACCTATTTTGTTGAAATATGGTAGATAGACTAGAGCTTAAGAAAGGAAAACCCTGGAATGCTAAAACATCCCCGGGGATCCGGGAAACAGTCCTACTTTTACTTAAAACTCTATACTTAAGAATCAATAACACTTAAATACTAAGAAACCCCCATATTCTTTATTTATATCAAGTAACGCTCAACGGCAACCGCTTCCAATCAGGTGACGGTATAAAAAAAAAAATTTCTAAATTTTTCAGACCCAAACCACCCCACATCAGCACATCGATCTAATATATCTAGATACACATATTTATAAACCGTGTGACGAAAAGCAAGTGGCAAAATAAAGAATCGCTGGATATCTTAGCCACTCGATGGCACCCCAAAGTGCCGTCAAAACAAAAGTGGATAAAAAAAATGCGGCCAAGTGCGAGTTGGACTCGCTCATGAAAGGTTCCGTAACAGCAAGTAGCATAATATAAAAGATCTAGTGATTCGTGGTAACCATCTCCGTGTAAGCTTCACTTACCAAGTTTCAATATCGCCTCTTTACAAGAACAACGTGACATCTGCATAAACACGCGTTTTTTTATTTAAACCGCGATATATAATTTTATTTTCTACAAAAACACGGCATTTTATAATTGTTTTCCGACTGTAAAATAGTTGAGAATTTATCAACGCTTATATGTTTAAAATTGCTCTTCTGTAAAGTTGCGCTTTAAAACATATCTCGTTGTTCTTGTAAAGAAGCGATATATACAGCTCTTATAGTATCGGAAAAAAGTGGCTGTGACATACGGACGGAGGGACAGACATGAGGAATCTATAAGGGTTGCGTTTTTGCCATTTGGCAACGGAACCCTAAAAACGCAGCTGACATGTTATCTAATGGGAATCTTATGGCGGGGTGTGGCGACATGTCGTACCGGCTTCGAATACGGATAACCGTACTGTACTAACTACCCTAATATGTAGGATAGGTTATTGGCTCACGTTCGGTGATTTTATTGGGGTCAACCGCAATTTGTAGGCGGGTAGCGAGTTTCAAATATGCTAGGGTAAGAACGCGTTTTTGAACCGACTTTAATTTCCCGGGATAATATAAATATTTTTCCACTCCTCTAGTTTCAGAGCTTTACAGGACCACTCCTTCGAAAAGTAGTCTAAATCGTACCGCCATCTTTGTCTAGGTCTGATAATCACTGGACAGGACTGGAGGAAATTGGTTCACCTTAGGCGTGAAAATGTAATAAAAAATCTCGCGTTTATATAAGATTTTAGTAAGAAATATATGTTAGACCTATTAGGTGCTCCTAAAAACATCAGTTCAGTCAGTGAAATTCCCTTCAAAATCAATCCAGCAAACACACGAACAAACTTTCAAAAACTAACGGTTTTGTGTTTCATATGTAGTTACTTTCAAGTGATTTTACTTATAGGATCTTCGTACAATTAATATAAACGCTTTATCACACACGTCACAAAGACACTGTGTCTCCACACAGATCAGAGTCAAAGCTTTAACCACCACCAAATCACACCGTTTTCCATCAAGGCAGCTAGCAGTCTCCCGTGACTTCCACCACACCCACCGGATTCTTAGCCCCCCAGCCGATCCCATCCATCATTCGCCAAACAATAGGGGATTCTGCGAACGGTTAAAATTTCCAGCCGCCCTGATTTATGACTGCAACAATATACGCGATAACGGAGACTCGACTCGATAGTATCGACTGAAATATTACACGGCCAAAAAATTATGGCGATAACAATTAAGCAATTTCGCGGATCGATTGGCGTATGAGTTTTTGCTGGGTTGCATGTTGCAGTTGAGTTTTTATTTGGCCGATATTGTATGATATTAGTTGTCTAATTATTTGGGGAAATCAAAATGGAAGTGTTAGGATTGCTATATGATCATCATGGTGAATATTTGTCATTAAGCATCTTTAGGTGTCTACGGACAGCTGCTAAAAGCAAATTGTATCTCAGACTTAATACGTGCTTAACTAAAGCTCAAAATAATTATGAGTTTTTCAAAGCTAATCCAACAAAGGACTAAATAACAAAAACATTATATTACAACCTTCTTGGCAACAACCGTGATAAACCTAATCTTCTAACACGTGTCAAAAAGCCCGTAGAAACAGCCGAAAAATCGCGAAAAAAAAAAGACGCCAGCCATAGTGATGTGGTATACTATACTTACATGGTTATCGGTTGAAGTTTATCGGCTACTGAACTCGAATCTGTAACAAGTAAATGGAATATTACTAATCGATTACGAGAACCCCCTTATCAGTCCCTGACAACGGCCCGTCAAAATTTTTCAACGATTCCAATTGGATAGTTTTTATCGCATTAGGTACAAATTAATAGTTTATCATCATTGTTTTATCGCAGCGAATTAATTACTTGGGTAGGAACTAAATTAACCTTATTCGCGATTGCTTATCGGCTGTTCGGTCCCGAAATACTTCCATGAATTATTATTTTTGGCCTATTTAATTTTCAACGATAACAATAAAATGTGACAGACACGTCAATATTTACTTTCTGAAATCGAGTCGATTAATAAAATATTAGTCATTTTCTCATAAGTACTTAGTCTCAAGTATTTATTGTGTCCCACCACTTGATTACCGTCCGTCTGATATTTAAAATTAGAACAGTACTTAATTTATAACTGGCTACGAATTCAAATTATATAAATCAACGATTACCACTTCTCGGAAAAGGAAAAAATAACGTTCCGTTTTCAAATGCATACGGTAACCGACCGATAGGTTATCTGTACAAAAAGCCGTTCACACAGTTTCCCGCCAACGCGACCATGGCTGATGGATATGATATTACCAAATATTACGTAACCAAATTAAGAAGAACTTACCGAGTGACTTTATTATTCCCAATTGATACAATACGGGAGTTCTTTTTAAAATGGTACAATTTTAATGATGAAATCAAAGCTTATAAAAATGTGATGATGAGCAAACATAAAAATACAGGGAACACAACTGTTACTCTATCTTTAAAGATCTTAGATAAATAGTATATTTATTTTGGTCTTTAAACCAAAACTTTAAGGTAGAAGTTTGATTGCACCAACTAATTTACTCATGCGTATGTGTGAAGGGTAAACACTGATTATCTTTCATGTGTGACAAGAGTTAAAAATTATAATTAGACGCTAATGTATGTGTATTGTATTATAAAGGCGAACGTAATTAAAATAAATATTTATTTTGACGCGTCACGATTTAAGGAAAATCAATCTTTGCACTGTGTAAATAAGAATGATTCGTTCGTAAATTATATTTTGATATACATACTTACATATACATTTTTTATCTCATATCTAATTTCGGGTGCAATGACCTAACCTGTGTGCGTTTACGCAATGGAAAACTCATATGATTAATCATTGTCGAGTAAAATTGACGTATTACATACAAAAAGGGCTTTGAACCTGTCTAACGTTTATAATTGTCATTATTAAACGTACTTATTGTTCAATTATCATATGATACGTCCAAATCGTCCAATTGACGTAATAAACTAACAGACAAGATTATAAAGTAGGTATTTTTTACTTGTGATCATCATATCGTAACGCACAAAAAAGATGGGAAATGAAGTTGGTTTATGAGTATTTATTGCGTCACTCTTAGATGAAATAAGTAAGCATACAAGCTCTTAGTTAAGATTCATTCATTGATGAACCAAATTCGATTTTTTTTTATCATCTGACTAAGGCTAGGTTGTTCTCTCGTTTTCCTAACATACATAGACCATTTCCTCTACATAGACAAAATAAATAGTCGTAAATTCGCGGATGCAAGCTATTTCTAATATTTTACGTACTATTTATAATCGCACATAAGAGAATATTGTCTAAATATCGTTAAGTCTAAGCTAAATGCGACAGTTTGTGACTAGATAGATCCAATATGCCACACAGCAACTGCTCAATAGATTTAGACGAACATTGGCATACCGATACACTCAAAATTACACTTACTAACTTAATGTCAGCGTAAAAGAAAAGCCAAGTTAAGCTTGTTAAGATATAAAGTTTAGTGAACGTGCAACACTTATGCAGTTACCCCACCCGACGCCCAACAAAATCCGTCGCGTTTCCACTACAGCATTTGAAATATCCTCGTGTGATATAATTTCCTTAATGCCTGGTGGGTGGTACACTGAATGGTCTATAAACAACAATTTTGCGGTACCACTAGGGTTGGGATTCGGCCAAGCGAAGTTTGACAAAAAAAAAATACAAACGCTTTCAAAATTGGCAGAGAACTGAAAAGTGTCGCGTGACCAAAAAGTCCTATGATCAGCGGTTTTGTTTTGGATATTTTTAATAATCACATATACTGTAATTTCGGGTTGAACCGCGTAGCGTCACTTGCCCGTTTTTGCAACATTTTTGATTGATGCTCCTCTCCTATTCATCGTAGCGTGATGATATAAAGCCTTCCTCGATTAATGGGCTATCTAACACTGAAATATTTTTTCTAATCGGACCAGTAGTTCCTGAGATTACCGCGTTTAAACGAATAAACAAATGGCCGAATACTGAAATAAATGTTCTAATGTAGTTCCTGAGATTACCGCGTTTAAGCAAAACTCTTCATCTTTATATATTAAATTAGTACCTATAGGTATACCTTGGTATACCTAATACTTGTATTACCAGGTACTTAATATTTTTATTCTACAATTATTTCAGTGCGGCAACCCTAAAAGCGGCGCAGTCACGCCCGCCCGCTTTGGTGCAGTGCAGACTACTTGCGGACAAGATTTTTTAAGCTACTGCGGCCGTTTGCCGCAAAGGATAGACTGCCAGAAGGCATTCTGTGTACTGTGGATATAATTAAGCTGGCATTGCATTTCATTTTTATAAAACTACGTAAGTATATAGTGTAAGGAGAGACATGACCGCCGAATATGGCAATCTAAAATGAACTACGGTTTCTATTGATGTACAAATGTATTTATTGACGTCAATGATGCTGGTCTGGCTCCAATAACTAAAGTTAAGATTTTTCTTATCAATACAACATAATTATTGATACAAAAATGTGATAACTGAATCGACTTCTGTGAGCAGTAACAGGTCGCGCGAAAATACTTCATGTACAGCAGAATCTATGTGTATTTTAGGTAAATTCTTTGTCTATACTATAATAATAATAATAATATTATAAAGAGGAAAGATTTGTTTGTTTGTTTGTTTGTTTGTTTGTTTGTTTGTAATGAATAGGCTCCGAAACTACTTGACCGATTTCAAAAATTCTTTCACCTTTGGAAAGCTACATTATCCCCGAGTAACATAGGCTATATTTTATCCCTGTATTCCCACGGGAACGGGAACTACGCGGGTAAAACCGCGGGGAGGCAGCTAGTCTCTTATAAATTGACTAGGGCAGAAAGGGATGGGGGCGAGTGATATAATGTGTATACATACCTATAGAGTGGGTCGATTTGATAATAATGGTGGTAAAAAAATCCTTAATCATAAAAAAATAAAAATTGGAATGTTCTTTCTTACTTTTAAGTAGAGATAGCGACAAAGTAAATTCTAAGAACGTAAACGACTCGGTAGGTAAATAAATATCTAGTCAATTGATATGGCGAAGAGTTCAATAATAATTAAATCAATTTATATCTATATTATGAGAATTAGTTAAATATACTGATAAGTAATTAGTTTGTATCTGTTTATTGTGAGTGCTCTTGACTTGAATATTTATTACTCACCTACTTAATTATAATTTGAGTTTGAATAAATAAATATAATATTCCGTCTTGTTTTCTTTCATCAATTTTACAGACAAACAGACTCGTTTGATGTTAAGTGGTTAAAGCTTAGGAAGTCCTAAATCACTTAATATATGTAATAATAATAATAATATATTTACCATATCCAAACAAAAATATACTCTTACAGAATACCAAAATCCTAATAATAGATAGACTATTCTGACATTCAAAACAATAAAAAAGAACCACATTTGCATGAATGGAATATTAATAGATAAAATAGGTAGATTAGACACCTGCCAACGAAGAGTCATTGCACTTTTAATTTAAATAATGACTCTAGTTTATCGCCCAAAAAAAGGCTAGACCAAAATGATACCTAGAATAATCAAGGGCTGTTAAGTGTTGCATGCCGAGTGTAATAACAGAAAATATAAACAACGAACGAAAAATACCTAACACATCAACACAACAGCCAGCCGCGGCACGCATACTTTTATTTATGTTTTTTACAACGCCACAGTTGAAAAATCTAATTTTCTACGCAGAGGACGCCAGCAAGGTGAGTGCACTGACCTTAATTTCTTAGAACACCTAGATTAAAAAAAAAACACTTTGGCAAGCTTGCGTGGCTGGAATTAGCATGCGAAAATTTGCGGCTAAAAACAGATTGAGAAAAAATGGCGATGAAAATTCTAAGCCCGACGGAGCCGCGACATCGTCACGTAGGTTTTAGTGTGAAACACTTTGGATTACGGCGTAACTAATTGTACTAATTTGCGATAAAAAAGTACTCGCGTATAACTTATTTCAATTTTAAAATAGAAAATTCGATTTATTTTATAGTAAACGTAGTCTGTCGACCTGTGACCAAAGAGAGTCGTGGGAAAGAGACGATGATAAAAAAAGAATACAAAAAAATAGATAAACAACGATATGGATTTATTGATAGTTACAGTCAGCAACAAAGTAGGAGTTTCTATGTAGATTTATCCACAAAAACCTGACTACTCATTAAAGAGATTTATTTAGTTTAGGCCCTAAGGTTAAAACTACTGAAGCTACTATAAGTTGTGACATCTGAACAGAGAAGAATTAACAAGAATGACTGGCGGACTATATTAAATGAAAGAACTATAAAGCTTCTTATAATTCTCACCACTAACAATATGTCTAAAAGGCGTTACAAAACATAGTTATCATTTATGTAACATTAATTAATCTGTATACATATTAGGATAGTTTATGACCATTAATATTTGAGTGAAACCGTCAGGAAACCCCAATAACAGACCGTTGGTGAGATAAAGCCGACCAGCGGCCATTAACTGAGTTAACTTTATGAAGGTAGGTGTGCAACCACTCCGTTACTATCTAAATAACCTCGTATATATGTTAAAATTTATATTCAAATCGCCGGTAATGTAAGCAGCTTTGTTATGGGGCGATTTACACTATCGAGATACTTCGGATGCACCCCTCGGAGGGAGGGATTGTAAATTTATACTCTTTAACACGCATTCTCGAGATAATAGGAAAGTTGGATCAGTGATAGCATAGTCGAATTTCTTGGTGGAAGAGCTTCGCTGAGCTTTCGGTGAAGGAAAGTATATTGAGCACTATGTACCTACCTACTACTGGGCTCCCACCCTGACTGGATGGCATTCCAATAAAATTCACCACAACTGGCAAGCGCGCATTTAATCAATAAAGAAAAGAGACTTCCGATTTTCGAAAGCAAGAGTACGAGTGAGACGACAATATGACTCGAAACATTAACTACATTGTTGACACTTGGATATCAGGTCGTCGGCCATGTTTATACCACATATCAGCATTAGGGATCACAGCGATGCATTTGTAAGTAAGTAGCGAATAAAAACCCGATTGTATTACCATATTTGGCGCCGTATCTTCGCACTGCCCAAATATTCAATGACGCACGGAATTAACAAGTACCTAACTAAACTGCGCACATTCGCAAACCAAATCCATATTAAGAAGTCTAAAGTTCTCTAAACAACATCTATACGATTAATTAATATGTAAACAGTTAGAACAATGACCCAGTGATCTAAAGATGCACCTAAAATTAGGGTCAAGATAAAGACGCTAGACGAAACATGAGACATAACACAGCTCTGGCTACACTACGGGAAGCTCTCGAAAAACGATCGAGACGAATTCGATCCGTCAAAACAGATTTCGAAAGTGTAAACAAACGCACAAAGGTCAATGTTATGCATCGGATTGTAACAAGGCGGAAAACCGAAGGTTGCGTCATCCGAGCAGACACTCAATGGGCCAATGTCAAGTTCACGTATCGTAAAGTCATTATCCTTTGAACACAATCGGTCCATGTTGGATGCAACAGTTGGTACTTGGAATTTAATTACGGTTTAGTATTCAAGCCGCTTGCTAGGTGGCTAGACTGTTTCGATAGTTCTGTTCGTGGAAGAGATAGGGCGAACTGTATCGGCGTTTCCTAATGCCTTTATTAACCCGCTTAGAGGTTCCGGGAGTTTGGTGCACTGACTAGAAGCTTGGTGTGTAGGAATGAACTATTAATTCATAAATAGAATAATGGTCAGGTCACCTGTGATATTGGCAGGGGAAAAAATTCAAGACATTTCATAACAGTTACCTCATAAATTGAGTAACAAATTAAAATTTTGCAGTAGCAATCGATTAATAATAATGTTTACCAAACGACTGTCTCTGACGCACTAATATTAGCATATATCTGCTGTTATACGCAGATATGTATGCGACACCTGAGTATTATTATTTTTGGAACATTTATCCTTACTGGTTCTTGGAGATAAATGAATCATTAAAAATGTAACCTTTTAAGGAACAAAATTCGCTCTTTCCTTGTTTTATGGGTTCGAATCTTGAGCATCGACGAACCATGCTTCGTATGTCCTGGGTTCAATTGTCATATTAGTAAAGGGAGTAACAGTATATCTGATGGCGTCACTGTCCACATACATGTCTTCAGTGAAATGTAATAAAATAATGTACCTACCTCCAAAACTATAAGGGCCAAAATATAAACAAACAATATACGTGCGTGCACAAACCAGACATTCTAATTACCAATTTATTTCGAGTAGCAGAACCGCGAAGTTTTAGTAATACGCGTACATATTTAGTTTGTTTACCGTCCGCGCCCAAAGGCAAATAGAAGTGACATTGTCTGACGCCCTTGGCTTCGACCCGAGTTCAGACAAACCTGTTCATTTAGCAGATTTAAGAGGCTTGAGGGTCCATCCAACACGGTCGGTTTATCCCACACAGATTCAATGTAAATCTCATTGGTTTATCGTGATTACTCGGGGTTGAGGAAGCTAAACATTAATTTGGGCCCTTCGGTTTTAGAGCGGCTGAAATCACTGTAATACTCGTAGATGACAGATTGCGGACCTACGGGTAATGTATTGTTATTAGTGAATTGTAAATTGGATAAATTTATTTTAATAATTGTTTTTGAACCCTAAAATAGTACATAAAGTCATGACTGAATATTTACGCATTAACGCATATAAAGATTAGAAACCTAGATTTTTTCAGTAATAACTGTTGTAAAATACAAAAAGTCTTAGTGCACAACGTACGTCCTACGTATATTGTAGTAAAAAGGAAACAAGAATTTATGACAAAGCCGTAACATTTAACGATATAAGTAAATACCGAAATGTAATTATGTTTTCATGTTGATGTTCTATAAATAATTAAGGTATTTTATGAATGAACGCGTCGAACGAAATATTTTCAATGTAGGTATAAATATCCAATTCTAAGAATCAAACTACAGACTACTATAAATCCTGGATATTTTTAAAATCACGATAAAAATTGGCACAGCGTTTGAAATATTTGCAGTAGGTACTAAAGTAGGGACAAGATAATAGGTCACTTTTGACAGATGTCAGTTTTATATTCATAGTGAGGTGACCTGCTTAAAAACATCGATTAAATGAATGAATCGAATGAATCGATACAGACTTGAAACATATGTGAATTTTAAAAATGATCATGCGAATCCCTGTCCCATTATTATTTTTTCTTTCATAAATTAAAGGAGCAAAATAAGACAAGTACCTACGTAATTTAACAAAAAAATTGCTTTTATTCACTTGAACTATCGGAACTGCTATCTTCATCACTGCTGTCAGCACTCAGAGATATTATTAATTCATTTTCAATAATATTGTCTATTCTCACATCTCGTTCAAAATCTTGTAAAATTATTTTCTTTTAAATTATTTTGTATTTTTATAGTTAGTTAAAAGAATAATAAATATGTATAATTAGGTTTTATTATAATCACAACGTGGTTATAAATTTATGGTGATTTTTCTTCACAAGTAATCATTGCATTCGATTCAACTTACAATCCTATCAGCTTTCGATTTTTAGAGTAACATCCCTAGTGTTTAAAAAGAAAAAGGGTTGACTGACGCAACATTGTAACGACGTTCAGTTCTTTAGATCAGAAATTGTTTATTATGTTTAGAATGGTTTATTAGTGAAAGCAAATCGTAAAATTACTCGTATCGGTCATTATTACAATAAATATGTAAACGTAATTGAAAAAAGTTAAGCAATTGTGCAGTTCTTATTTTATGCCCGCCGTTACAAGGTTACGTTGTTGAATTTTGATGAAATGTCAAAAGTGACCTATTATCTTGTCCCTACTATAAGTAATTTTATTATTTTTCAATGGTTTCATAAAACTTACATTCGCATTTATAAATCCGAGCAAATAATATTATTATTTAGGATTGACTTACTTGAAACATGTTTATTGATATAAAAACGATATATCCAGTGCGATATCATCGCACAAACTTGCCAATATGCAAATACAGTTTATTTAAACGGACCAAAGTAGGGTAGACGACCGAGATAACTCGTCAACATGACAAATAGTCACGGGATCCATGAGGCATAATCTAAAATATGCAAATCCTAAAAGGCCACTCTTGCTAAAACATTAATCCTGTAAAAGTAAGTAGCCGACTAAAGGTAGGGCGTAAGTGCCAACCACTAAGGCACGGATCCATTTCTAAATTAGAAACAGTATTTTATAGGTTGTTACAGTACTACGGTGGCTCATAATTTTCCCGTTTTATCTCCAAGTCAATCGGACAAATGGTACCGACGTATGTAATTCTTATAACCTATAAGAATATAATAACGAATAAATCTTCTTTTATGTACATAATTTCAGTTAAATATACCATAATGGATAATTTATTGTCTCATACTAAATGTGTTTTGCTTGTATACTCGCAATTTTACTTCTTAATATTATATTCTTTAAGAACAACCATGTAATGGGAGCCTACATGACCTTGAAATACAGATTGCTGTGAGACACAAAAGTCAATAGTAAATACTTGTCGAATATCTATACTAATATTATAAAGAGGAAAGATTTGTTTGTTTGTTTGTTTGTAATGAATAGGCTCCGAAACTACTGGACCCATTTCAAAAATTCTTTCACCTTTGGAAAGCTACATTATCCCCGAGTAACATAGGCTATATTTTATCCCTGTATTCCCACGGGAACGGGAACTACGCGGGTAAAACCGCGGGGAGGCAGCTAGTCGCAAATAATTTCAAAATCGAACACATAGCATGACGGGCGCAATTTACCACCGCCATTGCTTGTTCTATGTCAGATTTGACTGGGCTCGTTTGACTTACGTCACATAAACGTCAAACGTGTGACAACAAAGAGATTCCGGCGCGGCAATACAACCGTTAAATTACAAATTCGTCATAAGACGGTACGTGGCCCTAAATAGTTTGTTATCGGACGTTGTCGCCGAGTTTATTATCGCGCCATGATAAGCGATGGGAGGTCACGACACGCGAGCGCATTGTCACAAGTGGAACTTTTAAATCGGTATCTGGTTGGAAAAAAAAAGCCGTTTCCGAGGCTCCGACCGCATTGACTTTGGATGATAACTTTGCGATAGCAGCCGCCTTCCCCGGTGTTGATTTATATATGAATAAATTCGAATATATTTTGGTTACTGTCCATAAAGAACAAGGTTTGGTGTAAAAATGAGAAATGAAACAGTAAGATAAAAGAGAGTAAACAGATCTATATAAGTAGTTAAAATGGTTATTGGAAATCTCCCATCGCTGTTGTGGATCGACTGATCATACTTATTGTAGTCCAGAAATTAATGTAATGACTAGTCTTTTCCATTTTAAATTTAAATTTAGTCTACAGATTGATTAATTAATACGGCTTCCAAAAAATTTTTGCCGCATTCTCACACCCCTAACGCCTGCAGTCATATAATTTACACATATTTTTGTAACAGGCAACCTAATTGCAGTTTCGCAGAAGGATCGTGTTGACACTGCCACTATTAGTTTCCGGTTTAACCTTTTTTTTTTATTAATCCTAGTTTGTTTACTCACAAGAAACGTTTTGGCACAAACACGCCGAGACTCTCGTGGGAGGTAGAAATTCCCCATGGGCATTATAAAAATTGGTATCGTGTTTTTACTGCTATACAAATGTGACAACCCTGTATTTTAAAATAGTATTGATTTAAAATTCTGTATTCTGGAACTAATATTATAAATGCGAAAGTTTGTGAGTATGCACGTATGGATAAATGATTATTACTCTTTGACGCCAGAGTAGCTGAAGGGATCGCGATAAAATTTGGCACAGAGTTAGAATATGTTCTGGAATAACACATGGCTACTTTTTTGAAAAAAAAGATGTACCGAGGGTACGCGGGTGAAACCGCGGGTAGCTACTTGTGTACGATAACGTTTACCTTGTCGTTAGTTATGTCATATGGGAATACATGAAGTAATTTAAAAATTATAGTCAACCAAGCGCAAAGTAACAAAACCTGAAAGGGAATTAAATAACATAAGAAAATAAAGCATAATTATTGCAATTTTAAAACCCTGAATTAACTCAAGTGAAATTCTACTTTATATGCATTGCTTTACGGTGCATAATTAACGGAATTTCGACCACTGGAGGTATAAAGAAAAAAATACAATACGGGGTCCGATTCTAAGCTTCGTTAGAGGCGCGTGCGCACCATGCGGGTGCCATTAACAAAGGCATGCGTTACTGTGTACATTAATGACTTAATAACAATAGTCCAGTCGTTTTATTTGATATGATCCCGTATTGGGGTCGATTCACTTTATCGGACTAATCAGGGATCAGATTTCTAATTTACTGAGACATTCTTTACGGACGGTCATTCTCATTCCAAACCATGCAGACTTTGCACTTTGTTCTTTAGTAACCAGATTGCTGAGATACAACTTATTACTTTCAAATACATAAGAAGTTTAATAGATATTTACCAAACATAAAAATACCACAACGTCTAGGGTGGCAATCGAGACCAGCGGTATAAAAATCAGGGTCCCTAAACGCTAAATCTGTTTATAAGGTATAGCATAGGATCTGCACCATAGAGTGGTTATATCGTCGTTGATCTGCACCATTTAGCAATACTTACTGACTTCAAAATTGATGGTCTCTCATTGCCTAACTTTTAATGCATCATGAGGACGTTAAAAAGCGCAAACAGTCCAATAGTATGGATTGAATCACACTCGATCGTTCACACGACTTCATGTCCCAAAAACACGAGGGGTGCTGGATTGACGTTTTTCAATTGAAAATTAATCTTTCTTCTTTGTTTACTAAGTAACCATATTTTAGATTAAAATGCATTTGTAATTGTATAAGCCCGCATATAAATTCGATATGCTTTCCTGAGACTTGGAAATATAAATAAAACCTTAAATTGCGCTACACGTATCATGTTTTATAATTTTCTAACTGGTCTCGTTGGTACCCTAGCTGGTCGTAGCTTTGATTCCCAACGAAAAACGTTGGTGTGGAATAACATGTATGTTCAGAATCTGGTGGCTGTAGTAATATTACAATATAGATACAAGCTCAGATTTGTCTGAAATCAGATTGGCAATGTGTGAAAAACGTCTCAGGATTAATAAGAAATATTTGTGTCCATTGCTGTCTGTTTGTGTCTTGTTGTAAAAATAAATTAAGCATATAAATAATTTAAGTAGTATATGTGTAGTATCAGATAAGTACCTATGCATTTACCATAGAAGATCGAAGAACTGCAAGCAGATGGTTTCGAACCGGACTAGCCAGAGTGTAAGAAAAATTCACAGGATAAAATGTATGTTTTACTTATTCGGTGTCGGTCGATATTATAATGAGGAAGACTGTCTTCACCAACACTTTTGTTGAACATTTGGGGGTAGTAAAGTAGGTTCATGATCATAGGTATGCTCTTTGATCACCATACATATAATCAAGAGTAGTATTCGTCTATGTTACCGCACATCAGAGTACAGACTTAGTAACTGCTAAGTAAATGGATGAAGCATTTTCATTCAACAAATGTAAAAATTCATGATGTCAAATTAATGATTCATTTAAAGATCAAGACCAACCAGTATTAATTGAACAGTAGAGCGACTGATTTAACTGATGAGACCGGATGGTACACATCGTTGTATGATAAGGGAATTCTTAACCCTATGACCCTCGTTTCCGTAAAAATACAATTAGATACATTATTATATCGGCAATCGTATGTGACGTTTGATGCCAAGTTAAACGAAAATGACGTTTGTGAAACGGAATGTCCATATATGTATAAATAACAATGAATGGCTAATTGTGTTGCTAAGCGAAAATCTCGAGAACCTTTAACATTGGACCAATTAGGCAATCTTATTTTTTCATAGTTTTGTTGTAGTTCGATAAAGGTTCTTATGAAGAGAACATTTGGGAATGTAGGAACATTTTAAATTAACCCAAGTATAAAGCGGAAGAGTTTGTTTAAACTCTTTAATCTCAGGAACGACTGGTTCGAATTGAAAAATAATTTAAGCTCTTTTGTCTATGAGGGCTATATGCACATCACGCTACCAATAGGAGCAGAGCATCAATGAATTTTTGACGTGACAACGTCTTATAAATTGGTTTGCCGGGCGACACTTCAAGAAACTGCGTTACGCTCCGCTCACGTAACGTGACGTTATGTTTTAAATTGTTACTATTGACGTGACAACGTCTTATAAATTGGTTTGCCGGGTGACACTTCAAGAAACTGCGTTACGCTCCGCTCACGTAACGTGACGTTATGTTTTAAATTGTTACTATTGACGTGACAACGTCTTATAAATTGGTTTGCCGGGTGACACTTCAAGAAACTGCGTTACGCTCCGCTCACGTAACGTGACGTTATGTTTTAAATTGTTACTATTATTTCATCCTTCTTCCTACTATACGAATGAATATTCACATTAAAATTATTTTACCACTCAAAGTCGTTGTCACGTAAAACTTTCGCCCGTATACCGACTTTACAGGCAACCAATTTTTTTTCCACTATAGAGATGTGACGCAGACTACGTTGGGTCAGCTAGACATGAATAAAAATTAGTACCGCGAACACACCATATGGATACCATATTTGCTTTGATAACATCAATAGGACCTTATCGCATAAAGCAATTGCGGCATCATTAAAATCATTTAGGTACCATAAGTATGAATTAGAAATGGCCTGTGAGTCACACCCCTATGACAGAATTTCGCAGGCATGCATGTGCATGCTAAGATAATGTGGGTAGAATTAAATTCTGCTAACATGTTATTATGGGGAGACATGGCGTGGCCGATAATGGCCGGCTGCGGTCAAAATATAAATTAAAGCAAATAAGACATTGTTGACAACAATTTTGCAAGCTAATTATACTATGGTTAGATGATGGAAGCTTATTGCCTTATAAGTCTTCGGAGACTGGACAATAATAGACTTATTATTTTAATTTATGATATTCGAATAAAAAGAATTTAAATAGTACGTGCAATAAATAATTTTCCTTTTTTTAACATGGCAATCATGGTGAGGCGATGACGAAATTACTATCAATACAAGATGGCCGACATATTTGATAAGTGACAGATAGGACTGACATTGACACATTAAAGTTTCCATTCGTTTATCCACAGAATATCTATTTATAGAGCAGCTTTTCATGATACTAAATCAATCTAATAAAGTATCTCAAGAAAGGTAACAATGCATCTCATAATGTTAACTTAAAACTAGATGAAAAGAAAACTACTGAACACGAAAATTAATATTAATATATAACTGTTAATGTATACAATAGGGTAATAGTAGCAAAGGTGACAGTGGAGCGAGTGCCGCCATCTTGTTTCACACAAGATCGATTAATCATCTGTGCACAGTACAATATATTATGCTAATTGTTACGCTTTCTATACACACATTAAGCGTAAAAACTACAAAAGATTTCACTCATAATAATTCATTTTGGCTCCTTTACAACAGTACAAAAGACTTTTTTTTTGTGAACACAACCTATTTGGTTTTTTAACATTTTTGTGGCATATCCATTTCGACGAGCTTTTTAGTTTTTAATATTTAAATAACCTTTTAGTAACAAAATTGTGGTTAATGGTCGGGTCTTAAAACAGCAGTAGGTACCTATCATGACAGCGGGTATAAAAAACCAGAATACTAGAATTACTGAAATTACTATTGTATTCATTAGAATTTCGTAGTTTTTAACAACCTACTAAGTCATATTATTAACGAGAATTTGTAAAGATCAATCGATGTTCGTTACTCTTTCACGCCAAAACCGTTGGAAGGATCTGGATGAAATTTGGCACATAGTTACAATATGTATTTAAACACATATATTTCCGAGAATATTTAAGATCCTTGGAACTAGTGATATTTCTTTTTATACCGTTACAGGTGTGTTCAGATAATATGAAAATCCTTCACATAAGACCTTGCAAAATGTCATTACAACTATTTAGGAAACAAACAGCGATTTTCGGTTATGGCATCGGTTAGCTATGGCGGGGTTTTTTTTTCAATATTGTACATCATTTGTCACTAGACCTCTTTGGAAGGGCGCCGCTAGAATAAAGAATTACTTTCTTTGGTGCCAGTTAAGAGCATAAGCAATAAATTATATTTTCTATACAAAAGTTACACAAAAATCTTGTCTAAGTCACATACTAGTCTATCTTCTCCGTTTCACCCGCGTTCCCGGCTATTTACGCGAGATCCATATAATCATCATCATTGCGACAACGAACATTATTAAATAAAGTAAGTAGGTATATGGATACTTGATTTATATTCACCATTAGGCACTCGATTAAGGTAATTGTTAGTCCATGCTTTAAGTATTAAATTTTAGTCTAGTTTTTAAGTAGTTAATTAACTAGAAGTATATTCTTAAATAACCAGTAAACCAACCTTATAATAATAAAATAAACATTTCAAAGTCAAAATCGCTTTCGCCCATTACTCGTGCGTCAAAAACTAGACCAGGAGCCAGCTAACCGCCAGCCGATAAGTAGTGGGTTTAGCAACCATTATGCCGGTTAAAATGATTAATGTTGCCGACGCAAAGGACTACAATTGGCTGAAATTTTGACGCAACTAAACAAACCTGTGAGAACCGTAAGCCATTACAAGCGGTGATTGTCATGTCGGTCGTTACATATTGATGTGTTTTAATGGGAATCGTTAGCGTTACTGCGGTTTGGAGAGCATGCAAATAGAGGGCAAATTGTAATGAATTATGCAGAAATAATAGAGCGCATTTTGTCATTATCGTAGAAGAAAAGTGTGTGAATGATGTATCTAACGCCACTTTTGTACCTTTTATAAGTAACTACATACATATATTTAAACGATAAGTGTGAATGTAATGACAAAAATAAATCGATTAACTAAACAATACAAATAGCAATTTTAATAAATGAAATATGAAACATTTTGGCTTCTTGTCTAACATTACTTATCAAATAGTAAACATGTTTATATTATTAATGTAAATACACGACCAAAATAAGAATGTTATTAGGTAAGCACTTATTCCTATTAAATTAGCTAGGCTTTTCCTTCCCTACTACTATAAATGCAAAAGTAACTCTGTCTGTTACGCCTAAACCACCGAAACGATATTGAGAAAGATATACTGAAGCTTGGGAAAGGACATTAGCTACCTTTTATTATGAGAAAATTCAAGGTCCTCCGAATACGAGTGTAACCCCGGGGGAGATAAGCTAGTAGTTTACAAACTAACCTATTTAAAAAGAATTTCAATACACCTTGGAGTATTACTACTATGTAAACATATTCAGTTGTAAATCAAACGGTTCAACGATTTGTACTTGCTACAAACCCTGGTTTTTTTTCAGTATCCAAACAAAAATTACTCTTATTACAATAAGGCGAGAGGCACAAAGTCCGCATTATTATTTCTCGTACAATTGCATGCCAAGGCCTATATGATTATAGATTTCAAGTGCTGAAGGTGAAAGACTGAATAGCTGGTATTTTGTCTCTTTTACTGGGCGGATTGCTTAGTGGTTAGTTGCCTTACTCACTGCAAGTCGGGTTCAATTCTCATTCATAACAAATATTGATGATAAAAAAATGATAAAAACCTCTTGTAACAGTGTTTGCTGCCGAACTCCTACGGAACCTTGACCGATTTTTATGAATTTTATTGTGAAATTTCACCCTTTGATTTTTAATCTATTTTTAGAGATTTTAGAATATCTCATATGTGAGAAAAAGGTTTGCCGATTCAAACCGCCGAATTAAATTATCAAATAAGTGAGTTATCTTAAGTTAGCTACACTTTAAGAGCAAGTACAGAACGTCGCAGAATAATATTATATTTCATATAAATTTGGCCAAACAAAATAACGTATTAATAAAACATGGGGGCGTTTCGTACAGTCGCCATTCAGGCGCCATTTATTTTTCGCATTTAGATTAACCTTATCAGAAAGTATAGCAAACTTCAAACTAAAACATGCCTTACTAATAAAATCTGAAAGACATTAACTATGAGGATACATCTCTAATGAAGAACATTGGCAACACAAACTTTTGCGGATGTCCGCATCCGCAGTCACCAACTATCTCCGGTAACTAAAACCATAGTATAAACAGAGCAATACCTAATAGTATAAACATATAACAGGTACGACGTAAAAGGGATTTCCCAAAAGTAGTTTTTATCCACGCATGCCTTTAAGCAGTAGGTACAAATTACGGTATAAATGTCGCCGTAAAATTATAAAAACCGATATAACAATATATCTCGTTTAATGGTTAACTGTGTATAGATCGTGAATAGGTACCAAACTATTAACTCATTTGGAGGAATTTCTGAGTTTATTACCGGCGCTTCTCAGCAAAAGCAACCTTTCGACCTGAGCTTTAGAGTAAATAGTAAGACCTTAGAATAAAAATATTTTGAATGAAATGAGACAAATAAAACTACCCTCAAAATAGCAACAATGTGGCGCATTAAAAATCTTTTTCAAGTTAAAGTTTGAAAATTTACATAAACCAACTTGTAAAATAAGTTGCTCTACAAAATCATAAAAACATGAGTAACTCTACGATAAATTTGTTAAAACTGTGCAAAGTTTACGACGTGGACCACTCACATCACAAGTGCGACTCTCGAGTGCCCCAAAAGTCTAGACCGGATGGTTAAATTAATTGTCTGGAGCTTGACTGTCGCACTTAAGTGGGGAGCCCTCACTCATAATTATTACGAAATGGTCGGGGAGTATTCTGTTCACTTAAATCATCATTAGGATTTTATTATAGCTTGTTATGGATGGTATGTACTTACTATTAAATACAATTCGATTAACAACTTTAAACTTAAATACAGCAACACTGTTTCAAGGATTTTTCATAATATAAAATAACCTGATACATTTCTCGGCCAATCTGACTCCAAAGTAAACAGAGATTGTGCTGTAGTAACTGGGATTTGGACCCACGATCGACAGCTTGAAAGCCAACCTATCTGTCATATATCAATAAAAAACTATATAACTGTTTACAATTAAATATAGCATATAACTTGTAGGTATAGAAAACAAACCTAGTCAAAAAATATAGCCCCAAAACCCTTTACTATAACATAAAATTGAGAAACGAAAGCACCTCTCAAACTCACTTGCAAATCAGAACAAAAAAAAACATAAACATTTTCCCAAGCAATTTACTTCGGCCACACAACCATTAACCATGGGGCATTATCGATGACATAAAGCAATTTGTTGAGGATTTATCAGGGGAAGGTATCTTGGTATCGCCTGCTAATGACGTTAGGGGTCTGAGGACGGGAACTGCTGTGGACAAATTCAACTGGAAAATGAACTAAAGCTGATAACATTACTAAAGGATGATGAAAAACCGAAAAAGATGCGAGGTCAATTTATATTGGTAGTTAAGGATACAAAGAGCAAGATTCTGGTAGATCAATAAATGAAAAATAATTTTATTTAAGCACTTATGATAATCAGACTAACGCTCGGTTCGGAAAAATGGTTTTACTGAGAAGAGCCGGCAATAAACTCAGCAGCAACTCATCTTTTGACGTCATTATTAATTTCGTCACATTTAAAGACTTAGTAATAGCCATAACATAACCACTTTGTATCAATTATACGTTCATTCATACATTAAAACATGGGAACGAAAAACAGATGTTTTAAATGAATGTAGGTACGTCACGGGACCTTGATATGGCCTCAACCAATATTCATATAGACTCATTCAGAAGTGTACCTATAACAGGAATTATATATATATAACCTATGCTTCTTAGTCCCTACTACAATCTTACCCAAGATATGACAAATCTAGCTTATATACTCTGTAATATACCTACAAGATTTAGCCCTGCCCTTCAATAAGGCCACAACACAGCAAATTAACTGAATAAACCCGAATAAACCTAAAACAAATCCCACAGCCGACCGTAATCATTCAAAAGGCCCATGCCATCTTTCCCCCCCAATAAGTATATTAAATATAATAAGAATAGAATTCACAACACGCCGTAAGGGCCCATATGGATCACTCATCGTTGCCCATTCTGTGGGTGACTACAATTTGGTGGGACCGAGGATATTAGATCTGCAAATTGGTTGTGTTATCATCCGCCCTCGAAGCGTAGGGGGGACACCAGTTCGGTGAAATTGCGGATACACCCACGCGCGTTTTCGTACAAGTATCACGCTGTTCAAACGGTTATTACTTTTACTGTTTCAAATTAATACACCTACGTTTTGGCGGATTTCTAAATACATTTAATAGCGGTATGAAAAAAATTGTCTATTAAAATTGTAATAGATGACATGTACAATATAAAATTAGTTGCTTCATATAGAAACGATCTCATCGATGGCGACGATTCTCAGACTTCAATATATACCAGCTAGACTTTCTAGGGTCATTATTGACATACAGTCTCATTTATATCATGAAGTATGGTGACCACCCTTACTCCCTCGCACCAAGCCGACGGTAATGGCGCCCACAGCGCTCTAATAGCTTTATTGACCCTCGCTACACAAGGAGCATTACTATTCCTTCTATAACTGCATTTTATTATTGCTATTTAGGATCGTCTATGCCTTAATAACAGTCATAAGGGGTCTATGGTACAATTTATGACATTAAAACTTTTGTAGACTAGGTTTTAATAGTATAAGTATGTTTTATTTTAAAGTATCCGCACTAGGCCCTACTACTATGGCTTGAACCCCCTCGTTGTTAGAGGAGGCTCAAGCTCCTCGGAGACGTATATGAGCTGATGTTGATGATGAAGTACATGTAGTACCTACTTTGGTTGTCAATGAACTCTGCATAATCAGATGAGTCCCAGAAATAATAGTGCCAATTCTAATATAAGAAATTGGTTTATTATTGGTAACTGGTAATCATATCATAAAATCTAAGAATTCGATAAACAGTTTCGATAAAATTTGCGTTGGAAAAATGTCGCTATCATGCGAAATTGGCTCTCTGAGTTAAAGATATTAGGCACTTATTCCTATTTACCTACGTAATTTGTGTAGGCATAATGAAAATGCAGTTAAAATTGTGATTGCAAACTATTAGAAGGTATGTTAATACTTAGGTTAATAATTAGGTATGTATAATATTAATGTTGCATCTCGCAAAGTGTCGCGGAAAGCGCTGTCAACGCCGAGCCTACATTCGTTCGTCGAGTACGAAATAATATAAATTGTAAAGCACACAATTTATTTTATTCGCAGATCGAGCATATCCGCACTGGCGTTGTTCCAAAACAAACTTGTCACCTGAATAATGCTGTGGTGGAAATTTTCTCATTTTAATAAAATAAAAAAATATAAATAACACGCTTTAATGACCTACTCCAATGCCGCGTGACTAACCGATTGTGATCGCATAGAGAATACGCCACATTTTTTCAATTTATAAAAAGCTAATTAAATAAGAGAAAATTGGCGTTGCAATTTTATCTCGATCCGTAGAGAGTTGGATAATTCACGAGGCGATTTGAAAATAAACTAGTTGGTATAACACAGTTTTAGAATATAGGCTACGGACTTAGGAATGGAGCATCGCAGATACACCGTTTCAGACATGATACAGTTAGCAAATTAATCCTCATTACCAAAATACTACAATAATGTGGGTACAAATTTACATGAGAAGTGCGTACTGATCTGAATGTCTAGAAATTTGGTTCAGTCACTTGTAGACCGTATAACTAAAAATAGACGAGCTAGCAACAGCCGTCTATTCCCGCCGCCGCGAGTCATGACCCAACATTACATTCCGGTAATCCATCAACTACATTACAGGCCTAATAAACGATAAAACACAACATAAATAGAACGTTATCGTTATGTGCCGTATTACCACAGAGTTAAAGGAAACTAGAAGCTGCAATAGTAACTATAAAGGTCATTAAACGCATGAGAATTTCGAATGATGCAACTCTGCTCCCAAAAACTAAATTATATATAGCAAAAGAGCTGCATCGGGACAAAGTTAGAGGAAAGTAGAAACCGCCCATATGGCATAGGTCAAAAACGCACGTACTTAAAAAAAACATGAGAATTTCTTATGAACCAGGTCTGTCTGTCTCAAAAATTAAAACGCTAAGCATCTAAAAATGAAATTTGAACTTTTCAAACAAGACCATAATATAATTGAGGCTTTTATCATCTCAATTTTAACATAACCAATATAATAGACAATCGTTATTTCAGCGGCTATATCTATTCCGTCCCATATTCAGTGCGTCCGCGTAATCTCGTGTAAATCTCCGCGTGACTGGGCGCGTGCGCCGGTGGCACACTGACCGAGATGCGCGGGCGCCGGCGCCTACACGCGTGCGGTGACGCAACCGCTCAGGGCTTCCACTAGGCATTGTAATCTATAGAGATATGTCTATCTATATATCGGAATCTATATGTACGATGTCAAAATGATACTTGCTATGGCTGTTCATTATTTGAGAATTTGCTGATTTTAATGGAGACGTTAACCCTTATTTTGGCGAATGTTTTATAAGCTTTGCGTTACTAAGGTTTTAAATGTATCCAGTCCTTTTCTAACATCAGATAACAAAAAAAAATGTCCCAGGATATTTATAATTAGTATTTCATGAAATTTTACAAGAACCTATATATAAATAATTAAATAGACATCAAAGAAATGATTAGTCAATATGGACGTTTAAGTATAATATAAGACTAATGGCTCCCCGCGGTTTCAACCACGATCCCGGAGTCATAAATTTTCCCGAAATAAAATGTAGCCTGTGTATTAATCCAGTTTATAAACTATCTGTGTTCCAAATTTCATTCAAATCCGTTGAGAAGTTTTTGCGTGAAAAAGGAACAAACATTTCTTTGGGGTTAATAATATTAGTAGGAGACAATATAATGCAGAAACCTAAATATAAGGAGGGGGGTTCTAACAAGTCACGTGACGTAACAGACTCCGGCGCATCGTGACAACATATTTTCAAACCACGTGCTCTGCATAATTAACTGTTGAGGAAAATCTACAATTAGCATATTCAATCAGTCTTTACCACATAATGCGGGCTCGGTAAAGTCCACCGTTAGAAAATTGAAAGGGTTATGAAAACTTTTATGTTGGTGATTTTCCTTCCCCCTTTTACTTAGTTTGTTGACCGAGATTCCACGGCCATATTGTAAGTAAACGAATTTTCCTTAACACAGTTCAGTTACCGGATCAATTTCTCCACCTTTTCCGGAAGAGAGTTGAGTGCGAAATTTTAGACCACCTTTTTGCTTTTAATGTTTTGTAGCGGCGTAGGGACACTTAACCCAAGTTTAATAAATTAACCGACAACAAAATTAGGTTCTACGTTTCACTGTATTATTTTTCTCGACTATCATCATTATAGGTATATTACAACCACATTTATACACACAAACCTTCCTCATAACCTCTTTCTATTAGTAAAAAATTAATGAAAATTCGCGTCATATTTTTTCAGCCATCCCAAACAGACAGACGCGGCTTGGGATTTTCTTCTACATATATACTTAAGAGTATCGCATCAATAAACTACAGTACTAACATAAGTATGAAGCATAGCATATTTGCATTGATTACAGCATGTAGAGCGATATGCCCTTCCGTGATTGCGTCACAAATGTCACAATCAGACCTATTATATAATAGGCATTTCCTTCCATCTGCTATATACCCTGGAGATCTGGTAGTGTAAAATAAACTTTATTTACTGATGCTTATAGGTATATATTTATTTAGCAAGGGCATATGATAGCACTGCTTAGTTTTATTAACAAATTTCACATTTTTCGCATAATGACATAAATATCTACTTGAGATATTCTCATCTAGACACATAAACAGACATGTTCACGCACACAAATATTTGTCCTGAGTGGGAATCGAATCTACGACCGGAATGTCTTTGTCGCTAATCACAAAGCTAAACGACTATGACTAATGTCCTTCCATTTCATCTGTATAGTATATCTACCTACTTATTTTATGACTAGTAGTCTATACTAATATTATAAAGAGGAAAGATTTGTTTGTTTGTTTGTTTGTTTGTAATGAATAGGCTCCGAAACTACTGGACCGATTTCAAAAATTCTTTCACCTTTGGAAAGCTACATTATCCCCGAGTAACATAGGCTATATTTTATCCCTGTATTCCCACGGGAACGGGAACTACGCGGGTAAAACCGCGGGGAGGCAGCTAGTAGGTAATATATTTAACAGTGAAATGTGCGAAATCTGTATAACCAGCTGAAAGCGTGTAATAAAAATTTACAGGAAACGAAACCATGACCTTGGCGAAACTGTTAATGGCGAGTAATAAAACAAGATTTACACACGTCTGCAACCGTCTAATAATATACGTGTGAGAAAACTAACAAGCTTACCACATTAAACATTTACTAATACTAATATTATAAACGTAATTATAATCTGTACATCCACTCGAGGGAACATAGCATCGACTTCAACGATCCCTTATAAAACCTTTGACTCATTCATCAGCTATTTTAAAGTAGGTACACCAGATTCTCAAGCCTTTATGATACTGATAATAGTTACTTTGACTATTGACTTGACTCAAAACTCACAAAAAAAAAAACCACAGATATAGTAAACCAGAGATTTACCAAAGCTTCCGTATTTTCACACCTAACTTGATTCAAAAGAAAGCAAAGTATACAAAACCTAAGTCACGGCGCATAGATAGTGATCAAATTGTGAATCGCGCACTTAAACATTATTAGAAAGATGGGAGAGGCCTAACAAGAAAACGATATCGTCCAACAGTCCTATTAACCTATATACACCCACTTATAGAGGCCTTGAACGGCCGAATCCTCTCTAGAAATTGGCACGCATTATCTGAATTCGCGAATCGTGACATTGAGAATAGCAATTTGTGAATCCATTCAGTTTTATAGGCGAGTGAAAAAATGTTTGAATTTAAAATAATATTGTCGTCTGACTAGTTGATTTACATACGCGATTGTATGTGTCAGGATGGTGAAAATATGCAATTTATTCTGGCGTATTTAAGGAGGCAGTTGCGCAACGTGTATTATTAAACACTATATTGCGTAGTTTCTTGTAGTAAATACTTGACACTGATTTTAAAATACATAAACAAAGCGTGCTTAGTACTATTATTCAGTTGTTCATTCCTTTTTATAATCTACTAGCTGCCTCTGCGCGGTTTTACCCGCGTAGTTCCCGTTCCCGTGGGAATACAGGGATAAAATATAGCCTATGTTACTCGGGGATAATGTAGCTTTCCAAAGGTGAAAGAATTTTTGAAATCGGTCCAGTAGTTTCGGAGCCTATTCATCACAAACAAACAAACAAATCTTTCCTCTTTATAATATTAGTATAGACAAGTGAAAGCTCTAATTTTAATTGAGGTCAAAATTTGATATTAGACAAAAATACTATTGTCATTTAGTTTACTGATATAAAACCGTTAATACAAAATTACTGAATCACGGTGAAACTTATTAAGTATATATTATTTGTTTTTCAACTTATAACCTTGAAATCAAGACATTTGAACTTCGGCTAAATACCAAAGACATCCTTCTCAGAAAACCAACAGAGCTCTGACTGACATTTCGGTTTAAACACATCAAACGGCTCACATACCTCTTTTAAATGGCCAAATTAACCTATAAATAATAAGGTTAAGGATATTAGGACGTCTAGTGAATACTTAATACCTATTTATTATTACTTTAAATAAGAATTTTCGTTCTTTTGCTTATATATCTTTTGCTTATATCCTTTTGCCTATATGAACTAACTTGTCTGTTTGTTCTGCCTAAATGTATTAAAATATTTGGACCGAAAAAACAGACACAGGGAAGCGACTTTATACTATGTAGAGATGATGAATCTGGAAGGGTGACATTCTTTGATGGCTCAATACCTGACCTCCGTCCTCAGTCCATACGCGTTGATAACTGTAATCAATGCTATCAGTTTGACAAGCCGTCTGTCGTGGATTCGAATCCCTCACGGGACAAACATTTGTATGCATGAATGTTTCTGTTTGTTCTATGTCTGGATGTAAATATCTATATAAGTATGTATTTAAATCATTTATATTATATCACAAATATTTACTCTATCACGAGCTCTGCTTAGTTTGGAACCAGATTGGCAGTGTGAAAAATGTCCCAAGATATCATTAGTTATCACCGATCTCGACATATATATCGTGTTTGAAACGTGCAAAACTGAAAGTGTAAGTGGGCGTTACAATCACGAGCTGCACTGAGTCATTGGGTTATTCCCATCATCCCTAGTTCCCGTCACATAGCACCGGTTAAGGCGAATACCGGTTAATAGTTCCGGTTTGAACCGATTCTATCGGACGCTAGGAGCTGAACGGGATGTCGTTTTAACGAAACTTAAGTCTAGACTTTAATGATTCACTTTAGGATGGTGATATGCAAGTTCACTAGCCCACTTTGTGGGATAAATGTTTAAGTGACTAAGACAGATACTTGATTATTTTATTGGAACAAGCCAGCACTAGGTGGGCTATGGCCTAAAATATCCCTCGTTGTTACGGGAGGCTCGTGCTCCTCGGTAGCTGATGTGATGATGATGAGCCAGATTCGCGAATTCCCAAACTCCCGAAAGATCATTATTAGTTCATATTATCAACTATTTTAGAAACTAACAAAAATGATTATCTGAAACTGAGTAAAAACTAAAAATGTACACACACGTTTTACAGTCGGTTAAAAATCGCAACTACCCACAACGGGTCAATCATCATGTCAGTCACCTCAGGACATTACGTCACAGGATTAACTGGAGCAACGTAGTCCCCAATTAATGTATTTATACTTATATTATTAAGGTGCAGAGTTTGTTCGTTTTAACGCGCTTATCTCAAGAACTATTTGTTCAATATGAAAAAAGATTTTGGCTTTCACTGCTAATATTATAAATGGGAAAGTAACTCTGTCTGTCTGTTACGCTTCCACGCTATAACCACCGAACCGGTTACGATAATATACATGGTACTGATATAAAATAGAGGTTCGGAAAATGACATAGGCTACTTTTTATCAGGGGAAAGTCGCCCGGGATCGTGCATCCAGGCTATAATAACATAACGCCCCAACCAACAGCAGCCATCAATGAAAACTATATCGTAAATGGGAAGAAAATCTTATGTAACAGACGAAGTTGCGTGGGTCTGCTTGTTGCATAGTCTATATTAGTCTACACTAATATTATAAAGAGGAAAACGTTGTTTGGTTGTAATGAATAGGCTCAAAAACTACTGGACCGTTTTTAAAAATTCTTTCACCATTCGAAAGCTACATTATCCACGAATAACATAGGCTATATTTTATCCCTGTATTCCCACGGGAACGGGAACTACGCGGGTAAAATTGCGCGGAGACAGCTAGTATAATAAATCGGCCGGTCTGGCTTGGCCTTAACGTCACACGTGGGACGAAACGATTAACTGAATCTTTATAGAGCAGACCTGGAGGAATGCGGAAAATAGTACAAGCTTCACGATAGTCGCCATAGTAACATTAATAACAGCTGATTGTAGTGAGGCGATAGTTGGGATTATGTACTCGAGTACAACGGGTGTGTTGAGATGAGTTGTACTCATTTGAAAGGTCAAATAAGTTAATTTGAAATGTTGGGTGTTACTAATGAAGCGATACAGTACCTAATACCTAAGGATTTATAATTTAAAATTATATCGTCGTAAGAGACGTATTTTTATGACCATACTAGTTTCCGTGCCGCTTTCACCCGCCTTCCCGGAGTACCTTTAACTTTCCCGGGATAAAAGGTCCTTACCCAAGCTTTAGTCTCCCTCTGTACCGAATTTCATAGAAATCGGTTCAGTGATTTTGTGTTGAAAGAGTAACAGACATACAGAGTTACTTTCGCATTAATAATATTGCAAAGTCACTATCTAACAAGTCGTCATCGTCCTTTCACAAGCGCCGTTTGGATATTCATATCTTAAGAGTAAAAATCTAGGTTCAATTATAGGTCAACTGAGTAAAAAACATATCGATTCTTCCAATCTCAATAATATTAGTCGACTGAGTCGCTTCACTACTCGTCGTAGATGCGATAGACCGATTGTAGTAAATCACTTACTGAACGTAGGTAAAGTGTGTAACAGCCGGGTCATTTAAAAAGTATATTGTTCAACCAATATTAATTCGAAGGCCGATGCAATTTGAATTTATTCGTATTTTAACGCTAGCCAACTTTATTGTTTTTTCTTCGTACTCCTAATTTAAAAATATCTAAAATCTATTTACCTACTTACAGTCGCTCTGGAAAACGGTGAAGGAAAACATCGTGAGGAAACCTGCATGCCTGAGATGTCACAATCAAAGGCATGTGAAGTCCGCCAATCCGCAGTAGGCCCGCGTGGTGGACTATGGCCTACATCCCCTCATTGTTAGGGGAGGCTCGAGCTCCTCGTGGAGACGTATATGAGCTGATGATGATGAGTCGCTCAGAGTTTTCGAAGTCCGTTCCCCCATTTCGACGGGAACTATACTAGGTATGTAACTCCCTAATAGTCTATTTGGTTACTAAAAAATTCAGCATTAAATACATATCAACGTATAGCTTTATAGACCATTTTCTATGTTCCATTTGCACCCCAATCTCGGACATTACTCACATCGCGCTGAATGTACAATGTGGTTTCGATAAAATATAAATAGTGATCAAACAGGTATCCCCCACGTCGGTACATACAGAGTAGCGATAGCAATAAAATCACTTACCCTTGCATGTAAATCTGCTTTTTGTCGTTTTCCACGTTGTTTTTATTACTCGTTTTTTATTATCTTTATGCACGCACTCGTCTATTTTATGTACCCGCTGTGATACGAGCGATGTTACCGGTACAGTTTGTTGGACGATCAAATTGTGTGGAAAATGCAGGGATATACACAAATTGTTATTTACTAAAGATAGGTGAGTGTATTTTAGAGGGCCAATTCATTATTGTACTTATTACTACACCATTTCATCAGTTTATTTTTGTATCTTAATATGAAACATTAGAATATACATTTTTATAGGAAGATACCAATTTACCATTCAGTTTCAGAAACCATATCTTCAAATATCATGATTCTAGAATCATCTTTGAGGTATCTTAAAGAAAAAAGCATTAAAAGCGTTTATAAAATCATGTCAAATAAGCGACCTCAATTCATAATCTTTCAGTTTCGAAAAAAAACTTTTATCTGACGAGCTGTGATCACTGCAAGATTATGAGGACACCGCGCTTACACTAACAATGGAAAAAGATAAAAGACTTTAATGCGTTCATTAGAAATTACAAATTCACGGAAAAAGTGAAGCGCGAATCAATGAAAACACGAGAATAGAACACAGGGTCACACCCAGATATATGCTAAAACGTGTAAACAAAAAAAAAATGGTGAGACTTCTAAACATAAACCAAAAATAAACTCAATGTCGTTCACTTTGAAGTTATTAGGGGCTATTGTAATATCATACGCCGACAAAGGAACATTTAAAAACTATAACCGCTTCAACGACGGCAATCATACGGCGATTCATTTAAAATTTATTGGCATTTGAAAATGATAACGCTCGGGAATCGTCTTCACCCCTCCATAACCGAACAATAACGTGGATATTGACAATAACCGGTAACTCTCTCGAAAATGGCGCGCGAACAATAAATATTAAAAGGAATCGCCTCCATTTTGGATTCACTATGGATGCATATGGGTGCGCTCGGAAATAATCACACACACCACGGGTGCTGCGACACCCATTCTACTTCGGAGTTTATCGCCGCATTGCTACATAATAAATATCTCGGTGCATTAAAGATGCTACAAAATGGTAATACTATTTATGTCGCCTGATAGTTTAGCTGTCTCCCGCCCGATGTTTATGGCACTTGAAGTGTTCTTAAAGGGGACACAAATTGATAATATTAATCAACATTTTAATTATGTATCCATTTATTTTAATATGAAGGGCGTTTAAGAATGACTTCACTGTTCTGAAATACAAATCATTTTATTAAGTGGTAAAATTAATTGGCTGTCGTTTATTTATGTGGATAAATGGTTTATTCTTTGTTGTACACATTCATAAGTAAATAGATTTACATCAATAAATATTTCGATTACCATATGTAAGTATTGAAGCAATATAAAATACGACAAAAACCCGAATGGGATGAGACACGATATAAATCAACGATGATAATAAAAATAAATAGTTATTCAATTCAATAGACATAGAGAAATAAAACGTTAACGAATCCATAAACAAAATAAACGGCGCGTGTATCGAATGAGTAAAAAAATATATATTATTAAGAATCCTCATGTTTGTATGCATCTGCAACTAAAGATTGCACTAAAAACTGCACTCAACACGGTCTGGCAAGCACCCGGCTTAAAGACAACTATGTTAAGTTAATATTAACATACATTAAAATGCGGAGGTAAATTTAATTTTTGAAATTAGTTATTGTAAGTGCAAAATTGCAAGTCAAGTTCACGGTTGGTGGGTTCCAACACGATTCGCTTTTTGAGTTGCATTCGATGCTCTATTTTTTCATTCCGATTATGAAATGTTTAAATTAACCATTTTGTATTTGAAAACGCGTTGATAGCTCGACTTTGGCAAAGATAATTTAGGTGCACGATAAAATCGTTGGCTGTAAATATCGCATAAGAGAGCGACCAATTAAAAATGGAAATGCATTTTTGCTCACAACAACGACGTTTCTTTTCACTCTACTAGCCGTAGAAGAACGCAGATTAAAACACAATGTACCGGAGTGTTTCGAAATTGGAAATAGTAATAAGCTAGCAAAATGGAATGGATTAAAAAATAAACAGTTTTGAAAATGGTATATAGTTCGTGATGAGGTGGCCACAGAGGTGTCGACCTTTTTGTAGTTTTCAATAGAAAGCTACCTCCCCCACGAATCATTAAAATGTGACGGTCATAAACACACTCGGACCACTCAAATAGATTCGACAGCCCGCCATTCCAGCCTATTATATCGTCATTATAATGCCCAATTCATAAGTGACAGGAAAAGTACAATTGATATAAATGCACGTGATGATCATGACACCTCATTGTTAAGGCCAAATATAAGGACTTGGTTTTTAAATAAATGGATCATATTATAGTTTGTCTACCTAATGTCGGTAGACTAGACTAGTAGGTACCTATTAGCTATATTTTCGGGTTTTCTTCTGCCTTCAATCTTCACCTCTGCTTATTTTAATACTTAATCTTTGATTTTATAATGCAATCTGTTTAAGAATACCAGTCAACGTTTCAGAGTTGACAAATTCCAAACATCGAATATCAAATATTTCTCCTGACCTCATAATATCAAAAGATATTTTTTATGTGACTTATTACGGTCCCGTTTAATCTGCCGGATATTTAAAATATGATTTAGTTTTTATAACTGGCATTAATTCGGATTCGGACCTATAAAATATATTTTTGAAAATCCTCTGATGCAAACACTCTAGTGGAACACGATTACGTCACGGCAGCCATATCAAATGCATCAATAAAGCATTTTCATGTTTAATTTAATATGCGACAATAAAACAAACGACACAGTTAATAACAATGTACGGGGGTGGTTTTTACGAGCGGTGTATGGGGTGAAGCTAGCGAATCTGGCCAGTTGAACAAATTATATTATCATCTCAGTATACTAATATTATAACTTACATTGATTAAATTTTTTGCCAAGTCAACATCATTGTAACCAGTGTTGTAATTATTGAAAATATAGGGGATGTTGACCGCTTACCATCACCTCTGCCAAATAGCCTTATAATAAGCGTCAATCCTAACCGTACACAAGTTTCTCAGGGCTCGATTATTAAAAATAATATGTACCTATGTATTTTTTAATTTTAATTAGTATATCCGTGGCCAGTAACAAAACCATTTCCCCGACTCGAAGTTTTACTGTGCAACGTTACTGCAGTTATCAAATCGGTGAATGGATTGCGTTGCGTGTTTGTTTTGACGGGACGAGACGACCGTCGGCCGTAAAGAGCAAATAATTAATGTACGTAACGTGCGGAGGGAGGATCAGAGGGTAGTTACACATAGAGTAATGTATGTTGGATTTGTTAGATAACAACGGTTGAGAATTCAAATCTAGATAAGTGTGTGTTACTTAGTACAATTAACGGAAAATGCGAAATCAGTTAATTCGTGTCTATACATTCTCTTAATGAAAAATACTCTGTGAAATCTTGTCTGGAACAAGTTTACGAATAATCCCTTTTCAGTCAAATTTTGGGTATTAATAAATTTGCACTAAAATAAATGACCCAAGAACATCCGTTCTTAAACACAGCTATATTGAGTTCAAGATGTCTAAAAAGGACCCCCAAGTAGAAAGACTATATGGGCAAAAAAAAAATCACGTTAATCAAATATAAGATCAGATAAAGAATTCTAATAACCCCGAAATGTACAATTTGTATTCTATAATCTTACCGAGACTAATATTTCATTGCTTTTCCTAAAACAAATATCAGAGGGAGGGATTTCTCAGAATGCGAAAGGTGCCAGGTACACAACCAGGTAGCTCCAAAAACCATTGAATCCTACATTATTGTATAAACAAAACATCCGGTGCCTTCGGACAGACAGACAAACAAAAATTGTGTTTTTGTAGGCGAAGTAACTGATACAGAATGGCTTTTCAAGTTTAAGAATAAAGAAACTAAGGACAATGCAGTGCACAATTGTCAAATCTCTTTTCATTTCTCTCTTTGAATTACAAAGAAAAGCAGCTTTGTTAATACAAAAGAATTTACCTACGTTTGCATCTTTTGGACTTATCTCTTTTGTAGTACAATCAAAATATAATAAAGAAACTTAACTATTAAGTAAACCAATGATTATAGGTTGAAAGATTGCATAAAGATATGGAGACAATAACAAAGACGACAGATACGTAAAACCATTATTCGCCAAAGTAATTTTATGCCCATAGATTTATTATTACAACTATTTTAAAACTAAATACCACAAGTCACATTGCATCGTCTAATAAAACTTAAAAACTTCTACCTCCTTTATGGTACATTCTCGGAATCCATAGACCAATATTTGCTTGCAGCGTTAGATAACCACGACCGGCCAGTTTGCTCACGATCGATAATTCTATCAGTTCCATCGCATTCAACATCTTCACGCCGCGTTCGTGCGATAAACAACCACATATTTCATCAAAACCCAAGTACTTTCTACTATAATATACAAACGTCGGGAATTAAAACAAAACACATAAAGACTAACAAATACCATAAAATTTGAATCCCCTAATCCTAACGTTTGATGTATTTTTCTAGTGTCTAGACGAAATTGTTTATTGCTCAATTACGAAAAAGATTTACAATGTCCTCAGTCATTTCGAGGGGGGGTTAAAGGTGAAAAGTATACAAAGCCTATTTGTCTCCAGATTTATAGCACTTAATACAGTAAATTATTAGGGGAGAATAAAACATACGAAAGAGCTAGACCAATAAGCAATTAAGCTCCAACCATGAGGAGATTTAACTTGAAGGGGAAAACGAAATCTCGCTGAAAGCTAGACTAGGGTTTATTGTGGAAGTAGACAAATATATCATTTTATATAGTCATTGGATGGAGCAATAACTGAAAAAGCGAGGGTAGACAGTTATTGTCATGATACAATTGTCTAAATAACAATATTTGCCTTAAAACCTCACGTATAAAGTCGGTAGAAGTTAATTGGCCATACATCAGCCAACGAAGCATGGTTTGACGGTTGACCAGCATATTTTATGTTTAACCGCGGCTAGTTTGACACTAACCACCATTACATGGATATTCCTACGTGACCGTGCAAACAATAATTCTGTTTGGAATTCAAGTCATACTTAGCATACGCAAGATTTGCCATGTGAGACTGAAATGTAATGAGAACGAAAAACGTGCAACATTGGAAACTTTATTTAAATCAGCTTAATTCCAAAATTAAAAATAGTTTCCGTCTCTGGGGATCTTCAATTTTCCCGGGATATAAAGCCCATATCCTATTCCAGAACATAACTGTGCCAAATCTCATACAGATCCCAGTAAGTAAAAACCTTACATACATTCTCACAAACTCGCATTTATAATATAAGTAGGATCGTAACTAAAGGACGAAGTACGCGTAAATAAGGCCTTATTTATTACGCAATCACAAATAACCGTATATAACTGGAAGGAAATACAGAGAATAAAACACTAACTGTTGATAACCTAGCCAGGAAATATCCGGGATCTAACATTGTACCAACTCAAATGTAAGGGTTGTCGCCGTCTCGTCGCGTTGTATTCAAATCCGACGCGTTTATTGGTCCATAACTCAGGACTGGCATCGTTATGAGCATCCTACATTCCGTCAAGATTAAAAACAGACCCCTGGACTGGATGCGCCTATAAGTCCATACGTGACACGAATGTTATGGCCACCTAAAAAGTGCCCGCTAATTTCGATAGGCACGAAATGGACAGATGGCGAATTTAAAATGAAGACATTTGGGCGGATTTACAACTCGGCTTCGACATTTGGGAGGTGCTTACATGATATAATGGGCGGAATGGTCTATTATTGCTTTTGGAATGAGGAAAGTGTGCGCTGGAATATTTGAAGCCCTTCGCACTCGTGTTTAAGGATTGTGTCGACGTTCATTTAAGACCGAATGGTTTGTGGTTAGTGACTCTGACTTCCAAGTCGCCTGTCGTCGGTTCGAATCTCACCCGGGACAACGTTTATAGGAATTTGTCTGTTTGTTCGGCTGGATATAAATATCTGTATTTAAAAGTCGTATATCATGTCATCTTATGTCATATCATGTCATCATATCATCAGTCGTATGTCATATATCATTATACATAAACAATAGTTATTAACTTATATATTGTGTATTATATATTGTGTCTATATATATATATATTATAAAATATATATATCATTTTTCTTAGATTAATTTACGTATTTGCTGCACCACCGTCTTTTATAGTGACTCATTATCCTTTCCATCCAACGGTTGTCTGGAAGAAATCGCTTTTAGCGATAAGACCGCCACTTGTACATTTAGTTAAGTTTTATTGTTACTTTATGTTTGTTTTATTTTGTCTTTGGTGTACAATAAAGTGTTATCTATCTATCATGGTAACTAGTACAAGCCGGCTTAGTTTAGAATCAGATTGGCCATGTGTGAAAAATGTCCGAGTCATGTACTAATATAATGTAATAACCTTATCCAAAACTAGTAAATACTAAACCAATAGAGCTTCAATAGTAATATCATTTAGTGTAAATCGTGTAAAGGCCTAAATAGGGCCGAATCGAGTCTATTGAGACGATAGGGTCACAAATGTTAAAGTCTGAACGCGTTATTTGCTACGTGACTTGGTTTTTCGATACAATTGAACTGTTAAACCTACAAACCCTTTTTTGTGACAGCTTCTTAGAATCTTGGTGTGGTACAGAAGCGTGTCTTGAGTAGGTACTGTAGCCCACTTGACTGGTGACACTTGAGAGTGGATAGCTGGAGAGCTGGAATTGGCCCTTACACGCACTCGTCGGCATATATCAAAGACTGTTTGAGTGATCTACGCCGAATGTGAGGCGTAAATCATGACGTGTCTTTTTTTGAAGATCCAATCATTGTAAGAAGGTATATATACCTATATCTACACTACAATTAAAAGAGGAAAGTGTTGATTTGTTGTTTCTGTGTTTGTTTGTATAGGCTCAGCAACTACTGGACCGATTTGAGCAACTACTGGACCGATTTGACAAATTCTTTCACCAATGGGAAGCTAAATTATCAGGGAGTAACATAGGCTATATTGTATCCCCGTATTCCTATGGAAGCTGGAACTACGCGGGTCAAACTGAGCGGGGATATATCAGATTGTACGTATTTTTAAGTTACAAAATCAACAATAAAATCTCATCATTTCCTCTAGCATTGCTTATCCCATTGTTGGACCCCAATCCTAATCCAGAATCGCAATATGCACCCACAGTTCCCACAGAGAAATTCACAGAAAACGGGCAAAAAGTTGAAAATTTGCAATTTGCCTAAGGAATTGAACATTACTCCTGGCAACAATGCATCGGTACACATTGTGTAATACAATAGGGTGATCACAATCAGTTTTGGTGGCAAAAAAATGGGAGCTATGAGATGGGCAATTGAAAAGGGAACGTCTAGAACCATCTGTCGCAGCCGGCGGTATTACTTATCTTCAATGTGACCAAACGGTGCCGGTTACAGCGGGACTTTCCTACTTGGGGTTTGTAAGTGACGATTAAATATCATGGGATATTATGATTAATTAAGGGTGCTTTATTTTTCAATAAGGTCTTTTTGTGGAACGGATTTAAATTCCTAATAAACACTGACCAAAAAAACTCAAAATTTCGATTGGTCGATATCGAAAATACCCCTTCTCCTAGTCATTTATTAACACATTTTTTTTAAATATCTATACCTCGGCCAAGTATCTCTCCAAAATCATAGTTACCATACAAAACTACGCACCCTTACGTCATCAAAAGTAAACCGAACAAGAGCCATCCCCGGCCCGTAACTTCTCTAAGACAGCACGTGTTGTGATTCTATAGCGCAATTTTGATGGTTAAAAAAAAAACAATTCACCCCACCGTCGCCATGGCAACACCGTAAATACACGGATTAAAGTTGGGCAAGGCCTTTTATGAACGCCTTACGTCATAACAATATTGAAATGTTATTTTATCGTTTGCAGTTTAGATTTCTTTAGATGTTCGTGGGAGGTTCCCAGTTTACAATTGAAGGTAAATGTTTGATTAAAACGTGAAAACTTACGACCGTCTTCTCCACTTTTTTATTAATTTACTTACGTAGTTTATTTCATGCAAAAAATGCGTCATTCATATACTTAAGTAGGTACATATGATATTGTATACAGATTAGGTCTACATGAATAATGGATTACACATTTACGTATATGTCCAGAGTAATCCGTACATTTTCCCGACCATAGATAATTAAATTCTCAAAAGACCACTACTCCTACCTACAAATGACCAGGTGCTGTATAAAGAAAAATAAATAGACAATCATTTTCAGCCTGTTAATTAATCGTTCCAACCTAATAACAGATTTTTCTCCGAAGCACTACAAGTGATGGCACACATATTCACAGACTAATCAAATATCCGCCAAGTTTGTTTCTATCTTAATAGTTCGATGACACTAAACGAAGCCACAGGCAACTCTGAGTACACTCAACGAGGTCCTTGACATCGACTGAATGGTTTAAATGTTGTTTAATTGATTAAAAAACATACCAAAAACCATTTCGATATTCCCTTGAAACTTAACAAGCAAAAAGTTCGATTGCAACTCCGTCTCATTTAAAAAAAAAGAATATAGTGTTCATTCACATTCCGGAACGTCGTAATTCGAGTCGCGCCTCGAGCGGATTCTCACGCGTTCTCATTTCAAATTTAGGCGCGAAGACGAGCTGTCAAACGTATAGAGATGAGCCGTCACGTGCCAAGTCGATAACATTACTCGACTAAAGCTTATTTTTTATTTCGGAACAATAGAAACAGTGAACTCAAATAAAAGTGTATTTATTTTGTAATATATATCTGTACGCTCCAATTTGAAAACTAACTATATATGTAACATATTTTTCTCTGTCCACTAATCATAAATGTAAACTTAAATATAGCACGTAATAATTTATTAATAAAGGCTAAATAAACATACAAAATATATAATTAATTAATACATCGGGGCCCATCACTACCATATAATCTTGATGCTTGCACGCACAACTCCGACTTGTCTTTCTTGAATAAAAGGTTTTTATTGGCGCATTAACTTAATTTCGTCTGAAATACCAATATGGGTGATTATCAGGTCAAAGACCTTTCCTTTTAATGGTTTCTCATTTCCAAATCATAGCAATAATAAACGGGTGAGATGGATAATTAAAAAAAAAAAAACAAAAAATCTTAATCAATATATTCAGTATTTGATAATTAAGAAGGCTATTTTTAAGATTATTTGCTAATTAACGAATTAATTACCATGTTATAAATGTCAAAAAACACCATATTTTAGTAATAACCTAATAAAAATAAGTCTAAATCTAATTAATATATGGTGTCGATGTTCCGAAAAACACTCTACGCGTCATTTCAACCTTCCCCACCCCGAATGCAGTTTTAGGAAGACTAAAATAGTGCTGAGGGTGAAGCAGGGCTAGCCAGATTTTATTCAATCCATAAAAACGACTTTACAACTTCCCGTCTAGACGCAGTCGCGTGTTAGCTAACGATACCCATTAATATTTAATACACATAAATATTTAACTTTACACTTCGCCGGTATATTCATATCCGTATCCGAAACATTCGGATATTGTAATTTAAAGAGATTATTTGCCTTCAAATTGTATAGGTAAAATTATGTTAATAACGACACTGCGCTTGTTTGAACTGTATTTTATCTTAAATTATAATATTTTTTATGAATACAGTGCTGCTTCTTAATGAAATAAATCTAAAAACCACTTTAGTATAAAACGTAGATAAAAAATGATTATTTTATATAGCTATCTAATCGAAATTAAACAGAGCGCGTATAATGGAAACTAGATAAGTACATCTCCAATTCACACGTAGACATGAGAATCAAAAACTAATAAAAAGTTGCGGATAAATATCCGCGTGGCGTACCACCTCACTAACCACCCGTACAGGCTACGGGGTACAAAACATACGAATATGTCGGCAGTTATAAAATAATCCGACTCGTTAGAGCTTCCGAGTTCCCAAGTGTCCGACCGACACGCGAACTTAACATGGCGAAACAGTACCGTGGAGCTTTTTACACGAAAGCTTTTTTTCGAAATCACTAGAAATCGACACACTTATACACAAAACTGCTCATGTACTATATGTTAACATAATTTAGCATGAGGATGGAATAATTACTTGTAATTTATTAGGCAGAGATGATAGGAAACGCCGCCGATTTCTTTGTGAGGTAAAAAATAAATTCATTGGCGGAGCGCGATGAAAATAATTATCTGCCGGCGTTCAGTTTCACAGTTCAGTACCTTTTACTAAAAGCATTGTAACATGGTCTATGTTAATGATTTTTTTTTATCAAGACAATAAGGCATTTTTGAAAAAAATGTCTAGTCATAAAGATCGTGTAAATGCTACTAAAATTAAATATGCTTGTGTTATACCAAGATATTTTGGAACGTTTGGTAAGAAAGCATATAAAGGCAACATGGCTCTAAAATCAAGCTACTTATTTCCATCATGTTTTAATTGACATTGCTCGTGCGCCAAAGCTAGACGAACAGATAAATCACAACACACACAAACCAATCGTAAATATAAAAATAACATAGAGCAATTACTACTTTTTCCAACGTATATGTTACTTAGATAAAAAGATTATCAATTAAAAAATTACTAGCGGCCGGCGCGCGCGCATGCAAGACGGCCGACTCTAAAATATTCAAACATCGAAGCGCCTGCATTAATGGCGTAACGGACTTGCATAGCGCGCGAGTTTACTTTGAAAAAAAAAACACCGACCAGTTAATCTCTTTGGTTAGTACCGAAGAGGTGTAATATTGCAATTACTTATTCAAACAATTTAAAAAGAAAATACTGTAGTTTATTGTTATAATATTTGCTTGCTGTGTGGTCTTGTGGGAAATCTCATTAGACTTTTTTATTCTTTACCCCTATGAGAGTACCCCCTACACTTCGTTCGGAAACCTTTACAGAATAACCTTACACAAAATTTGTGTAACATTAACAAATGGAAATAAGTATTATGATATCACGCTTTCTTCCTACAATAAGTATATGAAATTAAATATTTTTCAGTACGTACAAATAAAAAGAAAAAAACATTTTTAAACACGAAATCTGAATAAAATTACTGAGTGGCTTGGAATGAAGTTTTTAAGTACAAACAGTTTTAAGACAAGTACCTAATTTAATAATGAAAACGTCGCCAAATTTAATACGTTCTAACTCATGTAGGCCACATCTGTATAAACCTCAATCCGAAATAAGCACATGGTACTGTTACAATCAAACTCAATCGATATTTAATAAAATAATGGCTATCTAATAAGCAACGCTAATAAATCGAGCCATCAATAAAAACGTCATCAATAACAATATTACATACGCACAAATCTCATCCATTCACAATGAAAAAGTTTATAGATATTTAATTTAGTCATGTACAACACTAGTCATCAACCGCCCGCGGCGTTTCAATGCACGGTACAAAACCATTCATTCATTCACTCAGTGTAAAAGACCGGGTTGTATTGTTGTTGAATAATATCGCATGTGATTGAGTTGATTGACGTGTCACTTTTGTGTACATTCCGTCAATCGGATGCAGTTGAGTGTGCTCCCACGCGTACCATAGAGTATAGTAGAGTAACGATTGTCTGTTTACTTTATTTGAACGGATAGGCTTGCCGATTGTAACATAGGAAGATAAATCGACTGTCTGGGCGAGCTCTTATATCAGATACAGATAATGAGTATTACAGGTCAATCAACGTATTTGCCTGACAAAAAAGGTCTGCACGAAATATAAAAGTACTTGTATATAATACCTACAATGTTTGGTATAGGTATAACATACCATATAATTAAATAATAAATAATCTGTAAGTGTGCAATAGTAAATGTCTTTTATACATAAAGTCTAATAGGGGAAGTAAATGTTAAATAACTGGCTCTATAGTGCAGCCCGAACACTGTCAAGTAAGAGCTCAGTGTAAGGTCAAACGAATAAAAATTAAAAACAATATTTTGTCATAAACTAGATACCCATGTCACGTCTGGGACAGACAAAACATGACGCTAGAGTTCACATCCTCACTTCTTAGCATATTCAAGCCGAGTTCAATCAGACGGGAGCGACGAGAGAATATAAAGTGAAACATTATTCAGAAACAATTAGATAAATCAATGAGTAAACCCTCGGAGCGTCTGGGGAACAATTAGACGCGATGCAGTTCCGTCACGGTACGTACGTACAAGTACATACATACAACCCGGCCAGCCGGCTGCGGCTGCGACAAAACTCATGTAAAAAACTTATTAAAAACCAGGGAGCGGCACGCGACAGACCAACGACCGATGGACGTTCCAACGTTCTCTTTGCATCACCGTGCACCAGTTTTTTTCCCCCTCTTTGTACAATACGTTTTTGTGCAAATCTTGCATCCATTGTAAGGATCCACAAAGCTAGATTTCGAAAAAAGTCGTCCAAATCGCACCTGGCGGGAAGACGCCGCAACGACGCGCGGCCGAAACGTCACAACCACCTTTAATGTGGCGATCGTAAATCAATACTGTCCCACTATAAATACGGTCTTAATTGGATAATACAGGAACTAGGGTTGCCCGTGGCGAAATCTTGTCTGACAATAGTCTCGAGTACACAATAGCTCAAGACATTGAGTAACGAGACGCCGAATATATGGGGATCGGTGTTTTTTTTTCTCCGTAAAGTAAACGCAGGTGATGTTGACTGTTATATATTTTCATGTATTGAAATGGTAAAATTCAATTATTCGCCTATTCACAATACGAATTTGGAGCGTTTCTAATCTGTCTGCTATCTGAGTCTTAAGGTTTTATTTATAAAAGTTTTTTGAACGAAGCTGCAGCGGCCGAGGCGGCCCGAGGCGGCGCGGGACCGCGACCGGATAATGGCCACCTATTGTAGCTTTAAGAAAACTTTTAATGAAATTGCACGCCGTTTGTACAACAAATAAATTATTGTTCATTAAGTTCAACAAACGTCTCGCTATTTCTGCGAACAGCACCTGTTTACAATACCTAACTTCCATGTACCGTAACTTTTGCTCACAATGAAAATAAGGTTAGGAATTTATTGGTGAAATTGTAAATTATTATTTATTTAATATCCGTTGTAAGTTAACCGGAAAACAGAAAAAATGGGTACGGCGAAATAGTTTTTATTATCATAATGGAGGTTACTCAAAGATGTTTTATATCAAGTACATAAGTAAAAAGGCAATCAAACTCGACATGGCGAATCATCGTAAACGTCGACGAAGCGCTCGTAAACCTCCCCCCGGTGGTTCTGTCATTGATTTCACCTCATCGGAGCTCAGTGCAAATAAACAGTCATACAAAAATGTTCATATTTCAGAATAAGCTAGTAACCATAAAGAACTTTATAACTCCCAAACCGCCCATGCCTGACACACGGCCCATGCCGAAGTTAGATCCTTTTATATAATACGCCATAAAACTGACACATTTGCAAATTGGCCGTATATTATTTGAATGAGAGAATAATAATGCATCCATTGAACAAACTAAGTCTATTAATAGTCACTATGGAGTAAGTACCTACTTCAAGAAATATAGCGGTTAAGAATAGTTGGGATTTTATTAGCATTCGATTGTTACATTTTATTGCCCATTATCGTTATTGAAGTCGGTTGGAACGTATTATTACTGTTACTGTAAATAAGCTTTTCTCTTGTTATTTAAAATATGAACAAGATTTTTTTCTTTAAACAACTTAAACCATTAAATCCGATTTAAAAACAAACAAACAAACGACACTGACCCTGTACCACATAATTCAGTATATCAATTCAAACACAGGAACTAACCTACGAATATTGATTAGCTAATTTGATAAAAAAAAATCGTTAGGCGCCACAACAATACAACTATATGAATAAACAATCGACTCAAAAACATATTAATCGACTCGATATCGATTCACAACCCTTTATTGTGACTTCCTTTAAAAAGTGTTATGTCCATATCTGGACACAACATCCGGTGTTGTTAACCCTTCTACGGCTTTGTTTGTAAATATAAAAAGCGCTTAAAATGTTAAGCGTTACGTGAGTCACACGCAGCCGGGGGGTTAGTGTGTGAGAGGCAATACTGAGCTTAGCTACCGAATTAATTTAGAAAAAGATCAGATATTTATGTTAATCTTTGTAACGTTAGCGATGTTACCTTAGGACAGCTAGATTCGACAATTCAAAGTTCAATTTGTCATGATATGTTATTAATAGACTCACTAGCTTCAGCCGCACGGTTTCATCCGTTTAATTTGGAGACCTTTCTCGAGATAAAAAGTACTATGTGCGATTCCAGATCATATTCTAACTCTGTGCCACGTTTCATCTAGATCACTTCAGCCGTTGTTGGGTGCAACATCGATACATACATAGATGGCTCCTCGCGGATTCACGCGCGCGGATAAAAAGTAACCTAGGTCCTTTCTCAGGCTCTAGACTATCTGTGAGCCAAATTTCATTTAAATCGGTTCGGTAGTTTTAGCGTGAAAGCGAGACTGACAGACAGAGTTACTTTCGCATTTATAATATTACGAGTAGTTACGATTAGGATTTTTAAGGCTTTGTGATCATCGCATGTTAAATAACATGGCGTAAGAATCGTAAGATGCACACAAAGGCTTAAGGGAACAGTCCCCGAATCGTGTAACTCCCTCACTATCGTCTACCAAGCCGATGTCTTGATACATTGCCGACCCCACGACTGCTGGTTCCTTCTACGCACGCATCAAACCGTCAATGTATTGTCAAATCTGCTTCAACGACGATCCCAAGAGAGTTACTTAATTAGGGTGCTGGATATCAAGCACTACTATGCTAATGGTTTCCTCACGATGTTTTCCTAAAGCCGAGTTTAACTTAAAGTAGGAATTGAATCCACGATGTCTAAAAACATTGAAAATGAGCTATCATGCGTATCATGACATTGAAAGTACCAACATAGAAATATACAACAAGTGGCTCTCAAGTAAATCCAAGGTGTCGGCTAACTCCATACCAAATTTTATTAAAATCGCACCAGCCGTTTAGACGTGGTTAAGTAATAAACATACACACTCACAAAATTTCGCCTTTCTAATATTAGGTAGGTACTTAGTATGATGCAAATTGTACTATTAAAATTTATACAGATATGTTTTCTTTGATTTAAATTACACAGTAACAATTTCCTCAAAATTAACGTTTCTATGTAAGTAATAAAAATGATTCAATAATTTACTTAAGACATTTTCTGTCTTCTAACATTTGAAATTCAGTGTATTTTTAACATTGTTGGCATTTCATTTATCAACACAATGGTAAGTAATTCAATAGGTAAGTACTTAAACTTTGTTTGAATTAAAACAATTTTATACGACCAAATTAAATACACCGAAGCCATCTTTTATCAATATTTTTACATTGTCATTTTGACGTTAGGAACATCCGTAAAGCTAGGTAGCTTGGTAAAAAAAATATTTCTTACGCTGTATCACATAGTCTAATCTCACGCAATAGTAGACAAAATGTGTTCACAAAAATCACATGAAACCATGTAATTTTTAATGCAATAAAACAAGCAGTTTGTATTCACTTACTACGTCAAATATAGTGGGATCTAAGCGATCGTAGATAACTTTTTCAACAATTCATAGAATAACCGACTTTTACGACTTTATGAATAATTTAACAGTGCTTTATTCGAAGTATAAAACTTACTTATTGTTATACAAGGGTACTTTTATGACTACTTAATTTTATTGTGACATGAACATGTGGATATAAATATAGATTACCGTATCTAAGATACGAGACGGTACTTGTACATAGTAATATTTAACAGGAAATCGATATAATCTATGTTAATTAATCTTTAATGAAACAATATATATTTTAATATATTATTCATCGTGTTTATTTGTTTAAATCTGAAAATAATTACAACTCATTGATATTCTTACTATACCCAGGCTAGGCTAGGTTAATACCTAGTTTAATTACGAATCGCTGTACACGACATTTTGAATTACCAAAAATAGGAGCTTTAGCGATTGTAACCCTCTCCTGAGCAGAAACCAGACCATTAGAAAAAGGCTTTATAAGAATAGGTAGAACATAGTACTTATAATTAGACGGCGAACAGAAACACATCTAGTGTAAGTGACCTATCTCTTAAATTATGACCTAAATTTGATAACTAGATACAAATATTATAAACAGGAAATAAAACCTAAACTCCCATCACCATATGTAAATCATCAACTTTTTTTTCGGGCATAATGAAAGACCATAAGACTATTTTTAACCAAAAAATAATCATCCACGTAATCATAGCGTTTACAAGCTAATGAATGATAGGGAATATTTAAAAATCTAATGTGAATATACGATTAAAAGCGGCCATTACGAGTTTCAAAGTAAGCCTATGTCTACTAACTACTTGGAATTCATATTTCAAAAAACTAATTTGAATGCGTCCATTGAGTTACAAACGCATAGGTATTCCTACATTACGTCACTTTCCATGTTCCTTCTTGTAGGGTTCTCGTTGGTTTAAATATCTTGTCAGAGTAATAAGTCTGCTAGGTAAATAGAATTTATAAGTTTTAAAGTTTGATTAATATCGAGTTTAATAAAACTCAAAACAGTATAATAAAGTATAATAATGTAGGTATCGCCAATCTCTATTTAAAGTTGTCGCTAACTTAATCGTTTTGACTAATGGGCCTCTTATTTGGGCCAATATTAAATGAATAAATATAAAAAACGACAATGGTAATGTAGGAATTATTTCTCGTAGTGTTGGAAAACGTAGCCGTATTTCTTACTAGAAGAAACATTGATATAATGGACAAATATGTATATGACAAATCGAAAGAATTGACCTCAGTAACGACATCTACAGGCGGCTATTGAAACTAAATATCACTTCTACTCGACGATAGATGGCGCCACAAAAGGTTCTAAAAAAGAAATCACTTACCAGCTCTACCTGGCGGCGAATAGCGGAACAAGCATCTCACTTGCTCAGCAACAATTCCAACAGCGCCATCTAGCGAAGAACACTGCATCCAAAGCGCACATTTTTTTAAAAACACTTTTGATACTGTCGAAAATCACAATTTATTTAAAATAATCACGTTTTATAGCGGTTGTTGGCACAATTTATCCTATACTGTTGCACTATATTAAAATTTGTGGCACATTTTACACACTTGCACATGTGGTATTTCATCATTGGTGCATTCATCTGAAACAAAGACAATTTACATAATTAATATTATTTTACAGCATAATCAATTGATCAACATCTTGTTTAGTCTATCCACAAAACAAATATTGCTATAGAAGGTTGATAAGTATGAAATTAACCATACATTGTATTGCCAACAAGGCAGGGACAAGGTTAGGATTAGATATTTTCATGATATAAATTATTTCTAATTCCTCATGAGGATAAAACATGCACAGGTACCTTAATAAGCACAGCATCATACTATGAAAAGTAATATTTGACTAAACTTTTGATATACAGATATTTCAATTAAAATAATTAAGTACCTAAGCGAGACGGACAATTCAAGTATTTTATTTTCATGTATCATAGAATTTTTTTTGGAATATTAGAGAGTATTTTTATGACCACAGAGATGTTTTATATATGCTCTGAAACATTATCTATATATTTAATTAAAACAATATTATTAAATCTATATTTTAAATTGATTCTAGCTCGTTCTTGTGTTTCTTTGGATGTCTTAAGAATATGTCTTTACTTATCAGTAAATAGAAATCAGAAGAAAATTTAGATATAGGTCATCTGATCTAATAGGTGGAACTATATTTTTTTTTTCTTTACAAAAACCAATAATATCTTGTACTGTAACTCTAAATGTAATACTTGCATAGCACTTCAAATACTTTCATTTCTTATTAAGTTTTCAGTGATGTGGCATTTTAATGAATGACATAGATTTTCTACTTTTTAAATAAGCACATGGTGAAAAATAATATTTTATTATTTTTCTACAGAATGTGGTAATTTCGAAAGAAAAACACATTATGACCTTCCTAGAATGTCCTTTACACTGTGCTTGTTTTGGTCTAAGATTTAATTTCAAAAGGGGTAAATCCTGGAACACTTACCACTATCACTTCATCCAGGGGAGTTGACATCCAAATCAGGTATCTCATAAGGATAACACGTCTAGAGGCCTAACCAAAATAATAATTCCAACCTATCATTCAAACTCTACACACTTTCGCACGCATGTTTTTAAGCGAATACTGTAGAATCACGCACGTATGGCCGTTAGAACACTTAATAGAAGTTCTCCAAGTTTAATTAGACCGTTTTCAGCACACTTTTCTACTGAAACTTTAGAATTAGCCTGAAAACTGCAAGCACGTGTATGCAACACAAATGCACTTCTATGCACCAATAATTTTAGTTCTAGAAAATGGTTCTAAACTGACAAAACTCTTGTTATTCTCGTAAACACCGTAAGATCCGACATTTAAGCCTTATAATACGAATTAACACGTGAACTTTATAACCAATTCGAATTACAGCGGCTGAAAAAACTACACAAAGAAAACATATGATCGATCGAAATTGAAGTGCACATGGATTTGTTTGTCTATGGTTGACCTACTGTCAATTTCGGAGGAACGAGGAGGATAGAACGAATGAAATTATTTTCTGTCTTCATTCATTCATTTTTAACTACGAAAAAGTCGAAAAATATAGGTAGGGCTTTCGAAAGCCCAAAGCGGTTATATGTAGGTATTTGGTGTCGATGTGAATTGGTCTAAGATTATAATAAATATAGCTTGAGTTAAAAAATTAACAACAACTTACCAGATTGTTTTTGACTGTGAAAATGTGCCCAATTTGCAATATATCATCATAAAGTTGTTTTAAACGCCTATAATAGAAAAAATAATATGATTGGTACACGGTACAATTATTACGGTATACAGTCTTGAATCATGATAAGAATTTTAAAAATACATACCGGCTCATTCTCCACCCATAAACTTTCAAACTCCTTTTCAAATTTACCAACAATATTTGTATTTGAGGTAACAATGACACTTTCGTTATTAGAAACCATTGCTTGGGTTGACCAATTTAATGAGCCAGACATGACGAAACCTTTCATTGGTTTGATTTTCGGCTGTGGTTTTACAGATATTTTTGAAAACTGAACGTGCACATTAAGTTTTTCTGCATGTGATTTCAAAATGTTCTTCCGTTTAATGGCTTTAGGCCCGTCAATGACACAAAATTTGTGATGCATGAGAATGGACTTTTTATTCGTCTGGACTTGGATAAAACCTGAAATAAGATAGTTATGTTCAGGTAATTTTACGTAGCAACATCGAAACTCAACCGAGGGTCAAGTTATAAAAAGCCATTATTAAAAGGCTCCCACTAAGTTCATACTTAACCGGAACTACTAGTCTAACTTAAGAATGTGGAATATAGAAACTTACTGTATTCCATCAACTTTTCTATTTGAGATGGAGGTGTATAGGCCATATCACTGTCAACTACTATCCTCACCAAAACATGTTTCTGTCCCAGCCTTATTATTTGTTCAGTTATTTCACTGCTCGTTATTAAATACATACAGACGTCTAATGTTTCACGTGCCGACTTTATGTATTTAATTAACTTGAAGCAATTCAGTTCTCTGCTTTCACATATAGTAATGTCTTTATTAGGCGGGACTCTTATCGTGTGACGAACAACATCGTCGGAGAATAGTATGACATCATTTATTTCACGATTCCTTAAATTAAGCACTTCACTGCATGCGTCGTCGCAATTCACTTCAAGTTGAGAATTTATTTTGGAAGTCAAATAATTGTACAACTTTTTTACAACTTGCGATGCGACGACTACTGTTGCTGTTGATGCTAAGATAATTTTTGCACTTTTCCAATACATGATGAGTAATATATTTCATTCGATGTCGTATTTAAGGCCTCAAAATAAAAGTTACTTCACGTTTTGGTTATCAATAGTCCACCATGTTGTCCACGCATCTAATTGGCATTATTTGGAACTCTAAGCCTTATAATTTTTTGAACTACCCTCTGTTATATGGTAAACCTGTTTAGGTAGGATGAAAATGTTTTTTTTTTTTACAAAAATTGTTGTTTAAGAAAAACGCTCATTAATTCAAAACAGTTCAAGTTTGTTCTCTTTTCCATTATTTGTAATACTTAAAAATAATAATAAATAAGTACAACCTTGTACCTACCTACCTATTTTAAATTTAAGTGAAGAATTTATTCACATTACTCTTATGATCTACATAGATCTGTGGAATTTAGTTTCTAGTTTATGGTGGCTAAACAATAAACATCATTCAGCTTCAAAGGAAGATGTCATACCATTCACTCAATCATTCACTGATATAATAAACAAACGGTTTTATATTGTCAATCCAACATTTTGATCTATTGATTTTTTAAAGAATACTGTGAAAGAATCCTAACTGATCAAAACAAATAAACTTATAGTGTAATGCACTGAAACTTAAATTTTGTGAAGCTTAAGCTTATCTGTTACTGATACGAGGACAAAAAAGTCACTATCACGGAGAACTATAAATAACTTCATGGATCTACCGCAACAATTGTAAAACGGTTCCAAAATGCCTAAAATACCGTATAAACCTGAAAAAACAGGTGAGGCCGACGAAGATTACGAGATCGTGTCGTTTGAAGATTTCTGTGAAAAATCGCCGAGCTCCAAAACTGATTTGTTGACTCTTAACGATAACATAAACTACCGCCTTTGTTACGAGAGCGATAATGCGTCGAAGTTCGTCGAGAACATCGGGGAGGTGTCCAGAGACGCTGACAGGCTGACTGAGACTTCATTAAACGACTCTAGAAATGCTAATCACAATAGGAAAACACCGAGTGGGTTCGCTCCTTTCGGCAGGTTCAACGGCATATCTGGAAGAAGCCCGTTGTTCAGTGCTGTCATTCCGAAGCCGAGGAATGAAGGGGTGTCTACTTCCAGAGAGAACAGGTGACTGAGCACAACTTAATAATAAAAAAATAAAACTTTATCCTGGGACATTTTTCACACACGGCCAATCTGAATCCAAATTAAGCATCAAAGTGAGCTTGTGTTATGGTAACCAGATAGCTGATATACTACATATACTACTTTTAAATACATACTTATGTAGATATTTACATCCAAACCATTTAAATGTTTGTTATGTTATATTGTTAGTTAAGGGTCTCAAATGCAACTGCTGGACCTATTTAAAAGTTGCCGGGTAGGTGTTTACATCAGTTGCACTGCAGAGTCAGGTCTTTGGACTGTGTGCTTACTTTAGGCACATCATGATGAAAGATGAGATGAGAGAAGATTTAAGCCATCATTATGTTTCTCGTTTCTCCTAATTACAGTGGGGTAGTCCAAGTTACAGTGGTCCATATGATTTCCATGCTTTAAGGGCATTAGACTGGGTTCAGATACCTTGACTTATAAGGGGCTGGTATAGATTCAGATCCAGTACTAACTTTCTGAGCATAAACAGGTCTGTGTATACTCTAGGTGTAAACATCTACATAAGCTTTTATGGTAACCTTATATTTGCTATATCCTGGTTACCATAATGCAAGCTCTGTTTAGTTTGGAATTAGATTCTCCTGTATAAATATATTTTCAAGGATATTTATTTATTTGACCTTCATAAATGGTATTTTTAAAGTTAAACTAAATATGTAGCTTTTCTCATATTCCAAAATTTAAACTAAATAGCATTTTTTCTAACCAATTCTAAAAGGGGGGAAATCTTACCTTGAACTTTCCAATCAAACATTGTTGTTTACAAAAGTGTATATTATACCTATATATTTGTATTGTAGATATCTCCAGAAGGTTAATGCTCTTATTAAATCATCAATTTCACAGCCTTGAGTTTAATAATAAATAATAGTGAACTACAGTTCATTGTAGGTAATTATGAATCATAATACTTACATTACTATAGACATGCAAAACATTGTAATTACATTAAGCATGCAATTGTAATGTATTACAATAATCTCAAACAAAAACATATGATTAAAACAATTTTTTTTTACTTAACAATTTATTTAGATATAAAACCTAGTTCAACATTAAGTAACACATATATTTCAGACTATTCTCAAAATATATGTTACTAGCTTACACCCCACGGTTTCACCCGTGTACCCATCAGAATACAGAGAGAAAATATAGCCTACTAGCTGCCTCCCCGCGGTTTTACCCGCGTAGTTCCCGTTCCCGTGGGAATACAGGGATAAAATATAGCCTATGTTACTCGGGGATAATGTAGCTTTCCAAAGGTGAAAGAATTTTTGAAATCGGTCCAGTAGTTTCGGAGCCTATTCATTACAAACAAACAAACAAACAAACAAATCTTTCCTCTTTATAATATTAGTATAGATGACACTTGCAAATTATGTAGCTTTCTTCTGTTGAAAGAATTATTCAAATCAGTCCAGTAGTTTCGGAACCTATTCATAACAAACAACCCAACAAAAAGTCAAATCTTTTCTGATTTCCTGATAATTTATTGTTATAAGATTTTTTTACACACGGCCAATCTGATTCCAAAATAAGCAGAGCATGTACTCTACCAGATAGCTGATATACTAGGTATACCAATTTTAACATACATATACATATCAGCCAGATGCAGAACAAACAGTTTAGTCTTAAAGTTCAGTTTCCTATTGCAAGATTTGAAGTTTATCTGATCATCAATTCACCTCATGATAAATAATATAGGAGGTCCTCACAGACACTTAATGTGAAGAGTTATATTGACAATGACTGAAGATTTCTTCATTCTCAATTGTTTATTATCATTTGGTTTGGCCATAATTTACATAGCCTATCATTGCATGATATGAACTTTGAAGTATGTACTATATTATTATCTTTAGCATGATTAACAACATGTTTGCTCACTATATAAACTGTGTTTACTTTCTTATATTGAATATTTGATTAACTGTTGTGCTATAAACTGCAATAAAAGAAAATTGTGTAGTTTTACGACTCTGGATTTATAAAAAAATGTCTTTTTTTTTAAATCATTACAAATAAAATAAAATACAGTAGGTTTGTGTCTGTAAGTATATACAACTTATTTTTTTTTTCTTGAAGGCATATATTTTGTTTAATCTGTAAGTATATCTTTAGATGTATGTTTCACTGCTGAGTTTATTGCCAGCTCTTCTCAGCAAAACCAACCGTCCAAATCAAGCATTGGCTATTTGGAAGCTATTTAGTCCTTTCTGGTCTAATAAAAGGACACTTATGAAGGTACTAAGTGCTTGTAAAGACCTATTAATAAGAAACATGTTCTTTTCAGATACGAGCGTTTCTCAGAACAACGCAACATGCTGGTACGTATCTGGGACAACTTGTCGAGGCTGGGATCCGGTATGCTGGTGGTGTCTCTAGTGATGGGACTGTGCGTGGGCGCGTGGTGGGCTGTGGGTTCCACAGTCGACAGCGCTTGGGAGGAAGATCATTACAGGTAGGTTTGTACATGCTATTGAATCAAATTGTTGGCTTGCTTTGAGTTTTAAAATAAAATATCCTGGGACATTTTTCGCACACGGCCAATCTGATTCCAAAGTAAGCTTCAGATGAAGCTTGTGTTATGGTAACCAGATAGCTGATATACTACATATAATACTTTTAAATACATACATATTATAGATATTTACATCCAGACACAGAACAAACAGACATATTCATGCATACAAATGTTTGTCCTGGGTGGGACTCGAAACCACGACCCGCGGCTTGAAAGTCAGGGTCACTAACCACAAAGCCAACCGGGCTGTCTAGTTTTGATTATTTAGTTACTTGAAATAAATGAACCAACATAAATATACCACAAGGGTGGCAAACAGGATGGGACCTGATGGGAAGCGGTCGGCCATTAGAGTCGACGTTTCATAAGTGCCTGAAAGGCCTATTTGAATTAGTAAATATATTTCATTTCATTTCAAATGGGCTACATCTTCTATACAACATAATATATATTATCTATGTTTGTTGTAATGTATATTGTTTTCAATACCTTGCTTATCTTGAATTTTTTTTACACAATTATTCTGCACAGTTAATTGTGTTATTTTCCTTGTTATTTCAATTTTATTATCAATATGTACTGCATATTTAGTTTCAAACCCATATGCAATTACTCCCCATAGAGTTAATAGAAATAAATTTTACTTTGTAAGTAAAATATATGAAAATTATAGATTTAACTGTACCGGCTTTCCTCAGCAAAAGCAACCTTCCGAAATGAGTGTGACTTTAGTCACCTATATTTTTTATATCGATACCCTAATTTGCAAACCTAATAACTCCACTTTCTTTTCAATTTAATTTTGATTCCGGATGAATCTAGATCTCATCTTGTTTCTGCCGGTATCGAAATGAAATAAAAAAAAATGTGGCTATTAACAAATCGATTCAATGTATCAATCGTTTATTACAGAAAACTATGGGAGCGCACCCACCCAGACCACATAAAGAACCCCATGGCGCCACTGCAGTACGAGAAGGTAGTTCCAGAATTCCGTTACCACGATCACAATAACCTAAGCACAAAGAATAAAAACTCAACGGAATTGAAGAAGAAAACAGAAGTATACAAGAAGAATGTGTACGTTGAGAGAACGGCTGATGTGCTGCAAGATATGTGCGGTAAAGTCGAGGATAGTAGACGATTCGATTGTCTACCCCAAGGGACTATTGACGAACAAGCTTGTACTCAAAGGGGTAAGTTTATTGTTAGAGAAAGCCTAAATAAATCCAGTTGTTTTGATTTTGCTTATAGTTGATCCCTCAATGCGGCCACAAATCCTATGTGACCAAAAATTTGCTATAGAATCACACTTTATTATTAACAGTAAAATATAAAACGATATGAAAATAAATATAATAATAATAACTTCGACGTCTTTTCCGAATAGCCATTTCTTCCGCATAAATTCGTTTGCATTACATCGTCCGCGTTTTTGCAACATTGATGCTTCCCTCCTAATAGTCGTAGCGTGATGTTATAAACCCTATAGCCTTATGTAAATGGGCAATCCCAAAGAAGAAAAACAAATTTACTTTGGAATCAGATTGGCTTTGTGTAATAATATCTCAGAATATTAATTTAACGTTTATCATTTCTTATTTTTTATTAAATTAATAAGTGCGAGGGCCTTGGTACCCATAACATAAGTTAAATCTTAATTTGGGTACCAGAGTTCAACAAAATTTTGCATTTAAAAGTTGTCTTCTGTCTACTGTTTGTGTCTTCTAGTGTGTATTTTTTTTTACAGCAAATAAATTTATTATTATTTCAGGATGCTGCTGGAAGAAAGCCACCGTCCAAGGAGCTCCGTACTGCTTCTACCCATCGCAGTACGACTCGTTCCGCTTCCTCAACATGACTGAAGACAAACACGCTTTATCCGTATACTACGAGAAAGCCCGTCCGTCCGGGTATCCGGACGACTTCGAAGTAGCCAGAATGGACTTCAAGTACTTATCCGATGAAGTCTTGCAGATTAAGGTATTTATTTTATGTCTGAAGGTCAATCTATTTAATACAGAGAAACGTTTTAAAAGTAGCCCCAGTAACGGAGAAAGTGAGGAGCCATAGGTTGTCATGGTATGGACATATTATGCGGAGGGATGAAAAGCATGTAACGAGGAAAGTTATGAATGTGCAGGTGGATGGCCGTAAAAGTAGAGGAAGACCGAAGAAAGTATGGATGCATTGTGTGAAAGCTGATATGTGTAAGAAGGGAGTGATGACTGACAGAGAGGAATGGAAGAAAAACACATTCTGTGCCGACTCTGCTTACGCAGTATAAGGGTAGTAATAAGATTTAATACAAAGAAACAATTTATTTCCCTTTATTATATAAGCGTTTCTCATTACAGATATACGACGCGGATAACAAAAGATTTGAGCCGCCGTATCCAGAAATAAATATGGTCTCGAAACCGCTGTCCAAAATGAAGTATAGAGTGCAAGTGGACGGAACAATGATTGGATTCAAAGTTATCAGAAATTCTGATAATGTTACTATGTGAGTTTTTTTCTTTAAGTAACTCAATAAAATGCTTGTTACAAGCTATTTCACATTTTGTAAAAATCATTATTGTATTAAATCTAAGTTGGTTTTGAAAAGAGGGATTACTGAGTTTATTGCCGGCTCTTTTCAGTTAAAACAACTTTCAGAAGCGAGCATTAATACTGACTATTCACTAGTGCTTGTGCTATGCTAGGCCTATTTGATAAAAAAAAAAATTACGTTTTTATAGTTTCCTGGGATATAATATTCAGTAACAAACCAGCTCTAAATGTATTATGTATTATAATTATTTTCCTTTTGGGTGTGATTTGTATTGTGTATTGAGTTGGTTTATTTAGGGACACTGACTTTTAAGCCACTGGTCATGGTGAACAAGTAGCATAAATGTATTCAGTTTTTATCAAGCTAAGCTAAAAAAGTAATCAGAAAGTTTATTAATCATTTTATTTCTACACATTTCAGCATAGACACTCAAAATGTGGGCGGTCTGATCCTATCTGATAAATTCCTCCAAATATCAGCGATTCTACCCACTGACCATGTGTTCGGTCTGGGCGAGAGGCGAGGCAGGTTCATGAACGATATGAACTGGCAGACAATACCCATATTCAACCGGGATAGGATACCAGAGGAAGGGGTAAGTTAAATTTAGTAATTGTATCCTACATGTTCTAAAGCTAATGTTTGTGTGTATCAGGAGCGTAGCTACTGCTGTATCAATTATACGGCCTCCGGGCCACTGGGGCCCCATGTGTAAAAGCTGTACCCTTAAGGGCCCCCAACCAATTTTTTATACAGGGCCTCGCCAAGTCACGCCATGGCACTGGTATGGAATGTTTATGGTTAGGAACGAAACAATCCATGAAACATATTTTTCATTTAACAGTGACATGTAGATAATCACAACTGAGGTATAAAAGAGTCAATCAATCAAGCAAATTTGGGGTAAACAGATAAATGTTTTTAAATCCCGAAACAATTTAAGTTATACAGTGAGATTTGGTGCAACTGCGGGGCTCAAGGTTGTTAATATTTTGAAGTTGTACAATTTGTAAATAAAAATATGAATCAACGCAAATTATAAGTACTATTGTAAATACTTTCTGTACGTTTATAGATAAGCTTGTACGGTACGCATCCCTTCTACACGGCGGTGGAACAGAACGGCAACGCGCACGGAATGCTTCTGCTCAATTCTAATGCTATGGGTATAGTAACTTTGTACAAATATTTACATATATATACCTTAATTTCATTTTGTTACCGGCAGAATCTAGATGAGATTTAGAATTAACCGGTATCAAAATTAAATTAAAAAAATAAATGGAGTTATTAGGTTTGCAAATTAAGGTATCAATATTATACACCCAAAGGCAACGCGCACGGAATGCTTCTGCTCAATTCTAATGCTATGGGTATGGTGACATTGTACAAATATTTACATATATATACCTTAATTTTATTTTGATACCGGCAGAATCTAAATCTAGATCTAGAATCATCCGGTATCAAAATTAAATAAAAAAAGGAGTTATTAGGTTTGCAAATTAAGGTATCTTATACACGCAAAAGTTCCTTGCTCTTTCTATATTTCTAGAAGATTTACTAGAGAGATAGATAGTTTTTAATTGACTATTTGGCTATACCGGTTTATGAATAAACTATCCAAATCACCTCACTTTCTATCTACATATGCAGCTTTTATTAATTAAAAGTACTAATTTAAAAATAATTTATTAAAAACAGTGATAAGATATCTTTTTTTAACTGACTTCAAAAAATTGGTTGCCTGTAAAGTCGGTATACGGGCGAAAGTTTTACGTGACAACGACGCAAGGGACGCGTGCCTTTCACTTTTTATGTCTGTCTCTCTCGCTCTTAGGCGGGCTAACCATGCCCGAGTGGAAGGGACGCGTGCCTCTCACTCGCTCTCATTGTGAGCGCATAACGTGAGCGGAGCGTAACGCAGTTTCTTGAAGTGTCACCCGGCAAACCAATTTATAAGACGTTGTCACGTCAAAAACAGGAGGAGGTTTTCAATCATAATGCTTTTTTATGTTATTATACTTATTATGTTATGAAAATATTAATATAGTTAAATTGATAGGAACATAGTCCCTAGAACTAGCTACTTAATAGGAATTTCCTAAATATGATTTTAGATGTATCTAAATAATCCCGGGGCATATTAAACCTACATTCTAAATATCATTAATTTATCTCCCTCCCAACAGATGTAGTCCTTCAGCCGTCTCCAGGCATCACATACAGGACCATCGGTGGAGTTCTCGACCTGTTCATCTTCACCGGCCCTTCACCAGGGGAGGTGGCGGCGCAGTACACAGAAGTAGTGGGGAGGCCCTTCATGCCCCCCTACTGGGCACTAGGCTTCCATCTGTGCAAGTATGTACTAGTTATAACATGTTGGGATCGAAGAATGTTGTATATCACTAATTAAGAGGTTTTTGAGACAAATATGCCAAATGCCCCAGAGCATTTTGAAGAAAATATTGATTTCAAATCTACAAATATAATTTGGGTTATAAGGCGCTAGTGTTCGAATCCCACCCAGGACAAATATTTGTATGCATATATATCTGTTTGTTCTGTGTCTGAATGTAATTATCTATATAAGTATGTATTTAGGAGTAGTATATCAGCTATCTGGTTACCATATTACAGTTTCAGCTCTGCTTACTACGGAATCAGATTGGCCGTGTCTGAAAATATTTCATGATAAATATAATAAAAAAATTATATTTATATATGTCCTCAATAAATTGAGGGGCTTAAACTATCATATAATATTTAATTTCTATTGCTTGCTTCATTTTCTTCCAGATTTAACTATGGTAGCTTAAATGCCACAAAACAAGTCTGGCAGGCTAACAGGGACGCTGGCATTCCTTTCGTAAGTATATATACTTTTAACTATTATACTATACTAATATTATAAAGCTGACGAGTTTGTTTGTTTGAACGCACTAATCTCCAAAACTTCTGATATGAATAAAAAAAAATTAATGTATGATTTTAGTTTTGGATAGTCCATTTATCGAGAAAGCCGATAGGCCTACAGACCTACTGAATATGCATATAAAATGTCATAAAAAATTGGTCAAGCCGTTTCGGAGGATAACTAACATGACACGAGAATATTATATATAAGATGTATTTAAAACGTAGTATATGTTTTATATCAGTTATCTGGTTACCATAACACAAGCACACTTTACAGCTTACTTTGGAATCCGATTGGCCGTGTGTGAAAATGTCCCAGGATATTTCTACACTAATATTATAAACAGGAAAGATTTGTATGTAACGAATAAATTAAAAAAGTACTGGACCGATTTTAATAATTCTTTTTTCACTAGAAAGCTACATTTATCACTGAGTAACATAGGCTACATTTTATCCCTGTATTCTCACGGGAACTACGCGGGTAAAGCCGCGCGGAGGCAGCTAGTATTATATAAAAATATAAAATATACTTATTTCAGGATACACAATGGAACGATATAGATTACATGCGGGAACAAAACGACTTTACATATGATACTAAGAAGTTTGCCGGTCTACCAGAGTTTGTTAAGAAATTGCACAGCGAAGGGATGCACTATGTGATGATTATTGGTGAGTTTTAGTTGAGATTCCTACTTTACGCTTTTGCAATATGTATCATTTTGCTTTGGCAGTAAACGTCAGAACGACATTGTGTAATCCTACTAATATTATTTGAAAGGAAAGTGGATTCGAATCCGACCGAGGACAAACATTTCGCATACCCAGAACAACAATGCACTAAGTAGAAATAGCAATATTTCAGAATTGATGGAAAATGTTATCTCATGGTATGTCAATGTTACTGCGTATATCCTTAACGTTGCGCCATTTATTGGATATTTTCAATAATACAAATATGTTTGTCTTCGAGGTAAATGTGGGAAATTTTTGGACTATTTGTCGATATATAAAAGTGGATTTTGAGATTTTTCGATATAATATAGTGTTGTTCTCGATGTGCGATTTGCATAGATGAATATGTCCGTTTTTCCTGTCTCTGGTTGTAAGTATATACCTATTTAAAACTAGTATGTATTATATCAGCTATCTGGTTACCATATCATAAGCTCACTTTGAACCTTACTTTGGAATCCGATTGGCCGTGTGTAAAAAATGCCCCAGGATATTTATTTACTTAAATTTTTATTTTTTATTGTGTTACAGATCCCGGTATCGGCGCCTCAGAGAAAGCCGGTACCTACCCTCCCTTCGACCGCGGACTAGAAATGGATATCTTCGTTAAGAACTCCACTAATCAACCTTTTGTTGGCAAGGTTTGTATCTTTTCTTTTATGTAACTGTTGCCTTCCCGCGGTTTCACCGGCGTAGTTCCTGCTCCAGTGGGAATACGGGGATAAAATATAGCCTATGACACTCCACAATAACGTAGCTTTCTATTGGTGAAATAATTTAGAAAATCGGTTCAGTAGATCCAGAGATTATGATTACCCCTTACAACGTCACAAACTCACAAGCTTTATTTAATAATAAATTATTTAAATTATGTTGTCGTATTATAAAAAAAACAGTATAAATAAATATAAAACAAGCCCAAATTGTTTGTCATAATAGTTCTTTTAATATTTTTTTTGACGTGACAACGTCTTATAAATTGGTTTGCCGGGTGACACTTCAAGAAACTGCGTTACGCTCCGCTCACGTAACGTGACGATATGTTTTAAATTGTTACTATTATTTCATCCTTCTTCCTACTATACGAATGAATATTCACATTAAAATTATTTTGACGTGACAACGTCTTATAAATTGGTTTGCCGGGTGACACTTCAAGAAACTGCGTTACGCTCCGCTCACGTAACGTGACGTTATGTTTTAAATTGTTACTATTGACGTGACAACGTCTTATAAATTGGTTTGCCGGGTGACACTTCAAGAAACTGCGTTACGCTCCGCTCACGTTACGTGACGTTATGTTTTAAATTGTTACTATTATTTCATCCTTCTTCCTACTATACGAATGAATATTCACCTTAAAATTATTTTACCACTCAAAGTCGTTGTCACGTAAAACTTTCGCCCGTATACCGACTTTACAGGCAACCAATTTTTTTTTTTTTAATATCCTGGAACATTTTTCAGACACGGCCAATCTAATTCCAAACTAAGCAAAACTTGTAATATGGTAACCAGATAGCTGATATACTACATATAGTACTTTTAAATTCATACTTATATAGATAATTACATCCAGACGCAGACACAGAACAAACAGACATATTCATGCATACAAATATTTGTCCTGGCTGGGATTCAAACTCACAACCGGCTTCAAATTAGGGTCACTAACAACAAAGCTGACTGGCCTATCAAATTAAAATATATTTTTACCTCCAGGTATGGAACGATGGGTCGACTGTGTTCCCAGACTTCACACATCCCAACTCGACTGCATACTGGGTGGAGATGATGACTGATTATCACAAACTTGTACCATATGACGGTGTTTGGATTGTAAGTATGATGTACCTTTATTCATAAGTATTCTCAACACTTTTCTCAAGACTCATTCCTTGAGGGCAAAGAAACGAAACATAATTTTGAAATTACCATGAAAAGTATTATATTGATTACTAGTTGACCCGCGCAACTTCGTTAGCGTCACTTGCCCGTTTTTGCAACAGTTTTGATTAATACTCCGATCCTATTCGTCAAAGCGTAATGATTTATACCTAAAAACCTTCCTTAAGAATTGCTATATCTATTAAAAAAAACCGCATCAAAATCCGTTGCGTAGTTTTAAAGATCTAAGCATACATAGGTACAGACAGACGGCGGATAGCGACTTTGTTTTATACTATGGAGTGAAGTAGTTGACATGGCAAACTCTGTTCGGACATATGAAAATGAGTGAAATCACGAATAAAAAATAAGGGTGACAAATACAGACCTACAAAATATTTAACAAAAAACAACAAAGACCCGTTTGGAAGGAGTTTAATGAAAAATATTATATTTTTATATATTAGATATACTAGACATATAAAGATATAAGTGAGATTGTAGCTGTAGATCCTTTACGATACTAAATATTGGGCTCGTATAACTATTTTTAAGTTTTTTAACGCAAATTATAATTGAAAAATAGTTTCGTTAACCGAGAATTCGTTAATAACACCAACCCAACTACGCCAATGCCTTAGCATTAACCGCAAAAATATTTTTGTTTTACCGAATAAAAGACACCAAATTCCATCCTTTATCCATAGCTCTAAAAACCTATATTTTATGATACAACATTTCCAGGACATGAACGAGCCATCAAACTTCCTATCAGGTCCGATCGACGGAAAATGTGCCCCTGAAGACGTCCCATACAGGCCTCATACAAGCGACGCCACTCTCAACGCGGGTACATTGTGTATGGACGCGAATCACTATGCTGGGAAGCATTACGATTGGCACAACTTGTATGGGCTTACAGAAGCTATTGCTACTAATTTGTAAGTATGCATTTATCTATTTATCATGTTCTTGGTTTGTTTGTTGGATCCGAGTTCGAAATGCCCGTAATATAATAAAACTAGCTGCCTCCCCGCGGTTTTACCCGCGTAGTTCCCGTTCCCGTGGGAATACAGGGATAAAATATAGCCTATGTTACTCGGGGATAATGTAGCTTTCCAAAGGTGAAAGAATTTTTGAAATCGGTCCAGTAGTTTCGGAGCCTATTCATTACAAACAAACAAACAAACAAACAAACAAACAAACAAATCTTTCCTCTTTATAATATTAGTATAGATAATTAGATAGATAAAGGTTTGGCTTCATTTTTTAACGCAACGTTGGATTATAAAACAGTAAATTGTTGGACTTAATGCCTTATTATAAAATTCATATAAATAAAACAACTGATATTTTATCACCAATATGATAAGCTGGCTGCCGTCCTGCGATTTCACCCGCGTTCCTGAGGGAACTTCAATTGTCCCGTTATAAAAAGTAGCCTAGTTGTATTTTATTAGGAGTGTGTTTAAAAACTAAAATCTCAAATAAAGCCAAAACCGTGACCGTCAACTTATTGTATGTAATATATTTATAGTCGTTATAGTACCTACTCATATTCCAAGACAACAAATACAATAGACCAATCTCGATAGCTTTGAAAATGGTAAAAAAGGAAAAAAAAAACAGTTTTGAGTTTTTGCATTTTCTGAGAAGATTTACGATAGTAATGTATATATTTTTTTAAATTATCAGAAGGAAGAGATTTCAACGAACAATAAACTCGCCGACTTTTTAAAAAAATCTGATATTTTGACGTGAGATTTTTCGATTGAAAATTAGGGTGTTTTTTCGATATTTAGTCAAAATAAGGTGAAAAAATCAATACTTCAAATCAAAAAAAATTACAGTGTCTGTAGGACATACAAAGGTAAGTTTTCACCAAATTTCGTGAAAAAATTATAATTTTTGGATAAGATTAAAATAAAAAACCAAAAACTTGATTATTTGAACTTTTCACATAAATTTTGAGGTAATGTAAAAAATGTGTAAATCCAAAAGTTGTAGATCCCTTTATTACCTACAACTTTCTCACTTTTTTTTTCTCTATAGGAATTGTAGTTTTGCCGGTCCCTCTTCCCGAACTCATATCGCCCGTAATTTATTTTTCCTTAAATTTTTGTTATAGTCCTTTTGTGACGGGTTTCATCCTACTACTATTCTTTTTTTTTTCCAAAATTATCGACACTGGTCTATAATAAACGCTATATAATATGAGTTTTACAATATATATATTGGAAATTGTACATTTCCAGTGCCCTAACGGAGATTCGTGGCAAGCGTCCGTTTATAATATCCCGCTCCACATTCGTGGGGCAAGGCCGCTACTCCGGGCACTGGAGCGGGGACATCACGAGCCACTGGCACGACATGAAGATGACCATACCAGGTAACTTAACTTTATTAATTTTAGGAAAAACCTTATAAAAATGCTGTAACTTATCTGTTTTATGTTTTTGTTTTAATAGTTAGATGTTAGCCCTAAAAATTTAAACATGTTGTGTTTGCTTTTATATGAGAAAACATATGGTTTTAATTTAGCGTAAGTTTATATTTCTCTTGTATTTATGTACAAGCTAGCAGACCTTAAATAAATAACTATTTATACCTTCGGCATATATACGAATATTATAAAGAGGTAACGTTGTGAGTTTGTGACGTTATGAGTTTGTGACGTTATGAGTTTGTGACGTTATGAGTTTGTGACGTTATGAGTTTGTGACGTTATGAGTTTGTGACGTTATGAGTTTGTGACGTTATGAGTTTGTGACGTTATGGGTTTATGATGTTATGAGTTTGTGACGTTATGAGTTTGTGACGTTATGGGTTTGTGACGTTATGGGTTTGTGACGTTATGAGTTTGTGACGTTTGTTAGTTTATGACGTTGTGAATTTGTGACGTTGTTAGTCTATGACGTTATAAGTTTATGAAGATGTGACGTAAGGATTTCTGAATCTACTGAACCGATTTTCAAAATTATTTCACCACTATTGGTGAAATAATTTTAAAGCTTCGTTATTGTGTCAGGAGTGTCATAGGCTATATTTTATCCCCGTATTCCCACGGGAACGAAAACTACGCGAGTGCATCTATAATAATATTTTAAACTATTGGCACCCCGCGGTTTTACTCGCGTACCCGGAAGATTTTTAAATTTTCCGGGGATAAAAAGTAGCCTATGTCCTTTCTCAGGCTCTGGACTATCTGTGTACCAAATTTCACGAGACAAACAGAGTTACTTTCGCATATATATTTTAGTATAGATAGATGATTATTGATTGTTATTGCAGAGTTGCTGAGCTTCAACATGTTCGGTATACCGATGATGGGTGCGGACATCTGCGGGTTCGGTGGGAACACCACGGAGGAGCTGTGCCTGCGCTGGATGCAGCTAGGTGCCTTCTACCCCTTCTCTAGGAACCACAACTCTGATACTTCTAATGTGAGTTTCATATGTATATTAAGGTTTTGGTCATTTGGTAAAAAGAGATAGGAAATTAATATATTAATCTTAATATATAAATCTCGTGTCACAATGTTTGTCCTCAATGGACTCCTAAACCACTTAACCGATTATAATAAAATTCGCACACCATGTGCAGTTCGATCCAACTTGAGAGATAGGATAGCTTACATATACTTGGACCCGGTAGGTGGCGCTGGTGGGCAGAACGAAGTCTGCCTGGTGCACTAGTTATCATATATGTAATAATTCTGTGGATTACCTAACTTACTAAATATTTGTCTTTTTGTGACTTATGTGATCTGGTGAAGATAATGACAACTATTTCTTGTTATACCGGTATCAGAAATACATTACCTGTGAAAATTCCAACTGTCTAGCTATCACTGTTCTTGAGATACAGCCTAGTGAGAGACAATCAGATAGACAGACAGACGGACAGTGGAGTTTTGGTAATAGGGTGCTGTTTTTACCTATCTGTATCGGGTAAGGAACCTTAAAAATGAGCTGATCCCATGCTTATGTCCGGACACTGGCGGCAAGGTATTTTTAGGCGACAAATATGCCAGTGCCAATGTGTGCCGGGCCTTAAGCTTCAGAAATCAGAATCATTTATTTGTGAAACATAGGTGTACACAATTTAGATCTTAAATTGACAAGTTGTGCGCTATGTTTTGTCATTAAAGGCATACGAATTAAAGGATTAATATTTATAAATTATCAAAAATCAAAATCTTTTTATTCATATAGGGATAAGGGCAAGACGATGATAGGCCTTAATCACTTACTATTAATGCTCGCACTACTAATCTAAAATCTAATAACAATTATAAAAAAGAATAAATAAATTAAATTACATCACTCAAATTGAAAAAAACTCATCAATTCTATAATAACATTTTTGGATCGTGTTCATATTAAAATTTCCATCCTATTTATACTATTCCAGCCGCAAGACCCAGTAAGCCTGGGTCCGCGAGTAGAGGCGGCTTCCCGCCTCGCGCTGCGGCTGCGCTACCGGCTCCTCCCGACCTACTACACGCTGTTCTGGAAGGCACATGTCTACGGGGACACCGTCGTCAGGCCTCTGTTCTTCGAGTAACTATAATAAATAATAAATAAATAAATAATATCCTGGGACATTTTTACACACACGGCCAATCTGATTCCAAACTAAGCAGAGCTTGTGATATGGTAACCAGATAGCTGATATACTTCTTTTAAATACATACTTATATAGATTTACATCCAGACACAGAACAAACAGACATATTCATGCATACAAATGTTTGTCCTGGGTGGGAATCGAACCCACGACCCGCGGCTTGAGAGTCAGGGTCACTAACCACAAAGCCAACCGGGCTGTCAACTATCACCATCATCATTATCAGCTCTGCAGGACTAAGAACCTGCCCTAAGAGCGACGGGTTTAGACCATAGTCCGCATCATCAGAACATATAGGTCTCCAGCAAGAAGAACATCGAGGGGGTGTAGGCCATAGTCCACCACGCGGGCCTAGTGCGGATTGGTGGACTACACATGCCTTTACTTGTGACATCTCGGCCATGCATGTTTCCTCATGATAAAACATTCCAAAACTGAATTTAAGCAGAGGTATCCAATATTCTAATATGAACATGATAACTAATAAATGCTAAAAAAAATACCAGGATATGTATATAAAGATATGTATGTTACCCTTTCACGCCATCACTGCCGAAAGGATTGCGATAAAATTAGAAATAACACAGACTACATTTAATCCCAGAAAAATTTTAATCCCTTTATTAGTTACTAGTGGCTCCCCGCGGTTTCACCCGCGTACCCGGGAGGTCTTCCATTTTCCCGGGATAAAAAGTAGCCTATATGTTAATCCAGGTTATAAGCTATCTTTATTCCAAATTTCATTCAAATCCATTCAGTAGTTTTTACGTGAAAGAGTAACAAACATCCATACATCCATACTTACAAACTTTCGCCTTTATAATATTAGTAGGATGGGCTTGCATTTGGTCTCTGACCCGTCCATATCTGCAGACACTAGTTTATTTATAAACATTTCCAGGTGGCCATCAAACACGAAACTCCACGACATCGACACCCAGTTCCTCATAGGTTCCCACATCATGGTGTCCCCTATCCTGGATCAAGGAGTCAATACGACTCTCGCCACGTTACCCGGAGACGATGGCTGGTATAATGTGCTTGATGGAACGTCCCTTGGTACTGGACTGGTGCGGCTGGATGAGAACATGACTGTTAGCGTTAGGGTAAGGATGCTTCATAATAAAAATATATATACTTAATTATCCTGGGAGATTTTACACACAAGGCCAATCTGATTCTAAAGTAAGCTTCAAAGTGAGCGCGTTATGGAAACCAGATAGCTGATATACTACATATACTTATATAGATATTTACATCCAGACAGGACAAACAGACATATTCATGCATACAAATGATTGTCCTGGGTGGGATTGGAAGCCACGATCGGTGGCTTGAAAGTCAGGGTCACATTGCTTTAATGACTTTTGTAAAATTTTTGACTTATATCTATTTTTGATTATTATTACAAACACACACTAGATTTAGGAAAAAATTCAAAATAATTTTGTTATCTGTTACTAGTTTTTTTTTTTTTTTTTCGGCTTAGAAACTTATTTGGGATTTTGGCGTTCAATTTACTGGGTGTCATTTCTATATCGAAGAGGTGTCAAAATCGTTTTTACCCTGCGATCTGTTACTAAAATAGGGACAAGATAATAGGTCACTTTTGACAGATGTCAGTTTTATATTCATAGTGAGGTGACCTGCTTAAAAACATCGATTAAATGAATGAATCGAATGAATCGATACAGACTTGAAACATATGTGAATTTTAAAAATGATCATGCGAATCCCTGTCCCATTCTTATTTTTTCTTTCATAAATTAAAGGAGCAAAATAAGACAAGTACCTACGTAATTTAACAAAAAAATTGCTTTTATTCACTTGAACTATCGGAACTATCGGAATAGTTAAAAGAATAATAAATATGTATAATTAGGTTTTATTATAATCACAACGTGGTTATAAATTTATGGTGATTTTTCTTCACAAGTAATCATTGCATTCGATTCAACTTACAATCCTATCAGCTTTCGATTTTTAGAGTAACATCCCTAGTGTTTAAAAAGAAAAAGGGTTGACTGACGCAACATTGTAACGACGTTCAGGGGTCGTATTATGAACTTTTAAAAAGTCAGGCAAGTTCCAGGCAATTCAGTTCGCGGCCTTAAACTGCCTGGCGATATTTCGTATTATGACGTTCATAAAACTGGCCGACTTCTGAATGGATTCGTTGTCTATAGCCGTCTTGTCCTCGCTTACAGCGACGTTTAGAAACTTGACTAATATTTTTATCGGTAAGTTACGGTTTTTATTTTATATCGTTTGAAACTCAAAATATTTATTTTCTGTACACAAAATTAATTAAAACAACGATTTTTTTGAAAGATTTAATAAAAGTTAATAAAATGTTCATCTCTTATATTTAAATTTATATAATTTTGTTATGCGTCTATAAATTTTTTGTTATTGCGATATTAAGTTTTCGACCGACATTCGTAATGTCGTTGCGCATCATTTGAATTATATTATTTTTATTAAATAATTGTATGACTTATGGCGTAAGTATTTTTGAAAGTGTTTTGTATGCTATTGTTCTGATATTTAAATAAGAATGTAAAGAAATGAAACTAGGTATTTAATTTATTTACTCCGGAGAGTGAAACTTACAATCGTCGTCGGCGGGCGACTTGCAGTCAGTTAGAAAAATGTGGTAGTTTCTTAACTCCTTTAGGGAAATAAGTAGCTATGGGATATAACAAAACAAGCTAGGCAAGTGCTACAGCATCCATGAATGTGCAAGGGCAAGGTGCTGTAAAGGGTTAGAAATAATGGTCGAGTGTTATTTATTTATTTATTTATTTAGGGACAAAAAACATTTACACGATACAATATGTAAAATTAATAGGAACTTCATTACATTTAGTTAAATAAAAAAGCTATAAAGAGAACTCATAAAAAACTTAAACTAAGTTGGGCCTTGTCTTAACGTGGACTACAGTGTAATATGCTTATTGGGTATCTGGAGCAGCATTGGTAATTGGTGTCATCATGTAATTTCTTTGGGGATAACCAGATTTTTACTTTTCTCAAATATCCTCAATTGACTTACATCCATGAAATATATTATTTTCTACATACCCAGTGGACTCTTAAGGACACATTACTATTAAGATTTTTCATGTGTATTTTTAGGGGATGATTCGCCATAATAAATGTGTCATGGGTAGCTCCTACATAACTAGCATCCACACAAATTATCTCCATATCAGCATTACATAACTAGAATATGTTTTGGTTCCAGACACAATACAAGATACAAGAGCAAAACTTTATTATTAAACCTAATTTTCATAGTGTAAATAGCTAAACTGTTGCACAAAATATTAATAATATATAATTAATAGTCTACAATGGGACTTAATAACACTTTATAGAGTAAACACAAAAAATGTACGAAACTTAGTTTCCACTGATAAACCGTAGATTTCTTAGGCACAGACATATACGGTACAAGGTCCTCACAAAGGTTGTGCACAAAGTCCTTGCTAAGTCGGTATTTTTAATAGATTGACGATCTTCTATTGAAAATGGATCGCTTTGTTGTCGTAGTTTCATTTTCTTATGCATTTGACTAGTTCTAGGCTCCTCGTCGTCGCTCTCCAGAAAATTGAACAATTATAATTCTTCACACATAATTATCACATTTTTATTAAATTTAAACCGAAATAATCACAAAACAATTCAGTTTAGGCAACAATGAGGACGCTTAAACTGAATTGTTCACATTGTCACTTTTTGACAACTAACTTTGGAATATAAATGTCAAATAAGCGCTCATAATACGACTAACGCCAGCCAGTTTTTGAAAAGCCGGGCAGAAGTCGGCTTGGTGTACCACGTGACCTCTGACTGGCTGGAACTTGTATTCATAATACGAATTTGCCAGGCAATTCAATTCACGGCGTGTACTGCCTGGAAATAAGAGTTGATAATACGGCCCCAGTTCTTTAGATCAGAAATTGTTTATTATGTTTAGAATGGTTTATTAGTGAAAGCAAATCGTAAAATTACTCGTATCGGTCATTATTACAATAAATATGTAAACGTAATTGAAAAAAGTTAAGCAATTGTGCAGTTCCTATTTTATGCCCGCCGTTACAAGGTTACGTTGTTGAATTTTGATGAAATGTCAAAAGTGACCTATTATCTTGTCCCTAGTATAGTTAGGTGACCCGTGCAACTTCGTTAGAGTCACTTGTCCGTTTTTGCAACAGTTTTGATTGATGCTCCGCTCCTATTCGTCATAGCGTAATGATTTACATCACATTTATTAAAAAAAAATCCTGAGTAGTTTTAATGATTTAAGACGACATAGGGACAGACAGCGGAATGCGACTTTGGTTTATAATATTATTCGATTAAAAACACACTAGATTAAAACAAAAAAATACTCTAAATAATCTGTTAGTGTACATAAAAATAAAATTAATTTAATTCCAGGGTGGTGCAATCCTACCGCTACAAGAACCTCCCGGACATGGACCAGTCACCACCGCCAATACGCGCAGCTCGCCGCTGCAGCTGATGGTCGTCCCGGACAAGGATAACAATGCTTTTGGTGAACTTTATTGGGACGATGGGGATAGTCTGAGTAAGTTGTCTTTCTGTATCTGTGAAGGCCTATCTATACTAATATTATAAAGAGGAAAGATTTGTTTGTTTGTAATGAATAGGCTCCGAAACTACTGGACCGATTTCAAAAATTCTTTCACCTTTGGAAAGCTACATTATCCCCGAGTAACATAGGCTATATTTTATCCCTGTATTCCCACGGGAACGGGAACTACGCGGGTAAAACCGCGGGGAGGCAGCTAGTTATAAATAAATATCCTGGGACATTTTTCAGACACGGCCAATCTGATTCCAAACTAAACAGAGCTTGTGATATGGTAACCAGATAGCTGATATACTACTTTTAAATACATACTTATATAGATTTACATCCAGACACAGAACAAACAGATATATTCATGGATACAAATGTTTGTCTTGGGACTCCTGGGCAAATTTTATTAAAATCGCTCCAACCGTTTAGACGTGAAGAAGTAACAAACGACCTCAAACTTTCGCCTTTATAATATTAGTGTGACTAAATCAATGTTAAGTTAGCTTCATAATTCTGTAAGTAACCCTTCACATCACCCACTCACTTGCCATATTAACATTAAATCTCCAACCCACAGATAGCTACGAAGAGAAACAATACACCCATATCGAATTCACTCTCAACAAAACGGAAATCAAGACAAACATCCGATGGTGGGGTTACGGCGTCCCTTCAGTCAATAAAATAACCATACTCAATCAACCACCGATCAAAACTGTCTCTATAAACAATGTACCGTATCAGTTCGTGTATTCAAGTACCACCAGGATACTACAAGTCCCAGTAAACCTGTCTTTAGATCACCCATTCAGTATGAAATGGAGCTATAAGCCGAAAGTACTCTATAACAATAATGATATTGCATAAGTCTTACTATGGTATGTAAAATTTTATTGAGAAGTTTGTGTAATGACGTCGCAACTTACATATGGCGTCGTTTCGGCGTAATTTTAGAATTTATTCAAATAAACTATATGAAAATTGAATATTATAAGAAAGTATATTGAAAGTTTAAAATATTGTCAATTCGTGTATGACTCAAAACTACATCATGAAATAGAGTTAACAGTCACTTAAATAATGAAAGTGATTTGCCATTATTGCATTACTTATTGTATTTGAAATATTAAATAAAAATATTATCGTATTTGCCATAAACATAATATATAAGTATTATTATAGTGAATTTAATTCATGTATTTTGATTTATTAACATATCGTTCGTATTAGTTCATTTTTGATTTACACTTAAAAACCGAGTTATCTTTGCTCAGTGTAATATTTATTTATGGGAAATTATCAAAGAGGACAAAGGTGGCTACCACAGAAAGCCTAGATATTAACAGGTATAGCTTCAAAAAGCAACTGGAAAAAAATATACAGCAAAGAGTATAAATGATAGTGATTACTTTAGATATTAATAAAGATGGGGAAGCTGGATATTAAAGATATATTGTACCATTCAAAAGATGTATCCCCGACTTCAGAGGTTGTAAACCATTAAACAGACAATTTCAATTTTTTTTTATAATATACAACAACTAAAAAAGCTCAAAATTATGCATTATTAATTAGTAAGTTTGATTTTAAATGTATTTGTATGTTTATTTTTTACTTTTGCATATTTTTATAGAATTTTCTTTTTTTTCTAACGATTATTACTTCATTTGGTGATCCAAAGTGTGCTTAATTTTGTTTAATTGTGCTAATAATGTATTTTATTTGGATATTTGGATAAATACTATAGCATACACCTATAATTGTTCATATAATATTGACAGGGAATAAGAATTAATGTCTGCCAATTTACTCTTATCAGGTTTTTCTATTTAACTATGAATGTATTTCCAATTAAAAAGTCTAAGATTAAGCTAGAACTCACTTCCCAGCATGCATGACACAACCTTTCTATCTCTATCAAATAAGATTAAACTCCTAAAATTCGTGTGTCTAGTCATAAGATATAATGCTGAATAAATTTAAAATTATTGTATATTCGTCCAAGTTATAACTCCATATTATATGAATAATGTTTGCACGTCTTTAAAGACAATTTTACACCAAACTCAACAATGTATGTATTATTAGGTTTAACAGTTAACAGGATGTATCCAGTATTATATCTCTTTGAAATCTATAATACTAAATAATCACTAAGAAAAATGCATTTTTAAATATAATATAGTACAATGTCCCCATATTCTCGTACAACTGTTTTATGTGATAACCATTTAGAATTTGTGATATTGCTAATATTGTTTGGAGTCATGATGAAAAATATTTGTGATAACCTAGAATGATTGTTAAAAATACCATGCTGCATTAATTTAAAATGTGTGCCAGTGTGGTTGATGCCAAAGTAGTGAAATGTGTTTACCAATTATTTTGTGTAGTTATTAGCACTATAATAAAAATGATAACGCACACATATACCGTCTTATTCCAAAACAAAGTCTAAATTTAGTACTAGGTTTATTACCAGGTTTAAACCATGACTAAATAAAACGTTATTATAAAATGAAGTTTATCACTAGTTCAAGAACTATCTATAGTACTAAAGTTAGTCCGCCAAGACCCCTAGTTTATCTATGGTTTATCTTCGGTACTTTTTTATTTGAGGTTACTTTTGGTTATTCTTGTGTCTTTTTATTTACAAATCTCTAAAAAATGGATTTTAATATGATTGACTTCATGGATTTAGAAGATTTGGATATGCTAGAGACGCCTCGGCGTCTTTACAGACATCGTCATCGTGTGAATCCATTTGAATTGAGTGACGAAGATTTTCGATACAAGTATAGGTTCACGAAACGGTTTGGACAGAAAATAGTCGATGTTTTATGACCCTGAATTTAGCAGACAGCAGACAAAATAAAATTTCAGATAGGGATATCTACTATCGAAATCAAGTTCTCCAAGTTTACCAAATTGGAAATTGTTTGTCTTTGATTTACCTACAGGTGATAATAAACGAAATATTTTTTTTACTTATAAATCATTTTTTAAAATAAAAAGAAAATTTTGGGAAGCTCTCACCGTGGTGTCCATCGTTTTAAAAATCTGAAACTTTCAAATGTTGTTTATTAGTGGATTCAAAAAAGGTGATTTCAGTTAGTTTCTTTAATTTTGGGTCAGGGTATTCTGGAACATATATCTGTGAGAAAAATTGGTATTATTAAAAAAATAAAAATAGTCATCTATTGGCCTTTAAAATATCTAAAGGTGATATTTTTTAGATTTTTGATTTGTTACTTGGATAATTAGATATCCTTAATTTTAGATTTTTAAAAATATTTTGATGGCGGATATCAAAGTTAAAAATAATCAAAATCAAAACAAAAAAAATGTCATGTCTTCATTTTTCAAAAGTCTAAAGGTGATATATCTCGGATTTTTCATTTTCTTATTTATTTGTTCAATATCCTTGTTTATATATTTTTGAAAATTTTTGTCTGGAATATTATAATCAAAAACGATAAGAAACACAAAAAAAAGGATATTTGTTTTTATTTTATCAAAATCTGAAAAAGATTTTTTTCGGATCTTTATTTTCTTCATTTGTTAGATATGAATATTATAATGGTTTCATGATTATTTACTCATCAGGTAAAGTGTGACATAACTTTTATTTCTTAAATTTAAAAAAACATATAATCAAGACAATTCAACTGAAAATAATTAGCCATGACTGAGGTAAATTAGGATCAACGAGTAAGTTAAGTATTGGGCACGTAAAATGATAAGAGTAAAATAAGGAAGAAAAAAAATTTCAGTCTGTATTTCAGAAAAAATATTTTTTTTACATAAATCACAATTGTATTTATAATTATTATTTTGAATTTCCTCGTACGTTTTCTTCAAATGTTTTAGACAACTCATATGTGACCACCTCTGACAACTTTCACATAAAACCCAATTTAAAATTTTTCTGAATACTCCTCCACATACAAGACACAAATCGGAAACATCTAATAAACTTTTAAGGCATTTAACCTTAAATTGCTCTCTATACTCATTGTATCTTCTTCAGATTTTGATAAAATAAAAACAAATATCCTTTTTTTTGTGTTTCTTATCGTTTTTGATTATAATATTCCAGACAAAAATTTTCAAAAATATATAAACAAGGATATTGAACAAATAAATAAGAAAATGAAAAATCCGAGATATATCACCTTTAGACTTTTGAAAAATGAAGACATGACATTTTTTTGATTTTGATTTTGATTATTTTTAACTTTGATATCCGCCATCAAAATATTTTTAAAAATCTAAAATTAAGGATATCTAATTATCCAAGTAACAAATCAAAAATCTAAAAAATATCACCTTTAGATATTTTAAAGGCCAATAGATGACTATTTTTATTTTTTTAATAATACCAATTTTTCTCACAGATATATGTTCCAGAATACCCTGACCCAAAATTAAAGAAACTAACTGAAATCACCTTTTTTGAATCCACTAATAAACAACATTTGAAAGTTTCAGATTTTTAAAACGATGGACACCACGGTGAGAGCTTCCCAAAATTTTCTTTTTATTTTAAAAAATGATTTATAAGTAAAAAAAATATTTCGTTTATTATCACCTGTAGGTAAATCAAAGACAAACAATTTCCAATTTGGTAAACTTGGAGAACTTGATTTCGATAGTAGATATCCCTATCTGAAATTTTATTTTGTCTGCTGTCTGCTAAATTCAGGGTCATGATGTTTTACGTGAAGACTTATCTCACGATCCTCGCGGATGCCCATTGAGTCCTGAATTGCAAGTGGTTTGCGCGTTGCGTAACTGGGCTCGCCATGAAGTAAGTACAAACACTTGGTCAGGGCCAACTTAATACGAAATTATATACCAAGTAATATTATTGTTTTATTCGTAGATACAAGACGATACAGGTGATTTACATGGTGTGTCTCAACCAGTTGTGAGCAAAACTTGTAAAAAAGTAGCAGACATATTATCACGGATTTCCCGAAGATATATAAAAATGCCTAGTACTCTGAACAAACAGGAGGAAACCATCAGAAAATTCCGCAGTATTGCTAATTTTCCTACTGTGATTGGGGCTATTGATTGTACTCATATAAGAATAAAAAAAGTAAATGCTGATGGGGGTCAGTTATATATTAATAGAAAAGGATTTTCTTCCATCAATGTACAGGTAATTTTAAAAGTAATATTTTCTGATATGATTGATTGTCTCAATTGCAGGACTTTTCAGTCCCATTTCATACCAAATTAATCACCAATTACCAACCAGTTGTATTAAAATAACAATGAGGAATAAAGCTCTAATAACCTGTCACTTTTCAGGTGGTTTGTGATGCTGACCTAAGAATCATGGACATTGTTACCAGATGGCGTGGCAGTGTACATGACTCCAGAATATTTCGAGAATGTAGATTAAAACAGAGGTTTGAGGCTGGTGCCTTCTCTGGAATATTATTGGGTGACAGTGGCTATGCTTGCACTTCTTATTTATTAACACCATTGCTAAACCCCACAACACCACAAGAAGAGAGGTATAATAGCAGCCATATTCGTACCCGGAACACAGTAGAAAGGTGTTTTGGCTTGCTAAAGCAACGGTTTCGATGCCTATTACGAGGTATGTTTGGAGACATTGAAACAGCAAAAAAAACAATTGTTGCATGTGCTGTGCTTCACAATATTGCCATCGACATGAAGGAAGACCTGTTTCCTGCTGAGGAACATAACATAGAACAACCTACATATAGGGAACCTTTAGTTCAAAATTATATTCCAAGTTCCATAAGAGGAAATATTAGGAGAAGGCAGTTTATTGAAACTCATTTTCATTGATTTTTTTTCATATAATCTAAGTACTTGTATTTTACATAAATGAATAAACTGATATTAAATATTTACAGCAAAATAGTACCTGAAAATAATAATTTCACATATCAGAATTACAAGTTAACGTAAATGTATTTTTATTTATAACAAATATTGTAAATTTGGTTATTTAAATAGATTATTATTTACTGTAATCTTAGTAAAGTATGTGTATGGATATAGAATACAAAATCTACTTACATTTTTATCCTTCAGCATTGGTGTTTCTTATTTTCCAATAATGCTATTTCTAATTCAAGTTTTTTTATTTTTAAATTAGCAATTTTAATGTTATAATTGTGTTCTACTTCCATCATTTCTAACTGTCTTCTTTTAAAATCTGTATTGCTACTTATGATTGTCTGCCGCATTTCTTCACTACTGTAAGTCAAATAGAATAATGTGAATTCGTTTTTTTACATAAACAAGTAATACAAGTATCTACACACTACTAACCAAAAATAAAAAAATATAATATGTCTTGGTGCTTAGAATCCACAATTTTGTCTCCTACAAATCCTCTGTTGGTTTGACGTACCAAGGTATAGGCCACCCCGCCAAATTGTTTCAGTGAATGTAACTTATGTTATTACTGACATTATTCCATAAAATGATTAAGGTATTGCAACTTGTACACTATTCATAATATATTATTAAACTTTGCTGTAAGTTATTTAAAAATTGTATTCTTACCTATTTTTAAACTTCTTCTTCTTTGTGCTTCTTGTGTTAACAAAGTCATTGATTGTTATTCTTGTGTTTTCTGCATCTGTAGTTGAATTTTTGGATATCTCTAAAAGTAAAAATATATACATTTAACAATCTACACAAATGTTATGCCAGTATAAAGTCCTAATTTCATCCAAATTTGTGTTTGCATTAAGGCATGATACTATTAACAGGACTTACAAATCTTACAATAACTATTATTTTTACCTTGCACTTCCACAACATGGTGATCTTGATTTTCCTTGAGGATTACTTCACACTGATTAATAAAACTAGGGCCAGGCTCAGGGTCAGTGAATATTGTTGATGTTGAAGGCATGGTAACTGGAATCTAAAATAAAAAGATAAATTTATTTGTTATTTTATCACAGTGAGTCAGTGACTGCTTGTTTTTTGTCTATATGAGTAGTTTTGTACTTTGAAGGAATGTGATTAAGGTATCAATTAAGGTTCACAGGTATTGGTTGATTTGTAATTATTTTTTATTTTTAAATTATTATTTTTATTAAATTTAATATTCAAGAATCATAAGAAATTTTATTTACCACTGCATCACTGTCGTAATTATTTACTTCAATGACGAAGTCGTGAGGAGCAATCGCCATGATTTGTATATCCTCCGGAGAAGGTGATGGTGGTTTATCGCCACCGCCTGTCTGAGTTTGTGCCCTCCTATGGGCAGATAGCTTGGATTTAGCTGAAAGCTTCATCCTCTTCCAAGCTAACTTTAGTTCTCCCTGTGACCTTTCCTTACCCGTTATCTCATTAAATCTAAAAAAATAAGTAAGTGAATTCATAATTATCGTGTAAACAATAATGTACTTATACACAAAAAAAGTCTCACTTAATCCCTAGATTCTTCCACTCTTTGGTTTTTAGTAAGTTTATTGATGTTTTTGTAGACTTGTTTTCTAAAATATGTGCTGATTCAGCTAACAGTTGACGTAAAATTTCCTTTAATAAATAAGAACATTTGCGTTAGGTTGTTATAATTGAAAAATGATGATAAAAAAAGCATCGGAAAATCCATGTTTTTTTACTACCTTTTCTTCAGAACTCCAGTTTTCACCCCTTTTTTTCTTTTGTTGTTCCATTCTTGGGAATTTTTTCAGCACAGTTTTTCACGACAATACGAGAACTCAGAACAGTAATAAGAAAAATATTTAATTATGTCTATTCGGATAAAAGGTTTTAAATTACGAGCGCTGCCGCCAAAATAATTCACTCCATTTTACGCTAGAGGTGTTAAATAATATGACAACTTCATTTGAAAAACGCATCATAAATATACAAGTTATGATTGTTCATCATATTGTACCCTTAGCAAAAATAAATTTATGGCATATTTCTGTATTGATGAATAATTATTTATTGATTTTAAATCATAGTATAATAACATTTTTTATAAAAACGGAACGTTGCTGCAAATAAAGAATGTATGAACGAATGAAATAATGCTATTTTTGTTTCTTATCTGTGGATATTATTTGAACCATGGACTTTCTTTGGTACTAACAGGTCCTCGGATAGTCTTCGTTTTGTAATCGGAACACATTTGAACCTTGGTTTTAACTTTGATACCGTAACCATAGATGATACATAATAACTAAAGATAGATAAGCAACTCGGTATTTCTTTGAATATTAGTATTTTGTACAATTTGTTAGATGGCGCTGGTGGTTAGTATAATTTACTCTACATCGTTCTAGATGGCGCTTATATGAATCGCTTTATTAATATTCTAGGTCCAAAACGTTTTCAAATTTCAAAGGGATTTTTAATGTTTATCATGAAAATCTACTTAAAGAAAAATTCTGCCAAAATTTATATTCACAAAAACAAAATCACACAATTGGCAATAATCCACTTGGCAAAATAATCTTTAAGTATACTTTCATGATTTCATACACATAAAAAACTCAAATTAAATGTAAATTGTTTATTTATTTTTAGTTCTACATCTTTTTTCACAGTAAACCCTAGCCTGTGCTTTTATCAAATCGTCTGGGTCAAAATTTGTAATTCTTCCTTTTAATATTTGGTTTACATTTTTACACCAACTATGTACAACAATATTAATTGCAATATTTGAAATTGATTTAATCAAACTATGTCTATGTGTTCCACAAGTGATCATGTTGAAATTTACTTCGATATCAATATAATGAATTATCTTTTCTTTTAGGTACTTTTCTTGTGGTGAATTTTTCAAGCACAATACTATCATTTCATATATTTTTTCAATCAAAGCGATGAATTCAGTTTTGGCGTATATTAATGATTTTTTTGTATAATCCCTAAAATAAACATATGTCGCAGGGTCTCTTTCATTATTAATAAAATCTGTTTTACATTTTTTACAATTTTTAAAAATATTTTTTTGACATTTATTAATAACTAGCTGCCCCGGCAGACTTCGTACTGCCCCAATCTATCTATATCTATACTTATAATAAATCTGTAGAGAGGTCAATTCTGTACATGAAATACATTTTCAAAATAACTATCAGGGGGTGATTAGTGATCGATACTGATGCCAATAATGCATTCAGTAAAATTTTTGTCTGTCTGTCGTTCTGTATGTTCCTTATAGAAACAAAAACTACTGGACGGATTTTAACGAAACTTGGTACAATTATTTCTCATACTCCTGGGCAGGTTATAGGATACTTTTCATCACGCTACAATTAATAGGAGCAGAGTAGTGAAGGGAAATTTTGGGAAAACGGGAGAAGTTACTCCATTTTTAAGCTTCCGCCGCGTGTGCAGCCTTAATGGTTAAGGTTACATAGAAATTATTATGACGGAAATATTCTACATAAAATTTTCTAAAAAATATCCCGCAACAGCATATGTCTATCTTTTATAGTTGACTCAGAATAACACGTGTAACTCCTGATAGCTTAGCAGTTCAGAGCATTCTGATTATATTTGTTTACTCTTACGTTTATAATACTCTCACTAATCCCTAATTTAAAACAGTTAACATTATTACCTATTCAATAAAAAAGAATCATAGAAATCGGTATAGAAACACCAAAATTATAGAAGAAATAAGCCATCGCGTCGTCACACGTGAATACTAAATCATGCTATAAGTAAGGATTATTTTTAAACGACTTAAAAAAAAGGAGGAGGTTCGAGGAACGAAGTCGTGGGTTAAAGTTAGAGTTAGCCCAAAGAAACTATTCCACGCGAATGAAGTCGCTGGCAGAAGCTAGTCTATACTAATATTATAAAGCGGTAGAGTTTGTTTGTTTGTTTGCTTGAACGCGCTAATCTCAGAAACTACTGGTCTGATTTGCTAAATTATTCCAGTATTAGAAAGTCCATTTATTGAAGGCTATAGGCTATATATTATCACGCTACGACCAATAGGAGCGGAGTACCAATGAAGAATGTTTAAAAATCCGGAGATTTTTTTTCCTTTTGAGAGCTTCCGCTGCGTACGTACGTACGTAAACGGTTTGATGTGCACGAACACCGAAAGGCTACTCTACAGGTGCAAAAGCTGACAGATTTCGTCCCCATCAAGCGAGGTGTGAGGCAAGGGGATAATCTCTTGCCAAAGCTCTTCACTAATATGCTAGAAGACGTAATTAAATCTCTAGACTGGGAAGAGAGAGGAATAAATATAAATGGCACACGCATGTCGCATCTGCTTTTGCTGACGACCTTCTTCTACTATCTGCGAAAGTTGCTGATCTTCAATCTATGCTTACAGAACTACACGAAGCATCCCTGAAAGTGGGTCTTTGTATGAACATGTTCAAAACCAAGCTCATGGCTAGTCATCCAATTGGAACAGCTACCAGTACCTAATGTGGGTAACTCCCCAATAGAACATGTAAACCACTTCATCTATCTTGGACGTCGTTTGTCGTTTGACCGGGAGTCTCAGGTGAAGGAGATTGCTAGACGGATCCAGTTAGGTTGGGCTGCATTTGGGAAACTTGATGACATGTTCCGCTCTAATATTCCTCAGTATCTGAAGAAATGCTAAATGCCTTGGGCATTTAATCAGTGCATTCTGCCTATCGTCACCTATGGTGCTGAAACATGGTCGCTTACAAAAGGCAACATGTATAAAATAATGGTTGCTCAAAGAGCCATGGAGCAAACCATGCTGGTCATCTCCCTCGTGGACCGAATACCCAACAGTCGAAATACGACGTAAAACGCAAGTCGTGGATGTGGGTAAAGGGACCACGGGATTAAAGTGGGGTTGGGCGGGACATCTGGCAAGGCGGGATGACGGAAGATGGGCTAAAGCTATTACAGAGTGGTGGCCAAGAGAGAGACACAGGAAACCGGGTAGACCACCGCCGGCCCGGTGGGTAGACGACATTGTCCGAGCAGCGGGTAGGCAGTGGATGAGATGTAAAAAGAAAGAGGCCTATGCTCAGCAGTGGGTTATTACGTGCTGATTAGATAGATACATAGAAAGAAAGTTAAATAAAAGGATGCACTCATAGATATGGTAACACAATATCGTATAACTTTTTTCCATGTTTTGAAGTGCGACAGGATGGATTGACATAGGTATTACAGTTGCCACATTTGGTTGTCAAATCTAATGTCAAATATTGTGATTGCGTTCAGAACTTTTAATTGTGACAAAACTTAAAATGGATCAATTTAAAAACCGACCAAATAAAAAATCAGGTATTATTAGGTATTATTTTCGGAAATTAAAAATTAAATAATTAATAAATAATTTACACAAATAAAACAGTACCTGAACTTTCGAGACATTTTAGAAAAAATAATTTCTGAACGCGCACATGAATAGTTGTTACAGTATTTGACAGTATTGGACAACCAATGTTTGACATGTAATAAGTAAACAAATCAGCATTTATTGAAATGATTAAGTATTTATTACACACATCCAGTTTTCATTATTTTTAGGATGTATTCTGCTATTCGGGGCGGAGACAAATCCAACGAATCAATAACCATGAAAATTGGTTCAGCTGATGTCGAGTTATAAGTGTTGAAACAAACCCGACTTTCTTTTATATATATAGATGTACCCTGCGACATAACGTTTACATTCAACATGTATCATTTTAGGTGCATCTTCACCACAAGAAGTTTGATTCAAATTTTGCAACAGAGGATCAATATCGAATATTTTTTTTTCTTGTGGAACACAATCATCTTTAATGTTAATTAAATATTTCAAAGATTGTAAGCATTGGTTATTGTCTTCTTCACAGTTGGCACTTATGGAGTGTGGAGAACTAAAATTATTCACAACCAGAGTTTTATATGCATTGATAAACTGAGCACAGGTAGGGTTTGTATTTCTAACTCCATTGCTTCGGATCCCACAAAAGAAGTTCTCTAATGGGTCTTGGTTAAAATTTCTGGTTAAAATATTTGAGATATTACTATTTATTTTTATATAAAGCCACATTTCTTTAAAAGTTTCTATATTTTTTGCCCAGTTACAAATTGATGGCACTTTTTCAAATTTGATTTTTTCAGTGCCATCTTTGTTTTTTTTAATGACCTTAAATTCGATTGTTTTTAATATGGGCAATACTTCATTCCAATATTTTATGTGGGGTGAATTATTTTTCAAGCACCCTTTGAGAGCTTTGGCGGAATCCGAATAACTATGTCCATTGAATGAGTCAAATAACTTATCAAACATTAATAGAAATTGGGCCGTTTCTTCACACTCTGCTGGTAAGATGTTGTGTTCTGGAAAGAAAAACATTAAAATTAGAAGAGTTAGTAGTGCACAACTAAAAAATTAACAAATTTTGTAACTATTTTTTATAACACTTTCATAGCTTGGTATGTATCTATGTAACGCAACCTTTGATCATGATTTTCACCCCTTTCAAAACGACAGATTGATAACAAGCTTTGCATATGAATGGCAATGAGACAATTTGTGTAGTTTTCCTCTTATTCTTACCAGCATCCTCAATAAAACACGCTGTTTTACATATTTACTATCTACTTCCAACACTATCCAATCTAAATTTATTATAAATATTTTTTTACTTATTAGTTTGACTTTCTATAAAATCGTGTTCTATTCGTTTTTTTTTATATTATTTCCATATATAGAGTAAAGGCCTGTCTTTCACCAAAAAACACCATGTCTGTGATTATGTAGCAAATGGCGGTAAGCACACAGCCTAAAAGGGAACTGGCTCTCAAGTGCAGCTTAAATTTCTTACAATGTTTTCCTTCTCCTAAAGTAGAATTCGATCCTGTAACTTTCGCCACTTGTTTTTTTAAGTCTTAGTAAATAATTTTATACTCACTTGCTAAAAATCGCATTGCTGCTGATACTCGCTGACTAAATACTTGAGCTGCATGTTTTACTCTCATTTTTGGTATTTTACTATCAATAATGTGGGCTTCTGTTAATTTATTTAGTAATCTTAATTCATCCTGTCCAACATCTTCATTAAATAACATTATCAAATGTTCCCATTTAGCATGTTTTTGCACACCATTTTCATAAAATTTAGCTTCTTTTTTCAATAAATTATTTCTCACACCTTTTAATAAATGGGGAGTGTCAAATAACGGGAATATTTTTGTGCCTTCTATTTCAAAGGCTGACGATACGTATTCTTGATTATTTCTCAAGTATTTCTCTTTTGTATCTTGTTTTAATTCTTTGATTACTCGAACATTTGTCGAAGACTGATCACATATGGTGGCTATAATTTGCAATCCAGTTTTTGTGACTTCTTTTATAATAGTCTTTATTAATTTTTTTAAAACATCTGCTTTAGTGCAACTTTTACAAAAAGTAAAACATATGGCTTGTTTGTATTTTCCTTTTATACTTTTCAGCATAAACACTAGAGCATGGTCTGCAATTTGCATGGTTGAGTTATATCCAGATTCTTCGAATCCAATAATGCGACCTTTATTAAAATAAAGCCCTGGTTCTATAGCAACTTCATCAAAAAGAAGTGTGCATAGTCTTTTCTCCTTAGGCAATCTTTCCACACTTTTCTTCATATTATCAAATATCAATTTATTCACTCCTGGTTCTAAAGGTATGAGTGACAGTAATTTTTGTAGGCTTCGTTTAGAAGGCAACACAAACATTTTCTTCATAATTTTGTAGGCCTTTGGACTTTGCTTAAATATTGATAATGCTAATATTTTTTCATTCATAGTGTATCTGCGTCCTTTTGGTTTCTTTTTAAATTTTAACTGCATACCACTAAAAATCTGCACCGGCTCAGGAAGTTTTTCAATAACTCTCAAAAATTCCTTTGATTGAGACAGTTTTTGAGCAATTTTTAATTTTTGCTTTTGTGTCTTATATTTGTCACTCATATTCATTAATTTGGCATTTAATGTTTTTATTTTTGCTTCATTTGTTTTATGTTTAATATTGAAACTTGTACAACCTGCAATACATAAACACAGTGTTGGTAACTCAAAACATAAAGGATGGTCTGTCTCAAATACCCTGTATACTTTGGAATTGATAAGTTACAAAAATTGTTTCCCATTTCAAATTATTCAATACCTACTTGTATTGAATAATTTGTTCCTACGTTTCTTATTTAGTAATAAGAAACGTAGGAACAAATTTTTCAATACAAGTAGGTATTGAATAATTTGAAAAAAGAGTATTTACTGAATAAAGAGTATTTACTGTGAGTTTGAAAATGCTACTACAAAAAATAGCAAAGATTCATATAGATTTTGTTAATTACCTGAAGCACAAAGTTTATCTTCAATAGTTGGCTGAACTGGCATACTGCTACACATGTTTGATAGTGAAGATGATTCTAAAGGTAACAAATTACCAGGTGCTATAAGTTCCATTGAAGAAGATCCAAGATCACTCAGACCTGTATCAACATGTGATGCTGAAAATAAAGGAAGAATTACTAAAGGAGGTTTTTTGGTCTACGATGCAGAGATATGTTACCTTAAATAGCTAACCATATAATCTAAGAATAATATGTGTTCCGACAGCTGCACTTGAGAATTGAGAGCCATATCCTTCTAGGCTTTGTGGGCTTACCACCTTCAACCACATCATCACTTCTCATGGTGAAATTTTGGTTAAATACAGGACTATCCATTATTTAACCAAAAAGTCCCTATTTTAAATATTTAACAACAATACCATACATTTATATTATACATACCTATATTTAGAGTTGGTACAGCATTTCGGGTGAGTCTCCCACTCGGTAGACGGTAAAATGGTTCAAAGTGTTTGTCACAAAGTCTTAATTGGTCATAGATGTATTGATCACTTCTTGTTTGTGTTTCCACATTTAAAACTTTTCTCCATTCGTCAAACCTCTCCTTAGAAGGATAAGTAGGTTTGGGAAAATGATGCAAAACACCTGCAAAGAAATTTGTGTTGTTGTGAGCCAAATATTAAGTATGGGTCAAATCAAATCAAAATCTTTTTTATTCAAATAGGCCTCAATAAAGCACTTATGAATAGTCACTATTAATGCTCGGTTCTGATAGTAGTTTTTACTGAGAAGAGCCGGCAATAAACTCAGTAATTACTCTATTCAAAAACCAACTAATACAATAGTGATTATTACAAAATGTGAAATAGCTTGTAGCAAGCATTTCACTGCCAAGGGTCTTTTTCTAACAAGTAATCTGATACACTATAAAAGCTCTTTTGATATAAAGTTTTCTTCACTACCTGCTTAAATTTATAGATTGGTAAATCCTGAATATCTTTAGGTAGTTTGTTGAAGAAGAGTATACATTGCCCCTTAAATGAATTTTTGACTTTAGTAAGTCTAGTTACAGGAATAGCGAGTTTGTGCTTATGAGTGTCGCTATTTTTTGGAAAAAGATGTAAATTTTTACGTACATACCATAAATTTTCATAAATATATTGTGAGGGTACAGTCAAAATATTAATATTTTTGAATTTATGTCGTAGGGAGTCCCTTGGATTACAGGTAAGGGTATCTTTCATAGCATACATCCAGTTTTCTTAATATAGAGAGTGAGAGCTGTAGGGGGGTCAGTGTGTACAAACTTTGCTTACCTTCCTTTTCACATCCGAAATAACATCTCAAATACTGTTGGTTAGGCATTTTTGAACAAAATAGATTGTGATATCACAAGAAGCTTCCGACAGGTCCGGTATAGCACAGCAAAGGTCACGTGAAGAGATTTTACGAAGTCCGGTAATACACAGCCAAGGTCAAACAAATAAGGTATCAAACAAATCCAAGAGCAAGCCAAAATCGTTAGAAATAAATTAAACCACAGTGAACAACCGCAACGAACAAATTTTAAATAACTTGTGAATTTTTCAAACAACCTGTCAAAGCTAACGTTAGTTACAATGTTGCCATTACTACAAAATTAATGCATTGAGATATTAAATAAATAAATTCAAATAATAATTGTAGACATTATGAAGAGGAGAATGAAATAAATTTTGTATTATTTGTGAAAATATATTAAATTAATTACAACTTTTTTTATATTTTTCTTGTATATACGATATCTTAAATCAATATTTAATGCTGGTTTACAGCACCATCTATCCTAAAATAGAGTTAATATTGAATAAGTTGGAATGTACAATTTCACGGATGGCGCTTTCATCACAAAAAAGATGATACTATGGCACTTTCATAGCCCTGACCGTAACAATCCTAGACCTGTTGGTCGTGGTTTAAACCTAGTACCAACTTATGTTTTTGTAATAAGACCGATATAGTTTAATTTGGGATCATGGGGTTTTTCTTATCTTTCTAATTGGGGTAAAACAAAAAACCTAAATTAACAAAACAGAAAATAATTTATTTATTTCTAGTATTTTTTTCTACAAATCATAACATTCATTCAAAATGCAGTAAAGGACAACTCTTTGGGTTAAAACAAGTGTTTACGTGTGTTCCTTTTCTGCATCTGTTTTCAAAAATGTTTCATACTGTTCTTCATTCATCAGATCATTGAGTTCCTCGGGTTTTGATAGCTTCAGTTTGAACAGCCATCCTTTATCGTAACAAGATGTGTTTATAAGTGTTGGTTCATTTTCAACATCTCCATTTTTCGCAACAACCGTACCACTGACTGGTGAATATATTTCACTGGCCGCTTTAACACTTTCTAAGGCACCACATTCATCGCCAGCTATTATTTTAGTACCCGGGTCTGGTAATTGTGCGAAGACAACATCTCCAAGAGATTCCTGGGCATATTTACTGATGCCTATTGTGCCGGTATCCTTGTCAACAATTACCCACTCATGACGGTCAGAGAACTTTCTAGTGGGAGCATTACTGCTGTATCTGTGCCTTAATTCACAATATGTTTGCTTGATGTTAGACTCTAGGATGCAACACCTTGATAAATACTGCTTTGTTGCCACAAAAAAGTATCTTTGTAGAACCATTTTCTTTAGTGTAATCTGAAAGAACAGACCATGGTATAATAACTAGAAATCTGACATATAAAAGGTACATACCAATTCATATAGGCAGAATAAACAATACAATTAAATTTAATTAAAATTACACTAGATAAAAAGTTTATAAAAACATCTTTGTTGTACACATTACAAAGTAAGAATGCTACAGTTAAGATAACATTTCTTGCACTAATAATATTAAGATAGCTGTGCACTTTGAACTGAGGCGATTGCTCTCATTTTCTGTACCATTAACCTTATATTAAGGTTGAAATTTTAATTGTTGTTTATGATCCGGTATATTAATATTGTTCTGTTACAGAACAACTGTTACATGAACCCATCAGAGGTGTATTTATTTATTGAGATACATAAAACAAAGTAAGTTTAGAATGGTTCCACTAACATCACAAATAAGTAGATGTTGCTCTGCTAATCGATACTCCGTCTAAAAACTGTACTGAGAATTTAGAATTTTACATTATATGGGCTAGAATAGTTGCTCAAATTCTATTTACAGAAAACTGAAATGATTTATCATTTGCATCTTTTAATTTTAAGCAATAAGAAAAAATAACATAATGAAAACTTACGACTGTTAAATATTGATGATATTTATCCTATATCCATAAAATTGAAGTAAAAAGTGTGATTTCAAAAACTTTTAATTGAAATTATTGAAATGAAACAAACAAATGCAGAATTTGCAGAAAGTTAGGTTATATCATTATGTATGTATTTGAATTCTTGATTGATTGATGAAGAATTTCGATTGGATGATCAATCATTCAGTGTGTCAGCCAGTATTTAAAATTCCTACGGTAAATATTTAGTATTTTCAGCTATTATTTTTACTTCAAAATTATAACTTTATTTATTTGATTAATTCTGAAAACAAATATTAATAATTGGCTGATAAATTGTTGCGGCTTAAAACTCGCAAATTTTTTTCTTGGTTTACATTCTACGTAAAACATAAAAATCACGTGCTATTAGAACATTACCAGCCTTTGTATCTGATACATCCATCAAACATGACAATGCAATGATATAAGATATAATCACAAAAAATAAGCTTATCTGCCAAGCTAACAGACAAGATATAATGTATGATTTTTGATGCTCATGAAACCGATGACTGGAACTCGAACATTGTCAAGATAGGAAAATAAAACGTTTATATACGTATGGTGTATTTTTTCTGTTTAAAAATGATAACTTTATGATTATACATTGGATAATTATTAAGCTAAGTCAGTTTTTTATACCTTTACTTCTTCTTTCAGAAATCACCTTCATAATTTTCACCAGTGAGATTATTGAAAACCATTACGCACACGTGTGGCAACATTCTGTGTGTCAACAAAACAAACGTCATTGTTCGTTTAGCCATGACTGAAAGATGTCAAACGAAGTTTACAGAAAAATTTGATAATCAGAATTATATTTTTTACATTGGAGTACTATGTACTTCGCTGGCTGTGTTATATTTCTACAGGTTCAGTACATGAAAAGGATTTTGGTTGGACATTTTAGTGTGTACTTCGTCGTTAACCTGATTGTGGATGTTGCAGATTTCACTTCGCGACTATAGCGTTTAGTTATGTGCTGGGATGTGTGGCTTGTTATTATGCCATAAATTCGAGTATTTTGCACAATTATGTTGATAAATTGAAGTGCCATTTCGTCCCCGAGAGGCCTGATGAGGAGTTACAGGAAGCCCCTGTCAAAGTGAGTTGGCACACGATCTTTCTTGTTTGTTATGATATAAGAATCAATATTAGGTCAATACCGCCTACTTTGGCATATCTACGCTTTCGCATAATTTTTGTCGGTCCTAAAATCATTTATTTGGTAAAATAAATATACTTACTAAATTCAAAGTTACAAAAAGTTTGTCACTCTGACAAACATAATCAAAACATAGTTGCTAACAATTTTAATTCAATCAATGTTAGTTTTAATTGATTGAGGAAACTGGAAGTAAAAACTGTGCTGATTACAAATACCTGATTATATGTAATTACTTTGGGTAATTAATAACCTGTTATTGTACTATATTATAAAAACTTTTCATTTAGTGGTTTTAGGCCCTAACTACCTCATCACATTTAATTATTTATAGTTTCTACCCATGGCCTAGGACACATTTCAATGCCTGATTTAACAATGAATATTTTATTTGGTATAAAATTTTGGTATACATTTAAACTTGAAAGTCTAGGTATAAGTACTAAAAACATGAAATATTTATTTTATATTTTTTACTTGTCATTATGATTAGATAAATCCTGTAATTACTTAGATTAAAAAAAGCTTTAAATATATATTTATTTTTAAAATATATATTTAAAGCTTAATATATAAACATATTTTTATTTGGCAAAAATGATGCAATGCTTAAAGAAATATGGTTATTGACATATTTATGATGGTATTTAATTTAAACTAATATATTTAAGGGTAAAAAGAGTTTATTTATAAAAATGTAAAAGTTTTACTGCTTATGACTTGATCATAAAAACTATAGCAAGCTGATTTACGAAAAAAAAAACTAGAACCCATTTTCACTCTTAAGAATACATTTTGCATCTATCTAAAACAGTCTCACCATAGTCATGTCCTACTTAAATGAATCAATAAATATATCTTCACATACTCTATTTTATGGGCAATAATTTTATATCCAAATACAAGATTCCAGCCAAGACACATAATTAAAGCATAAGCCAAATAATTTTGGCTGCCAACATGACCTAAGTACCTATCTGGCAACATTCCAATAATACTATATAATGAATAAATAAATATCCTGGGACATTTTTCACACATGGCTAATCTGATTCCAAAGTAAGCTTCAAAGTGAGCTTGTGTTATGGTAACCTGGTAGCTGATATACTACATATACTAGGTTTTAAATACATATTTACATCCAGACCTATTCAAGAATACAAATGTTGGTCCTGTGTGGGATTCAACCCATGACCGCCTCCTTGAGAGTCAGGCACTAACCACACAAAGCCAACCAGTCTATAATACTACTCTTATATTCCAGGGGTGCGTAACATGTGGGTCAACAGACTGTTCCCGCCATGACGATGCGGCTGACACTGAGCCCTGGACGGGCCTACAGATACACAAGCAACTTGATCAAGCTATTGAGGATGTAAGTTACATAGGATTATTATCAATAGCACCTTTATTCTATAAGAACTGGGAGACATAATGGAGCGCAGTGCAGGGTATTTTTCTATCAAACTATTATAGTCATTGTTTTCATAGAAATAATATCCAAAATCAATTAATTCCTAAAGGGTATAGAAGCGACTATATACGACCGGTGTAGGCATCCATTTTCGGTCACCGGACTCGCCGAAGCGACACTTTCTTCTATTCTCTACAGTTCTTCTCATGCCCTATTCAACTATCTCTGTACAAAAATTACGACCTGATTATCCATAATAATGTTAAGTTAAGAAAGAACTATTACTAGTGTAATAAAAACCGACTTTATTAAATAAATAACGGTTCAACCTTGGTGAACTCACGGGGTGTCCATTTATTGTTTATCAAAACTTATAGATTGTAAGAAAAATAATCTGAAAACGGCATCAAGATCCGTTCAGCCAATCGCGACAATCTCGGTCAAACTGAGACCTACTTTTTTAAGTCAGCTACGAATTCTGTAATCACACCAAATCTACCCATTTTACTGTAGATAGCGTATATTGGATAAGTCTTAATACCGATTATTCACGTTCATAAGGTCAATTACCTCGTACAGATAATCCTAAATCCTTATTATTATGCCAGTCAAGTATTCTCTACGTGAAATAGACATACAGACATTCTGTAAATGACCTCCGGCGTAGTTGAAACAATGATAACAATACTCTACAAAGATCGTAAGACGAAACCTCGCATAAATTACTTGTTTTTCTATACTTTATCGACGTAAACTATACTTTATATACCTAAAGTTTCGTAAGACGTCTTTATGTTCTACTTAATGTAGAAAAATCACGTATAGTATTTCAATGAAATTTTTTACTGTTTATAGTTTAATATTTTGCATGTGGTAAGCTATTTTATTGATACCCATCGCCGCGTCATATAATAGTTATTGTAAACACAATGAGATTATTTTTTACTAGTGGCTCCCCGCGGTTTCACCCGCGTTCCCGGGATAAAAAGTAGCCTATGTGTTATTCCAGAACATATTCTAGCTCTGTGCCAAATTTCAAGCAGATCCCTTCAGCCGTTGGAGCGTGAAAGAGTAACAAACATCCATACAAACAAACTTTCGCCTTTATAATATTAGTAGGATGTCCTTACAAATTATTTTCGTTCCAATAAGATTACCCAAATTTGTTGGAGAAGTACTTTTTAGAATTTAAATAAATTTAGAAATAGATTTTCAAGCTACCCAAAAGATCTATAAACTTTGGTCAACCATTTATGTAAATACATATAATATACAGTATAATATCACATTTATGTAGGTAAATCCGCGGTCACAACCAGTCTACATAATCTAATAGACCTTTCATAAAGAGCCTCTTATATTTCAGAGATATAAGAACCATTTGAAGTTGATTTGTTATCTAGCTGTAATTTCAATTAAAACTAGAATTACTGTACAACGATTATAATATACGTACTTTGTACTGTAGAGTTCTTTGTTTTAACATCCAGTCACATACAAAAGGTTTCACTCCACAAATGGATCATGACCACATTATCGTCACATTGTGACGTCATAATGACCTCATTAACGCTCCATACTAAAGTGACCTTTTATTGTTCTCATTTACTACGGTCTGTGTCATTCGTATGGTTTATCGCTATATTAAACCAAGAGATTATGTTTTTAACCTCCTAAAAATGTCCTCAATTCGGCAGTATTTTTTACACTATAGATATGACGTAGATTACGTATATACGTGACTTTCCACTCTTCTTTCACCTAACTTTCCCCCTCATAAAAGTAACCTATATCCTTGCTCAAGCTCTAGTATCTGTACCAAATTTCATCAAAGTCGGTTCATTAGTTTAGGCGTTAAAGTTTTACAGAATGTTAGTGGCTAAGGATGAATTGAACAATGACATAAGAATAAATAAATGTAGAATACGTTCCGTAAACAAATTAGAACCCGACTTATCTGATGTAATTTAACTGTGTTGTATAGATAACGCTTGAGTAGACAGTCTTAACAGAGCCAGAACTAAAGATGATGCTAATCTCTTCATTATACTTGTGTTCCACAATAAGTACCTACATAAAACGCAGATTCAGTATAGGCCAATTACAACTAACCTTTAATGACGGCTGACAGAAAGGAATGGAAGAAAAACACATGTTGTGATATGCCGACCCTGCTTAGGCGGGATAAGGGCAGGAAGAAGTTGCCTATGTGCTATACCAGGACATGTTCTAACTCTGTGCTAAATTTTATGCCTTCCGTTCATTTCGATCCCTTTAGCCGTTCTGGCTTGATTGTATAATAAAAATCTATGCAAATGTCCATTTATAAATATTAGAGTATTTCCGTGGCAAAAGTTTATAATAATATTAATGTTTTCAGTTCTACAATACAATAATAGAGCAGTTCATTAACTCATGGTACAGCAAGATAACTCAACAGCCGTTCTTTGTGGACGAGTTGCGTCATCAGCTCAGATACGCGTCATCTTGTCTGCTGAGACGAGCGGTTAAAGTGAGTATCTACGTATTATATCTAATTGGTACATAATATACAAAAAATTACATGATAAATACCAAAATTAATTACTATAAGTCAGATTATTCATTGTAGGCAGAGATATGACATTTCCAGTGCTGCAGGTTTTTAGACCCAAATAAATAGTGTTGTGGTAGATTCGAATTTTTACAACTAAAAGTTAGCTAAGGACAAAGGAAACTCGACTAGAGTTTCCTTTTTTTTTATTCAATGTCAGAATGACTTTATATAAATAAAAATATGTAATTTATGGTAATAAAACAGAAGACATACACAGTAGGTAATTAAATATAACATAAAATACTCTTATGTATATTATTTGTTTTTGGCTATTGGAAGAACTATAGTCATCACTTGTCACGCTATAAACCCCATTTTGTTTTGGAAGTGACTATTTGTACGGGTACTGGACAAATAAATTAAATTTATTCGTACATTTATTCATTTTTTTTAATTAAACATGAATTGGATGATTAGCCTACGTTAGGTTAATTGAATTAATAACATTTATTCGATTTTATTCATTTAATTTTGGATTCAATTAAATTCGAATTTAGTTTAAAAAAAATGAAATTTTGGGATTTTCGACTAGATTTATGTATCGGATACTGAAAGAACAAAACTGCCGAACATCACTATTGTAGCGGGTCACCCTTTTTTGTATCAGTGACAGTTGCACTTGTCATTTTTGTGACTCGAATTATTAATCCGACTATATACTGTAATTTAACATTAAAATTTGACTATTATTTTGTACATTAGAAAACAGGTAGGTACTTGAGATACTGGTTAGACCTAGTTCCAGAATCAGTTCATTAGCCGTAGTAAAATTAGTATAATCTGGCTTTAATAAAATGTCGAAAAATACTTCACAACCAACCTACCAAAAATACACAAAAAACCTAAAAATCGGTCAAGACAGTTCAGAAGGGTTCGACAACAGAGTGTGACACGATTTTTTTATATTTATTGTCATTAAATAAATTAATTTATGTTTATTACCAAACGTGCACGGGTCCCCTGTACACCCTGCGCCACTACATGCTGATCGCACAACAAAGTTAGAAACATCTGGTTATAATAAAATGTAAAAAAATACACAAAAAAGCCTAAAAATCGGTCAAGAGACTGACACGATTTTTTTCATATTATTAGATAAACTATTCGCGGTTCATAACCGAGCGTTTAGTCCCGTGCGTCCTACGTCACTACACGTTATGCGCCCGCGCCCCCCACGCCTACATCGGCGACAAGATGGCGCTGCACCCCGCCGCCGCCAACAGGACGGCCGAGCTCAAGTACTTGAGATGCCTCACCAACGCCATCATGCCGTACTTGCTTAAGGGCCACGAGTTGCAGAACAGGTGGGTAACACTCTAGGTTTCAGGTCTGAGATGAACTGGGAAGACAGTGTTTTGTGGGAGTGGTCTGTGTTGCCACAAAATGGCGTTAAATACAGAAAAATAACACAATGAATGTCCTTCTATATACTCCCAAATATATACAAAAAGTCATGTGCTGAGTTGTTAGTCATGCTAACTTAACGCCCTCTGCTACAGGGCGCAATTTGAAAAATGTATATATATTATAAGACAAATATTACCTTCACTCCCGGATCTGCGGCACATTTTCCTCGTTTTTAATATCTTTCAATGATACTTCGCTCCTATTGGTCGTAGCGTGATGTCATATAGTCCATAGCCTTCCTCGATAAATAAGCTATCTATATTAATAGACAAAATAATTTAATTTTCAGTGTATTCTGCGTGCTAATAAGAGAAATATTCGCCGGATGGGTGCTGCTATCACTAACTGATGTGTTAGCTGACCCCTACATTCTGAACACACTCATAATATTAGCTACGGGAGACGAGACAATGGCTCAGTTGCCGACCACGCCTAATTATAAGGTAAATAGCTTTAAAACCCCTAAAGAGCTGATGATCTTCAAAATGATTTTCTGTATATATACTGCAAACGACACCTTAGGCCTTTGGCCCTCTCAAAATTGGCCAAGCAAACAGTCATCTGGATACATCCGTAAATAGGAAAGAGTGCCAAACTTAGTATGTGAAATGAGTGTGTATTTTCGAAAATTGATGAAAATGTTATTCATGATTTTTATAATTTAATTACTGACTCGCTTCGGTTTCGCACGGGTGGCAAAGTAAAGTACTTTCTTATATCAAACAGTGTATACAAAAAAACCTCTTGAATCTGTCCGTTAAACCTATACGTTGATGAAAACTCCATTAAAAATCATTGCGTAGTTTAAAAGATTAAAGCATAGAGAGGGAGAAACCGACTTTGCGGGCTGTTTAGGTTAATTTATTGCTCCCATTTGACAAAATGGCAACTGTTGAGTATGTTATCTTGGAAACTTTAATCCCCTAGAGCCATCGAGCATGTAACCAATAGAGTAGAACTGTTAACAGTTTTGTTAGACAACAAAATACGCCAAAACGCTGCGCCGGCCCCTGTGTTCTGATTGGCCGACTCAAGGTCAAGTCGTACACACAGGTCTATTATTGGTCGGGTACTGTTTTAGTTCGAGCGTGGTTTTACTTATACCGGTTATACGTGACAAATCATTGATGCGTTGCTAAACAAATGGCTCACCATTGCTACTCTATTGGTTACATGCTCGATGCCTAGAGCAGACCTTTTAAAAAGATCTCAACAAACCTACATTTGGATCCCCAGGTAGAATTCCTAGAGACGTTTGTCCGTCAGACAGACTCCGTGTACACCCAGCGCTGCAAACTGCACAAAGTGGACTTAGACCTAGTGATCAACGACCAAGACTATTTCTACGCGTTCATGCAGTACATGAAGGCGAATAGTCACCTTCATCTGTTGCAGTTCTATAAGGACATCAGTAAGTTACATTATATTTTCCTACAAATATTATTAATGCGAAAGAAATTCTGCTTGTTACGCTATTACGCAAAAACCTTGTAACCGATTTTGATAAAATTTGGTACAGATATCGACTAGAGCTTGGGACATAAGGTACCTTACCTGGGAAAGTTAAAGGTTCCCAGGAATGCGGTTGAAACCGTGGAGCTCGAGTTAGTTTAAATATATTGGATCCTAGTAGGTACTATCGACGGTTTAGAACGGCTAGAAAAAAAATTTTTGCCTAGAAAAAATTTCTGGCAAATTATTTTAATTTATTTACAGCCTATTATAAGTTACGTCTGTATGTAAATTAATTTGCAACTATGCATACTTATCAAGGACCATATTTGTTTTGGAATACCGGAACATATTATAACTCTATGTTATTATCATATTATATACTCATTAAATTTACAGAATCATTCCAAATAAAGATCCTCAACCCGGAGCTAGAGGCTTCCGAACGTGTATCATTACACCGGCGCGCTTGCGACCTCTACGCCGCCTACTTCGCGCCCTCTAGCGGCCTGCGCCTGCCGCTACAACCTGCCCTCGCACAGGAGTTGTACGAGATATTGAACTGTGAGGATGCTGTTAGGAGGTATGTGTAGTAAAGAAGTCGTTTAAAGAATAAAGATCCTCAACCCGGAGCTAGAGGCTTCCGAACGTGTGACCTCTACGCGGCCTACCTCTGCCGCTACAACCTGCCCTCGCACAGGAGTTGTTCGAGATATTGAACTGTGACGATGCTGTTAGAAGGTATGTGTATTAAAGAAGTCATTTAAAAGAATAAAGATCCTCAACTCAGAGCTAGAGGCGTCCGAACGTGTGACCTCTACGCGGCCTACCTCTGCCGCTGCAACCTGCCCTCGCGCAGGAGTTGTTCGAGATATTGAACTGTGAGGATGCTGTTAGGAGGTATGTGTATTTATGAAGTCGTTTAAAAGAATATAGATCCTCAACCCGGAGCTAGAGGCTTCCGAACGTGTGACCTCTACGCGGCCTACCTCTGCCGCTGCAACCTGCCCTCGCACAGGAATTGTTCGAGATATTGAACTGTGATGATGCTGTTAGGAGGTATGTGTACTGTGACTGTGTAAAATATGTATATTCAAAGACATATTCAGGTTAAATAGGCTCGGATTACTGTGAGTTTAAACAAAACTTCAAAGGTCTTTTCAGGTTGTAAAAGGGTACTTTACACGGGCACACATAAAAATTTAATAGAACACATTCATACATCCTCTTTGGTCACTGCCAGTGGTCATAAACATTTTTGTATTTTTAGAAAAAAAAATTATAATAGGTAACTGGTAATAAAATTTTAATAAAAAATAATAAGTAAAACCGTAGTATATCTACCTGAAATTTTGTATTATAATGTAGTTTACCCGCAAGTTGTTGCTACATTTATTATTTTAAAGATTTTTTTAATTTAATCTATGCTCTTAGTTAATCTTCAGTTCTTCTTCTAGTTCCTGTACTATGGAGTACAGGATTTTTAAGTAACTCCTCTCTCTATCTCTATGTAATAATTCTGTGTGTAACACATTATATGTTATTTCCAGGCTACAAACGAGTCGGGCGCTATACCAAGCGGCGAGACAGACCCACGCAGTATTAGAAAAGATAATGTTACCTAAATTTTTACATAGCGATGAGGTTAGTCAATATTTTCTTTTGAATTTGAATTATCTTAGAAGCATGGGTAAATTTTTTTATGAAAAATTTGATAATGAGACGAGCCGGCAATAAATTCAGCAAGTACCTATTAAAACATTTCTAAATTATTGTTATGGTTTTATCCCATATAAAGTGCAGATTTTTTTTTCTTTCAGTTTTACAAATTAATTATTGGAAGTAGGTTACCTTCGGGGTATCAGAAGCAAATGACGAAAAAGTGAGTTTTTAAATTATTATGTATTTTTTTTTATTGAATACAGTTTGGCATCTCAATTCAAAAAAGATGAGTCTAATCAAACTCAGTCTTTTGTATTTCCCAAACGTTCAAATGTATAGTTAATTATTACTATACACGAGAAATATGTTAGATAAGATAACGTTTAAAAAACCCCAATCAAACATAAACTTGCAAAAAAATACGTTAACATACATTTGCATTACCTCACAAAACAACTCCTTATGTACAACATAACTTATCAAATGTAATAGAAAATAAACTTTATTCCCAGGCCACAAGACAGATTGTTAAACACAGCCCTAAAACTAGGCAATAGACTAAAAGGGGCATTAAAAACTCAAACGTTAGACGGTGAGATACTAGACAATTTTGGCAACGACGACTCTGAAGGCGACGGCGTTGACAATTTGGATATACTCAAGTATTTGGATAGTATTGCCGCCGAGAAAACTACGGATGAACAAGATATGAGCACTTATAAAGTGGTGTTGACTAATGTTGAGACGAAATTGGTGAGTTTTTATATTAATCTCTGCTAATGTTGTAAATGGGAAAGTCTGCGAATGTCAATCGCGTACTCTTTAACGCTAAAACCACCGCACCGATTTTGATGAATTTTGTTCTTCAAATCTATATCCAATCTTGACTTTAAAACTCTATTCTCTCCTGCTGTCAGTTCTAGAAATTCATAATAATATGAACTACGGTTGATTGATCATTTATCCTATATACGACCTATGTCCCCCCTAACTTGAAATCTATATTGGACCTCCCCCCCTCCTTATTTGAAATCTATATCCTATCTTGACTTTGGCTGGATTTTCTCCTGCTATTAGTCCTAGACTATATGAATTAAATTTGTAACTTATATGTAACCTGAATCCATTCCTGACTTCAAAACTGGATCCTCTCCTGATATCAGACGTAGACTATAAGAGTCTCTTGTCCTTGATTGTCCAGCAAGCCCCACCTCGGCGGGGGACGGTACGAGTATTCACCCTGGCAGTGCACAGGGTACATACAGGGGCGGGTGCAGGGGGAGCTCGGTTGTGGAGCGTGGAGCGCAGCGAACATGACTTCCACCTGTTACGGGCCAAGCTGCACGAGTTCCATGGAGATGCTTTGTTGTTGGACCTGCCGTTACCCTCCAGGAGGTACTACACTATATAATATGTATACACAACACATCTAGACCTATCTCAGGCACCAGACTCTGACAAAATAGTTGTACAAATAAAATTGTTGCAGAAATAATATCTTCTATAACGCAAGAACCTATATATTATGTCTATATCAGGAATAATCTTGAATTGGCTCTTACATTTTTTATTTAATACACTATTACACTATGCAATACAATATACCTACTGCACTTAAGATTATGAGTTGGATGCTGATAAGCAATGTGTTAACCCTCATAAACTTCATTTTGTGAAAATGGCGTTTAAAGATAATAATGTATATGTGATTTATGACTTTTTGTATGATATAAATCCATTTTTATGTACTTTTATGTTTTATATGACTTTAAACACTTTTGTAGAATATTAAATACATGATACATTTTAAAAATATATCAAATCCTTTGTTTTCGACTTTTTGTGGGTTGACACATTATTGCTTATCAGCATCCAGTTGATATTTTATTCATTTATTGCTATGCATTGGTAATATTGAAATTTCTTGTTTTGAAATTTGGAGTACTAAAGAATTATAACAATATGGCTTTAACACCTTTTAACTTTAAATTAACTTACACTACCAAGTCTCATAATAAATTCCTCAAATTCCAGAGACAACAGCCCACTAGAAACTCTCCGCTACAAATACGAAGACTTCCTCCAACGATTATTACAGAAGAGCCTTCTCCAAACGAGTGAACTTCTCCACATATTCCTCACGGTCGACAGTGACTTCTCCACGATGGTACAGGCTTCGACCCTCAACGCGAACAGTACGGACCTGGTGAACATCTATCAGTCAGTTACACATCGTTTGAAGAAGGAAAAGGGACAGCATTTGGAAAGTTTTTTGAGGAATTTACTGGTGTCTTCTGATATGGAGCGATATCAGGCTTTGTAAGTATAGTAATGTAAGATTATTAGGTTCATGAATGAAATTAATATATTTATTTTTTATTAAGAAAGCCGTTAATAGGCCGTTTTTTATTGTTTAGACCGGATAAATCGCTTTCAATATTGATTATTTTCTTCACGTTTCTTTATCATTGAATTTTTTATACTCATTATCATGGATTTGCTTTATATTATTTCAAAAATTCTAAATTCAATGCTAGGCAAAATTCAGTTTAGGCACTAAGAATGGTCAAACTGCTGCTTAAACTACTAACGATTTAGAAGTCAGCCTGCAAATGAAAAGAAGGGGCAAATAATCAGCAATGTAATTTTTTTCTTATTTCCAACTGTTATAAGTTAGAGAATGTAAGCAAAATTAATAATATTTATCTACATAAGAAAAACCAGTTTCAAAACCTAAATATCAATTAAAATCCTCAGAAAACAAGGCACATCTCACGTAGAAGAAGCTCAGGAGATGAGCGAAGATATAAAAGTGGAACAACAACAGATGAAGCGGCAGAAGCGAGCGCGAAATATATTGTACTCTGTCTTCGAGAACAACTTTGACGTGGAGCCGCTCGTGTTAGAGAGGGACAGCGATACTAACCAGGCCGCCGTCGTCGGGTTCACGCAGTGCTTCATGTATCTATGTGAGTATACATAAATACCCTATATTTGAACATAAATATCTTGGGACATAAATATCTTGGGACCTAAATATCTTGGGACATAAATATCTTGGAACATAAATGTCTTGTGACATGAATATCTTGGGACATAAATATCTTGGGACATAAATATCTTGGGACATAAATGTCTTGGGACCTAAATATCTTGGGACATAAATTTCTTGGGACATAAATATCCTGGTACATAAATATCCTGGGATATAAATATTCTGGGACATAAATATCCTGGAACAGTTTAGGGTTCAAATCCCTCCCCGGACATAAATTTTTATGCATGAATATGTCTGTTTGTTCTATGTCTGGATGTAAATATATCTATTTAAGTATGTATTGAAAAGTAGTATATAAGATATCTGGTTACAATATCACAAGCTCTGCTTAGTTTGAAACCAGATGGGCCGTGTGTGAAAAATGTCCCACGATATTTCGTTATTTATTTAAAAGTATGAATGCATGACTAAGGCCCATAGTATTTTCAATACAGAAATTCGCTCATTTACTAATTGTAGTAAATGAGTAATTAATTAATTAACTTTGCTAATTACAAAGGATGAAGGTATAAAGAAGAAATTTGACATACTTAAAAAAATTCTAGATATGTTTATTATTATTATTTAAGCCATTGATAACGCGATGCCAGCTAATAGGTACTTTTGAATGAAAATATATTTGTATTAAACTTTTTTTTCAGTAATAAAGGTGATAAAGGCCCGTGGATTCATCACTGGGATTATAGGGAGTGTTCTCGGCTTGGTCCGAGATATAATAGACGATATGTTCAACAGTTTCCTAAACTACACCCTGTGTAAACTGCTGTCGGAGAGGCGGCTCGCTCATCTCATACGATTGGGACAGGGTATGTTGGAATTTAGACTTTAATATAATTGTGATAAGGGTGACTCTTTAGAAACTCTAACTATCTAGAAACTCTAACTATGATGATGTAGGTACAATATGTGTAAATTCTTTTAGAGAAAATAATTAATTTGGTGGGTAAATAAAGCAACAAAGGTACTGATCCGACATTACACATACAATAAATGTTGTTTAAACCATAAATTAACTCTATTTTAAAGTAGTATCTATTCTAATAGTATATCTGGTTACCATATTACAAGCCCTGCTTAGTTTAGAATCAGATTGGCCGTGTATGGAAAATGTCCCAGGATATTTATGATTATTACTACCAGGTATAATATTCGGCAAGCGTTCTACCCCTCGGGTGGACCCGACTACCCAACGTGAGTTAGCTCGCACGAGACTGCGCCTCGCTGGCCCGGCTGCACTAGCGCTGGCCCCCGGCCTCGCCTCCTCTTTACACACCGCCTTCGACATCATACAGAAACCGCACCTTAATAAACAGGTATATATATAATCCCTACTAATATAGTAGATCATCAGAAGACGTAAAAAAAAAGTTTTGACTTTGCGGTTTTCGATTTGACATAAAGAGATTCTTAATTTTGAGTTAGAGATAAAAAAAAAACAAAAACAATAAAATTCATCACGTCATATTTTGATGACATTTGGTACAGATATAGACTAGAGCTTGGAAAAGGAATAGGTTATCTTTTATCCCGAGAAATGGAGGTCGCAAATGTTGCTTGTATAAACAAACAAATCATATGACAATAACAAAAATGCTTAAAAGGTTATGTTTTTCACGCGTTTCTATATTATATGAAGGGCTAAATCCCATTGAGTACTCCCACCCTCAACCATACTGTCATTAATTATAATTAAATTGTTAAAAAATAGAAGTACCAATAATTAAACCTAGTGAAAAATATTATTTATCCAGAACAACACACATAACTTAATAAACTTTATAGATATACCCTTAACACATAAAAAACTTATTGGAGGAATGACACATTATTATTTAACCTAAATACTAATAATGTCTTTACTTATTCAAGGAAATAATAAGCCTTTATTATTTTCAGTTGGTGTATAACTTATTGGATTTCTGCATTGTGGAACTCTTTCCGGAACTGAGCTCAAGACAGGCCAGCCCATCGACCCAGCCAAACAGTTGAGAAATGTGTATGATAGGACACCTAATTTATTTTACTTATTAAGAATTTCCAACAAGGCAATTTTGTAAATCGCAAGTGGCACCCCTTAGTTAATAAAATAACACCAAGTATTTAATTGTAAATATTATACTGTACAATATTTAATATATTTTTTTATATTATACGTAATATAACTTATTGAAGCAATATATAAATACGTTCATTACTATCGAAGTTGTAAGAATCGAAGACTATTCATATTTTTCAGTATGTAGATTTGAAACACCAGATGATTAAATATTTTTATATATTTTTGTGTATTTTCAATATATTGTATCACTTTTTTTATGTACTACAATATTTTCTGTATCAAACAATATTTTTATTCATTCTATCAGACCTTATTAGCAAACACCATTAGTATACTCGACCTTACCAAAGTAGGTTTATAGCAAGTTTCTAAATTCTTTAGTCTGTAAACACCACTGACTTTCTTTCCTAAAACTGGTTATAATTGCATATATCAAAATTCATTAATAATAATAAGACCAAATGAAGTGACCTCAAAAAAATAATTTAATCAGTATCAATTTATACATAAATTACATCTATTTTTTGTTGTTAACAATTAATCAGTCCATACTTAAACTAGATTTAACATTTACCAAATTTCTCACTGTCTATACCAACTAATTTGCTAGACATTTCAAATAGCCTTTTTTGGCTATCTACATCCTTTGAGAATTTATTACTGATTCCTTCAATACAATTACTTATATATAGTCCACCTTTTTTGTCTAAGTCCTTATCGAAACACGCGAAATGTATAGAGATAGCGCCCCTTGCAGGTGACTTGAAGAATAACTTCATAGCCCATGGAAAAGCTCTTCTGAATAGAGTCTTTTCGAATAAATCTGTGTCAACGATGCCTGGGTGTACGGCGTACGCTCTCACAGGACAGCTTTCGTTTTCGAGCAGCTTATTTATGTATCTTGCACTCATTAACTGAAAGGAAAATTATTATTTTAATTATAAAGATAAATGGCTGAACATAGGCCTTATTATATGCAGATCTTACTTGATCACTGGACACACATTTGGGGGAAAAAATATTCAAATTATATTCATTGGCTACAGGACCTTAAGGGCTCTTATTTGTAGCCAAGTTAATCATAATAAGTCTATTGTCATTTCGCCGTTTAAAAATAAAGGATCAGGTTCATTTGAATGCTTCATGATGGCAACATTTTCTGTGTGATGAAAGTGATATCCATATTATGTATATTCGTATAAATGTTAACACATATAACAATTAGTTTTTGAGAACAATGTTTTGTTTTTATTTTCTGTTCAGGTACAATTGAAATATCTCTGAATGTTTTGATATAATAATAGAAAAAATATTTTTATGTGTGAATTTAACTTGGAATAGCCAAAAAGATCAATTCATTTGTTATTTAGGGCCATTGCATTATCAACTCTATGTAATTACACAATTAAATGTACCCATTAATAAAATAGATAATCACCTGTGCCAATTTAGATTGCGCATACGCGGCCGTTGTGTCATAATGCTCCTTCATATTAATGTCTTCGAAGTAAATCTTCCCTGGATAATGCGCACAAGACGTCACGTTCACTATCCTAGATGGCCCTTCCACAGCCCCTCCCTTTTTTAAAGCTGGTAACAACAGATGTGTCAAATAGAAATGACCCAAATGATTAACGGCCAATTGAGTTTCAAATCCATCTTCAGTCAATTTATAATCACCAAACATTATTCCCGCGTTGTTAACTAAAATATTGATTTCGGGAAACTTTTCTAGGACATTATTAGCGAACTCCTTAACCGACTTCAAAGATTGTAGGTCGAGTTTGAACGCGTGGAGTTTATCGCCATTCTCCATTGTCTCGGCGAGTTTTGTCGCAAGCTCTGGTTTTCTTATGCCCATAACGACAGACATATTTGCCTTGAGCAATCCTCGTATAACTTCTGTCCCGATGCCCCTTGCTCCCCCGGTCACTACGGCAATTTTATTCTTCGTTTCTGGCAACACTATTTTGTTTCTTCTCAAATTGACTAGGTCGTCGATTAATCCGCCGACGCCGGCGCCCTGCATGTCTATAGTGTGGCGTAACTCACTCAGGATGTACTTTAGTGGTTTATGTCGGTTCATGTACCAATATATAGCTGCAGCTGTGGTCAATACGACCGCAGAAGCGATTGCGACGGACATTTTGCTGTGATATCGTCCGTTCGGCGCGACGCGGCGGTTAAACTGACGAAGATCGCTTTCACTACACTTGACTTCGACGCTTTCTCTTTGTACCGTTAGTCACGGTCGCATATAGACGCGCTACTTTGTTTACACTACTCTGTGGAAATTTAATTAAAGATTTTTAGTGATCCTTTTCGCGTATTTACGATACGATACGTAATAACGTTGTATTAACTCATCCGGTACTGAAATGGGTGATGTAATGCAGATCCAAGCAAGTCTGTTTGACTAAGCTTATTGACTTTACTAGTACCCAAGTATTTCTCATGTAAATATTACATTTATGTATCCAAGTACTTAAGTGTGATATTGCCTTAAGAAATACCCCAAGTAAAACAGGTTTCTTCACCTTGTTGCGTTCATTTGGATTTTCGCGCGTTACCTTATTGGATTTACTGGGAATCGAACCTGTTATGTAGGTATTGGTTTGAAGGAAAAATAATCGTGTCAAAACGTCAACTCATCATATGCTAATTCTGGTGTCATAACTAAATAACATTAAATTAATTATATTTTGGAATTGGACTAGGTAGATTTAAAAATCTCGGCAAAGAAATTGTTCTTTTCATTTCCATGTCAATTATACTGTTAATGTTCTTAGTACAGTTAAAGAAGTTTCAGCTTTTTCGACTGCACAGCGCCTGCCACTTGTAAGAGAGCAAGACGCTGGAATGGTAATGATTGCGTACAAAACCTTAATATCTTCCCGTTATTTTATTATTATTGAAAGGCACAGTAACAGATTAAACACATATATAAAACAGAGAAGGAAAAAATATTAGGTACATATATCTGCTAATCCAATAATAACTGCACACAACTTGCTATTATTATAATATATCTATCGATTATGATAAATTCTATTTAATTGTTTATGATAAACGAACCGTTATACATGCATGTGATGCATACATGCGTTAAAAAGAAGACGCAATAGAACGAATCTGCAACAAATAAGTTATTTGGTAGTACCTTTTTATTTATCTTCGAAATAAATTACGTTAACTTAATAATTAAACTTAGGCTAGCCTACCGAATTCTTGTGTAAAAAAAAACTGGTCTAGTAAGTAAACGGCTGGGCTTGGTTAGTAAAGGCAGGAAAATAATCTAACATAGATAGCAGCAGTGTTGTCATTTTTCAAAATTACCGTTGTATTAGGGGAAAATATACCAGACATCGGATGAAAAAAAAAACATTTATTTAAATTAGTACCCAGCATGAAATGCTTGGTATTTCATTTATACTGCTAACTTCGTGTATGGAAATAAATTATTATATTCTGAATTTTTTCTTACACGTAAGCATTGATTTATTAATGATTAAGGTTTGCCTTCATGGCCATTTTATTTAGAACTGTAAAATTAGGAGTGATAATAATAAAATATCAAATTAATAATACAAACAGTCTTTCGACATGATATAATGGGAAATATGTGTTTATTGAATGGCCACACTGAATCTCCACTACAAGATTAATTTAGTGTTACCATTACTCTATGCTACAATTTTAACAATATGGTAGCTTTTCCAATAAAGCATTTTTTTTAAACTTATGGTGTAATTATTATTCTCAACAATATCATGATTGTAATAAATTGCTTGCTTGACAAGATTTTCTTTAAAATGGTTTACTATACGTATGCACTATACATTGATAGAAGTAGAATCTAGGAACAAATAGGTTGTCACAGAGAAAGGAAACATTATGTTGTTAATGGTTCTTAGTCACGTAAAAACATTTCTTTCTAAAAGTATTTTATATAAAATCAGCGACAAGCAATATCTGTAACGTTTCATCTACAGGTATATTGTTTTTCTACCGTAAATTGGTAACTATGTTACACTGCGACATAGGCAACACTATTAGCCAATGTCAAAACTTAATTTACAGTGAAAAGTAAAAGGAGATGGGTGTGTTGCTTTGCTTTGTGTTTTGTTCGTATTTTTAGATTTATGTAGGAATTAGTTTCAAAATAAACGTTATTAGTAGTGGTCATGGAATCTATTTATCGTAATAATTTGTAACATTGTAAATAAAGTCGCTGGTATAATCAATGGTTGTGTGTTAAATTATAACAAAAACAAAAATTAAATCGTTTGAATGTAGATTTACGAGTGTTATTGTTAGTGATGCTATGTTTTTGCCAAGTGATAATGTATTGGTAATTATTATCTAATTAGCAATTAAAGTAAACAAACAGAGCTTAATGAGTAGTCTGCTAATGTATTTACCAATAATGTCTTTCCTGAGTATTTGTGTACATAATCATGGATGTGATTGCTGAACGTTTTAGTAGTGTTCGAATTTCGAAATCGCGATGTCTTCGACGCCGTGCCAAAAAGGCGGGATGCGCCTCAGTGAGGCCCTCGATAACATGCAACTGGCGTACAATCCTATTACGAAACAACTACATTTCGTGACTCCGAAGATACAGAAACCAGCGGACGAAACTGACGAAGTTGATAAGCTGTCTAAGAAGAGCAGTTTCAGTGATGAAGGCAATTTTTCTATGTCCACTTGTGAGAAAAGTGATACTAGTGATTCACCAAAAAGCACTTTGCAATGGGGAAGTGTGAATGGTCACCATCGTGGGAAAGATGGTGGGTCGTTCTCGAGTACAGTATCAAGTCTCTCGGAGTGTTCGCTCGGGTCCTCTGCGTCTAAAGATGATGAGGCTGCAGTGGCCGCTACAGAACAGGAACAAGCTAAGCTGAAGAAGAAGGGTTTATCCAGTTTTTTCAGCAGGTATGTGTTTTATAAGTTTTTAGTACATTAGCAATTCAATAAAAATACTAAATTTAACTTTTATAAAAACAGGAATATTAAGTTTAAATTCATGTCAATATTTATATAGAATATCCTGATTATATAAGTATTTTCAACTCTTCAGTGAATGTCAACTTTTTTGTACCTACAGTACTTATGAAAATTCTTTTCCTCATTCTTATAGACTTCTATTATAACATAATCAAGCATAACATTGCCTGGTTTTTATCTAATTGCACTGTTTACTTTTTATATAAACTGCTGCAAATCTTTAAAATGGACATAACTTGTTCCTCTTCTATATAAGTACAAGTCTCCTTCTGAAGATACTTAATTAGCCTTTTCTTACTAAAAAAAGAAATCCAATTTTATGTAGGTACTACAAATTTTATGTCCTAGGGATAAAAACTTCAGGAATGTAACAATGAAACTATAATTCATATTTTTATGCCCAGCATACTCAAAATTTACTGTCCTTTGTTTATTTTATGACAAAAAAATACCAGTCGAATTGAGAACCTCCTCCTTTTTTTTTGAAGTCGTTTTAAAAAGGTCCATTAATTTTAACAGGGGCTATAAACCAGGTTTGTTGGTATTAAATTGAAAAATATATCCTTTGAACATGTTTTAATTATTTTAATAAACGTGCGAGGCGAGTGAGCGAATCGAGCGGCGGAACATAAATAAATACTTATTTAATATAAGTACTATGCAAACTTATCTGCCAAAAAGTCTAATAGGCTATTTACAGTACTGCCTTCTGATGAGGCCTAAAAAAAAGAAATGCAATGCATCATAAAGCATTATTGTATTGAATCCTCGAGCGTGCTATACTAGTTTGAGCCGGTTCACACAACGGGCTATTGGTCAAAACAACCGCAGATGCGATAACAATCGACATTTTTGAGGTTATGTTGGTACGTCGCTTGCCGTTTCCACTGGTGTTACTTGCTTTCACTATGTATATCCTAAACACTTTCTCTTAGATCCGGTGTTTGTATTTGAGTAATTTTTAGCTTTGGCTAGAAAAAAAAACTATTTTGTTGATTATTTTTTTAAATAGAGCATGATCGTTGTAACTTGTATCCTCGTTCGGAAAGGATGATGTAACATCACATCAATTGAATAATTCGATGCGGACCTCTCCGTCTTCGCGGCGCAATCATTACACTATAAACAAGTCGCTCCCCGCAGTTTCATCCATTTTCCTAAAATAAAAAGTAGCCTAAGTCTTATTCCAGAATGTATTCTAACTCTGTGTCAAATTTCATTGCGATCCCTTCAGTCGTTCCTGCGTGAAAGAGTAACAAACATACATCCGCATAACTTTAGCATCCATAGTTATAAAGTTGAAGAGTTTGTTTGGTTAGATGCGCTAATCTCAGGAACTACTGGTCCTATTAGCGAAATTCTTTCAGTGTTAGATAGCCCATTTATCGAGGAAGGTTTTAGCCTTCATATCATTGCGCTACAATCAATAGGAGCGGTGCATCAATGAAAAATGTTGCAAAAACGGGGAAGAGATCCTAACGAAGTTGCTCGAGTCAACTAGTTTATAATATTAGTAGGATTTACATTATCATACAATAATATTTACTATACAATTTTCCAGGAGAATCGTAACTTGTTTGTTAACGTGCTGGCATTTATCGTAGTGCGACTTGATTTCTAATTATGGCACCAACGGGCCACAATAAACTGGTTTTGTTGATTTTGCTAATGTTATTGTCGCATACAACCAATTTAGGTAACGGTAGAGAGTTTGGGTGTTAATGACGCATAGTTGATGGCCTGTTGGTTAGCGACCTTTACTTTTAAGACCCCGATTTTGTTCCATTCCCAGCGGGAGTAATATTTGTCTGCATGAACATGTCTCTTCTGTGTCTGGATGTAAACATCTATATGAGTATTTGTTTAGCGTATCAGCTTCTGCGGTTTAACCCGTGTAGTTCCCGTTCATAAAATTTAACCTATGTTACTCAATAATAATAGCTTTCCATTAGCGAAAGAATAATTCAGATCGCTCTAGTAGTTTCGGAGCCTATTTCTTCCCTCCAAGCAAAGTAAGATGAAGTCTTTATATTATGTTTAGATCAGCTATTTAGTTGCCATAGTAAAAACTCTGTTTCGAATCAGATTGACCGTGTCTTAAAATTGATCTAAGATATTATCACATATTTAGGTCTAACAACAACTAACCAATGGTGAACGACAAAGCCAATAGATCTCGTGAGATTTATTTTTTATCGTTACGGTGCAGCCTCGTTCCCCTCATACTTCGTAGAGATTTTAATTAAGGGTCTTTGAACTGCGGCTGTCGGCTGCAGCGATGGTCCGTGACGCAAGAATGCATCGCTTTTGTTCGACCAAGAAACCATTTGCTCGACGATACGGGCTCAAATGGAATAACCAGTGACATAACGCCCGATATCATGAATTGATTTATTTAAATTGTGAATAAATGCCCTGGGATATGTCATGGCCAATCTGATTTTAAAATTTGAAGAGTTTGCCTTTCTAGGGCTTTGTGTACATGGTTGGTAGCAAAACACGCAATCCCCTGGATGCTTTAATTAGTCCACTTACCATCAGGTGGACCGTCTGGCTGTATGTCAACCTTCTGACATATAAAGAACTAGGTATATAACTGATATTGAATAAATACTTGATAGTTTTGTATATAGACACAGTTTAAATAAATTTTGTGTTTGGTTTAGAATCGAATCCATAGAAAGTTTGAAAGATAGGGCCACAAAGCCAACCGGTGCTAAATGCCTTTAGACATAATACGATAATACTTTTCGGACTTTTCTTAGCTATAAATAAATAGGCTTGTTGATCACAATTTCAAGAGCTCCAAGGTGAAGAGTTTAACTAACAAATCACTATGAAGGATCTCATTATCTTTGTACTTTCTTATCAATTACAATTCAAACAAATCTATGCTATTGTTCATTGTAAAAATATGTATAGAATGTGTACGTACTGATCTGTCAGTGACATATTAAAATAAGATCTTTGTATATTGTAAGATATATTATGAATTCTAAGATAGTATCTGCTCTAGAGCAATATGTCACATAAGTACCGAAAATGTCAGCGATGTAATAATGAACTAAATTTAGCATTTATGTAACTAAAGTAGGTACTTATTTATTTAACCCACTAAATCTACCTTAATTACAGATGGACATTTTATTCAAATATCCTGGGACATCTGTTACATATGGCCAATCTGATTCCCAATCAAGTAAAGCTTGTGATGCTACTTTTAAATACATACTTATAAAAATACATTATTTAGTAATGCACAGTAAATATTTGTCATGGGTGAGAATCGAATCTCCGACCGGTGAGTTAAAAGTCAGAGTCCACAGAGCCAGTAAACGGGTAGCCCAATTTTGATAGAACTTAAAGTATCTAACAGAGTTTTATTGCTCCAATCTCGAGACAATAGGTTATTGTCTCTAGAAATCAGTTCAGTTATCAGCAAAAACGACACAACACACACTTTAAATGGCATGTGAGCGAACAAAGAAAATAGGAATATAAAAGCCCTTTGAAATCCGGTTGGAAACAATAAGGCATAAAGTTAAAGCAAACTCGCAACTCGATGCATAGTGCATACGTAATTGTATACAACGGCCGATCCCCGCTCGAGACCTGGTAAACCTGTTTTCAAAGGCACCAGGACGCTTGACCTTGGCTGCAGACGTTGCAGCGTCAACTTTACCGACCATTACCGCTCGGGTTAGCTTTCTATCTAGAATATTACGTGTTATAGAAGCAACTTATTGCGTTGGTAGTAAAGTTGTTTAAGAGATTTCTGATTTACTCAGTAAAGGATTTAATGTATCTTGGTATAAAATTGCACTTGTTGGGGCTTCTTTGATTTATCGTTGTTTTTTCTTGGCAATATAAAAGTCTTTTCTCACAATGCAACTTGATCGAAACGCCGAGGCTAGTTAAAATCCCTTCCTGTTAATATTATAAATGTAACTCTGTCGGTCTGATACGCTTTCAAGCTTTACCAATTTTGACGAAATATGGTTCGTCTACGCGTTCGGGAACGCGGGTCAAACCGCAGGGCGGAAGCTGAACCCCGGAACGGTCCACATATATGTCTATAAATCATGAATATAGAAACAATACAAAAAAAAGGTACTTTTTTCGTAAACAGTGAAAAATTACACATACATTCTCTCTCGATAACGATGAAATTTATGAAATATTCAACAACATCGAGCAGGTGCTGATAAATGCCTGGCTTATCGAATATTGGAGCCTGTTGTAGAGATGCACACGTTTCACATGTCGCGAGGCAGACTGCGTGACACCTGATACTAATAAAATGTGCTTCGGGACAAAACGAAAAAAAGTAGAACGGAAGGCGTCAGGTTTTCTCGGAATCGTGTAACATAATTGACAAGGTTTTAAGACCCCCTAAATGGCTGTTTGGTTAGTCGCTTGGTATTAATTGCAAAAACTCTTTTCTTCTTTTGGGTTCTTCAAATTTCAGATGAAAAAGTGTACTTCGTAAAACTAGGACCAAAAACATATGTAAAATAAAAGTACTAGTAAGCAAACCTTCCTCGCGACGAACTGTCTGGTTCAATATCTTGTTATACATAATAGTATTGATCTCTTAATTGTTTGTTTACAAGGCCTTCGAGTTTCACAACTTTTTCATTTAGAGACATATTTAACACGACACGTTTTGTCGCGTCTCGCCTTGGCGATAAAATAGCAATGTCATTGCGTTCATTATAACCTGCCATCAGCTGTTTGACAAGGTTTCCTTTCATTCATTGGTTTTTACTTACTTCCATGTTGTGTGTATTTTGATATTACGTTAATATCGTCATCAGCATATTAGGAATTCGATAGAGAATCTGATCTATGACATGACTAATCTTACTCACTAATGCTTATTGAACTTCTTTTGTCGTTTACGCGTTCAGTTCCGAATACCGTATTACGTCATCGGGTTATTCATGCCTTATAGCTTCCTTATTAAGTGGTGGAATGTGGAATTGTTACACCAGATGTTTTCTTTTTGTTGTTCGGTTCCTGTGTTACGATATTATTAGAATGCATTCAGCCCTTTGTACGAAGGACTACTATAAAGGGTCTCAACTTTTTAAGGCAATCTACACTAATATTATGAAGAGGCAGATTAGATTTTTGTTTGTAATGAGTAGGTTCCGAAATTGGACCGATCTAAATAATTCAATCACATATGAAAAAGTACAATATCAGTACTACATAGACCATATTTTATCCCCGTATTTATACGAAAACTGGAACTACGAAGGTGAAACCTCACGGCGGCAGCTCCTCCTATATATTTTTGTTGGCTGAAATCTTTTGCATAAAACTTCCGATATCAGATTAGTTCTGGCCTTGTTTATGTTAGGCATATTTGAACAGTAACAAAAAAAGTCTTTCAACATGAAAACACTGTCTAGGATCTACGAGATTTTTTCACTGCGCTTCAGTAATGTAATACTGCGCTGAAACATAAATATTTACAGTGCAACTCTGGCTACGAATGTTTGAAACTGAACGGAGTAGTTTTCTGACAACTTTACCACTATCCAGATAATATCTGTAATTGAATACATAAAACAAGGACTTCTTTGTAAAGATAAATCTTGAAGTACTCAATCTTATTACTTGAGGAAAAGTAACTATTTCTGTGTATTCAGATCTAAAATTAGATTCTGCAGACAAACAAAAGTCGAGAGATGCTATTGTACTGTTTTTGTTGTAATTAATTTCAATGCAACCAATTCGCTGTTGCGGTAATGATTATTTTTGAGTTAGATAAGATAGAAAAATGTTGTCTTGGCTATCATCTGGTGAACTTCACAAATATATGCAAATTTCCATACAAAGACTCGTTTTTCTCGTACAACCTGCAACACAGAATCTCATTATCTGAATCATAATAAAATGCTGCCAGAGGCAATATTTAAAAAGATATTTATTCTGTGATATAAATACAAAACTTATTTTATAACATCGAACAACAAACCAAAATCTATAAACCACTATGAATAGAATCAAAATAAGCTTTAGGATTTTTTACTGCACTAAACGTTTTTAAAAGGGGTTTTATTTTCATACGGCATCTAATCCGTTTCGGAATGTTAGAAATACTATCACAGAACCGGTATCTAATAAACCCAATCCAACTTTATACGTGATAGTGTATACCTGAAGATGATATTTGAGGTGCTCTATGATTCATGACATTTTTCTTGGGAGTCTTAAAGCCTAGACATTCCATTGATTATTTGATGACTCCCTAATGAGCTGAGGTTTTGAAGGATTATGATAAGGATAACAGCGGTAGATACGCAAATCTTTACTAATATTATAAAGTCAAAGAGTTTGTTTATTAAGGATCTGATGGTTTGTATTGAAGAAATATTTTAGTGTCGAATAGCCCATTTATAGAGGAAGGCTATAGGATATATAACATCACGCTACCAATAAGAGCGGAGCATCAATTCACAATTGCAAAAACGGGAAAATTGTGACGCGTGCGAAGTTGAAGTCAGCTAGCATTGAAACAAGGTCGATTATGGCTTAGTTTCACATACAGAGTTTTGCACTAAAGATTATCTCTAACAAGATGTTCGCCGTATCTTTTACTTCATCGTTCGTTCTCAATATTGAGGGGTTTTTAGTCTCAACTGTCCGATTGACCCTGAACGGAATAGCGTCTGGCTGGATGAGATTGGCTCAGTGCCTAAAATAGAAGCAATTTTGTGTGTAATCTACACTCGGATATGTTGCTACGCTCCTCTGTGTTGTTTGTTATCGTTTTCCAACTAACTGTGTTCTGCTGAAAGTCTGTGGCGAAAATGTTCTCTCTAAGTAAATCAACATGATTTATTTGTGTACCGATTCTGTTTAAATCTGTGTTTTTAAATTCGAGATATTCAAAAATCTTAATATTGTTCAGAGAAAGTAGTCACTATAAAGCCCAAGACGAATATAATTTCGGTTTGTGGGACCGTGAAATCGATTCGATGATGACAATCGACGAATGATGTTAAGATGACGATGAATCATTGTCACGGCTATCATTTAGCTCCACCACTTTATGACTCAAAATCTGTTGTGACTAAAGGACTTTTATGAGTAATGCTATGATGTACTGAAAGTCATAACAATCTTGTAGTATTAAATACTAGTTAACCCGCGCAACTTCGTCTGCGTCACGTGGCTCAATGATTGCCTGCCTCGCACAGCGTCCCGCATAATTCATCATTTTGTTTTCGTGAAACTTTATTTTATTTTTCCTAAATAAAAGTAGCATAATTACCACTCATATCATTAAAAAACCCGTTAAAATCGATCCAGCTGTTTTAGAGATTAGCCGGAACAAACAGACATAATTTTTTTTTAATCTTTTATATCCGTTAAGTGATAAGCTAATAATTGGATATTACAAACAGACACTCCGATTTTATGTATCTGTATATATATAGGTTTTTTAACGCGTTACAATGTTCAAATTCGATGATTTGTCACTGAAAAATATATTTACGTCACAGATTTGTCACAGATTGTAAATCTAGCTTTAAAAGTAATTTAAATTCCCGGACGAAGATTTTTATCATTCATAACAATATCATTTATCATTTACGTAAACTCTTTATCGTGTTGCGTAAAGATAAAACTCGTATGAAAGGTGTTATGAAATTTTGTACAAAGAAAGTATGGTCGCGTGGATATTGCTTACGATTATGTAGTTCCGCAGTTTAAACAAATCGCAGGAAACCATTTGTAATCATACTTTGATGGACCAAAAATGCTAATTCTGTTTACTTGACCTATTGGTAAAAGAAATCTCAATTTATCATCACTATCGAAAATATGGGATATATCTTTTTGAAAGCTCCCTTTCCATTAGCACAGTTTTGCCTCGGGTTATTTTCTTTTGATCATCCCAAAATGTTTGCTTTTGATTCCCCTGGTTTTTTTACTAAGTCGTCAACATACCATGACCACCCAAAAATGTTTTATCATACTTTAAAATATGATGTAACAAAACAGCGTAATTGTTAGCCTCATCATTGTTCTAAACTGTGTTTTTAATACGAAGACAAATTGTGAAACGCCATTTTTCTGGATGTTTATTATTTAAACACCTACCTTTGTAGGTACTTGTAAACCTCGCATTTAAGTTTCTAATAACAATACTGTTATTAGAGCAGTTTGCAAGTGAAATTTTATAATTTCGTCGAGTGAAAGTGGCTTAGGTACACTGGTATAGTCCACCTTTGTTACACGCCATAACTTTCGTATCTTATGAAATAAGAGTAGCGTTATAACTTTGTTTTTGAACGTACAAAGAAAGTTATTAATAAACTACATTATTCATCTCTATCATTAACATGTTGGTCTTCTGACGTCATCAAAAGCCAAGTTCTTTATCGGAGTTTAAAGTAATTTGTAACCCAACATTAACTTTATCACTTTCAGTAAATTGCTTATCAGTAATTGAAAGGATGTCGGTCAAAGGCCAAAGCCCACTCCGTCCTACTATTACAATTCTAGGCATAGTATTAGTTGTTCAATTATTCTATTCTTTGGTTCAATGAAACCGATAAGGTTCACTCACTTTAATTTGACATGACTGAATCAGATCGTCTATTTCTGAAACAATTGTCACTTGTTTAGAATTTAATTTAAAAGTATTTCAAATGTTCATAATAATCCATTGTTATTGGCAGCACTGTTATTATTAGAACTCTATATATACATGTTAGATTACATGCATTGGAATAACAAAGCAATCTAAATAATGTAGGGATAATTATTTCAGAACATGAGTGACACATTTAGTGAAGAGTGACTATTTTAGATTCGAGTTGTATATAATGCAAAACTTCATACTTTTGTAGGTCCAGCAAAGTGCTCTTAGCTAATGGTGCGAATCGAAAGATAGCTTGCTGTATATTTTTTGCTATAGTCGAATGTAATGGTTAGTTAACTACCTGAACCGAGAAATAAACAGTAAAAAATTTCTAAAATGAGGAAGAAACTTTTGAATCTTAAATTCAACTAACTTTAAAATGTGCATAAACGCTAGGACTCTAATTTGAATAAAATATAATACCTATGTATTGAGTAGGTCCATTGGAAAAATATTTCGTTGTAAAAATTCGATCGATCTAAATTATTTTCTACATGATTACCCACCTGGCTTGCCTTCCGTTTGGACGCGGTGACTAATCAAGTGTGATATCGGCCGGTTCATGTCTGACCTAGAAAATGAAATTCCTAACTCTTTGTAAATCGATTGAGCTTTATTTGAGTGCAAGTTAAAGCGTGGTTATTTACTATGACGTCATGTGACTGTTGGACGTAAGACCGACTGGACTCAAAGCACGCAACGCAACACACTGAATGATAAATAAAATTGTCATTTAATGATAAAAATGCGCAAAGTCCCTGAACATGATCGTGCCAGTAATATTCGATCAGTGGTCAGCAACCTTTGGAGGCGTTTTTATTATTTGTAACTACTGATTTATTTCTAAACCTGTATTGCTAACGTTGAATAGCAATGGTCAATATTGATATTGATGTTAATATAGTACTCTGTCAATAAAATACATTATCAGGACACGATTAAGTCACCATTCTCGGTACGTATGTTAATTGTACACAAAGCTAAAACAGTTTCTCTTGTCGGACACCTTTCATCGAATGTAAGCAAATAAAGACAATGAAAAATGCGGTTTTCACCATTTGGAAATGCGTGTAGGTACTTAGGCCTCTCACACATGTAGTGGGAACTGAATAATTCAAGAGCCGACGTCATTCGACATTCTGACCGATCGGGCCTCGCGTTATAAATAAACAAATACGTATTGACGAAAGTAAACACACACTATGTGTATATGTTATGCCATGAGGCTTTGTCAATTTGTAGATCAACGACTACGTTAGTTGCATAATTTGTCACCAAACTTGTCAGTTAGCTAATCTGGCTTCTAACAGATAACCAACTATGAAAGCGATCAAACCGGAACATTAAGAAGATTATGATCGGATTACTAAAGTTACCTAATGGCTTAGTATATTACCAAGAAGTCTGATTATATATATTAAGTCTTATTATTTAACTAAATATCTCCCAAATATAGTATACATAGGCGTGTACCACGTCTATTTGGATGACAACAACATTCCATGCTATCCCATAAACTTCCACGATTGATTTCAAGTTAATATAAGTTACAGGTACAAGTGCAATGCCCCAGACATAGCCAGTTCACAAGTTCAAGTCCTGTTCGCGCAGATATTATCAATACTTTCTAAAACACAACATTGTGGCACGCAGTCGTGCAATAAATTTTACAAGTCTTTCGAAGGTAATAATTTAGGTCTATAAAGAGAATCTAAAGGAATTATTCAAATACCTGGTAGAGCATTTAACTTGCAATATGAGATCGAAAATAGAAGTGGAATCCGTTTAGCGAAATAAGGACACTCCTTACATAATGAAGTTATTCGTTCGATCGAACCATTTAATGAATAACCAGATGCTTAATATCCTTAGAAGCCATGCATTGATTCACATCGTGTGCACTTCTGAATGAGTATGATGTCATTTTGATGTTGTTGCAATGCCGGATCTCTCAAGATACACGTATCGCTGCCAAAATTAAGTCTTTATGTAACAAGGATAAATATAAATTTAGTGGTCTGTGGATATTTGCAAGCCGCAATTTCAAAGTCCACGCACAGAGGTTAAGTAAAACGACCTCACGAAGACTTGACTTTATCTGTGACGTAATAAATTTAATTATACGTAATTGTAACAATGTTTGAGGTTCTCAAATCCTCATGACTTGTATGGCTATACAAATTTACTGACCAAATTTTTCGCATGTTACGTAAGCCTTTTCGCGATATCTTTCACAACTTTCATTCTGTTACGATGTTTTGTTTGCTTTTGCGAATGTTTATCTAGATATAAAATCAATTTCTTTAAAGTTTAATTATTCATTCTCCTTAATATATTTTTATATATGCTGAAGAAATAATTACAATATTTTCATTTCTATATCAAGCTAAATTATTTACTCGTATTGCTTCTATGTCGATGAAGTATGCAATCAAACTTTCCTAGAATAGCAATCAACTTTGTCATCGTCAAACATAAAAACTACAAAATACATTTCTCAGATTTATCTTCCAATAAGTCGGCTCATCGGCGCTTAATCTTGACATAAAATCTATCGAGTCTCTTATAAAACTCTTGACCTTATAAAGTACCTATCTTGATTATGTGATACCGTTACAACTGGCAGTTTCATTCGCCTTCTATTTCTCTAAGACTGGTATTAAGAACTCTCGTTTAATAATACTTGTTGTTTATCCATTTAAATGTATAAAAATGTGTAATCATTGTATTAAAACTTTGTATTAATATATCGGCTTCCCAGCGTCTGTTTTTCAGTCATATCGTTGTGTCTGAATGTAGAGGTGCTAGTTTTGCCGTAGTTTATATTTGTAGTGCTTGTTTAACACGTACATCCATTTCGTTATTAACACGAACATAACATGTGTTCAAATACTATGTAAGTAACATTGAAGTGTCTTAACCACCTGGCAACATAATATGCATGGTGTCATCTATATGTGTCCCTGAATTTGTAAGCTATTCAACCGTCTCATTTACTTTTACAAAAGCGTAAGAGTTTGCCTTATTTCGCTCCCCTTTTAAGCTGTTTAAATATTTGTTCGCGTTCCATTTTGCGAGAGACGTCGGGCGGCAAGTCGTGTGGGGGTCGGCCAAATACGTAAATAGGTCTAGGCCGGCTATATCCTGTGTTGCGACGCAAGAGCAACGATTAACAACTTCGATTGTCGTTTCAAATGTAACAAGTTTGACCTTATTCTTTTTGTCGGTCCAAAAAACCCCAGAGCCGTGCCAGCTGTTTTACAACTAATAGAAATGATTTTCTCATATAAAATCCAAAATATTTTACAAATTATACAACGGTAATCAAATGCCGCCGTCGGTATAATTAAGATCCCGATAACCTTGACTTCGTAAACATTTTCGTATATTTTATTAGCATTTCGTGTCGTCATATGAAACGTGACGTTTTTCCTTGCATAAAATATTCTCGTAATAATCCTGCTGGATTTATTATTTCATGGAAATACACACTTTTTTATCATACAAGTTACAAAAACTATAAAACAGAACACTGATATGATCATTTAATGAGAGGTTTCAAGTACATAAAAATACATGCTAGCAGGTACTTCATGATATGCTATTTTAGTCACATCATTGTAGAAATCATTATTTTATAAACACGTTTGTTTATCATTACGTTTATCAAACTAATTAAGTATTTCAATATTTACGATGTTTGTATGTATATATAGACGTTAGTGCTCATGATCTGTCACGATTTTTCCTCCTCACTAAACGTGTTTCTGAGAAGTTTATCATCCGTCTCATGGTAGACTTTGAATTAACCTGTCAATTTAACTTGATCTACCAATTTATCCGCATCAAGTGAGCCATGGCAATTAGAACCTAATTGCGACGCGATAAGTGCGTCATTGGAGACGTCATTAAGATTGTGCACATCGTCACAAACGTTTCCTTGCGTCAGTTGCAGTTCTCACGGTTGAAACGTAATGGTGTCTTGAGATGATAACCGGAGGTTGGGCAAACTCTTGAGCAAGTTATTATTGTCACGGATCGTGGTTTAGGAATACCTCATTCATGAAAGTCCTAGACAAAGGAACGTTAAACGCAAAAACATTCAATAGATCATAAAAAGAACAACGAGTTTCTATCTGGCATCTCAGTTTTATGTGTTCAGCCAGATGTAATTTAAAAATCAGTTAATTCTTATACCGTTGATGATTAACGATAAAAGTACAATTGATTTTTGATTCAATGTATTACCTGCCTTCACGCTGCATTAAAATTAATTCCTTATCGTCTCACGAGTTGAACCTTTAGAAGATTACAGTATATTATAATTTATTTTTAGAGTCTATAAACTTGACGCTATGGGGAGACTGGTTTCTAACTCTTAACGCGTACAATCGACGTAAACATTAGAGTCAATAAACAAACATCGGTTCTGCTCATAAAATTGCCAGATCGGATAAGAATAGCAGTACAATAAACAATAACGACCTGATTTCATAAATCCTATAATTGGAGAGCTTCTTTGTGGATAAAAATAACCTTTTGTTGTGACTGGTGAGAGGAAACTGTTAAATCGAATCTTATCTCGACCTTCAACCTTTTAGATGAAACAGACAAATAATTGCTAAGGTACGATATATTGGCTTTAAACGTGAGAACGAGTACATGTGAGCAAAATAAATTGAGGATGTAATTCCCTCTAACGACAGTAGCATGAGCGGCGGCATGATAGATATTTATGGCAATATAATATTAAGTAACAACAAGGAAGGTTAACAACTTGATCAAATTCACGTAGAGTTGCTAACTGAAGCGTTACCAGATAGTTTAAACATGATCAGATTACTGACTACTAATATAGACTATGAAAAATAATCGGCTACGAAATTAAAAGAGAATATTATATTTCATATTGTTTTGGATATAATATTACTTTTGGATAGGTTTCTGTGGAAACAAGCGCTGCAACATACATTAGTTGTTAACGAACTGCCGCCACTCGGTTTTACCCGCGTAGTTCCCGTTCCCGTGGGAATATGTTAATAAAATATAGCCTATGTTACTCCCTGATAATAGAAGCTTTCCTGTAAATGAACAATACTGCTTTTCCCTACCAAATCCATTATCTATATAATATTAGTGTTATACTACAGATCTAAACAATGCTTCCAAGGTTTGTTATGACAATACATCATTCGAACTCCAAATTGATAAAAGATTGCACAAGCAATATTCGATTAATTTAACAGCAGGTATGCAACTCCCACACCGTAACAAATATATCTGAATAACATTCTATGATACGTAGAAGGTCACAAATACACAATGGAATGTAAACGCTACAATGGATGGGCAACGGGCGTGGTTTGAATACATTGCGATTTGATATGCTATTGATGGGTCTCATTCGATTATCCTAATAATAGCTTTGACTGCGAGTTTTGGAGGGATATTGCAGTTGGTTTAATATTTGATGGGAATTTAACCCATAGCTTACTAGCAAGCTAGCCTTTACTGTGCAAGTCTATTATTTCCATTTAAGGCTAGAACAAACTGTTGGGCACGAACGACAGAGTTTTATTTCGTATGATAATATTTAAAGCGTCAACAGTTCTTATCCAAGCAGCGTACCAATTTTCATTCTGTATGTAGAACAACTATTCATTTCCATTAGCAGAGGTCACATAGCTTACTCGCTCCCTGACCTCACATAATTGTCGCGTTCGAGGCGAGTATACCACGTTCTTAATGCTTGATGTCAGGAAACTCACATTCCCACCGAGTTTAATATGCTATTCATAATGGTGTGACAAATTTGCCAACAGAATAGTAGATAGTAATTATTTTCAAATTACACCTTAGTATTTGTGGTGAGATCTATTATGCCGCGGAGTCGGTAAATAATCTGAAGAGCCACAGCTTTGTCTCTATAAGGAAGAACGCTTTCTTTTCAGATTATTTTTGTCCTACTGTCATAGCAAACAATGGTATTTTATTGATTTTCCACCGGTTCAACGACTGCTCCTTATTAGAATGATGTTAAACGATAGTACAATGGACTACAAATGGCAGTCGAATAGATTCTATGCCATGCAGTTTCTATAGAAGGGCACTGTCAATACTAAACGTTTGAAACCGAGAGAACAAACATAATCTCCTCTAAATGGTGAATTATAGGTTGCTCTTGACAGAATTGCAGTAACATAAAAGCAGAATCAAATGCGATTTCATTTCAGATCTAATGTGCATGCATACCTTGTAAGAATAATGCTCACGAAGCGTGTACCTTTTGAGTGTTGCTTTCTCCGTGTTATTGGCTGAACTACGAATTGAAATGTTCACGATATTAAGGTCAATCGCCTTTCTTGGTACAGAATATAACTTCCTATGATTAAAGATATCCATTTACGATTTCTGTTTGAGCGAGATGCCCTGCCGTTTATAAACGCCAGTTTATGTTAGCAATTTCAGTGTGTTTGACATTTGAATATTTCATTTCTGGTGTTATAGCTTTGCTTAACTGGTGTTGCGACGTGGTCTTATTTGTAAAGAGCAAATAAAGCATGTTGAGATCACATGTTGCAATAGCGTTTTAAGCATTGATTTTGAGTTTTTTTGTAGATATTTTTTGGGTATTTGGTTCAAGATTCTCTTGGTATAATATATCTTGAATAAAGGGAAAAATTCAGTTTACTAAATAATGTGTAGCCAGTTTACTATATAAATGTCAAAACTTAATCCAAATGAAAGAAACTCAAGTTTTGCTGCTGAAACAAATCGGTTGCTGGTTGGCGCAGATTATTAACATAAAAATGTACCTATAAAGGTCCGTTCTAAGGTTTGACTGGACTAATAACCTTCACTATAGCAACAGCGATGTCTCTACCAGTTATCGTCTTAAAAACAATAATACATAGTCATGTACTGACGGACTATGATTTATTAATGCGGCTCATTACAAGATTGTTATGATCCTACGAAGGTGATCTTGTTTGAACTGTGTGTTATTGTTTTCTCATTATAATCTCTTGTATCTCAGTCTTTTGTATTTGGGTTCATAAAAATCATAGTTATTATTTTCTTTTGTTATGAGAACGAACGAGTGCTCGATGGAAATTTACATAAGCTGCAAACTGTTTGCGATATTATTTGTACAGACACCGACGTCATTTGTAATGATATGTATAAATATTGTATGTATTTAGGTGATAAAATTTGTAATTTCCTGTAAACTACGGTTCTTAAAACTATTTGATCGAATAAATGTAGTTTTAGCAATACCATATTACTTTTTATCGATGAAGGTGATCTTTAGAATCAGATGCTGTAATTCTTGTAAACGTCGTAAAGTTCTGTAACTACACTTAATTAAAATAGAGTGGACACTTTAGTTCTGTCGTCCGGAGAAAACGGACCATTAATTCACTTTACTGCTGAATCTCAGAATACTGCCACGAGTTATTCTAAGACAATAAGACAAGCCAAGAAAAACAAAATTTATGAAGCTTCGTGTATACACAGTTCGAATAGAGCTGTCAAAGTACATTTCCATAACTTTTTGCCGAATATACCGAAAGTTGCGATTCATATCTTTATAGTTCGAAGTTATTCACTTCAAGGATTAGTAAAGTTCATGTTTATGTAAGAGTTCCTTGCGCTCTTAGTATCGTGTGAACCTGTTACAAGGTTTTTATATGCTTTAAGATTCCGGGTTAGATAATGTTTCTACGTCTGCCATGTTGTTCTTTTAAAGTCTACTGTTTTTTTTTTTAAATAGTTAAATATTGCGCATTCCATCGAAGATATTTTCTACATGTATGTATTGATTTTTGCTAAAACGACGAGAACAAATATCTAACAAACACCTCACCCTACCTGGAAATTCAAACTAATACAAAAATTATTAAGATGTTAATGATTTTAGCGTTAAGTAGAGAAGAGTAATTAAAAAAAGTCACAAACTCTTTTCAACAGAAACATAAAATATTATTTTTATTTATATATCTATCCATATGTTAAAGCACGATAGTTTCTCATCTCAGAGTTTACATTCGTTCAGTCAGACAAGTCAACAGGGTCACAATGATAATCCCCTCCACGCAAGGCGGTGCGCACGCGCAAGCCGAGTCGCGTCGCGTACCAAGGTGTACCAAGCTCTGCCCGGCACCGGCGCAAACGCATGATTCCCACCTTGTTTTTATTCTCTACTAGCATTTGTAACAGATTTGCCTCTAAAACAATCGTAGGAAATGTTCTTTGCAGTTACGCAAGTTTTTTAACATACCCATAATGTGTTTATTGTTTTCCGTGTAAAGCCTAGATTGGAACCCGCTTGTATGTATGTACATGTAATTATTGTACTTAACGTTTAAATATATTTTTCGAGGCTAAAGTAACGGAAGTACGCGTTTCGCGACATTCGAAAATATGCAAAATGGTTCGCAAACTATGCACATTGTTGGCAACTGTATATTGATTTATGTGAAGTCAGAATAAGCTTATAAATTTACTTGTTGAGGCTATTCTACTGCTAAAATTCTCTTTAAACTAATTGGTTTCTTAATAGGAGATCAACTTAATGTTGGTGACACTGGAAACTCCATAGAATTAGGATCATAGCAGTTGCTTTTGAAAATCAGTTTTCTGCAATACACTTTGAAATTATGGTCAAAAACACGGCTACTAATAGTGAGAAGCATATAAATTTTTGTTTGTTTTTTTGCTGTACGATATTATCATATGCTCGCTCACCATTATTTGCGTTGAAATTCTTGCCAGCACATGCAATGCATTATAAATCATGGTTCGTTACATTACGGTCCATATTCTGTTGTAAACAAATTGGTATATTGTGCTGCGTAATTTGTAAGGATCTGATGCACGCCTCGAGTCGATTAATTGTTATTTGATTTTTTATTGCCATTAGTCTGTTATTTGCATATTGAATTAGGTACCTATTGTATTACACGGTATAGAATTTATTTTTAATGAGCATATAAAATGTAGTAAATAAACAATTTGTTGTTGTAAATAATTAATAAATACAGCAGCAAGTACGTAACATTTGAGGAAAAAATTATTTAAAATTAATGCTTAAAATTCTATTCATAGTACATGTTTATCAGAAATCGCTTGATTGTTAATAAATACCTATTTATTGGTAAATCAACGGCTACATTGATTTACCAATATATAGGACACGACAAAAAGAAATCATTGATGCCAATTGGTGGCAATTTATCGTGTTTCTACCCACACATATGTACCTATTTTAAACGAGCGCAAATTATCACACAATGACATTCCGGTCCGGCTGACGCTGACGTAGGCGCAAGACTAATTCCTGTCTGTGTTTACAATATGCCTTAACCTAAAGTTATATATTGGGGTTCCCCTAGGATTCAATCTTAGGCCGCTATTGTTTAAAATGTAGGGAACCGAATTATAAAAAGATATAGTTTAATGCTTTGTCTAAATACAAGACCTTTTTTCCTGACAAATCTCTATATTATCGGAAATAAGTTCGTTATTTTATACGTGTTCTCCTATCAGTGCCCAAAACTAGTTCAGTATGTTAGGCAAAAGTATTTAACATGCATTATGTGGGTGATTAACATTTAAAACTATGTGTTATCAAGCATACAGTTTCAATAATCTATTGTTTATAGGGGTACCTAATCAAGTTTCTGATATTTGGACTATTGGGTTGGGTTATCTAAAAAACAATGATGTTACATGGTTATGATCCCAACTTTTATGATTGACATCAATGATAGTGTTATTTTATATGTTACCGAATTAGCTAAAGTTTTCAACGGATTATGGTATTTCGATAACATTATGATAGATGGAGTCGTTACAATTCGCGCCTGTTACATAAAAACTATTTCTATAAAGCGTGTATGAATTGTAGTCGTTGAAAAGTTAGTTCTCTTGCTCTTTGAATGTGCTCACAGCACGCAAAAACGATGAATGGATCTAATCTTGCATTCTAAACATCTCAATATATTCTAACACTAGACATAATGTACCTAATAGTTTTTTTTATCCTTACCGTTTTTGGTTTGCCGTCTAATGCTGATATTAATATTTAAATTTCTTTGTTACAGAGGCGTGTTCCCATGGAAAAGTAGCTCGTCGAAAAATCATGAAACACCCACTCCTACACCGACTGTATCTTGGAGGCTTTTCGGCAGCAAGTCCAGTGGGAATTTGTCAACTAAAACCCTCACAGCTGAATCGCAGAAGTCTCTGACACCAGTGTCTTCGGGGGCTAACACCCCTCATCATCATAAGAGACAAGGCAGTTCGGCTAGTGAAAAGCAGTTTGAAGATCTGGTGGCCAGTTCTATAGCTTTGATACAGCATGATAGGTAAGTCAGAACAATTGCTTTTTTTTAGTTCCGATATTTTTATGCATTATAATCGAAACACCCAAAAATAACATAAGTGAAGGGGAATGCCCTTTAGAATCCTTCGAAATACCATCAAAATATTTGTAAACAACATTAGGTATTCAAAGTCAACGGACTCGACAGACTACAATGTCTTCGAGAATTTACGACGTATTCTTAGCTCCAACCCTGCGCAATAGTTAATGCAGATTAGTGCCTTGGGAAACCCCAGAAAACTTCGTCAATGCGGACTGAGCTTTTAATAGAATCACGGACAGAAACTAATTTACGTGCTCAACATTTATAAGTTCCAAGTGTCTAGTATCTATACGATATTGACTTACCATTTTTATGCGTGGGTTTCGATTATAAATTTATGTCTAAAAGGTCAGTAGCCTATCACAAATCTCCTTCAAAGAAACTCGTCGGTCGGTAATATACAATTATTAATTTGTTTGGTGTACCGTTACATGTCTAGGGAATTTGTTTGGAACATTAATAACTTTGGTGAGCTAGTATTAATTTCGAAGCTTTTTCGTGTGCGAGACAAGAACAACATTAATAAAAGGTCATTGGTACTAAACTGGGGCCACCTTTAAGTAGTACATGAAACTTTATTAAAATGCCTGGTCACGAAACCTTCCCTGTAACCCCAAAACATAATACCCTCATGACAGTTGGTGAGGTCGTGGATAATGTGTTATCTGACCGACATTATGTGGCCCAATAATGTGGTTTTCACGTTTCTGTAGCGTCATGCTCTGTTAGTCCCACTTGTTGAGTAATTAGCATTAGGAGCGATGAAATTGTATTGTGGAAAGCATTTGTTTGTGCTGAAATACATTCGATTGTCATTATTGTTCACAAATTCGCAATTTCCTCTATTTAATATAGGCATTAATCTCCTTTGATAATTTTTGCCACTTTTGGATTAAAAATTTTACCTTGTACAAAGGTCTGGTTTCTTAAAAGTTTAAAAGGTCTAGGAGTTTTCCTTAAAGTTAACTTATCTACAGTACGTTTTGTACTTCCCATGGGATGCAATAAAATTTCCAGACGGCGAATGTTTTACAGTACTAGGCAATCAAGATTCTAGTTACAAGTTGTTAGGGGAACCAATTAAAACTAGCGCTCAATATGGTTGCTTCTAGATCTTTAGTTAGTAATTGGAATATTCTTAAAGTCTAATTATGTTCTTTCCATAGTGGATGCTTTTTCTGTTACGTCGCCTTGTGTATTTATATAGTATCTACTAAAGCGAATGCTAGCGAGTGAGTTCTAATTAAGTCGTAAAGTAGTAGTTTGTTTTATTTTCATCAAAGTACCGGCGTTTCCGGAGAAACACTGTAATTAACTATTCCCTTTTCCTTCTACGCGTTGCTTTGCATTCAACTTTGTTTATTGTCAACTTTCTACATTTACAATGATGGGTTGTATAGAGTTCAAATAACTTTGATTTCTGATACGGCATTTAATGTAGGCGGTTGAAGCTGTACCTGAAAATGTTTCAATACAAAAAGGCAGTTCAATAGAGGAAGTTATAAACTGAAAAAAAGATCTAGAATAACTGGATATCACATGCATTAGAGAGTGCTATAAAACATCCTATCTTGATATTCAAATGAACACATGAGTATAGACAACCGTTGAAGGCAAAGAAAAAACGACCGGACCATTCAGGTACAGGGAAAAACATGTACTTCGCATAAAATAACGCTAAAATAGAAAAGCGGACTGGCTTTTAACAGGATTACGTCAGGTTGAAATTGGACGGACAACGTTGGTGGTTTCACGCGTATTTACCATTGACATGTGATGTGGTGTGACACGAAGCCGTTTTTGACTTGGTAATCGCATTTGTTGAAAACAAAAGTAATTATTGTACAGTATGTCACGCTATCTATGTTTGGACGTGTTATAATCGTTTTTATTTGCGTCCATAGAATCTCATCCAGAAGGAAAATCGCTGAAGATAACTAGTATCAGGTTCTTGATCATTAGGATTGCTGATGTAGTTTCTGGAAAGTGAGACTTCGAATTGAAGCGAACTCGAAAAATAATCTTGGAACCGCATCATTTGTGGTTAAACATATTATAGCCTAATTAATCTGTTCTGCAAAAGTATACCTGTCACTATCAACATCGTATCATATGACAAAGATGCCAAGCTTGCACTTGACATTATTATGAGAGGCTCAAAATACACAAGGCTCATAATTGCCTACGTAATAGGGCAGGTGTAGTGATGTAGCTGTAATTGCAACAGGAAATACCAGAGCTGGCCTATCAGCGATGCACCGGTCGCTTAATTCGTTCTTTGCTACTTATATTCCACCTAGATATAAGGTTAGGATACTTAGATGCTATGATGGTGTTAAGTTGGTTATGTTCTTAAAAGTTGGATGTAGAGTGATGCTTTGGACTTAACGTAGACTATGAGTAGTATTTTTGAGATATGCTTTGGGCAAATTGTGTATAAAAGGATGCGATAGTTGTATTACTGGTCATGATTATTGTATTTATATTTCGATTTATGATCGAAAGACGGAAATGATTTAGAAATTCGGCGGAAATTTCGATTCCGACGGAAATTAAGTGCGACCAAAACCGAGTTCCAATATTTAAAAAAAAGTTAGCAATCTTTCGTTTTGCGAATATTGAAACCGGACATTAGTCTTAAACCATAAAAGGTTAGACAAATTGATAAGTATAGAGCTAAATACTATCCGTTGTAAAGAAGACTTCAAGCCGTTCAGTTCGTGACTGGGCCATACTTATAGTGTCAACGTTAGGGCGTGCGCCCGCGCAGCCGCGGCAGCAGTCGTGACCACCTAATGATGTATTGAGGTTACATGTAGACTGTGGAGACAGGGATAATGCTAAACACTGTAGAGCTAGAAACTTTATAGGTAAATCTTGGGAAATGTCTTTACCAGATATAAATTAGACATTGACACATAGATATAGGTAGAAGAGATACACAAATTTTCGACCAGCAGCTTAGAAGTCAGGGTTTGAATTCAGATGCGTGTGTCAATATTGTTCCAGGATTTCCAGGCTTTTTGTTTACTCAAATTGAATTAAACATTCGACTGTACTTTTCAGAAAGAAACAATAAAAGTTTCTTTATAAAACACTTCCCACACAACGTGGCAGTAAAATTTTATTATGATACTTTTACTAAGAACTTGTCTCTGTCTGTATATACAGACTATGCATTCTCAGATTGGAGCTACTTTTGTTTTTTATACCTAAACTACTAAGACAAACAAAACAACATCATATTTCAGCTTTTATGTTCAATGTAGTCTTTCTTGTTCTGTCTATTAAATAATAATAAATATCATTGGATATTTTTTACACACTGCCAATCCGATTCCACCCTAAGCAGAGCTTGTGCTATAGCAAGCGGACAGCTGATATATTACATATACAACTTTAACATACATACTAATATAGATTTTAACATGTAGTAAATATTAGCGCAAACCATTTCAAAATCCGTTGCGTAGTTAAGTCATAAGCTGATAAATAGACAGAGGCAGAAAGCTACTTTCTTTTATAGCATTCAGAGTACATAGATAGACAAATCATTCCCTACAAATAGTAATCGACAGCCGCAAATAACACTGTAGTACTTATTTTTTATCAGTAACTGCAGTGTAAAAGCGGAAATACCAGGGTAATGACTGTGCTGTACTCCCAGCAATTTGCCTGTTCGTGACCGCTCTAGGGCTCCACTGAAGCCTTAATAACGAGCCTATTTTAATCCATACCACACTGGATAACCTGTAAAATGTCTTATCTTGTTCCACATAAAGCACGAAATCGAATGGCCCGTTGTTTGGACAATCGGTAGCGCAGGTCTGTCAAGTACTAAAAAGCTTTTATGTACAGTTAACAGTGTTTCTAGACAGATAATGTTGTCGACTGTTCAAGTGAGTCGTAATGGTTTAAAAGGAAATTGATCATATTTGGTGAGAGCCTGAGGCGTCTTGAAATTATTCTAATTTTAGGAGTAACATTTTAAATTAGGATTTCTGATTTGATGGTCCTAATTTTGCCTCGTTCGTAGAAAGCTTGTTAAAAGCATTTAGATAGGTTTTTTTTTCTATTTCGTTGGTCAAAAGATCTTAAGCTTTGTTATGTCAAAAAGGTTGACAGGTAGGGGGTCCTGACGGTAAGTCACTGTCATATATGGACAGTAAAATAAATTAATGTGTTACCGATCCTGAGGGACTCTTTTTATAGCATTTTTTTCTATTTACGGATCGGGGAAAGTTCAAATAAATTACTTTGAAATTATGTCGACGATGCTAATGTTCTCTAAAGATTTTCGATATAATTTGCCTAAAATGGCGGCCCGTTTAAGTGCTACTAAGTATTCATACTCTTACGCAATGATAGAGTAATTTTTAGAGTACAAACTTCTCCTTTATTAGTACCTTCATCGATCTGGGTTAAGTGTCGCTTTCTTCAACAGGGTTTCCATTGTAGTATTTAATTACATAAGGTGCATTCAAGCGTGATGTTTTAGAACAATGTAAGGAAACGGCCGTTTATTTTTAGAGCCAAATTCTTACGTACTGATTGGGTTTTTGATGGTTGCAGGTGTTTAGGTTGATTTTGACAGTATTTTAAAATATTGTCGCATAGATTCGTCGTCCAGTATATCCCAGTCATTTTATTCGGGGATTATTAAGCTTCCCAACGATTTCAACTGCGTAGTTCCCGTTTCAGTAGAGGGATATGAAGATAAATTATAGCCTATGTAACTCCCTGATAATGTAGCTTTCCATTGGTGAAATAATTGTTCAGATTGGTCCAGTAGTTTCAGAGCCTAGGTATTCATTACAAACAATCTCACCTCTTTTTATATTTGTTTAGATTTAGATGCTGAAATGAAGCTAACATATCTGTAGTAAAAATACATATTTTTTAATAGGACAGGCAATAGAAATAACGGCTCTTTATTGCGTCACTCTGGGAATCAAAATATCCTCTTAAGCGTTTCTCCATTGTCTCCATTCTCATACGTATAGGAGCGAAGTATCCACATCGTTTCTTGCTCATTTCAATTCAATAACAGAACATTTATCTCACATTGACATATTGACTGACTTGCAAAAAGGGTAACACACGTTATACAACGATTCCAAGTATAATTATTATTTCTTGCATATATGAAGTATGTACCTACTTATCTACGCAACGATATTGTATGCCGTATGAATTATAAACCAACCAGCGTTTTATAACGGAATGTTATGAATTATTTACACGCATTTCGCTTTCGAAATTCTAATTGTTTGCGAATATGCATCTTCTCTTTTGTGTATTTTTTTGGATGACTGCATTTTATGGCTTTGGATGAACGTTTAACTTCCTTACTTAGATGTTATCTTTGGCTTACGCAAGTTTTTAGGAAAGTCTCACAGATCATTTATACTTTAGGCTTTTATATTATTTCTGCCAAAATTAAGTACAAATTTAACAGCTGCTTCAGTCTATAAATAATTCTAATGCAGTCATCTCCCGATGCCCCACACACGCTAACTTTGTTATAAACTAATTTAGTATGCAATCGTGTTCATGCCTTCATCACGCTATGATTGCAAAGTGGGCTAAGGTTCCTTCAATATTGAACATTAATTATAATTATCACGATTGATTCTTGATTATATAATTGAATTGAACATGTGTTTGATTTGTTACGTAAACACGCTATATGCCATATGATTTGGCTAGCTAATTGTTTCTTTGATAGCAAGTTCGTTGGGCATTGTATTGTTATCGCTTTTAGTTATATGATATCCAGTAGCGGATTTGGGGGCGTAGGATTAAACAAATTAAGACCGGGGACACTCAAATGCTTTTGGTAGGGTTTAAAGCTCTTTTAATCCAACTCCTGAATCCGCTACTGATCACTTGTGAAACGCTGTACGTAGTTAGCGTAATGCTGTACGTAGGTTAGAAGAGTATGGTCGATAAAATGACGGATACACTTCATACCTCAGGACTGAAAAGGTCTTGATCTCTATCTTTGTGCTATGTTTGATTGCGGTGACCACTTACCAAATTCTGATTGTTTATCAGCCTACATATTCAAAGCTCTATCGAATGCACGAATTTAGAGTACAGTCTTAAAGTATTTAGGTTAATATTGTTATTAACTTCAGTGCAATACTCCATAAATACCTAATGATAGTTTCGCTATTGCGCAGTAACTAGTTATTATTTAGGAAATAGCTGTGGTCAATTCCAACATGTTTGATGGTCAAGGACGGTGATTCATGGTCGAAAGACCGAAATAACTAATGGGTCGAACGGTCTAATGTCAATATTTTAGTATATTATACCAAAATAATAGTCTAGTGTGAGTGTTTATATAGACTCGCGTAACGACTTAATATTACGAAAATAATCAGCCAAGTTTAACTCAGGTTAATTTTAGGATGACATATAAAGAAATTGGTTCCCCGTTTTTGCATCATTCTTAATGAAGAAGCATCAATGGATGCTCCGCTCCCATTGGTCGTAGCGTAATGTTATATAACCTATAGCTTTCCTCGATAAATGGTCTAGCTAACACTTAAGGATTTTTTGTAAAATAAGCTATATTATATCCCTTACGGAAACAAGAACGTGAGTAAACCCGAGGGGCGCTGCAGGTATTGCAAGCTTGTATAGCTCAAAATACTAACCTAATAAGCATTAGGTAAAGAAGCCATATTCACGACCTAGAATCTCATTGATTGCCCGATGTACTAAAACCTTGCAACCAAACTGGTTTTCCCCGTGATTACGTTTGTGACACAGAATACTAAATGTGTTTAAACTTACACATTTACACAGTTGATTGTACAAATGAGTGTTGGTTTACTGTTTATAATTGCATAGAAGGAATACGACACTTTGAAGGGAAACGTATAATATCAAAACGTATAAGTTGTTTTCTTTTACATTTATTTATTTATATTAAAATATTATTGCAATTCGAACGAATTCCTGTGGTTAGAGCGTTTAACCAAATAAAACAAACTCTTTATAGTTACTTAATATAGACGAAGAAATGTAAGTTTGGTACAGGCTATAAGAATACAGGCAATAATCTTCTAAATAGAGGTAATAAAATCTAATAATTTTTTACGGTACTCATATAAAAATATTTCTTAAACGTACATGTATCTATTATTCGTGATCTATATTTTAATATACGATTATTTGTTTCGTTGGGTGACGGAACGTTCTGAACAAATTGCAACAAAACAACCGGAAAAACTGTAAAACACGAATTTAGTTTGCGAAAGTGTGATAATCGCTGTCTCATTTTTATCGAAAGTGTGTTTTCCGGGACCTATCTATTAGAACTGCCTTTTAGTTAGGTTTTAAAACTAGGTCGCAACCCATCGGGTTGTCATGAAGCTTTTCTCGGAGGACCAGGGCAAAAGAACAACGTAAATAACAAATAGTAATATCTATACTTAATATTATAAAGCTGAAGAGCTTATTTGTTTGGTTGAACGCGCTAATCTCAGGAACTACTGGTCCGAATCGAAAAATTATTTCAGTGTTTGATAGCCTATTTATCATGGAAGGTTATAGGTAAATCACTCTTAGACCGATACGAGTGGAGCATTATAAATTTAGCTTTCACATTTTCTTAGTTTAGGTATCGCTTTAGCGGGTCAATAAAATTTTTAACATGTTTCACTAATGTTTTCGATCTTTTTATTAAATACGCGACTCTTAAACACTAGTGAAACATGGTTACAGTAACGTATGTACTTGTGTTCATACACATGGTTATCTAGCTCTATTTTCTACCTGCAGACCATCAAATCTACCAGCGAAATGCACAGAAGAAGCGTTAAGGCATAAAGCTGAACACGCCCGCATGGTGGAAGCGGCGAGACGGCGCGTGGAGCGCGAGGCGGCGGCGCGCCACGCCCGCGTGCAGGAGTCCCTGCGGTTAGAAGAACGTCTTGCAACCCATGCGAGGGAGTGGACCACGCATATACTACCTGATTGGCAGAATACGTAAGTACTCCTACTTCACTACATCTCTTCTTCTTCCTGCCCTTATCCCGCCTAAACAGGGTCGGCACAACATGTGTTTTTCTTCCATTCCTCTCTGTCAGCCGTCATTTCAGTCATCACTCCCCTCTTACACATATCGCCTTTCACACAATCCATCCATACTTTCTTCGGTCTTCCTCTACTTTTACGACCATCCACCTGCACATTCATAACTTTCCTCGTAACATGATTTTCATCCCTCCGCATTATATGTCCATACCATGACAACCTATGGCTCCTCACTTTCTCCGTTACTGGCGCTACTTTTAAACTACCTCTTATATACTCATTTCTTATTTTATCCATTCGAGTCACACCACACATCCATCTCAACATACGCATCTCCGCTACATGCACTTTTCTTTCATCCGTCTCTTTCATCGCCCAACACTCCGATCCATACAAGACGACAGGTCTTATGATGGTCTTATATATTTTCCCCTTAAGTTTAAGGGGCATTCGAGGATCGCAAATTGTTCCAGTGACCTGTCGTCATTTCATACATCTATATAAATAAAAAAGTCCCCGCCGCCTCTGTCTGAACGCGATGAACACAAAAACTGCTGAACAGATTTTCATGCGGTATTCACCAAATTACGGAGTATTTCATGGGAAAGGTTTTTATGTATAATACATCAATTTGGACCCGGTAGGTGGCGCTGGTGAGCAGAACGAAGTCTGCCGGGTCCGCTAGTAGTATATAAAACAAAGTCACTTTCCCTGTCCCTATATCCCTATGTATCTTTAAAACTACGCAACGAATATTGATGCAGCTTTTTTTAATAGATAGAGTGTTTGAAGAGGAAGGTCTATATGTTTAATACATGCATAATTTAGTAGAGAATCACTACGTATCTCATCATCATCAGTTTCTATACGTCTCCACCGAGAAGCTCGAGCCTCCTCTAACACCGAGAGGATTTAGGTAGTCCACCACGCGGGTCTAGTGCGAATTGGCGGAGTTCACATGCCTTCAATTGTGACATCTCAGGCATGCAGGTTTCCTTACGACGTTTTCCATCACCGAAAGCCTAAACCGTTTAGTAATAGTTAAATTTAAAATAGTTTTTATGTATTTTTACACTCATGTCCGCTATATTAGTATAGACAAGTGGTCCCAGCGGTATCACCCGGATGACCAAGGGATCTAAATTTGCCTGGGTTAAAAAGTAGCCTATGTTATCAGAACATTTTCTAACTCTGTGGCAAATTTGAACCGTTTTGGCGTGAAAGAGTAATAATCATCCATACTTAAAAGCTTTCGCATTTAATATTAACCATGGGCGGATCTATGTAAGGGCTTTTTGGAATACAGCGAAAATGGACAATAATACTTACTAATATGACAAATTATTTTACTGTCTTATTTTTCTTCGAATTCTTTGACAAAATATCAACGACCTACCTACTTGTTCGATATGTCAATTTAAAGCAGATTTTGCACTCTTATAAAACTAAAGAATACATCTTGCAGCTTCATACATAATCTCACAATTTACGTCTAAAGGAGGTAACAGATCAACCGTGAAATGCGTTGTTTTATGCCTAGCTGAGGAATTTTTCAATTAACTATTGTAATGCCTCAACTACATTGTATTAAAATTGTGGAATAAAAATATTTATAGACTATTACTATTTATGGATTATTATGGTGGCAAAATTACGACATTATTTAACATATTTAGTTAGAGATTAACCAGCGACTTGAAAGTCAGGGTCACAGACCAAAGACAACCAACCTATCAAGCCTCCTCAATTGAGATCAGATAACCGTATGAAGAATGTCACATATTTATTTATATAAAGACAGACAAACATCTCAACAATGCATTCTGTTATATGGTGTGTTTGTCTAACCGCATTGAAACAATATACCCACCTAACGCATTATGTTAAGCTTTAGACAATAGCATTGTGTCTTTCTTTCGCTCAGCTATAGTCTAGCTCTGATTGTGACAATGCTTGGAATAAATACAAAGAAATGTTTATAAAGTTCTAGGTACTCCGCGTTCCCAGGGGAATTTATAAAAAGTTGCCTATTAGTGCTATTCCAGAACATATTCTAACTTTATACCAAATTACATCTAGATCCCTTTAGCTGTTGTTGAAAGAGTAACAAAAATACTTTTATAGATCCATTTATTCATATATTCTCAAAACCTTAAGCATTCATAATATGAGTTTCAGGAAAATCATTAAGATCTACCCAATTTGTCATTTAAAGTCAATTTAAATTAAAAGTAGCCTAATTTCTAGTAATAAGATTAGTCTCCTTCATCAAAAAGTGCTCATATGAGATGTATATAGTGTGTAGAGATACAGAATATAAATTTAGACTCAAGAATTTCACAAAGCGACAAAATACTAGCAATAGTACTTTGAATTTTGAACATACCTATGGTATAACTAATGATGATAATTCTCAATTACAGGAAAAACTCCAAGCGCACTCTAGACCTATGGTGGAGCGGTCTTCCACCCTCAATACGAGGGAAAGTATGGCAGCTAGCCATCGAGAACAAACTGAAGATTACACACGAAATGTACCAGGAATATGTCATCAAAGCGAAGCAGAGGCTCCAAGAGGCACAGTTGAGGAGGAAACGGTTAAAGATCAACAGAAAAAACTCTTGCGGCTGTCAGAATGGCGATGACGATGGTAATGTCAAAAATGATGAGAGATTGTCGAAAACTGATGACAAAATGTCTAAAACTGAAGATAGGTTGTCGAAAACTGATGACAGGTTGTCGAAAACTGAAGATAGATTGTCGAAAACTGATGAGAGGTTGTCGAAAACTGAAGACAGATTGTCGAAAACTGATGACAGAGAAGACAAACCCCGTCTAAGCATACCAAGGAATTTCAGCGAGCAAAATCTCAAATCTCAAGCAACAGATTCCACTGGCCCAAAGAAGTGTTGTTCAAAATCGAACCCTAATCTCCTCGATTATAGTGACGAGTGTTCAATGGAGTTGATACAGTTGGATATAGCGAGGACGTTCCCACCGTTGGGCATATTTCAACCCGGTGGACCTTATTTTGATGTGTTACATGAACTTTTGGCCGCTTATGTGTGTTATAGGCCGGATATTGGATATATACAGGTAATTTGACGTTTATAATTTAATTGATTCTATCCACCAAATTATAAATAACTAGTTCCCGGGATCTTAAATTTTCCTGGGATAAAAAGTAGCCTATGTCCTTTCGCAGGCTTTAGAGTATTTGTGTACCAAATTACATTTAAATGGGTTCAGTGGTTTTAGCGTGAAAGCGAGACACAGACAGAGTTACTTTCGCATTTATAACATTGAAGTATAGAATTTTTTATTTTTCCAACGTTGTCACGATTCACTTTCACTAGATGGCGCTGTAAACTCTATAACTTACATCCTGTTATTTATTTACAAACTCCTTAAAACTAACATTACAGGTAGGTATCTAATGCAATAGAAGGGCCTTAAAGTAATCTTATAATTACAATTGTTATTGTATTATCGCCTTTAAATCTTTGCAAATAAGCTTTATGTGTTAATTATCACGTTTCAGGGCATGTCATTCATAGCAGCCGTGTTGATATTAAACATGGAGGCGCCGCAAGCGTTCGTGTGCTTCGCCAACTTGCTCGACGGGCCGGTCCTTCGAGCCGCCTTCACTAGAGATGGCGCCACTATGCAGGTACTTAACAACTATTTATAATATTGGTTTGTTTTTAATACTGTATGAAAACTGAATGGTGAAAGCGAGACAGAGTTATTTTTGTATTTTTAGTTTGGATATCGTTTAGCTTTCATGGTTTGGCCCTCCTTATGTAGAGAAAAAGAAGCCATGTTACAAAAAAGTAAATATAAAAAACTGTACCTGTAAGTAAATATAAAAAGGCAGGCTGCAGGAAGGACAAAGAAATAATGGTATGATTGTGGAAAAGATGATATCGCCGCCCCCGGAGAATAAAATGACAACTGATATTACCATAGTTTTAGTGTTATCTCATTTTGGCAATCTATGGTGCCTAATACATCTACCCAATTTTTTTCGTAAATTTCTAGCTATTATTCAAAAAGTTATAAAAAAATGCAATAATATTCGCCTGTTTTTCAAGCACAGTAGATTTCGTGAAAAAAACTATAATATGAAGTTAGTGAAACAGTTTCTTCATTAAAGATACAATAAAAACTTTAGCAATAATATTCTCGGAAAAAAAATCGGTGAAATAATTGTCAATGCTATTATCATTTTGTTCTCCTAAAAGTCCGCTTAGGCGTGACTGTACAATAATCGGTTACAATCGTTTACGTCTAACTGAGGTTCTTTTACACATGTACCTCAGTTAGACGTAGACGATAGTAATTATATAAATAACTCTAAGAATAATAATAAAGATGCATAGAAATGAAAAATAATTAAAAAGATCCAAAGAAATAACATAAATATTCCAGAGGAAGTGCCAACACAAACTGAAACTGCTGTTGGCACCCCAGAGGTTGACGAATCATGTTCAATTGATTCAACGATGAGTATAAATAATACTATGAAATTGAGAAGAAAACGAATCAAAATGAGAGTGAAAGACTAGACCAGAGAAGTAAAAAGGATGGTAGAATGCGATAAGGAAAAGTTCGAAAGAAAAACTCTGAAGGCTGAATGTAAGTGTAAAAAGAAATGTGGTGAGAAGATCAATCAAGCACAAAGAGAGGCAATTATGCAGCAATATTATGAACTTGAAGATCACGAGCAACAGTGGCAATAGATCGCCCGTTATACTGCAACTGAAGAAGTAAAAAGAATAACACTAGTCCGAAAAAACAATCTTACACAATCTAATATATACTACATATTTCAAATTAGGCACAGAGAAAGTACAAGTGTGTAAGACATTTTTCATCAATACTTTAAGTACATCACGTCAAATTGTTTATACATCATTAGGCTGTAAAAGGATAAATTGATAACAGATACCGTCATGACAAAATAACACGTAAAATGTCTATACGACCAGAAGAAAACATCATCCAGCATATTCCAATAGAGTGCAATGGCATGGAACTCTTTCTTGTGTGACAATGACACAAGAAATGATTCGGCCAGACAATATCTTTCAGAACTGCTCAATAGGTTTATCTAAAATGTAGCAGCTGTATCAAACCTGGTTTCAGGAGGGAAACTAGAAGATTAAAGAACGGGTACGTCAAATCAAAAAATAGGAAAAGGAACTCTCAAATACAACTATAGCAATCATTGTCTACAGAAAGAGTTGAACATTCCTCAATCCCATTTAGGAATGTAGAAAAAGTGAATGATGAGAAGTGCAATGTGAAGGAAATGGCGCAGAATGAGTTTATAGATAAAAAACAATTAATTAAAAACAAGAACTGGGCTGAATATGTAGAAGGAAAGAAAATAGCATAGTCTAAAGCAATGGAAGTTAGCGTCTTACATTCACCCCCAACAATACAATTTAAATATGATTTTGATCTCAATTATTCACAATTAAATGTCGAACCGCATCAAAAAATCACGGCAAGAAAAAAGCGAGGCACCAGACAAACAGGAAACAACATTTCAGCTTATTTTAGTGCATCCCAATTGAAACTTGTATACAACAAACCTCTACCAGTAAGCAAGGCTTTATTCACCGATCTTATGAGTCTTTGTAGGACAGATCCCATCCCGGCTTACTACCATAGCTTGTACAATTATTTCACTTCTATGAATAGTTCTGATGACCATTTACATGACAATTATCATGAAAATGAAGAAGATTAGGTTATTTTTAAAAAGTTTATTTCGACTATGTTACCCTTACAAAATCGATTGGGTACCTACTTAAATATGGTTTATTATAATAATTTACGAAGATATTTAGGAACTCTTTTTTTTAATGTTAAATAATTTAGAATTTCAATAAACCAATAGTGTATTACTATAACATTGTTTTACAACAAAACCCGGAATAAAAGTTCAGGGTTCTATTACCGTTTAATGTATTTTCCGTATAAACGAGAATAGAATGGTAAGTGATATTGTTTTCCGTTAATTTAGCTTCTATTATACGTTGAATATTATTGTAAACCAGTAATGCAATAATTACAATCTCTGTTAGAGAATAGCTATAGTGGAATAAAAGACACTTGTCTCTTGGGACGTTGCAACAGCATATATTTAAACAAGACAGATGACACGTAAACTTCTCTCTAACATTTTTAGGATTACAGCCAGTATGTTCATATCCAACCTCCAACACGCACCCTTAATCCTATAAATGTGCATATAAACAAAACAGAAATTAATCATTAACCAAACTACATATACAATATAAATAAAACATAAACACAACTTAACAAATCACTTATCGTTTAGTTTAAACTAGAGTATACTTTCGCCCGCCCTCTTAATGGGTAATTTCATTAAATCTGATTTAATTTTGGGGCCTGGCAGAGACTTTGTTAGCATGTCTGCTACCATTTCTTGTGAAGACAAGTATCGGACCTCAACTTCCTCATTTGAAATAGCTTCGCGGACGAAATGAAACCTAATATCAATGTGTTTAGTCCTATTATGGTTCATTTTGTTTACTGCGATTCTATGCGAAGATTGGTTATCGTTATAAATAACTACTGGTTTACAGCCAATATCACGTGTTAAGCTTTTTAATAAACTCTTTAAATATATTGCTTCCTTTGAAGCTTGGCTCAAACCTACATACTCAGCCTCTGTAGAGGACAGTGCCACACACCTTTGCTTACGACTCTCCCACGTTATTAAGTTTTTGCCTAACATGAACATTAAACCCGTAAAAGATTTTCGATCAAAAGACCCACCCCAATCCGCATCAACAAAACCATATAATTCTAGGTTTCTTGACTTTTGGAATAAAATCGCCAAATCAGATGTCCCTTTCAAATATCTAAGCACACGTTTAGCTTGTTTATAATGAATTTCATCAAAACATGAATTAAATTGAGATAATACGCTAACTGCATGTGCAATATCTGGTCTAGTATTTTGTGACAGATAATTGAGACAACCTATAAGATTACGATAAGGCAACCTACAATCGGAATTAGAACTTTTCTCAAGTTTGAGACCTACTTCCATTGGGGTAATAACTGGGTTACAGTCAAGCATATCAAATTTCTTTAAAATATTGAGTATGTATTGTTCCTGATCTAGGTAAATAGTATTATTATCTCTCCTAAGCCTAATACCTAGTACATGTCTAGCAGGACCTAAGTCTTTGACTCTGAACTTTCGCAGTAGACTAGATTTTAAGTTCTGCTTTTCATTTTCGTGTTTTTGAGAACAGAATACAAAAATATCGTCAACATAAATGACTACTACTATCCTATCTCTATCACCTAATACTTTTTGATATAAACATGGCTCAATTTTAGATTGTATAAAACCTAAGTTCAACATTTCAGTATCAAATTCATTAAACCAAGCGTTTGACGCTTGTTTTAACCCATACAATGACCTTTGCAATTTACAGACCTTATTCTCCTGACCTTTGACAATTGCACCCTTCGGTTGAAGCATATAAATGTCCTCCTTTAATTTTCCGTAAAGGAAAGCAGTCGTTATATCCCACTGATCAATAGCCCAATCGTATTCTACAGCTAATGAGAATAATAATCGCAAAGTGGAACTTCTAATAACTGGAGAATAAGTCTCGTTATAATCTATGCCATGTATTTGAGTGAACCCTTTTGCTACTAACCTAGCCTTATATTTAGATACTTTGCCATCGCTGTCACGTTTTATCTTAAATATCCACTTGCATTTTATTGGCTTCTTATCCCGTGGTAAATCAACGAGTGACCATGTATGATTTTCTTCTAAAGAATTCAGTTCATCGTCTATGGCTTTTCGCCATAATTCGCGATCAGGTCTACCCATTGCCTCCTCCATCGTTGTTGGATCGCCATCAATATCAGCGATAGCTTCAATACATGTGCACGTATAGTCGACTTGTTTTCGTGTACGCATATTGTACCTTGGTTCAGTATTAGCTTCAGTACTCGTTTCTTGAACTCTAGCAAAATTTATATCATCTGATTCTGCTCCCTGAGAGCATCCATCCATTTCTGAACTGATGTCACAATCATTTTGGGTCACAGATTCTATTCGTTCCTCCTCTATATTAACAGGAACGACTGTGTTCTTCGTTACTTCATCATAAGCACCATCACCAAGAAACACGTTCTCCAAGAATTTAACATTTCTGGCAACTGTTATCTTGCCAGTCTTTGGACACATAAGTCGGTAACCTTTGGTATTATTACAGTAGCCTATGAAAAATAAAGCTTCTGCCTTCATGTCAAGCTTCTGCCTTTTCTGTTTAGGTTTCAATACATAAGCTAAACATCCAAAAATTCTCAAGTGACTCAAATCTACTTTCTTACCGGACCAAAGTTCTTGAGGTACTTTATTCGTAACAGCTTTCGTAGGACTTCTATTTTTTATGTATACTACTGTACAAACTGCTTCTGCCCAAAACTTTTTGCTTAGCTTTGCTTCACAAAGCAACGTTCGCGCCTTTTCGATAATCGTTCTGTTCGCCCTCTCAGCTACGCCATTTTGTTGAGGCGTATACGGCACCGTCTTCTGGTGCTTTATACCAGCTGACTTTATGAACTTATCAAAAAATTGATTGCAGAACTCTTTACCATTGTCCGATCTAAGACATTTTATCGACATACCAGTCTCGTTCTCTACTTCCGCCTTATATTCACGAAATTTTTCGAAAGCTTGACTTTTATTTCTTAAAAAATAAACATGCGTCATACGCGTATAATCGTCGATAAAAAGCAACATATAACGAGAGCCTGCGAATGATGGCTCTTCCATCGGACCACAAATATCGGTGTGAACAATTTCCAAACATTGTTTTGCCCTTGTTCCAGATTTTTGAAATGGTTTGTTACTTATTTTTCCATTTATGCATGGTATACATGGTTCAGTAATATCCGTATTTTTTAATTCAATTCCAGTCACCAATTTTCTTAAAATTATTATATTCTTTTGTCCTAAATGAGCTAATCGTTTGTGCCATAAATTTTTCAAACATTCGTGGGACATTGTCACATTGACTGTCAAATTTTCTTTTTCTTTTAATTTAAAAATTCCGTCAACTTGATGACAAGTCGCAACTATTTGATCAGTTTGGTTTTTTATCACACAACCTTTTTTGTTGAAACTTACTGAATGATCTTTTTTAACCAGATCACTCACAGAAATTAAGTTCATAGATAGCCCTGGAACATATAATACATTATTCAATGGTAGTATCGAACTCTTACTGGTTTTCAGCACGGCATTTCCTCTGCCTTTAACTGGAATTTCTGTACCACTCGCCACTTTTATTTTCATGCTGTTCTTTTCAATCTTATAATCAGACAACATCTGGTTATTAAATGTCATGTGATTTGAACAACCACTGTCTACATACCAACCATTTTTGTTGACAGTTGACGACATACCCATGCATATATTTGCATTGAACTGACTTTTCTTGCATTCAGATGCTTTGTGCCCAATCTTATGGCATTTAAAGCATTTGTACACTGGCTTTCGAGCTTTTGTTGTGTTTTCATTGGTTTTGCCCTTAGATGTGATAAGAGCTTGCTCACCAGCTCCTGCGCCTGACTCTGCTTGTCTATTTCCTTCTTGTAGCAGTTTGGTTTTTATTTGCTCTAAAGAGATTTCCTTACCGCTGTTGTCAACAGCCATAATTAAAGGGTTGTAATCCGCCGGTAGGCCAGCCAACAATATGGAAATAATCCATTGTTCTGAAATTTCTGCGTCAATATCTGCTAACTGTTGCGCTAGGAATACAATGCCAGTAATATATTTCTCCATTGATTGGAAATTTTCTAATTTGCATTGCCACAACTGACGTTGCAGAGATATGCGTCTTCCCCAGCCCTTATCTTCATACGCTTTAGATAAATTTTCCCAAACTTGACGTGCTGTTTTTGCTTTAAACACGTGGGCAAAGCAAGAGGGCTCTAATAATAGACAAAGTGTCGTACGTGCCTTTCTATCTGTGTCTTTCAATTCAGGAGTAACTTGATCAGCTTCGACTGCAGCCCACCAATTTTTTGATTCAAGATAATTTCTTACAATGAATTTCCAGCTTGCGTAGTCGTTGGAGCCTTTCAGTTTTCGAATCCCACAAATAGAATTAGAATTCGATGAATTTTCTTCATCCGCCATCTTTGTAATTTGTTTTATAAATTACCGCTCGTACTTTTTAAAATTCAGGTAGCTATAATCATTTGTAGATTAATACTTGGATTCCTGGGTTACCTGGGCATTTTTGTTGACAGTTGACGACATACCCATGCATATATTTGCATTGAACTGACTTTTCTTGCATTCAGATGCTTTGTGCCCAATCTTATGGCATTTAAAGCATTTGTACACTGGCTTTCGAGCTTTTGTTGTGTTTTCATTGGTTTTGCCTTTAGATGTGATAAAAGCTTGCTCACCAGCTCCTGCGCCTGACTCTGCTTGTCTATTTCCTTCTTGTAGCAGTTTGGTTTTTATTTGCTCTAAAGAGATTTCCTTACCGCTGTTGTCAACAGCCATAATTAAAGGGTTGTAATCCGCTGGTAGGCCAGCCAACAATATGGAAATAATCCATTCTTCTGAAATTTCTGCGTCAATATCTGCTAACTGTTGCGCTAGGAATACAATGCCAGTAATATATTTCTCCATTGATTGGAAATTTTCTAATTTGCATTGCCACAACTGACGTTGCAAAGATATGCGTCTTCCCCAGCCCTTATCTTCATACGCTTTAGATAAATTTTCCCAAACTTGACGTGCTGTTTTTGCTTTAAACACGTGGGCAAAGCAAGAGGGCTCTAATAATAGACAAAGTGTCGTACGTGCCTTTCTATCTGTGTCTTTCAATTCAGGAGTAACATGATCAGCTTCGACTGCAGCCCACCAATTTTTAGATTCAAGATAATTTCTTACTATGAATTTCCAGCTTGCGTAGTCGTTGGAGCCTTTCAGTTTTCGAATCCCACAAATAGAATTAGAATTCGATGAATTTTCTTCATCCGCCATCTTTGTAATTTGTTTTATAAATTACCGCTCGTACTTTTTAAAATTCAGGTAGCTATAATCATTTGTAGATTAATACTTGGATTCCTGGGTTACCTGGGATTCCTGGGTTACCTGGGATTCCTGGGCCCATAACCTGTTAGAGAATAGCGATAGTGGAATAAAAGACACCTGTCTCTTGGGACGTTGCAACAGCATATATTTAAACAAGACAGATGACACGTAAACTTCTCTCTAACATTTTTAGGATTACAGCCAGTATGTTCATATCCAACCTCCAACACGCACCCTTAATCCTATAAATGTGCATATAAACAAAACAGAAATTAATCATTAACCAAACTACATATACAATATAAATAAAACATAAACACAACTTAACAAATCACTTATCGTTTAGTTTAAACTAGAGTATACTTTCGCCCGCCCTCTTAATGGGTAATTTCATCAAATCTGATTTAATTTTGGGGCCTGGCAGAGACTTTGTTAGCATGTCTGCTACCATTTCTTGTGAAGACAAGTATCGGACCTCAACTTCCTCATTTGAAATAGCTTCGCGGACGAAATGAAACCTAATATCAATGTGTTTAGTCCTATTATGGTTCATTTTGTTTACTGCGATTCTATGCGAAGATTGGTTATCGTTATAAACAACTACTGGTTTACAGCCAATATCACGTGCTAAGCTTTTTAATAAACTCTTTAAATATATTGCTTCCTTTGAAGCTTGGCTCAAACCTACATACTCAGCCTCTGTAGAGGACAGTGCCACACACCTTTGCTTACGACTCTCCCACGTTATTAAGTTTTTGCCTAACATGAACATTAAACCCGTAAAAGATTTTCGATCAAAAGACCCACCCCAATCCGCATCAACAAAACCATATAATTCTAGGTTTCTTGACTTTTGGAATAAAATCGCCAAATCAGATGTCCCTTTCAAATATCTAAGCACACGTTTAGCTTGTTTATAATGAATTTCATCAAAACATGAATTAAATTGAGATAATACGCTAACTGCATGTGCAATATCTGGTCTAGTATTTTGTGACAGATAATTGAGACAACCTATAAGATTACGATAAGGCAACCTACAATCGGAATTAGAACTTTTCTCAAGTTTGAGACCTACTTCCATTGGGGTAATAACTGGGTTACAGTCAAGCATATCAAATTTCTTTAAAATATTGAGTATGTATTGTTCCTGATCTAGGTAAATAGTATTTTTATCTCTCCTAAGCCTAATACCTAGTACATGTCTAGCAGGACCTAAGTCTTTGACTCTGAACTTTCGCAATAGACTAGATTTTAAGTTCTGCTTTTCATTTTCGTGTTTTTGAGAACAGAATACAAAAATATCGTCAACATAAATGACTACCACTATCGCTATTCTCTAACAGGTTATGGGCCCAGGAATCCCAGGTAACCCAGGAATCCCAGGTAACCCTTTAGTATCTTTTAAAATTCTAAATATCTTCAGTTCGGTTAACCATAGTGTAACATATTTTAAAGCATTACATAAATCAAAAAATCAGCTATAATTGACCTTATTTTTATTTCTCTGCATCTATCGGTTAGCAAGTTAAAGCAAAAAAACGGTTTTTTATTTTTCCTGAAAAATCGTGTTTTTGCAGTTATCATTTTATTCTCCGGGGGCGGCGATATTAGAGAATGTGTTGGATGATCGAATGAAATAGAAGGACCTGATATAAATTGACCTTAAATAGGACAAAGCGATGATGTTGGTTGTGGTATACGTGTATAATAATTTTATAAGTAAACTTGCGGGTACACTGAAGTAAACTATGCAGTTGGTTTGTTAGGGTGGTATTACACTTATCAAATATCTTTGTCCAATATTTGATCAAATTTGTTTGAAGGACGCTCATTACACTTGTCCAATATCTGTGTCCAATATTTTGCGTAGTGTTAAGAAAATGGAGCATCTTTATGTTCTGTTATTGGGTTTTTAAGTGGTGCTATTATCATAATGTTATTATTAAATAATAAAAACTCACGAAAAAAGAAAAAACGCACGATATCTTGTATGCAGCCTTTTTTAATAAAATGTCATTAATATTTGATCAATATCGGTTTTGCCGATACATTTGATGAAGTCGTCCAATTTCTTTGATCATTGGACCAAGATATTTGATAAATGTAATACTACATTTATCAAAATATATATAATGTAATACTACATTTATCAAATATATTGGTCCAATGACCCTTAACTCGGTCTTTCATTGTATAGCTCCCACATTTAATTATTAAATATTTTTAATTTATATTACAGCGATTATGGAAAGCCTACAGCTGGCTCCTCGCCCGCAATGTACCCGCCCTCGCGGACGTGCTGGCTCCTGAACTATACTTGGTGGAGTGGCTGTACACGGCGTTTGCTAAAGCAATGCCGCTAGACGCAGCCTGCCGCGTGTGGGACGTGTTCCTAAGAGATGGGGATACGTTCCTGTTTAATACTGCTTTAGGTTAGTACAACAATATCCTATTCTTGTGTCTAGATGTAAATATATGTAGCCGTGGTGGCTCAGTTGGGAACGCACCGACTCACGATCATGAGGGTGCCGGTTCAAATCCCTGGCCCGTACCTCTGAGTTTATAAAAACTTACGTCCGGATTCACACCACTGGCTTTCGGTGAAGGAAAACATCGTGAGGAAACCTGCATGCCCGAGATGTCACAATTAAAGGCATGTGAAGTCCGCCAATCCGCACTAGGCCCGCGTGGTGGACTATGGCCTAAACCCCCCTCGATGTTAGGGGAGGCTCGAGCTCCTCGGTGGAGACGTATATGAGCTGTTGATGATGATGATGATGATGATGAGATGTAAATATCTATATAAGTATATACTTAAAAGTAGTATGTCAGCTCTCTGGTTACCACAACACAAGCTCACTGTGAAGCTTACTTTCAAATCCGATTGGTAGTGTGTGAAAAATGTCCCAGGATATTTACTTTTTTGGTTTTTATGGCATACATTTCCACCTGATGGGAAGCGGTTACCGCAGCCTATACACACTTGCAACACCAGGGGCGTCACTAACGCGTTGCTTCTTGTAGAACCCCATGCTGTACTCCATTAGGAATACCAGTGTGAGGAGCTCATTCCACAACCTGAGTGTCTGTGGTAGGAAACTCCTCTAAAACCACAGGAAAGACCCAATTAAGTTTATTTATATAAACTACTTTTTCCGCCCACAGGGTCCAGTAACTTTTCCGGGATATAAGGCTACCCTTTTCCAAACTCTAGTCTGTCTACGTACCGTATTTTAACATTTCTCTATAAAAAATTACATTTCACAATTCCTTATATAATATGTTTCTACAGCAACTTTTTACTCCTGGAACGCGGGTGCAACCGCGTGGCTGAAGCTAGTCTATACTAATATTATAAAGAGGAAAGATTTGTTTGTTTGTTTGTTTGTTTGTTTGTTTGTTTGTTTGTTTGTTTGTTTGTAATGAATAGGCTCCGAAACTACTGGACCGATTTCAAAAATTCTTTCACCTTTGGAAAGCTACATTATCCCCGAGTAACATAGGCTATATTTTATCCCTGTATTCCCACGGGAACGGGAACTACGCGGGTAAAACCGCGGGGAGGCAGCTAGTACTGTATAAAACGCAAACGCCCACTCATGTTACAAATATGAACTACTCAATAGCTTAATTATATATGATAATATTTTATACAATTATCCTCAACAGGCATCCTCCACCTATATCAAGACGAGCTCAAAGACATGGACTTCATATCAGCCGCTCAGTTCTTGACCAAACTCCCCGAAGACTTGGACCCTGAAGCCTTATTCAAAAGCATCTCCTCAATATCCTTAACCCTGGACGGTCTCTCCTTTGAAGAGCTGGTCTCATGTGGAGACGATGCAAGCTTGGACGATGACGTCATCAGGTTATGATACCGACGGAACCTCTCGCAGTTCTTCGATGATATCGCTTCCAAGGTAGGGTTATAATCACAACTTATTATAAAAAGTCGCTTTTCCCTGTCTTCTTAAATCTTTCAAACTACGTAACGGATTTTGATGCGATAGATAGTGATTCAAGAGGAGGTTTTTATATACAAGACATGCATAATATGTTAGAGAAACACTGACAATTTTGGAGGTTTCTAATGTGATGTATATATGCACCCGTGCGAGGGGAGGGTCGCTAGTACTTGATATAATGACTAAATTGTGCAGTACGAGAAAGTAGCGAGACGTTTTTGTAATACGCTGTGCGTGATTTTAACTATAGTCTGTGTTTTTTTATTTTTTATTATGGTAAGAAATGTTTGAATGTATAAAAAAATCTTCAGTAAATTGTGAGAGTATGAATAAAATTGGATGTAGTTGTTCATTTCAATGAAAAAATTTTTTTAACTAAAATAAATATTGCCACCGCGTTTTAAATCATACTATGTGTCTGTGGAAACTATGTCTATAAATGAAAAATATTTGTAAGTTTTAACGAATGAAAAATCTCAAACAAGATTATTAGAAAAATCGAGCTTTTGAGACTGCAGTAATAAATGCTGATTAAAATAAAAGAATTAATTAAATAATTGTTATGAAACCTCTTAACTCGATATGCAACTGTGATTTTTTAAATAATTAATCGACGTGTAAATATAGTGAAATTTACTTATTGTCGGAAGCTGCTGACATTTTGTCACCAATTGCCGACATAACATAATGATTAATGGAAATGAATGTGTGTCTGTATCTTTTCGTACTAATTGAACATATCATATTCATTAGTATATTAAATTATAAGCTTCGTACCTGCTAATTGAAATATATAAGTGTTGAATACTTTAGCATTAAAATTAATGTAACACTCATTTATCTATTAAAAGCAAAATAATACTTTTCTTCCAAAATCAATATTTAGAATATTTTAATTTCGTTTATGTGCGTCGGAATATGACCTTTATATTTTAAACAGTAAACTTCAAATTCCTAAATTTATATTGATTCTTTAAGCTTCTATCATCTCAGTAGATAAACTATCTTGATTTTTAGTCTATATTATATGTCTTATATTGTATGTCTTAATCAAATTCACTGCAAATCTTGGAATTAATATTTTTTTACCAAAAAAATTTTTCGATAATAAAACATAAATCATTTTATTATGACTTGGTTGGTAAGGTGCAGTTGTTTGATATGTCTGCTACCACACTGTTTTTGGGATCTATTCCTTATCACATAGTTTTATATATATCTATCTATACAACAATATATATGTATTAAAACAGCTTTTAAATATGTTTTGGCCATCTGCACTTATAAATTAGATTTAAACAGCATAAACAAAATTATTTTAAAAATAATTATATTGTTAGATTTGCAGTGAAATAAATAAAATTATATAAATGTGTTAATTATAAGGAAAACTATCAACGAGTAGTAGGACCGGCCTAATAATTAAGGAAAAAATATCGAAATACTTTCGAAAAATATATTATATCTATTGTAAGATGTATATTAAAATTGTAAATAATATTTATATTGTGTTAAATGTTGTTCCAATTTGTTAAAAAGTTTCTTTATTACATTAATTTTATAGATATAAAGAAAACATAATGTTTGTATATATAACAAATTTATTTTGATTACTTATACTGAACTGAAAATCTGATTTCCTAAAGTTTACTGTAACTTTTGAATAATCCTCTACTAAAGAATTTTCCTTCGATTTCTTCGAACCTTCTTTTCAAAGAAGGAGGTTCTCAATTGGTCATTTTCTTATTGAGTATATATAACATAAATATGTATATGGCATTAAGTAACAAAATAAACGAAATTAACTGCCGATGTGGTATAATATTTTAAGTGAATAGAACATTTTAATAAATTGGAATTTAAATAAATAAGTCTTAAAATTATAAATCATAAACATTTAATTTATAAACAGCTTTAAAATATAATTATAGCATCTTGCCATGGGTTGAATAATGGTAAAAAATATTATTAGTTATCTTTTCTGAATGCTTTAAAGTTTAAAATGTAAGTAATAATTTTAATCTTTATATTATTTTTGCATAAAATTATTTTATTATTTCGTTGAAATGAGAAATTGTCGTTCGATCTTATCATTCATGAAAACACCAAAATTTATTAGAAAAACAATATGCAATTCTAGAAACTATCATAAATAATGTGAAGCCATTTTATCCCCACATTTCATTTTAATTGTAATTTAGATGAGTCTCGTAGAATAGAAATATTATAAAAAAAATACATAAGGTTTTAGAATTTAAAACATTAATGTATGGGCTGACAACCGACCTTTATTCTATGTAAAATAAACTAAGTAGTATAGTCTATACTAAAAAGCCTTGTAATGATGCAAAATTAGTAATGTTATTTAATGTATGATAAAAGAGAGACCCCGCTTTTTTTTTGTCAAAAAAAAATTGGTTGCCTGTAAAGTCGGTATACGGGCGAAAGTTTTACGTGACAACGACTTTGAGTGGTAAAATAATTTTAATGTGAATATTCATTCGTATAGTAGGAAGAAGGATGAAATAATAGTAACAATTTAAAACATAACGTCACGTTACGTGAGCGGAGCGTAACGCAGTTTCTTGAAGTGTCACCCGGCAAACCAATTTATAAGACGTTGTCACGTCAAAACAAGTAGTTTGAAACTGCCAGATTCATTAAAATATATATCTATTTAAATATTTATATAATAATATTTAAACAGGTAAATCGTTTTATACATCCCAACAAAGTCATAATTCTTTCTATGTATGGAAATGCTTCAAAATTAATAGTGATTGTGTCAAATAAACATAATAAATGACATTCATTTCAATGTACCTTTTGTTAAAGTGTGATTTTAAATTGATCATAATTCTAACTAATATTATAAATGCGAAAGTAACTCTGTCTGTCTGTCTCGCTTTCACACTAAACTACCGATTTAAATGAAATTTCGTACACATATAGTCAAAATCCTGAGAAAGAACGTAGGCTACAAATCCCGGGAAAATTATAGATCACCCGGGTACGCGGGTGAAACCGCGATAAGCCAGAAGTTTTAAATAAAAATACTCTAGATAATTTGACTTTGGCGGGCAGTATAGATTGATCTACCTATATATATGTTGTAGAAATGCTAAATTACCTCCAATACTTACAAGTTTATTGTTTCAGAACGGAATATAAGCCATATGAATATCTGTCGTAGGGTTTTAAATAGGGATAAGATTATGATGTGGACTGATATTACTAATTATAAATAATGCCATCTCGATAATTTAATATGTAAATATAATTGTTGATTATAAGCGATGATATTCGGCCCCAAATAAACACGATTATGTTATTTTAATTGCGAATTAAATGTGTACAATCAATTGTGTGTTTTTATTATATTTTTTTAACCTGGCTTTCGTGTAGCTATGTGTCTTTCTCTTCTTCCTGCCCATATCCCGCCTAAGGTCGGCACAACATGTGTTTTTAAAGAAATAAAATAAAATTGTCTATAGTTGTTAAAATTGGCTATGTAGTTAATCAGCTATCTGGTTACCATACCACAGTGAAAATTTGGAATCGCTTAATACTGCGATACCTACACTACTCACATAACTACAGACATACTTATTTTTATTATTAAATTAAGCGGTAGCCTTAATTTAATAATAAAAATATGTTGCAGTTTAATTACATTAGGTTAGGATTAATATTGCATTTGAAAATATATTGTTTGTTGGTATTTTACATAAATTACATAGTATTGCAAACAAAATCCTGTCTTCCCTATAAGTCGGTCAGTTATGCTTTAACGCCAAACCACCGAACCGATTTTTAGGATTCCGCAGCCAAATGGCAAAAAACGGAACCATTATAGATTCTTCATGTCTGTTTGTCCGTCACAGCCACTTTTATCCGAAACTATAAGAGCTTGAAAATTGGATGAGCTGATGAAACTTGGTAAGTACCTCGCACTTGGCCGCTTTTTATAAAGTTTGTTACCTATAGGCTAGAACTTGATAAAGGGCATAGGCTACATTGAATCCCAGGAACGCGGGTGTAACCGCGGGGCGGATACTAGCACTGATCTATACATGTCTGTCTGAAAGGGATGAACACAAAAACTACTGAACAGATTTTCATGCGGTTTTCACCTAATTACGGAGTGTGTCATGGGGATGGTTTTTATGTATAATACATCAATTTGGACCCGGTAGGTGGCGCTGGTGGCCAGAACGAAGTCTGCCGGGTTCGCTAGTATATTATAAACTACTTATACCTACTTAAAAATATTTTGATATTGTTGATCGCTTCTGCAATAACATAATGTAAATAATGTGTGATAATAATTGTTACATAATACAACTACACAGTCTAATTGGTGATAACCGAAAAGGTTATCGTTGTAAGGTCAATAATATTAGAGCAAATATGTATTTTAGTGGTTCAGTAGCTAATTAATTTAAATTAAAGATCAATCTATAATAGTAAGAATAATAAAAGAGTCTTCACGCAAAGTTGGCAATGTGCTAGATACCTCTAGTTTATAGGCTACGCTGACTGCTTACCATCAGGCGGGACATGCTTGTCTCCCACTTTAGTACCAACCTATTATAAAATTAGTATTAACTACAGTTCGAACAAACATGATTTTTTGTATATTCAGCGAACTAAATGTTTTAAGTAGGTATGTGTAGAAGGAACCTTTTACCGTTTATTATCACGTTAATGTTTTGAAGCTTATGAAAAAGCTTCAGATAGCGACAGAATGACAATCGTATAACCCCTTCGGAACCCATAGAAACAATATATGTAGTCTTAATCACATAAGTACATAGTATTAAAATCGCTACCAAAGCAAATATAGCTATTCTTTGCAATACAAAGCACTTCAAGAAAACCTCCTTCCATTTTAGACCCTCCTAAATCATATGTAGTAAGCGTAAAACCCACGCAATGTAGGATAAAAACAGCCAATCGTCAAGACAACCTGTCTATTGGTAGACGGAACCCTAATCCAATATTGCTCAACAATGACCAAAGTTGCCGCGAAATAGGGGTCCCGGACTGAGACAGAGCGCATGCGCCAACTCTGGGGTGACTGTCAGTGCTTGCCGACACACGCCGCCGGTCCTCATTAAAAAGGGAAACCTACAACATTCGAATTAAAATAAATAATATATCTGTGACACAAAATATACGCAAAAATGTCAGAAACAAAAAAAGTGAGTGAACCCGGTGAAATGATAGGTCTGCTCGAGAAAAAGGTTAGTGTAATATCCTTTTTTCGTGATGTAACATAAATGTCATGCAAAGGTCATCGAATTTAGGGTGGTTTTAGTCCGTAAGTGTATTTGAGTAAGGTCGATTTCGTTTGGATTTTTTTTAACCTAAGCGTGCCGTAAAATTTAATATTTTGTTAGGTTTATCTTATTAGGAAATAATAACAAATAACTTATACGTCCTATACTGTTTTATTAATTGGAACATGTTACTATTAAATATCTCTAACTTCAGAAATATTTACTGAGATATTCTTGGAATTCTAGCTATACCTAAGTATTCTTATTTATTCTGAATAGGTAGGTATTACTAGTTTTTGTTTTTTCGACTAAAATGCGCATGGCAAATGTATTTTTTGAGCTGTCTTATTTGCTGAAGCTATTAGCACTAGTCAATGTTCTTTGCATGGGTTTTACCAAACTAAAATAGATATAAGATCTTTTTACCTAACCAGCTGTATTAATTAATATTTGCTATGCTAGGTACCTAAGTAGGAGTATTTATTATAACTAAGGTTCGAACTATAATACCTAGGATCCTAGATACCTAGGTTTGTGATGATATTACCTGTCAGCAATGCCCCCATCAGGCCTCATTTCATGATAAAGGTCATGGGGTTAACAGACTCCAATAACCTTAAGCTTTTGGTAAAGGTAAACATCGGAAGGAAACCCGCATGCCCAGCATATCACATTCAAAGGCATGTCTAGTCCCCCAATCCGCACTAGACCCGCATGGCGGACTAAGCCGCGTTGTTGTTGGGAGGCTCGTGTTCCTGCAATGGAGACATATCTGAGAGAAGCGAGTTAGATATAAAACTTCTTCCTCTATTATCCTTAATCAATGCCACCCACAGTCCAGTTTCCTCCGCACCAATTCGTCGTTAGCCCAGTTCAACATCCTCTACGGATCATTAATCGGAGATCTTACATTAATTCTACTATCGTTTATTGACTACCCACGTTTTAATTATCTTGTGACTATTATGCAGTTGTCATGATCTAGACGGTCCGTTCTGAAAGCTTAAAATTATCTTTGTTCCAAAAAGAATCAAATATAGGTAGTGCGTTAAAAAGAACTGATGAATGGCCTATCCAAAACTTGAATTATTTTTCTATTTGAAATAGTTGTTCCTAAGGTGAGCTTTATAATATTTATAGGTACCTATTTATATATTAAACATAAGCTATGATATTTTTCAGTAATTGGAAATTGTTAACACAGATTGAAACACAAACAATTTAATCATTTTAAAAACATTTTGATATCCAATTTTTTTCTATTTCGGTAACGTTGCATAGAAAGGATATCGGTAATTTTACTGTTAGATAAATATCTACCACGTATAAAAACCTGTGAAATAAATAGGAATTTTAATATCTTAGCGTTGCTAATTAATGTGAAATAGCGATTCATTATGATTCACCTGCCAAATCCGTAAAGTGTAATAAACTGTAAAAGCTATGTACTTATGTGTAAATATTGATTTAATTATATTTGGATGCTGAGATTCCTACTCAGGTAGGTACTATGCTTTAGCTATGTAATGTACTTGGTCATTATATTTTTTGTCTGTGGTCGAGTATTTAAAAACAGAGGGGCGTTAAAAGTTTGTCTTCTCTATGGCTTTTGGCTTTCAAACGAATAAAACGATTTTGATTAATTCTTTTAAGGGAACTTGAGCGAGCATATTTTTAAACGACTTCTCTAAAAAGTAAGCTATGTATTACGAAATTCTTTTCTCTGTTAGTATAGGTATTATCAGTATTTAGATACTTTTCTAATCGATTCGGGGATCCAGACACTCTCAGCTCAGCTAAACAGAAATGAGAACCCCATTGTAAGGATCATTGGGTTTCATTTTCAGTACCCTCAAATTTTTCTCAATGTACCTAAATTGCGTAAACAGTGGCCCAATGACGTCACAAGCTAAAAATAGCCTCAAACACACCTCCAAATTGGGCTGTAACGTCACTACTATCATTACGAATAACATTTTATTTTCTACGCAATACGGTTTTATATTGAATGACAGAGTAGTAGGAGACCGGGATAAATCGCCCACGCTCGAATTTTGCACTTAACGCAGCGTAGGCGTTAGGGCAGAATTGTTTTGGTAGAAGGTCAAAGTTAAATTGTAACATACTAGCTATACGCCCGGCTTGTCACCAGCGCAAACCACCGTCATTTATTTAGTTAGTTACTTCTTTACTAGATATAAAAGTAGAATCAAAATTTTATGTTCTAACATATCTTTACTAATAATATAAAGCTGAAGAGCTTGTTAGGTTGAACACGCCAAGCAAGGAAACTACTGGTTCAAATGAAAAAATATTTTAGTGTTAGATAGTCCATTTATAGAGGATGCCTGGAGCATGTATACCTCCATGCTACGACGAATAAGAGCAGAGTATCAGTTTAAAATGTTGCAAAAACTTGGAAGATGTGACACAGACTAACTGGCGCAGGTCAACTAGTGTAGTATAATTCGGTAGGTATAATTTATTTGGCGTTTTATTCCATCAATTATTGGGTATTCTCAAATTTCCGCCCTACGGTTTTACCCTCACGTATATTGTCATTTTAATTTTAAATCAATTATGATACAAACGATACAATAAAACACGAAATCCATTGAGTCGACAACTAAATATTAATTTCACAAATATATGCCTAATATCAGTAGAAAAATGTCTTTAAAACATAGAAAAGTCGTACGGAAAAAAGAAGAGTTCTCAGATAACTACGTTATTTAATTATAGTATGCTCAACATATCACAATCATTATCACCTCAAATACGTCTCCACCGAGGAGCTCGAGCCTCCCCTAACATGGAGGGGGTTAAGGCCATAGTCCACCACGCGGGCCTAGTGCGGATTGGCGGACTTCATATGCCTTCAATTGTGACAGCTCAACATATACCAATTTTTTTTAATATAACAGTTCAAACAATTCGTATAAAACACTATAGGTAGGTACTTATTTCCTCAAACTCTCGCATTTATCATGTCAAAATCATCATTATCATCAGCTCATATACGTCTCTACCGAGGAGCTCGAGCACCTCCCTTGACAAATATCATAAATCATAATGTACCTACTTAGTTAAAATAAGTATTTTTGAAGCTAGCAACATCAAAAATCATACATATATGTTTTTACCTAATAGGTAACAGACTAAGTATTTAAAAATTACAACTTTTAAAATGCAAAGATATGGGAAAAGTAAAGTCCCTGTTATAATCATAATAATATGCACTTTCTCGAAGGTTATCGATTTAATATATTATTATTTATTTAATCAAAATAATATTAAGATATGATATGTATCAACTGATAACCCAGTGTCCCGTTAACCTATATCATAATAGTAATTTGCTGAGATTAATATCTATTTATCGATATATGCCTTACCACATTTCAAAAAGGTACATATTTTTTTAATTAAAATGCAAATACTTGCTGCGACAAGGTATGAGGATTTTTGTTATTCTTTTAACGCCGCCAAAGTTGGCAGCGATAGAATATATTCTGGAGTAGCACATCGGCTACAAATCGGAAGCAAATCGTCTGTCAGCAGAATTCTGAATGTCAGAAGAATCTAGTATAGATTAGGTGTCCTTTCTTTTCCAGCATAAACGCTATAGCTTTTCATATCCAAAGTAACAATAAACATATAGATGAATGGTAAATCTATTTGTATATGCATAAAATATCATGTTTCAGTTGTATTGTGGTTAGTTGCATTATATTGATTTCAAATTAAGCACGCGGCACGTGGCCGTACGTAGCGAGTTGAAAGTTTTCTCTTATCTAAGTATCTATACTTATAATATTATAGAGAAATAGTCTGTAAAGTTGTAGGTCTCTGGAGGTCTCAAAATTGTTTTACTAATAGAAAGCCTCGTTATTTGAGAGTGTCATATTATAAAGAAGAAAAATATAATTTCTTGTGTGTTTGTATGTTTGTAATGAATATAATCAAAAACTACTATGCTTATTTGAAAAATTCTTTCATCATTGAAAAGCTACATTATCAGAGAGTAAAATGGCTATATTTCATTATAATTGGGCATATTTTATCCCCGTAGGTATACGGAAACAGGATGAAACCCCGCGGTGGAAGTCAGTTTCTCATATAATTACATATAACCTTGTACAAAAATAAGTGATTCACAATATAATAAGATTTCATGGGATAGTAACAACTTAGTATATTTGTGTTTGACTATGTGACTGTGACTATGACGAACAAGAAAATCTTTCTATATTTAGTAACACAATTGCTCTAACAGCATACAACGAGCCGCATCCGGTGACAACGGTGTGGACAAAATGTACCTCATAATACTTATATAAACTAGCGACCCGCCCTGGCTTTGCACGGGTATTTGTATTAGTTTACGCGGCCCACGCCAATAAAGCTCTCAATTTGTATAATTTTTCGGTCTTTAACAATCATCGTTATATTTTAGCCAGTTTACACCAAACCTTAACCAATTATTAATTTAAACCTTCCTCTTATGCAATTAAACCGATGTAAGAAAATAAAAGTTCGCCAATAGAAAGCTACATTAATCGGGGTGTCACCTAAGCTTTATTTTATCCCAATACCCGAACGGGAAAGGAAAATACGCGGGGCAAGCTAGTACAGTATAAACATTACCAAAATATATAATTATTTTTTTATATTTGCCTTTGTAACAATTCTAGTTAAATTCTGATTTAAAGTGTTCGTATGAGATACAATAAAACCTGTTCAAGCTCGTTGCAGATGTGAAAACGAGAAAAACTCGAGACTGCTCATCAGAATGCAATTCTGCGAAAGATATTATACTTTTCCCAGACACAGATTCAGGATAAAAGCGATGGGCGAATGATTAAAATTATATTAAGTTCGTAGATTATGACACCCACGTAACACTTTATGTTAAAGAAAATAGTTGTTTTCAATCTAATGGACTTACCAAGATTTTAGATCATAATAAAAAATATCGTAACTTGATTGAATTTGCCGTAATTGATTAGGCAAATTAACTTGAATATCGTAACTATAGTACCGCTACATGCTTATTTAAAGTTAATTAAGAGCAGCGGATATATGCCAGAGCTAATGTTTGTTCAATACGATGTACTTATTACAGTTATATGTATATATCCCCTTGCCATTAATCATCGTTCTCACCATTATAAAAGGCTGTCAAATTCAGTTAACCAGCGTGATTTATTACAGAAACATTGCCAAATAACTGTAACATCAATATATCTTATGTAATTTTTATTGAAAAAGTAGATTACCTACGTGTTATATTTCTACTTCCATTTACACTTTTAACTTTTTGCTCTACGTCACGCGATGTCATCGCCCCGCCTCAAACCTTAATCCGTGCCTGTACAAGTGTATTGACCAGACCTGAGACGAGGTTAAGTCCTTCTATAAAGTACAGTGCACCCGGGACTTGTAAATTTATTAGCCAGTTGTTTTAAAAACTGCAGGTGTTTTGGCCATGTATATTCCGACAATTTCTTCCAAACAAGGGTCACAAAGGTCATCGTCATTTCGACCCCGAAATTGATTTATTCGATGTGGAACATCGTTGTGTGATTTGTACGAGTAATTGGGTTTTAAAAAATAACGAGTAAAAATTTTTTTTCAATCATTTAAGTTTTGTATATAAGAAATCATTCGCTATAGACCCGTTGTCTTTCAATTGTGAAAAAGTTTCGAAGCGTAAATTGTAGGTACCGGTACAAAACATAACCTTTTCTTTGGATTTGCCGTAGTCAGTAAAAAAAATACATATGTCACCCGGGCCATTATTTTATTATTATACTAATCCTACTAATATTATAAATGCGAAAGTTTGTATGTATGGATGTTTGTTACTCTTTCACGCTCCAACGGCTGAAGGGATCTGCTTGAAATTTGGCACAGAGCTAGAATATGTTCTGGAATAACACATAGGCTACTTTTTATCCCGGGAACGCGGGTGAAACCGCGGGGAGCCACTAGTAGTATAATACTTAAGTTTCTAAGTGGATCGATGAATGAATGTTTGTTACTCTTTCACGCAAAAACTACTGAACGGATTTGGATGAAATTTGGAACACAGATAGTTTATGACTTGGGTTAACACATAGACTACTTTCCATACCGGGTAAATTTAAGAGCCCTAGGAAACGTGTGTGAAACCGCGGAGACAATTGTTATAAAGAAATGAATTGGAAAGAATTCAAGCGTGGATGAGTAATGCTTCATATAATATTTGACCCTGTTGGGTTGGTAATGCACAATTATGTAGGTATATTCTTTAATAGCTGAGTCAGTCTTCATTATATTGATTTAGCCTTGAAGAATGAAGAGTATATACTTAATTTAGATTATATAAGTAACTAGCATTCGCTGCGGTTTCATCCGTGTTTTCCGAGGACCTTCGACTCTCCCAGTATAAAAGGTGGCCTATGTCCTTTTCCAACCTCTAGTCAATCTCTGGACGAAATTCGGATTGTGTTGAAAAACATAAATAAACATTAAAAAATTATTATTATGGGATTGTTATTTCATGAATTGGAATTTAATTGTGCCTGCAAAGGACGTTCCATCATATAAATATTTATTATGTATTTGTAAATATATTTCTTACAAACAACAAATAATTAAAAAAAATACAGGGGAACATAAAGGTTTAATTTCATGAGCCATATTAACTAATATAAAACGATTTATTTTGCAACCACGAACTATGAGGTAATAAATAAATAAAATAACTAGTAAAAGTTAAAAAACAACAATTTAATGGATGTGACAATTAAAAAAAACGGATAATGTAATTACAATTTAATCACACATATCTAGGCTTTGGAATATTTTTTGTTGGGAAAATTTTATATTGTTTTAATGAGACTTGCGAAATACAGAGGGCTTACCTACCTACTCCCGACGCTTTCGAGTTCAAAATGAAAACGAGTTTTAATCGAATAAATGTCATTTCGTACATTTTTGACAGTGATTCTAGCGCACGATCGTGCGGTGGCACTTTTTGGAACTAACTTCGATCAAGTAATTCATTAAAATCGGAACCGAATCGAAAAATCCGTACTCCTGGCACTATTTGACATTTGACAAAATGGCGGGAACGACTTTAATCGTCAAAATACACGATCAGTAAAAAGGTACTTTTTTAGGATTGCGTTATCTCATCTAGGATAAATTTATACGAAATCTACCTACTTAATCTAAAAAATTACATCTAATGTACAAGATTTCGTTTTAGAAATAAATAAAGAATTGAATATTTATTTATTTCTGTAGAAACTAACCATACACACACACACACAACTTAATTTATAATTCTGAAACGTCAAACACCGTTACCGATCGATACATGTTGATCTTAGCCATGGCCATCTTGATTTTTTATTCGTATTGCTTCAGGATTAACCAATAGGAGTTCAAGATGAAATTTTTTGGTTCGCGATTAACCAATACGAGTTCAAATTGAAATCAAAAACAAAATCAAAGTCGAATCGTTTTCGGGAGTAAGCCCTCTGATCTCTTTGATATTACGAATGACGATTAAAGTAAACAAACGGACATGTTTTTTTCATGTTAAATTTCGGTGGAGGCTTTAAGTGCGGTCAGTCAATGCTGTGGCGGGATTACGGACGCACTGTCTGAACGGTTTCCCGCGCTGTCACCTTGACAGAATATTTCAGCGGCAATATTTTTTTTAAGTTTTCTTTTTACAATTGCAAATTGCAAGTGCGTCGTGCGGCGAATGAATCTTGCTCTTACTTCACGTTCCAATAACTTTCATATATGTGGTTCGTTCAAGGTTTTAATCGCACGTGCGAATTGTGGTAACATTTGAAAAACATAGTGTTTACTTTTTAAATTTTCTGCGTTCTTTTTTAAAAATGAATGACAGTGAACATTTTAAGTTAGGTAAAGAGAAAATGGGTCATGAAAAATGCGGTTTCGACAATTCTGGATTTGTGTTGACGGAAAAAAATGTTTGGATGCACGACAAGGTACTGAAACAAATACCTACTTTATGTTTTTTTTGGTTTTGACAAAAAATTTTTAGTATGTATTTATAATAATTACTTTATGTTAAAGTAAGTTGTTAACTGTATGATTTATGCTATGAATATCAGTATTTAATTATAAATTAAACTTTATATAACAAAACAAAGAAAAAATCTTTTGATAGGTAGGTACCACAAACCAAATCAATGCCAAAACTTTTTTTATTAAAAAAATAAGGATGCCACAAATAGATTATCAATTCACAAGAACCTTGCTTCGTGTTTCTTGAAGCATGACGAACGAACACTATCAATGCATAGTACGTGCTACTTTTACGTATTAATTCGTGAAATAAGTACTTACAAATACTTATTCTTTAATTCATCTGCAAAATCATGCAACATGTAAGTCATTTTATTTCGACTAAATAGGTTGGTCACATTGCAAAACCTTATTTTATGGATTAGTTTTGTTATAAACCTTTTTGATTGCATCCTTATATTGTGAACCCATACCTAAAATTTTAATTGTCTCGCCTTATTTGTGTATCTTAGTGTCTTGTGTAATTTATGCATCGAGCATGTAACCTATAGAGTGGAACTGTTAACAGTTTTGTTAGAAAACAAAATACGCCACAACGCTGGGCCGGCCCCTATGTTCTGATTGGCCGACTCAAGGTCAAGTCGTACACACAGGTCTCTTATTGGTCGGGTACTGTTTTAGTTCGAGCGTGGTTTGTTAGTTATACCGGTTATACGTGACAAATCATTGATGCGTTGCTAAACAAATGGCTCACTATTGCTACTCTATTGGTTACATGCTCGATGAATTTATGAAACTCAGATGAACTGACGAGAAACTCACCAACTTTTTATATTTATTTATGTTTTATAATTGCTATTTTCTCTTTTTAAATATAGTTCAAAAGATGGTAGATTAGACGTCCTAAGGTTTGAGAAGTCCTCAAAACACATAAATAATAGTAGACTTTCACATTCTTTTCATGGAGATTTCGCATATTCGTAAAAGTTCAGAAGTGAACGAAATGACGCGCCTTTTTATTGGTGTTTCTCCTCGGAGAATTTATGTCTTTTCTTTTTTCTAGACAGGTTTGAATTTTACCGCACCTAGAATTTACTTTTCATTACTTTATCTAAACATAGATTTTTTCTAGGGATCATGTATGATGTCCGCCATTCCGCATAAGGCCCGCGTAGTGGACTAAGCCCTTGTTAGGGGAGGCTCGTGCCCCTCGGTGGAGACGTATATGAGCTGATGATAATGATGATGATGATAAGGGAAGTGGTGATTCGTTAGTTTCTAGCTGTTTTGAAACTAATTTAGGTATAAAACAGAAATATAAGGTATCATCATTAATAAGTACTTACTTTAAAATTAAACACATCAATGTGTTTACGTATTTATAAGATTCTTGTTAACCTTTTAAACTTTGCTATAATATCTGGAAAATTTTAGAGTTGTTTTATAAAACCGGAGTTGGCTCCAGAGTCATTTTATATCTTTTTATATTACTTAGTTATACATTACTCAAATAATTTTTAAAATTTTGGCGACAAAATAACTTGAGTACTTTGGCGAGATTTATATTCGTTTTGACAAGTTTTCTCTCCTTCTCGCACTATAGCTGTCTCTTTTTGATGTTAAGCTTTCTACCTCATTGAATAATATGGGCGTGAAGAATATTGTTTCTGTAGTATTAAAGTAAATTTTAAAATAAAATATAACATAGTAGGTATTCTAGTAACATTATAAAACGCCTTTGCCAATTATTACAAAACTGGTTTTTCTTACGTCGAAATTCTTGTGCGCAGGAAAAACCTGAGACACCGTCGTAATATATTCGGTAATTTTAAAAAACAAAGAATACTGGTTTGTCAAAAAACAAGCATAAAATACTTTTTAAATAACATTTTGGCAGCAAACAAGAATTAAATTTTAGTATTAACCATTAGCTTTCGGAGACATAACTTTTTTAACTTTTTTACTTAGTTAAAAATGGGATCATTTTGCCTTTTCACTAAAAAAACGAAAAGAAACATGGCCGCTTAACTTAGTAATAAATAAAATGTCGTTTGTAGAATTGACAGTAAATAACAATCTCATTCATTAATAAGTACAATTGATTTCCTACAAAACTGTAGTGTTAGTCGGTGACATAAACGTAAACATTGCGGAAACAAATACTTCTTCAACTAGCTACCTGGACACACTTTTATTTAATGGTTTAATTCCAGCATACTACATCCCAACTAGAGAATCCAGCTGCTTAGATCATGTCATAATAAAAACTAATTATACTACGCATACATTTGTCTTAGATTCGGCAATAACGGATCATAATTCAGTACTGTGTTGTGTTGAAAATAAAAGTAACAATATATATAATAGAAATAGGACTAAAACAAAAATTAACTTTGAAAAATTACTTGAGGAGTGTAAAAATTTGGATTTTAGTAATATACTGCAAATTGATAATATTAACGAGGCTATGAATACTTTCCAGGGCTTTATTCAAAATTTGATTTTAAATAACTCAATAAGTTATAAACTTCCTAGACACAAAATAACGTACAAACCTTGGATCACTGTTGGTTTGCTGAGCTGTATGAGAAACAGGGATAGGATGCATATGAAATTAAAAAAAGAACCATTAAATCAAACATTACAAATTACGTATAAGCGTTACAGGAATTACTTGAAAAATATTATAAAAAGATCGAGACATTCTTATGAAAGGTTGGAGTTGTTGAATTCGAAAAAAGATAGCAAAAAACTGTGGAATACTATTAAATCAATTACAAATACGAATAAATTAAATAGACCACCCCAAGAATTGCTTCGGATCAAAACTACTAAGTTATCTTCTGTTGATGCTGTGAACGAATTTTTTGCTAATGTAGGCCAAAACCTTGCAAAACAAATAGACACAAATATTCCATTATTTACTCAAGACTCTGCTAGCTACCCTCCTACTGATTCGTTTGTCCTTTCTGGTACTGATTACGAGGAAGTACTACAAATAATTACCAGTCTAAAATCAAATTGTTCCCCAGGTAATGATGGTATCTCCAGCCAAGTTATTAAACACATAAGCAAATATATTGTCCCTACCTTAGTTTATTTATTTAACCGTTGCTTAAATGAAGGGATTTTTCCTGATACATTAAAAAAGTCTATCGTGATACCGATTCACAAATCTGGTAAAAGAGACTGTATCAACAATTATCGGCCAATATCAATTTTAAATATACTTTCAAAAATTCTCGAAAAAATTATTAACAGTAGATTAGTCAATTATTTAGAGTCAAAACAAATTTTATCTGAGAATCAGTTTGGGTTTAGGAAAAACAGATCGACTGAGGATGCTGTTCATTCTTACGTCAACTTTCTAGTAGACATGTTAGATAATAAAAAGAAATGTATTTCAATATTTTTAGACCTAGCAAAGGCTTTTGATACAGTCTCTTTTTCTAAGCTTTATAAAAAGCTTGAACTATATGGTATCCGTGGAACTCAACTGTGCCTCTTTAGGGACTACATGTCAAATCGTACGCAAAGAGTTAAAATCAATGACATCATCAGCTGTGAAAGTCCGATTACCTTTGGGGTACCACAAGGCAGTGTATTAGGCCCTTCTCTGTTCCTCTGTTATATAAATGAGCTCTGTAACATGAAGCTTGATAACTGCAAAATTATATCATATGCGGATGATACTACTTTGACATTTTATGGTGATAATTGGCAGGAGGTCTATAATTATGCACAGAGGGGTTTTAATAGGGTGTGTCATTGGCTCGCTGCAAATACATTAACACTAAATGCTAATAAGACAAAATATATTCCATTTACTTTACGAGATAGTCCCGCTGATACATTTAACGATTTTAAAATTACTGCACATTCTTGTTTCTCCTCGAACTGCACGTGCAATCAAATAGCCAAGACAAACAGTATTAAATACTTGGGTGTAATTATTGATATTAATCTTAATTTTCGTGACCACATAAATAGTCTGTCACAAAAAGTGAGAAAATTGTCTTATGTTTTTAAACAACTTAAAAATGTTGCCGATATAGAACTTATAAAAACTGTATACCTTGTGTTATGTCAGTCAGTATTATCCTACTGCATCTCTTCTTGGGGTGGGGCTGCTAAGACATGCATGATGCCAGTAGAAATAGCTCAACGGCAAATTTTAAAGATCAGTTTTTGCAAGCCGCGACTATACTCAACGGAATTACTGTATCGGGATGTTCAAGTACTATCGGTTAGACAACTATTTATTCTTGCTACTTTACTTCGACTACATTTTATTATACCATATGACAAGGACCATGAAAGATCAAATACAAGGAGAAGTCATATGGTCTGCCGATTACCAGCTGTCAGAACAAGTTTTGCACAAAAATTTTTCTACTTTCTTAGTGCTAAATTATATAACGAATGCAATAAAGTATTAAAAATATATTCTTTGAATAGATCTGAATGTAAAAAAGTTCTAATCCAGTGGCTTCTTACTTTGAATTATCGAAACACTGAAAACCTGCTGGTGACTCTGTAAACTTCAATAAAATTAATCTTTACAAAATAGATTTAATATAGGTACATGCACCCACTTACATTCTTACAGACACACGTACACACACATCCACACACAAAAACGCACACACACACACACTCGCACACACACACACACACACTCACACACACACACACACACACACACACTTACACCACTACACACTCACACTTACACCACTATACACACTCAAACACCACACACTGTTTGCTTTGTTTTTACATCGTCTTTCTTTATTTTTTTTTTTTTTTTTTTTTTTTTTTTTTTTTTTTTTTTTTTTTTTTTTTTTTGTATTTTTAGAATATAAACCTAGATCTAAATACTGTAAATCTTGAGAGGCGGGGACCAGGAGATCCATAGTACGGGGTCTACTCAGTTTGGACTCCTGTCTCCTGCTACATATTTTATCTGTACCGTAGACTAGTTTATTTTATTTCTTTAAATTTAAATATGTATTTTTGGGAGAGAATAAATAAATAAATATTAAATATATATATTGCTAATTGACCTGCATCGAGTTTAATTGCAAATGAAAATAATTTATTTGTTCTATTATATACTTACAACACGCAGACATTTGTGTTCCGTGGCATTTCATGGGCAGATGTTTAATGATCATAGACGAAGATTTGTTTACTGCATTCAAAAAATAAAAACATATAAAAATGTCAACGTGCAATTTTTTGCAGGTTCTTTTCAGTTGTAGGCCCATTGTGCTTTTTTCTCTCTAATCTATAAAAGTATGTATTTAAAAATAAAAATGTAATATATCAGCTATCTGGTTACCACATCACAAGCTCTGCTTAGTTTGGAATCAGATTGGCCATGTGTGCAAAATGTCCCAGGATATTTATTTATTCAATTCAGAAATTATATATTCATTAGCTTTGTTAGTCATTGCATTTCCCTACTCCTTTTGTAACAGGTAGGTAATAGGTTATGATTACCATGATTATATAAAGAACAATGTAGGGTATGTACTTACATTGTTTCAAATAATCGTTATTGCTTTTAATTATTAAACATGGCTACCATTTGCATTTGTCTGTCAGTTGATCACGCCAACTAGCTGCTTGCTCTCAGTTAAAATTATCAACTACTAGCTGCCTCCGCGCGGTTTCACCCGCGTAGTTCCCTTTCCCGTGGGAATACAGGGATAAAATACAGCCTATGTTACTCGTGGATAATGTAGCTTTCGAATAGTGAAAGAATTTTTAAAAACGGTCCAGTAGTTTTTGAGCCTATTTATTACAACCAAACAAAGTTTTCCTCTTTATAGGTAATATTAATATAGATATACGGAGTTCGTATGAATGTATTTTGTTTATGGTTATGCAATATTACAGCAACGGCGCATGCGCAGGTGTTCTAAGAGACCTATATTTTTGTATGTAAGATTCTTATTAGGGATAACTACAGATTAAAAATTAAGGACCTAAAGACATTCAGGGTTTACCAGCTCATAAATTTAAGCAGATAGTGAAGAAAGTTTAATATCAAAAAGGCTTTTATATTGTATCAGATTACTTGTTAGAAAAATACCCTTGAAAGTGAAGTGCTCGCTTCAAGCTATTTCACACGTTTTGTAAAAGACTGTATGAGCTCTAAATTGGTTTAGAAAAGAGTAATTGCTGAGTTTATTCCCGGCTCTTGTCAGTAAAAGCTACTTTCGGAACCGAGCATTAAAAGTGCTTGTAAAGGCCTATTTGAATAAAAAAGTATTTGAAAATTTTCAATTTGAAATTTTGAAAAATTCGAACTGTTTTCAAACGAATGCACCCGACGTATGTCGAAAGTGACACATCCGCGATATAATGTAAATAATTACTATTGCGTTTATATGCTTATACAATTATGTGCGCAGGAGTCGGTGTTTGTGGCCACATGTAGTGTACGTTAGCAATTATCGCGATGGCCGGTAACAAGAGTTTCGTTAGCGATATTGTGTGATAATCAATATTTTCTATCGTCACTACCGATTCGCGAATAATCATGGAAAATTATTTATAACGGAAACAATTTGAACGAATGATTTGTCATGGCGGAGGATTGTATTCGTAGTATGAGATACACTGCAAGACACAATTATCCTAACTAATATTATTAATCTGAAAGTAACTCTGTTTTCTCGCTTTCACGCTAAAACTACTGAACCGATTTAAATAAATTTGGTACACAGATAGTCTAGAGCCTGAGAAAGGATACAGGCAAATTTTAATCCCGGGCAAATGGAAGATTCTCGGGAACGCGGGTAAGACCGCGGGCAGAAGCTAGTCGGCTCATTAATAAAGGTAAAATGTATAACACAGATAATCCTACACTAATAATAATAATCTTAATATATATAAATCTCGTGTCACAATGTTTGTCCTCAATGGACTCATAAACCACTTAACCGATTATAATAAAATTCGCACACCATGTGCAGTTCAATCCAACTTGAGAGATAGGATAGCTTACATATACTTGGACCCGGTAGGTGGCGCTGGTGGGCAGAACGAAGTCTGCCTGGTCCACTAGTAATCTATACTAATATTATAAAGGAGTAGAGTTTGTTTGTTTGTTTGTTTGTTTGTTTGCTTGAACGCGCTAATCTCAGGAACTACTGGTCCGATTTGAAAAATTATTTCACCATTAGTTAGTCCATTTATCGAGGAAGGCTATAGGCTATATATCATCACGCTATGACCAATAGGAGCGGAGCACCAATGAAGAATATTTCAAAATCGGGAGATTTCTATTTCTGTTGAGAGCTTCCGCTGCGTACGCTGCGTAAACGGTTAAAGTTACGCTAAAATGATGTATGACAGAATTGTTCCCCTTTAAAAGTTCTAAAAAAAAGTCCGCGATAGCATATGTCTATCTGTTAAGGTTGGCTCACTGTGACCATTTTTATACTAACCAATTTTGCTCGAAAATTAAGCATTATTTGTGAAGGTGTTTTTATAAAGATGATATTAATCCTTATCCAAATAAATACGTTATTCATAACAAGTATTTAATTTAAAACAAAATTGCCATTTACATCATTCGATTTCAATGAATATCTTAGGAGATAAGGGCTAATAAGCGAAGAAAGGCCATTGTTTCAACATCGTATCCTATTCGCACTGCTTTTGCTAGTCGTCAGTATGATAACCAGTCCACCTATCTATACAAAAGAATTAATAGTGTACTTAATATATATCCTATGAATCTAAACAAATGTAAAAAAGTTGTGACCAATTGGCTAAAATCAAAATCATATGAGGATATTGAAAATCTACTAATTAGAATAGTGTAATCGCACATATACACAGCCCTAAAAGGGCAATCACACACACACCAAACCTATATACATATATATACCTACATACACACACACACACATAAACACACACGAAGACACGCACACACTCATACTAACCTTTAATAATTTTAATTTGTTCTCTTATAAACAAATATTGTTAGATGTAATCATTGTTATATTGTTAAATGAAATCTTTGTTATCCAAGTGGGAAGTTGCGAGTCATTCCCAACACAAGTATCTCCGATTACTTACTGGGAAGTCTCGGCGTAAAAATTTTGATGTAATGATTTCAGAAATAAAGCTCTTTTTATTTTTATTTTATTTTATTTTTTAAAAAATTTTTTTAGATATCGCAAAATTAAAATAACATTGCAGCAAAATAATGATCAAGTAATGTACTGCGCGCGCCTTTATGTGCCGGGCCGGCGCGTGCAGTCATCAGTTAGCTCTGCGGGACCATCCTTCTACGTAAACGAAGGGGGTTGAAAGTTAGCACTAGCCCAAAGTAACTATTACACGCGGACGGAGTCGCGGGCAGAAGCTAGTAATATTATAAAGAGGAAAACTTTGTTTGGTTGTAATGAATAGGCTCAAAAACTACTGGACCGTTTTTAAAAATTCTTTCACTATTCGAAAGCTACATTATCCACGAGTAACATAGGCTATATTTTATCCCTGTATTCCCACGGGAAAGGGAACTACGCGGGTGAAACCGCGCGGAGGCAGCTAGTAATATAATATACCTACATATTTGTTTTCCATAAAGCCTTGACAGTGACACCGGACAATGCAACTGGTTTTATAGACGAGTCAACATACAGGTTGTTTATTGCTAAAAACCTTTTTGTTATTAGTTTTTTTTATTGTCTATTGCGTAGTGACATTTAGAAATGTCAATTGATTCATCATTAACTCCTATACTATACCTACGTCTCTACTACAGGAGCCCGAGCCTCCCCTAACATTGTGGGAGATATAGGCCATTTTCCTCCACGCGTTTCCTCTAACCTAAGATGGATTTTATTACAAATTGGTATTGTTTTTGATTTATACATATACAAAGCAATATAAAAACGAAATTGTAGTTTTCTTACATATAGTCTGTGACAAACATTGCTAAGAATGTACCTACTTAGGGTAGCCTTTGAAACTGTACCTACTCTCGACTAAAGGGCCTTTGGGACGAACAAAACCTAAATCAAAATTGTTTGATCCGTTTGGTAGCTACTATGCACAAACAGATTCACACAAGTTAAATGAACCAAGATTTGCATTTCGATGCGAAGATTGGAAAATTGAGGAAAATGTCCGTAAAAAATACACTCTTAGGTACGATAATATTTTCCAGTTTCTTAAGGTTTTTAAAAGGGCAGCAGGTAAAAGGTTTTTAGGACGTTATTCTAACATCTGTATTTAAATGTCAGACTATGAAATGGACGGACAGTAAAGTAAATTGCTTATGTATTAATACTGCATTTGCGAGTTTTGCGACGTAAAACCTAGTGTTTGTTTTCAAAACATTTCACGGTATTTCAACGTTGTCGCTTTTAATCGACCTTCAATATGTTATCACTAACAGTGTACATATTTAGGTATTTACTTATACTTGTTGTTTTTGAGAATATTATATTTATTGTTTTAGCCATGTCCATCTAAATAAATGAAAGTATTTTTGTTTAAAGCTATTTTCTTGTGTCAAACACATCTAAAGTATAAAAAATAAAATAAATACAGAAATTAAGTTTAGTTTTGGTATAGTTGAGTGTAATTATTTTCTATGTGATTGTATTTTTTTATTTGATCAAAATTTTACGCTTGTTTATGTTGAAAATGTATATAAATTGACTCTACTTCTTAATTTTGTTTAGAGAAAGTCATAGGACATTGTCTTATTGCTAAATAAGAGAACACCTTGAGTTATCGAGATCATGCTTACCAATACAATTGACAAATTATATGTATCAAGGTTTTACAATGACTCATTTTTCATAAACAATTTTTAATATAAATGTTTTCTATAATAATAGGAGCAAAGAAAATCGCAATTAGGTAACTTGTAGTTGATTATTTGTCGTGAGATATTTATGTGTGGCCATATATCTACATTTAGAGTTACCGTTATTATCTGCATTTTGATATTAGAATATGAACATTTTATAAGTGTCTACCATTCGTAATCGTTAAGAAAAACGCTGAGGAACAATAAATATAAAAATAAAGAAATAATTTATTACTGAACGTATTTATTGTTTTTATATAATTATGTTATTTATTGTTTATTTTGTGAGTTAAATCACAGGTATTCCATACTTAAAAGAAGTTTTCATATATAATTATAAACCTGTGTATGTATTTTCTTAAATGAATAAATGATTTGATTTGATTTTAACTCACAAAATAAACAAAAAAATTTGCTTTGCGGCTGAAATCAAAGCCTTATTAATTCGTTATACTACGAAAACGTTGGTCAAAAAACACTGAATCATAAAACAAGGAAGCCTATACAATTGGAAATACCATAGATACCTTAACAGGTAGACTGCTTATAGCTCCAAATGCATGTTTTCCTTTTCGAACAATGACGTTGGAATATGTTTACATTCTTTACACGTATTGTGTGTTTGTACGTTGCGATTATAATCACGTCAGATATACACGCTATACATCACGTATCACATGCATCCGTTTCCTGTGTTTTTAAAAGAAAAATGTGCATTAAAGTCCTTATAGTGATGATTCTGTTAGTTTTTCTTTGTATCTTGTTTTTTTTGTTTGTATATTGTTTGACATTTTAAAATTTAAAATTTTGGTTAATTTATATTAATTGATGTTCTTCTTTTCAGGTAAATATTTATGCATATCGCTGAATTCAGAAGTAGATGCTTTGGTAAGAAATACTTATATTATGGAACAGAAAATAAAATCATATTAATTAAGAGTAAGTATTAAGACTTATGTACAAAAAAAACTTTAAAAAACTTAAATTGACATAACGTGTTACATTAATGAAATTATAACTAGGTACCTACTTATATATTTGAAGACTATTTATATAATACTAGAATGGTATAAATATTCAATGTACATTACAATGGAGTCATCTAAAAACATACACTCTTCTGTAAGTTGAGGAAAATAATGATATATTCTCCTCATTCTTTTATTATCCACTACAAAAGGGAAAACCCTCTTTTTATCATTGAAATCACACACATCTTAAGATTATAAATACACTAGCTTCCGCTCCGTGCTTTACCTGGATTGCAGAGGCAAATTTTCTTAAATACAAAAGAAAGTGCTTAAAATCGATTAGAAATTAGTCAAAGATATTCAAACGATCAAACAAAATAATTAATTAAGCATATTTATTTCAAAACTCGATTAAGTCAAGATCAAAAAAGAAAACGAAATTAGTAAAAATGTACCTACTAATTAATTCAAATTTCTTACTTTTGGTAAAGATTGTTTTCTCATAAATAATAAATAAATAAATATCCTGGGACATTTTTCACACACGGCCAATCTCAATGCTCTAAAAGAAATTACTTACAGTAATTAAAAAAAAATTCAAATGATTTACTGCCCATACGAATTGTAGAAATAAAAAGACGGACAAGCATTCCGATATTTTTTAGAAAAATATATAAAAATACTAGACAATTTGACTGACAGTCAGGAAATTGGTTAAGGAAGGAAGCGACAGAAATCATTTTAATAATGTTTCTTTATAAAAAATATATAAACGTTGGATAAAGGGATTTTTGAAAGGCCTTGGAGAGGCTCGGTAACCATATATTAAGTACTAGTGGCTCCCCGCGGATTCACCTGTGTCCCCAGACATAAAGATGTCCCGGGAGAAATTTTCCCGGGATAAAAAGTAGCCTATGTGTTATTCCAGAACATATAACTTTTCTAACTCTGTGCCGTTTCATAGTGATTCTTTCAGCCGTTACGGCGTGAAAGAGTAACAAACATACCTACCTACATTCTTACCAACTTTCGCATTTATATTTTTAGTAGGATTTACTTACTCATCGGTTTAAATAGTGAATAACCACTTATTTTAAAGCAAACATGACAATTGTTTACTTCAATTGTAACAATATTTTTCTAGAACTGCTGAATCCCTACTAATATTATAAATGCGAAAGTAACTTTGTCTGTCTGTTAGGCTTTCATGCCTAAACCACGATTTGGAATGAAATTTGCAACAGACATAGAGCAACATAGAGCTTGGGAGAGGACTTAAGTTAGCTTTAATCCCAGATAAGTTGAAGGTCCCCAGAAACGCAGGTGAAACCGTGTGACTGAAGCTTGTAGTTGACTTATGCATCCATTATAGGTATTTATGATATTTACAAAACAGCACAGAAGGTACTTAAATGTAGAAGTTTAACTTATTAATCATTCGGTAGGTAAAGGCCAAAGTAAAAATAGTTTAATATCATTTTCTCTTCTGTTTATTGTTTGATTTTACCAACGAGCTTTAGTGTCAGTCAAACCAAAACAACATTAAAAAAAATTAATTCAATTAAATCTACATATAACTGTTCATCAAATCCATATAAGAGATGACGTAACGGTTTTTCAAAAAATATATCCTTAAAATAACGTTCAAGGAAAATCATTGAGTTTTTACGAGATAATATAAGCAAAGATCTGCGTCGGGCGGAGCCTAGTCTACATTAAAGCTCTGACCGAAGGACGGCCTCTTTGGATAGTACTCTGTGATTGTGATAAAAAAAATAAAAAATAAAAATTTTTCGCAAACGGTTTTCTTAGTGGCGTAAAAATGACGCAAAATGGTGTTATAGCTGTGTCTATGAAGTTTTACCCGGATTTGTACGATGATTGGGTGAGTTTAAATAATATTAAAAAATAAAATAGGCTGTTGAACTTTATGTCAATATAAAAAAATATATTACAAGATAAAATATGGTACCATAAGGGTATATAAATACAACTTTATCTTCTACCCTTAGATTATAAATTCTAATCTAAGCTTCTACCCAACAGATTTTAATACGGGTTTCACTAATAGAAAGAGGTCTAAACGACAAAGCTATGTTCTTTAAAACGGTTTTATTTTGCTTGAACTTTAAGTTTATTTGAGTCAAATCTGATAATTGAAATTTCACCATATTCCTGTGCCTTGCTGCCAGTTTGATCTTATATTTGATACATGCCTTTATGTAGGAGTAAATTGCTTTCTTGCTAAGTCAAGTTAATAGCCCCTACAATTTTCTTTTGTGATTGTTAACAAACGCTTTTTTTAATTTTCAGTACCTTTGAAGTACATTTGAATGTATTGATATCAAATAATGTATGTCTTTAATAACATATAATACTTAATTATAAAAAAGTAAACTTAGTGGATGTCGGTAAGCTTAGTAGCTTTGACCTTTATATAGAAAAATCTTGAAGTCTCTTTGTCATTTGCATTAGTAGCGTCTTTTATACCAAAAAATTTGTGACATTAAAAACTCGTTATGTTAAAGTGTAAAGTATTTTTGCCGAGAACCAAAGTGCTTTAAATTTAAAACTTGTTGCGTTCGATCAGTTCAAGAAATAATTTCTTTGTTTTATTTTGATGATGTCATTAAAAAGCCATAGATAAAAAAATATGAGTTGTCTCTATGGATTATATACCTACTGAAATATATAACGATTTTATTGCTCTTTGTTCGTAGGTACTTAGTATGGGTAGTATCAATAGTCTATGAATAAATCAATTTATAAATCGTAGATATGTGACTTTAATCGCGTATGCAGTGTGTATGATTGATGTTTAGGTAGGTATACAATAGTACTAGCTCTCAGGTCCCGGTTCACCCACGTTCCCGGGGATATTAAATGTTCCCGGGATAAAAAGTAGCCTATACGCTATTCTATTGTATATTCTAACAATACCAAATACCATTCAGTTCAGGTGTTATTGAGTAACAAAACAAACAGCCATCAATCCATCCATGCTTTAAAATTTACTTTATTAATTAACACAAATTCCTAATTTAATACAATATTCTTAGCAATAGTGTCAACTACTATGAATTTATGAAATTAGAAAATTACTCTATAAGTAATTAATAAAGCAATTCAATTCAAGGATAAGATAAATAAATTTATAAAAACTTCTTTAAGCTATGAAAAACAAAAATCAAAACCCTTCCATAGCAGTCGAGTAAAAAGGGTACATATTTAAACAGAAACTCATAAAACACATGTATTTCTTATTTTATTACATGCATATTATATAATTTTGCACCTTCGTTTATACATTCATTATATTATAAGTTGTGTCCTTGACAATGAAACCGTGTCATTTAAGAAGCGGCCATTTAACACGCGGCATCTACAGAGTATAAACATAGAGAGGTATGCGAGAAAACTAATATATTTTTCTACTATTTACTCCATGAATAGATATGACATCTATTTGTAAGAATTAAATACATACTATAGGTCCTAGAATAGAATTAAAATCGGGCACAGGTTCTGTTTGTTTTATGGCCTATTTGTAATAATGTTGGTACATGTATAATTCTTAAATATCCCATTTCACGTCCTAATTAAACTATGTATTTCAGGGGATGATAGTTATCCAGAAATTTTCACTCGATAACTCACTTTGGATAATGATTAACGAAAGCTTAGTCTATGTGAGGACATATAAAACATACATTTTACCCTGCACTGCACAGGTTTGAAGTTTTATCTCCTTATTTTTGCGATCTGAGAGATTTCCTTACCAGTTTGTACGTCGTTTTGTTTAGTAATAATGTAGGGACATTACAGAGATTAACAACTGTGCAAATAGTTTAACCACGAGAAATCGTTTAGATCTATAATATGTAGATACTTACCGGCCGCCGTATTCATGAAAAAGCTATACCTACACTTCCGAAGTCCTTATCTGTCATGTGACTTATCCTGTAAGCGAGAATGAGACAGATAGTACAATTTTAATATTCTTGAATAATCCGGTGGTAAGACTTCTTAAATGGCGTAAAAAAAATATAAAACATATGTTAGGTTTATACGATTTGTATGAACATATACTTTCAAAACACTGCCCAGTTTTATGAAACTAATATATGTATAAAAAAACCTCCGTATAGTTTGTTATATACTAGACAGACATCTAATCACTACCTAATATAAAACAATGTCGCTTTCCGCTGTCTGTCCCTAAGTCTTCTTAAATCTTTAAAACTACGCAACGGATTTTGATGCGGTTTTTTTTAAATAGATAGAGTGATTCAAGAGGAAGGTTTATATATACAATACATGCATAATATGTTAGAGAAACACTGTCAATTTTGGAGGTTTCTAATATGATGTATACCTAAGCATTGCATCCAAAGCTGGGGCTAGTAGGTTATAAATTATTATAAATGATATAAGAACCCTCACGTGGCAATCAGCCTGGCTACTATCTGTATCCCTTTCCATTACCATGCGATCACATGAGAGGTATTATCATCGGAGCTTCGTTGGACAATTGTAGAGAATACGGAATAAGAATAAGGTCATTAGTTGAATGACTGACTCAGTAGTACTGAGTAGTACCTAGTACCCACCCATTGGGCAATGGATAATGTGAGTGACATGCGTAAGTACTTACAGAATTTCGGTCCCCCACACCCAAATGCGTCAGCTACAACATTTTTGATGGCAAGTAGGAATTTTCCCAAGGAAAATGTCAAATGTTTGATCAAACATTGCATTGGGGAAATTATTGGTCGGTTGTCCTAGTTAAGGAAATACTTCCTTGTTGTTTTATAGCGGAAAGAAGGGCCTAATCATCGTGTTTGGTGAAAGGTTATTTATGATTTTAGTAGGTTCGCAACTTCGACTGAATGTAACTAAATATGTAACGGTATCTTTCAACGTGATTTTCACACTTTTCACCTCCGTCTAACCTCGGATTAATTTGAAAATATGATTTTTATTATGATCTCCCCGCGGTTTCACCCGTTGACTAATTAACACATTGACTACTTTTTATCCCGGGAAATTGGAAGATCTTCCGGGATAAAAAGTAGTCAATGTGTTAATCCAGTCCAGTTAACGATTTGTATTTCAAATATCATCCAAATCCGCTCCGTAGTTATTGCGTGAATGAGTAACAACCATCCAGCCATACTTACAAATTTTCGCTTTTATAATATTAGTATACATTTTTTTACCACATTATCATTATCAACAAATAAATCGCAATTCTGTCAGAGTAAACAGAAAACACGGGGGCACGATTAGGATCTGTCAGCAGGTACTTCCCTTACCTACTCTGTTTTAGATAAAATCTCGTGCGTAAAATATATCCTATACTATCCTTAAACATATTATCATGGAATGTACGAAATAAACAGCGATAATAATGATAAATGATACCAATGGACCCACACAAAATAAATAGAAGTTGTAAACATTATCGACTATCGATATGGTATTTATTATCTTGGCTGATAAACCTGATATTGGTAATCATTACTCTCCGACTAAAGTTCGGATAATAGTCGATATTCGTATAATAAAAATGTCATTGTGAGTTGAGATAATTTTTGACTTTGAGACTTTGGGGAAAGTACCTAATTCTGTATGTAACACTAGCTTCCATACTGCGTTCAGGGAACCTTAATTTTCCCGGGTAAAAAGTAAACAATAATATAAATAATAAATATCCTTGGGCAATTTTCACATGGCCAATCTGATTCCAAACTAAGCAGAGCTTGTAATATGGTAACTATTGGTAACCAGATAGCTGATATACCTACTAATTTAAATACATACTTATATAGCTATAAAGAAGCCGTGGTGGCTCAGTTGGGAACGCACCGACTCACGATCATGAGGGTGCCGGTTCAAATCCCGGGCCCGTACCTCTGAGTTTATAAAAACTTACGTACGGATTCACACCACTGGCTTTCGATGAAGGAAAACATCGTGAGGAAACCTGCATGCCCGGGATGTCACCATTAAAGGCATGTGAAGTCCGCACTGGGCCCGCGTGGTGGACTATGGCCTAAACCGCCTCGATGATAGGGGAGGCCCGAGCTCCTCGGTGGAGACGTATATGAGCTGTTGATGATGATAGCTATAAAAGTAGCATTTCCCCCAGTCCAGAACATATACTAATTCTGTGGCAAATTTCATCGCGATCCCCTCAGCCGTTGTTGCGTGAAAGAGTCACAATAGACACTCATTCTCGCAAACTATCGCATTAATAATATTTAATAGTTTAATAGGATTCTCTGTGTGATTTATCTTCAATTTACACATGTCTTATCTTAATTATCAAATGAAGATTGAAATTCGATAACGTGTGTACTTATTGGAATTTTACTAGTGAACATAATCTCACGCATGTTTGAGATTACAATGATCTAGCTGATCTAGTTTTATCTGTGCTGACTCGCGCGTTTCATTTCGTGACGTGTACAGCGATTGGTATAAGATATTTTGTTATTTAAATGAAAATGAAATGAAAAAAGTTTTTTATTCAAATAGGTTCACTTCACAAGCACTTATGAATAGTCAGACGCTAACGCTCGGTTTGGATGGTTGGTTTTGGTGAGAAGAGCCGCCAATAAACTCCGGTTTGTAAGAATGTGTATGTTTGTTACACCAAAACCAAAACGGCTGAAGGGATCGCAATGAAATTTGGTACAGAGTTAGAATATGTTCATATAATACATAGATTTTTAATCATACTGGGAAAATTTAAGATCCTCGGTATTGCGGGAGAAACCTCGGGGAGTCATTAATAGGTAGGTATTTAAATCTATACTAATATTATAAAGGAGTAGAGTTTGTTTGTTTGGTTGAACGCGCTAATCTCAGGAACTACTGGTCCGATGTGAAAAATTCTTTCGCCATTAGATAGTCCATTTATCGAGGAAGGCTATAGGCTATATATCATCACGCTATGACCAATAGGAGCGGAGCACCAATGAAGAATGTTTCAAAATCGGGAGATTTCTTTTCCAGTGGAGAGCTTCCGCTGCGTACGCTGCGTAAACGGTTAAAGTTACGCTAAAATAATGTATGACAGAATTGTTCCCCTTTAAAAGTTCTACCGCCGTAGTACCGTAGTCCGCGACAGCATATGTCTATCTGTTAAGGTTGGCTCACTATAACCACTTTTATACTTACCAAATTTGTTCGAAAATTAAGCATTATTTGTGAAGGTGTTTTTATAAAGATGATATTAATCCTTATCCAAATAAATACGTTATTCATCGCAAGTATTTAATTTAAAACAAAATTGCCATTTACATCATTCAATTTCAATGAATATCTTAGGAGATATCGCAAATTTAAAATAACATCGCACCAAAATAATTATCAAGTACTGCGCGCGCCTTTATGCGCTGGGCCGGCCGGCGTGCAGTCATCAGTTGCCTCTGCGAGGCCATCCTTCTACGTTAACGAAGGGGGTTGAAAGTTAGCGTCAGCCCAAAGTAACTATTCCACGCGGACGGAGTCGCGGGGAGAAGCTAGTTGTTTTATAAATGACTAGCTGACTCGTGCATCTTCCCCGTTTAAGAAAGTAGATATGTATTGTCCAATGAGGATCCAAATGGACGTGAAGTATTTTTCATTTTCGATTTACCGCGCAACTTTTTCATATTTTCCTTTCATAAACACCTTTTCCGGAGGATAACAAACACAAAAATAATGCGAAATCGGGACCGATTTATAGCTATTTTACCAATAGGGTACCTACACAAAAAATAAAGTGAAGTATTTGGCATTTTCGACTTTCCGCGCAATTTCCTTTCATAAGAACCTTTTTCTGGGTAGGTATATACAAACACAAAAAAAATGTAAAATCGGTCCAGCTATTTTACTAAGTGACCAAGAAATATGGTGCAAAAGTAGGTTTTCTTTAGGTAATAGGATAGAAATTGTGTGAAAATTAACGCTGAAATGCTAGGAAATCTTAGCATGCATTCGATAATAAATTCTAATTAACCAACTTATGTTACATATTTGTCCTAATTCCAAACAAGAGTGCTAACTATTTTTTGAGCTAAAAACTCTTAAGCCCTCAACAGTCTGTAATGTTTTGTGTGTTTTACGTAAAGCGTTTTATGATGATTTTTGGAAACTCTAAAACTATTATTTGTCTCATATTTCAAAATATAGGTGAATAAGAACGCATTTTTTTTTATCTACACGTACTTATTTTTCTATCTATCAATGCGCATGCGTCACAATATGTCATATCCGCACATTTCCTGTAAATGCACCTTTGTACACGAGGCTGTAGCAGTCGGCTGTCGACGCGACTCGGACGGTCAGTGCCGCACGGATATTCAGGAAAATAGGCCGCCAACCCGGCTGCCTTTGCCTAAACGCGAGCGTGAAAAATAAAAGTCGAAAGTTATTAAAATTAGTTCGATTTTAAAAATAATTAATTTTTCACGTGGTAGTTTAATATATTCAGGCGGTTTCGTTTTCTTGGATTGCTGTTGCGTTCGTTATTTCGACGTGTCTGATTTTTGTCGTCGAACTAAGGTGAGTGTTTTGTTGGTATTTCATAACAATAAATATTGTTCTTAATTCAAATTGTTTTTCTACGCTGAATAAAATTTTAATTGCGCGTGAAGTAAGGACTATTTTTACTTTTTTATAAAACTCTGTAGGTAGGTACCTACCTGACTCTGAACTACCTACTGGTAGATAAATATAATAAACTAGCTGCCTCCGCGCGGTTTTAGCCGCGTAGTTCCCTGTTCCTTGGGAATACAGGGATAAAATATGCCTATGTTTCTCGGTGATAATGTAGCTTTTTAATGAAAAAAATATTATTAAAATCGGTCCAGTACTTTTTGAGTTTATTCGTTACATACAAAAATACAAATCTTTCCTCTTTATAATATTAGTGTAGATAAAATCTTTGACTTACCCTTGAAAATATTCCTACTAATGAACAACTGATTAGTATTAATCAGTGGTCAATCGACATTAACTAGACTTAAGATAATATCGTTTGAAAATTATACGAAAATTGGACGCATGACGTTTTTAGCCAGTTTATTGTAGGAAGACGGGGATAAAATATAGCCTATGTTACTTTTTGATTATGTAGCTTTCCATTGGCATTTTTTTTAATTAGTTCAACATACAAACGCACATTCGCATTTATAATATTAGTTACGATTGTTTTCAAGTCTTATTAAAATGTTCATAAATGCAGTCGTTATCAGGAAATATTTTATATAGATATAAAATACTTAATCATAAAAATCAACTTAATCACTTCCCAACATGTCATTGTGCAATTAATAAAGAAATACATGTATTTACAATCAAACATTCTTAGTGCAAATTTTGTTAACACTAAAAGCTTTAATACATATATAGCTAGCGGACCCGGCAGACTTCGTTCTGCCCACCAGCGCCACCTACCGGGTCCAAGTTGATGTATTATACATAAAAACCTTTCCCATGAAATACCCCGTAATTTGGTGAAAACCGCATGAAAATCTGTTCAGTAGTTTTTGCGTTCATCGCGTTTAGACAGACAGACAGAGGCGGCGGGGACTTTGTTTTATATATATAGATAGATACTTATAAATCCACGACGAGATCAATAAAACAACTCGATAAAATCAAATAGTTTTGCTGAGAAAATCGACTTAGTAATCAATTACGTCTCTAGTAATTGCCGACCCTAATTTAGTAATTAGTGATGTGACACTAGTATTTGTCTTCATTAGGTTAGGTCTTATTAGATTAGATGACTCGTTGATAAATCTAAAGCTTAGTCTATGACTCCCATGTACGTACACTCCTAAAAGAAAATCATAAATAAAAAAATCCAGATATTTATGATACAAATTGGTATTAATGCTTTTTCTGGCCCAAAACACCGAATGATAAAAATTTAAATCCAACTCTCAGCCCTTTCGTTTGCTTTTAACACAATCCCTAACTATCTATACTAATATTATAAATGCGAAAGTAACTCTGTCTATGAGTCTGTTTGTCTCGCTTTCACGGTAAAACTACAAAACCGGTTTAAATGAAATTCGGTACACAGATAGTCTAGAGCCTGAGAAAGGACATGCTACTTTTTATCCCGGGGAAATGGAAGATTTCTAGGGTACGCGGGTGAAACCGCGGGGAGCCACTAGTAAATACTAAATCCGAATAAGCATCTATTTGATTTCAAACAATAAATTCAGTAGTACAAAGAATACCTACCAGAATAGGTAATAAATCTGTCATTATATAAGTACATATACTTTTATAAGCATGACAAATCAATTTCCATCACAGTGAACGATTACGGAACATTAGGCAAAAACCCATGAAATGTAACTTTCTGAATGATGATAGGTAAGTACTTGTATTGGTACCTAGATCGGATCATTACCATAGAAAACATGATATTGCAATAATGTCTCTTCATAGCTCTCTTAAACACCATCAAGTTTATGACACTAAAATACCACTTGCTTTCTAGCAACATCATACCTACATATATATATCTTCTATATTATTCTTCTAGTTATATAAAACTAGCTGCCTCCGCGCGGTTTTACCTGCGTAGTTCCGGTTCCCGTGGGAATATAGGGATAAAATATAGCCTATGTTACTCGGGGATAATGTAGTTTTTCAAAGGTGAAAGAATTTTTGAAATCGGTCCAGTAGTTTCGGAGCCTATTCATTACAAACAAACAAACAAATCTTTCCTCTTTATAATATTAGTATAGACAAAGTCCCCGCCGCCTCTGCCTGACTGTCTGGCCGCGATGAACACAAAAAGTACTGACCAGATTTTCATGTTTTCACCAAATTAAGGAGTATTTCATGGGGAAGGTTTTTATGTATAATACATCAATTTGGACCCGGTAGGTGGCGCTGGTGGGCAGAACGAAGTCTGCCGGGTGCGCCAGTACTTATATATTTAAAAGTATATATAGCTACAGTACACAAACTACACTCTTTAACTGCTGAGCATTATTTCTGTAATCACTATATAAATAACTTACTGTAAAAACGACACCTTTCTTTTTCTTATCATTAGATATTGTAGGTAATTAATCGATTATCAATCCTTTATCACTAGGTCGATGATCTACTTATATGAAGGTATATGACTTTCTACGTGCACCTTGGTCAAAGCCTACGCTTGACCTCGTGATATGTATATTAATGTGGTCAAGTTAGATCACTTAGCATTAGGCCTAATGATATTGAGAAAATGCTAAAAAAAGCAGTGGGAAAGCTTTATGTCCCTTAGGTCCCTGGAAGCAAATATTGTTAAGCTTTTAGGATGAAGCCAAATTCCCGCTACAGTACTCAGTACCACACTGAAATATGTCATCACATATTATTGCTTCAAAAGTCCACTTAAGTTTATCAAAATCTTCTAACCAGCGATCGCCCGGATTCACTCGGGTTCCTGGGGGATCTACATTAATTTTATCTTCATAAGATCCTCAATTGGAGTAATACAAATATTTAAAGCTCATAAACATCGAAACCAGTTAAGTCGTACCTACTCACATTATGGCCCGAATGGGAAATAGAGATTAATTTCTAACCGACTTCAAAAGAGGAGGAGGTTCTTCTATAAATATTGACAATAGTTGCCATCGCGCGGTTTTACCCGCGTAGTTCCCGTTCCCGTGGGATACGGGGAATACAGGGATAAAATATAGCCTATGTTACTCGGGGATAATGTAGCTTTCCAAAGGTGAAAGAATTTTTGAAATCGGTCCAGTACTTTTTGAGTTTATTCGTTACATACAAAAATACAAATCTTTCCTCTTTATTAGTGTAGATGAAACTGCGGTAGGTACCTGAAGAAGTTTGTTATATTGCAGAGCCGCAGTTGAAATCTGAAGTAGGTACCTATAAAGCTGACATACTCCAGATTATGCCATCTTACATTCAACTGGATTAGCACTATCTTATTATCTTACATTTATCATGAAGATGCTCAAGGTTCGCAACAATGCGACATTTGTATAAATACTAACATATTGTTAATATAAAACCTCACGTATGGTGGATATTGTAACAAAAACAATGCCATGTTATTCTTTTTTAAATCCAAAGATATAGACGAAATGGTATTAGGTAGAGAACAGTTCTTTCTAAGAATTTTACTGTTATGTTCTAGTATTCGATGCATTACAGTTATAGGTTTTTTTACGATGTTTTTGACTAAGTATATTCAAATATATATCTTTTTAGATTTCATACTAAGTATTGTACCATATTTTTTATGACAATCTTATCATCAAAGATCAATCTTTGATGAAACAAAAACCATCCTAAATACTGACAGTTCTAAATTCATAATAAAATCGGATATTTTTTAATAGAAAATATTTTTTTTTTCATTAAAGATAATGAAGCTTGAATTTATGCCACCGTGATCAAGGAAAATATGAAATTGATAATCTTTTGTATAATTAAAATCACATTAGATTATATATCTGTTTTTACTTTCTTGTTTACCTCCGTACGAACATGGAATTTCCTTATCCCACATAATAATCTACACATCAAATAGGTAATGATTAAAACGCTGATATCCGCATAAGTAAAGGTAAGTACCTACTATCTGGCGGCCATTTTTAATGTAGTAATAAAACATTTTATATCTCATTTCTTTATAACTGTACAATTTAAATTTAAGCTGTAAATAAATGCTATAAAAGTATTTTTCAGAAAATCCGGGTTAGCACTTTACCAATTTTGGTAAAAAATTAAAAGTAGTTAAAAGAAAGTAATATATTATTGTTCTACTTTCAGTATACCTACCATGTAGTACGGTAATTTATAATTAAATTGGTTCGCTTAATGTACCTATAAACTAGACTTATAGTTACCTACCAAATATATAGTTTTACGTTAAAGTAGCGTCTTACAAAAACATGTTATTGTAGGTCATTCATACAAAAAAAAAATACTATTCTCCGTTTTAAAAATTTTGCTATTCTTTAACTGTCTTTTCTAACAAAACAGAACAGCAGAATAACAAAAAAATACTTTAAAAACATTAAATCAAAAGACTAAAGTCATATCTGAAGTTTAAGGATACAAAAAAATTTAAAAACAGAAAACATGAAAAATCATTCAGGTTTTTTTTATCTGGTAACAAAATTGTATGAAAGACTTTTACGAAACTCGCGCGTGAATTCTAGATTACAATCGAAATTAAAAAAAATAACAGTCTATGATCGCGTATCGTGACTTAACTTACGGTTTAGTAGTTTTCTTTCACGCAATAATAAGTAGGAAACCTACACATAAGTTATTGAACCTGAAAGTTAGGTACTTAGCTATAAAGTGGGTACCTATAGGAATTTTTTTTTTAATGGTCTCATATTTTATTTTACAGATAAGTAAAATTTATAACAGGTCTGATATAAGTTTGGCGATATATAACTGTGAATTATTTTTATTGAACTTTGCCGCATTCTTTTTAAAATATACCTATTACTCAATGCCTTAAAAGTTTATCAACCAATGCATTTATAAACTTTTTCAGAGACTGCTTAGGCACCAATCAAATTTAGAACCTAAGCAAAAAGCAAAAACCAGCTTATATTATTTTTATTCTAGCGCCCTCTAATTTGATGAAAACTCAATATATAATTTAATAAAACTGCGCGCGCGCATATTTCGCTTGTCGTCACAATTCACTCTTCAGAAAAAAAACTGGTTTCCCATAATTTGTTACAGTAATTACGTTTGTCATGTGATCTCGACTACCGTCATTGTGTTCTTATTATATTTTATGTAAATTGGCCAATTTTCATGTATCTTGATACGCTGGACAACTGGATATGTATTACAATATTATAATAATGACTTTATAGATACGTAAACTTCTTAAAGCTGCATACTGCCTCCGCCTCTCGACGGAATATTAGGCTGCGTAAAAAGTTTCAAAGCCAAAACCACATGTCTTTAAAAAGAATACGTCAAATTTTTTTTTAATTTAATGGAACTTACTACTAAACGTTATCTTTGTTCTATGGGGTTGTGAAATCTAAACCAAAACACATCCAATTTCAATTTGTTAATTACGGTATACGCTTGTCGAATATCATTAAAAAAATAATAGCTTAGTGACATTATTATCGAGTGTTGCCTAGTTCCAAAACTATAATTTAAATATATTTTCCATTTAGGGTTCATGAACTGACCTGACACAAAAATTGGTTGTATACTATTATTTATTCTGTACCTATTTTATGTTAGGTTCTAATTAGCTGACACTTACCAAGAGTTCAAAACAGGTCTACAAAACGAAAGTGCCTTTAAACGAATAAACTTAAAGATCAATTACAAGAATCGGATGGTGGGTATAAATTCTTGACTGACTCTTGTTCTGAGAATTTACTTCGTCGTTATAAAAGGGCAAAGACCTGCCTCATTATTTATTTTTTATTTCGGAAACTTCACTTCGGCTGCAGATCCGGTTTTTGCAATATTGATGTACATCCACTTTATGTTGTTAGTGATGTGATATTCGGAATAACTTTTTTATTGTGGCTTTCCTGAAACTGCTTGCGTGGAAGAACATTTCTTGCGTGTTTTAAATAAGGATCTATTTTTCTAAGATATCCTATTATTATGGATGTATGTATGTTTGTTACTCTTTCACGCCAGAATGGCTAAACTTTAGCCATTCTGGCGTGAAAGAGTAGTAGCCGCTAAAGGGATCGCAATAAATGAAGTTTGGCACAGAGTTAGAATATGTTCTGTAATAACACTTAAGCTATTTTTTATCCCGGTCCATTATATATATATTTAAATCGCAAGGAGGCACAGTGCAGTTCTCAGGATATAATCAAGTACCTACCTCCCTACCATTTAATATACGGTGTATATAGAGATATATTAGAGAGCTAATTAATTATATATGCATTTTACAACTGAAATAAAACACATAGTTTATGTACAATGCGGATAATGTCAATGCTTACAGACATCCGTGCGGAAACGGATGTGGTGAAAGGTGGACCGCTTACTCACCGCGACATATGGCTTTAGACAGAGAGTGATATATACCTAATCTTTGAAGGCTCATGCTCCTCGGTGGAGATGTATATGTGCTGATGATGATGATGATGATGAAGGTAGGCTGACAGGCTGCATCATAGACCATAATATACTGGTCTTATAAAAAAAACCACAAAAGGCCGGCACACCACTTGTGGCTCCTGGTGTTGCGGGTGTCTATAGGCGGCGGTAATCGCTTACCATCAGGCGATACGTCAGCTCATTTGTCGGTCAACACATAAAAAAAAGGTTCATGTCGTGTGTTCGATTCTCATCCATTACAAGTATATGTGAGCGTAAACATACATATGTTAATCAGTTATCTGGTCACCACAGTACAAGCTATAGTTTAGTATCAGATAATGTGTGCAAAACATCCCAGAATATTAATGAATCGATCATAATGACTCTTGTGATGCAGTAAACACCAGAATTTGTAATACACGAATAATAACATTAACACAATTAAACAAAACAATATCGAAAAACAACATTTTAATTTATTCTTTAAAAAGTCTTGTAACGTTATTTATTTAAAACAAAAGATTTTTCACAAAAGTTTTGCCCAAGTAGGTATGTATTATTAACAAAACGTAATGTACCTACAATTAATGTTATTCGATCTTATCTTCTCATAACGCCATTTTGTTCATAAAACAGTAATTTTGCCTCGATAACCCAAATAAATGCACGTTTAATACCTTTATAAAATGCTAGCTGCCGTCGCGTGGTTTTACCCGCGTAGTTCCCGTTCCCGTAGGAATACGGGGATTTCTATTGGTGAAAGAATTATGCAGTTCAGTAGTTTCGGAGCCTATTCCGTCTATTCGACACAAACAAACAAATCTTTGCTCTTTATAATATTAGTATAGATGTTCGTAGTTACCTATTAATAAAGATAAAGATAAAGATATTTTATTTGCATAAAGTATGGTAAATATTACCTACTTAAACTATTTTAGATGTTTGAAAGAAAGCCCCTTATGACCCAAGGTACTGTTTTGATAACTCTTTTAATACCCATAAAGGCTATTAATACGTCTTTTGAGATAAGCTGTTGGTTGACTGTGATAGAATAATAAGTTATAGACTAGCTACCATACCGCGGTTTCACCTACATTCCCGGGTATTTGATGTTTTTAAAGGCTTTAAGGATATCGACCCTGACTTTAAATTAAACGGCTATATCTAGTCTTCTCAGAGCTTATCACTGCGACCATACTATTACTAGGTCTATTGAGACCCTGACTTTGAAGCCGGCGATCGTGGGTACGATTTCCACCCAGGACAAACTTTTATGTCTATAAACATTTCTCTTGTCCTCTGCATGTAAAAATGAATCTATTAAAAGTATAAATCTAATAATTATCTAGATAACATTAACTATAAGAACCTTTCGAAAGGTAACCTACACACTCACACAAGTACAAAAAAATCGATGATATATGAAAATAAAAACCGATTATTATCGTTTCACACATGTTCGTGAATCAATAACAATTTTATCAACCAGCCAGTATTCTGCGTTGACAAACCACGCTATCGGTTATTTGATTTTATTGTCCACCTCGATATTGCCACGCTATAAAATATATTTATGACACTATTGTTATTCAACATAATAATTAACCATACAATAATCAACACGTGCCTGTATATCACTAGAATCTACAATTACCTACTAGATGTAGATATGTACCTATCTGCCTACTTACTCCAATCTAATACTTATATCTTTGGCAAAACTTAGGCGAAAACCACGTGTTACGTCAAATTATCTCAGGTTAAAACATCTAAGACTTTACATAGGTAGGTAGGTACATAGGTAGTAGGTATTCTTGTTATTTAACCATCATATTAGGTAGTAATCGTCCACCGTGCAGTTACACCTGCGTAGTGCGTATGACACTCATAAATAATGTACCATTCTACAGGTAAAAGAATTTTCAAAATCGGTCGTGTATATCCAAAGATTACTCCCACAACCTCACAAGCTGTGCCTCTTTATAACATTGGTATTAGTAAAGATGGGAAGAAATTCGAGAAGGAAATTCCTTTTAAGGAAAGAAGTCGAAAGTCATTTCGTGGTCTCGAAGTCCACGTTAATCAACTTAAGATGTTATGTAAACTACTCGATGACGTATTTGCAGCAACAGAAAACATTTCTATAAAAAGAAAATACATAAGAAATTACCTAACTATCTACTGATTGACACTATCAACATATTATTATCGAAGATCTGAAATAATCTGAACGCTTCACGAATTGAGATGCGGATCCCACTCGAAAAATGACAAGATTAAAATAAATTTTGCAATGAGACCACTTGTATGCGCTCTCTATTCACTGATAAATAAAAAAAAAACAAATCTGACAGTTTAATAGAATAAAAAAGTAATTTTTAAAAAGTTGGTGATTTTTTTTAAATATGTTCGGCCCACGTTTTGGAACATTGGCGATTGGTTTACCGGTTTTTGGTCCGCACGTAGTTACCGGTGTTTTGGCCGCTGACTTGATCACATCAGTAACGGTAAATAATGAGCTTTAAAGTATATATTTTTTCTATAAAATGCAATTTTATTTCTCGAAAAAGTATTTTTTTATAATGAATTTTTTATCCAGTAATTATAAAATTATTCAGGTCACTACCAACTTGTTTTATTCATCATCAGTGAGTTTTTTTTTTGTAAATCGTGATCGTAAATCGTGAAATATTTAATTTTTAGAGAACATGTCCGAGTAGTTTCAACACTTCACCCCGGATTCCTCCAACCGCCTTCAGAAGTACTGAAAAACCGAAAAAACCTAAAAGGAAAGATAAACCTAGAGTAAGAAACCAAACTATAAGTAATACTTGCTTTTTTAATCTGTACGATTACCTGATGTCATAGTATAGGTAGGTAAGTACCTACCTAATATAAATAAAAACTATCACAGTTATTTACCTACTTAATAAAAGTGTGAATAGTTGATATTGAACTCGGCTAAGTAAGTTTTGATTTAATTAATTATAAATAAATAAAAATAATTAAAACTGTAAAATATTATTAAAACCAGAGTTTATCTTTACAGTTTACAAACATTTATATATCAGCCAACAAAATGCGCGTAGGAATGCAAAAAAGAACTTGTTTACTTTATGCACTATGGGCACGGTTTAGGTATCGAGTGTTGCAATTATATTCGCTTTATGCAGGTATACGATCGTACTTGACATTGGCACAATATATCCACGCCCTTGACTCTTGGCTCTCGGTCAATTATTGTAAGCCGACAAAATTAAAAATGCAACAAGAAGTCATACCATACTACTGTAAATGCTTACTATTTAATTTACTACCGCTACTGCGTCATCGTATTATTTTGCAGTTATGAATATTTATATTTTCATGGTGTATCCGCTTAGTCTTTTTACTGCCATATTGTTTGAATGAGATAAAAACATTCGCTGGAAACGTATAAAAATATGTTTTTACATTATATAAACTAAAAAATATAGAGATTATTTCTTATCATGACATATTTTGTGCTAGGTCATATGATACCATGTATAAGTTATACAAATACCCCCTAAAATACTGTTATACAGTAGGTATAACAGTCTTTTAGGGGGCAACTTTTTCTTTTAACTCTTGGGTTACAATTTATGCGTGAGAGTGGTAGTCAGGCGGTATTTAGGTGTTTAATTATTACTTACTACCGCGCCGCGGTTTCACCCACATTCCCGGGGGACCTTCAACGTTCCGGGTATAAGGTAGCCTATGTCCATGTTTAAGCTCTAATCTAGCCCTGTACCAAATTTTATCGGTATCGGTTCTCCATATTCTTTCTATTAATTTTGTATTAAGTAGTTAGGATCAAAATTTATTTACCATATCCTAACGCATATTTGGCTTTACAAACTCATTTGGTATATTATATGGTTGTCTATCTTTATAATAGGCGTATCATTCGAATTAGCAAAAGAAACCCAAGTTATTCATATGGTAATAGGATAGACCGTTAAGATTGGCTCCTTTAAAGTAGATCTATGACTTCAGTTACATTGTTTTAAAACCGTAACCAAAATTGTTTTTCGCGATAAGAAAATATATTCTTGTAAAATATTCAGAACAAAAGTTATTTCTATATATATTGTGACTTTTGACTGAACTTATAAGATTTTTTTAAGCTGAGACAATGTGTGATGAAAACTTTTTGTACATATGTATATCTAGGGAAATTCGAAAAAAGAACATAACAGAAAAAGTACCGAAATCACTGATGATAAGAAAATTATAATAAATATTAGAATCAGTACATAATCTCGTTCTGTAAGTTATATACTTAGATGTAGAAAGTTACTTTATTCTCCCAAAGATCATGTTCTGAAAATTGATTTAACATACTTTTTATAAGTCTGACAAAAAAAAAAAAGATAAAGATGCGGTAAAACATAGCAAAACAGCGTACCTATCTATTCACGGTTTGAATGCCTTATACTAATACTAGCGACCTGCCCCAGCTTCGCACGGGTGCAATGCTTATACATCACATTAGAAACCTCAAATAATTAACAGTGTTTCTCTAACATATTATGCATGTAGGTAGGTACTTATTGTATAAAAAAACCTTCCTCTTGAATCACTCAATCTATTAAAAAAAACGCATCAAATTCCGTTGCGTAGTTTTAAAGATTAAAGAAGACATAGGGACAGACAGCGCAATGCGACTTTGTTTAATAAAATGTAGTGACTAGAGCAATTAATTAAGCTTACTTAGTTAGAGTAGATTATTATACATCCAAGTCGACGTTTATGATTGATGACTTTGTTTTGTCTTCATTTGTTTGTTAATTTAAAACTATTAGCTGAATGGAAATCAAATTGAAAGTAAAAAAATTTGGGTTCATCCATCAAATCATTAGCTCAGTATTCATCTTGTTTAAGTTCAGAGTGGGTAAATTAATACGCGTAGGTATTATTTAATAACGACCAATAAGATGAGATAATAGCAAAGGTGGTATGTACTTACTGTTACGGTTACTAATAAAATCATCCTCACGTACATTTAATACCAAATTACCTACGTGCCTACGTACCAAAGTACCAGAATCATATTTTGCATATACAAAACATATTGCTATTCAACTTTTTCAGGCAATCTGTGCCGTGTAGTTTCAAGAATACATTTATAGTGATAGTGAGAATATTGGTGTTATATGATATTTTCTAGGCGTGGTTATGATATAAAAAATACATATATTGATAATAGTCCATGCGCGAATCGTCCCGATATCGCGATATATCAATCATAAAAAATACATATTAAAATTTTTGAGCCGAGCCCTATGTTTTTTGAATGGCAACACTGAAATGACAATGACGTTTGTCACGTATGACGGACAGACCTTGTCTTTGATTTGACGTCGTTACGTCATAATTTGCTTTCAGTCAGTCAGTATATTTCGCGCAAAGTAGCACATAAACAAACAATAGATTATGTTATAACGCTTTCACTGTAGTGTAATAAGTTAATTTATCCGTCCATAATGAGATCTTACGTGTACCGCCGTCGTGGGAGTGATGGCGAGAGAGAACCCTTGCTATCTGCCGCAGGAACAAGTCGTGATTTTAATAATGAGGTAGGTTTTCATTTATATTGGTTTCGTCGACCTACATAAGTCTTCCGTAATAAATTATTGCTCAAATATATGAAAGAACAAAGGCTGAATTTGAAGCGCAATGCCCGATAAAAAAAAAATTATCGTAAGGATATCCCGCCAAAACGCATAATTATTTACACGAACAATAATTTTTTTATTATGTGGGTATTAAAAAAAACAATTATTACTCAGGATGATATTTGATATTTTTATTATAAAAAAAATCGTTACAAATTTCATCACTTTAATGGGAAGATATACCTATTCATACATATAGTTAAATCCAATCAGTTTGCAAATGCAAATTAAAACAGCAGCTATAAATAAGAAAAGTTTTGTCCGTAGAGGTGGATTTTAGGAGGCATTTTATAAATTAATTAAAATTCTTCACACATACTTAATATATACCTACCTATTACAAGACAATTATATTAATATATATATTTATATGTATACATATATTTATCGCCATTGCAGGAAGATAATGAAATACAAAGCCTTGGATTCCAATGTGGGTGATTTACATTTATGCGCTAGTGATAATAACTGGCATATGCCTCCAAACAAAGACAATTACAAATAACATATTTGAAACATGATTATTAATAAAATAGAAAACTATTTTTTTTATATACCCTACAAATATTACAAATTTTAATGTAATGCCAAAGTAACTCGATCTATTTGTACCATCACACACCTAAAACACCGGACCAATTTCTATTACATTTAATATTATTTTGATAGTCTAGCATATGCATGATTCCTTTTTCAGCTTATTATAAGCTAATGGTTAAGTTACAATCTGAATAAAATCTTTACACAGCTCTGTAAAAACATGACCATTTATGCATTTTCTGTTTAAGAGACAAAGTTGTATTTGATCATAATACCGACATGGTACTCAAAAGTTAATAATGATGATTCTAATGGTAATAAGCTCAAAAAAGCTTTAAGAACATATTAATAATAAAGCTCATTTAATTTCATTAATGAATCAGATTTTTTTTATAATACCTATTGGTTTTTGTATTAGATATTATAATCTACTAATATTGTGTAAATAGGTGAATCACAATTGTTCATCACATTGCATTTTGTTGCAATTTCTTGTACATATCCACAATGTTTATTTAATTATATGGGCAGGAAGTGGTTGCTAAACTTAAAACTAGATTTAAAATATTTTTATGTGATTGCACAGCCTATCATGATGTCACAACATGTGCTCAATTGGTAACTTTATACCAAGTATTATGAAAACATACAAATAAAATTGGTAACTAAAAATATGCCACTTAGATTGATTTCTAAGTTCAATATACCTAATTACAAGTTGTTTAAAATCTTTCATCTCTTTCATTTCCAGCGAGCGGAAGGCAACGGCACGATGGCTGAAATCGGAGTTTCACAGGCGGAGTTGGTCGAGCCCCGCGGGGACAATGGACGCAAGCTGCCTCAGTACATCGCTGCGTTAGCTGGTAAATATCTCCACTTAGTCAATTAGCTAATACTAAAATTATGACACAAAAAAGGTATTTCAATTATTCGTATTTATGTCTGTCACAATCCCTTTTTAAACTAAATTAGGGTACCTACATACTAAAGTTCTATTGCAAAAATCTTTAAATTATCTATCTTCTAGCTGATCCGCGTAACTTAGTCTACCTCGTCTTCCCCGATTTTGTACTATTTTCTATTATGCTCCGCTCGTGTTGGTCGTGGCGTGATGTTATAGCCATGCTATATGGCTCAGTGCAAACTTTTCGTAAGCAATATTAGTCTAATACAAAAACAACTGTTGTTAATGACACAAAGTATGATGCAATATTAAATAATATCCTTTCTCGGTTCCAGCTACCCTCGGGGCGTTAGCCGCCGGTTCTATGCTCGGCTGGTCATCACCAGTCGTCTTCAGAATCATCCAGGAAACGAACACCGACTACGACTTCCCCATCACAAAGGCCGAGGGAGATTGGATAGCGTCCATCATTAACCTCGGAGCGGCCGCAATTTGCTTTCCAATAGGCCTCATAATGGACACCATTGGTCGTAAGAAAACCATGCTTATTCTCGTCTTACCCTTCACTTTAGGCTGGTTGCTGATCACCTTCGGAACCAGTGTAGGGATGCTCATCGCTGGAAGGTTCATCACAGGTGTCGCTGGAGGTGCCTTCTGTGTAACAGCCCCGGCTTACACAAGTGAAATAGCTCAGGACTCCATCAGAGGAACGTTGGGCAGCTACTTCCAATTGATGATAACCATCGGTATACTCTTCGCGTACGCAGTAGGAAGCTCCACACCAGTCTTCGTGTTCAACATTCTCTGTACCCTGATTCCCATCGTATTTGGTATAGTATTCTTCTTCATGCCCGAAAGCCCGAACTTCTTGGTCATCAAAGGACGCAACGACGAGGCTAAAGATGCGCTGATCAAACTACGCGGCAGGAATTACGATGTCGACTACGAATTGACCAATTTGAAGATGAAAGCTCAGGAGTCGAGGGACAATCCCGTATCTTTTGCATCGGCTATCTCTAAGAAGACGTCGATCAAAGCTTTGATCATTTGCTACGCCCTGATGGTGTTCCAGCAGCTGTCTGGTATAAACGCCGTGATATTTAACACTTCGACGATCTTCGAAAGTGCCGGTGCGGCTATTCCCGCGGCTATTGCGACTATAATTATTGGTGTCATTCAAGTAATCGCTACCTTCATTTCCAGTTTAGTCGTCGATAAATTAGGAAGGCGTATACTCCTGCTGCTATCTGCGTTAGTAATGTGTATATGTTCCACCGCTTTGGGCGTTTACTTCTTCTTATACGATAGCCACGGCAAGGACTCGCCAATAGTCCTGTCTATATCATGGCTGCCGTTGTTGTCTCTCTCTGTCTTTATTGTTGCTTTCTCCCTCGGTTTCGGGCCTATTCCCTGGATGATGGCTGGTGAGCTGTGTCCGATTGATATCAAGGCTTTTGTTGGTTCAACTGCTGGTACATTGAACTGGCTTCTCAGCTTTACCGTTACGAGTACGTTCAATTCGTTGAACGAAGCTATTGGGTCTGGGCAAGTGTTCTGGATATTCGCAGGTATTATGTTAATCGGTTTTGTGTTCATTTTCTTCATCGTACCAGAGACGAAGGGTAAGAGCGTTGATGAGATTCAAGTTTTGTTAGGCGGCGAACCTCAGTCGAATGGTACAAACGAGCAGAAAAAGTAAAGAGAACAGACTGATTGTGAAGTATTTTTATACTAACGCCAATATTCTTAGTTGTTTCTATGACTCTTATATCCTCATTGAAATAAAACAAAAGCGTAATAGCTAAGTCTCTTTAACTATACATTGCTATGTTGATTCGTAAATTCGCAAAACGTCAAAAAATCGCTGTCGAGGCCGCGATTAAGTTTTGAGTCCGAAAGAGATGATTATGAGAGTTTATTATGTAGATTCTGTCATTTACGCTATAATTACTTTTAATTTGAGGAATCTCAAGACTTCCAAGAGACAATGAAGATAATCTGATTCGTAAGGTATCGATTGATTTTAAGTCGATTATTTTAGAATCGACTAAGAATATGGGAATGTAATACTACTTGCCATTGCCGGCTCGATTGGTGAGTTTTGCCGGGAAAAAAACACTTTTCTTTGGTATCGATAGTGCTTCAAGCAATATTTAAGTTTTCTTTTTGAACCAAAGAGTTGTCCAATTGTTTCCTCGACACATAGATGTATATTAGAATAAGCTATGCCACTATCGAAAACTTAGTTTTACTAATATTTATTTATATTATAATTAGTAATAAATAATTGTTGTAATTTATTAGAATATTCCAATGACACTGCAGCTGTTTTTTTTATATTTTTTTTACTAGAGTCAGGTTTCAGTCAGGGCTATTGAGAATTGCTTAATCTTTCTATGCTATGTTTCAATGATTTAGGAAAGACAGGGTAGTTTTAAAAATAATTGTAAAGTGAGGATCAAGCAGCCAGTTTCATATGATTTTTTATTACAATAAATAGATATTTATTCTTGTTTGCCATGACTGAATAACGATGTACAATTAATAGACCATTAACTTATATTTAGTAATTTGTTATTCATATCATCTGCTATTTAAAATAATTTAAAGAAAAATTGTACCTATGTCATATCAAAGCCTGTGAAATTATTTATTTACTCATTCCAATTGTAGAATACAATTTTAAGTTTTAAATAAAATTTAATTATTCACTAAATGTGGTATATTTATAATTTTAAAATATATATTCTATCGCCATTAAACTTAGCTCAATAATGTTATATAATGAAGAAAATGCCATGAATGTTGACATTATTGTAGTTTTTATAATAATATATGCAATTATGACCATTTTTCCGAGAAATTTATAATACAAAATTTTAATCTGAATATTAATATTGTATTTATCAGGCCCCTACTATAACTTTATAGTAATTATTGGTGTAAACTTTATCTATAAAGAAAAATGTCATTATGTGTGTACCTTCATAAATAAATTTATCTATTTAGGTCGAATTGTGCAAAATGACCTTTGCAAAAGATTATCTTGCTTTATCTACCTTATAAGGCCGAAAAGGGCTATCAAAATATTTAACCATTTTTCGCGGTAGGCATCCAGTGTTATAATTTTGAAAAAATAATATTTTATTGCTCAAATTAATTTTACAATAAAAATATATTTTATTATTAAAATGCAATATGGTAACATTATCATCTTGTACAAATAAAAGCGAAATTATATAAAATTATATTGTGTTATGTTCCTACATTTATTTGGTTAATAAAATTGTAAAGTTTATTTGTCTGTGTTTCATACATTGGCATCGCAATACGCTATAAGAATATGGTTGTATATATTGTTACTAGATAATAGGTTTTGATAGTGACTAATAAATGTATAAAACATTGGTTGTTGATTTTGATACTTGATTTGATACCTATTGTCATTATCGCGCCCGCCTTGTCTTATAGGCTGGTTACAATCCAAGCTCTGCTTAGTATGGAATTAAATAGGTCGTGTGTTAAAAATAACAGAATAATTATTGATTTATTATTTACCTGCCCTATACCCAAATGCTTGGTCCTTCTCTCTTTAGATAGTCACTCTCTGAGATTCAAATGTGTTACGGAAAAATTAAATTGTATTGCTTTGAGATAGGAATAATTTATACCTATACTTTGTCAATGTTAGTATTAGCATAAGAACGTTTCTGAAAAATGGACCTTAGCGCTTTATAATAAAGCATCAAATCTATTGTTAATTGGATGATGATTGTGTCGAACTTAGAAGAACTTCATTAGTCGAGCAATTAGATTTTTAATATTAATTAAAGTCAAAAAGGGTTATAAGTAATCTAGTGGACAGGTTTTATACTTGAGACTCAGATGTATTTGATGATGCCCAGGTTATACCTACCGATTTAATACCCTAATGTTGATGTTATCAAAAAACTAGTAATTAGATCTACTTCGTATGAAGAACCGTTATCATAGCTCATATATATTACATACCTACTTTTTATATACTTATATTATTGTTATTTATCCTGCTCGGTCATTGGGGTATTTGGGGATCCCCAATTCCTAACATGCGGTAATTTTAAATAATTTAACTGCTTGGATAGGTCACCTACGTTAATACGAGATACTGTAATCTGCTTTTTCTATTACCTACACCCAGTGACGGATTAAGACTACTTGATTCCCTAAGCAATCCACATAATAATAGTTTAGTATGTTAGAGCCTATAACACCAATAATAACATCTTTTAAAACATCAGCTTGTTTTCATACTGTAAAATAACGTAAATATTGTCAATTACCGATGTCTGAATAACTATTGAGTAGGTATTTAGATATGAGCAACATAGTAACTATGTGAAGGTATAATCCAAAGTTCGTAACAATAAGCATATAGCGGAGTAATCATATTATATGCAAATCACCAATGCATTTCGATCGTAACCAATTACTGTAATTATAGTATTTCCTATTGACAGACCGGGGGGCCAAGTCTGCTATTTGACAATAAGCGACCAACTATTGCCATTCTATCGACATCCTATTGAGATTCCATTTCCATTGTGCCAAATTTGGTATTCTGCTAACATTTTATAAAAGTCTCGATATAATGTCGATGGAGTGTCAGTTGGATGGAAATGGAATGTCAATGGTTTAGTCGACGATGTTGCCTGTTAAAACTACCATGAAACCAATGATGCCAGTATAAACTACAATTTGTAGTCAAATACGTTTTAAGTACTTTTTTGTGAATTTATTACATTGATTTCGACAAATTATTAATTTTTACGATATAAATATCAACATTTATTAAAAATACATTTTAAATAATCTTACCAATCATGAAAAAAGTAAAAAATACTGAAGATTTGGCTGTATGGGCTAGATCCCTTTGCCTTCCATACGTATAAGAAAAAAACAAAAAAAATATATTGACACAAGTTTGAAATCTTTGAAGACAAATTCAACTTAAATAATATAATAAATCATCTTCGAAAATTATGATCCCCGTCGTTTATCTTTAACTAACGTGACACTGACGGAATTGTGCTACTGGCTACAGTCGCCATTTAAATAAAGAAGAAGACTTTTTGCAAAGATTTGGGCATATTAATTACTGCTCATATAGATCTTTTAGAAAATCACAAAGAGCTGGCGCTTCAGGCGCTTGGCCTCCGTACTAGGACGAAGGAAGGACGTAGCCTGACCAAACGCCTTTGGGCTGAATGCTCAGTTCTCCTTAACAGCGTATCCTCCGATTGCGTCTCCAAGACGCCGGACCAGTGGAGAGTGGTAAGTTTAATACACAAGCTTCTTGTCTACTTTTAATATTAAAAGCAAGTTTATACCTACTTCTAGTAAGTATAATAATTTATATTCTAATATAGGTACTGGGATTTTAATGTCCTCGACGCACGCAGCAGAACTCTCTTTGTAATCTATACATATAATAACTGTGAATATATGTATATATTTATTTAAAGTATAGGGTAATGAAACTAGGAATTGCATGTAATGTTTTTAATTAGAAAATCTTAACTAATCTCTAATTTTACTGTTAATGTCCATCTGAAATCTGTAACAAATTAATAACATAATTACTTCCATACTGTTATAGATATAAACTTATTAATTATACTATACTTAACAATCCTTCCCTTCACAGCCTTTCAACCAGAGCCTGCTGTAGTGCCCGGCCTCTTTGAAGCTCAGGATTGACTTGGTGGTCCTGTGGATTCAGTCTATTGTCTTCATCCTAAAACAACAACAAGTCTTTTGTGAATTCTTAAAATGTTGTACTTGTTAAATCCTTAAAAAGTAAAATGTTTAGTTAGTTGATTATGTTAAAATTGTGTAATTGTATTTATTGAATAAACACCATTTGTTCAATTATTCTTTTTCTCTGCCCGAACCACCTATCACACATTACAGTTTATTTGCAAAATGTTGATTCTCTAAGAAGTTGCATTTTAATTTAATGTAAATCAACAATTGGTTGATTATTTAATAATTATACATTAGGCTGTGATCATAATGTACCTAGTTTTAATTGTAAATTAAAAAGATGTTATTTAAGGCTGATTAAATGTTATATAAACAAAGTACATATACCTATAAATCTTTTACTTTTCAAATCACAGAACCATAAGTATAAAACATGCCTGATTCTGCCTCTGATTCTCTTCATCAGCTCCCTCAGGTGGAGGGACTCTGTTTTGATTGATGATATCTCTGCTATAACTAGTAACTAGCAATTATGTACCTTTCAAGTACCTAAGTAAAACATAACTGAATTAAGTAAGTACTGAACTCTAACTAACCTTTAAATCGATAGATATCCCATCCCGATGTCGCTGCCTGGTGAGATAAGGGTTTAGCTCTTCAATGAGCCCTTACTTGCGCCTTCCCGAGACGAAAAGTTTTTATAAACTACCTCAGGAAGATCAAATGCGTCAACCTTATCTAGGTAGGTATAAAACCTACTTCTAGTAAGTATAATAATATAGATTTTAATATAGGTACTGGGATTTTAATGTCCTCAATGCAGGCAGCAGAACTCTCTTTGTAATCCATACATAAAATAACTGTGAATATATTTATATATTTATTTAAAGTATAGGGTAATGAAACTAGGAATTGCATGTAATGTTTTTAATTAGAAAATCTTAACTAATCTCTAATTTTATTGTTAATGTCCATCTGAAATCTGTAACAAAGTAATAACATAATTATTTCCATACTGTTATAGATATAAACTTATAAATTATACTATACATAACGATCCTTCCCTTCACAGCCTTTCAACCAGAGCCTGCTGTAGTGCCCGGCCGCTTTGAAGCTCAGGATTGACTTGGTGGTACTGTGGATTCAGTCTATCGTCTTCATCCTAAAACAACAACAAGTCTTTTGTGAATTCTTAAAATGTTGTACTTGTTAAATCCTTAAAAAGTAAAATGTTTAGTTAGTTGATTATGTTAAACTTGTGCAGGCTGTGATCATAATGTACCTAGTTTTAATTGTAAATTAAAAATATGTTATTTAAGGCTGATTAAATGTTATATAAACAAAGTACATATACCTATAAATCTTTTACTTTTCAAATCACAGAACCATAAGTATAAAACATGCCTGATTCTGCCTCTGATTCTCTTCATCAGCTCCCTCAGGTGGAGGGACTCTGTTTTGATTGATGATATCTCTGCTATAACTAGTAACTAGCAATTATGTACCTTTCAAGTACCTAAGTAAAACATTTATTTATTTATTTATTTATTTATTTCACATTACAAACTATTATTACAGGTCTTAACCTAATGCAATAGTAAGTGCTAATCAAAAAATAATCAATTAATTCGTTTTATAACATATAACAAAAAAAGCAATCTTTGTAAATTCACTCAGAGCACAGCAGAATAGGTCGGTTTCCAAAGAAATGAGGTTGAGGTTGTGAAGCGTGCGCGTCAGCGGCGCCTCGCTCACGAGGTTCGTCCTCCCGCGCGGGACCGCCACTAGTCGCGGCCGGCGTCGCCGCCAGATGTACTTATCCGGCACACACAGACTCACCCGCCCCAATATATCTGAGTTATGTATTTTTCCTCTTAGTATTTTAAAGATATAACTGGCAAGTGCTACATCCCTCCTAACTCTCAATTCATTGTATCCAACCATACCTAATATAAATAAAGTTGGATACATCAGTGGATAGAATGGGTACACTCCATACTGCCTGAGATATAAGTACCGAATGAATTTATTCTGTACCCGCTCCAACATGAGACTATACTTAGTTTCGTGGGGGGCCCATATGACTGCATTACATTCTAATTGACTCCTAACTAAAGCATTATATAAAGCTATAATTGCATTCATGTTTGTGAAGCCATGAACTGTACGAAGTACAAAACCTAAGCTCCTATAGGCCTTTTTACAGGTGTTAATAATGTGATCCCGAAACGTTAGCTCAGTGGTAAGACAAACACCTAAATCTTTGATCTTTGTGACCCTGACTATTGGAGTACCGTCAATTTTATAATTATAGAGGAGTGGAGTGTGCGCTCGAGAGAACGTGATTGTAACGCACTTTGCGATGTTAAACTGCAACAGGTTTTTCTTGCTCCATGCTACCACTCTATCTATGTCTCTCTGCAGTCTTTCACAGTCCTCTATGTTTTTAATGCTGAGAGAAAGCTTGAGGTCGTCAGCAAACAATAAGCATTTAGCATCTGTAACCACCTTGGGTAGATCATTGATCATCAAAATAAACTCCAGTGGCCCGAGATTACTGCCCTGGCTTACCCCAGACCGTGTAAAGTATGGTGCTGACCTGTGTCCGGCATATTCAACGTATTGCTGCCTGTCTCTCATGTAACTGGCAAAAAATGACAGCAAATGTGGAGTGAAACCAACTCCTGCTAACTTTTTGAGCAATACATCATTATCGACTAAATCAAATGCTTTTTTAAAGTCAAAGTAGGCAGCATCGGTTTGTCCCCCACTGTCCACAGCCGGCACAACATCAGCCATGTAACTAAGCAAATTACTGGTGGTGCTTCTCGCCGGTCGAAATCCGTGCTGGGCGTCAGAGAGTTGCGCACTTACTTGTGTGTATATTTTCTTATGGATAGCAGATTCTAATACTTTTGCCAGAGTTGACAGAACTGCTACAGGTCTGAAGCCATCAACTGTATTCCCTGAACCTCCCTTTGGTACCGGAACGACCCTAGTTATTTTCCATCGCTCTGGAAACACAGCTGTTTTTAAACAATTATTGTAAATATGAAGCAGAGGCTTAGCCAGGACTGACCCACAATCCTTAATGATGAAAGGTGGTATGCCGTCCGGTCCAGCGGACGTTTTTGGCTTGAGTAGTCGGAGCGCGCATTGTACATCGTCCAGCTGCAAGTGATCCAAGTGAACTCGCGCCGCTCCATTTCCGCCGCCTGCTTCCACTATCGATGCCGTCACATTCAACTCGGCTCGTTCTGAACTATACACTGAATAGAAATACTTTGCGAACTCTCTAACACATTGTTCCAAAGTTAAAATCTTCCCGTCCTTTGAAATACTTTTTGGACTCCTACGACCCCTCTTAGCTTTAACATAATTCCAAAAAAACTTCGGGTCCTTCAACAGACGGTTTTGAGCACAGTCTCGATGGTGTTTCTGCGCCAATGCTATCATATTCTTAACTTTTGTCCTACACTGAGCAAACGCTTCGTAATCAAGCCTCGACTTACTCGATTTGTACCTCTTATGAAAAGCGGCCTTCAGTTTTATGTCGCGAATTATTTCACTAGTGTACCACTCGGGGTAAATGTACCTCGAATTTACACTACTTCGCTTTTTCTTGGGAACGCAGTCATTAATAATTGAGTTGAAAGTTTCATAAAAATAATTTAAACTATCTTCCAATTCTAAATCATAAATCGGTGCCCAGTCTACTGCTGCTAGTGATAGATACAAAAAAGAAAAATCTGCCTTATTGAAATTCCACCCTGTAGGTGCGTGAGAGTCGTGTGTAGCGGGATGTGTGGATGTGTGTTGTCTGGCCGAGTGCGGCGGGCGCGCGCGGAGGGTCAGCGCCACCTCGAGCGGGGGGTGGTGCGCGTCCACCGGCACCAGCGGCGCGTCCGCCGCGCGCACGCTCACACCCTCACCCTCCACAAACGTGCTCAACACTAGATCTAATTGCCGATCGTTACAATTACCTACTTTGTTACTCTGAGTGAACCCACAATATGTTTGAAAGTATTCGTAATAGTTACATATGTATGAAGAACAAGAATATAAATTAAAATCACCTATTACTACTATTTCCCTATAATTATTACAAAGCTGTTCAATGATTTTAAATAATAACATATATTCATTCTCAGTACTATGAGGCGGTATATAAACAACGCACAACAAAAATAATAGTCGATTTTTTTGATGTACGGTAGCACAAACCAGTTCGAACATATGATCGTCGATGTTAACGTCGCCCGGTGTAGGTACGCCTCGCAGCTCGAAGCGCGGTGTGGCCACGAGACACGCGCCGCCTTGTTTACGCCCGTCCGCACGATCGCATCTTTTAATAGTATATCCCGGTGGAATCATTTCTGCGTCATTAATAGACTCATTGCAGCCTGTTTCCGTAATGGCAAATAAATCAGCGTTTGAAGTCGAGATACCTACATAAAAGTCGTCTAGTTTTGTTCTAAGCCCTCTCACGTTCTGGTAGAATAGTTGGATAGGTTTAATGTGGTTTTTTTTGTTTGTCGATGTATCTACGAAACCACACCCATTCACAAAACTCAATATTTATTGGCCAATTTTCCGGTTGACATAGTATGTCATATTTACGTTCTGGGACTCCGATAATAAATGATGAATAATCTCTTTCTGTCTTCGGTTTTATTTTTTCAACCTTCACTACAATATCTTTTCCACAAATACCATACATAACTGAATTAAGTAAGTACTGAACTCTAACTAACCTTTAGATCGACGGATATCCCATCCCGATGTCGCTGCCTGGTGAGATAAGGGTTCAGCTCTTCAATGAGAGCCCTCACTTGCGCCTTCCCGAGACGAAAAGCTTTTATAAACTGCCTTAGGAAGATCAAATGCGTCAACATTATGTCTTACCGCTGCACGATATTTGCGGCGCTGGCGCAAAAGGCGACGTTTTTGGTCAGCAGCATTAGCAAGGGCCAAAATACGCCAACGCAATGATGCGGCTGAAGGCCTCATGGCTAAATTTTATGTTCTTTTTTATTTTTTTTACTTCTCAAATGCTCGAAAAAGGTGTCGTTGTTCGATGGCAGTTGAATGGCCAAATTACAACTGAAAGTCCATTGATACAACTGTCAAACAAACGTCAAATAGCGAAGAGAATACCGTTTGCACCAACAATTACGATTCCATTCAAATTCAATTGACAGCAGACTACCGAAAAGAGCAATAGTAGTTCAATGGAGTGTCGGTGGAGTTTCGATAGAATGGCTTCGGATTTAAACAGCAAGAGAATACCAAATGCCAAAATCCAATCAGCTGAGACACAATCGACACTCTATTGAGACTCCATTGGTGCATTTGTATTTAGCAGACTTGGGCCCCGGTTGGCTTTGTTAGTGACCCTGACTCTCAAACCGCCGGTCGAGGGTTCGAAACCCAGCCAAGACAAACATTTGTATGCATGGATATGTCTGATTGTTCTGTGTCATGTAAATATCTATATGTATGTATTTAAAAGTATTAAGTAGTATATGTAGTATATCAGCTATCTGGTTACCATAACACAAACTCACATTGAAGCTTACTTTGGAATCCGATTGGCAGTGTGTGTAAAATGTCCTAGGATATTTATTATTATTTGCTGATGCATTTCGATCGTTATAATTACAAAGTCATTTTTTCCAACATACCTACTTGGTAATACATTGTTTATATTATAAAAAAATAATCGGTATAATACGTAACTCAATCTTGTAATGTTTGCTCATTCATATTACTTGCCCTCTTTATTAGTTTGCGTTAAATGACCTCATGTTGTATATTAAATTACAATCCAATGCAACAATAAATAGTTCTGATTGTGGTGGAACATAAAACTACGTATATAAGTACAAAAATATTTATTACACATTTATACAATGGGTTGGGATTGAGTATTACATTCTTGTGCAAAAATATACAATGTAGATCCTTATTCGATATCATGGATCAAAATCTAGGCATGATTCTTTGGTAATTTTGGTAACAATTTTAAGAAATTAAACATCTATATACATGACGTGTGTAAAAATACATTATTTTCATACTATTTACTGGAGGATACTACTGATTACACAACAAAAACTAATTTCAAACTTAAGGCATGGAGATAAAGTTAAAATTAAATTTTGAACCAGCTGCACACATTGTGAAAGAGTACTGTAGATAAGATCTAATATACAAACACTTATGATAAAATAATAGATTAATATTTACAATTTAGCTTCTACATGCCTGTCTTGTCTATACATATATTTTAATAACATACATCGTAATTACTATAGTAAATTTGTATTGCTGCTGCCGCCACCAATTTTAGAATAAGCACTTCTATAAAAATTACAACAGCATAGAGAATTCATCATGGCGTTTAGAGATGACGAACTCTGTGTCCTGTAAAGGCCTGAAGACACTTCCTCAATGCAAGTCTCGCCAATGAATTGATGTAAATCACTTTTAGGGAACCCTTCATTGTAATACTGCTTAATTGTATCATAAGCATCCATAATGACAGATATAAACAAACTGAGCACAACATAAATGTACAAACTGATAAACGAGTATAAGTAAACTCGACTGAACCACCAAAGCATTGGGGACTTCTTGGACATTATAGAGAATGTGGCAAACATGTCATCTCCGTTTATGAGCGAGAATAGACATTCAGATGTGGTTGCTAAAGAACGGAACTTCATGTGATAAGGACCAAGGATCAACCATCCACAGAACATGAAACCTGCGTAAAGGAGTAATGCACAGATTGAAAATCTAAATATCTTTGGAGCTGCCTTTTTCAATGTCAATATGACAACATTGTAGGTCTTGAAAAAGCCTAAGTATCTCAGAACTCCAAACCATACAAGAAGGTTCCCTGTTCCTAAGAACAGAGAGCACACATTCCATTGATCATTTGTGTATTGGTTGCGTTCTATTTGCTCTTTTATTGATGATCCCATTATAATTAATATATCATTTACAATTATCATTATGTACCAAATGTTCAAGAATTCTAAGCGCCCTTGCAAACTAAGTTCTTTATTGTATGCCCTTTGGAAAAACTGTACGGTAAGTTCTTTGAGTAACTGTGCCCTGTAAATAGCTCTACTACATAATAGAAGTGATACAGCACAGATGATAATGACAAAAATATTCAGTATACTCCTCAGAATTTGATCAATTTTGTTATCTGTTACATAAGCTCCATCACCTTTACAAGCCAGTTTGTACGGTTCAGCTTCCAAAACTAAAGACATCTGTCCGTCATGATCTTCATTGTCAAATATAATATCAACATTAAATCTGTAACAATCTGGCGGAGTGATAGGGCCTGCAGCTCTAAAGTTAATTGTTTTTAATGAAAATTTCAACTCTGCACGAATCAATGAAGAAAAGTTTACTTGCAGGCCTGCATTCTTCAAAAATGTTTCCGAGTGAAACTCACCAGGTTGTTTTGTAAACTTAACACATTTCTTAACAGTTTCAGAGTTGAATTCATAGCTCTCATTGAACCCATTAATGATGCCTAGCTTATAGTTGTACTGGCAGAAGTCTGGGTCAGTCATGTTGTTATTCTCATCATTGTAGGAATAAGGGCCAATTGCATTTGTCAGAATGTTAGAGTAGCCAGCATATGCATAGTCCAGAGTATTGTAAAATTCGTCAATTTTATACACAGCCAATGGTCCAGCTCCGGGCGGGTAAGCATTGATCTCTCTAGTTGAGTCCCATCCGAGGAGAAACAAGTGAGAAAAGCTGATACGGTTGTCCCATGTGTAGTTTACGTGATTGTACCTATTGTGTGCGAATAAACAAAGCTGAAACGTCACGAGAACTATCTTGATAACTTGCACAACGAATTTGTATGGAAACTTCCGCTTGGCCTTCCATTTCTCGATTGGGTTCATGAAGAAAAACTGCAGTTTTCGTCGCATTTTTTCCTCCATTTGATGGAGCCCGCCGGAGAAAGAATGTTGCTGAGAGGAAAAGCCTTGACCATTGTCACGGTTTACATCGCTGGTTCGTGGTGTTTTTTGCTCGTCCTCACCTTCGGAGCAGGTCGTCTCTTCGGGCGACGACGCTATGCCCTCCATCGATATGATTTCGATAGAAATTTTTCGTCAATAACAAAGGTCGAGATTTATGCCCACTTGCTTGATTGCGTTGAAGAAGGCGCTCACTTAGTAATGTTACATCCACAAAGTTAACATTATACAAAGAATCCAATGTCAATTAATATTTTTTTACCGATTCCTTGTATTTTGCTTTGTTCTTTTTTCCATAAAAATATGTGTTGGTCGAACTTATAGTCCTACCAACTTATCTGTGAAATGAAAGAGGACAGCACCGTCGATTCAGTGTTGCTAACTAATATAAGGTGCCCAAAATTGAGCAAGATAACAATGATAACTATATAAAAATAATTTGATAATTTACAGTTACGTAGGTAAACTAACAGTTTAGTCTCTCTGCAATAAACAATGGCTTTATCTAAAAAGTAATCCAAGGAAGTGGAAATTTAGCAGATAAAATGTTCCACGGGGGGATATAACTTTCATTTAATCCGAGGTTAAGTAGGTACCTCCCTTGCAAGAGGTGCCTGAATGTCTAGCAATTAGTTATGTATGATCGTACGTACCTAACCGCTAACACCAGATTTGACTAAATTATAATTATCAGTGGTACCTAGTGGTAGCGTAATGTAATAAAAAAAACAAATTGCTTAACAATGATTTATTGAACACCAGGTTTACAGTGAATTTTTGTACCAGTTTCATCTGCTGCGTGCCCTTACTTAACTATTTTTGAAATTAGTTCTTGACTCATACCTGAAATATAAGACAATAAAATAAATATTAGTAGAAATTTGAAATCTGGCAGGTCAGTTTGCTCGCTCACTTAGTAGGTTACCTATTAGATGTACGTTACCGTTACGCTAATCTGCAGCAAGAATAGAAACGAATATTTCGTGGACTTAAATAATTAGTTAAGTATCGGGTAATTCATAACAAGAATGTTGACAACACTCACCTGCCACTGTCGAAAATGTTGAACTTCGTCTGTTTGTTTCATTCAAAGAGTAATATAATAGACCTATACAGGAGAAGAGTGCCCTCTTGTGTCATTTTTGTGTTAACCGTATGACGCCATCTTGCGACTATAGCGCCTTCTGCAAAATATGTCTTGTCGTTTGTATATATACACATACCTACTCAGACGTATGTAGTATTAAAGTGTGTTCTAGGTATACATATTCGAAAGAAACGTTATATAATCAATATAAATAATGTTCAATCATTTTATTCTGATCAACATAATTATAACAGCATTAGCATAAGAAATATGTAAATCATTTTAGAAATAGCAACCAAAAAAACACAAAACGGAACAAAAACAACACATGCGCATACACATGACAATTTGTGAAGTGTGATAATGTCAAAATTTTCATTCGGCGAAAAAGATGATTGCCAGCATAAAAAATAAGTTCTTTTAATAAAAGGCTAAAATTTTCAGATTGAGCGTCATCTATTGACATGCATTGATATGTTAAGTATAAGTTTTCAGACATGAAAACAAGGCTGCGCCACTTTCTTTGAAAAGGAGTATTTTAAGGGGGGCTTGTATGGGACTGTCCACCGCCTGGTTTCATTAAATGGAACAATCGGAGACACCGCCCGAAGTTTTAACGGTTTTAACCTTTAGAATAATGTTTCGACTATCACTTTTAATAGCTTTCGGCATATTTAATTCAATAAATTCACCAATATCACGACAAAACAATCAGAGAACCCGAATGTAGTATACACTGACAATCGAAAGACATTTCGACATGACGGCTGTAGTTCAAATTTTCGCCATTTCACAGATAAGTTGGTGGGACTGTAATTGAATTGACTGAATGAGGGGAGGGTTTGACTTTGACAGCAAGGTAGGTGAGTGACAACTGACTGGGTGACATAATAATACCAGGATTGCCTACACATTAATCGACGAGTACTGTTCATCGTTGATTTTTTAATATTTTATGTTTTGATAGATATCTCTAAAAAGGACTACATCTCGCTTGATCTACTCTGGCGTCAGAAATTATAAATGTGCTGATGTGAATGTGAATGTGCAATAAAATGAGTGAAATTACTTAAAGAAGTAACTTTCAATTTCATTGCAGGCTGAAATAATATACAAAATTAAGTCAATTAGATTCTTAGTCTTTCTATGAGTTATAGGTTAAACAGCCCTGATAAATTTACCTTACTAATAGGAATGGTAACCGAGTCTAAAGTAATTTTAAACTCATTTTAGTTATCTTGGTCGCTGCTATAACTCGACTAAATTATCTATGTCGCATGACCCCTTATCAGGTTGTCTCAGGAAAATGTCAAACACTTTTATAGTCTATGGTCAATGTCGTAAAAGGTACACATCACGTATTTGGAGAAAAGTTCGAAATTTTCATAAAAATCACACAATTATAGCAAGAAAATTGAATAACATCCAGCGAGTGTCGCTGCAGGACTGGCCATGGCGTTAACAGTGGATAAATTAGTCAATAAGGACAGGTAATTATATATAATTTTTTGCTTCTATATGTTTGCTAATTTTATCAAGGGAAAGTTTGCATTGCACCTAGTCTTGCGGGGCCATATCGTATAAAAATTACTGTCCAAGCCGTATATCTACTCAGAGAACATGCTGATAGGGTATTTATGGGATTAATTTCGTTTTATTTTAAGATTTGATAAGAACCTTTGTTATCAAGGTTGTATTTGATCATTGAAAGTTTTGGTGTCAAAACATATTTTTATGTACTTATGTAGGTAGTTATTACTAATGCCACAATACGAGGAATATATTATATACATTTACAACTAAACATTATGTGTCACATCTTTGCAAGCAATTTAGGTTGCATGGTATTTAGCATACTTCTTTTGAAAATTATGTTTTTTAAACATCTTGGATGAAAAACAAGTAGACTTTAATACAATTATAATTTGACAGTGTTTGTAAATTTACTATAATGCATGCTTGTCCAAGGATTCACTATTGTGAGAGTGCCTAAGTTGTACTATATTTAAGTTTGTGTAAGAATAATACATAACTTCTAATAATAACAAGCATATTCTATAGATAAATATGCAATATACAAATAACAATAAACATATTGACTTTCAAGCTTTCTGGTCAATGTCAAAGTTATTTGATTAAGGATCAAAAAGGACACTTATAAAGGTCACAAGCTTAGCAATATCAGTGATCTATATGAACATAACATATTTTTTTATTTAAAGTGATACCTTCATAGAAAAGTCATTTTATAATTAACTAGCTGCCTCCCCGCGGTTTTACCCGCGTAGTTCCCGTTCCCGTGGGAATACAGGGATAAAATATAGCCTATGTTACTCGGGGATAATGTAGCTTTCCAAAGGTGAAAGAATTTTTGAAATCGGTCCAGTAGTTTCGGAGCCTATTCATTACAAACAAACAAACAAACAAACAAACAAACAAACAAACAAATCTTTCCTCTTTATAATATTAGTATAGACAATTCTTATATTTTAAGCTAAAATTTATGTTTTTTTATGAGTGTCTAGTTTATTCGCCTATTATATTAATATTTGTTCTATTAACATCAATACACATTATCTACTTATATACCTCCAAGAAACCAAAATATATTATGCTAAAATGAATAACAAGTTATCTTAGTACTTTACATTGTTAACATGTGTTTCAAAGTCATAGGTAATTTTTGCAGTCTCTCTCTCATCTCAGATCCTGAACTTAGCATAGAATACTTTGGTTACTAGATAACTGGTTATACTAATTATAAATGCCGTCAACATGCATTTATACAGGTACATAAATATAAATAAAAACGGACTAGTACAGCTCACCTTTATTATTTTGAGTTAAAATCAACCCAAACTACCTACTTACAAAATGCTTTTATTGTGTAAGCTTTGACAGGCCCATAAACATTTGATATTTATGCATACATTATTACTAGCCTTGAGTTTAATATTCTCTTTTACTGCACAATATTTTAAAAATATTGATAAACAGTACCCATGTGTTATGTGAAATACTTGCATTTTGAGCCATAAATAGTCACAACTGTGACCTTATTTCATCATTAATTTCATTTTTGTCCCCTCACCGTTTACTTGTTGAGTCTCTTCCTGTGACATCATAAATCTATATGATAGGTTTAGAAACAATATGCCATGTTCTATTTGTTATATATAGGTAGATACTGTCTGGCTAGTACTTTGTGGTACCAGTTACATATTTTATCACTTTTTTTTAACTGCAATGGTGGTCTCACCTGATTAAAAAGTGGTTACCATAGCCTATGAACGCTTGTAACACCAGGGGAGTCACTCACGCGTACCGACCCTGAAAAATCTTTGTTCTAGACTTCTAGAATATCTTTGTCAATATGTCATTGTATTTAAATAAATGAAGCATGTAATTTTACTTATTTTCTATTGTACAAGTGTTAAGATTCCTATGTATAAACAAATTCCCCAAAATATTTTTTTCACAATGTTATTGTTAACAGCATCATGTGATCCAATCTTTGTTATTTCTCTCCTAACTGACTCAACATGATTAATGGCGACTCCCGCGCGTATTTGAATCGCGTATCGAGGAATGTAAGGGGGCGTATGCTGCACATACAAATCTATTTAAATATTTAATGACCTTTCATTTATCGCCTCGTTAAAGTCCCTATTCCTGGTTAATGTTAAATGTAGATATTGCTGAAACTAATGTAATACACTGAATACACATGATTGTATTCTTAAACGACGTCTAAATAATTCTCGCACGGATAAACCGTCTCATAACTGATATCACTACTAATATTATAAATGCGTAAGTAACTCTGTCTGTCTGTCTTTCACGCTAAAACTACTAAATCGATTTAAATGATGTTTTGGTACATGTTGAGTCCAGAGCCTGAGAAAGGACAACTACTTTTTATGCCGGGAAAATTTACCCCCGGGGAACGCGGATGAAACCGCGGGGAGACACTAGTTTTTCTATATATTCAAGTTGTACAATTCCTCATTCCTTATTCTAGATTCAACGGCGACAACTACCTACATTATCTGCTGTACCTGCCGTTCGGTATCGTTCTGTGCGCGCTCAGAACAGTACTCGCGCTGGTGTTGTGGGTCGCGTCCATAGTGCTGCCGAACAAGTCTGGCGTGCGACAGGTCCTCTCCACACTCGCGTGTTGGACATTTGGTATGTATTTCTGTGGTGTCTGACTACCTAATCAATTTTTTTTTTCGAAATTGACGGAAAAACTGTTATTGTTATCTCATGGTATGTCAATGTTATTGCGCCGTTTTTTGGACATTTTGGTCCAAATACATTAGTCTTTGTGGTAACCTAATTTGGAGAAACTATTATTTTTAGGCCGAAAATAGCCTTCTCAAAATTTATGTAAATCTGTGGTGTTATGACTACCTAATCTAAAATTGTTTTCGGAGTTGGTTATCACATGGTATGTCATAGTTATTACGTTAATATTGCACCGTTTTTTGAACATTTTTGTTCATATAAATATATTTATCTTCGTGGTAGGTGCGGATCATTATCATATTAGTTGTATGTCAAGTCGAGGAGCAGATAAAGGGACTTAAAAAGATAAATTACTTATTGCATTAATGAAACATTCACAATTAGGTTAAGTATTAATTAAAGTGCACCTTAAACTAAAGGGCTCTTCAATATGGTAATTCAATTTGTTAGTTTCGTATCAGAAGGCATTATATAAATAACAATGAGTAACAGACAGACAGACAGACAGTTTCTTTCGCATTTATAATATAAGTATGGATTTGGTTAATTCCAGGTGTATACGTGAATGTGAAGGGCACGCGGGACCCCCGGTGCAGCGTGCTGGTCGCGAACTATGTCTCGTGCCTGGACTCGCTCGCCGTCTCGCACGTCTTGGGAACTATCAGCGTGAGTTTCCAAATCCATAAATATCTACGTTTAAAGTACAGGAAGGCAGATAAGGCTGACATATGAGTGTTCAACATTTGTATTTTTTATTTATTTTACAGATTACATTGGTAAAATTTCCCTGGGAGAAAAAAAAGGTTATAAACTGTGTACCAAATTTCATCCCAATTTATTCAGCAGTTAACGTGAAGAAGTCGGTTAAAAAGTAACGAACATAGATTCTTCCAAAATTTTCGCATTTATAATGTTAGTAGGATAGGATATTGTGTAAATATTATTATTTTTATATAAATTTCTTATTTTCTATGTCCACAGTTAAGAAAATGGAAAGTACCTCCGTTTTTTGCGTCCACTCTCGGCATAAGGAACGCAGCGCAGTTCATTAGAAAGTAAGTTTATTCATAAATTTGCATTTTGTATTTATAAACGATCATTTGTTTATCGCCTTTGGTGAATATTACCATAACTAGTATTACTGTATATTTGAATATACTTCAAAATCTTGTTTATTTACATTTTTTTGTATGGCCAATGAGAATTTCAATTCTTTTGAACGGTAAACCAATATTGTTATGGCTTACTTCCAAAAGGACTCCAAAGGAAATATTCGGGCAATATATCAGCATAAAATTGTAGTACAAAAAAGGCCCAATAATAAAATTTAAAGTTTAAGGGCTCATATGAAATACTAACGAAATTATGAAAGGTCTAATTTCAACCTCAAAAAACCTTTCAAGTAAATAAGAGTTTAATTCAATAAATTAATTAAAGAATATAAATAAAAAAAAACCAATAGACCACAGCTATATGTGTAAAATCATCTGAGCGACATTAAGTGCATGCTGTGTTCCTATGTACATAAAAAATAAATAAATATTTTTATACCAGGCAACACTTCGCCGATTGCCCCGGCAAGCCAGTGTTGCTGCAACCAGAGGGGGGTCCTACGAATGGGAAGGGCCTCCTCAAGTTCACAGATTGGCCGTTCCAAATCGGTAACAGAGTTCAGCCTGTTGCTATATGTAAGTTTTTCATTTAACTACATTTTTTTTATCTGCTTTATATAGAATTAGTTTTTGCTTCGCGGTTTCACCCTTGGACACCCTTCCCTTTCCTGCATGTCTGTGTACAGGAATAAAATATAGCCTATAACCTTCCACAATAAATGGGCTATCTAACACTAAAAAACATTTTTTTATCGGACCAGTAGTTCCTGAGATTATCGCGTTAAACCTAACAAACTCTTCAGCTTTATAATATTGGTTTCACCCGCGTTCCTGGGGAAGCTTAAATTTTCCCTAAGTAAATAGTAGACAACCCAGCAAAACTCTTTCTTCGTCTTTGTGGGGGGAACTGGGAATCTGGCACAGCCCTTGCGTCCAGTCCCTCTCCGACGACCGTCCGCCCTTCGGCCTCTCGGCGGGCCCTTCATGTCCCCGCTATGGGAGGGGGGTCTGGGAATGACCGCGAGTGACCTCCGGCGACGGGAGTTTCCCGCTGGTCACCACCGCTTACGGAGGTTACGGCGATCATACTGTCGCGGCCTGCCCTCCCTGTGACGCGAGAGGGTCGCCCTTCTGCAACATCACTTCCTCGCAGAAGGGCCGCACTAGGCCTGCGTGGTGGACTCAACCCCCTCATTAGTGAGGTGCACCTCGGAGGAGATGTATATGCACGCCCGTAGCTAGTTAGGGATTTATTGTGGGGGCAATGCCATACCTTGACTCGAACTTAACTCGACTTAAGTCGACTATAGCTACAGCCCTGCGTATATGAGCTAATGATGTATTTATATGGTTTTTTTTCTACAGCGGTGGAACGTCCACTAACGTCAGTGACAGTCCACCACAGTGACTGGCCTAGTGGAGGTAGTGGGGGTGGAACCAGGTTCCCGTGGCGCGATGCGGCCTGGTGCCTCGCCGGGAACACGCGCTGGCGGGTCAAGGTGCTGCCCCCGCTGGATAGGCAGGAGGAGACGGATGAACAGTTTATAGCGAGGATACGCAAGGCTATCGCTGATGATCTACAGGTAATGTTCCACTAGTGTTGCTTGGCCGGGAACACGCGCTGGCGGGTCAAGGTGCTGCCCCCGCTGGATAGGCAGGAGGAGACGGATGAACAGTTTATAGCGAGGATACGCAAGGCTATCGCTGATGATCTACAGGTAATGTTCCACTAGTGTTGCTTGGCCGGGAACACGCGCTGGCGGGTCAAGGTGCTGCCCCCGCTGGATAGGCAGGAGGAGACGGATGAACAGTTTATAGCGAGGATACGCAAGGCTATCGCTGATGATCTACAGGTAATGTTCCACTAGTGTTGCTTGGCCGGGAACACGCGCTGGCGGGTCAAGGTGCTGCCCCCGCTGGATAGGCAGGAGGAGACGGATGAACAGTTTATAGCGAGGATACGCAAGGCTATCGCTGATGATCTACAGGTAATGTTCCACTAGTGTTGCTTGGCCGGGAACACGCGCTGGCGGGTCAAGGTGCTGCCCCCGCTGGATAGGCAGGAGGAGACGGATGAACAGTTTATAGCGAGGATACGCAAGGCTATCGCTGATGATCTACAGGTAATGTTCCACTAGTGTTGCTTGGCCGGGAACACGCGCTGGCGGGTCAAGGTGCTGCCCCCGCTGGATAGGCAGGAGGAGACGGATGAACAGTTTATAGCGAGGATACGCAAGGCTATCGCTGATGATCTACAGGTAATGTTCCACTAGTGTTGCTTGGCCGGGAACACGCGCTGGCGGGTCAAGGTGCTGCCCCCGCTGGATAGGCAGGAGGAGACGGATGAACAGTTTATAGCGAGGATACGCAAGGCTATCGCTGATGATCTACAGGTAATGTTCCACTAGTGTTGCTTGGCCGGGAACACGCGCTGGCGGGTCAAGGTGCTGCCCCCGCTGGATAGGCAGGAGGAGACGGATGAACAGTTTATAGCGAGGATACGCAAGGCTATCGCTGATGATCTACAGGTAATGTTCCACTAGTGTTGCTTGGCCGGGAACACGCGCTGGCGGGTCAAGGTGCTGCCCCCGCTGGATAGGCAGGAGGAGACGGATGAACAGTTTATAGCGAGGATACGCAAGGCTATCGCTGATGATCTACAGGTAATGTTCCACTAGTGTTGCTTGGCCGGGAACACGCGCTGGCGGGTCAAGGTGCTGCCCCCGCTGGATAGGCAGGAGGAGACGGATGAACAGTTTATAGCGAGGATACGCAAGGCTATCGCTGATGATCTACAGGTAATGTTCCACTAGTGTTGCTTGGCCGGGAACACGCGCTGGCGGGTCAAGGTGCTGCCCCCGCTGGATAGGCAGGAGGAGACGGATGAACAGTTTATAGCGAGGATACGCAAGGCTATCGCTGATGATCTACAGGTAATGTTCCACTAGTGTTGCTTGGCCGGGAACACGCGCTGGCGGGTCAAGGTGCTGCCCCCGCTGGATAGGCAGGAGGAGACGGATGAACAGTTTATAGCGAGGATACGCAAGGCTATCGCTGATGATCTACAGGTAATGTTCCACTAGTGTTGCTTGGCCGGGAACACGCGCTGGCGGGTCAAGGTGCTGCCCCCGCTGGATAGGCAGGAGGAGACGGATGAACAGTTTATAGCGAGGATACGCAAGGCTATCGCTGATGATCTACAGGTAATGTTCCACTAGTGTTGCTTGGCCGGGAACACGCGCTGGCGGGTCAAGGTGCTGCCCCCGCTGGATAGGCAGGAGGAGACGGATGAACAGTTTATAGCGAGGATACGCAAGGCTATCGCTGATGATCTACAGGTAATGTTCCACTAGTGTTGCTTGGCCGGGAACACGCGCTGGCGGGTCAAGGTGCTGCCCCCGCTGGATAGGCAGGAGGAGACGGATGAACAGTTTATAGCGAGGATACGCAAGGCTATCGCTGATGATCTACAGGTAATGTTCCACTAGTGTTGCTTGGCCGGGAACACGCGCTGGCGGGTCAAGGTGCTGCCCCCGCTGGATAGGCAGGAGGAGACGGATGAACAGTTTATAGCGAGGATACGCAAGGCTATCGCTGATGATCTACAGGTAATGTTCCACTAGTGTTGCTTGGCCGGGAACACGCGCTGGCGGGTCAAGGTGCTGCCCCCGCTGGATAGGCAGGAGGAGACGGATGAACAGTTTATAGCGAGGATACGCAAGGCTATCGCTGATGATCTACAGGTAATGTTCCACTAGTGTTGCTTGGCCGGGAACACGCGCTGGCGGGTCAAGGTGCTGCCCCCGCTGGATAGGCAGGAGGAGACGGATGAACAGTTTATAGCGAGGATACGCAAGGCTATCGCTGATGATCTACAGGTAATGTTCCACTAGTGTTGCTTGGCCGGGAACACGCGCTGGCGGGTCAAGGTGCTGCCCCCGCTGGATAGGCAGGAGGAGACGGATGAACAGTTTATAGCGAGGATACGCAAGGCTATCGCTGATGATCTACAGGTAATGTTCCACTAGTGTTGCTTGGCCGGGAACACGCGCTGGCGGGTCAAGGTGCTGCCCCCGCTGGATAGGCAGGAGGAGACGGATGAACAGTTTATAGCGAGGATACGCAAGGCTATCGCTGATGATCTACAGGTAATGTTCCACTAGTGTTGCTTGGCCGGGAACACGCGCTGGCGGGTCAAGGTGCTGCCCCCGCTGGATAGGCAGGAGGAGACGGATGAACAGTTTATAGCGAGGATACGCAAGGCTATCGCTGATGATCTACAGGTAATGTTCCACTAGTGTTGCTTGGCCGGGAACACGCGCTGGCGGGTCAAGGTGCTGCCCCCGCTGGATAGGCAGGAGGAGACGGATGAACAGTTTATAGCGAGGATACGCAAGGCTATCGCTGATGATCTACAGGTAATGTTCCACTAGTGTTGCTTGGCCGGGAACACGCGCTGGCGGGTCAAGGTGCTGCCCCCGCTGGATAGGCAGGAGGAGACGGATGAACAGTTTATAGCGAGGATACGCAAGGCTATCGCTGATGATCTACAGGTAATGTTCCACTAGTGTTGCTTGGCCGGGAACACGCGCTGGCGGGTCAAGGTGCTGCCCCCGCTGGATAGGCAGGAGGAGACGGATGAACAGTTTATAGCGAGGATACGCAAGGCTATCGCTGATGATCTACAGGTAATGTTCCACTAGTGTTGCTTGGCCGGGAACACGCGCTGGCGGGTCAAGGTGCTGCCCCCGCTGGATAGGCAGGAGGAGACGGATGAACAGTTTATAGCGAGGATACGCAAGGCTATCGCTGATGATCTACAGGTAATGTTCCACTAGTGTTGCTTGGCCGGGAACACGCGCTGGCGGGTCAAGGTGCTGCCCCCGCTGGATAGGCAGGAGGAGACGGATGAACAGTTTATAGCGAGGATACGCAAGGCTATCGCTGATGATCTACAGGTAATGTTCCACTAGTGTTGCTTGGCCGGGAACACGCGCTGGCGGGTCAAGGTGCTGCCCCCGCTGGATAGGCAGGAGGAGACGGATGAACAGTTTATAGCGAGGATACGCAAGGCTATCGCTGATGATCTACAGGTAATGTTCCACTAGTGTTGCTTGGCCGGGAACACGCGCTGGCGGGTCAAGGTGCTGCCCCCGCTGGATAGGCAGGAGGAGACGGATGAACAGTTTATAGCGAGGATACGCAAGGCTATCGCTGATGATCTACAGGTAATGTTCCACTAGTGTTGCTTGGCCGGGAACACGCGCTGGCGGGTCAAGGTGCTGCCCCCGCTGGATAGGCAGGAGGAGACGGATGAACAGTTTATAGCGAGGATACGCAAGGCTATCGCTGATGATCTACAGGTAATGTTCCACTAGTGTTGCTTGGCCGGGAACACGCGCTGGCGGGTCAAGGTGCTGCCCCCGCTGGATAGGCAGGAGGAGACGGATGAACAGTTTATAGCGAGGATACGCAAGGCTATCGCTGATGATCTACAGGTAATGTTCCACTAGTGTTGCTTGGCCGGGAACACGCGCTGGCGGGTCAAGGTGCTGCCCCCGCTGGATAGGCAGGAGGAGACGGATGAACAGTTTATAGCGAGGATACGCAAGGCTATCGCTGATGATCTACAGGTAATGTTCCACTAGTGTTGCTTGGCCGGGAACACGCGCTGGCGGGTCAAGGTGCTGCCCCCGCTGGATAGGCAGGAGGAGACGGATGAACAGTTTATAGCGAGGATACGCAAGGCTATCGCTGATGATCTACAGGTAATGTTCCACTAGTGTTGCTTGGCCGGGAACACGCGCTGGCGGGTCAAGGTGCTGCCCCCGCTGGATAGGCAGGAGGAGACGGATGAACAGTTTATAGCGAGGATACGCAAGGCTATCGCTGATGATCTACAGGTAATGTTCCACTAGTGTTGCTTGGCCGGGAACACGCGCTGGCGGGTCAAGGTGCTGCCCCCGCTGGATAGGCAGGAGGAGACGGATGAACAGTTTATAGCGAGGATACGCAAGGCTATCGCTGATGATCTACAGGTAATGTTCCACTAGTGTTGCTTGGCCGGGAACACGCGCTGGCGGGTCAAGGTGCTGCCCCCGCTGGATAGGCAGGAGGAGACGGATGAACAGTTTATAGCGAGGATACGCAAGGCTATCGCTGATGATCTACAGGTAATGTTCCACTAGTGTTGCTTGGCCGGGAACACGCGCTGGCGGGTCAAGGTGCTGCCCCCGCTGGATAGGCAGGAGGAGACGGATGAACAGTTTATAGCGAGGATACGCAAGGCTATCGCTGATGATCTACAGGTAATGTTCCACTAGTGTTGCTTGGCCGGGAACACGCGCTGGCGGGTCAAGGTGCTGCCCCCGCTGGATAGGCAGGAGGAGACGGATGAACAGTTTATAGCGAGGATACGCAAGGCTATCGCTGATGATCTACAGGTAATGTTCCACTAGTGTTGCTTGGCCGGGAACACGCGCTGGCGGGTCAAGGTGCTGCCCCCGCTGGATAGGCAGGAGGAGACGGATGAACAGTTTATAGCGAGGATACGCAAGGCTATCGCTGATGATCTACAGGTAATGTTCCACTAGTGTTGCTTGGCCGGGAACACGCGCTGGCGGGTCAAGGTGCTGCCCCCGCTGGATAGGCAGGAGGAGACGGATGAACAGTTTATAGCGAGGATACGCAAGGCTATCGCTGATGATCTACAGGTAATGTTCCACTAGTGTTGCTTGGCCGGGAACACGCGCTGGCGGGTCAAGGTGCTGCCCCCGCTGGATAGGCAGGAGGAGACGGATGAACAGTTTATAGCGAGGATACGCAAGGCTATCGCTGATGATCTACAGGTAATGTTCCACTAGTGTTGCTTGGCCGGGAACACGCGCTGGCGGGTCAAGGTGCTGCCCCCGCTGGATAGGCAGGAGGAGACGGATGAACAGTTTATAGCGAGGATACGCAAGGCTATCGCTGATGATCTACAGGTAATGTTCCACTAGTGTTGCTTGGCCGGGAACACGCGCTGGCGGGTCAAGGTGCTGCCCCCGCTGGATAGGCAGGAGGAGACGGATGAACAGTTTATAGCGAGGATACGCAAGGCTATCGCTGATGATCTACAGGTAATGTTCCACTAGTGTTGCTTGGCCGGGAACACGCGCTGGCGGGTCAAGGTGCTGCCCCCGCTGGATAGGCAGGAGGAGACGGATGAACAGTTTATAGCGAGGATACGCAAGGCTATCGCTGATGATCTACAGGTAATGTTCCACTAGTGTTGCTTGGCCGGGAACACGCGCTGGCGGGTCAAGGTGCTGCCCCCGCTGGATAGGCAGGAGGAGACGGATGAACAGTTTATAGCGAGGATACGCAAGGCTATCGCTGATGATCTACAGGTAATGTTCCACTAGTGTTGCTTGGCCGGGAACACGCGCTGGCGGGTCAAGGTGCTGCCCCCGCTGGATAGGCAGGAGGAGACGGATGAACAGTTTATAGCGAGGATACGCAAGGCTATCGCTGATGATCTACAGGTAATGTTCCACTAGTGTTGCTTGGCCGGGAACACGCGCTGGCGGGTCAAGGTGCTGCCCCCGCTGGATAGGCAGGAGGAGACGGATGAACAGTTTATAGCGAGGATACGCAAGGCTATCGCTGATGATCTACAGGTAATGTTCCACTAGTGTTGCTTGGCCGGGAACACGCGCTGGCGGGTCAAGGTGCTGCCCCCGCTGGATAGGCAGGAGGAGACGGATGAACAGTTTATAGCGAGGATACGCAAGGCTATCGCTGATGATCTACAGGTAATGTTCCACTAGTGTTGCTTGGCCGGGAACACGCGCTGGCGGGTCAAGGTGCTGCCCCCGCTGGATAGGCAGGAGGAGACGGATGAACAGTTTATAGCGAGGATACGCAAGGCTATCGCTGATGATCTACAGGTAATGTTCCACTAGTGTTGCTTGGCCGGGAACACGCGCTGGCGGGTCAAGGTGCTGCCCCCGCTGGATAGGCAGGAGGAGACGGATGAACAGTTTATAGCGAGGATACGCAAGGCTATCGCTGATGATCTACAGGTAATGTTCCACTAGTGTTGCTTGGCCGGGAACACGCGCTGGCGGGTCAAGGTGCTGCCCCCGCTGGATAGGCAGGAGGAGACGGATGAACAGTTTATAGCGAGGATACGCAAGGCTATCGCTGATGATCTACAGGTAATGTTCCACTAGTGCCTCCCTGCAGTTTCACCCACTAAATCTACTATTTTCACAGGATAAAATATAGCCTATGTGTTGATCCAGTCAGCTAACTTCATACCAAATGTCCTATTTCAGGTTAGATTAGAATATCTGTGTACCAAATTAAATTGAAATCGGTTCAGTAGTTTTAGCGTGTTAGCAAGACAGAGTTGCTTTCGCATTTATAATATTAGTCAGGATTGTTAACTAGGCGTTAACTGTGCTAGTATGAAGATACTTACAACCGGTAACAATATTTTTGGATAATACTTCTAACTGGTGTCCACAGCGTTGTTACCACAGAATAATTTATTTGCATAGTTTTTGTCCTTTTGGTGTTCCTTCAATAAAGAAGAGAGAGAGAGAGAGATTTATCCTGGGAAAAATAAATATCCCAGGATTAAAAATGGCAATCAAATCCTTATATCAAAATTCCTTTTGAACAATTGTGCCAAATTTATACATACCTTCAGCAATTGTAACGGATTAATAAACATCCATACAAACATTTACATTAATAATATTTGTATATTAGATTTGTTGGTATTTAGTTTTTATATGTACTTTAAATACAATACTGGTTCAAAAAAACCGTTTTTATATATTCAATTTTGATTTTTAGATCGAAATGACGGAGTTCAAATGGGAGGACTTGAACGCGGTTACGAGAGTAGCGTCGCGTGCGGGACCGGCGCGGGGAGGCGCGGGAACGCGGGCGGCGGGTGCGGGAACAAGTGCGGGCAGCGCGGAGCTCACGCGGCTGGCGCGGCAAGTGAAGGAAGTGTTGCCCGCTGTGCCCCTCGCCGATATTATCAGGGACTTGAGTGAGTGTTGCTATACTTCATAACTATCTGTCTACTACTATTATTACCAGTATTCGTGACTGTTTGATATATTATAAGACTCTCCATTTTCTCTATTTGGTGAAGTTCAATCATGTTCTTTTTAGGGTTACCGTACCCAAAGGATAAAAACGGAACTGTATCTCAAGAACAGTGAGCTAGACAGTTGAAATTTTCACAGATAATGTATGACGTCTACGATGCTTTGATTTCCATCTGGGATAAACATATTTATATAAATGAATTGACTAATTACTTAATTAATGTTCGTTTTGTGTTTTGATGTGTAATCATATAAATTTTCAGAATTTCATGACCAATTGCTAGTAAGTGCATATTATTGTTAACGTATAACTTATCTAACAAACATTGCCTGTACAACTTATCAGATAATTATCCTAATGAAGACATTGATAGATATTTATAACATAATGTTACAGAAACAACACGCAGCGTGGATGTGACGATCACAAACTTCCTCGAGGGAGTGACGCGCTACACGCCCGAGACTAGCTCGCCTCCCGACTTGCAGCCTGAACCCTCCACCAGCCAGCCCAGGTAACCGAATTATCATTATAACATCTTACTAATATTATAACACTACTGGCTCCCCGCGGTTTCACCCGCGTTCCCGGAATCCAAGTTATAAACAGTAACCATAAAAAGTAGCCTATGTCCTTTCTCAGGCTCTGGATTATTTGTGTACCAAATTTCATTTAAATCGGTTCAGTAGTTATAGCGTGAAAGCGTAACAGACAGACAGAGTTACTTTCGCATTTATAATATTAGTATGGATCTTTTACCATAACATTAGCTCACTTTGAAGCTTACTTTGGAATCAGATTGGCCGTGTGTGTGAAAATGTCCCAGGATATTTATTATTATTATTATTACCTGTGTTCCAAATTTCATCCAAATCCGTTGAGCAGTTTTTGCGACAAAGAGTAACAAACAAAGAAACATTCGCTTTAAAATAGGGACAAGATAATAGGTCACTTTTGACAGATGTCAGTTTTATATTCATAGTGAGGTGACCTGCTTAAAAACATCGATTAAATGAATGAATCGAATGAATCGATACAGACTTGAAACATATGTGAATTTTAAAAATGATCATGCGAATCCCTGTCCCATTATTAATTTTTCTTTCATAAATTAAAGGAGCAAAATAAGACAAGTACCTACGTAATTTAACAAAAAAATTGCTTTTATTCACTTGAACTATCGGAACTATCGGAATAGTTAAAAGAATAATAAATATGTATAATTAGGTTTTATTATAATCACAACGTGGTTATAAATTTATGGTGATTTTTCTTCACAAGTAATCATTGCATTCGATTCAACTTACAATCCTATCAGCTTTCGATTTTTAGAGTAACATCCCTAGTGTTTAAAAAGAAAAAGGGTTGACTGACGCAACATTGTAACGACGTTCAGTTCTTTAGATCAGAAATTGTTTATTATGTTTAGAATGGTTTATTAGTGAAAGCAAATCGTAAAATTACTCATATCGGTCATTATTACAATAAATATGTAAACGTATTTGAAAAAAGTTAAGCAATTGTGCAGTTCTTATTTTATGCCCGCCGTTACAAGGTTACGTTGTTGAATTTTGATGAAATGTCAAAAGTGACCTATTATCTTGTCCCTAGTATAGTTTGGAATCAGATTGCCCGTATATGAGAATGTCTCAGGATATACCATAGCAAGATTAGCAAGGTTTGCTTAGTTTGTCTGCTTACCGGATTAGTCAAGTATAATATATGTTATAATAAGTATATGTTTATGAAAAGAATAATTACTGAGTTTATTGCCGGCTCTTCTCAGTAAAAAACAACTATCAGAACCGTGCATTTATAGTGACTATTCATAAGTGCTTTATTGAAGCCTATTTGAATAAAAAAGATTTTGATTTTGATATAAAAAATGTTCCAAAATATTTATTTATATATTAATATTTGAAGGTACGTGACCCCAGCACCAACAGGCGTGTTCTCAAAGAGTGCACGCGAAAGGCAACTCAGTTTCCAAGAGCGTAAGGCTCAAATGATCGCCGAGGCGAGGCAGAGGTACATAGACAAGCACGGACTAAACGCACTTAATTGTTGAATCTATTGTGTGCTCTATGAATAATTTGAAACGTATAATTTATCGACTGACAGGTTGAACGTGCATCTATTCTTTTGTCTATTAATAAACGGCCATGTTGCGGCAGAAATTGGAACTAAAATATTATATGGAGTCTTGTAGGAGTTGTGGACTAGTGGCGCCCTCATGTTTTTTATTTATTTGGATGCTGATAAGCAATAATGTGTTGAATAAACTTGTTTTTGAGGAAATGGCGTCTTAAGATAATATTGTATATGTGATTTACGTATTGTATAATACTAATACATTATTAATATACTTTTATGTTTTAGATGACATGAAACACTATTGTAGAATGTTAAATATGTAATGCATTATAAAAATATATAAAAAATCTTTGCTCTTTTTGTGGGTTGACACATTATTGCTTATCAGCATCCATTTAATCTATCCTGCGGCAACTTTTTAAACATACAAAATGTAGTAAATTTGTCTTGTTTTGATGGATGCACTCTAAACAATGAAATAAACGTTATTAAATTATCTATTATATGCATGAGTCGTTAATCGAGATGGGAGTTAGCCGTAGTGCGTTTTATTAGTGCCTAAAACACAGCTTACCTATCGGTATGAGTATGACACCTAATGTTTTAAGGTCGATTTTACAAGACTTTTTTTTAGACACATGAGTTGTAAGATCGGTAATATTTTTTTTTATTCTAATATGAATCCTTCCAAATGTGAATTAAGTACCTATTTTCAGATTTATCTATTATTTTTATAGTTATAGTCGCTAATACGCAGAACACTCATTGCGACTAACCAGAAATTAATATAATTTTTGTAATAAATAGATAGCTTTAACCGAATTGTCACTTTGACAGCTGTCAATGTCACCAGAGTGAGACAATACATGAATGTAAATCGTCGGGGTGTTTTAGTTAGATTATAATATAAATAATTATTTAATATGCAATTTTCAGTTTAACGTTGGATTTTGAAAATAATTGAATTTTAATCAAAGGTATAAAACCTTTCGTAAAACAGGCTTGAACTACCATTCAATCTAATTCTAGTGCTTGTCGTTCAAGTGAATGGGTTTCAATAAAGATGGCGATATTATAATAATAAGATACCAAAGTTTTATCATTTGAACGAAATATAAAACAAAAATAATCGAATTCCGATCCTGATAGCTATTTAAATTTAACATCGTTTTCCTTAAATAAATCTGTGGATTAGCAGGGTTCGTCTTCCCTTTACATTTTTTTTAAATAAGTTGTTTTTCAAAATTGCGGAATATTTTATATTCCAATTTTATAAACGTCAGCTTTGACATTCAAACGAAATAAGACTAAAAAGATTATTTTAATTTTAATTAAATATTAGGTATACCAGCACCATTATATTCATTCTCCAACACTTTTCCTAATTGGATATTGGCACGATCATATGATAGAGATAAAAATAACCGCCTCTTTTTTTGAAGTCGGTTACACAGCGAATTGGAATGAAGAAGTGAGAAAAGAAACAAGACAAAATTTTTTCAATGTACTAAATCATTTGAGTTCCTTAAAAAATATAAATTGGATATACTCACAGGATCAATCAAAACTGTGTTAAAAATTTTAATAAGATAAATAAATCTATATTTTAATAATTATATTTTTAAATACTAACATGATATTTGCACTTGAGTTTGTTTGAAAACTGGTGTCAGTCAAGATTCCTTAAATTTTTAGCTTTACTTTTGGGTATAAATAAATTGATGTGTTCATGATGCAAAACTTTTTTCGAATTTCGACCTTATATTTATAGTCGAAAAGTTGTTAATAGAAACGAAGGAGGTTTCTCAACAGCAGTTAAAAAGAATATTAAAAACATTTTTTGTCTCATTGCATTTTGTCTTGAGAGAAAGAGAGGATTGTATTTAAGACGATCCCAATCAATAAATACGCGACATTTTTCGCTAAAATTTAATATAACTTCTATCATGTTAGAGACGCACGTGATTTCTAGTCTTTCATTAAAGAGGCTTTCATAAAACTAAATTAATCTGTGCTAGTTCGGCTGTTTGAGTGACTGACACCGTGTCGGATTGTTGGAATACACGCAAAACTGATAATCTTCAAGGGTTATTAGTAATTCAACCGCAAAATAAGATAGAACTGCTTTCAAATACTTTTCACTATATATAGGTAAATTGTATATAAAAAAAGCGTCACCAGACATATGTTTCTATTCTGAAATTTTTCAGAATCATGGGAAAAAATACTATCTATAAAAATAATGTTAGTTACAAATAACCCTGCATAATATCAGTTCCCAAAAACGCATTTTAACTGTGTGCTTCAATTGTCTCGTTCTGTCGTTACCTGAACATTACGAGTGCGAAAGAGACTTCCGATTTGAACTACGGAGTTGTAGACATGAAGAAATGTCGACAAATCATGTACAGAATTATATTCTAAGATAAAAAAAAATATGTAAAAAACACTACAGGTACATTAAACCGCCAATATTACTAACATCACGCTACAATTCTGTAGCGCGAATTACTTTAATTTTAGTCTTAATATTCTAATGTTAGATCTCATTGTACAGAGGTTCCAAACACATCAATTGTTTAATGGTAATTATTCCTAGAGGAAATGTTTGCGCGTGGAAAAAATGCTTTTACAAACAAATAAGGTCGATTATCCATTGACGTGTCTGCCTTTACTTATAAGGAGGGCTAAAGGTCCATTGAGATTTGGAACTGTTAAAGCATTTTTTCCACGATTGTAAACTAATAGGTAACTAAATTCATTGTGAGCTCAGACTACGAATTAAATCAAGTAGATGTGTCATTTAATATATAGCTACTTAAATAAACTTAGCTTTATAATCTAGTTCAGTCATCGATGTTAGATAGAAATGCTAGATAGATCACTACCGCCTATATTTAATTTTACTGCCAACTAAATTCATAGTTATTTAGATTATGTTTCATTACGGCATATATGTCTAAATATAGCTAATACGCAGTTATAATAATATGACTTATCTACTTGATATAATTTGTAGTCAATCGTCTAGATTTAGATGTCGCCTCACGGCTTCCCTATACATTAGTTGTCTCGGATTATTAAGTTTGTAATTAATTGAAAATGATAATTAATTAAAAATAAAGTTTTGTTCAAAATTATGTATTTTTTTTATTAATTATACTATTATGTATATCGATGTTTTTATTCGGCAGTAGTTCTACTCTAGCGTCCTGCATGAAAAAAGGTAATAAAATTTGAACTTTGAAAACATTTATTGTCAAAATATCCTAAAGTCCAAGTCTTTGCGGAGTTCTTCTCGGTGTGTTAAGTCCAGGAGTGGCGATTTCTTGCTTCACGGGCACATCTTCGTCTCGTTTCTTCTTGTCTTCCGCCATTTTGAGTTCTGCCTCCTTCATTTCTTCCTCCATCCGTTGGAGGTGGACTGCTGCTTCTTTGCGTTTGTCGCGGTTGGATCTGTGCGGGGGAATTTGTATTTAATGTGTTGCATATAAGGTTTGAAATCAAATGCCCAGTCCAATACACCATCTTGACTGGCAGCCATATAAAATTTTGGAGTTATTTTAGTTACTACAAATATGGTTTTTTTAATAAGCTCTTTGATTTAATACCCATCTTAAGGGGGATAAGAAGGAATGTCCGCCATCTTGAAGCGGCGGCCATGTTGAATTAATAATGTCACTAACATCTATCGTTAGCCGTTTCATTTGAAACTTATTCATGGGGTTGACAAAAATAAAACATCCTGAATCAACGACCAATTTGAAAGTGGTATAATATTAAATTTAGCAAGTAAAGGAAGTCCCGAAAATATAAGACTTGAAGCGAGGGCGCTACTTGTAGAATGAAATCGCTTCCTAGTGAAATGTTTGTGATATTGTCTTTAGCATTTTTGGTTGGACTTTAAAACAAAAATAAATAGAAATAAAGGTGTTAACTCACTTGCCAGTCTCCTTGAGCGAGAAGAACATAGGCCCCAACTCCGCGAGCCATCGGCCGTCCACAGCGGTCACACAGTGCATATACTCCTTAGTGGTCATCATCAGCTCATGGTATACCACATAATCAGGAGAATTTCCTAAACCGAAAAGCGCAGAAGTGGGGTGGAGGTGGCACGGCATCCCAGTTCTACAGTTCACGTATTCGCCGATACCTTTCAGGCGGGCCGCTTGCTGGAAGTATGCTGGAATGATAATTTTAGATGATAAGTTATGATAAAGTAAAATGGATACAAACTTATTTGGTGAATGATTCTCGGTGTCACCTGCGTTCCCGGGATCTTCAATTTTCCCGGGATAAAAAGAAGCCTGTGTTAATCCAGGGCGTCAGTCATCGAGCATGTAACCAATAGAGTAGCAATAGTGAGCCATTTGTTTAGCAACGCATCAATGATTTGTCACGTATAACTAACAAGCCACGCTCAACTAAAACAGTACCCGACCAATAAGAGACCTGTGTGTACGTCTAGTGCAACACTTGACCTTGAGTCGGCCAATCAGAACACAGGGGCCGGCGCAGCGTCTTGGCGTATTTTGTTTTCTAACAAAACTGTTAGCAGTTCTACTCTATTAGTTACATGCTCGATGGCGTCAGTTAACGTCATGAAAAATGTATTTAACATCGCTCCAGCCGTTTAGTCGTGAAGAAGTAACAAACATAAACACTCGGAAATTTTGGCATTTATAATATTACTAGCTGCCGCCTCGCGGTTTCACCCGCGTAGTTCCCGTTATCACTTAGGGTTGTTAGGCTACCTCGCCTTGCCATGCAGCACTGGTAGATGTGTACTGGTGGAGTAGTACCTGAGCAGATGCACTTCCTCACGGTGTCCCAGTCGGTGCCGGCGGAGACGAGCGGCAGGCGCTGCGCCTGCAGGATGTCCTTGAGCTGCTGCCGCACCTCGCGCACCTTGCGCATCGCCTTGCCGTGCAGCACTGGTAGATGTGTACTGGTGGAGTAGTACCTGAGCAGATGCACTTCCTCACGGTGTCCCAGTCGGTGCCGGCGGAGACGAGCGGCAGGCGCTGCGCCTGCAGGATGTCCTTGAGCTGCTGCCGCACCTCGCGCACCTTGCGCATCGCCTTGCCGTGCACGAAGTGCTCCGTGCACCACTGACCAGAGTAACTAATGGGGGACAATCAATAGTATATGTCAGTTTAGGGCCTTATTGAGCGGCGACAGTACGATAACGTAACCTCCCCCCTTAAGCGGTGGTGACCAGCGGGAGACTCCCGCATTGCACGGTGCACCACCGTGGCCGGAGGTCACTCGCGGTCATTCCCAGACCCCCCTCCCGCTTTTGGGGGACGGGACACACATGAAGGGCGATCGTCGGAGGGGGACTGGACGCAAGGGCTGTGCCAGATTTCCAGTTCCCCCCACAAAGACGAAGGAGTGTTGTCGCTGGGTTGTTTAGTGGGTATACCGGTTGACTAGCAACCGGGGAGTCCCACATAATCACATAACCCTTCCTGTTCCCGGTCAGGGAAGGTATGCGTAACGCATTTTTCCCAGCCTAATTAAAAGGGGCCTTATTGAGCACACGAAGGACAAACCTGACGAAACTACTACCTGTTTGCAAGTCAATCTTTCAATCAATTGAATTAATATAGATACCTTTAAAAAAATATACTGTAACAAAGAAGAATATCATTCCTCAAAGAAGGAAACATACGTTTTTAAACTCATTTTACAAACTCACTTGTTAGATTTCCACTGGTTGTACAAGTGGAGTAGTGTGAGATGATCAGACTCCGGCACTTGGAACTTCTCCTTCACGGAGTCGGCTTCTTCCTCGCGACCTTGGGGCCGGTAGAACACCGACGGTACAGACAACATTGACACTGGAAAGTGACACAAACCATGTTTTTAGAACATATTCACTTCCTTGGTAACAATAATTATTACTAAATTCATTAAAGGCCTGACAAATAGGCCTTCACAGGCACTTATGAAACCTTGACTCTAATGCTCGGTTCGGAACGTCACTTTTGCTGAGAAGAGCCGGGAATAAATTTAGCCATTAATCTTCGCAAAACAAGGTTTTAACAATTTTACAATAATAATGACGTCCTACTAGAACGAGAGCTACACCCAAGAATAGTCATCATTTAATGTAATCCTTCTGTACAAAAGGTGATTTAACTCCTTCCATAAATTTATTAATAGGCAAGTGAAAAAGTAAATATATAAGTATGACATATAGTTGGGGACATAGATTGATATGGGTACTTACCAATAATGAGGACCTCAGCACTGCAGCCCATCTCAGCGGCGACGATGAGCATGTGGCACTGCGGCGGGTCGAGCGGGAACTCGGCCATCTGCCGGCCCAGTGGGGTCAAGGCTCCGGCGCCTTCTAGTGCACCCAGGATCCACAGCTGGTACATCGAGTTGAGGATCGTGTCCTGCGCACACATACGATACGATTAAATAGAGGTTTATATGTGATAGTAATACTTATCTTCGGGTATGTATTAATATTAGGTTACGTCTCGCGGTTTCACCCAAGATTTCGTGATAAAAGGTATCTCTATGAAGTTCTAGTCTATCTCAATTTTCAGCAAAATCGGTTTGGTGGTTTAGGCGTGAATAGTGTATTTCGTTACAAGTGCGGAAAGGCTGTCATTGCAAAGAGTTCCGACGAATGTCTACCCGAGCCGCGGCGCAGCCGAAGGCGAGGGTTGGCAGTCGGAACAAGTTGCAATGACGGTTCCGCAAGTGTACTGAACGACTATTTTTAATACAGTTGCGAAAAAATAAAGCAATTTAATAAAACAATAAAAACACCATAAACTAAACACGCAATGAAAATTGCTGGAAAATGGCGCCTACGGTTGGCGCCATTTTATAAGCAGAGTTTTTTTTTCTTCGCCCATTTTGGTAGGCAAAGGGTATAAACTATCTATACAGCTTAGTCTTCAGTATATTTTTTTTATTGATATGAAATGAAAATGATATTTAATGAGATGAAATGGAACCTAACCTAAATCATTAAATCTGATATTGAGATAAATTACAAACTTCTTTTTAAAAATATACGTATCTGTATTAATGATAAAAACTCTTTAGTAAAACTTTCATTTTTTCTTGGTTGGTTTTTCTTTTTAATAGACATTATTTTGACAGTTGGGAAAGATGCACGCACGAGTTCGGGAAAGGTAAAAAAAAAGCACTAGTGTGTAATAGCCCACTTTCCGAACGCTATACGTCCCTGCAATACACCACTTTTTGAGCAACTGTATTAAAAAGGTAGTTTCTTCTTTCTTTTTTTTTGATCTCCCAAAGGAATCCTCATAGGATACCGGGCAGCTCCGGGGGGAGCCGCCGGGTTATGTGTGGCACCGGCCGCCGGCAACCGGCCCGCTAGGGCCAGTCGCCGCCTACCGCAGGCGCAGCGGGAGAGTTGACGTCGTCCTCTGTCACCCGCTCCGCCGCCTCCTTCTGCGCCATCACTCGGCCACAGAAGGTTGCAGCCACCTCCAAGGCCTCCAAGGCCCCCGTTCAGCCACTCTCTCAATAGTGGCCAAACGGCGGTCACCACATCCCGGCTCGTGGGCGGGCTCTCGAGCCGGGCCGTTTACTTCCAAAGGAGAACGCCGCGTGCGTCCTCCTTCCAGCTCGCGATGTCCCGCGGATATGGCCGGCCCTTGGTTTAGGTTCTCCTACCGGTACTGCCGCTGCGTGTACAAGCAGAACGTAGGGTACGTACCTGCGGTGGGGGGTCCATGAAGTGGAAGGCGAGCAGGTCCTCGACGCCTAGCGACTTGAGCAGCAGCACCGTGTTGGCGAGGTTGGTGCGCTGGATCTCGGGCACGGTGGCCGGCAGCAGCTCGTGCTGGTACTGCCGCTGCGTGTACAGGCAGAACGCCTTTCCCGGCCCAGTACGGCCGGCTCGACCGGCTCGCTGTCTGGCATTCGCCTGGCTCACCGGGTAGATCTAGTGGTAGATGCGTGGAAGAAAAATTAAGGCTAGGTAGGATAGGTCTGGCCTGTAGGTGCGCGCATGGAGGTCCACGGTACGAGTTCCGGATAGAGAACCCTGACCAATTCATAACGCTGATGGCGACCGCCGTAGGGTTTTAGCCCGTCTACTGCGGCATATCCAAGAACAGACGAAAAAATAAAGAAGGAATTGGGTATTTTGGTCTTAAAATGTTAGTGATTGTTCAAATGAGATTCTTGGAGAAAAAAAAAACAAAAAGTTAAGTAGAAGATATAAGAACTAGTAGTATAACAAAATTACATAACAATAGTACAAGTATAACAATAGTACATTGAGTTCTGTTTGGTCAGATATAAATAGATTAATTCAAAATTATTCCAAAATTTCAACTAGATGGCGTTAGTAGTAATAAAAAAAGCCTGTTTTCTACAGCTGCATTAAATTAGTTACATAAAATGGGTATGTGATTTACCTGCAGCGCGTCCATACCGATTCTTGGATTGTATACTTTTAGTTTGCAGTATCCACAGTCAATTACATACATGATTCCGTCGACAGTCAGCGATGTCTCTGTAACGAATGAAAAAATATGTTTTTAAAATGGACAAACAGTTTTGACATACACTGGGCAGAAGTTAATATAATTGATTTGTGCAGAGTAATTATTTTTTATCTGGTTACTATTGTAGGTACAAACTTTCAGATCCGAGCATTAGTGACCGTTCATACATGCTTTTAAAAGCATGAATAGGTACTATATTTATTAGAAGTGATAAGTATGGGCTACTAATAAATTACTATTAACATATTGATGTTATGTGTTTTTTTTTTTTATTACGGCTGACTTATTATGATTTTTGTGATTTTCTAACATACTGAACAACATGTTAACAACATATTAAATATTGTATGTACCTTCAATGTAACTTTGTTATCTTTTTCTATGCTAGGAGCAAATTTAGGTTAATTTTTTATTTTAAAAAAAAATATGCAAAAAACATCTCGTTCTGTTCGATATAGCTTAGGATCACATAATAGTATGTAGAAAATCCCAGACTATTATACAACGTTCAATATAGGTACAAACCTGCAATATTAGTAGCTACGATGCATTTTCTCTGTCCCGGTGGGGCCCTTTGGAATATCTTAGCTTGCAAATCGGCTGGTAATTGAGAGTATATAGGCAGAACTGTCAGAGGGGGGGCGCTGTCCAAATCTTCCAGTCGCTCTGTGAGTACCTGCAAATGAGCTTAGGTTTTTGAAGAATTCTTGTGAAGGTAAGTCCTGAAGTTATTAGCAGTTGAGAAAGATAGGATTGAACCTGTGAGAGTGATAAAGGTATTTTATTGGCTATTGAATATGAAAAATAAATATTATGTATAAGATCTTTTGCTGTATATGTTAAAGAGGATTTTTTCTGTGTATATGTTTGTAATAAATAAACTCAAAAAATACTGTGGCGATTTAAAAATTCTTTCACCATTGGAAAGCTACATTATCAGGGAGTAACATAGGCTATATGTTATCTCTGTACTCCCACGGGAACGGGCACTACGCGGGTGAAACCGCGCGAAGCCAGCTAGTGATGCATAAACGGTATTTTTGGAAAAGCTTTTTTATGTATTTTTTAATTGTTTTCTTACCTCGCAAGTGACTTCAATGTCCTCCTGACCCGGCATGAAGATTAGGATGTCTCCTTCATCAGGCTGCAAGTGGATTTGAAGAGCCTGCAATTATTTTATTGTACATATTAAAATTAGGTACTAATTACTTACCGGAGCTTCGACCACTTTTTGAGAGATATCAATTGCTTTTGAATATTTTCTGAAATAAACTCTTTCTATTAAATAGCCTTTTTTTTTTTTTTTTTTTTTTTTCCCGACAGGAAAATGCGTTACGCATACCCCCACACCTTGAAGGGACGGTGTGGTTGGTTATGTGGGACTCTCCTCTAACTGAGAGAGGCATACCCACTAAAAACCTGTCGGTGATCCTCTATGCTTTTTTTGCAGATGTCACGAACTATTAAATAGCCTGGAAAACCGGAGAATATTGCTGGATCAATTGTTTCTGCACAAACTCATAAATGGGTCCATTGACTGTCCGTCGTTATTGAGCAAAATCGACTTTAATACGCCATTGAGGCGGCCTAGAGCGTCTAAATACTTTCCTTTTGTTCTGGGAGGATCTAAGAGTAACTTGGGCTTACATTCCACTCTACACAGACTGCAAAAGCAATACAATAACTTGACAAAAAAACACGTTGACATTGATATTTTTTCTGAGAATATATATAAATTTAAAACCACTGTCAGGGTAAATTTTTAATAATTATAATTTTTTAAATGCTTATTTAATGAATGTATTGAGTATGTTATGATGATTTATTTAGTTATTATTATTACAATTTTTTGTTTTTGTTCTTATATATGTCTTAGATTAAATAACAATATATAATGCATGCTGTGGTAGCCTATAATTGAGGCAGCACTTAAAATGAGTTCTACTTAATAACATAATGTATTGAATTGTAATTTCGTTGGTGTATGTCTTGTTGGTTGCCCTTAAAATAAATAAAATAAATAAATAAATTTCTGAGTCGCATCCCAATTGAAGTAAAATAATGTAAATATGTTTTTATTAATGTTAGTGAAGATTATAATAACATATTTACTGTTGTTTTCTATTAAAACATTAGAAATGAAATGTGAATATTAAATACAGTGCACCGCAATGACGTCACGCAAACCAATTCCCTAACACAGATTAGATACGCGAGAGTGGTGCAAATAATAAAGTGTAAGTATAGTGAGAATAGAGTGCTCAGAAAATCGGTAATATCATCTCTTGAATTTTGAAGGAGCGTAAATAACATATTTCCAGCATCTCATGAGTACACACGGAGAAAATGAGATACGTGACGTGTTTTACTTTCATGCACCAATTGGATATACATATATAAGATTAATTCTAAAAAAAAAATGTCATGACAAATATACAGACAAACTTACGTTTGGAACATTATATAGTAATTTATACAACCACAATGCCATATTTCATATTGCGACAGCTAAATTGCAGTGTTATCGTTAGCTAAAGGTACATTTATCGACTAGGAACAGTGGAGGTCAAAGAAGACGCCCTTAGGGTAACCCTGAACATTTTATTTAGTTAGTTCTGTTGGTTTGAAGGTCTAATTAACACCTCAGAGTTGCATTGAATTTTAAATTTGCAATTAGCTACAATATTTCTGAACGTAAAAATATTTGTTTAGATATACAAAGCCTAAAATATATAGGGAAAGGGAAATACCAAAATAAGAGTACATTTATAATGAACCTTATGCTTTTTTTTAATGAAAAACTTGGAGAACCTTAATGCATTACACAAAATTACCTCAGAAATGTAATCTTACTAATATTATATATGCGTAAGTTTGTGAGAATGTATGTATAGATGGATTTTTGTTACTCTTCTACGCCAGAACAGCTAAAGGCATCGCAATGAAATTTGGCACAAAGTTAGAATATGTTCTGGAATAACATATGTTTCTTTTTATTCAGGGATCGAAAATCCCCGTATTGGGTGACCTATTTTACGAGGTTATGGGCTATTAGAACGTCACGCTACGACAAATAGGAGCGGAGCATCAAAGAACGGTTTTCCAAAAACGGGGAAACTGACGCTGACGAAGTTGCACGGGTAGTCACAGATGATATTTTTTGCAAAATCGTGTCATTCTTTTCATTTAAATATTCAATTATCTTAGTTATAACAACGCATTCATCGAGTGCACCGTCCCAATTTATAATCGCATAGATATCTTCATTTTTAATATCTACATTGGTTATTCGATCAATATCATCACACCCACGTCATACAAGCACATTAGCTGATTGCATAGCAACAATGATACAGTTTATTGAACATCGTCAAACGTCCACCGTATATACATTTGTCACGACTCCAATCGCGCTAATGCCTCACAATGATAAAGTAGAAAGTATACGGGCATAAAGTTGGTATACATACCATCAGATGAAAGCTTCGGGTGAAAATCAAATAATAATTGGCTGAGAGAAAACATTAAAATTTTTTCGGAAAATGGAATGAAAATTATGACAAAATAATGATTGCCTTTAACGATCAATAATATAGATAAAAATTTTGGATTAAATTTACTTAGTGTAGATTAAATTAGGTTAAGTATACAAGCTTTTTTTGTCATCAAAATAATTATCTTAAAAACATACCTACTAATATAATAAATGCGAAAGTCTGTTACGCTTTTCAGCTAAACCATTGAATCGATTTTGCTAGAATCTGGAAAAGGTCATAGGTTATTTATTCCGGGAAAATTTTTAGTCTCACGTGAACGCTAGTGAAACCACAGGGCGGAAGTCAGTTATCAATCAATCTCACAGTCGTGTACTTCCGAGGTAGAAATAGTTATATAATCTAAGCGTGACAACTGATTAAATATGGCCAGAGGTAAATTAAACATTACAATAAACAATTCCCCATTTAATGGTATTCTACGTGACAAAATTCCATTAGAAATTACCGCAGTATCTTCAGGCAGTTCATTACAATTTAATTTAGTTAATGTGCGCTACGTAATGGGACTACAAATTGCCGCTATTACACTTAAAACTTTCAGGAATAATTGACTCGATGTTTTGGTACTGTAAATTACATGATTACTTTAAAAGAAAATCGAGGAAAACTTCGTAATAACCAAAAAATCCGGAGAGGACTAGGGGGTAGTTTTGGTGATACGAAAGACCCGTTAAATTGGAGTAAGAGCAATTAAACAAATGCTGATGCTTTAGCTTCAGTATTTTCTAGGGGAAATCGTATACCAATCAACTTGCTCATTCAAATATAAATTATATAATTTAGTAAATAACCCAATCGGTAATCCTGAATAGCTCAAATAATAATTGACAAATCAATCATTCAGATATAATAGATACATTTCAATTTATCTTGAAATTTGACGTGAAGAATAGCAATATCAAAGGTGCATTTATGTAATCATCAAAAGTGTGATTGTCATGATAATTCTAAATCCAGAATTGATCACAAACAAGATAGAGCCTTATTGGTAGACAATAAAGTTGATAAATGAAATGTCAACGTCAATTTTGCTTTGAGCTTACCGCTTGCTGCAATATCCATGTGGCTCGGTCTAATCAAGTTTGTTCATCAAACAAGATAAACAAATGCATCGCGGTTGGGAACAATAGATTTGACGTCATGCCAGTTACTTTATCAGCAGAGATTAAGGAGCTATCATAAAGAGATAAAAAGTAATATGACAAGGAATACAGTGTAGTAATAAAAACGACTTAATTTTGTATGAACTAAGATGTATTCTACAATCAACATTTCGACGTTGCTTTTTAGGATGTATTGGCTTAATTCATGAAAAAACCGCAAATAAGGTTAGTGAATCCCTTAGTTACGGGGTTAGAGTGACGAGTTTTTGGAAATGCAGGTAAAGCAACAAGTAGTTACTAAGAAAGATTAAGGAAAAACTAGCTTCCGCGTTCCTTCCCAGGGGATTTCAATTTTGGCGGAACGAGGGCTTTGCCCTTTCTAAAGCTCTAGTTCCAAATTTCATCATAACCGGTCCAGTGGTAAAGGCATGAAAATGTAATATACAGAGTTACTTTCGCATTTATAATATCCGTAGAGAAGTAGGAACATCATTTAACTACTGAAACTCCTAACCAACGATAAAATAAACATAAATTTTCACTTTACCAATTGTAAAATTGACTTTCATTACAAATTATGCAGCTTTACTGCGGTGTCCCGAGCGAGGCAGTTGTTTTGCTGTTTATATTTCACACTGTGAGGTTTGTTGTATTTCTCGTTTGTCCATTATTATCAAGTGACATTTTACATTGTAGCTCATATCGCATATTGTTTTATGGTTGTGAAACTTAGACGCACGGTGCAGAACAAATATCAATTGCCACACACTTGCTGCAACGATGTGGGTAGTCGCAATCCATCCGCCGGTTTTAAATCTCAATAATTGCGAGTCTGTTTTTTCGCGAGGGACAGTGACAGGTGTTGTTTTAGGGGAGTAAACACTGTGTTGCCATTGTGTTAGAAATTATTCATTTATTTTAATATATTTTCGGGAGTTAATTGACTTATTATTATTTCCATACCTTTATATATTAAATCCATGGTCTATATTTTATTCTAACGCGTTCATTAATATATTTTTTTACCGTCCTTGTTTTCAATCGTGTTTCCTTACCACGACATTGGCAGAGACATCGGTCATTTGAAAAAAAAAACGATCGACAAAAACATCATAGCCTGTGTGAAACGTGCCTAACATGTATGTACAAATTTAATTAGCACAGTAATCGATAGGTGTGCTCGAGCACAAACAAGGCACGCCTTCATTTCATTTAGCGGCGGAGTTACTACGACGTTTAGACTTGGCAAATAGGTGCAGTTTAATGTTCTAGAGATGTTTGATCGAGGTATAATTGCTGATGAAGAGTCGAGTTTCGAAACGGTAGTAGCGTCAGGAGCTTTGACCTTAGCGAGCGCCATATTAGGACCAAAACTGAATAAAAAGCGCAGAGCTAGGCATTTTGATGCTGTCAGAATAGTAGATGCGTTGAATGTCACAGTTGAAGGATGTTAGTCCATTAATATTAATGTGAATATTACTTAGAAGCGGCTGTAACTGTGTGCAATTTTAAATATTCGGAATGAGGTTTCTGTGACCAAAACTGACTTCTTTACTTAAAGTTATCGTTCAAAACCAATTTCACTAAAACTATTTAATCGCTAAATCATCATACCTCTTCACACCTGTACACTATTTAGTATTTACTATCCATAATTACATTTACAAATACCTCTTGACATTTTGACATTACGAAAGAAACGTATCATCCCCTTCATTTTTGGCATTAAATATTGCATTGGTAACATTAACGCTCTATGGAATAATGTCATGGCTGGACGTTAGCCTTTCTAGTTACAACGTACCTATCAATTGCTGGTAATAATTCAACAATGTTATCGGTCAAAGTTTTATCGGCCGTTAGAAACGCTATTGTATTGTACTGTGGGCGTATTATGAGCATATTAGTAAACATAGTTTCAGACAGGTAAGGATTTAAACGAAGATCTTGGAGGCCTGTTATCTTCTTCTCCCTGCCTCTTTTTGGCACATGTTGACAACTTAAACCTTGGTCAACAATTATTCACAAATCAAATCAAATCAAAATAGTTTTTATTCAAATAGGCAAGGACTTATGAATAGTCACTATTAATGCTCACCGCGGTTTCACCCGCGTTTCCAAGGAACTTCAATTTTAATAAAAAGTAGCCTATATGATATTCCAGAACAAATTCCAACTCTGTGTTAAATTTCATCGCAATCCCTAAAGCCATTTTGACGTTTAAGAGTTTCATACATACATTCACACAAACTTTCTCAGAATTTTTAATATTAGTAGTATTCAAAAATGGTAAAACACTAAACAATTAGGTTTTATTCTATAGTAAAACCGAAATAGCTAGACAGTTACTGGCGCCGTTTATTTGCTGGAAATTACAGTATGTAATGAGGCCTCTAGCTAATGTATCAATTATTTTAAATATACTGTCAACTAAGTGGTTTTATCTGGTATTTATTGATAATTGCCATGGTAGGCATTTATCTATCTTATGCTATACTAATGGCTCCCCACGGTTTCGCCCGCATACCCGGGAGATCTTCCATTTTCCCGATATAAAAAGTAGCCTATGTCCTTTCTCAGGTTCTAGACTATCTGTGTACCAAATTTCATTTAAATCGGTTTACAAGTTTTAGCATGAAAGCGAGACAGAAAGACAGAGTTACTTTCGCATTTATACAATTAGGTAGGAAGTTTGGATAGAAGCGAGACGGATCGCCATTTTTCATTAGTTTAGAGATTTGATTAACACTATAGCAATATATACTAGAATATTCTTCAGCTCAATAAAGTTCTGTTAAGTTCAGACGTTCGAAACCCTACACATGCAATTGTTTCTTCGTCAATTCTGAGCTTCATTCAATTGGTACACATTTAAAAGCGATGTAGGATTTGGAATTCAGTTCACATCGATATAAAACTGTGCTGTGGTTTAGAATTTCTCAGTCTATCAGAGAGAGCATGAAGCTGGCAATCTTTGCATCCATCATTACATGACAGGTCGTTAAAAGATAATGTACCCCGAGACATGAGCATGGGAAAATATTTTACTGCACATGGTAACACATTCCTTGAGATGCGTTTGAATAAACAAGACTTCGTTGTAAGTTGGTAAAAGTGACAGACATAATAGTGGCAGCTATTTTAAAATGGAGTCAAGCCAATGCCTTGGATTAAAAAATGCTAATCAAGATAAATACGTTTTTGAAACTAAAACACGACTTTCACTGAATAACTAGGGGAAATACTAAATTATAATTCTTGATCCTTATGAGACATAAAGTAATAACTTGACTGCATAAAACTAGACTGAAACACTTAATTCAAATTCAATCAGCCATTACAGCAGCTAAGAAACTAGGTTTAGAGAGCTGAACTAAAAAATAGATTCTACGATCAACGAGACAAGATAGACAATCAGGTGCACCTACAAGGAGTTAATACAATAGTGGAGATTGTAGATTGGCATTAATCGGCGCCGGCGCATTCCTGCACTTGCGGTAAGGCGGTCGGGGCCTAAGTTCGTTGACTCTGAGCGGGTTTGCCGCACGAGTGCTGTGCGATTTGAGATACACGTAATATTGGCAATGTTGTCTCATTATCAGCACCTACTAGTTGCACGGATATCTGAACTAATAGGAGAGGCATCGAATGTAGACATGGGAGTTTAAAATGGAACAAACAGACAGCTAGAAGGATGCACAAAGTTTGTCAAAGGCGAGCTACATGAAAAGTTTTATGTTAATGGTCAAAATGGAGTTAATATTATTAATTTCTTAGCTCACTAGATTAATAAGGAATTTGGCTCGTTAATTTGGCAATTTGAACTAAAGACAACATTTGGGGGCACGACAGTCACCGGCCTAGACAAGCCAAGAAAAACGGAAGTGCACAATACCAACTTTTTCTATATACATGTAAATATGTAATCATAAAAGTTATAGTGACATTTATATTATTGGTACCATTCAATTACCGCTATCAAATAGATAAAAGTAACAAGTTTTAACACCGATCAATCGTCAACAATTACGAAAAACAATTAGCTGGTTTCTACAAATTACAAATTCTCGAACAGTCTTTTGCAAACGTTTTGTTTACAAAGGAAATTGTGATTACCTAATTGTATGAATAATGCCTAGCTAAGTGGCTTAAATGATGTTTAATTGTTTGAACGTACATTGTTTAGATTGGTAACTGGTAGTGACTGGATGGTAGGGGATTATGATACAAACTCAACAGGTGAAGTTGTGAGCTTCAGATTAGTCTCACAAGATTGCATAAAGATCTTTAGTTCTACAAACGGGCCATGCAAGTGTCTTAATGTGGTAGATAAAATATTCTATATATATCAATCCCAAATATATTTATTGTACTGTACTACTTGCTATTAGAACTCTGCACTAAGAACTTTCCGATTTCGAGCACATCATTTACCAACTAACAATATTCTGTATCTATTATTTTAATGCATGTAGCTTTAGTAAAATACCTATTTCATTAAAGCTGTTCGCGAGACATGCCAAAAATATGGTGAAACTTTGTCAATACAATGTCAAAAACACGAACAAATTGCCATGTCGTGATGTGAAATGCATACTGTATATATAATGTAGACGGATCTGTTTAATGAAATCCGCTTTGTACCTATTTTGCATTCAGATATATCTAGAATAGAAGCGAGTATTAATTAGGACCAAGCTCTTATAGTTTCCGTAGCAACCAGATCGTGATGCATAGAAATTACTCATACTTAAGTCTTATTAATAATATGTAAATTCTTCATATGAATATCAAATTCATACTAAGTATTGTTTCCATGGCAACGGTTACTGCTGTCCTCAAGCGACATAACTCATTTATTACCATATCATCACCTTTAACTTTTATGCCACTACTTAATATACGAATTGCAAATTCGGAGAAATAATAAATTATAATACAATTTACGTAATACGCCAACAAACATGATCATCTGGCTGCCCTACTTCCTGCTATAACAAAAATAAATGGCTGGTTGTGTTGCTAAGCACAAAACTCGAGAACCGCTGTACCGATTTGACTATCCTAACTCTCTCTCGCTTTCCGGCTAAAACAACCAAATTTGGTTCACAGATAGTCTAAAGCCTGAGAAAGGACATAGGCTACTTTTTATCCCGAGAAAATGGAAGATCTCCCGTGTACGCGGGTAAAACCGCGTAGTTTTATATATAAGTTTTTTTTAAACTAGTATGTCTGCAGTTTTGCTAAGTTATCATACTACGAGCTCTGCTTCATTTCGAATCATATTGACCGTGCATAAAGAAAAAACCCAAGATATTAATGCTTTTACTGACCTGCTTAACAGCACCATCAACATAATCCTCGCAGACGTTTTTAGAATAGAACGTCTCGACGGGGAACGTTCTTCCGGGGATGGTGAACGTGGGAACGTTGCCGAAAAACGTGGAGAACTTAGTCGAGTCCATGGTCGCTGACGTCACGATGAGCTTCAGGTCTGAACGCCGAGCCACCACCTGTGGAAGAGGGTGATTAGTGAGATTTCATTTTAGATCATCAGTTTATATCTTGGAATAGGATGGTTGTGATCGTGACAAATAAACATCTGGCAGGATTTATATGTGGTGCAAAAATATTGGTATTTGGATGTCCTCGACTGACACAAATGTTACAATGATCAGGATTGAGCGTGAGAAACAGGGCAGAAGCTGGCTAGAGTCGGGTATTTTAGGTAAGGTTTGTGTCTTTGAAACAATTATTACAATTTGATGAATTCTTCATTCAGTTGAACCGTTCTTTACCCGATCACTTATATGTAGAGATAATGCTTCATCAATATTTTTACTACGCTTTTTCATCATCAGCTCATATACGTCTCCACTGCAGGAGTAACGAGCCTCGCCTAAAAGCGAAGGGTTTATGCCATAGTCTACCACGCGAGCTTAATGCAAATTGGCAGACTTCATATGCCTATGAATGTGACATCTTGGGCATGCAGGTTTCTTTACGATGTTTTCCTTCACGGAACTCTATAATGCTATTGAGCTGATACTTATTCTACAGATTGCGATATAGCCACAACACAACATAAAGAAGGAGAACGAGTTAAATTCAGCATTGTAATTCGAAAAACTTTCGAATTAAAAATACCTGTTTGATATTGGCACAAGTAGCGAGGAATTCGGGGATTGTAATGTCACAAAACGTTAATTTAGGGTCGTGCCAAAATTGGGACATAATGGCTCCTCGTGGCAAACGACTTTCGACCAACAATCAAAGTACGTGTTTATTTTTTGTATATAGGTAATTTTAGTATTGGAAAGTGTTTTTTCTTTTGGTTGTGTGTATATTTTATTGTAATTTAAAAGTGGATTCTCATATATTTTATCTCAAAACGTTTAAATAATAGGATTCGAAGCGGAAGCCGCCACTGCGACTTTCGTTTAATCTCAAGGACTTTTAAAATAAAACGATTGTTACAGATTTATATAAAGACCTTATTTTCATTTAAAGTTGTGCACTAAATAAAGAACACGATGACGTTTAAGTAAACAATTTATAATCGACATCAGAACAATTTTACGCTCCGTTGAGCGGCGCGCGCGCATGCTTGCGCAAAGCGACATCGGCAAAAAAAGTTATTTAACAAAAGTACAATTGGGGCAATAAAAGGAAGCAAAAAAATATTTCCGAGAATGTTAGGATTTATTAAGTCTTTTTCAACAATGTCCTTGTACTTTAGGTTTTTGTGACTTTATTCTTTGGACATAAAAATGCCTGTACTTTTACTTATTTATCGGTGTTTTTACGCATTCCATCGATACCTAAAAGGTGCTACGAGGTACTTGTCGTGCCTACTCCTTGATATTTATACATATTTTATTCATTTTGATCAAACGTTTCTTAATTCTCTGTATGTAGGTACATACCTATGTACAATCTAAATCCGTCATGCAAACAAAACCAATTTCAACTTACTAATACCTATAGTATAAATGCGAAAATAGCTCGTGTCTTTGACGACTAAATCACTAAACAGATTGTAATAATAATAATAAATCTTTAATAATTGTGATGAAATATAGTACAGAGATAGATTACATCTTTTTATCCTGGGACAGTTAAAGGTAATCTCTCATAAATTTGCTCCTTTGGAAAATTGCTCCTTAATACGACTTCTGTTATCTCAAACACCAGCCTCTCATCCTTCTGTTACGGTAAATCAAACTTTATCGTCCAGAAAATTGGGTTCACTTTATCATCGGGTATCGTATACTTTCATTTGGGAGCAATGACGTTGGTATAGGACCTTACTTATTGAGATTATAGGCTTATATATAAGTGGTTTCGATTGAGATCTTGTTAGCTGTGAAAATTGTTTTCCATTTTCATAAAAAAAAGTCAAACCATAAATGTAAGGTAGCAAATAACCATGTGTCTGTTCTGTGATCACACTTATATTATTAAGGCGAAAATTTCTTGCTTCTTCACGTCTAAACGGCAGAAGGGATCTGCTTGATATTTTTTATTTTTTTAGAAGCTGTTAGCCTCAGGTGGCTCTCAACTCAACCGAAGTTTCGGTGAGCGCAGAGGGCTCTCAACCGAATGCTTGATATTTGGCACAGAGTTAGACTAAGTTCTGGAATAACACATAGCCTCCTTTTTATTTCGGGAAAATTAAAGGTCCCCCAGAACATGGGTGAAACCGCGGAGCCACTAGTTATAAAATAAAAGGCCTATAGTTTCTGACAGAGATAAAGCTATATATTCATCACGGAAAATGGACAGATCGATTTATAAATAAAATTTATTGATAAAGTGTCAAGTGTCAATGACACTTTACAAAGTCGCGCTGTTACCATGCGCCTGCGCACACAGCTTGCGTCGTCGTGAAATCGAATGCCTCGTCATTGACTGAAGTACTGACGTGCGATAAGAATGTATTTTTCCTGTCAGTTATTTTTATAAAGACCCTGGCTTTCGACCGGCAATGATATAGCCAGGGTTAAGTTAATTTATTTGAGGTCCCGTCAATCAAGCCATTTATTTTCTTAAATATTTTTGAGGGTTATTAGGCGGTTAGCATACAAAGCCTGAATGAGACTGAATTTTAATTCGAAGTTCCATATATATGGGGGGCACACAATTTGATGGAACCTAAAAAGTCTACTATGCGCACAATTTTATGATTATATTTTCCAACTGGTAACAACTGGTTTCAACCGGTAATCTGGATAAAATTTGTAGGCACATGTAGTACATCAATCAGCAAGCCCGTATGGTAAACTATGGTAATCCACTAGTGGATGGTAGGTATGTGTTACGGACACAACTTTCTATTTTACCTACTGCCCAAAGGTCGAAAGCGTATGATATAAACAAATTGTGTAGAAGTAACGTCGATTAACCTCCCTCTTACCACAGATTGCTAAATAGTTACAAACATCGTATTTTTAGGTTATAAAAGGTGATACTTAGTCCTTCTTTGTGTTCTTAAAGGTGTCGATATGCCTAAAAGAAGAATGCGAGACAAAAAGAGATACCCTGTGGTCAAAACGATCCTAGATCTCAAAAACTTTAACACTTAAGATGCGGTCGGTTGAGATGGACTTTTAATTTGCGGTTGGTATTTATTTATATTTTTTGCTAGTTGATTCATCATCATCATCACTAAGAATAGAATATTTAAAATTATGTCAAAGGGAGTTCTTAGAACTTCGAGTTTTTTCAGTGAAAATGATTTTCAAACAAACCAAGGTAAGAAAGCAGGTTCTTCAAAGTACCCTTCCACTGTGTAATTATAATAGTAACAATACTCTCTATTTCTGAAAGCATCGAACCCACGACCTTCTCCTCGCTATATGACGCTTTCCGGTGCATTTCTGTCACGTCGACCAAAAATATGAAATTACATTTATATTCGTGTATTTTTATTTTTAAAATCCTTGCATCGTATGATCCTACTGCTGTGACGTTCATTCAAATACAGTTTAAGATAATGATTCATCCAAATGACCTACATATCACCTGTTTCACCTAAATCGAGTTGTTTTGTCTCACCAATATTATATAGTAGCTTTAGCCCGTGGTTTCACCCGCATTCTTGAGAGATCTTAAATTTTCCTGTGATATAAAGTAGCCTATGTACCTTTTCAGTATATAAGCTTTAGCTCGCGGTTTCACTCGCATTCCCGAGAGATCTTAAGTTTTTATGAGATATAATGTAGCCTATGTGCCTTTTCAGTATATATTCTAACTAAATACAGTTTTAGCGTGAATCAGTAAAAAACATACATATTTTAATGACATTTAGCAGATATTTTATTTTTATTTTTTATATACCACTAGCTAAGAAAGTAAAAGCCTTAGCGCAGGAAAACACAAATTCTCTCAGCCTAAATAATTCGTCGCATCACTTTTATGAAGATTTCCCAATTTTACGTTATTACAAAACAACTAAAACTGGATGACGTCACAACTTTCTCAATAAAACTGGTGACATTTAAAGATATTAATAGCTGGAGCTGTTATTCCCCACGTCTAGACTGGACATAATTATCTGTTTAAATCCATTGGTGATTGCGTAAAGTGAGGTATCTAAATAATCTGCGTCGTCGTTATTATTTTAGTTTGGAAACATTTACTGGACTTGGGATATAATATTACTTATGCAATGTTATTAATATTTACGCAGACGGTCAGTACCTAATGGAGTTTCTAGATTTTATTAGATTTGATCTATATATAGATACCTAACGAAATTGATCCTGACTAAGAGACTTAGACTGAGATTTTCGGACTTGTTCTTAGGTATGTTTTAAGTATCTGTACTGCCGTTTAAAGAACATTATCACTTATTTAGTTGCTTTTAAAGTTTATTCAGGTGATTTATAAATCCCGAAACATATATTAGTACAAATCAAATCATTTATTCAGTAAAGAAAAAACATACACAGCTTCATATTTATAAGAAACCGCCTTTTTAGTATGGGATACCAGTGATAGGTGGTTTCGCTTTTCCGTAGGTTAGGTACATAAAGTATATAGTTGGGTTATTACTTTGTACTAAGCAGTATTTGTAGTGTGGTTAACCAGAATGCTATAATGTGAAAAAGCAAATTGAACAATATGGCAGCGATATATTGACGTCACAGAGTCACGCGCCAGGACGCGCCGTGGTAGGTAGCTGCCAAGTATTCATTTTACGGCCAAATTAACGTAAAGGAGCTCAAAATTATAATAAAACATATTACTATTGTATGTCGTACGTATATTGGCTCGTTAGCATTGTTAACGTTCAGAAAACTAGATGTGTATGAACTTTGGCATACACTTACTTAAATGTTGTGATTAAGATGGAAGATGGATAGCTAAATAAATAGTTTTAAATAGTTTTAGCCTTAAAAGGTACGTTTCTTTTTAACTTTTATAATAATTATATTTTATTTTAAAGAACGTGGAAATGGTGACAAATACAAAAATTAACAGACCTCATTTTCTGCCAATAACTGACCTGAAAAAATGTTCGGCGTTTATCCGTCAATATGTATCAGAATAACGATTTAATTGAATATATGGATTATATATCAATTAAATGTTAAATTAGATATGTTGTCATACGTCATGCGTCAATTACTTTTTAACAAAATACCCACCTACCACACGGATGCCCTCCTACATCTATACTGTCACTATAAATCGAATGCTTAAAAATAGGTCTGAGCTTTCACCAGCAACAACGCCGAACTATGCCGAAACTACCCGATTGTATCCGAAAGTATACGACAAGACGAGCCCCTCATTTAAATATAAACCGTCCATTTTAAAAGGAACGCGTCATCTGATTGGTGGAATTTGAAATAACGTTCTAAACGGTCGCCAAATCACGCTCTGAATTAAAGACACATGAAATAGTTTCACGATTTTTATCGAGTCTCACGAAGTTTTTTTTAATAATGTTGTAATTTTTTCGTTTAAAATTTCGAGTTTCAACGTAATTGTGTGTATTATCGACATTCTATATTAAAGTTCTAGAACACGCGAGAAATAAGTCACGCGATTGACACTATTTAAAATAGCTGTCGTTACGCGAAAGGTCAACCTGCACATTTACCTTTATTACGTATTTAAATGAATACCTACTCAAGTTGGTACTTGACAGAACAAACAAACAACAAATTACTTTTAAATAGCGCATATTTCAGTTGGAATACTTATTTAATGATATTAATCTCAAATTATAAGTCTTGTAATGATTTTTGTATGTTACAGACTTATTTTTCATTTGTTTAAAAAGCACGTTAAAAGGAAGTTATTATATACTACGTTTATTCAAAAATCTTGCGTCGGTATACGCGAAGCTTTCATATTTCAGAGTTTATAGGCCGTAAACTAGTTTTAATAGACGAGAGCACTTACTTCAAACAATTAACGCCTTATTTATTATACTGGAGCGATATTACTTTCAAAGTGTTTGAGGTAGTTAAAGGCTTTTGCTATGCTCGTAGCTTTAGTTCTTAAACATAACCTTTAACCAGGTTTGGAAAATATAGAAAAAGCAGTGGGTGAGAGGGCTTATGACTAGGCTCCTAAGCTAGGTACCTATAGGTCTTAGAGTGCCTGCATCTCTACCTACATACGATGGAAATGACTTACAGAATTCAGGCAACAATTTGACAAAAGGGAAACATTTTCTAAATACTAATGTATATTTCTTCATGTCAAACTGAGATACAGAACATTCAAAATTCTTCAATCTGTCAAAATTAATCGACGTGTGATAAAACGCAACCTCAATACCATCATGGAAACACAAGAGGGCTAAGAAAAACTATTCTAAAACCAAACACAGACTAACGAGGGCTAATTAATCAAGTCATCCACGTTGATCGCTCCACATCCGTAACTGTTGTACTAATAATAGTACAGACGCATGTTTAAAAATGTATCCAGTCGTTACGGTCGATATCTGGTCTATTTATAACACGCACGTGATTATTTGAGCCAGCAAAGACTCGATATTTTCATCGATGTTCATTATTATCGATAAGAATTGATCGATATCTAAAAGGATGCCTTTGACACTACGTATATGTCTTTGTGGCAAAAGAGACAATAAGATACAACCTCTTGTCAAAATAACCCTCTAAGATCAGGACATCTAGATTTAGAAAACTTTATATGAGCATTATCGATTCAGTACCGCTGTTTGCAACATGTGATTCAAATCATTCGGATTGCAAATGCGTCAACTTTATTTGACTTCAATAAAATTTTGTTTGAGAGGTCATTCATGATTCAAAACTATATCTTGTAAGAAAAGTATTTTTTCATTGGTATTACACATACAGACGATAATGATACAGAGACTACACACGACATTATTTCAGGTGCTGAAATCATTGTGACTCACGTTGCTCTTAACTAGTCGATAGATGTTCGATAGTTTATTTATTGGCGGCTGCAAAAACTGCATTCTTTGGTAGTGAGTCATAATAATAATAATAATAATTTATTTATTGCCATGTTTAATGTAAACTGTCCGCTTGGTGAGAATTTGGACGTGGGTGAAATATATGATGCTTAGAACTTTTAGAAGCTTAAAAAAAGACAGGAAGGTATTTCATATGTTGAGTTACAGTTTCAGTGTCTTCATTGATGTCGATTAAACTTATAAAGCTAAACATCTAACGTAGCCATGTATTTTCTATCAATTACAGATCTAGTGTTCCTGATTCTTGTAAGGAATTGTGTGTAGAACTTTATCACTAGAAACAAGACATTATTTTATGGGATAACATTCGATTTATGTTGTCGAGCTTTTTTATTGTGACACTGACCATGTACGAGCACGGATAAGGCTCTGAGTTTAAGATATTTACTATCAGATTAGAAAGACGTCAATTGGAGATATTCTATCTTAAGATATATTGATTAAAGGTATATTTGTAAGATGGTTATAATACTGGAGAAAATAGATAAGGGATTATGCGGTTCTCACTCGAAAATCATTATGAAACTAAAGGATTTAAAAATAATGAGTGTATTTAGTGTTACAAGGGAATGAAAAATACATAATACTGTTCATATTGTAATGTGTAGGAACCACCTTAGAGACAAAAATGTGACATCACTTTAAACGTTTAAATGCATATAAGTTTCATTAAATGTGATGTAAAGAAAGACAATGACACGACAACCATTAAAAATACGAGCACCAAAATAAATACTAGCTGACAAAGTTGTGAGGCGATGCTACTTTATGCCAACACACTTGCATCAAATCTTGAGAGCTGACAGACCCGCCTACGTATAGCAATTGGCAGAGGAATTGGGCTTGGGAGAACTTGTCCTATCTATTTGAGTTGTAAAGTAGATAAGATTATGAGTTCTTGAATGGGTTTTGACGTAGGTAAGTGCTACGTGGGTGAGACTTCTTGATGAGAGAATGCATTAATATATTAGCCATGCGAAAGTCGATTAGGAACTTATGGATAGATAAATTATAGGTAAAGCTTTAAGACATACGATTTAGCTTCTTTCTTTTTAGTTCAACTTCTGGGTGGTGACCAGACACTAAGCTGATAATTATGATTTTTTTCATTTGGAGTGACGACGAAGGGGTGACTAAGTAAATTTTGCTTAAGCTTCGATAAAGCAAAAATATCTTGAGGAATCTAGGATTATCCTCGTAAAATCAAAGGTAAATGTTATTGAAAATGAGATTCCGTTTGCATTAACAGAGGGACACGAGAATATTTTCTCACAATTGATAAAAACATTTCTCTATGCATGGCATTGAGAGCTCATTTTGTTTATCATTAGACAGACATAACAGGAGGATGTTATGATATAGAGCAATAATAAACTGTAAGAATTTCTTTCATTTTTTTACTTAGTACTGGTTAATGATAGACCACAATCTAACCATGGTAGGTGGATATGGCCGAAGTTTGAAAGGATGGGGAATCCCACATTTATGTAAGTAACTAGCAACAGCCCCGTGGTTTTCACCGGGGTTTAGAAACAACCTATGTCACTGGAATACTGTAGCTTTCTATCGATGAAATTATTTTTGAAATCAGTCACTATTTTCATAGAATAATCTATTACATACCTCTTTATCATAAGTATAGATAATTCAAACAGCTTTTACCTTCTATTATATTCTATCCTGCTTTCCCATTGGTAAATAGATATATATGAGAACTGGTATAAATCTAGAACCAGTCTAGTAATATAGTACGTAATTCTTGTAGATCGAGAGCCTAGATTGAACCACTTTAGGCCTAGATATAAATAAACTGGTAATGCACTTGTTCATAGTGCAGGTTGCATTGGAAAAGCTTGTTTTGCGAATGCAAGAGGGAGTGAGTAGTGTCTCCACAGGTGACGCTATCTCACTCTGTCTGATTTAGTTATATGTACTGCATTTGTACAGATGTAAGGTTTGCACAATGCTTGTATTATTATTTTGTTATAGTATCATTTTTGACAATATGTATGCAGATAGACAGGCACCTTAAATTGTTAGTTATATATAAATTGGCTTCAATCATTTAGATTTAATTGGCATTATGTGAAGCAAAACTGCGGGCGTAAACTAGTATTATAGGCACGTTTTATTACCCAATATAAATAGAGTATTCATTAACATCCATGATGTATGCAATAAATTTTATCAAAAGTAGAACTTATGCTTAGATATTTATATCAGAAGCAAGACAACAAAAATAAAGGCAGAAAAATCTTCCAAATACAACATTTAACTTATGTTGTATGTAAGTATTCAAGCAAAACAGATCAATACTAGGAATGGCGGTATCTACGTCATAGTTATTCCTGTAATTCGCCAACTTGGAGTTATGACGTCACAAATGTCATTGTTTCTGCGATGTTACATTCAACTGGTACTTTAAAAACTTTTTGAGACAAAATTAAACTAGGTACAAATAAGCTTTTTGACGAAGCCGGTACAATAACTTTCAAGTCAATGGTCGTCGGTTCGATTACCACGCAGGTCAAATAACTTTGTATAATAATAATACCTAACTTACAATAGGTAAAGATACTTACAAGAGATAAAGGTATGGACTTACTATATGTATTTAAATGTTGTAAAATTGTATAGTAAAGTGATTTACAAGCTATCCATTTCTCGTAGCAAAAGCTTTGCTTGATTTGAAATCCTCCCTACTTTTCCTACTAACAATATAAATCCGAAAGAAACTATCTGTCTATTACGCTTCACGGCTAAACTACTGAACCGATTTTTATAAAAGAGCTTGGGAAAGGAAAGGACATAAGTTACTTTGCATCTCGGAAAAGTTGAAGGTCCCCGAAACACGGATGAAACCAGGTCGAAAGCTAGTATTTTTTTTTAATGCCTACGAAGGCAGACGAGCTATCGGGCCACCTGATGAAAAGTGGTCACCGACGCCCATGGACACCGGCAATACCGGGGCTATCACCAACGCGCTGCTTACCGTCAAAAACTAAACTAACTAATAACTAATAAACTAAAAATTGAATGTGTTAAGCACTTCCCACATAATTTGTCACAATACCATTTAATAAGTAGGTTAAGAGACCTACAAAATTTACAATAAATATAACCAATAGTAGAAAAGGGCAACGGCTCCAAACCATGTTTAGGAACCGAATAAACATTCGTATTTGACAATGGCGTTGAACTTAGGTACTTACTATGAGCAGTTATTGAACTTATTGATTGGGACTCAGTTAGTGCCTACCAACTAGTTTAGATATGTCTTATATCCTGCTTGTTTACATATAAATTACTAAGAAGTGGAGTTCAGTAGTCACAATTAACAATTCAATTATTATTTTTCTTTATAAGATTGTAATTAATAATTCATACCAAATTTTTCTTTAGTTATGTCAAAAATGAATATGGAAGCTGTCGGGAAGGAACTGTCTTCTGACACACAGCTCACACTAGTTTAGAAGACAGGGATAATTGTAAACTTGTATTTTGACTATATATTAATAAAATATTTCTTATTTCTTCTCCAAATCTTAAGGTTTTCTGCGACCAATCACGGGTCTAGACCAAGTTAATTTGGGTGTTGGAGGAGGTTCGAGAAAAAAATCCGGACTATACATACAACACGTATTTACAATGGCTGCTTGTTGCATGGTGATGTGCGAGATGTTGCTTCAAATGTTTTGATTTAACACATGTGCTAGATATTATTAACGGTATACTAAACTAAAAACTTTGTCTAATTTCCATGCTCCTACGATTTCGTCCTTAAGATCGATGTGATTATGAATAAATAATTAGGATACAGTATGGGGGTTAAGAACTGTGATATCAATTAGGAATGCTGTCTTTATTTTTATTAAGCTCCATATAATAAACTAGTTGACCCAGCCGAATTAATTTTTTCAGAACATCTAAAAGCGTACCAAGTTGTTGAAAGAGTAAAAACTTCTCATACCCATCTATCCCCACAATGCTCACATCAGAAACATCGAGTGACATAATTAGGATGCAGGCTAGTAGACAAATAGGAATTTTAATGATGTTAGTATCAACTACAGTTTTGTCTCAAAATCTATTGCCCATTAAATGTTCTTGGGTCAAAATGCATGAGCATAACAGTTGGAGGCCTAGACATTACAGTGTCAAGGTGGATTTGTTTGTACAACGTTTAAATTCAATTCATGTAGGCACTTGTTGATTGTTGTGACATTGCATGTTGTATTGTGAATATTATTTTATAAGTACATTTTATTGTGTTGTTCATCAAATGGAAGCTTGCGGAATTGTAAAAATCGTAGATTTTATATTCACATCACATCATATATTTTTTTACCATTTCACCCGAGTACGCAGGAGATCTTCAATTTTTCCGGGACCAAAAGTACCTATGTTCTTTCTCAGACTCTAGACTTAAATTAAGTCTTAAATTTAATTTAAGTCGGTTCAATAGTTTTGCGTGAAAGCGAGACAGACAGAGTTACTTTCGCATTTATAATATTAGGATAAATAGTCGTGTTGCAGTACTGCATAATTTTCTATAGGTCGACATGGTGCGACAAGTTAAACGCCCGCAAGCAATATAAACCATTTAAGTGAAATCACAACATAAATCATGCAATAAGCAACAATGATAGATTACAAGCGCGAGCGCAGCCTTCCTGGTGGGGAGCAATCAATTTACATAATAATTGACGGTCGGATCGCGGAAGTTAGTGCAGATGATTGTGTTTGCTGCAACTTTACTGCAGTCCACAATGGTGGATTGGTACGCTGCGCCTGCGCCGGCGGTGTTATTGGTATGTTCATGGATTTGTGGTTTGTGGGGTAGTCAGTAAAATGTTTGAGTAATAGAGGGAGATAGAAATATTATGAATCTTTATCCAATGAATGATTTGAGACGGTATATATTCGTTTAGAGTGACAGGATTTTTCTACACATACATTTTACATTTTTCTCCAAAATATACTACTAATAATACAGTTTTCAACTCTATAATGTGATAGTAAAATTATTCGTGACATTTGTTTTTTATGATGTTATGAATTTGTAGTTTAGACATGTGTTTCTACACAAAGCCTTATTTGGATGTTATGAAGCCGGTAATTCTGAAACGGACTATCTAAGTTTAACCTAATCCTATAGATCAATGAAGCGAAAATATCCCTACAATAAATCAATTTGATAATGAGCTTTCAATGCTAAAAAACATACAGTGTGTATAGTTTATGATAGTAATACACTTGAAAATAGGTAACCTCTTCAGTTGTTTACAGTAAACCGGTAGACCGTAAAATGTTTCCATTCAGGATTATGTATTAACATATAGGTTTATAGGTATAGACTCCATATCGGTGCCAGGTCATCAGCGATAAATCGATTCATAATCTTTTGTCTGCATGATTTTCATGCCAAGGTCGTGTTCCAATTTACACTATGATATATTGTCTGTAATTTTATGACTTCTAAACTGTGTCGTTATACAGTAAAGTTATAGGGCAGTAAGTAAGCAAGTGGATACGTTTGGGAGAATAATTCAATTGACAGTGGTGAGGGATCAAGACTGTTTTATTGAAATTAACTTAGAGATTTTGTGACAAGAAATAAGTTATTTGCTTTCAGTCACTATAATACAACAATTTATATATAAAATACTATTATTCGCGTAGTTCCTGTTCCCGAAGCAATAAAAGGATATGATACGGCACATGTCAATCCCTTATAATGTAGGTTTGTGTAAGAATTATTCAGATCCTGTGGTTTCAAAACCTATTCATCAAACAAAGAACACCAAAATTCAAAGAAATTTTCTATATTAGTAACGCTTGAGTTATACATATAGGTAAGACTTAAGGGTAACATAACATCAACCCTACAAAACGCAGTAGGTACCTTAAAGCTACAGCAAATTTTTGCCAATTAGCAAAGTTGAGTTACTAATAAATGTATACTGCAATATTTGCCTATGATGTCATTGGAGTCACTCAAGATGAAAGTAGATAGCACAACTGATTTACGATTTATTGTCATCATCATCATCAACAGCTCATATACGTCTCCACCGAGGAGCTCAAGCCTCCCCTAACATCGAGGGGGTTTAGGCCATAGTCTACTTATATAATTATTCACATCCAGACACAGAACAAACAGACATATTCATGCATACAAATGTTTGTCCTGGGTGGTATTCGAACCCACGACCCGCGGCTTGAAAGTCAGGATCACTAACCACAAAGCCAACCGGGCTATCTATTATTGTAATCAGATATTAGTGGGATTGTTCACCTTCATATTAATCCTTAATTTAATCGCTTGGGAATTTATTCGGTTTTCCCAAAGATAAATGAATCACTGAAACGATATAATGGATATGGAAATTCAGGCATTTTCCTGCTAATATTATAAGCGTGATGTTTATGAGGATCGATGGATGTTTGTCAGTCAATCATGACAGGCAGTAGAAATCTGGATGTAATTTGGCACAGTTAAAATGTGTTTTGGAATAGCCCATACGCGTATTATAAGGGGAAAATTTCAGATCATCTGGAAACGCAGATGAAACAGCAGAGTGGAAACCTATTAAATAAATAAATATCCTGGGAAATTGTTCACACACGGCCAATCTGATTTCCAACTAGGCAGAGCTTGTGATATGGTCACCAGATAGCTGATATATTACTTTTAAATTCATACTTATATAGATACAAGCTGCCTCCCCGCGGTTTTACCCGCGTAGTTCCCGTTCCCGTGGGAATACAGGGATAAAATATAGCCTATGTTACTCGGGGATAATGTAGCTTTCCAAAGGTGAAAGAATTTTTGAAATCGGTCCAGTAGTTTCGGAGCCTATTCATTACAAACAAACAAACAAACAAACAAACAAACAAACAAATCTTTCCTCTTTATAATATTAGTATAGATTTACATCCAGACACAGGACAAACAGACATATTCATGCATTCAAATGTTTGTCCCGAGTGGGATTCGCACCCACGACCGCCGGCTTGAGAGTCAGGGTCACTAACCACAAAGCCAAGCGATCTGTCTATTCGTTTTATACATTTTGCTGAGACTTCGGTAAGTTAATTGCTTATATTCTATTTGTGTAACAAACATATAAAAACACAAGTATTTATAATAATGTTAGTGAGATTAACAAACAATAACATATGCACGTTATTTCCTCAATAAACTATGAAATATAAGAGGTCATAGTATAATTTGTATTCAGCTATATTAACGTAGTAAGGTCACCGTATAATGAGATTTAACTGTAAATATCAAACGCTTTTCGTGAGTAACAAATTTATACAAGAGGTGGATCTACACCGGATTAGGAATACTACTGATTTCTAAAGATTAAGGCATATTATATCACTAGACTGTAAAGCTCATCATTCTGTTCAAGCATCCAAAGCTAAATGATATATGGAAAACTACTGGCTCCCCGCAGTTTTACCCGCGTTCCCGGGGATCATAAATTTTCCCGGGATTAAAGTAGCTCATCAAATATTCTAACTCTGTGCTTAATTTGTTCACGAACTCTCCAGCCGTTCTGGCGTGAAAGAGTAACAAATTTACATACCTTCTTACAAACTTTGACATTTATAATATTGTTAGGATTATCGATATCGACATCCCAATGATGCTTAATGGAGAAGCGGATCACGTGTCGATTATTTCGACAGAGAAGGAGATCCAACAGAATTATCTACTAAACAGTTTTCTTAGATTGATGGATTTCAGCAAGAGTCAATTTGTCACATCTTCTTTATCTCGGGAACGCGGGTAAAACCAAGGGGAGAAGCTCGTTAAATAATAAATAAGGTGTGAGATTTAATGACTTAGACATCGTATGAGTTCTGCGGTCGAGTTATGACGCATGTGGTCATGCACGTGGGGACCGGCGCCGGCGCCGCTGTCCACGCTTCGGTTATTACATTACTTGTTACATGATACATAACACCGTCTATTGGTTTTTTGTAAGATCATATTCTATGTTTGTCTATATAAATAAATAAAAAATATATGCGTACTTTGTACTAGTTTTTATTGGGACAGCGACGAATATGTATTACCTTCCCGAATATATTATGTAGGTACAAGACCTGTTTAAAATCTTGACAAGTTTGTAAGAGATCACATGATTTTTTAAAGACGTTAGACAGTTTTCGATTGAGCGGTAGTCAAAAGCCTGTTTAAAAGCTCATTTTATTTATTTAAACACAAGTGATTCAAACATTTTTACTTGTTTGCACATGTGGGGATCAGACAAATAAGACAAAGGGTACTTTGTTCCTTTTAAAATAAACAGAAATGACATGTTGATGAATGTGTTATTTTTTATATAAAACTTACAGGCGGTCCCTTTTTGTAAGTAGCCAACATAACGCATCATTCGAAAAATATCTATAGTATTTTTGTTTAGCAATTGAGTTTTTGGTATTCTTTATTCAATGACATAGAAATATATAATAAATATCAATACAATATCGACTTGAAGACAATAGCACAAAGCACATACAACGCAGTTGGAAAACATTTTTAAATTCCTTTCTTATGTAAAGGCCGTAAATCCGATACTCGAGCGCAAGTCACGTTTCAAGCAGCGTGTGCGTCTAACGAGTGAGTTTCACGTTACCACGAACAAATCAATTCTAATTACTTTGCGTACAACACACAAGTGATGAAGGCATTCGATGATCATGTGTGTTTTTATTCAAAGTTGAAGAGATCATTTTCGATCATCATTAGGGTGTTGTAAGAAACAACTTAAGCTTTTGCTCCTTGTATGAAGGTCATATGAGGGCAGGCCTTCCAAATCCTTTTGCAATCGCCCAATCGCCACATGTTTTACCAGAGATTCAATTCAGTAAAGTAGAATGACACAAGTTCGGTGTAGTTTATCCCTTTAACTACGCAATTGCACGAGAAGGCTGCGATGAGTTCTATCATCGGCAAAGTTTGTATAAGAGAAGACAAGTTCACGATAGGCTATAGATTGTGAACACACAGTGAAAGTTGCGAAAAGTTTCATAAAACGACGTCGTCAAAATAAACAGTCATGAAATTACTAGATTAGAAACTATATAACTAAGGTTGAATGATCATGAAAGATAAAGCAAGGGATACAGGCGTCCAAAATGTGCATTTTCTATTGACCCATATTCTTTCATACAGCAATAATAAAACTAAAATGTACGAAGGAATGCCAAAAAACAATTAACAGAGTGAACTGAATACAGGTTTATGCAAGTGAAACAATAAAATTAATCGTTTTTACAACAGTTTTAGATAAGGCGCGCGTGACGGAGTGAAATGCAGCAACGTTTAAAAATAACCTGCTATTATTGTTTAACAACAGGTGTATGATGGAAAACATATTTACGAGTATGTACGTGTAAGTACGATTTATGATACTAATATTATTAATATGTCAAAGTTTGTGAGTGGTACGGATAATCTTTCACACTAGAACGGCTGAAGAGGTTTGGATGAAAGGCACAAAGTTAGAGTATAGAATCATAGAATTTAAGAAGTTAAGTATCATCATAAATATAAGAATATACTCCGATCACCGACGGAGCTAGATTGATGATCATAATATTGATTAAGATCTAATAAATAGGACACGTTTTGGTCTGTGACGTTTAATTTCATGCGTGTTTGATAGGAGGGAAGTTAAAATAACTCTTCTTAAAATTTCAAGTGTAATCATTACTTAAGTTTACCAACATTTACCAACAGTTAAGCGAACGCAAATGTCAATAAAATCCAGAAAAACGAGCATATGGGAAAATTATTGAACAATCTTAATGTTACAATAAACAACAAACCAATCAATTTAATATCATATACCTACTGAACACTTCCGTATTAAACGTAAAAGTACACTTTCAAATCCATAACTAAGCGTGGAACTTCATATTTAGCGGACGAATAAATTCTTACTATGTATATATTCTTTTTTTTTTCTGCTAAGAGCACCGATAAAACTAGAACTAGTTAGACCACGATTGTGTAGTCGATATCAGAAATGACATGGGTTTAATAGGGCACTTAGCTCTACTACGTTCTGCATGTTGAGCAAGATTTCAGTCAAGCATTCAGAGTCTAGACGTACGGTCAGCGATTCCAATTAATGAGCTTTCGTAATCGATATTCAACTTTAGCTATAAAATTTTAGATTCGAAAATGGAATGAATAGGACAATCATATTTTAAGGACGCATTGTTCATACAATATTTCATTCAAAGTTTAGGTAGGTAGGTATTTTTGTTTAAATCTCAAAATATACCAACAGATTGAGGACTTTTTCCTTTTCTAACATCGGTATTATAATCAAAAGGGCGTTTGTAGAAGAGCTTCCTTTTGTTCGCACGATTCCAAACTCCATTTGGCATCGCGTAATACTGCGCAGCGCGTCTGACATTCCTAAATACAATTATTTTTTTTCAACAATAAAACGAAGGCCTTCACCCACACCGGCGGACATTAAATCGTTAATTACATTATTTATTCAAATCACATCTGTAACAGACCGCCTAGATTGGTCTCCATTATTTTATAATAAGATTTTGTGAATTTTGTCACGATAGATGAAAGCGTATTTCAAATATGTTGCATAAACTCTACAAGTGATAATTGGTTTAAAAGTAGTTGAATTAAAAAAAGCCTTCACTAAAGTAAATCTGTAGTGTTCTCAACATTGATAAACGCACCTAAAAAGGAAAGTTGTATCATTATACAAGGTGAGAATGTAAAGGTAAACAAATTGCACCTAGAATCAAGTGAAATAGAGGGCTTTAATTAAAAGCTAGTAGGTATTCAATGAGTTTATTTATGCGACATGCATCTTGTTCAAGGCTCGGACAATGATATAAATAGTATTGTAGGCACGGCGAGCACGCATAAACGATTACAATAATTGTACACGTATGCTATTAATAAATGTGGAATGAGCTGTGTAGATTAGTAGTCATAAAATATTAAAGTTGGATGTTTTTCTAAAATCTACTAAATTGTAATGCGTTTTGGATCAATATGTAGGATACTTTATATCCCGGAGGACATAGCTAAATACTTACGCAGCATCAAATAATATTTTGATTAAAATTATATTTATTTTCATTTAAGTTCCAAAATTTCATTTTTGCTACAACGCATATGTGGAAACACTGATAATTTTAAAGTGCCCAATATAAACTTCAAGAGAAAAATACGAGCTAACTGGCATTCTAATAAGAAAACTATCTACAACTATATGAATAACAAAACGAGAGACAGCATCAAACTATAAATAGCACATGAAAAGCTTAACTCGAAAATGTATCAAAGGAGCAACAGACAAACGACGTGAGACACGAAGCTTTTATTGCTATTCATAAGGTTTGCCAAGATGCAGATGTATGAGATGCAGCAACTACACAACACAATACCGACCACGTCCCGATTGTAAGCAAACAAACACGAATATCCAATTCAGTGCTCAAATTAGAACACACCGAAACACTAATTGAATCCTCACCAACAATGTCCCTAATTGTCTTGGCGTCAAGGTTGAAAATTCTTTAGACAGTGAAAACGAGCGGTAATAATGCGCATGTTAAAACGACCATAGAAATAAAGCTTGCCGCGATTTATTGAGTGCGAAGCCAATTATTCGAAATTGGTATTTGTGCCAAGAAGTGTTTAATGATATTTTTTTAATTTGATGCCAAAGACACGTAATTAATTCAGACGTTAAATTAATCGTTAACTTCCGGAAGAGAATAAATATTGACCAATTTTTTTTTTGCGTTTAAAACAGTTTGAATAAGAAGAATACCTTCTGTCATTGCATCAATCAAAATGATTGTAATGTTCAAGGAATTTGGCGCACAATTCCAAAACATTACTTCTATTCACGAATTAGGATATCCCGAAAGTTATGCCAAAAACAAGTCGGCAGTAACAAATTACAAGCGCCAAGAATTCTTGTATCACGCATGTTTTTATTAATTGAATAAAAACAAAACACTTTTCGGAAGTTGGGAATAAGAAACATCTTCATTAGACGACAAAATAAATAATGATTAGGTATACGTTTCATACTTTGCTTAGTAAGAAATAACCAAGTCTGGTTACATGGCTTACTTTCTCATTAAACGTAAGCTTATTTTTTATTAAAAAGCAAAGCTTGACTATCGAGTATATATGATTTATTAATTTTCGTTTGGAATCGAGTTACATCATCAATATATTTATTACCAGACATAACATTTTCGGAGACCGGACGTTTATTATCACTGCTGAAGGCTTCCTCTCTCTAACGTTGCTCAATTACACGTTATGTATAATATGAAAGCTGGATAAGTATCGGTATAGTCAGTTTTTATTAAAACTTTTATGATTAGATTGTAGTTTTTATTGGAATGAGTAAAATTTTATTGGAATCAAATTAATCGCACGTTACTCGACGTGACATTTCAACAATTTCACTGCGGCCTTGGCTCAGCACTTCCCTATTGTCAATGTAGAAACATATTTATAATATATATATAGCTAATGAACGACAAATGTTCTTCCTACGTATTTCCGCATTGTGCTACCATTGTTTCAAGCGCTTGCACATCCGCCAATCATTTTAATGCACTAACAAAAGCACAGAATCATTTTGATTTGATCTCTTTCCTTATTTTGTTAGTTCCTAATTTATTGTACTTTATTAAATTTAATGTTATATGCTTTACCAGTTATTTAAACTCAACTAAAGGTAGCAGGCGTATCCACGTCCTGAAGAACTGCTCCACCTATAGCTAAGGATCACAGAGGTGACTCGATAAGAGTAGCAAGTCGATTAATATTATTGTTGGCACTTTGGAATGCTCTGTTAGTAGGTACAATCGTAATTTATTTGTCTAACTGTTGAATGGTACTCGAATTATTTACACTTGTCACAATTACAATGACCTGTAGCACTAATTAATGAAATTCAAACTACAGTCACTTACGCAACTATTGTTTATCTCCCTCGACCACAGCCTTTAAAAATACGTTCTCTATTCCAGCATCTGACTAGACTTTAGACAAGCATATCGGTTTGGCAAAGTTTACTATTAAGAATTATGCGTATGGTATGCGTAGGTACAATGCAAAAGCATGTCACGACGTGCTCGTATGAAGTGTTCTTATCTAACCTATAAATTTGTTTCTTTAATTAGTCATGGATGTACATTTTGTTTTGAGGTTCGATAACAATTGATGAGTCATTGTTGACTTTAATGGAAGTAATGGAAAGAAAGGGAATGTATTTAATAATTATGTCGTCAATGTACACGTACCTATAGATGAAAAATATAATGGACGTGAGTTGTCAACTATTTTGATGAAACTTTATGGAAACGGACGATTTTAGTCGACTGGGATAATCATATAGTGTATTTTAAAAAAAAACATGTGCTCAAGATTTATCAATGCAAGGCGAACTGTAAAAGTAATCTCATAGAAATATCGTAAGCAAGTCGTAACAAACCATGCTATTCTAAAACTAAAACCTAATCAAGTAATTACTCAGGCGACCGCACGAGAAGAGAACCTCTTACCAGCTACGGTGCAAACGAAAGAGATAGAAAATCGAGATGGAATAGACTTAAGTGTCGAGATTGAATTTAGAATAGCATAGAAGTTGCCTAATAGCGTTGGCGTCAATTCACGTCCCACCCATATCCCGCGCCTATCGCGTCATTCCACCAAGCTTCACCAGCCCGGCCTACGTGCTTTACAGTGCGTACGAAATGAGCTGGCACGGCGCCAAAAGTAGTGCTTTGACACATTTGAACTGCATTATGAACAAACACAAAAGTTACTGTTTCCACTGTAAAAGTTTAGGACGAATGTTTTCCATGTATTGTTTTTTGTCAAAGATTATTACAGGTCGTGGCTTTTGCAGCTTTTGTCACTTGTTATTATACAAGTATGAAAACATCAATGTCATTATCTACGAATAAATCTTATTGATTTATTATGACAGTGTTATGTCTCATGCGTATATTTGTATAGAAAAACATGATTATTTTGACGATCCAAAAGTGATTTGTATGCATACATAACGATGACCAATAGGTTATTACAAGCAAGTCATTTATTGATAAATAAAAGTAAGTTTTATAGAGACTTAACGTTGTAATTTTTACTGATCTCACTAACCGAGGCCATTGCACCGTCACCAACTAGTTAAAAGAGTAGGGGACCTAACATTGATCCTGGCAGTACGCCACGCGGCGCCTGGTTAACATACGACTTGGCTAGTTCCAATTATACTAAAAACACTGTTTTTAATGCACCTGCCAAATGTTACAACCATGATACAATATATTTGTCAACGCATTTTGCGATTATAATTAAATTCCTATATAGTATGCGTTGTACTTTTCAAGGTCTGTTTACGTCGCTGCATCGAGAGAAAACGAGATAGCGATGGAGGTAAAAATAGTTATAGGTACGATGATTAAAAGCTTTTAATAGCACTTGCAACGGTATGTTTAACGCTTATCGAAATTTGTGTCTACATTGTGCGTGCAACATAGTGAAAACATTTATCGTTCGTTCTGAATGGCCATTTAATCAAAACGACAAATAAGTTAACAGACGGTTATTCTATTTTAGGAGCAGTATCGTATGACAGTTGTAGTTTATCTTACATCCTCCTTATAAAGATACCCTTTAAGCTATTTCCAACGGTGCACCAACCGTCTCCAAACAAGGAGCCAAGCACGGCATTCTAGTCGAAGAAATAAACTTCAATGTACACGATGACTGCACACCATCTATAAATGGACACTTGTCTAACTTCGCGGGGATTGCAATTTAATTATGAACTCTATGCTTATCGTATTGAGGTCACGTTTGCTAATGCCATTTAATCGAGTATTCTAGAATCGTGTTTCATACATTTTATCTTAGATCTTGATGTCAGATAGGACTTATTTTGAAGCTTAACTTGTCTAAGTAGCACTAACGGATTGAAGGTTTTTTTGGTGGTTTTTTCATGTTGATTTATATTTCCTTTGGAAATAGTCATTAGTGTTAGATGATTTCAATTTGTAGATTAAAAAGAACACAGTGAATTATTGGAGAAATCTGACAAAAAGTATGGGATACCATAAACTTTCAGTTGAGTTTAGTTAGAGATTCTTTATGCTTAAGGAGATAATATTACTCTTATTATAACTAAGCATGAAATATGCCAAAGGGACCAAATCATATTAAAAATAAGTCCCATTCGAGTAAATTCCAACTTATTATAAAACATCTACTATTCTTTAGGCATTATTATAACCAGTTTCATAATCACTCAAAGGTTAATGGGTTCCCGTTATACTTTAACTAAGTGGTTAATATTCTTATTTAAGCATCAAAAGTTATTGATCATAATCGTTACATCATCTGCTCTAGAAATAATTTAGAAAGTGAGCAAGTACACGCTTATTTAACACCAGTTGGAATACTTAAAAAAATATGATTAATTAATTTTTGATTAGTTTTCATGGATTAGTGAATTTAATGCTGGTTTTGATAGACATCTTGAAAATGAACCTTATAATCTAAAACAGTAGATTCAGTTTAGATAAACAAACGTATGAAAGGAGTTTTAAGAGTAGGTATTCCATGCAACTAAAATCTCATAACTCTATTTGAATTATATTTTTGATTACTAACTAATAATAAATGCGAAAGTGAGTTTGTTTCTTTTTTCTATAATGACTTTAATTTTGAATATAAGATACTAGCTGATTCGTACAACTTCGTCTAAGTCACAACTTCCTCGTTTTTGCAACATTTCTCATTGATGCTCCGCTGCGTAGCGTAAAGTTATGTATTGCTATAAATGGGCTAACATTGCTCGATAAATAGGCTATAAGGCAGAATATGCTTTCAATTCGAAGCAGTTCCCGAGATTAGCGTGTTCCAACAAACTCTTGCGTCGACACTTTAAACCAACCAAGTATCAAAACTTTAATAACAGTGTCGATCGTGCAGTGCCTGCTCAAACCCCTCAGGTTTTAGGCACTAAGTTAAATGTAAAAATATATGTAACTTTAATAAATATATAAATAAAATAACTTTATACTATAAGGCAGAAGCACGTACATAACCACGGTAAAGTTACCCAGTTAGCTACACCGTACAATCTTCAAAGCCATATAATGATATCATAAATGCTATCGCATAATAAACATTATCGCTTTCATTTAGCGCTATCGTGACACTATTGAGTTCAGAACGATTTTTTATATTAACCTTTGATCAGTCATTTTAATTAAACGACGTTGACCTACAACAACAATCTACATGTATTTTTGACTGTTGGAGTCGGAACTCGGTGACTATTTTTGTCATCGCTCATTTAGTTCAGCGGTTCCGTTTCGAGTTTAATAATTTTTTATTATTGACCGTTGAAGTGCAAGTTAATTTCTCTTCTTGGTATTGTCTATCCTCACTATTAGTATAAATGCGAAAGTAACTCAGTCTTGCTTTCATGCTAAAACTACTGAACCGATTTAAATGAAATGTTGTACACAAATAGTCTAGAGCCTGAGAAAGGACATAGGCTACTTTTTGTCCCGGGAAAGTGGAAGATCATCAAGGTACCCAGGTGAAACTGCGGGGAGCCACTATATAGAATAATTTTACAACCAATTTTAATCTACTAAAGATTTGTAACAAATAGGCTCCGAAACTACTGGACCGATTTGAAAACATATTTCACCGATGGAAAGCTACATTATTAAGGAATAACATAGGCTATATTTTATTCTCGTATTCTACCGGGAACAGAAATTGTGCGTGTGAAATAGCGCGGTAGAAACTCGTATAAAAATGTTCATTTGTTATGTAGCTATTTACATATATCATTTTGACCGGATTCAAAATGAGCTGGGGTATTTAAGCTGCATTGATCGAAATTATATTTAGTTTAAGAATAAATACTTTAAATATCAAAGATACAAGTTTATTTATGTCGTTTACAATAACAATTTTATATTATCTCATCCTTATGTCACACGTAACCTGTTTGAGTAATTGCATTATTCATAGAACTAAACAACGACTATTGATATAATTGTGATTAATATCACATGACACTTATCAACACCTCTATTTCAATTGCAGTAAGGTTCACAATCATATATAATTGACATTTACTGTTATTTGAGTTTCAATTAATAACAGCGTTATCAAAGAAAATATATAAATATTTGACCCCGTCTTTGTGAGCATTATAAATAGAATAAACTAATGATAAAAGTGAGAACATTAAATTCATGCGGAAATTCCCTTAATAAACAAACGAGTGTTTACAAGTGTCAAATAGGGCACTCAGGTTTGGATATTACCCACTATTCAGGAAAACTGTAACAATGGCCTGGTTTCTTTAATGAGTCTACTCATTTTTATTGATGTGTGTGTGTGAATTAGTTAATAGTGTGATGACTGGGACCTTAAACTTAATAACTGGATTTGTAGCTAATGTACCCTTTTTTACAGGGTCGGCAACGCGTGAGTGACGCCTCTGGTGTTGCAAGCGACCATAGGCTACGGTAACCGCTTCCCATCAGGTGGGCTCGTATGCCTGTTTGCCACCCTTGTGGTATAAAAAACAGTTTGATTTTAATCTGCATGTGGAACGAAATTCGACAAAATTGTAAGCTTACAAAAACTGTAGCTCGCAAAACAGATAAGCGCGTGGTGAGAGTTTGAGCAATTTTAGGGGTAGCTGATTTTAAGCAAGATTTCAATGAAGCGAGACCAAATAAATCAATGTATTACCCAAACCAGTTGCCAAGTATCATGAAACTACGAAATATCGAGACATGATTGAGAACCGTCAGAGGAGACATGTATACAATCCACCAATGCCATGATTTAAATATAACGTGAATAATATTGCCAACACGAACACTTTATAGACTATAGGTCGTGAAATCTAATTTAGTTTAATAGACGTAAACATTTTCAATGTAACTGGTAGTGATGTGCCGAGTCGCTGTTTTGGTGGATCGAGTCGACTCGAGTCAGTTTATACGGTATTCGAATCATGACTCGATTCCCTCTACTCGAATTCTATGTTTGGTATTCGAATACTGACTCGAGTCCGGCTGTCGAGTCAGTATTTGAATTCCGGCTAGACTCGAATCAACCCTCTTTACCGATTCCTTTTTTCCTAATGTTGCGGTTGGCATCGACCTCAAAAGAAATATTGCTCATATCCGATTATGAAGACGCTTCATGATTTTAAATATTTATAAGTTAATATTTATCAGGTATCAAAGTTATTACTTTTCAGTTATTCGTTTGTGTTTTAAAGTCCGGTAAATGTTGTTTAAATTACTTTTTAATGAAAGATAATTAAAAAAACTCAACTCAACAAAACTCGTATACTAGACTCGAGTCAATTGAACTCGCATAAATAGAATCGAGTTAGCAAGTACGAGACGATTCTTCCTGACTCGAGTACCGGAATCGAGTCTGGCGTACTCGAATCAAAATAAATTGGTATTCGAGTAGGCGAGTCCAAAGCAGGAATCGAGTCTAACCGTACTCGGCACATCGCTAGTAACTGGGTCTACTGAAGATGATATATTTGAAAGATCTACAATAAATAAGCCAAATAGCACACACTTATGGGGTAGGTAATAGACAAGACATCTAATGCGGTGTAAAATAAAAGAATCGAAGGATAATAATATATGAGATAGAAGTCTAAGTAAGCAGGGTTATTTTTCTCTCTGCCAAGGGAATCCTTATGGACCTGGTGTCCATGTCCCCTGGGACAGAGAGAGCCGCTACAAGGCCGGTACAAAGTGCAATGTGCCGGATCCTACATACTAATTCCCTGGGTGTTCTGTGGACGCCATGGCGCCATGTGGCTGGGCAGAGGGACACGCGTAAGAAGTAAGCTTAGAGCAAGATGCGCTGGTCTAAAGAAGTGATAACGAGTGCTGGCTGGCTGTCCAATATATTGGCTAAGCCTTACACCTCACGGTAAAATCCTAAAGCTCTATTTGCTATAAACACACACAAGAAAAAACTAAGAAACTAAGACCGACCAACCTGGTCGGTCTTGCTTAGAAGAGCCGGCAATAACTCAGCAAAAAAGAACAATTCTTTCTTCAAAATTGTTATTACCAGAACGCATCAACAAGTTATATAATAGACGAGGGCATTACACCTACACTTAAGAATAACAGCCCTTTTAATAAGCTGAAAGTGCACTTAGAAGTAGTACTTTTCCATATCCATTTCAATAGCATTCATCTCGAAGACTTACCTCACTTTAATGATTGCAACCCTTGACATGAAAACTTGAATATAAACAGCATATTTATCATTTGCATAAAAAACTAAGACTGTAAATAGCCATATAAAAAAAGAAAATTACTAGCTGAAGGGTATCTGCAAAAATAGCACTGAACAACATATAACAGACGAATCTTAATATTTCTTAAAAAAAAAAAAACTGTGACTGACACCAAAGTAATCACACTATTCACACTACTTATTATAAATGCAAATGTTATTCAATCACTTTAGGATGGCTGAAGAGATCAGGAAGATAGTTAGCTCAGATTTAGAAATATGTTTTGGATAAGCACATATGTTTCTTTCTGTCTTGCAAAAATTAAGATCCTCTGAAACGCCGGGGCAAAAGTAAGGTAATCTTTAAGAATGGAATGCGATTCTAGAAAGGATTTTCTGAGGAGTTTTAAAGCAAATCAAATGGTTTTGAAATATCAATAAAACTATTATTGATATTTCAAAACCAAACAGTTATTCTTCCTGGTTTAAAACGCGGTGGAAATGTCAACAAACCAGTTTGGCCTGGTGGACTATTACAACAATCTTATCGGTAACTGAGTTCGATTCCGCTACATTGGAGTAATTTTCCATATCCTAAATCAAAACACTTATTTAGGTTAAGAATAATGCACCTTACCCCTTTGTGATAAGTGTTAGATTCCTTTGAAGATACGGTGAACAGTGTTAAGATCCATCATCAACAGCCCATATACGTCTCCACCGAGGAGCTCGAGCCTCCCCTAGCATCGAGGGGATTTAGGCCATAGTCCACCACGCGGGCCTAGTGCGGTGCAGTTGGTGTTAAGTGTTAAGATGATCAGTTATAATTATCAGGCGTCAAATAAGGATGTTACAGTGTGTTGATATCCATCGCTATCTTAATAACCTTCAAGATTGAATCTACGGTTTGATTTAAAATGTAGTAGCTTTGAACGACCCTAGATTGGTTGGATGTTTAAGAATCCGATATCTCATGGAGGAAGTAACTTTATTAACGACAACAAGGGTCCGGGTATAACGCTTCAAATATAGTTAGGTTTCAACTGCGTTCCCAGAGGATTCTCAAAAAATCCTAGGATAAAAAATAGCCTATGTGTAATTCCAGAACATATTCAAACTCTGTGACAAATTTCAACCAGATCCCTTCAGCCGTTCTGGCGTGAAAGAGTGACGAACATACACAATCCTAAACTTTCGCCTTTACATTTTTTTCTTACTTTACATCCTCAATGGATTCGAAATGTTTATATTTTCCACTCTCCTTTCAACAGTAGTGTAATTAATCGAATGTTTTCCAAATCGCATACGATATTTATCAACAGCTAGCACAATTAGAAACGAACCGAACAATTCTGGGGTAATTTATTAGTAATCATTGAGAAATTTGTTACAACAGCAGACTTTGTTTTCTTAATTGTTTCAATAAGATACGAAATTGCCGAAATTTGTATTTTAGAATGGTGAAAGGACATAAGATGTCTTTATGAAAACATTGATATTTTAAATTGGAAATAGAAGTGGCGTTGTAAAAACATATGACAATATTTAAAGAAACCACTGCATTAACTAACATACTGAAATCTTGCTTGAATTCAGATGACAGATATTTTTGTGCATACAAATCTTAATCTCCTTGGGTAAAAACTCGAAGCCCATGCCATTGAAGATATTGTACTATTAACCGCTCTGTAAGTATTGATTTTTAATTTATCCCTAAACAACTCTTCCAATGTTTACACGAAAAATAAACAACGCAATTAAGGTTTCCATTCATCATCTGAATCATAATTGGTAACCATTCATTAGGTAAACAAAATGTCGTACGTGATGTTTGTATTGTAAACTTTTAAAAGGATTCTGTTATTGAGTACTAGTGGCTCCCCGCGGTTTCACCCGCGTTCCCGGGATAAAAAGTAGCCTATGTGTTATTCCAGAACATATTCTAGCTCTGTGCCAAATTTCAAGCAGATCCCTTCAGCCGTTGGAGCGTGAAAGAGTAACAAACATCCATACATACATCCATACTTACAAACTTTCGCCTTTATAATAGTAGTAGGATAGATCAAACAAACAACAATAATACATAATTGAGGAAAACGTTAAAACCTACGAAGGTGTTGATTTCGACATGTAACGGTAAACTGAATCAAATTTAGTTAGGTCAGCCAAAGTTAAAAGAATTCTACTAATATTATAAATACGAAAGTAACTCTCTGTCTGTCAGTTCCGCTTTCATGCCTAAACCACAGGAGCGATTTTAAAGAAATTTTACCGATTTTGCAGAGATAGATTTAAAGCATAAAGGACATAAGAGGTTTTATCTTAGGAATTTTGAAGGTCACGGAAACATGAGTGAAACTACTAGGACCTACTGGAAAAATTGTGATAAATAAAATTTGTTGATAAGATTTCATAAAAACTCAGACAATCCAAGTTTATCAATCCAAACAAATCTATTGAGGAAGTAAACCCAAACCAGAATCATTAGTGTTATTTGACATTGAAGCCAGATTGATTAGGAGATAATATACCAACGTAAGACGTTTGTAGGCGTGTAAACATAAACAAAATGGGTGTATCACCTCTGTTACGTATTACATGAATGTCACAAACTACTGATAAAGACATTAAAAACTATCATAGACTTTATTAGAAATGGATAGAGTAGATAATCGAATGATGTTTAAAGCGGCGGATCTCTGCCAACATTTCCCACGTAGGTGTGAGAATGGAATTTTATTTCTTGTCTCCTTCTAATTAATTGTAAGTGAAAATAGAGCAAAGTGCACTATTATGTAATGTGACACTTCGACAGTTTGAAATGATATAACGAACAGGTATATTTTGAATCTTTTTAGGAAGTCTCATACGCAGTCTACAATTTATGCTACGTATATGGAAGTTATTCTAAGATTAAGATAAGTAATCTTAGGTAGCTTAGAAATGAATTTATTAATTTCATTTAAATAGTGCTTCATCATCATTATTGGTGTTAAAGACAAAGTCTTGGTACTTATATAAAATGCATAATAACAATCGAGAAAGGATACAGTTCTTTGTTAAATTCATCACAATTTATATTTGAACTGACAAAGCAGACAGGGTTTACAAAATCAGCACCTTACACACACTTTATGGAAAATTACTACCAAAATAACCAAAACCAGTCCATGTAATTTACTACCAATTAGCATAAATGCATAACATGAGTCAACATTAGTGATTATTTTTAGAAAATCTACACAAAATAGCTGTCCTATATAACCTAAAATGTCAACCAGTTGACTTATCGTTTTCTTTACACATTATTGTGTGACGTACGTAGAATGTTTTAATAAATATGGAAATTTCTTGTATGTAAATACCTAGAAAGTTAATTTCAGCGCTGTCATGTCACCCATCAGAAAGATAACAGATAGGATTGAGTTTTGGCGTCAAATTGGTAGGATACTTTAGTTAATATAAATAAAAACACGTATTTTATTCAGAATCTTTTTATCAGTTTGCAATGCAAGCTCTGCTTAGTTTGTATCCTACTAAGCAATATTATAAATGCATGTATATTTGTTACTTGTTACTCTTTCACGGCAGAACGGCTGAAGAGATCGCAATGAAATTTGGCACAGAGTTAGGACATGTTCTAGAATAACACATAGGCAACTTCTTATTCTGGAAAAAAAAAGATCCCATGGGAACGCGGGCAAAACTACGGAGAGCCACTACTTCGTAATATGTGGGAAGTATGCATATAAATTGGTACAAAATATGTTTGTTTATCAGTTGCACTTCATACAAAAACCATATAGCATAAAGTGATAACATCCGTCCTTGATCAAACAAAATCTTCAAATGTATGTGGTGTGAATTCAAGATTAGATTTTCGTGTACAAATATTGCTACGTGCATACGTTTCCATCAAGAAATTTGTTGAGTAAGGTCACGGTAAGGTGACAATCGGTGACATGATGTTATTTGATACTTTGGCAGCAGTATTTATTTACATGCTAATGCAAAGTCTAAAAAATATAATCTCGAAGGAGATACCTAACAGACAATATTATATACTATAGTTTCAGATGGTTGAGTCCACTGGTTACAAGACAAAAATTCCTTATTAAAGATGTTGTCTTCAAACCAAGTGCTCAAAGATCTGTCTATAGTAATATGTTCTCTAGTTTGTAACGATATTCCTTGCTGCAATGGTATGAAATTAAATTTATAGAAGTACATGTACAAGTCCCACTGAAGACGCAACAAATAAAACATGAAGGCTCGTAAGCAAAAAACTAAAACTTTTGACCCAAGAAACATTCAGTAAACTGAAATATCACAGTGAAAATATAAGTTTTCTATTAAAATTTAGCTAGGAGCGAGGATAATAGCCAATGTTGCAGCAGAACAATCACAAAAAATAGTTATTGTTAGTAATAAAACTTCTGAAAAACTTTAGACGTCAATGACCTAAGGGATCGTGAACCCTGAATAAGCTAAGTAATTCCTCTTTATGAATGTAGGCAGACAGTTTTGTAGTCTTGGACGGCGCCATGAGATCACAAAATTATTTCTAGTGAAAGCTTTCAGAAATGCTGCCAAAACTGTTAGTCACATCTGAAACGACCAAACGAAGATTACGATGTTAAAGCCATTTGTAGTACGTAAGACTTTTGTTTAGATTTGTAGCAGTGGAAAGAGAACTTTATATTCTTGATATTTGAGTATACTTTTAAAGAATTTAAATTTTAGAGGAATATTACAAAAGTCGAAGCTATACTAATATTATAATTGAGAAAGTAATTCTGTCTGTATGTCTCGCTTTCACGCTAAAACTACTGAACCGATTTAAATGAAATTTGGTACACAGATAGTCTAGAGCCTGGGTAAGGACATTGGCTACTTTTTATCCCAGGAAAATAGAAGATCTCTTGGGTACGCGGAGAAACCACGGGGAGCCACCTACCTGTAATATGCTATCGATAAAAACAACTATGCAAGCAAACAAATTTGCAATTTAATGAACCGAAGTATTGAAATCGAATACTTAGTAAACATAACAGGTAGTTTTTGTTGTGTTTTAACCATGTTTTAATATTAGTTTACACGCTGATAAAAAACGTTTCGATATTCGACCTTCGGTTGTGATACCTGAGATATTTTTGTGACATTTATGAATATTGTCGACGCAAATATTTTTAATTAAGAAACACGAGTATTCAAGAAACGGAATATATGTACAATCAAGTTCTAGGCAGAATTCTTTAAATAGATAAATGATTAGTCTAGATTTTTCATTGTCATACAATATTTATAAAGTCAACGATCTTCTACGTAGGATTTCATAAATAAACACCAGTTAACTGACTAATCATAGACAATTAAGAAGGAATCATATTCCTATTGCGACATAGAAAATTATGATTAACAATAAAACTAATCTTAACTGATAACATAAATATATGTACCATCTATAAGACGATTATGAGAGCCAAGTTATCTAGATCTATGAAGTCCGTTTTGACATCAAAGCCTCTTAACAAAACGAAGGGAACATACAAAAAACAATCAGTCTTCCATTCTAACAGCAAATCCAGCAAACTTATACGCAATATTAATGGAAATTTTACAATCAAATCTGATAATATAATCACTTAGTAAATTGCCAATTTAGCAATTGGACAAATATATTAAGATAGTACATTCCTATCTAAAAGATAAGATGCGATTCAGTTTTAAATCAGACATATTCTAGAAATACGATAAATACTAGTGTCCGTTTCAACCGCGCGGCCACCTCACAGAATTTGATGAAACTTTGCCAGGAATTAGTGTTAATTTGTTACTTTACACACCCCTTTTCCTGAATTTGTTACAAAAAAAACTAAGACGCTATGACAAGGCAAGTTTTATGATCGACAATTTCAATAAGGTGAAAGTCGAAGCAAGATTCAAAAATGTCATAACAATATTTGCAATTATTCCCAAACATAAAATAAAAGTAATTCAATCTTCTGAACATCACAATAAGTAATAAAAGATCTGTGTCACTTACTTTTATTCCCAATATATAGGAGTAACCCAAATATCCAGTCATAAAAGGCAAGTATTGACAAGCGAGGAGGCATAGTGATATCCTGGGGATTACCACGGACCTATAAATCTAACTATAAGTCGCATGTGCGTGTACTTACTATTACAAAAAGCAGTAAAAATATCTGCTTTCTACGCCGTCGTTTAAACGGCGATCGACCGTTATTGCCTTCGGATTTCAAAGAAAATGTCTTCATAGAATTTTAGGTAGGTACTTAAATTAATAAAAATTACATTTTTCACACACGGCTAATTTGATGCCAAACCAAGTAAAGCTTGTGATATGGTCACCAGATAAAACTGATATACTACTTTTAAATACATACATAGGTAATAATTAAATCCAGACACAGAACAAACAAACATATTCATGTATACAAATTTTTGTCTTAGGTGGAATTCGAGCCCACGGCCGGTGGCTTGGAGTCAGGGTTACTAACCACAAAGCCAACCGGCTGTCTAGTTAAATTATAGGTCTGTGGGGATAACAGTAAATTCAGAGCTCCGGATGTAACCCAGTAGAATCCAACATCCCAAATGTATGAATACAGCCTCTATTAAACATTTACATTATTTGTAACATAAATTACGGCTGTAATGCCGGGTACACATTAAGCTTAAGTTAGTGTGTACCAGTATAATGTTCACTGTTGCGGAAACAGTCGATATGGGTCAACTACTGATATTTTATTCTCCAGTAAAAGTCACGATGTAGTTTCAGAGCTTTCAGAGTACGAGGTAAGGAAAATCAATCTCAATCAACTATTTAGTACGAACAAAGGGTGTAGAAAAGGCTATACGAGGTATATAAGATACTATCTACACTAATATTATGAGGGAAGATTTTTTGTTTGTATTGAATAGGCTCCGAAACTACTGGACCGATCTGAATAAGTATTTCATTAATGGAAAGCTATATTATCAGGGAGTAACATAGGCTATATTCATCCTATGGGAACTACGCGGGAGCAACCGCGTGGAGGAAGGTAGTCAGTAATACATCTCAAGGGATTAATACCGAATACATATTTCACCTTCTATATTCATACAACAATAATATACTGTAAATAGTAGCCTATTTACAATTTTACTTATCATTTCTACATACTCGTACTAAATATTCATTGAATCAAATTTTGTTTTTAATACAAAACTATTTTTAGTTAATTATTTGTATTTCATTTATCTACAACTAAAATATAATTTAAAGTTGAACCCGACGATATCATGACCCTAACAATTGTGACTATAAATTTTATCATGTAAAGTATGAATTATTGGTCGTTTAAACATTATCTTTGCACCGAACACAATTACACTTTGACATTATATCGAAATTTGAACTATTTATACAACCATTTTAATGGAGTGGAATATTCCGAACTGATATACAATAAAAAAAATTATACAATAACATTTTAGTATCATAAACCAATGAAGAATCTATCTCTATCTTCTTACAATTGAAGGCATGTGAATTGCTAATCCGCATTGGGCCCGCGTGGAGGACTATGGCCTTTTTTTTTTTTTTTTTTTTTTTTTATACCACAAGGGTGGCAAACAGGCATACGGTCCCACCTGATGGGAAGCGGTTACCGTAGCCTATGGACGCTTGCAACACTAGAGGCGTCACTCACGTGTTGCCGACCCTATAAAAAAGGGAGCAACTATAGAGGCAGTGAACACCCTCGTTGTTAGGGGAGGCTCGAGCTCCTCGGTGGCGACGTATATGAGCTGATTATGATGATCTTTAACCTGTATAATGATGGATAGAGGTTTTGAGGTCTTATCACCGTTTCTTAATATTGTTTTAGTATTTTAATAATACTGTTTTCAGGGTCAAACTCTTAAGTTTATGGAATTTCCGCTCAAAAGCAAACCGGACTTAAATGGAATTAAAAATAGTAAAAAAAAAGGTCTGTACATGATCAATGTCACAAAAGGTATTCTTATCTGAAAGTGCTTAAAACTGAATTTGTCCTATAACGGAGCAAGTTATTTTGTTATTGCTTTTGCGATATCTATTGTTATATTTTTTGAGGTTTCCATTTCAGTCTGTCGTGTAAAATTCCTATTCAGGTTTTGCCTGCAGTAATAGCAGTGACGACTTTATCTATGCTATCTTCTTCTACTTCTCTGGAAAGCACATACGCGTGAGTGACGCTTCTGGTGTTGCAAGCGTCCATAGGATACGGTAACCTCTTCCCATCAGGTGGGACCGTATGCCTGTTTGCCACCCTTGTGGTATAAAATAAAAATTAATAATAACATACACTCGTAAATATGTCTCGTTTATTCTATCTTTAGACTGTGTAAAACGACCAATCTATCGTCCTTTTAGTCTTGATTTTACTGATGTTAGATTTGAAAATTGCTATTTAAGTAGTTGGGAATCTTATTATCAAGTTTTCGGATATTCCAACAAAAACTAACTTCCGAACCGGTATCAACCAGATAATTTAGTACCTGTTAAGGTTTATTTATTTTGTTTCGTTTCAATGTGTGACCAACCTATTCAACCTATTGTCACTTCAGTTTATGGACTACGGTTTTAGAGCATTTATTATTGTCTATTATATTGCTATGTATATTAGATCGCGTGATTTGTCTTTCTATAATATGTTTTCGATAGTATCTAAACTAACATATAATTATTTTTAATACGAAAGTAATTCTGTCTTTATGTCTCATTTTGACGCTAAAACTACTGAATCGATTTAAATGATATTTAATACACAGGTAGTCTAGAGCTTGAGAAAGGACAAAGGCTACTTCTTACCCATGGAAAATTGAGGATTCCTTAGGAACGCGAATGAAACCGGGGAGAGTCACTAGTATTTTATATATCGACGGTAGAAAATAACAATCAATTCTGGAATTTGACCCAACGACCCAACGACCTAACGATTTCAAGTCCGAACTCTAACCAGACTGTTGGGGTCATAAGCTTATCATGAATGACCGAGTGTATTTAATTGTTAATATTTGTCATTTATATAAATTCAGTAGAATTTTACTTTATAGCTTGAACTTTTTTTAACAGATGCAAGAATAGAATGGAGACTAACATTGTATCGTTAACACTATCAAATAGCAGGTGCGTAGTTCATATTAGCGACAGAATGAGAATTTTATTAGCATTATCAAATTTTCGTATATCTCGAAAACTCAATTTGTCAATTGAAGTTCATTAAAACACTATGTAAATGGTGTTTCTGATTAACACTTACAACAGATGTTTCATTAGGTATATATTCTTCAATAGATATTTACTATTGATTATATTCATTAACTTTGTTATCATGGTACCTACATGGGGTATGCGTATGTACCTATCAGCTCTTTCATTTGTTCCCTTGTCTATGAATAATAACAAATCACTAATAGATTGGATTATTATTAAGTAAGATAAGTAAGAGGTTTGTTAGAACTCATGTTCCTGGTTAATATTTTTCAATGAATTTATTGACCACTAGTGGCTCCCGGCATTACCGGAATTCAAATTTCCCGGGATAAAAGTTTTCCTATGTCCTTTCCCAAGCTCTAGTATATTTCTGTACCAAATTCCATAATAATCGGCCTAGTGAATTTTACGTGAAAGCGTAAAGACATATAGAGTTACTTTCGCAGTTATAATATTTGTAGGGATTTTTATTGTTAGCTCATGGTGTCCCTTACTCTGTCATTACAAGATCATAAACTGAATCACAAAGTTGAAACGTCAAATCAATTGTCAAGGTATTTCAAGAGGCCAATTAATGAGAATCAGGTTAAAAATAGCCGATGACAGTGTTATGAAGGCCGTTGCAAGACAACTTGTGCCTTAGTTATGTCCATAGCTGCGCTTGCGCATAGTACTTACCTGCAGTTATTCTTAAACAGTTTCTAATGGAGTCTATGAAGAGAAGGTTTAACGATCTTTTAACATGTACTTTCGGGATAATCAAGGACACCAAAATTATTAAGAACAAGTGCACGTTTTTGGGATACATTAATGGACAATCCATACTCCTGTATCTGTGTATATTCCATACAAATTACCTTCATCTTAAAATGCGCTTAATAAAGTCTTGGACGTTTTAAGAATATAATCATAAAACAATAGCTTCCGGCCCCGGTTGCACCCGCGTTCCCGGTTTAGCCGTGAGAGCGTAACAGACAGACAGAGTCAGAGTTTGGCTTTTATTATTATAAAGATATAATTAGTAGTATGATACTCGGTGGAGACGTATATGAGCTGTTGATGATGATACTAGGGATTTAGATTTCATGTCAACTTCAATTATATTTAAATAACCAGTACCTACGTTAAATCTACAATTCTACATGTATAGACAGTAAGTACCTTGATCATTATCTCGCGTTATCAAATAAAACGCAAAAGACAAACGTAAACAACTTGAAACAAGTACATCGAAGGGCTAAATCGTAAAACGCTTCCTACATTGTTTGCAACATAAATCATATAGACATACATTTGACAGCACATAAGGTCGCAGTTACAATACGGGTTCACCTGAATAACTACGAAATATTATACGGGCGTTAGAAAATCTACTGTAACCGTTGGAGAATTGGGTTTATTTTTAAATGGTTTTTTCTATGAAGGGTCCAGTATGCGTCGTTCGGAGGCTTACGTGACTCGAGACACGGAACATTAACTGCGCACTGGATATGAGTGTGTTTTGGTGAATTTTGGCCAAGTACTGGGCCAGATGTATTTACTCTTTACTTATAAATACCTTACTGATATACGCTTGTATTTATATATACTTAATTGTGTATAGTAGTGTAAAAGTTACGGCAGTTAGAGTTAAACTTTTTGATATAGTTATACGGTTTATAGGTTAGACGCAGGCCCGATCGATTGGCGCGTAGAAAAGCTGACTATAGCTAGTGTAAGGAAACTTTAAGCTTGTTTCTGTGTCCCGACTTAATGCGTATAGCGCGAAGTTAGGGCGTAGAATACTATACTATAATTGTATGTGACTTTCATGCTATGATTGGTAAAAAATCGACGTGTTCTTGGTCTTCATTTATGTTAACATAGTGAATATACACAAGTGCAATTTAAAAATTAATACCTATTATATTATTTCACTTCATTATAACTAAAAACAATTAAAAATATTTAACTCTTTGTACGATTTTACAAGCCATGAACGCATAAAATAAACGTAACCCAATCTGACACGTATAGCGAGAAAATGCGTTTAAATTATCAGTAGACATATTATATAAATTATTTTGATATCACGTTTATTTGATTTAATTGCTGTTTAAGTTGGACATCAATTTTGATGTTGTTTACGATTACACTAGTTAAACAAAAAATTTGAATAAAATTATCGCAAACGATAAGCGTTGAGATGGATGAGGTATGCGTAAGATATAGTCAGATCACATACAGATTAGATACTGGAAAAAATACACGTAAAGGATAAGACAATGACGTAAATTGTCATCACGCTTAGTTATTTTTAGGAACAAGTCTAAACTAATATTATAAAGCTGAAGATTTGTTTGATTGCTTGAACGCAGAGTATCATCAGGGGGCCAAGTCTGCTATTTGACAATAAGCGACCAACTATTGCCATTCTATCGACATCCTATTGAGATTCCATTTCCATTGTGCCAAATTTGGTATTCTGCTAACATTTTATAAAAGTCTCGATATAATGTCGATGGAGTGTCAGTTGGATGGAAATGGAATGTCAATGGTTTAGTCGACGATGTTGCCTGTTAAAACTACCATGAAACCAATGATGCCAGTATAAACTACAATTTGTAGTCAAATACGTTTTAAGTACTTTTTTGTGAATTTATTACATTGATTTCGACAAATTATTAATTTTTACGATATAAATATCAACATTTATTAAAAATACATTTTAAATAATCTTACCAATCATGAAAAAAGTAAAAAATACTGAAGATTTGGCTGTATGGGCTAGATCCCTTTGCCTTCCATACGTATAAGAAAAAAACAAAAAAAATAAATTGACACAAGTTTGAAATCTTTGAAGACAAATTCAACTTAAATAATATAATAAATCATCTTCGAAAATTATGATCCCCGTCGTTTATCTTTAACTAACGTGACACTGACGGAATTGTGCTACTGGCTACAGTCGCCATTTAAATAAAGAAGAAGACTTTTTGCAAAGATTTGGGCATATTAATTACTGCTCCTATAGATCTTTTAGAAAATCACAAAGAGCTGGCGCTTCAGGCGCTTGGCCTCCGTACTAGGACGAAGGAAGGACGTAGCCTGACCAAACGCCTTTGGGCTGAATGCTCAGTTCTCCTTAACAGCGTATCCTCCGATTGCGTCTCCAAGACGCCGGACCAGTGGAGAGTGGTAAGTTTAATACACAAGCTTCTTGTCTACTTTTAATATTAAAAGCAAGTTTATACCTACTTCTAGTAAGTATAATAATTTATATTCTAATATAGGTACTGGGATTTTAATGTCCTCGACGCACGCAGCAGAACTCTCTTTGTAATCTATACATATAATAACTGTGAATATATGTATATATTTATTTAAAGTATAGGGTAATGAAACTAGGAATTGCATGTAATGTTTTTAATTAGAAAATCTTAACTAATCTCTAATTTTACTGTTAATGTCCATCTGAAATCTGTAACAAATTAATAACATAATTACTTCCATACTGTTATAGATATAAACTTATTAATTATACTATACTTAACAATCCTTCCCTTCACAGCCTTTCAACCAGAGCCTGCTGTAGTGCCCGGCCTCTTTGAAGCTCAGGATTGACTTGGTGGTCCTGTGGATTCAGTCTATTGTCTTCATCCTAAAACAACAACAAGTCTTTTGTGAATTCTTAAAATGTTGTACTTGTTAAATCCTTAAAAAGTAAAATGTTTAGTTAGTTGATTATGTTAAAATTGTGTAATTGTATTTATTGAATAAACACCATTTGTTCAATTATTCTTTTTCTCTGCCCGAACCACCTATCACACATTACAGTTTATTTGCAAAATGTTGATTCTCTAAGAAGTTGCATTTTAATTTAATGTAAATCAACAATTGGTTGATTATTTAATAATTATACATTAGGCTGTGATCATAATGTACCTAGTTTTAATTGTAAATTAAAAATATGTTATTTAAGGCTGATTAAATGTTATATAAACAAAGTACATATACCTATAAATCTTTTACTTTTCAAATCACAGAACCATAAGTATAAAACATGCCTGATTCTGCCTCTGATTCTCTTCATCAGCTCCCTCAGGTGGAGGGACTCTGTTTTGATTGATGATATCTCTGCTATAACTAGTATCTAGCAATTATGTACCTTTCAAGTACCTAAGTAAAACATAACTGAATTAAGTAAGTACTGAACTCTAACTAACCTTTAAATCGATGGATATCCCATCCTGATGTCGCTGCCTGGTGAGATAAGGGTTCAGCTCTTCAATGAGAGCCCTCACTTGCGCCTTCCCGAGACGAAAAGTTTTATAAACTACCTCAGGAAGATCAAATGCGTCAACCTTATCTAGGTAGGTATAAAACCTACTTCTAGTAAGTATAATAATATAGATTTTAATATAGGTACTGGGATTTTAATGTCCTCAATGCAGGCAGCAGAACTCTCTTTGTAATCTATACATATAATAACTGTGAATATAGGTATATATTTATTTAAAGTATAGGGTAATGAAACTAGGAATTGCATGTAATGTTTTTAATTAGAAAATCTTAACTAATCTCTAATTTTATTGTTAATGTCCATCTGAAATCTGTAACAAAGTAATAACATAATTATTTCCATACTGTTATAGATATAAACTTATTAATTATACTATACATAACAATCCTTCCCTTCACAGCCTTTCAACCAGAGCCTGCTGTAGTGCCCGGCCTCTTTGAAGCTCAGGATTGACTTGGTGGTACTGTGGATTCAGTCTATCATCTTCATCCTAAAACAACAACAAGTCTTTTGTGAATTCTTAAAATGTTGTACTTGTTAAATCCTTAAAAAGTAAAATGTTTAGTTAGTTGATTACGTTAACTTGTGCAGGCTGTGATCATAATGTACCTAGTTTTAATTGTAAATTAAAAATATGTTATTTAAGGCTGATTAAATGTTATATAAACAAAGTACATATACCTATAAATCTTTTACTTTTCAAATCACAGAACCATAAGACAAGTATAAAACATGCCTGATTCTGCCTCTGATTCTCTTCATCAGCTCCCTCAGGTGGAGGGACTCTGTTTTGATTGATGATATATCTGCTATAACTAGTAACTAGCAATTATGTACCTTTCAAGTACCTAAGTAAAACATAACTGAATTAAGTAAGTACTGAACTCTAACTAACCTTTAAATCGACGGATATCCCATCCCGATGTCGCTGCCTGGTGAGATAAGGGTTCAGCTCTTCAATGAGAGCCCTCACTTGCGCCTTCCCGAGACGAAAAGCTTTTATAAACTGCCTTAGGAAGATCAAATGCGTCAACATTATGTCTTACCGCTGCACGATATTTGCGGCGCTGGCGCAAAAGGCGACGTCTTTGGTCAGCAGCATTAGCAAGGGCCAAAATACGCCAACGCAATGATGCGGCTGAAGGCCTCATGGCTAAATTTTATGTTCTTTTTTATTTTTTTTACTTCTCAAATGCTCGAAAAAGGTGTCGTTGTTCGATGGCAGTTGAATGGCCAAATTACAACTGAAAGTCCATTGATACAACTGTCAAACAAACGTCAAATAGCGAAGAGAATACCGTTTGCACCAACAATTACGATTCCATTCAAATTCAATTGACAGCAGACTACCGAAAAGAGCAATAGTAGTTCAATGGAGTGTCGGTGGAGTTTCGATAGAATGGCTTCGGATTTAAACAGCAAGAGAATACCAAATGCCAAAATCCAATCAGCTGAGACACAATCGACACTCTATTGAGACTCCATTGGTGCATTTGTATTTAGCAGACTTGGGCCCCAGTACCTTAGAGCCCTGCGAGACCACCCTTCTATGTAAACGAAGTCATGAGTTGAAAGTTAGCGTTATCCCAAAGTAACTATCCACGCGGACGAAGTCGCGGGCAGAAGCTAGAGCAGTGATATTTGTAAATCGGTTATTGCCATGTACAAACTAATATGTACACAAACAAACGTGTTTTTATCATTGGTCTGCTAATTAGGAAATAATTTTCGTGTCTGCGATTTATTTAATGTTTATTTTTATAAATTCACACTATCAGTTTTTAAAGATTCTAAATTGTTATTCATATTTATTTATAGTACGAGATCCGACCGTAGGATCAAGGGTCTGATCTGTTTTTTGCTTCAAACCATTTTTTCATGAATATTTATAACTAGGAGAATAGATATATCCGAGGGTGCCTATCAAATTTTGGCCGGAAGTATTTTTAATAAAATTATAAAAAAATTTTTTTTGCTAACGCGTCACGTTCACTTGTTTTTTTAATAAAATCTCGTCTACGTCACGGCAAATTATATAAAGATTCTAAAAAATCACGGGTGCCTTCGCCCATTTGCCCGCACCTCCTCGCAGCCAGTCGTAAACAGGTATGATATTGATACACTTTAGCGTTCATAACGTACATCTATGAATTATTTATCAAATTAAAGCTATTTTTTTTCTATTAATTATCATATATGGGTGCCTAATTAAATTCGGCCGCAAATAAGGGTTGCCGGGTGTTAAAGATGATAAATATTGTAGGTAGAGTGAAAGAGAGTTAGCGGCGCTAACTTGTCGTGAAACATTATAAAACATAAAAAACCAAACAAATTGTTGTTGTTTTATTTATATATCTTAAAATGATTTGATTAATGAACATAAATTAAATTTATAAAGATGAAGGCGTGTTTTCTGTGTAACGAAAAAAGCAATGTACCTACTCAACTTTGATAATGTATCATTCATAAAGTGCTCGCAAATGTTATTGTTTCATAAAAAAAATATATATCAAAATCATGACATGAAAATAATGGCTGCCTGCTATTATTTATATTATATATCATCACGCTACGACCAATTGGAGCGGAGCAGCAATGAAGAATGTTTCAAAATCGGTAGTTTTTTTCTTTTTGAGAGCTTCCACTGCGTGCGCTGCGTTAACGGTAAATGTTTCGCAGAAACAATGTTTGATAGAACTGTTTCCCTTCAATAGTTCTAAAAAACAGTCCGCGACAGCATATATATAGGTATATATCTATCTTTTAAGGTTGGCACTATAACTTTTTTATGCTAACCAAATTTGTTCTAAAATAAAGAATTATTTGTGAAGGTGTTTTGTATAAAGATGATATTTATCCTTATCCAAATAAATACGTTATTCATCACAAATATTTATTTTTAATCGCTCATAAGAGATATCGCAGTTTTTAAATAACATCGCAGCAAAATAATTTTGATTTTGATATATATTTTTTTTATGAAACAATAACATTTGCGAGCACTTTATGAATGATACATTATCAAAGTTGAGTAGGTACATTGCTTTTTTCGTTACACAGAAAACACGCCTTCATCTTTATAAATTTAATTTATGTTCATTAATCAAATCATTTTAAGATATATAAATAAAACAACAACAATTTGTTTGGTTTTTTATGTTTTATAATGTTTCACGACAAGTTAGCGCCGCTAACTCTCTTTCACTCTACCTACAATATTTATCATCTTTAACACCCGACAACCCTTATTTGCGGCCGAATTTAATTAGGCACCCATATATGATAATTAATAGAAAAAAAATAGCTTTAATTTGATATATAATTCATAGATGTACGTTATGAACGCTAAAGTGTATCAATATCATACCTGTTTACGACTGGCTGCGAGGAGGTGCGGGCAAATGGGCGAAGGCACCCGTGATTTTTTAGAATCTTTACATAAATTGCCGTGACGTAGACGAGATTTTATTAAAAAAACAAGTGAACGTGACGCGTTAGCAAAAAATGATTTTTAATAATTTTATTAAAAATACTTCCGGCCAAAATTTGATAGGCACCCTCGGATATATCTATTCTCCTAGTTATAAATATTCATGAAAAAATGGTTTGAAGCAAAAAACAGATCAGACCCTTGATCCTACGGTCGGATCTTAGGCTATTAGCACAACCACAGCCATTAATTCAACAAAAAAAGCTTTATTTTTTTATATCAGGTAACCTATAGGTATTACCACAGGCCTATCATGTTGGTAAATATATAACACTAGCTGCCTCCGCGCGGTTTTACCCGCGTAGTTCCCGTTCCCGTGGGAATACAGGGATAAAATATAGCCTATGTTACTCGGGGATAATGTAGCTTTCCAAAGGTGAAAGAATTTTTGAAATCGGTCCAGTAGTTTCGGAGCCTATTCATTACAAACAAACAAACAAACAAATCTTTCCTCTTTATAATATTAGTATAGATAAGCACCTCAATTGGTAAGAAGACCAACCATGTCAAATTTTCTTTGACGTCCAAAGCCTAGACCTACGTTTGATATTGGACTAAATGACGGCGTAGGAAGCAGACATTTTTGCTGCATTTTGTCGCGTTCGCGACGCCTCGTTAGATTATAACTTTTATAAGTCTATTACAAGAATATCAAGTAAAGTCACAGTTGAAATAAGTAACCAAGAAAGCAAATACCACTGTATTTCTTATTGCATATTTATTTACAGTTTTCGTAACATTCTGTTTACAAACAATACAATCTCAAATCGGCGTTTAGATACACGCAGCGGAACAAAGGCGTTTCCTAATGAAACGACTATACAATATACCCACACATAATCTATCGGGAAACATGACCTAGTTAACGAGTATTTGCATAATTGTGCGCAAATATTGAGATTTGAATTATAGTTGTACGAGAGAAATGAAAATAGTAACAGCAATCAAACTAATTTAATAAATGCGAAAGTTACTCTGTCTGTTTGTTAGGTGCTCACAGCTGATGAGTTTTGGTAAACAGAGGTGACCATAAGAATACAGGTACTAATTATTCTGCGCAGACAAATTCGTATGTACTAGCTTATCAATACGAATTGGTAAAACAAAATTGTATGGGAGATGTTACAGATGGCTGACTGGTACATAAATGAATACATTTTCTTCTGGTACAAGAAGAGTGAATGGAAGAATTCTTTCAGATTCAAGTCACCTTAGAACTCTTTTGCAGATATATTTCCTACTTTATTAATATATATACTACATTATAAATATACTTACATATGTTTTTAATGAAACTGTTAATTAGTTAAATCGCGTGCCAGATAACAAAATAAAATTTGATGATAAAGAAGCTATACCTACAGAATGCCAAGATAATACTAGATTGCGTGTAAAATAGGTACTATAATCTTGCTAAGAATTTAATCTAGGAACACGTGGATATCTGAGAGGGCTTATGTGATAAAGGCTTAATTATAAATAAGACGTCTGAGGTATTTCCAAAGGAGCTAGCGTAACTAGATTTGTGGTTAGTGACCCTGACTTTCAAGCCGCGGGTCGTGGGTTCGATTCCCACCCAGGACAAACATTTGTATGCATGAATATGTCTGTTTGTCCTGTGTCTGGTCGTAAATATCTATATAAGTATGTATTTAAAGGTAGTATATGTAGTATATCAGCTATCTGGTTACCATAACACAAGCTCACTTTGATGCTTAATTTGGAATCAGATTGGCCGTGTGTGAAAAATGTCCCAGGATATTTATTTATTTATTATTTATTTATGTTGAAATAGGGAAAAATGATTCATTCGTATGTGATGCATATAATTTTGTGACAAAAGGAAATAAATGGATACAAGATGCGTATTTCCGAACGTTTATCAATGATTAGATAAAGTACATTCAGTATTGAAAACAATAAATACTGATATTTATGACGATACTTCTGGAGAATTCGTGAAAATTATTGCGAAAGATTGAATTATTTTGTTTCAATCTAAAACGATTATGTGTATTTTTTCTGTCCATGTGAATATTTTTAGTATATAGTAAACTAGGTATCTGGACCCTATAGTACAAGCTTTGCTTATTAAGGGATCAGAATTTTTATAAGCAAGAACAGAAGATGGCTTGCTGTTAAAACGGTTAGAACAAAACAGAGAGTTAAAAGGGAAAACTAAATTACTTGGACTTTAACTGCATAAGTGAATTTTGCATTTAGCTAAGTTTCTTTAAATAATGTAAAGTAGCGATAAGTAAATTTACAGTAATAGAAGTTCACATGTGTTAAGCAAAATGAACACCCCTCTCGCGCATTCGAATAATGAAAATGATCATATTACGTTCCTATAGATGATTCAGATTCATACATAATTCAGCGGCAGACATCAGTGTGCTCCGCGGGTAGATGGAAAAGAGGAATTACTGACAGGTACAGATACAAATTTTCCATTGACACAGATAAATAAAATTTTACTTTTACATCGGAATCTTTATCACATGACAGAGAAATGCGATAAACAAAATCAATAAGTACTAATACTTCGGTATCAATTTCTTTGAAATCAATAGTGTAGTCATTTATTTATTATAATGATGTAATTCACCGATTTTAATATGAAAGGAGATATTTTTATAATAAAAAATAATCTAATCATCCCCAAAACATAAATGCAGTGTTTTTTTTTACTTTGTATAAATGTATTACTTAATATACTGCAGTTACTTTGGCATTTATTATACATATACACTTTCACGCTACTAAACCGATGGCCATAAAATTTGTTACAGAAATAAACTATAGCGTGGGAAAAGACATAGACTACATTCTACCCCGGGAAAGTTGAAGTTCCCCGACGAACGCGGTTGAAAATGCGCTGCGGCAGCTAGTCATAAATACTGAATGTTGAATTTTGCCTCTGAAACTTAACTTATTTTTAGTCGCGATGGAAACGTACCTCATCGCTTAAAAGAGGATTATAATTTCGCGTCAGTTTTATCTAAAATGATCGATCGAAGTCAAGAGCACGTATTTTTCCTAGCGTCTTGTTTTTCACAAGACCATCAATTTGTCTCATCACTCTGGACAGATGGGAGATAAGTTGAGATATCGGCTTTTTCCTTTGAATGTAATCAGAGAGTAATGTCTGACAAACCAGTTATGAGAATGAGAAATGTTCAAAACTGAATAAAGATAACAGTTTGGCGAGTTAAATGAATTTTAGCAGCGCATTTTTAAGGGTTCCGTAGTTTTATGTATATGCATGAAAATGCCTGTTTTATCTGCCCGTCTATTAATCATCGGACCGTCTGTTTAGTTAGAAAGAGATTGGCCCTGTGTGAAGAATGTCCCAGGATATTTTTTTTAATCTTTTATAATTAGGTGCTTATGGCAATTTCAAAATTGAAGACTTCAAGATATATATCAAGGTGAATAATATAGAGATCCTACACGTGTATAAAGCTACATAGTATTTTAATGTAACATTGTTTTGTTCACGTGTTAAATGGATTCGTGAGGTACTATTTTCATAGTAAATTGGTTACGTGACTTTGTAAATTGAATAATAAGGAATGTCTCGTGTATTATTATTATTACATTATTTCGTGTAACATTATTTACCATTACATCAATGGTATGTATCTACATACATACTCAAGTATGTGTACCTACCTATTGCCCCCCGCAGTTCCACCCCTGTTTTAAATCCGATATGTTGATAAAGTATATATTCTATGGGTATGGCAAGTTTCGTCCAAATTCCTTAAACCGTAATTACGTCAATGATTAACCAACATCCATAGATACATCTATATATCCTTACAAGCTTTGATTTGATCAAAAACAGTGATATTCAACAAAATCTTTATCACTTTTTTACGCAAAGTCAGGGTGGGTCACTAGGTTTCCTATAAAATTTATTCTGTTGGTATAGGGCGACCTTTACAAGGTTAAAGAGGAAAAGGGATAGAGCGTGTAAGCTTAGTGAGAGCGAATGCTAGGAACTAGCTCAAGGGCGTCTCTAGGGCGGAGGAAATGCGGATTAAAGGATGTATGTTTGAACCTATAATCTAACTAGATAACGTTAGTACCTCTTTGTATGAAGACCAACCGTGTCATTAACTCTTTGACATCTGAAGACGAAACGGTCGATCGCGGACTAAATGACGGCGTTGAAAGCAGAGATTGTTGCTGCTTCTTGAAACACGAAGTACATTCTCACGATGTCTAGTTAGATTAACAGATTTGTGTCCTTATAAGAAAATAACCATATACATAGGTATATATTATTATATGTTCATATTCACGCAAGCGCTTTTTACGTTATGTACCTACTAATGAACGCTCAATAAACGTTGAATTTCCACTGCATTGCCTTGAAATTGTATGCATGCTCGACATCCTTGAAATTATCCGCAAACATGATTCATATTTTATAAGGTTTATAGCCAAGTGGGCATAGAAAAAACACTTGTGACCCAGAAAAACATGAAGCGAATACTAAAAACCGGCCAAGTGGAAGTGGGACTAGCGTATGAAGGGTTCCATCGTAAAAGATTAGATACTATAGGTAAAAAAATCTGTAAGCATTTTAAGGGTCTACTTGTTGCTATTAAGATCCAGCAAAAAATCCTTTTCAACAGAGAAACCCCAAATTTCTTCTTATTGTAGTTATAACAACATAAATAAACATTATGTGAAAATTCAAACTCAAAGCATTGAAGTGAAGCTGTAATCCACTCAGTATTGATTTCAAGTAAATTGGGACTTGTAAACATTCTAGCTTCCATTTCATTGGCATATATAATTAATCCTAAATCTTACTATTATTATATATGCCAATGATTGACTTAATCACACCTGAATGTCAGTTGGAATCTAAATAAAAATAGCAGTTGGTGATTGAACCTTGAGCAAAGTCTTCACTGATCAATGCAACCTGATCGAAACCTCGAGATTAGTCCAAAATTAACAGATAATTATATTGCTTTAATAGTCTACGCGCGAATCGTCCCGATAGATAAAGAAACATTATTTTCTTCCGAATTGTTCATACTTAGACCACTTTTTATCAGAAGATTTATGTTCCATTTTACGTGACGTTAACTAGTACCCTCTCTGGTAGAAGCAACCTGCATGGTTCGGTGTGTCAAAATAACTTTCGATCCGGTGCAGCAGTGAAACTATAGGTATATATGTATACGTATTAGTAAATTATTAGCACAAGCACACGTAATATATAACATGTTGACGTAGCTGATACGTGATGTGACGATAATTGACACAGCATAGTTTGAATAGCAAGGTGTTGATAGTGACAATGGTACGTCAATAGAATTAACACTAGAAATGTATCTGTCTAGTGCTTGAGGGTTGAATATTGATTTAGTATCATCTGTTCACGATCTTAAAATCTTAAATACGGGTTCACATCACTGGCTTTCGAAGGAAAACATCGGACAACGCGCAAGCGTTAGGATTTATTGAAACTTTACACAGACAGCCAGTGTAAACCAGAAGATATACAAGCAACATCTGAATTTACGCACAGATTTTTATAGAAATTAACTCATTATAGTTGTGGCTATAATAAATCATAAGCCAACTAACTGCCACCATATATCTGAATAGACACGCTTTCTAAGACCGACGGATAGAAGCAATTCATAAGGGATTACTCTGACAAGAGAATCACTATAACAGTAAGACGATGTTTACTAGGATTCCATAATCGATAAACAAGTTCCAACTTAGTGCTATGAACAGCCACAACATTTACTTTCAACACTATAAAGAGCATGCAGCCTTGCAATTAAATGGCGCACACAGATGAGTAAAGACAAACATTACTCTCTATATTGAAGGCCGATACAAATTCTGGGCGGTGATTCTGTAAGGTAAAAGCAAATTCACTGATGTATCAGCTGTCTCTGTCTTTAGTTACATAGTCACATGAGAGGTTTGCTTTCCGTGGTTGGATCTCACAACGCAGATTTTTACGAGAGAATGCTTAAGGCTTAAGGCGAGGACGGCGGGTCGACTTCCGTCGTATACTCGGAACTGATTGAAGATTAACGAGCTCTCAGTGCAAAAAGTAAATATGTATTATATTGCCTGTCTATTATTGGAGCTGAAATTGTAAACTTATCAGTAATTAATGAAATAGTATGATTGGTTGCAACTGCACTTATTTATGGACAATTATAATATCGAGGGATTGTTAATGTGTGAACCTGTCTAGCAGATTACGTTTGACTACAATGTTGCAATTTTAAATAAGGCCAAAGAGCTTAAAGAGCATTAATGGATATTTAAAAATATTTGTTTTAGTCTGTAGTGGTAACACACGCGTCTTCAAGGTCAAAATATTTATCGCTAGGTCAAACTTTTCAGATAAAAAGTTTGGATAAATGAACGAGACTAAGATGACCTTGGCACGCCAGGAAGTTACTTAAGTATCTGATACATGTAATGACAAATTATTTATTGTTCTAGAAAGAATTTCCCCTCGTGATATTGATTTCATATCAATGTACTGTTAAGTCACTGTGTTATCGCATTTTTTTATCTTAATAAGTACCTACAGTATTTGGATGAAAAGTATCGTTGCTAAAAAAAATTGTTATATGGGTACGAATGGTACGATAATAATATTACTACCATCGATTAAGTTATATTTGCTTAGCAACGCCCAATATACACGATTTTATTTGCCATGACATGTTCAATTCAGATTCCAGATTAAGCAGTTTCCACCACGCGTAGTTACCGTTCCTGTAGGAATATGGGGATAAAATAAAGCCTATGTTACTACCTGATAATTAAGCTTTCTATTGGTGAAAGAATTATTCAAATCGATCAAGAGGTTTCGGAGCCTATTCAATACAAACGAAAATCTTTCCTCTTTATATTAGTGTAAATTTATAAATTTCAAACAGCATATCTGTTTACAAGTTCTGCAGTGTTAGGAAATGTTCTCAGTTCTGCGTTATCTAAAATACCTACAGTTCTATTATTGTCGTTTTATCACACAATTAATAACAACACTAATTATGTCATTTGAAGTCATCGATGATGCATGCACCTAAACAATAATCACTTGAATCATTATCACTTTATGGTATGCGCATACGCATAAACTATTCTGACGTTAGATTAAGATTAACAAACAAGTTGGATAAGCTCGTAAACTTTGAAGCCACTCTTTCTCAGTTGCTGCGAAAATTACTAAGCTACTGACCTTCAACTTAATATGTGCAGTAAATATATACAGACTTTTTTATAGAGTAAGTTACCATTTCACAAGGCTTTTTGTTGAGTGACCATGACTTTCAAGTCGCCGGTTTTAGGCTTCGAGTTCCAACTGGAATTTGTGGGGATGGACAGACATTTGTGTACTGGTTCTGTGTGTGTATGTTAATATCAATGTATGTAAGTGTATGTATTGCCGTGTATGAAAAATGTCCGAGGATATTTATTTTATCAGTTTGATCTTTATCACCAACGAGTGCTTAGGTCAGTAGGCTTACGTCTTTCGTCCTCATCATCAAATAAAAACGTATGCTCAATGATTTATCGACGTCTTTATTTAGCAGACAGTCGTTATTCATACTCATATAATTAAAAAGGAAAACAATGCCAAGTATATGATTTAGGTATACTTTATAGCGCATACGGCATTCCAAATCAATGAGTCTTCTCATTCATAAATCTTAGGAAGGAAGCGTAGGTATCAATACATAAATTAAAACGTTACGTAAAAGGTACCGGTTTTCACAATTTTAATGACCAATTTAATCTCGGCAATTCTTAATTTCGTTACCGAACTTTATTCTGTCACCAAGGCAAGAACAATCTCATTAAATTTAGAGATTGAACGAGAATTTCGAAGCGACATTTACTACCAACTTTTGCTCGAAATAACTCTTGATGCTATTAAAATGAGGTTTAGTTTAGCTTCTCGTTGCAGGGCAAGGCAAAAAGTCGAATGTGGTCCGAAAAATCCTTAGGTCATTAACTCGGGAATGTTTTTACAGTGTAAGTACTTTTGAGTCATATGGAGCATGATTTTTGAAGAACTGATATGTAGGTTTTTGAGAATGTATGTATAATTAATGTATGTAATCAGATATTTGTCCCGATTTAAAATTAATGAGAGAAAAACTACACTGATACTGTTCTAGTTGCAGACTAATCAAGTATGACATATCTATATATACATAAGAAAGTCGTGTTAGTTACACTATTTATAACTCAAGAACGGCTGAACCGGTTTGGCTGAAAATTGGTGGGGAGGTTGCTTAAAACTAGGAGACGGACATAGGATACTTTTATCGCGGGAAAATTGAAGACCCCGGGAACGCGGCCGAAACCGCGGGGAGTCACTAGTATGTCATATGATTAGCCTGAAACTTGTTTCAGTTATGATTTGAGTTTATATGATTTAGAAAGCGTGGACAATCAACAATGAGTATATGAGAAAGTGATATGTAGATGAGAATTCGAAAGGATATCAGGAGATATAGGTCCTACCTACCACATGCTATTGTGCAAGTTAAACTGTAAAATCGTACATCATCATAACCATCAGCTCATATACGTCTCCACCGAGGAGCACGAGCCTTCGTGGCTTTCACATGCCTTTAATTGTGACATCTCGGGCATGCGTGTTTTCCTTAACTGAAAGCCTGTGGTGTTGAACCTCCACCCTCATGATTGTGAGTCGGTGCGTTCCCCACTGAGCCACCACGGCTTATAAAATTGTTAAATAAGAATAAAAACACCAATGTCCCTTTAAATAAATAAATTTGTTTGTCCCTATCAAACACGTACGTCAAGAAATGCGCAGTGCAGTGGTTTCTAGATAAATCGTTAAAATACTTGAGGAGTGACTCATAAAAGTACCTTAAAAGGTACATTATTATCTGCGCATACATCCGCATCCTTGGCAGGTACTTCGACGGTTCTATATTCAAAAGTGGGTTTAAGGTCACGATCGTGAACATGTATATGTCAAATATTATATAGTTGAAGAGTTTGTTTGTTTCAACGGGGTTATCTTATGAACTACTTGACAATCTTTCAGTGTTGGATAGCCAATTTATCTAGGAAGGGTATAGTATCAAGTTACGACTAATAAGAGCGGGGCATCAATGAAGAATGTTGCAAAAACTGGGAGAGTGACACAGACGAAGCTACGTGGGTTAGTTGTGAACTTTAACTATATGTATGTAGTGTATTACGCGGTGTGGCAACCCTACCGTCACGTCTCCAGGTCAGGGCTAGTCTCACGACGTAATACTTTGGGGGACGTTCTTGGAACTACGTAGTGTCTTGACATTATCATTAAATCTGTTACAATTGAATCTCATGGAATTTATATAGGAGAACTGTTTTTCCGAGAATGGACTGTAGGTAACATTAATTTCTAAGATCATATTGTAAGACAGAAGATATAGTTAGTTTTTTATGGTAGCTAGCGTAGCGTTGTATGTCGTTTCCTAAGCTCTAATCTATATCTGAACCCATTTTGATCGAAATCAATTCAGTGGTTTAGTGAAAGCGTAACAGGCAGACAGAAGTCACTTTCGCATTTATATACTATTCGTAGGCATTTTCGTGAATTTGAAAACACTTCGATGTACTTCGAGTTTTCCAAAGGGTAGTAGCAATTTAGGCATATTCTATAAGACTCTTGTAAAGTACCTACTGTTTATTTTTTTCTCGCGTATTATTATTGACTTCGGAATCACTTTTTGACCTTGCTATGTTTACCATTGCATTTGGAATTCACTTTTGCACGTTCGAAACCGTAAATTGTTTTCCTCATTAATAAATATCCCGGCGTAAATTTTGCAACTCATAAGTAAGGAATTCACACCATTAATTGAGTCAATTGTATAACTCATTCATTAAATAATGGAGTAGGTAAAGATTTGTAAGTGTAACGTATAAACCTTGCCGAAGGGAAAATCGTCTGTCAGCATTTGTTGTTCCTTGGAGTGAATGAGAGATCTTCCCTCTCATTCACTGAAGAATCTAAAATTCATATTTGTTTGTTATGGGTGTGTATCTATATAGAACTTTTAAATAATAAAATGCATTGATTTAGCCCAGTGGGGGATACTTTAAAACTATGTTAAATTTCATCACGATAATAACAGGAAAGTACTCGACCGATAAAAATTTTTTTCCACCAATGTAAACCTAAATTATCAAGGAGTAACATAGGCTATATTTTATCCCCGTATACCTACGGTAATTTGAACTACGCGAGTAAAACAACGCGGCGAAAGCTAGTTCCAAATATTGTCATGAAAAAAATAGTCTAGTAACTAATCATCTTTTGTAACACTAATGAATGACCATACAAAAATGGACGTCATTAGAAGTAAACAGTATTTATTCCACAAATAAAGTAACACATACGTCATAGATAACATATAGTTAAGGAGCAAACGTAAAACCCAAAGTCCGTTACGGGTGTTACAGCGCTTAATGGCATTTTAATCAATTATATCGGTACCAAATAAATAACAAAATTATAAAAAAAACCTGAGCTGCGCTTGGCGCCGGCTTGTCGCGGGAACGAGCAGGGGGGGGGGGGGGGCAGTGAGGGGGCGTAGATACGGGGGGGGGGGTAGAGACTGGGGGGGGGGGGGCGACTTGCGAGTGAGGTCAGGCTTGGTGCATCGGTAATAGTGCGAACGAAAAACGTTATCCGCTATTCTTATAACGTTAAGGTATATATAGTGCCTATGGTTATTGACATTTATAGAACTAAATTTTATAGATATTATAATAACATTATGTTCATTAGAAATCAATAAATTATTAGCTATTTATTAACCGTGTATTATAGCTTCCTAACATACTTCTATCATTATAAGTACATAAAATGTATTATATTAATATAAGTATGTTTTATGGCGGAGGTTGCCCAATGAAATTGGAAGGACCATCTTGCTTAACTTATTTTGCCATCAAGAATGCTAATCTTAAAGTGTAAAGTCCACATTTAACTAAGCAATACCATTCATGTACCTAAGAGTCTCGTAGTTAAAGTCGTATGCATAAGCAACTGCCCAATTTCATCAAATAATTCAACACCACCACCAAATTAAAATAATTTGTTTCAGGTATGTCAAACATGACAAGAATTGCACACTTGTGCAAACACAATATCGGTTATTAGCACGTTCTATCGTACCGCGTGCACAACACTAGTGAGGTCAGACACGACCGGCGGGGCCCCCCTCCCCTCCACCTGCCTGCCCCTCTCCCCTCCCTGCCCCGTCCCGACCCCCCCCGACCCCCCCCGGCAGTATAAAGCCGCTCCCCCACACGCGCGCCGCGTTACTACGCCACCGTGTCGTTCAGTGCCACAACATTCACGAAGCCACGCGCCAACAAAAATTGTGAAAGTGTTGCATACAAAACGTGATTTCTCGAGTGAGAGTATATTGCCGGACCAACGGCACGAGCTTATCAACTCAGTATCGGCGGGGAAGATTGTCTTCTGAATTTAAGTGAGGAGTGGGGTTCAATGGAAGCGAGGTTCGTGACCTGCCGGAGTTTCCAGCAGATCAAGCCGCCCGAGAAGAGCCTCGCGCCGCCACCGACGGTCAAGGGGCTCCTATCTCGTTTCGGGAGTCAGGCTCAGGCTTTGTTCGCGCCGAAGAAACCCCGCTTTGGATCCTCGGTCGCTATACACAAACTCCGTGAAACCAAGTGGTTCAAGCACGATGAACAGAACATACTCTGCGCCGTGTTGGAGTCGGGATTCATTCTCGAAGTTAGGGCGGAAGACACGCTGCCACCAGACTCTACTCTGTCACCAGACTACCATATGTACGCCGTCGCCATGTGGAAGAAGGGTAAAGGTACGTGCAGTAGAATCGTTATCGCATTTAAAGTTTTTTAATTTACACAACCTTGCGGAATCGAAATTATCGTACGCGACGAGCTGCGAGCGGCGATAGCGAGGTGCGGTGCTCATCGTAACAGTCTCGAGGCGAGACTAAATAAAGTTGGGTGTTTGGCACAGTTCACCCACGGTCGCGTATTGAGTCGAATTCACAATAGCAGGGCGTTAGTAAATAATACATGCCCGAGTACGCGTGCACGGTCGTTCGCTTTAATGAGACCAACAGATGAATAGTAAACGAGTTAAACGCTCATTTAAATACCGGTCATTCAAGAATTTCAATTCGAAAGGGCAAAAGCCTTGGTTATTAAGTGATATTTCAATGCATTAAAATGTTTAAGCTAACTTCGGACTCTAAATATTTCAAAAACTTGACACATCGTTTTGGTATGCAAAAGTAATTTGTTAACATAAAATCGTATTTTTAACAGAAAAAACAAAGAACCCGGAACAGATAGAAATTTACACTGTACAACAAAAAGGTGTGAGAAAACGTGTTGTGAGAACAACATTGGGCGCCTTCTGGAAGAAAGACTCCGTGATACGGATCAATAACGTCGATGACAAACAGGAGACACCGAACAATGAAAAAGACATAAGAGCCAAGGTAACAAACTTAAAAAAAAAACAGATCACGTCCAAAAAGTTTCCAATTCCATCAATCCTAATCCACCACTAGTTCTGTTACTAACTGCATCTTTAAATAGAATTGTAGCAGGAAAAGATAGCGCATACGAATTTCAAATAGTTGCACGTAATAAGTGATTAATCGAATCGATCGCTGACGTATAATAAATATTGAAACAAGTTTAACCTGACACAATAAAAGTGACATAACGGTCGGCCTTCGATGACTTTGCACATAAAACTAAGTCACGAGACTAAGCGCATTTCACATGTGCCTAACGCAATATATCAGACAGGTGTTAGAGAAATTGCTAAATCAGAATAAGCAATTCGAACGATTCTTCCAACTGTATAAAACACGATTTGCAAATTGTATTACAGTAAACCCCATTTATATGCAAATCACTTTATTGTTTTCAACAGATTGAACATGTAATTTTAAATTCCAATAAGTCTAAATACATTTGCTCCCTTTAGAATCACTTTTCCACCCTCGTAAACGATTACCTAGTGCATGAAATTCTAACCTTAAATGGTATTTATTGTCGATATTATCTCGAACTTGGATGTTCTACCTTCATAGTAGGCTTGCGACGTCAGAATTGGAAACCTCTCGTTTCAGATAGCGAAAGCCTCATCGGGGCTTTCGTTTATTGGAAACAGTGGACACGGTTGAACAAGGGAACCTCAACTAAGGAGGCTTCTACTGATTGCAGCTGGATATGGCAACAAAGTCAAGGTTCGAGAGGAATTGGCACAATACACTGCATTTCGTCCACTGGTGCCGTTATGGTGAAACTCCGCAAGAAGCTCGCATGAGACAGGTAAATACACACATTTATTTACACTCGCAGTAGATTCTAGAACCCGCAATAACGCAATGTTTACGTTTCGCGTATGTCCGAGTACTCGATCCAAAATTGGAATTCCCGCTTACTTTTTTTTTTCTCTCTTTTGTCCTGTATATTCTTGGTTCTAGAATTGTTCATTCATTTTGAAATATTATTTTTTAAAATTGCACGCAGATGCATGCTACTGGCCAATAAAAATATATAACGAAATTGGTGTTACAATATTCAAAACCTCCATACGAGCGATTGTAACTTCAGTTTTTTATTGATGGCAATAGATTTTTTTTAAGTTCACAAGAAACGTTTACGTGCAAGGCATTGTTTCATTCAGCTTAATGTGTTTGTCTGTGCCAATTGTGTTCAAGTTTACTTCACTGTATACTTTTTTATAATGGGCCATTATGCGACATTGAAAACTGGACTCACCGGAATGGCGATCATTCATGGAGGTATTGCATGGGGCATCACATGGGATAGAAGAATAAAATAGACGAGATCGCACAAAGCAGCAATTTTGTTACAGATCAGCTTAACGACGTCGAAAACACCTATGATTATCATCTTTTGATGGTAATTGTTGAGGCGCTTTGGACACTTACAGCTGGCATCAAATACAAAATACCGGTGAGGTTTTGTGACATTTTAAAACAAACTTGTACCAGAATTCAATGTGCCCTATTTTTTGTGTTTTTCTTCAACGCATTGTATGTTTATATGTATTTTCACACACATAGGTAATAGGTATAAAAATCTCAAAGAACGCAAACTAGCTTATTGTGAAGAGACATTTAGTATCAAGTCAGTATTGAACATGCGTTGATAATTTCAAGGTAGTTGACCTACAAAACGTAGGTAATAAAGAACAATCTCAGTACATTCACCTTAGTCAATAGACGGAAACAGTGCCGTAAAGAAAATCGTTACCTAACGGTAGTATAACATTTACAGTATAATATAAATAATAAATTAAACATGAATATTGCCTTTTTGAGAAAAATATATATATAACTAGCTACAGCACCCGTTCCCGTAGGAATACGCGGATAAATATCTATATAGCCTATGACACTCACAAATAACGTGGTTTTTTAATCTAATAATTTTTATTATCGATTCAGTAGACTAAGAAAGATTACCCCGTTAAAATTAATATTAATATAGACAATATCTACATTATTGTTCAAAATAAAGTTGCAAAGCAAACAGATACCAACGTAGATAGAAAAAATATTAAGTTACTATAGGGATAGTAAAGTAAAGAAGTAGATATGCAATTTAATATTTCAGCTGTTTAAATAATGATATCATTTCATTGTCGTTGGACATTTGTTTATACAAGTTGGGTGAGCGTCCATGTAGGAGAAAACCTAAGAAAAGTCTTATACGTAGTTTAATAGAAAATATGTTTAGAGATGTATAGGCTTTATTTGAAAAAAAAAAAAAAAAAAAAAACAAAAACGATATAACGCTAAGAACTAAAATTGGAATAGGGATATCTTTCGAGTTTACATATATATATCGACTTTTATAAATTAAATTGTTATTTAGTAGCTAAATCTACGTCACTACTTAGATAATAGTAGGAAAAAAATAACTTACTGAAACTATAGTGCTTTACGAAATAAATGCCATACAAATTCAATAGCAAAAAAACATTCGTACCAACTTAATATGGACATATTTTTATATTACCAAAAAACCAGCAACATAACTTATAAAAAAACTATAACAACCAAATTGTATCTACATAGGTATGATATAATGGTAGGTAAAAAAAATCATAACAACTTCAAACCGATTCGTGCCGGTTCTAACCGGTTGTAACTGTACAATGTTAGTCATCAGACCCATCAGCAGACAATTAAACTCAAAGGCGTGATAGCTTCAGACCGCTGCAACTATTATCTCTATATAAATAGTTATTAAATAAGGCAGATAAATATTTGTTTAACTTTTTCTGAGAATTTTCATATCAGTAACTCGATTATATATATGGATTTTGTTGCATAAAACAACTGATTGAAAGGTTAAGCCACAAAATGTGGGTGTCCGTTTAAATGGTAATTTAAGCTTTAAGGGAGATGGGGACTTTTCTAGTCCCAAAATTATAGTACTTTTAAATAATACGTAATAAATACGTAGAAAAAAAAATAGTTTAAAGTCACTAGCAGCTGTCAAACAGTGTGAAAAATAATGATAAATCGTTCATATTTGTTTTCTAATTACATAATATAATTTATATTGAAGTGTGTGCTAACTCCTATAAATTAATCTTAGTATTACATAGTACAATAAATACATTATTCACTGGTGGTTGGTCTCGTTGACGTGTTGTGAGAATCATTCGCAATCTGACCTTTGTTGTTGATCAATTAAAAAGTCGCGTGTCACGGCTGCGTACATTAAAACCGAGTTTATTAAGTAAATGTTTATTACCTAACATTCACGCATATTGTGTTATTTATTTGAATTACATGTTGTAAGGTGACAGTGATGCCCTTGATTAACACTTGTTTTTTGTATTGAAAATCTTAACGAAAAATTCCATCTTGACGATCGGAAAAATTTGTTTCATTTGTGATTTTTTATTAAAACAAAATAATAAAGACAATTGAATCCATAGACTAATATATCAATTATCATTGTTACAGATAAGCGAGTCGCTCAAATGGGGTAACATCGGCATGAATATGGGCGTAATGCTCGTAAGTCAGAGCAACGTAAGGGAGAAAGCCAAGTCAGTCTGAGTGTCGCAGGCCAGCGGCACCCCATCCGCTGGCAAATACTCCTGCTACCCTTGCTTCTGGCGAACCAGGCCCAAGAACATCGACAACGTATAAAAGTATATTTGAAAAATGTAACTTTGGAATGCGGGCTAACAAATCGCATGTCACCTAAATGTCATTCTGACATTGACAGTTCACTGACACATGTCATAAAATAACGCTCGGTTAGCCCCATTTTATTTCCCGTTGAAAGGGCTCGGTATTTTATATTGAACTTGGAAACTGAGCAGCTCTTTATTTTTATAAAGTTCCTTTTTGAATTTCATATCAAATAATTGTTAGTTTCTTACTGTGCGCTGTGCACTGAATTTTTCCGTCTGTCTTTTTGCTATATATTGGCCTACCATTCTGAGTAACAAGTCTTTTACAAACTTTACCTATCTGGTTTTATTTTCTACTATTAAATGAGATATATCTCACATATCTTATTCTATAACTGTACGTATCGCTATAAAATTTTTCTCTCACATTTTATTGTGAAAGAATCCCTTGTATCTTTGATATTCTAAAATTATCAAACAAATATTATAAAACATTCCTGTATGATGAAAAGACGCCCCGTCGGCTCGTACTATAAAGCTACTTTAATCTATTTGTCTCGCTCTAATGTATTGATATTACAACTATAACTTAGTCGTCAAATATGTTAAGAGAAATCTTGTATTGATGGTCTGAGAGTGACACCCTAGTCTTATGAGTATTTTCTTTATGTCGTTTCTGATTTGATAAGACTGTTATCTGATTTTCTATGAAAATTATTTTAAGGACAAAAAAACATCGGCTGCGTTAACTTATCATCAATCGACCAAAACATTTCACTTATCATTCAAAGTATTTAATTTCAATTTCACGGAGCTCATTTCGCAGTCGATTGAAAAGTTATGAAAAAAAGTATTTTAGTGTTGTTATACCCGTCGATTTATCCGTAAAACATTCATCAGTACATTTTTATTTATTATTTTATTGTTTTATGTAACCGTGATTAGAGTTGAAACTAAAAATTTAAAATAATCGATAAAATTTACAATCGATTAATACACTTTTAAAATCGATTACATATGACAGTATTTCATGATAAAACTTTTTAATAATTACAAACGCGTTATGTTATTAAAAACTTTTGGACAATAATGCCTTATTAATGACATGACGCGTAAGTTATTGCTAAAAACGTGCAAAATATTAAATCGATGGGCTTACAAAGTATTTTTTTGTTAACTTATACAGACAAATTATAATATTAAACGATCTTATAATAATGTTGAGTATATTATTGTGAGCAGATGTTGACTGTTGTGAGAGTAATTATAAATGTGTAAGTTTTAAATGTTATATTTATAATGAAGCATTTTTTTTATGAAATAAATTGATTACTTGATAATTAAATATTGTTTTTTTTAATACCTCTGATTTTAACCCTATTTTATACTACAACAAAATTAGATTTACATGTTAGGCGAGTTGTATGTATATGAGAAAAGGAGATAGATATAGTCAAATCTGTCCATACAAAAATATGTTGAAACTATATAGGTATTGCAAAGCTATCTGTGGAAACAGAGGGGTATATGGTAGGCTATACCAAAACTTCACAACATAATATAATTATTGGAACTTAAATAGGCTTATGTAGTGGAATGTAGTAAGCACAGCACACAAAGCCTAGATACGAATGAGCTCTCAAGTGTAAAAACACACTTTTAGGTGATTGATTCATAAATATATTAGTAACACAAGTAATAAACAAGTGTAGTCTTAATAAAAAGTATAAATTGCTAAAATTTAAACTTAATAAAGTTATAAGGACTTGTCTAAAAGTATTTGAATAGAAAATTAAGTCCTATTTTTATTTCCTACTATAATTAGGGTTTGAGTATTTATATCCACAATCTACTAAGCATAAATGAATAGGTATTTTATGTTTAGTATCCATGAAAATTGATAGCAATGTTTACTTTGATATTTAACAAAAATATTATTATTGCCTTAAAAAATAACTCTGCTAGTTTATAATCAAGAAATGCCACAAATTAATATCAGACACACTTAGAAATCACTGAGAGAAGAACAAAATATTCTTGAAAGCCCTATCCGCCCTTCTCACGAAATAATACTTAGGTATTATATATATTAAGTACAACGTAATATACAATCCTGAAAAGACAAAAACCTGTAGATCTTAAAAGACAGAAGTCTCTTGCGATAGTAATGCATTCATACAGTTATGTTTTGTGATGTAGCTCTTCGCAGCACGATAGGAGAAGTTCTTAAGAAGTAACCGTTTAATGTCACTATTTAATAGGAAAAAGCAACGACCCTGAAAGAAGATCTCAAGAAGTACCAAAATGTTACGTATATGCTCTTAGGAAATAGCAACAGTCCTGCAACATTCCTTCTGTTCTGTCTTTTCGATAGCATTTATTATACCTAGATACCTAGACAAACACACACAAAAATACCACAATTATTATCAATGTCAAGGTCAAAAGTCACTAACCTCTCTCAACAGCCCAAACAGCATGTCAGTAGACAGCGACCTCTCGTGCGCCTCGTCCATGATGATCGCGCAGTAGTTGTCCAGGTCTGGCTCCCGGAGACCTTCCCTCAGCAGGATACCGTCAGTCATGTACTTGATGACCGTCTTTGAGGATGTGCAGTCTTCGAAACGGATCGCGTAGCCAACTTCGTCGCCTGGGAACGTTAGAAGAAATGGTTAGCTTTAAGTAGGTATTTAAAAAGTAGTAGGTAGGAATATAAATCCTAACTAATACTATAAATGCGAAAGGAACTCTGCCTGTCTCGCTTTCGCGCTAAAACTACTGAACACATTTAAATGAAATTTGGTACACAGATAATTTTGAGCCTGAGAAAAGACATAGGCTACTTTTTACCCGGGAAAATGAAAGATCTCCCGGGTACGCAGGTGAAACCGCTTTAGTAAATATGTACAGTATAGTGCGGCGTGTTGTGTTCTGTTGTATTGTCTAGTGTACAATACAATACAATACAAATATTCTTTATTGTTTACAACACATGAAAAACAAATAAATTAACAACAGAAATATTACATAAAGTGCTTAAACGTAAACAATTTAGGCGGCCTTATCGCCAAGGCGATCTCTTCCAGGCAACCTAGGGCAATAGGATACACGAAAAATGGCTGACGTAGTAAACTAACAAAATAAATATATTATAACGACATAAAATATACAAACAATATTCTAAATACTAATACACAAAATAAATATAGATAAAATAAATAAACTAATATATATGACCAAAAATAGACATAATAGATACATACAAGATGGAAAAGGAAATAAATAAATATATATTTATGAGCTCATGGTAACAGAGAGAGGAAGTGTGAAATGACTAGTGATTTAAAGGAATTAATGGATTGGGCTTGCCTAATATTATGCGGAAGGGAGTTCCACAGTCGGACAGCTTCTATTGTGTAAGACTTGGGAGAGAATTGGGTAGGAATTATTAGCCTAAGTGTATGTGAACTACGAAGAAGATGAGGATAAGAATTATAGTATTCAAATCGTTCTTTTAAATAGAAAGGAGCTCTTGGGTCAAATAATAGTGTGTAGAGAAGTGAAAGGATATGAGTATTACGGCGAAGGCGAATTGGGAGCCACTTGAGCTTTTGACGAAATTGAGAGACATGGTCATATTTACGTAAACCAAATATAAACCTTATACATAAATTCTGAAGTCGCTCAAGTTTGTTTAGTTGCTCCTCATTGAGATCAAGATAGCTGACATCTGCATAATCAAGAATCGGAAAAAGAAGTGTAGTGTAGTGTTGTGTTGTGTTGTGTTGTGTTGTGTTGTGTTGTGTTGTGTTGTGTTGTGTTGTGTTGTGTTGTGTTGTGTTGTGTTGTGTTGTGTTGTGTTGTGTTGTGTTGTGTTGTGTTGTGTTGTGTTGTGTTGTGTTGTGTTGTGTTGTGTTGTGTTGTGTTGTGTTGTGTTGTGTTTGTGGTGTGGTGTGTTGTTGTTGTGTTGTGTTGTGTTGTGTTGTGTTGTGTAGTGTAGTGTAGTGTAGTGTAGTGTAGTGTAGTGTAGTGTAGTGTAGTGTAGTGTAGTGTAGTGTTGTGTAGTGTAGTGTAGTGTAGTGTAGTGTAGTGTAGTGTAGTGTAGTGTAGTGTAGTGTAGTGTAGTGTAGTGTAGTGTAGTGTAGTGTAGTGTAGTGTAGTGTAGTGTAGTGTAGTGTAGTGTAGTGTAGTGTAGTGTAGTGTAGTGTTGTGTAGTGTTGTGTAGTGTTGTGTAGTGTAGTGTTGTGTAGTGTTGTGTAGTGTTGTGTTATGTTGCGTAGTGTTACATACCCAGTCTGGTGTGCATCTCGTCGGACACGCGCTTGGCGACGGACATGGCGGCGACGCGGCGCGGCTGCGTGCAGCCCACCACGCCGCGCCGGCTGTACCCCTCCTCGTGCAGGTACTGCGTCAGCTGCGTCGTCTTGCCGCTACCCGTCTCACCTGCACCACAAGTTTTGGACTAGGAAAACAGCTTCACTCCCCCCCGCCCCTCCTCAAAACACCACAATACCGCTATGGACTACGCTATGTCCGCTTCCTACTAATATTATAAATACGAGCATGGGAAATGACATAATAAATAAATAAATAAAATAAAAAGCCTTATATTTCTTGCAAACTTACTTACAAATAATAAATCTTAATAACTAGGTATTAGATTTAGTATTTTATATCTAGATTTGTATGTTAGTGTGTCTTAATTCTAGTTTTATTCTGTATCTGCAAGAACCCCTCTACAGGTGAAGGTCTCCTCCAAATGACATAATCTGCCAATTATTCCAATAAATTTGAAGGTCCCCGGGAACATATTCAGGATTTACCAACAACAACAAGCTACTTTCCGAAACGAGAATTAAACTGTATTCATCAGTGCTTGTGAAGGCTTAAGTACATATTTGAATAAACATATTTAAAATTTTGCATTGAACGAGTAGTTTTAAACAAAGATTTAAATCAAAAGGGCGTTTTATTAACAAAAAAGAAAAATACACCTTGCAGTAAATTTAAGGGGGACCTAAGCCTCTCCTCACAAGGGGTTAAGGCTATAGTCCACCATAGGGGACAAAGTATATACATCCTAGGAAAATCTATACTAATATTATAAACAGGAAAGATTTGTTTGTTTGTTTGTAACGAATAGGCTCCGAAACCACTGGACCGATTTCAAAAATTCTTTCACCTTTGGAAAGCTACATTATCCCCGAGTAACATAGGCTATATTTTATCCCTGTATTCCCACGGGAACGGGAACTACGCGGGTAAAACCGCGGGGAGGCAGCTAGTATGGAATAATAAATAAGCAACATATACACTCACCAACAATAATAACTACGCTATTCTCTCTTATGATTTGCATTAATTCTTCTCTCACGGCGAAAACGGGCAGGAAACGTCTCTGTTCCCCGATACTCTTCTTGTTCACGAAATCAGACTTGGATTTCGGTTCTTGAGCCTCTGTAATGATTATGTTGATCTTAGTCATACTATAAATTCCAAAGTGGTTTTGTTGGGTAGGCCCAACCACTAAACCGATAATAATAACTATTTCACAAATAGACAGCTACATTATCGGAGAGTAACATAGGCTATTCTGTATCCCCGTAATTCCTACTGGAACCGGAACTACGCGGGTAAAACTGAGAACGAAAGCTAGTAAATAAACAAAAACTAATGGCTTAAGGTGTGTGGACAAAGCTCGGGATTGGGAACAACTATTTTTGGCAATTTTTAGTCTTAAAATGTTCTTTAAGTCTAAATGAGGTTGTCACGGGATAGTGAAACACTTAGAACGCGGGTGTGGAATATGTAGCGATATCTAAGAACCTAGTGATTACAGTGCCTATGCCTAGATGCCGCTTCACTATATAGTATAAAACAAAGTTGCTTTTTCTGTCTCTATATCCCTATGTATGCTTAAATCTTTAAAACTACGCAACGGATTTCAATTCCATTTAATAGATAGTGATTCAACAGGAAGGTTTTTATATACAATACATGCATAATATGTTGGAGAAATAATGACAATTTTGGAGGTTTCTAATGTGATGTATAAGCATTGCATCCGTGCGGAGCCGGGCGGGTCGCTAGTATACAAGTTACCAACTAACCCAGTCCTGGTTTTCCGGGGAATTTCATACAAAAATACCACACGGGTTTCCAGCTTTTTCTAGCATATAAATAACACTTACCCTTATCTAAGTGTTCTGCGTACTTGTACGCTTGCTTGGTCGGTCCGTCTTCCAATTCTTCAGTTTCTTTCTGAATCCCCATTATGTTACCTGAAATATTAAGGGAAATATGTAATTTGTGTAACTAGTGATTATGAGCATCCAAATGAGATTATTAAGAATATAACTGATTTGACTTTCAATTTCTTACAGAAAATTGTTGGATGGGAAATAATTTAAATCACAATAACAGATTGATTATGCTGACATTAAACCACAATAATAAATAAAATTCTATAAACTAATATTTAGATATTCATAATTAATTAATAGTCATGTTACTTACCGATTTTAGTCCCCTCTAATTTCCAATGTTTCTTCTGAGCCTTGCGCCGTTCCTTCTGCTCCCTAAACGCCTTGACGAGAGCCGAGCCTTTCCGCGAGTTTATTGCCATGTCTGACGTTGGATCTTTCACCTGATAATTGAATATAGACCTTATTGAAGTCAAAATAGACAATAAGTATAAACAAAAAAATACTTTATTCTTATTCTTTGACAAAATATCAATCAGAGGATTAATTAGTCAGGCCCCAGGTAGTTTTAGCCCAGGGCCCCACTAAATGTCTGCCCCGGCTGTTTGTAATAATCGTCCCAGGATATTCATGATTATTATTGGTAACACATACGTTTCAGCTTAAAAGGACAAAACCTTTTGAGCTAGTGTAGTGTAATAGTGTTAAACAGTTAAACTTAGTGCAAGTGCTAATATTATAGAACACATGAACAAAGTGACTTCCCCTTAATAGAGACAATAAGAAAAGTGTTCTTAGTTTTTATAGTGAAATAGAAGATTAAGCCAAATTTAAATTACTTATTAGCCTAATACTAAGGCCAGATTGTAATATTAGCTGGGATTATTACTTGTGGTCCCAGAATAAGGAAAAAATAAAATAAAAATACGTCTCAGCTTTCGGTGAAGAACAAAAATCTATATAATCTCACAAGCTATCATTTTTATAATATAAATAGGATAGTTGGATAACTCACCGGTATGACTGGTTCAGGTTGTTTAGTGAACACGATCCTACCATCCAGGAACGGAGGCACAATGTTGTGGACAAGTAGATGCACGCGGTCTACACTTTCCTGGGGAATAAATTATTTATTTATTAATTTAGTGTTTAAAACATTAACAAGAATTTAGTTGTAAATAGCTCTAAGAAAACCCTCTCGAATGCATTGTTATTATTAAAGTTAAAATTGTAACTCAAAAATTATATTAACTTAAATTTAATTTTATTTTTATAATTTAATTTCTGTTTTAGTTTTATTTTTACAAACATTTTTAGACTGTTTTTTTTTAAATTAAATTTTTGTTTTAAAAAATGTTTTGAACATACGTGTTTTATTCAAATTCAAATAATTTATTTATCAATAATATTTGGCCATATAGTTTATGTTACCATTTAAGCTCATGTTGTGACGCATTAAAAGGTTGTACATTTACATATTTTTTCTTTGTAATCTTGTTGTAAGTCTTAATTTGTGTAACAACCACTGGCTGTCCATAAATAAATAAAAGTCATGTATTTTACTGAAGTGGAGTAGTATTATATGGTTATTATAAGGCTCTATAAAATTATGAATATTTTTTTTGTGTAAAGCGAGTCATTCACCACCAGGGACATTTCCTTTAAATAATCCAAAGAAGATCTTTTGATTACGATAAAGTATTCTTCACTACCTTACCTTTAAATCGTTTGGTAGCTTCAGTATTATGAAAATCAGTTCTCTGGTTATTAGGTACAAGCTGCTAAGATAATAATTGTCCACCTTATAAACAAAAGCATATAAGAATGAAACATACCTCATCCATATCATTGTTAATATTAATCGCGTGCACTACACCACTGGTGAGCATTCTGTTCCGCTCCCACAGCTCGTTGTCCTTGTCTATCTGCTGCCTCTGCGCGGACACTTTGCGGTTCCTTCGCTTCTCTATCTGTTCTTCTTTACGAGCGACGTACTCCGCGCTCGTACCAGCGAATGGATCCGATTCGTCGGCTTCACCTGTAATAAAAACAATATTAACTTAAGCCTGTGGTTCTTATTGAATACTAGCCGCCATCGCGCGGTTTTACCCGCGTAGTTCCCGTCCCCTTAGGAATACGGGGATGAAATATAGCCTATGTTATTTATGAATAACGTAGCTTTCTATTGGTGAAAGAAATGTGCAGATCGGTTCAGTAGTTTCGGAGCCTATTCGTTACAAACAAACAAATCTTTCTTCTTTATAATATTAGTATAGATGAATACTACTTACTGACTTCCATTCCCGCCGATGTAAATGTTTTAAGTACCTAATATTTATTCATTTTTATCATCTAAGCTTCGAAGCCCAAAAGGTCTCTATGACGTTCGACTAAATACTTATTTTGCATCGTGGGCTCACCTAATCATTGGTTCAAATATTCAAATGGTCAAAATGATGCAACTGAAATGGTAAATCCAAGAACTAGCAAAAACATAGGGTGTTGGCACAGTAGGTATCAGCATTGTAGCTAAAACCATTATTTACTTTGCAAGTAAACAAATATGTTTATATGTTAGTGAACAAATGCTACAGATATAAATAAATAAAACTCACTTTGAGCATGACAATATTGTAATCAAAAATTACCTTCACCCATGTTGTACCAGGCTCTGTCGAGTTTCTTCTCAGCCTCTTGCCAATCTGGATCGTCTACGTCCACGCCACGTCTCGAGCTTGCAAACCTGAATGAAGGAGAATATGTACAGAAAAACAAATGTAATATTATTTTACAGCACATTCAAAAATGAGATTAAAATGTAAATATCTCATTTGTTTACTGAGTAATTTTTAAATGATATTGTTGTATAGAGTTTATGTCACACACACTTGATCAGATTTTAAATAGAAAAGCACATAATGATGTAAGTTCTACAGTATCTATATAGATATTCAAAGTTATCTATAATTGAAATTGAAAACCCTCTCTCAGACATGTAAAATGACAATATTTACCACATTTGTGACAATTGTGACTGTAAATTAATTATTATTCGGATTAAGTCGCAATTTCAAGTCTATTCAGAGCTTGTATCACTGCAACCATACTAGGTCAATTGTGATCGTCTACAGCAAATTAATACAGGGGTTATACAAAACATAAAACTTACTTATGAGGAGTAGCTCTTGGAGTGATATCATAAGGTCTGCCCTTATAGTCTCTAGTGGGCTTGTAACTCTTGTCGCTGCGCTGTGATCTGTCACCAGACCCTGACTCCCGGGGTTTTGGAGTTGGGAAGTCCCAGGTGGACTTGCGAATGGGTGTCTTGATGTCATCATCGTCATCATCCCAAGCCGTCTTGTCTGTAGGCTTGAGGGCTTTAAGGCTAGAAAAATTTGGAAAATAAATAAATACCCTGGGACAATGTTCACACATGGCTAATCAGGTTCCGCTTGCTATGGTAATCAGATAGCCATTATACTATATTGAAAAACTTGACTTTCTAGCCGCGGGTCGTGGGTTCGAAATGAAATGAAATGAAATAAATATAAATAAAATAAATTTATTAATTCAACTAGGCCTTCACAGGCACTTATGAAACGTCGACTCTAATGCTCGGTTCGGAAGGTTGCTTTTGCTGAGAAGAGCCGGCAATAAACTCAGCAATTACTCTTTTCAAAACAAGTTTTAACAATTTCTTTAACAATAATAATATTAGTCCTGATAGAACGAGCGCTATACCCATGCCTCGTCGATCGATCGTTCGATTCCCACCCAGGACAAACATTTGTATGCATGTCTGTTTGTCCTGTGTCTGTATGTAAATATCTATATAAGTATGTATTTAAAAAGTATTTTATGTAGTATATCAGCTATCTGGTTACCATATTACAAGCTCTGCTTACTTTGGAATCAGATTGGCCGTGTGTGAAAAATGTCCCAGGATATTTATTGTATATTTATTATAGGAATAATTACATCCAGATAAAGCAAACAAACTCATACATATACCTATATGTTTGACCTGGGAAAGATTTTGAAAGTCCAAGTTACAAACCACATAGCCAGTCAAATTAACATCATATTAGTAAATTGTATAATGGTTGTAATTACAATCATTCACATTCAATTGAAATAAATGTTGTTGATAAGTTTCAATACTATATTTAAGTTCTATATTAATTACTAGCTGCCTCCCCGCGGTTTTACCCGCGTAGTTCCCGTTCCCGTGGGAATACAGGGATAAAATATAGCCTATGTTACTCGGGGATAATGTAGCTTTCCAAAGGTGAAAGAATTATTGAAATCGGTCCAGTAGTTTCGGAGCCTATTCATTACAAACAAACAAACAAACAAACAAACAAATCTTTCCTCTTTATAATATTAGTATAGATGATAGGAATAGGATATTAATTATGGCTAACATAGACCATATTGTCTTAACATTTAAT